>CM057450.1:414198026-415433859 GCA_016271365.2 Neoceratodus forsteri
CGGTCACAGCAAAGAACACACTAGATGCAAGACTTTCAATTGGCCAGTACTGATTATCAGGGGCAATAATGTATGTCTGAAGCTGTCCAGTTTGATTTTCAATGATTGAAATTCCAAGAATTGTACTAGAAATTCCTACACTAACTTCTGGATTTTATTAAGATTCTGCTGTCTTGTGTTTTTTTTATGCAAAGAACAGAAGGAAAACTATACAGTAAATAAATATAGCAATGGAAAATATTACATGAAATAATCTACAGAAAACGCTTTTACAATAATGGGGATGCGTTGCTTGGATACGATATGTCAAATTCTATGACATTTTGCCAACATGTAGACTATCAGATTTCAGTATTTTGCCAATTTTCGAGGTGAGAATCATAAAATAACAGCCCTGCTGATCATTTACAAGCCTGTAGCAGACTGGATTACTTGGTTAGTTCAGAGCCAGAATGAGGCAGAATTTTAAATAATTGATTAGCAGTTTTTTTCTTAGGATAATACTAACTGTACGGAAAGCATTTATATAGGTTTTCTAGACGTGTTATGTTTGTTAAACACAGTGAGGTAAGTTCTATGCATTTTCACAATGTTTTAGAACTTTTATGAGCAAAACGCTAATCAATTTTTAGAGTTAAATAAAACCCTGTGAGGCATAGGCACCATAGGCCAAGGTCCCCTGCCTGCCAGGGGCTCCCTAGCAATCCCCAATGTATATTTACTATAGATCCTTTTCTTTCTGCCTGAACTGCATTTTTATGTAAAGGACTTAGCTACTGAATAATCTGAGCAAGGCAGGGGCTGAACTGTGACATGACTCTCGCCCCCGTGATTAGGTGTTAAGTGCAGTTAATAGCTTCGGGCTGACCTTTAAGGCGTGACCAGGCCCATTTCCTTTACTTTGTCTTCCACCCCCACTTAGAATCAAGTCTTACTCTTAAATATAAAAGATTAACAGTGAAATTCATTGTGTATGCTTTATATTTAATTTCACTCCTAAGAAATCTTCAATGTGTTTCAACGGTACTATTAAAAATCATACTCTTTTTTTTTTTTTTTTATTCCCTCATCTCACTCATATTGAAGTTCTGACCTTGATATAGCTCCATTTTCAGGGTGGGCAAACAAATGTATTTCTAGATTCCTATCAATAAATCTTGCCATTTATTGATCCTGACTTAGTTATCAATAACAGAAATGGCAGATCCTGGGAATGATTTCTTCCAACAATCACTCGCTTTGCCATATACTGTAATCTCTAAAGTTCATGACTCCTCTAGTAAACCACCAGCTTAACTCCTATACCACCCAAGACCTAGCCTCTTTTACAGATGGGTCCCTACCCTACCCTACCCAACAAAACTCCCACATCCTGGTTCATGCTGCCTGAGAAGACACAATTACTGCATAACAACCAGTTTGTGAGCGCACACATGTGTATTGGGGGGCCTTTGGAGAAGTGCAAATCATGACATTTCACACCTCAAAAAATTATTTTTACCAGGCCAGTTAGTAATTATTTTCTGTAAATGATCAAAACTTAGACTATTGTGATTTTTCCATACTGATATTATTAGTTGCATTAATTTTGAAGCATTTTAATTAGGTTATTTATGTTTTATGCCACTTTTTAAGGACGGCCAAAACATTTCTTTTCAAGTTCAGTAACTGATATGCAATGGGAAAGAGATGCGATCATGGTGAAGGGGCACAGTCATGGCAAAGGGGCATGGTTGTGGTGAGGGGGACACCAGATTTCTCTTGAGCCAAGGACCCCAGGTTGCCTTAATCTGACCCTGGGTTAGCTGACTGGTAGCTGGCTAGGTGATAGGAATTTGATTAGTTGGTTTGTAGCAGACTGCTTACTAGATGACTAGCATTTGATAGAGTGGTTACTGGCAGGCTTTTGGTGGATTAACTGGATGCTGAATGATTGACAGATGGCTCACAAATGCCTCATTGCCTAGTGGTGATTGGAAGACAGCTGACTAGCATCTAGCTCCTTCTCCACCTTGTTGTGCTTGTGGACTGTCTTTCATCCTTTTTCTCTTTCTCCCCCAACAACTTCTCCCACCATTCTCACGTGCCAAACCCAAATTTGTCTCAGTCTATCATACCATGCCAGACTAACTTATAATGCCAAGAGGGAGGTTTGTAGCAACTGTCACTGCATAATTTCCCTTGGTGGACCAGTGGAGTTGGGAGTCAAATAGGACAGCCCTTTTAGAATGTCCTTACCCTTGATGTCAGATGGGGAACTGGTATGGGTCATAGAGGTGTCCCACAGTCAGCAACTCCAGTTCTAATGTCACAAACAAGTCCAATATTAAGTTGACTCCCACTCATTTAACTGTAATTGACCTATAGTGTGCAGGCCTGGGCTACTATTAATTTGTTTTCCCCCTTCCATCACCTAATGACTTACCGTGTGCTGGACTGCTATTAATTTGATGCTGCCTCCCACCAGCTAATGACCCAGGGTGTGCTGGGCTGTGTTAGGTTGCATGTCACCCCCATTACATAATGTAGTTTGGTGTGCTTAGGTGTTATCAGTTCAATTTTCACTTCTCACCACCTAATGACTCATGGTGCTAAGCAACTATTTCTTTGTTCAACCACTTCCCAAGAAGTGACCCGCAGTATGCTTGAGTGCTGTCAGTTTGAGTTTCACTTCCCCCACCTAATGACCGATGATGTTTTGAGTTACTAGTAGCTTGTTTTCTTCTTCCCACCACCTAATTGTCCATGGGTGCCGCACACCAAATAGTTTGTTTTCCACTTCCCACCACCTAATAACCAGTATGTACTGGGTTATTTTTAGTTGCATGTTGCCCCCACCACCTAATCACAAATAGTGTGCTAGAGTGCAACAATGGAAGCTGCTGAATTGGGACACCTCAGTGCATACTTTGTTCCAGATTAGGCAGCTGTCCCAATAAACAGAAGTGTGTCTTATTCCCTTCCCTCTGTCCTACCTCCAGTAATTGTACACCTGAGAAGCCTGACAACTCAGACCCTCCATCCTGGGATCTCTAGAGTCAAGTCAAGTCAATTTTCTTTATATGGCGCTCAATCCAAATGGCTCTGAGTACCTTACATCAGACAGATAAAATAATTAAAACAACAGATTAAAATTTACATTGAAAATTAGGAGGTCAGTACAAAACATAAGCTAAACAAATGTGTTTTCAAGCATGAGTTTTCAAGCGTGACTTAAAAATGTTCAGCAAGGGAGCTGCGCTCACTTCACAGGAAAGGGCATTCCACAAAATCAGTGCTGCTACACCAAAGACCCTATCACTGGGGGTTTAAATCGAGAATGAGGGACAGAAAGGATGTCTACCTTGGCTGACTTGAGGGCACGAGCAGGAGGATATGGAAGCAGGAGGTCTTTCAGATAGCCAGGACTCAGACTATGCAGGGCCTTGTAAGTTAACAAACAAACCTTGAAACTGACAAGCCACCTGACCAGAAGACAATGGAGAGCACGGAGAACCAGAGTGATGTGCTTGGAACAAAATGTCTCAGCCACCAAATGGGCTGTCGCATTCTGAACCAGCTACAGGTTGCACATCAGCTTCGCGGAAAGCCCCTGGTAAAGAGCACTGCAATAGTCCAGTCTTGATGAGATAAAGGCATGCACTAGTGTCGCCAGGTCAGATGGTTCAAAAGAGGGCCTGATTGAGGCAATATTATGAAGATGGTAATAGCCACTGTGAACTACAGCTGACACCTGGAATTCCAGAGTCAGCTTAGAGTCCACAATGACCCCCAGATTCTTAACCCTCTCTGCCAGGAAGAGGGTCACTCCTCCCAATGAAGGGAAAGCAGTGCCCCCAATGGTTGCGGGAGAGCCATGTTGACCCAGCTGCATGAGTAGTACCTCCATCTTAGATGGATTCAGCCTGACTCAGCTGGTCACCAACCAGTCCTGGATCTCTTTAAGACACTCGCCTAATACTGGGAGAGCTGCCACATCTTCCGGTACACAAGACAAATACAGCTGGGTGTCATCGGCTTAACAATGAAATGCCAAGTCATAGCTCTATTGATCTCCCCCAGAGGCAACATGTATACAGCGAATAACAGGATAGCCTCTTGCGGCACCCCAGAGCAGAGCACATCAGTGCTTGATGTATAGGAGCCAAATAACACTTGCTGTGTCCTGCAGGTTATTTAGGCCTCAAACCACCATGAAACAGTGCCCAAGATACCCACACAGTGCCTAAGGCAAGCCAAGAGCACACCATGATCGACCGTGTCAGATGCTGATGAAAGGTCTAGAATTACAAGAATGGAACATTCTCCACTTCCCTTGCTGAAAGGAGATCATGAAATACCCTGACTGGAGCAGCCTCAGTACTATGACGAGGCCACAAACTGAACTGGAATGGCTCATAGATGTCATACCTCTCTAGGTGTTGTTCAATCTGAGATGCCACCACCTTCTCGATCACCTATCCTAAAAAAGGCAGTTTTGAGACAGGTCTGTAACCGGTAAGATCTTTAGGGTCCAAAGAAACCTTCTTAAGAAGAGGTCTCACCACTGACTTTTTAGGGTGGAGGGAAATAGCCCCTCAATAAGTGAATCACTGACAATCACCACCAAAATTAAACCTAGCAAATCCCAGCACTCTAAAAGGAGTCTGCTCAGCCCAGGGTCCAACATACACTAGGTGTGTCACAATGTAGAAACCACCTGTGAAATTTCATCCAGAGTAACTGACCCAAACTCAGCCCACAAAGGCAGAGTGCCCGTCACTCACCTGGACCAGACACCATCAGCCATTGACAGGCTGCTCAGTGAGATCCCAGCCCTAATGAAAAACACCCTGGCTAGGAAGAACCTGCCAAATTCCTTGCATTTTTCATGAGAAAAAATTTCATAAGACTGCAGACAGACTGGATGTAATAATCTGTTGGCAGTGTTGAAAAGCTGAGCCAGACGGTTCCTCTCAGCAGCAATCACCCATGACAGGAATACTGTCTTTTTCAGGGTGATTACCCACTAATACATAACATAATGGGTTCTCCATGCCTCTCTATCTGCCTCCAGATGGGACCTCCACCAGCAATACTCCAACATCCACCCCTCAATTTGCAACTTCTTCAGGTCAGCATCAAACCAGGGTGAACTGAGGCGTGAGCATAAATGGATTGTAGCTAGGGAATCAAAAACAGAGGAGAGAGAAACATCATAACCCTCCACTGCTGCCTCATCATCTATCGCATAAGCCGTCTTCATGTTTGAGATGTCAAGGACCCCCTGGATGCTCCTAGGCTCCAAGTGTTTGAAAAAGCAGTACCTGACCATCTCCACTGGGGGGATTGGACAGGAAGTGTCACAAAGAAATTGAATGACATGATGATCCTACCAAAAGACCAGATCAACCTTAACATTACTAATGTCAAGACCGATCGAGAAGATCAGGTCCAATGGCCTGGCTATGTTTATGGGTCCCAGTAGCACCTGCTTGCACAAAGCCCAGGGATGACAACACCTGGAGGAACTGCCCACCAAAATGGATGTGTCTTCAACAACCCAAGCATTGAAGTCACACAGAACCATGAGCCTGGGTGACTCCAACACTATATTGGCCATGAGACCCTACAGTTCCTGCAGGAATTTGTGCCTACAACCAGGAGGGCAGTATATGAACACGATCCTGCAACTTGTGCCCAGACCACCTTTCACAGCCACACATTCAAGTGACCTGGACTGTCCCAATAGGTATGTTGACAGTTTCAAGGTGAATCTAAAGCAGATAACTACCCTGCCCCCACTCCCTCAATCCCTCCTAGGGCAATGCACTACAGAGAAACCCGGTGGAATAGATAATTCAAGTACAGAATCCAAGTCATCCCTGAAACAGGTCTCTGTGATACATACCAGGTCTGCAGAGGAATCTGAAATAAAGGCCTTAATCACAGCCATTTTTTCCTAAGAGATCTGGCATTACAAAGATACATAGATACATAGACAGTGTCAGCAGATAAGGGCCTATGGCCCACCCAGTCTGCTTATTTGAGCTTGTAAGTTCAGTTTATGTTTTCCTAGAAGTCTGTTGCCCCTTACCCCTGACCTCCAGTATTCCTTTAAAGAACTACCCTAAGGAGAGAAGCTGAGTTGGCTGGTCTACTGGCCATCTATTGAATGGAGATACACAACACAAAACACTGAGGGTATTTCTTTATCAGAAGTAGATTGTTTTATTTATAAGTTACAGTTTATACTCTACTGAACTGTAATTAAATTTTGTAATTAAGGCTGCCGATACTCCTCAAGTCCACATGCACACAGTCCCTCTGCTTGTGCTGATTTCCTTCCACCTTGGGCTGCCCTGCTGTAGGGGGCAAACTGCAAGAGGTTTGAAAGATAGCAAATGAATGGTGGCCTCAACTGAGAGAAAGATGGGAAGAAGAGAGACAAGGGTGAGGAAGGTAGAGTTCTGGGGAATTGCAAAGAGCAAAATACCTAAAATCAGGGTTAACAAGTTAGATGGCCATGTGAAAAATTTAATGATTATGGACACCACCACTTATTTTCTTTTACACTTTTTATTTTGTTGTCAACCAATGGGCTTGTAGTGTATACTGTACGCTGTCACTGAAAGTGCAGTCGGCGGGCAGCCATGGAGGTGTGAGGAGGGCTGTGCTGCTTGCTGATTGGCGGCTGTGCTGGGGCGAGGGAAGCAGGGTGGTATGTGATTACAAGAGTGGATGGGGGGGTTGGGGGACCGCTACACTATGGAAAGATATTAATTTTCATATTGGGTGGTAGATCGGGTAACGGGGTTGGACCCTACACAATGGAAAATATTCTTCTTTTTAAAGGGTGGAGGATCAAGGTATCAGGGACTGGGGAGGGACACTACGCTATGGTAAAATATTTGTATTATGAACAGGTAGGAGATCAGGTGATCAGAGACTGGGGAGGGACCCTACACTATGGCAAATATTTGTATTATGAAAGGGTAGGAGATCAGGTGATCGGGGACCGGGGAGGGACCCTACACTATGACAAATAGTTGTATTATGAATGGGTGGGAGATCAGGTGATCGGGGACCGGGGAAGGAACACTGCACTATGGATAATTATTTTTATCATTTATGGGTGGGATCTTAGGTAGTCAGGGACCGGGGAGGAACCACTACACTGTGGAACATTATTTTTCTTTATGGGGTGGGCGATCGGGGACTGGGGAGGTGGTGGTGGGGCTGCAGTACCTCAGCCAATGACTAGGGTTGCGCGGATTACTGACAGTTTTTTTCAGCAGTAATTTGTTCAGCACAAGGACCTTGGCAAAGGCCCTTGTGTGGAGCAAATCCTTAATGAATGGGATTGTAGGGATATGCAGGTTTCCTCCCCCCCCCTCCATTTGCACTGTGGCTCCCCCCTCACTTCTTTGCTTGGGCACAAACTCAGTTTGCAGGGGCAAACTAGGCTTTGTGAATACCAGCTATTCACAAAGCACAGTCTGCCCTGGGGAAACTGGGTTTGAATCCAGGCAAAGCTTTGTGAATCCTGGCCCTTAAGAGCAAAATAAGCCCGTCCTTTGAACCATTCTTCAGACTCCTAATGGTACATGAAGGACAACCAAGCTTACATTTCAGTGTCAGTCACAGTCATTTTGTAAGTACTTCTTTCCACTATCATGCATTACTTTCATTAATGTTACTCTTCAGTAATAATTTAATAGGAAAATTAATGTTTAATACATTTTTGTAGAACCAATCGGTGCATAGAATATTAAGGGCCTACTGTAGTAGGTTTGGAGCACTACTGAGACAGGCCTGAAATAAGCTGATAAAAGAGGTTAATGTGAAATGATAAACTCCAACACAGTAAACATTATTGACTTCATTCTCTCACAGTGCTCACTAGACTGATACATAGCAATTGCTGTCTAACCGCAGATTTTTAAGTATCAATTTCCTGTCTTTATACAGTTATTTACACAACTCTAGTGGTGATAAAAATGGGAAGATAAAGTGTGATATCTTATACTCCCTCACATAATGCAGTATCATGTTATCTTGTGAGTTAGATGTGTCACATATGGCATCTTGCTCTGCTGGGTATATCCCGATGGAATACTGAACCAATCAGAAAGCAACATTCACAATGATAATAGCATCACAAAAAACATATGTAACACTAAAGCCAACAGCTAAGATCAAGGAGTAGCAGTTATGTGTTTATATATATACTTTCAATTTAAGAGCTGTAACTGGTAAACTGACATTGCATAAATTGAATATGTAAAGGCACTACTCAAAATACTCAGCTTAGTATAACTTGTGAGGGGGCAGAACTTTCATATTTTTCTCGGGGCTTGGCCACTCGATTCTGAGCCCTCACACTTGAAGAAAATTACACATTCTGAGTCAGTCTATTGCACATTTCCTATATACAGTCTGTACTAATTCACCATTTCTTTTAACTCATTCATCTGCTGCCGCTGGTGGTTTTCTTTGCTTAAGCAATTTATTGTACAATTGTATATAAAACTGGTGGTTACTTCTAATTTTTGCTGCCACAGGTCATGTAAAAATAAATTATTAGAGATACTATACAGGGTCCAGGGTCCAGGGTGACATAGCTAGAGGTTTACATTTTGTACTACTGTAGACAGCACAGCAAACGGAGGCATTTGAAAAGTCTCACTAAATATGGGCTTGCTGTTATCTAGAACAAATACTACTGGCTATGTAGGAGTGTTTGCATTTATGTTGGGGGAGGTTTTTTTTATAACTAACCTTAGGAGTCCTACCACATTGCTTAAAGTCCAGTCACAACAGTCATTGGACAGTACTGGACAACAGCTTGCTTTTATAAATGAATTTGTTTTTATGTGTAAAGTTTTGTTAGCAAAAGGTTGAGACAATGGAGACCCTTCTCCTTGAAGTGTATAGAGATGCACTTTATGTGGTTCAACTGCAGGAATGTCCAGCAAAGAGGGATTAGAAGGTGAAATGTGGTCTCTTGTGCCCAATGTGTAACTTGGAAGGGAACTGAGAAGGCAATGGACATTGTGGGTGACCACATATGTGTGTGCCCCTCTCCCACTCCAGAGCAGAGTCTGATGCAGTAAGGTTACAGATAGGGAGGGAGTGGATGGGTGAGACATAAGAAGAGGAGAAGGCTCCTGGTTGGAGATTGGCATTGACTTGACTTGCCCATGTCACACATTCTGGCATCTGAGCTGGTTCCTCTCCATGTTTTCCATAAACTTAGGTTGTATCCAGGGCAGTTGGTTCCCAGAGCCCGATATGTGGGAACTTTTCATACTGAGGCCAATACTCAGCATTGAGAGGTCAATGAGCTGGGAGAGCAGAGCAGGATGCAAGAGGCAACTGGGGAGTAGGTAGAAAAAAGATCATTTTAAAAAGTACTGAATCTGTATGTGATCCCCATCTCCACCATATTGACCCCCCCACCACCACCACCACCTTTGCCATGGCAACCATTTAATCCTTGACAGTGAAGCTCAAGAGGTTTTGGATGACGTGGCAACCTCAAGATGACTACAAACACTTTGTTGCCGATAGTGGAACATACATTGTCTTTATAGTGTATGGTCCACATAGCAACAAAAATGAGTCAATTATATTTAAAATAAAGCTGCAGGGTCCTTACCTTTATGTTTTTTTGTCACTGCCCCTCTCATCTGGGTCCAGCTTTTATTGCCACGGCTGGTTCAGGAAGAGCGGAAGTTAGCATAACAAGCATGCACTAATGCGTTCCATGTTGTTGTACCATCGATGTGATGTACTTGAGATGGTACAACAACATTGTGACATCACATCAATGGTACAACAATGCTGGAAAATTATGGAACTCAGTTAATAATAACATTTCATCATACACTATATAAGAAATTATATCATGCCGGCCAATGTCACATCAGCTAATCACACTGCTTGAATTGCTGCATGATCCTGGGCCAAGTTTATAATGAAGTATATTGAGAAGATAGACTTAGGCTGATGGTTTTTTGTCAGCCAGTTAAACATAATAAAGGCACATGGACTGAAACATAGAGGGGAGAAGGCTAGAGCAGAATTATGAAGCATTGCTACACTCAGAATGTGGTAGGACTGTGAAGTAGATTGCCCAAGAGTAAGGTCTTGAATAGTGCATTATTCTGGACCTATTCACAAAGGTGCAGAGTGGGTATGCACCACTAACTCTGGCACATTGCTCACCCCGCATCTGCCTACACCCACTGCGCAGGATTCACAAAATAAATACACCCCACCTACACACCCAATCCCCTGGCCAATCACACAGCTGTGTGCCTGGGCAGGCCGGGGGGGAAGGCGGTGCAAGGGCTGTGCCAGCACTCCACATATTTTAATTCTTTTTTTATGTTTTAAATTTTGTAGGTTTAACTGACTGTTGAAAAACGCCCATAGCTGACACTGTTTATATGGTAAATTCTCATCATTCTCAACACCCTCTGCCCAAGGACTGTTGCCACAATGCCCTTGAAAGAAATACTGAATGCAGGTAAGAAAGATTCAATGATCTAGAAAAATAAGTAGTGACACTACTGAAGTTTCAGAATAAATCTTGTCCCAAAAACGTGAAATCTTCATTTTTTAGAGCTTGTAAAGGGGTGCAGGTTCTGAAAATTCTTATGGTCATATCTGTGCTGTGGGTTTCTGATCTAAAACAGAAAAAGAGAACAACTGGAGCAGGGAACAATAAAAAAACTCTGTCTATAGTACACGTTGAGCTCTAGTTATTCTAAACAACTAAATACAGTGCCAATTTTATATGTGTACTTATTTATTTGAAAATGTGTCGACCAGGATACTCATTTTCAGGTGTGACTCAGGACAGAGGCAAGGGTAATACAGCTGGCAGAATACAGAAGCAAAAAGACAACAGTACAATAATGGAGACATTTAAAATGCAATGGTGCATGCAGACATACATAATAAAATTAAGCAAATTATCCACATTATACAAATTAAACAAGGGTTGCAAACAAAGTGAGGTAAAATGATTATTTGAGATTGCAATGCAAAGTGTGTGCTATTGCTATTTTACAGTGTCTGATTACAGCAGCAGGAATATAACAACTCACAAGAGTCGGGGCTATTCTAGATCTAGTACTGACTAACAGGAAAAGGATCACAGATCTCTAGGTAGAAGGTCACCTATGTGCCAGTGACCATCACATTGTATGGTTCAATTTGGCCACTAGAACAAAATCATCCTATTCCAAGACAAAAATATGGGACTTCAGAGGAGTTGACTTTGATAAGATGGCCAACAGCGTTAAGCTAGCCCTGGCAAAAAGAAATACAGGTTATGGGGGTAGAGGCAAAGTGGGCAAGCATTAAAGATGCAATACTTGAAGCAACATCCCATTGTGTTAGTGAGAAAAGGAAGTGCAAAAGAAGAAGGAAACCACTTTGATTCTCAAACAGAGTAACATAAAAGGTCAGAGCCAAAAGGCTGACCTTCAGGAAATACAAGGGAACACAGGAGGATGAAGATAGAGAGGCATATCAAACTTCCCTAAGGGAAGCAGGGAAGGCAGTAAGGCAGGCAAAGGTCCAAACCGAGGAAACACTAACACGAACAGTTAAAGAAGGTGACAAGACTTTCCATAGATACATTAGTGAAAGGAGAAAGTCCAGAGGGGGTATTGCTAAGCTCAAAGGGGATAAGGTGGCATGTGAAGACGAGGGCCATGTAAAAGAATCTATCCTAAATAGATACTTCTGCTCAGTATTTACTGAAGAGAAGGTAGGGCAGGGTACACAGCTCAGCATCATGGACACAGGGGGGGAGGGTGGTGTGCACTAGTCCCTTCACAAAAGAAAGGGTCCTACAAGAGCTCGATAAGCTCAGGGTGGACAAGGCAATGGGACCTGATGGCATACATCCCAGGGTACTAAAGGAGCTATGGGTGGAACTAGCAGAGCCATTATCAGAACTGTTTAGTGAGTCTCTGAGCACAGGAGAGGTCCCAGAAGACTGGAGAAGGGCCCATGTGATTCCAGCACCACAAGAGTGGTAGCAGGGAGGAGGCAGAGAACTACAGACCAGTCAGTCTTACCTCAGTAGTGGGCAAGATTATGGAGGCACTCCTTAAGGAAAATATCAACACCTGGAATCCATAGGAGCACAGGATCCAAGACAGCATGGGTTTACAAAGGAAGGTTAGTGCAACACCTGAATCCATAGGAGCACAGGATCCAAGACAGCATGGGTTTACGAAAGGAAGGTCCTGTCAAACTAATCTCATAGATTTCTTTGACTCGGTAACCATAGTGGTGGACCAAGCGGGAGCAGTTGATGTTGTCTGCCTTGACTTCATAAAAGCTTTCGATACTGTTCCACATAGAAGATTGATTAATAAGCTGGGTAGGCTCAGGATGGGTCAGAAGTTGGTCAACTAGGTGGCAAACTGGTTGACGGGCAGAAAACAGACAGTGGTGGTAAATGGTATACAGTCAGAAGAGATGCAAGTCACAAGTGGGGTACCTCAGGGATCAGTCCTGGGGCCAGTCCTCTTCAATATCTTCATCAGTGACATTGCAGATGGACTGGAGGGTAAGGTTTGTCTGTTTGCAGATGACACCAAGATCTACAACAGAGTAGATGATCCAGATGGGGTGGGCAGAATGAGAAGAGATCTGGATAAACCATCAAAATGGTTGGAAGGGTGGCAACTGCGGTATAATGCAAAGAAGTGCAAGATCATGCACATAGGGAAGAGAAACCCTGAAGCCACCTATAGGCTGGGAGGGGAGTTGCTGGCAGTCACACAGGAAGAAAGAGACTTGGGCGTCATCATCACCAATGACTCGAAATCATCCACGCAGACCACTAAAGCAGTAGGTAAGGCTAGAGAGATGTTGGGGTGTAGTAGTAGGGGTATCACAAGTCGGAAGAGGGAGGTAATAATCCCTCTTTACAAGACACTGGTTGGGCCCGATCTGGAGTACTGTGTGCAGTACAGGAGGCCACACCTTCTCAAGGACATTAACCAAATTGAGGCAGTCCAGAGAACGGCAACCAAAATGGTGCAGGGACTGCATCAGAAAACATATGAGGACAGATTAACTGAGCTCAGTATGTATACCCTAGAGCAAAGGAGGGAGAGAGGTGATATGATTGAAACATTCAAACATCTTAAGGGCATTAACAAGGTGAAAGAGTCTAACATGTTTCAATATAAGAAAAATAGCGCGACAAGAGGACACAGCATGAGATTAGAGGGAGGCCGATTAAGGGGTAATGTGAGGAAGTTCTTTTTCACAGAAAGGGTTGTGGATGCATGGAATGACCTAGCTCAGGAAGTGGTGGATATGAATACAATGCAGGGCTTCAAACATGCATTGGATAGGCATAAGGGAGCAATACATATGAGTATGAATAGATAGGCCATTGACAGAGCAAAGGCCGATGGCACATTCATAGGGCAGACTGGATGGTCCTTGCAGTCCTTCTTCTTCTATGTTTCTATGTGTCTATAACAACAGGTCATGGAAGAGGGCTTTGAATGAGGAAAGAGATAAAGAAGAGCCAAGGGCAGGTGGGAGGTTGTTCCAGACGAAGGGTAGGAAGAAGGGGAGGAGAGACTGTCTAAAGGTGGAACAATACAGAGTGAATAAGAGTCTGAGGAGTGGAGTGAGTAGGAAAAAGGAGGAATGGTGGTAGTGAGTAGAGAGATAGCACAGGAGTGGGCCAAGCCAGAATTTAGCAAGGATGTTATCACAGTGTGATAGACACCAGGAATCGGTAACAGGAGGAAGAGCTTATAACAGAGGTATGAGTAGGGCAACTGAGAGCAACAAGATAGAGGAAGTGAAAAAGGGGTTACAGCCTGATGAGAAGTGGTCTGCAGGCAAAGCTACATACCACAATTGCATAGTCTAAAGCCTGGAGGATCATCTTAAGAACAAACTCATGCTAGACTGAAGGTGAGAGGTAAGATTTATTGCAATAAAATGCACCCAGCTTAGAATGGAGTTTATCTGTGGATGAAGTAAATAGGCTGGCAGAACACTACTGATAAGAGTAACAAGCTGTGAATGACCTTGGTGCATCCAATAAACCTCAGTTTGTTTCCCACAACTTCCACTTGTATAATGTATGATTCTGACCAAGTCACTTAACCTTCCTGTGCTCCTAAGCTGCTTCTGTAAACGAGCCTTGTGCCTAAGATGGACTTACCTGGTTACCAAAGAATGATAACAATATTAATAGTTAGTAAATGTTGAGGAGAAATCAAGGGAACTATCTAGTCACAACAAGGTAAATGAAGAGGAGGACTTCTTCAAGGGAGAAAATAAACATCTAGAGTCACAATGATTGATTTTGTTGTTGAAGCCTAGCAAATCAGGTCCACAGCCAAAGGTGGTAAAGAATGCTTTTTTGTCGCTAAGTGAGAGTTGATTTGAACTGAACCAGTACTGGAGAGTGTTAAATGCATGCTATAATGAAGCTTCCAGCTTGGTGGCAGAGGTACCAGAGGCAAAAAGTACAGTTTCATACACAGACATAGACTGGGAGGGGGGGGGGAGTTAAAAAAACAACAGAAAACAGAATTGGACCCAAGATAAAACACTAAGGGACATGGGTGTGTAAGACACAAATAGTATTTCCCCCACACTGTGAATAATGTACTATCCCAACAATGAATACTGGCACTATCCATCCCCTGCCTCTTCAGGAATATTATTAAAATAAGAAACAGCTCCCCACCCTCCTCCCCAGCTCAAATCCTTAAATGCAAGCCCCTGTCCCCCACCCTCTGCTAGTAACCCAATCTCACCCTTCTCCCCACCCCCAGCACCCGCAACTTGATATTTTAAGTAGGAAAAACTCCCATGATGGGCAACTGGCATAATCCACCTGCTTCCCAGTGGGCCGCCATCTAAGTACTCATTTGCATAAAGAAAACTAACCCCCACTCCCAGTTGGCGATGGTTCTCCAACCACCTCCCCAGCACCACATTCTTGCAATGCATCTTACTGTCATATCAAGAAGGTAATGGGCACAAACTCCACCCTGCTCCATGGCCATCTGCCTGATACAAAATAAAAGTCCTCCCATGCTTGCTTGCTCTGAGTCTGTATAGTGAAACGATCAACTGACTGTTTTGCTATACAGAGCGAGCAAGCCTGGGAGAGCTTTCATTCTGCAGCAGGCAGCTGGCCATGGAGGGAGAGGGTTTGTGCCGGTCACCTTCTTATATGAAAGTAAGCTGCATGGAAAGAATGGCCCATTAGGTTACTGTGGAGGAAGGTATTATACGGGGGCATGAGTCTCTTGATTGCATTCTTGGTTTTATCAACTCTTTCCAGCTAATGTATGATACCTTTAGGTGAAAGAAAACAGTATTAAATGTACTGTATAAGCATGTGTGTGATAAGATGGTACAAATAAATTTCAAGTTTAAAGAAAAGAACTGAGTGCTGGGGTGAGGAGAGTAGTTAGAGGGTGCTGCCAACCAGAGTGGAGGGGGGGAGAGTTAATTTTCTTTAAGCGCTGTGGAAGTGAGCAGCTTGTGCTTATCACCCTTCATGGGAACTTTACCTATTTAAAATATTAAATTGTGGGTACTGGGGGAGAGGAGGGTGGGACTGAGTTTCCTAACAGAGGGTGGGGGGAGAGAGGCTTGGCTTTAAGGATGTGTGTTGGGAAGGAGGGTGGGGGACTGTTTCTTTTTTAATTACCTCCCCCCAAATATGGATACCAAATATCCAAATGTTTGGGGCCCGGGATTTGGGGCCTTTATTCAATATTTGGACTAAATATTCAGGATAAGGTATTTGCACACCCCTATTGGGGACACCTGATCAGATAGGAACAGAAGGTGCAAGATAATTACAAACTTTCTGACTGACAGGAGTCTGTCAGACAGGTAATAGTGAAACAAACTGATAGAGATATTTAGACTTGGCATTCTAATTTCAGTCATTTATTAAATTTCTGCACTAAGAGAGCTTTGTGCAACACCTAGTTTTGGAGAGGGCCTCAGGATTACATAGCATACAGCAAGACACATGGAGAGGGAATTTTAAAGTAGATCTGTCACTGATCTGTCTGCTCTATTTTCAAAGCAGACTGCGCTGTTAGATCATCCATTAGCTGATCAGTGTCAGCCTGTCAGATGCAGTCGAGTCTGAAATACCAGCGTTTACAGCAAAATAATGGTCCATGCATCATTATTTTCACACATGCTGCTACAAATAGCAAACCATTGTTGTAAACCACCTGCAGCATTTGAAACTACACGCTGGTAGCACTGACAGCTAATTTCTGATACATATGCAGGTGGATCTTACTTCTTCATCTGCATCTGAGTCTCAGAAAATCCTACCTCTAGCCTTTAAATTTAATCATACAATGGGGTACGAGAATGGGGCACTTTGTTTGGCTGACTGGCACCTTTCTGCCATGGTAAATTCTAGCATAACCACAGCAAAATGTGCCAGTCAGCCACTTTGCCACTGCAAACTTAAAAAAAATCACTATGACACCTGAAAATCAGAATCAAAACAATAAAACCACCATATTGGATTCTCCATAAACCGTGATAGAGAATCGCAGCCCTGACTACCAAAGACTACACTGCCCTCACCAGTGGTAAATCTGTGTAAGCCCCCCCCCCCCCCACGTGTACACACACACACACAATTTCAGGAATACCTGAAGTGATTCCATGTCTCTCCTGTCTCAATCTCTTCACCCTCCAGTCCAAGGACTGCCAAAGAGAGGGATTTGTAGGGCAGCCACAGTAGTCCATTAGCTCTGGTAGGATGTGGACAGTTAAGATCTGTGGCCATTGCTACTAGGTACCCAGTGACCTTGAACTCTTTCCACTGTTCCAGGGGCAATGGCAGAGGGCAGAGAAAACAAAAACACTGCTAGTTTGTTTCCCCAGTCCATGGGCCGAAGAGGGCCAGGGAGCGAGAATTATGAAGCAAAGCAGCAGTGTCGGCTACCACACATGCACAAAATGCATAAAAAAAGGAACCAGTGCTATATACTACAAACTGGGCCATGGGCTGGCTTCAAAAGGCTGTTCTGGTTCCTACAACAGAAACGGAGCTGAGACACAGTGAACTCATGCCATCAGGTACAGTGACAAAGCAAAAACATTGGGTCCGGTAATGAAAAAACGGCACTGTGCATGTGCACGAAAAGCAAAGCAGGAGACCTAGCAACCCAGGACTATTTTTCTATGGAGGAAGGGTATTTCTCAAAAAATCTACAAAAAACACTTTTTCTTAAAATATAGACTGTTTAGGTTTTTTTTTTGTTAAAGTGTAGTTAGTGCCAATTATATAATCACAATAATCCACTCCAGGATGTGGGCTGTGCTAGGATTTGCCCTCTTCTGGTATGGATTTGTAAACAAGCAGAAGTTAAAGTCAATTACGGAAAACAAACAAAGTTTTGACATTACATTATGTACAAGTACGAGGAACATGGCAATGAATATTCACTCTGTGACAGGGTCAGGGTGACCCCCCCCCCAACCTAATCTGGTGATGTTAAAAATCAAAAGAATTTCACCACAAATGCACTGAGGCAAGGGTTACCTGAAAAGCACATTGGCAATAAAGCCAAGTTTGAAAGAAATATAAAATGACACCTATCCCTGTAATGCAAAACATGATTGGATAAATACTGTGTACTAATCATGATGAAAATTTAGACTTGTTATCCTTACCTGGCTGTTTTATTCTCCCACAGCTTATAGATCCAGGGACCCGCGCAGGTCGTGAGGGCTTACAGTGGAGTCACCCTCCCCCACTCCCGAAAACAAGCTTCTAGATCCAGGGACCCACGGAGGTTGTGAGGGCTTACAGTGGAGTCGCCAACCCCTGAAAACAAGCTTATAGATTCAGGGACCCACGGAGGTTGTGAGGGCTTACAGTGGAGTCGCCAACCCCTGAAAACAAGCCTATAGATTCAGGGACCCACGAAGGTCGTGAGGGCTTACGGTGGAGTCGCCCTCCCCCACCCCCAAAAACAAGCTTATAGATCCAGTGACCCGCAGAGGTCATGAGGGCTTACAGCGGAGTCGCCCTGCCCCACCCCCGAAAACAAGCTTCTAGATCCAGGGACCCACGGAGGTTGTGAGGGCTTACAGTGGAGTCACCCTTCCCCATCCCCCGAAAACAAGGTATGGAATTGATTTAGGTGGACGTAGGAGCTCTGTTCCCTCCTCGCTTCTGGAACAGGCTGAGGATTCGACTGGCGCCATTTTTAACTTTCAAACCCTGTCTCCCTCTGTCTGTTTGGTGCTATATTTGCCGGTGTACAAGTGAAGATAGTTTTTTATTTAGTTAATTTATCAAACCCTGCATGTATTCTAGGCTAATTGCATACTAACTTAACGGAACTGTGTAGTGACAGACAAACTTATTTAAAGGAATTGAATTCTAAAGTTACCATAAGTTGTAGCACTTTAAGGACAAGCTCTGTGCATGCAAGTATTTTAATCAGTGCAGTATGGTATACCATAAGGGGTCATTTATTTATGTTTACCAAGTCTACTCTGCCACTTTAGAATTAAACTAAGGGAGACTGTGCCGTGCTAAAGTAATAAGGGGTCATTTATCTATTTTTACCAAAGTCCAGTCTGCTCTGCAACTTTAGAATTTAACTAAGGGAGACTTTTACCAAGACAAGTCTGTTCTGCCACTTTAGAATTTAACAAAGGGAGACTGTGCTGTGCTAAAGTAATTAGCTCTGTTGCTACAAACTACGCAGCTCCAGCCAGCCAGTGATCCTCCGCCATACTCTGAAACCAGAGTCACTCTGTAAGCAGCTGCACACTGAACCCTTTCCAGTTTTAAATCCTTACCTGGCTGTTTTATTCTCCCACAGCTTATAGATCCAGGGACCTGTGGAGGTTGTGAGGGCTTACAGTGGAGTTGCCCTCCCCCACCCCCCAAAAATAAGGTACAGAACTGATTTAGGGGGACATAGGAGCTCCGTGCCCTCCTCACTTCTGGAACAGGCTGAGGATTGCCCCACGTCGGCTCCCCACCACCACCGTTGGTGAACCCCTCCTTATGTAGGGGGACAGAGCTGCGTTTAAACCAATCAGTCCACTTCTCCACTAGCAGCCTATACTTGCTCGCCACAAGGGGCTGATTTGCGGCTTCCTGTCTTCAACTTCTGGCTCTTCCGTTGGTCTACCACCCCCAGCCTAACTACTATGAATTGGTATGTCATTCCCAATATTGACACCTCCACCCTCCACTTTCCCTGAATATCAACCCTCCTGTGGATATAATGTCCTACTGCCTGTCTGGCTGCCCCCCTAATGCAATTTATCCCACAGCACTGCGAGGGATCTACTGCCTCGCCCACCTCCTCATGCAGCACTCTGCCATTACCAGGAGTGGGGAGCACTACCTCCTGCACCTCCCAGACCCCCCCACTCACCACCCACAATCCTGTCATCCTCCCCTCACTGCAGCTCCTGACCCTGGCATCCACCCACTTACTTAACCTCCCCATTCCCACATTCTCTAACTTTAAAGGACCCCAAGCATGCATATCTCACTGCACAAAAAGCTGACCTGGAATCCCATCCTCAGGCCTCTTCTCCTCCTCCTCCTCCTCCTCCTTATGTCTGGCAATGTACACACTAACCCTGGACCTCTTGCTACCTCCATGCCCTCACACTCTGTAAGTGGGTTGTGTATTGCCACCCTTAATGTCTGTAGCTTATTAAAAAAATGGGACTCATTCCAGGGGTGGGGTCCGGCAACATCAGCCCAATATCATTGCCCTGGGTGAAACATGGCTCTCCTCCCATATCCCTGATTCATCAGTGATGCTGTCTGGATGTAACATTTTCCGGGCTGACTGCCAGGGAAAGCAGGGAGGTGGCTGTGCCATTTAAACTAAGGACACTTTGACTGTTATACTGCCCCCCCCCCCCCAATCTCATACCCGGACCACAAGCCCTCTCATTCAAACTTACCCTTGGACGATCCCTTACCCCCCTGTTCGTCACCGCTATCTACATTCCCTCCAGGGACCAGAAGGTAGCCTTCCACTTTATCATGTCCTACCTTGACACCTTACCACCTCATGCAGAAAAAATTGTTCTTAGGGACTTCAGTATCAACTGACAATCTAACCTCACTGCCCCATTCATCGATGAAGCCTCAGCCCATAACCTCACACAAATAGTCACCTTACCTACCCATCTGCACCAGTGCACATGGTCCTCTTCCCTCCTGGACCTAGTGTTCACAAACTGCCCTCACAAAATCCTTAGCACTATTGTACTCCCAGATGCAATTAGTGACCACTCCCCTGTCCTCTGCGCCTGGACCAGTAAGGCCCCAAAGTCCCCTCCAAAAATGATCCTACAACGTAAACTTGGTTCTGGTTAACTTACGCTCCTAAAAGCCCACCTCAACACGCTCAACTGGTCATTCATAACAAACACCCTTGACCCATACAGAGCCCTAGATCTCTTCATCCATTCCTTTAACTATATCTGTGACATGTTTGCCCCTCTTACCAAAAGGATGGTTAAAGGCAACCCAGCACCCTGGATCTCTGACCACCTACTGGCTCATATGTGGTCCTGAAATTCCCTATGGCACCTCGCTAACGAGACTGGCCTACATACGGACAGACAGAAGTACAGGGAGTCCCAGAACCAATTCACATGGTCCATATGCAAAGCCAAGGTAGAGTATTACAAATCTGCCCTAATCTCTGTCTGGGGTTCAGGGCGCATATTCTGTAACAATATTAAGGACATCTATGGCAAAGCCCCCAACCCTGCCCCACATAAATCTTGGTTGAAGGGAGCCTGACCTCGGATCCCACTTGGATAGTCACCGCATTTAACAACACCTTCTCTGACCTCAGCCACATCCCCCCTTTGCCACTTCTCCAATCCACCACCTGTCTCCGACACCACCTTACACCCAGTGCATCTTCCATTTCACCTACAATGCATCTCCCCCAGGTCTGCTGAGCCTTACCTCAAAAAGAACATAAGCCACTTCCAATACAGTAGTGATTCCTTAGAGCTGAGACTACTCTGGCTCACTCTTCATGAGGTGCTAACCCCTCTCTCCCACATTATAAACCAGTCTTTATGTCTTGGAAAATTCCCCTTGCACTGGAAATCCACCTCTATTACTCCGATATTTAAGAGTGGGGACCCTACCTCCACCAACAACTACTACCCCATCTCAATTCTCCCTTCCCTATCTAAGGCACTCAAGCATATCGTCGCCGATCAGCTCACTGACCACCTCAACAAACATAATATACTTTGCAGCCAGCAACACGACTTCCATTAAGGACATAGTATGACTACCGGCCTTCTTGAATTTACCACCCACCTACACACCGCCCTTGACAGTGATCATCTCTCTGATGCAGTCTTCATTGACCTCACTAAAGCGTTTGACATAGTCAACCACCCCCTTCTTCTTGCTACTCTATCCAAACTTGGTCTCTCTCAAGATGCCCTCGGCTGGTTCACTGACTACCTGGTTGACTGCTTCCAGCAAATCAAAATTGGCACTACCTTTTCTAGTAGGCTGCCAGTCCACTTCGGTGTCCCACAGGGGTCCATTCTCGGACCTCTATTATTCACTCTCTTCCTTAACTCCCTCCCCCTAGCCTGCCCAGGCAATATCCTACTCTATGCGGACGACGCTGTCCTGTTCTCCTCCAATCCTGACCCCACCCAGCTTCACCTCTCCCTCTAATCCACCTTCAGCGAGGCTGAAAAATGGTTCACCACACAGCACCTCATCCTAAACTATATAAAAACTAAAGTCATGTATTTCTCGCACCCACTAAACTCTAGGAAGAAACACTGCCCGCCACTCCTAACTACCAACCAGACCCCTCTTGAACAAGTGGACTCATAGAATGTCTTAGAAATAAGAAAATCAAGAGCAGCAGCTAGTGAGGAGAGTGGAACTCTATATAGATCTGAGGGCACCTCAAAACTAGATCATATATCAAAAAAGCATCAAAGCATATCAGAATACATAACTGGCATGGAAAGGATGATGAAAGAGCAGTCAAATATGTAAAAATCATTGAAATGAGAAAAGAATGCACACACCTTTCACACAAGAATAAAATTCTCCAAACCGTTTGACTTGCTACGTGCTTGGTTTTAATTCGTAGCCATTTGAAAAAGAAAAGAAAATACACGTACTGGCAGCACAGAGCTTGCCTGTCTGCCTGGCTTATGTTTCACCCTACAATTAGGGCTTCATCAGAGCTAATTACATGTGGTCACCCAGTGTGTTAAATACACTTGTTGTTAACATTCAAAAACAGAGTAACCTATCAGAACCCTTGTCCCATTAAATGGCATATTTAATTAATTACTGGAAAATGCTGTTTACTCAGTACAATGCTTTGATTTCTCTTTATTCAAAACTAGAGTTTTGTTTAGCTGTATGTTCGTTCAAAAAGAAGGAATTCTATAACCCACCACCCAGTGAATGAAGGAAGACAATAAACAACATTCCTTGTTATGAATTTCTTAATCACTACCGAAGAGGAAATTTAAATTAAGGGTGAATTAACACATTGCTGCAGTAAGAAATAATAACACAGAATATGCAATGGCTGTGCATGTGAACAGCAATGTTAAGGACACCCACGAGGTTTCAGCTCTGGGGACTGAAGCAATTCCCAAACACGTAAGAGGAGATGACCTTGACAATATGCTGAACTGTAAAGAGCAGCAGTGGATTTTTGAATTGGGGGCTATAAAACCACCATGTCTTAATAGAAAATTCGAACTGTCACCCTTCTTGAAAAGACGGAAAAAGGAAAAATAATTTTATTAGAACTTTGAGCAATTTTCTTTATTCCCCACCCCTGCCTCTCTGAAGTTTTATTTTATTTTCTAAAAATATGTGATACCATTGTATTTAACACTGCAGTCTGAGATATTCAATATGGACAGATTAAACTATGCAAAAGCTAGACAAAGGAATGTGTTACAATAGATCACAGACCGTGGCATCGTATTTATTTATTTTCTGTGTTTTCAAAATTCCAGGTATTCAAGAAGAAAAAGGTCACAGTGAAATTAAGTGATTAAGAAATTCATAACAAGGAATGTTGTTTATTGTCTTCCTTTATTCACTGGGTGGTGGGTTATAGAATTCCTTCTTTTTGAATGAACAAACTGCTAAACAAAACTTTGTTTTTGAATAAAGACAAATCAAAGCATTGTACTGCGCAAACAGTGTTTTCCAGTAATTGATTAAATATGCCATTTAAAGGGAGAAGAGTTCTGATAGTCTACTATGTTTTTGAATGTTAACAAGAAGTGTATTTAACACACTGGGAGAGCACATGTAATTAGTTCTGATGAAGCCCTAATTGTAGGGTGAAAAGTAAACCAGGCAGACAGGCAAGCTGTGTGCTGCCAGTATGTGTATTTTCTTTTTCTTTTCAAATGGCTACGATTTAAACCTAAGCACATAACAAGTCAAAAGACTTGAAGAATTTTCTTCTTGTGTGAACTGTGTGTGCATTCTTTTCTTATTTCAAGTATCACAGACTTTGAGAGCTGCACCACCACTCCTGAGCTCTCATTTCTGCTGCATTATGTAAAAATCATCCCCCATCTCCTTTAAGCAGGAGTGCATGATCCGCAGCACCTTCTATAGAGGAACCAAATGTCCTCCAGGCCTCCACTTGGGGACTAGGCCAGACTGCAGATCTCCAGTGGTGGGTGCAGAATTGAACCAGGAAAGCTGCAGTACAAGTTGCATTAAACTGCCCCACCAATGAGTTGGTTTAGCATTCTTTTTACAGCTGGCAGTGCACTAGCAACTCAATACCAGCTCAAGAGCAATGTTTGAAAAATCTTTTTGCAGCTCACTTGCAGTGCATCTACAGTCCAGTTATAATGAAATGCAAAATGGTGTTTTAACGTTTTATAACAATTTGCAGAAGACTTTGTGCTGGATCCAGCAACACTTATGCAACCCAATCAGAAATGCTAAAGCAACTCATTGGAGGAACAGTTCAATGTGACTTGTGCCAGAAAAAAAACATTAGGGATTTTGGATCCCTGGAGTCTTGGCAAATCAGTGGTGGGAGTCGTCCTTGGGGTTGTCAGCCCTAATGCCCACCCCATTCCCTGAGCAAGCAACATCACACATGTGGCCCGATTCAAGAAGGATGACGCAGGGCTTATTTCAAGCCTTGCTTCAACCCCAATCTTTGGCACAGCTGCCCCAAACACATCTTCTGCAACTGTGCCCAATTCAGCAACATTTGGCGTAGTTGTAACTATTTCTTCATTTTACGACAACTTGCGCCAAAGCTTTGGTGCAAGCCCCGTAAACTGGCTCCCCCACTGGCACACAGTTAGGCCAGGGGGTAGCTGGTCTAACTTGATGTGGCTGATGCAAGGGATTTGCATCAAAGTTTGCAGCTGGCACCCTTTGTGAACTGCAGTTACCGTACTGCTCACCAAAGTCAGCCCTTGCGACCAACCCTCCAATGCAAGTCCCTTGCATCACTCTAAGCCCCATCTTGAATCATGCCCATGATCTCCTTTTTTCATGCAGAGCCCCAGGGGCCCTGCATGAACAAAGCTACAACAAATTGTGTTGGTAACATGTGGTAAGAAATACATCTCTATCTTTGGAAGAGTGTATTACTATGAGGCACTGACTTGAAGTTGTACCTTGTGCTTCGGATTGGATGCTACAGGCTAGAGGGGAGGGGTGAGCATTAGGGTTGACAACCCCAAGGAAGACCCCACCACTGATTTGCCAAGACTCTGGAGACCAAAACCCCAATGTTTTTTTCTTTTTGCTGCTTGGGTGGTGGGAGTGGGGAAGTAGGGTTGGAAACCCTAATGCCACATTTCCCTACTTTTGTGGCATTAAGTCACCCTAACTGGTGCATTAATGAAGTTTTTTGCAAATAATCATATAATATAAATTGATTATAAAATCCTGTGAAATGGAATAAACTCCTCCAGCAGTTATAGAAAGAGAAGTTATTACTTATATACCTACAGGATCACCACCTCTCCTTGCAGGAGCACCTGAAACTAAGAAGGGGGTGGGGGACTGTGAAGTTTTCACTTTCATCTTTAAACAAGACAAGCTGTGAGGGGTTGTGATCCTGATACCCACATCCACAAATTTCACATGCACTGTCACTTACACAGATCCCTCTGGTTGTTACGTGATCCTGATCAGATGTCTTTATGATGCAGATGTGACTCCGTCTAATGTTTACTTCCCCATTAATTCTACTAAAGAGATGCTTCAGACTTTCCATGGATAAGCTTATGGGACTCCTTGCAGTTCAACTAATATTGGGGGGGAGACTTTAATCTGACCCAGTCCCAGGATCTGGATGCTTATAAGCCAAAATGGTATTGTTCCTATTAGCTAGGTGTAATTATGATTACTCTATTTTTGTAGCCCTACCTCTCAATTTGCAAGGTGAATCATGGTACACTGTTTGTCCTAGTGATTTAAGGTACCAATGCATACTATATGCACCCTATCTGGGCGGGTTTACCTATGTCGAACTGACAACACTGTTGTCGAAGTTTTGGCATAGCGAGATCCACAATGTTGACAGGCAAAATTTAACGTGTCAGACATTGTGTTCTTTTCTATCCGGTCTGTGCCCCCGAACACCCCATACAGGGGGCTATCCCCCCTGTGCCCCTTCTCCATAAATATCTAACTCTGAATCAGAACTGATTTGATGGGAGGGGCAAAACACAGCAAAAGGGCAAAATTGTGCCCTCCGGTCCCTCAAAGCGACAATCTTGAAACCTGTTGAGATTGTCACTGTGAGGTATTTCGCCGTGCGGATTTCGATGTGTGGTTGGCACACCATCTGGGTGGTCCTAAACTCTTAAAGCAGATAGGAATGGTTTACTAATGTTTTTAATTGTTACATACATCAGAAATACCCAACAATCGCCTCTGTGTGTTTCTTTTTTTTTTTACTGATGATGTTTACAGTACATTTCTTATGTGCTGTTTATACTGTTAATCACCGTTGGCTTCACAGTTTTTTTTCAGTATCGGGAGTCAGCACGTGTCATGTTTTGAAACTCTGACATCACAGACTCCTGATTCAGCCTGATCACCATGCTCGACTTTCTGTCTCTGCAGTCATACTGGGGACAGCTATAGACTGATACAATTTTATGATATTTTCTGCAAAATTTGCTGTACATAGTAGTTGAAGAGTTGAGCAGTGTTTGCAGCTATGGCCAAACTCATTAATTTCATTGCTGTTCCCTTTGTGGGCTTAATTTACTGTAACATTCTCGGTCTGGGTTTTAATACATCTGCCTTTGCATTGTGGTCTTAAAAGTGCAGCTGTGGGCTACTGGCTTGGATTATATCTGTGCTGCAGCTTCTGAAGTGCTACATTTGGAGGAGAGGAAACTTTACTTCCTGGTTGCTGTTATTATTTAATAAACTATTTGGTTGAATTTGTTTTCGAGTGACCCTGGTTTTCCCCAGCATCTTTGGCTAGAGCAATCCCATTGGTGAATTAAGTCTAAGAACAGTAGGTGTGGGGTAGTTCTCAGGCTGAGACTTGCCAGTGGTGGTGTGAGTAGACTGGGTGGCATTTCAGTCAGCGACCCTTAAAGGGTCAGCTCTGTGTCAGTGGCCTGTAGCTGCTGGGCAGTTGATCCGTGTTGGGGTTCCCCATAGGCCGTCTTGCCCCAACTGTCTGACTCCTGTCAGGCATCTCTTTCTGTTTTCTATTCATACTGGATCAACAATTTGCCAGGGCTCCCTGTAAGAGGGTGAGCCCTTTCTGAATTTTACATCTGGTTACATCTATTCAGCTTCTTCCCAGCTCCAGGTGAAAGCAGGAGAAGAGGAGGGGGAACAGGTATTGGACTTTTTGACTTGGCCTCCTTGGACACTTCATTTCTGCATATAAGCTGTTCTTGTACTGTGAGAGAGGAAGAGAAACTACATTTTCTGGTACAAAACTTTGAGCTGTGAATATTGCATCTATTTATTTTATTCAATCTTTAACCCAGCTGAATTTTCAAACTTTTCAAGAGTGGACTATATGCGGCAATGTATGTTTTGTTACAATTATGAAGTAATTATGTGCAAAAATTGACCCACAGACATGTAGCCACTCAAGATTTTTGCTCTCCAGCCAGAGGATACTGTATACAATGGCAAGGTAGCATGACGAACCAGCAGGCCAAACTTGCATATGGTGCAACTGACTTCTTATGCTTCTGATTCTGATTTCAGGACACTGGGGGAAAAAGTAAGATACCATTACAAAAATAACAAGTTCTAAAGAATTTGTAAGGGGACCAGCTGAGTGGTGGTGGGAGCTAGTTGCTGAATAATACATGCAAAGTTCTTGACCGGCTCGCACGCTGCAGGTAGATCAATGGGACAGCAAGAAAAAAAAGAAGTCATGTTTCACTTCAAAAAAACACACTGTTTGTGATAAGGACTTTTCCTGAATTTGTAAGGTGACGGGGGGGGGGGCGTGGTGGTGATGCTTGTTGCTGAGTAATGATATTATTTTTTGAGCCAGGTGTGCTTTAATGATGTCCTGAGGAATTATCACCATGTGTGTGCTGTGTACAGTAGTTGCTGTCTCAAACTGTTTTAAGAGTCCAGCGTGCACATTACCTTCAGGCTGAATCGGGAGTTTGTGATGTCAGCGTTTCAAAACTTGACACGCGTTGACTCCCGATACTGTAAAAAAAACTGTGAAGCTGAAGGTGATTTCAACAGTATGAACAGCTCATAAAAAATGCTCTGTAAACATCAACAGTAAAAAAAGACACACAGACACAGGCTATTGTTGGGTATTTCTGCTTTATTTAACAGTTAAAAATATCAGTAGGGCCTGCCCGGTGGTGCTGAGGGTTGAGGTGCTGGACGTCACACCTTATGCCATGCTGAAGATCCAGGTTTGGGAGTGGACTCGGGCCATCGGGGGTCGGCAGGGGAGGGAGAGAATAGAGTGTCTGATGGACTGCTCTCCTCTCCCGAGGTGGGTTGTGGGCTTTGCATCTCTCCTTAGTTGCCCCAATGGAGATCAGTGGCACCACAAGGAAAAAGCGATGTCATACAAGGGTGTGGAGTGGCAGCAGATCTCAGCATTTTTGTTTGCAGACCTCATTGCATGTCCACACTCCAGGGGAAACACAGCAGCAGAAGAAACCTGGTCCCTGGGATAGGTGGTAGCAACCTCCAGTGCCCCGCTGCCACACACCCAATACCGGGCTCATCCTGCCGGCTCTGCCGATCCCTCACCTAGTCTTGGTTCTGGCACATTGGATTATAGATAGCCCACCAGGAATGGATGGTGGCCCCACCTCTGGGGGCTCAGAGCTGGCGGGTTAGTCAGACCAAGGTAGGTAGGGAGTGTCTGTCCCTGATTTCCCAGAGGGTGAGCATCAGGAAGGTGGTAGAATGGCAGGTGGCATGAGAGATATGCCTGAGAGAGTTCCCTGGGGTCCAGTGATAAAGAAAGTCTACAAAAAAAAATCAGTAAACTATTTCCTATCTCCTTTAAATGGCTACATGCATTTTTGTAGACTATTTTGCTAGGAGTTATTGGATTTCTCCACATTTCTAGGTGACTGTACACTCCTTACCTGGGTGGACCCTAACTCTCATTGTAGGACCTATTTCTACCCTTCAGTAGTTGTCTTAATATGTATGACAACATTTAAAGCTAACTTGTGTCAGGCCCTGTAACTAGGTTGGATCTTGGCCCACAGTGAAATGTCCCTACAATGGGTCTCTTGCCTCCTTTGCTGGGCCTACTCCCTCAGAGACCAACAGCAAAACCTCTACTAATTCTGCTGGTCCACATACCTAGTGACTGCACAGGCTGAGCTAGGAGTAATACTCTCCTCTGGATACAGGTTGCTCCATTGGCCCCTCAACCCTCCTGAACTGCCCTTCAGTGCTCAAGCCCCCCTGCATCTCACCTTACCAAAAGGGCACCTCCATCTGGTGTCACTTGGTGATTGCTACAGGATTTACTGGAGCTTCAGTGATACCAGGGATAAGCGTAAGACATATCCCCAGAGGTTAAAACCTTGTAAACTGAGACACTACTTTAGACCCTCAAGAGGCTTAACACTAACACTATTCCTTCTATCAGGAAATGTCCATGCCAACCCATACCCAGCAGCTAACCCTGACTCTGATCTAGATAACCAAGTGTAACTAAAGATTGTCTCATTAAACATAGGTTGCCCCCTTCCTAAAGTTACTCAACTTGAAGTCTGACCTGTTGTAGTATGACCAAATACATCCCTCACTGAAACCTGGCTTGACCCCAAGACACCCAACTTGGTCATCACCTTACAAGGGTTTAACATGTTTAGAGAGGACAGAATAGAGAAGCGAAGTAGGGGCTGCCTCATCTATCTTAGGTCCAACCCACAAATCTCCAAACTAGAATTAAAAAATCCTGATAAGGACTGTGAATACCTAGATTTTAAAGTATTGTTGTATCAAGGTCACAAATCTCTCATCCTCCTGTCAGTCTACATCACGCCAGGTTAGCAACAATCTGGCCTACATTGCTTCACTGGGTACTTCAAACAAATCAACCAAAACTGGGAGTGCATAGTCACTGGTGATTTTAGTATTAACTGGGTTGCTAAGTCAAGCTCTGGCTATAGGGACAGGATGGCCAACCATTTCCTGTCTCAAATGGTCACAGACTACAACAGAACCAGCTATAGAACAGGCACAATGACCCTTATTGACTGTATTCTGGTAACTCATCCTGAAAGGGTTAAATCAAATAAGGTGTGTCAGACACCCTTAGTGATCACTCATCATTTATATGTATGCAGGCAGTTAAACAGCCCAAGACCCCTTCTCAACTCATCACTAGCCAGGCCCTTAACAAGAGTAAGCAGCCTGATTTCAATTCCCAGGTGGCCCTGATTGATTGGAGTTTCCTCATACTATACCTGAGATTGACTTAGCCATTAAAGTCTTTCTGGCAGAATTCACCAAAATCTGTGACATATTTGCACCCCTCAAAAAATGAAAGGTGAGGGGTACACCTTCTGCCTGGATCACCCCTGAGCTTCTTCTTCTCATGATAGAAAGAGGCAGGCTGTTGGCCGCGGCTAGGGAGACTGGATCCCCAACTCACCTCCAAAAATATAAAGAAGCAAACAACAAACACACCAGAGGGATTAGGCTGGCCAAATCTGAGTACTGCAAAGCCCAAGAAACCCTTAATTAGAGAAATGGGAAAAGATTTTTGGGGAATGTTTCAGAGCTTCTTGGCAAAGGGGAAAATGTGCCTCTAAGAATGCTCATGGCTTATGGGAAAGAGGTCATAGAGCCCTACAAGACAGCCACAAGGTTCCATGATGCTTTCACTGACCTCAGTGCTGTCTTACCCAATACACCAAACAAGCTATCTTGTGGTGGCATTGATCATGAAGCTACCCTCCTGGAGGACTCCAACCTAAGGCACCCACATTGTTCTTCAGACCTGTCACAGTCAAATACTTCCTTAAATATATCTGGAAGGTCCTTGGTAAAACCAGGATAGTGGGGGACTCTCTTGACATGCAGCTACTAGCACTGGCTTTGGAGGAACTCTTCTAGCCCGTCTTCAAAATGTTTAATTTATCTCTACAGTACTCCCAGTTCCTTGAGAAATGGAAATCTGTACTGGTCACACCAGTCTTTAAAAGTGGTAACCGCTCCATCCTGGCCAACAACAGGAATTGTGTCAGATTGGCTAGTCACTTAACTTCAACAGTACAAATTACAATGTGCCCATCAGCATGGCTTTGGGAAACTCAGCAGCACTAATACAGTACTGATAGAATACCCAGACTACTTGCATGAGGCCCTTGATAATGGATGTATATTTGGAGTCATATACTGTATATCGATCTAACAAAGTCCTTTGACCTAGTTAACCACAAGATGCTGCTCAGTAAGCTCCTTGATTTCAGCCTGTTGACGGACTCTGTAGCCTGGTTACAAAGCTACCTATCTGAATGCACAGTGTGTGAAAATTGACTGCTCCTTGTCTGACACCCAGAATGTATCCATAGGTGTGCGACAGGGCTACATTCTGGGTCCTCTCCTCTTTAGCTTCTCCATTAATCATCTGCCTGGTGCCTGCAGATCATCTAATGTTCTATACGGAGATTATGCTGTCATTTATACTAAAAGCAACGACCCTGGTAACCTCATTTCTAGCCTACCAGGTGACTTTGAGGCCTCAGAAAACTGGTTCTCTATTAATAAACTTGTCCTCAACTACAAAGAAACAAAAAACATCCTTTGATCTAGCCCACGGATGAAGATTAAGGCCCCCTTCACAGCCTCAGCAATAAAAGTCAGAAGCTAGGACAGGTGAAAATATTTAAATATTTCAGGGTGGTGCTGGATGACACTTTATCCCCCCTCCACCATATTGATAACCTGCAGTCCTCTGTAAACAGAATGATTAGTGCCCTTTTCAGAAATTGAAGCAACCTTAAAGCTGACACCAGGTGATTGATAGTGTCCAGTTCCATCCTGTCCATAGCTGACTATGGCCTACCTGTATACGCAACAGCCTGTAATGCAACACTAAGCAAGATTAAGGTGACCTGCAATAAAGCCTGTCACTTTATGTTAGGGGCTGACAAGTGCACCCAGAACTGTACTCTTTATGCACAAATGAACTGGCTACCTGTAACTAGTAGAATTAAGCTACAAACATGTATACTAGCCAAGAAATCACTGCTATGCCTAACATTCCCTGCTCTAAAAAACTGTCTTCACCCCACTGTAACTCAGTACAATACAAGGAGTATGGCCAGGAATACCCTTGAACTGCCTCTCTGCAGGACTCTGTTGAGTAAATGCTCATTTGCTGTTAAAGGCTGTATTAATTAACTGCCTGAATCCATGCTGAACTTCCTCTAGGACTGACCAGTTTAAAAGGTCCCTGAGGGCTGCATTAGCAATTCGGTGCAGCTGCACCAGTTAGTGAGCTAGCTCTATTACTCTGCATTTTTTAATCTATTGTTTCTGGACCCATATTCAAAGCCGGCCAGATGCATACGCAGATACGCAGCGTGAAAAATGCACCAGCCGGCTCTGGAGCCATATTCAAACAGATGACGCAATTGCACCATCAATTTGAATATGGGACCCTGGATGGGCAGCACACAGCAAGGGGCCACCATGTAATGTGTGATGCATCCAGGGTGCGGGCTGAAGACAGCCCATAGGGAAATGCATGGTGCATACCTGTATACGCCGCAGCCCCCATAGGTGATATTCAACCCAAACATGCAAATGAGTCCATTGGGCATGCATGGTGCAACGGGGCCATTTGCATGCCCAATTTGGGTTCATTTGCATGGCTACACCTGGGAGAATGCACCAGGCCAGCCCCCCCAGCCCCAGTCTACATAATGATAAAGAATACTCCCCGATTGCCCTGGTAGTCATGTGGCCCCATTCTCCATCATAGTTGCAGAGAAAAAAAAAGATCACCCTTCCTGGTAGTCTAGTGTGCCCCCCCCCAGGCCCTATCACAGTTGCTGTTCAAAACAAAATGATCCCCTTCCCTGGTAGTCAAGTGGGCCCTCATCCCATTATCCAGTGACCCACCACCTCACCCAACCCCAACCCTACTGGAGTCGGCAACTTGCACAGCCCACCTTATACCACACCAGTCTGCCACCAACTGAACTGTACAGGAGTGTTGTACAGTATATACGGTAGTACACGCCCTTTGGCTGACTGGTCACTTGTGGTTAAAGGTTTTGTCTGAATCATCCAATAAATGAATTAATTATATAATGTCTTCTTTGTTAAAAAAAAAGTTTACAAAATTAGTTTAAGCTACATTTCATCTCAGTTTTTGTAAGGGCAGGTACTGTACATTTAAAGAAAAATTGCACAATTTGTGATTTGTCTAGTAGGAGATTCTAGTGCTGGTGTTCTGTCTACCTCAGTGTTTCAGTTTTTGTCTGCCCCTCCTGTCTCATTTTCTGTCTGTTGTCACTAGGAGGCCTCAAGCCAGACCCTGGCCATTTTTTTGTCTATTTCTCTCACCAGTTTTATCTTGCCCTGATGTCCCCTGCCCCTCTGTGTTGAGCATGGTTTGCACTTTACTTTCTGTCCCCTGCCTGCTGGCTCACGGTTCACGCTGTCATTTCTTACACCTACCCTTGCCTCGCTAATTTGTGGTGACAGTTCACCAGAGGTTGTCCTAGTACAGGTGATGTTTGTGACAGGAGAAAAAACAAGAACTGTAGAGCTGACTGATAAGTGAAGTGACAACATATGCTTAGCTATTACAGGCCATTGGGAGCAGGTAGTGAAGACAATTGTGGTCTCGGTGAGGTGGACCGAACTGAAACTAATCGTGATGTCAGCTTCCTCTAAGGACTGAGTTAAAAACAAATTAAGAATGAGCACATTGAGGGGGCCATTGTCATATTGGACACATAAGATGTGTGCCTGCTGGTTTGGGGCTCAGTTTGTGGCACAGGGACGGAGAGATTTGTGTTTAAAAAAAGAGAAGTACTGGCAAACTGTCCAATGGCCATGCCAAGTGTGGACTACTCGGACATGGCATGTGTAGTGATTTATTTTACATTAGATGCAGTTTTGTGTGTGCCAGGACTAGATCTGTGATGTTGTGCTGTGAGAACATCACAGGTCAAGGTCTCAGTGGACCAATCAGGTTTCAGGATTTTTTTTCCCCCACTATATAATTAACATGAACTAACAGTAACAATAAATACTGGTGTTGATTGAATTCGTAGAAGGACCCCTAGGGTCCTTCTAACTGTTTGAGCAATATGGCATTTGGTGGTTGGGAAGAAGATAATGTATTCTTCAGCTTGGTTCTAACAGCTAGTTTGCACAGCCCAGAGATCTATAAACCTTCCTCTTTCCCTTTTTGTGACTTAAGGGTAGCCAGTCATTACATTATTCATAAAGGGACCCCAAAAACTGTCATACTAGGCTCTCTTACCTACAAAGGGATACAAAAGACTTTAAAATTCTGTCAACTTATGTTATATATGAGTATTATCCTCCCACTCACCAAGTGTGGGCATATAAGTAGTGTGCCAACACCTTAGCAGTAACCTCTTTGCCTCTGTGGTGGCTGCCATGTACCATTATGCTGAGTGGACATCCTAAGTATGTTTCTATCAGGGATGCATCTCTGAACAGTTTGAAAGCTAGAATCTGCTCCAGTCTGGCTAGTAAATGCTTCCACCATTCCTGCATTAAGCAGCATTGTTAAAGTATATGCTGCAAAGTCCCTTTTCCATGTTTACATCTCCAGCATCTGATGTTGGCATCAGGTTCTTTTTTTTTTAAAGTGATGATGTGCAATATCAGAGATGCAGCATTTTTAGTTGCATTAGCCTCCCCCCGCCATGTCCCTGCAAAACTCATAGGCATTCGACCAACTGCATTTCCATGCCTCTGTAAGATGCTGGACCAACAGCTTCTCCCACCTAAGGTGTTGCATGTCTGTAGTTGGAGTGTACTCATTCAGTAGTCCCTAATTTGGGGGGTACCACAGTACCTCCCTCTCCCTGCTGAACCAAGGAGATCTTCCCATGTACCCCTTGGCTGGTAACTGAAGCTGGGTGCCTACAAAGGTTGTCATTAATTGACGTATTTGATCTTTCAAGAATATGAAGTCCTTGTACAGCCTAGTGGGTAATGAAAACAGGTTCCCCACCCTCTACAGGACCCCCTTTCCCCATTCCTTCCAATCCAGAGATGTACCCAATATCTGCAACTTTGGGTTATGCTGTTGAGGCCACACGGGGACATCAAGAATTGCTTTGACTATTTTCCTGACCTCCTTCCACACTTGAAGTAAAAAAGGTATGAACTGGTTCACCCTTCCTCTCTCTCTCTCACTGGATCCCAGAGAAGTGGTTTCAGCTCTCTACCCCCTCCATTGTGTTTTTCAAGGTCCAACGATTTAACAACTCCTCTCATTTTATCTGCATGCATTCATAACCAGATCTGTCTAACAGCTGCTGCTAGGTGATTACCCTTAAACCAAGGGGCTCTGGAATCCCCTCTCATTTCACTAGGACACTATCTATCATTCACAATGCGGACAATCTAGCCCTCACCCCTTCTCATAAACATTCCTGCACCACCTCAGTCAACTGTCTCCAAATGGTGTCTGGCAGACACAGGGAACTGTATCAGAGGAAATACAATGCTTTGGGTAATACTGTCATTTGGAGAGTTTGCACCTTACCCCATAGGGTTAGGCGCAGCTGCCTTATTAATGCTACATCCTCCCTCAGGCTCTTTATGAGTGGGTCAAAGTTAACTGCAGGCCACTTCTTCCAAGAGGGAGAGATCAAAACTCCCAAATACCTGATCTTCTTCATTGCCCACTGCAGACCCATGCCCTGTAGGCTCAGCCCTGCACATTTGGAGTTCATGGCCATAACCTCAGTTTTTCCCCAGTTGTTCTTAATCCCCAGAAGTCCAGCGAATTGACTGAGCAAGATAATCAAAGCAGGTACAGAGGTGGATGGGTTCCTCCCTATTATGAGGATGTCATCGGCAAATAACATAAGTTTGTAATATTCTCCACCAGTCTCCACTCCCTGCACCTCTGCTGACTCTCTGAGCTTCTGGGCTAAGGGTTAAATGCCCAGTACAAAAAGTGTAGGTGATAGGGGGCAGTATCTTGCATTCCCTTCCCTAACTAAATGTTCTGGGACAACCTGCTGTTTGTCAGTACTGCCTCCTGAGGGGCTACATATATTACCTGAACCAATCTAATAAAGGTATCTACCACAATGAATACCCTAAGGGCTCAGTTAAGTAAGGCCTTTCGACAGAGCCAAATGCTTTCTCCGTCTTCAGTGTTACAAAGTGCCAGAGAATCTGGCAAGGATTACAAGGCCCATATAAGGTTGATCAGTCATCTGATGTGATCCGCCCCATCTCTACCCACCAAAAACCCAACTTGGTCTGTGTGGACTAGTTGTGGCAACATCTTTTTGTTTTGTTTATAAAGGTTTTTATCTCTCAGGTTAGACCAAGTGGCTACTCAGCTTTGTCTCCAGGCACCATTGACTGTCCCTTACCTCTCTCCTTTATCAAACACTAGGTTCCCGCGCAGATTTCCCCCTGCGATGGGGCCAGGGGGGAGGGCCATCTTCACCCCAGAGACTCTCATCCAGACTTGTCCCTTACTGGAGCACCACGGCAGGTCACAGTATGATGAGCGAGGCTTCATGAAGCCCAGGTCCCTCATTTTCCCCTTATTTTTGTTCTTCCAGGTCCACAGAGTCATGGCAGTATGGAGGATGCATGATCGTGGAGGAGTGCATGCATTATTAACCACAGGTCCTTCCACACACACACCCTCCCCTGATGGAAGTCAGCCATTCGGACATTGGCAGTACCACCAGGCCTCCAGCTGGTGGCAGCCAAGAGCCAGGACAACTCACCACCCCAGTCTGGGAGAGAACTGCCAGGTGGCTGCTCAATCCTCTTCCAGCCCTCGTCCCCCACTGACCTCTACTGACTTCAGCTCATTCTCAAACCTGGGTCACCAGTGTGGCAAGAGGTAAGTTGCTGACACTGCCTCAACCTCCTAGACCACTGGGTTGGCTGTTTTGGCAGCACCTTTTTCAGTCAAATTGCCAAAACTCTGGCAAGTATTTTGCAGTCCACATTTAATAGTGAGGTGGGGTAGTAGCTAGAGCACAGGAGAGGGTCCTTCCCATTCTTAGTCAGCACTGTGATAGTGTCATCGTTCATGGCCTGGGCAATGCATCCTGTACTATTGACACCAGAAGGGGACTAACCAAATCTCACACTGCCTCATGCAACTCAGCTGGAAATCCATCCAGTCATGGTGCCTTCCCCCCTTGCATCTTAGAAATTGCTTTTTGCATATTCTGTGGGTGCTTAGGCCTTCTAATCCAGTCCTGTGTTCCTTCCCCCAGCCTTGAGATGGTGACTGGCTGCAGGAAGTCCCAAATGACTCCTCTCTGGGTATCTTCATTTTGTCTTCTAGGGGAGTATAGCTGCTGTTAATACTTTCTGAACTCAGTGTTTATTCCAATTTGATCCACAGTGACCCAAGAGCGTTGTTTGATTCCAGGGATCTTACTCTCCACGGGCATCCTTTTCAGGTGACAGGCTAAGAAACGCCTGACTTTCTCACCCTAAATAGGTTTGCGTGGTATGACATAATCTAGGTTCTGCCTGCTGTGTGTTTAACTTGATAATCTTGTATCTAACTGCCCTTATGTCTTGCAGTAGGGTGGGTAACCCCTTCCTTAAGTCTTTTCTCCAACTCCCCAAGTTTCTGTACAAGGTCATCCATCTCATTTCTCATTTCCTTTTTTCTGGCTTTGGCACAGGCAATTACTCTTTCCCTCAAGTGGATTTTTGTCCATCCCACACGCATTTATTGGACAGCTCCTCCTTTGAGTTCTTAGCCATGTATTCCTGGACATCCCACCTAGGTCATACCTTAATGTTTGTATCTCCTAGAAGGGCCATATTACATCTCCACCTTTCCTCTTCGGTACCTAGCCCTTGTTGCTGGAACACAAACATAGTGAGGGAGTGGTCAGATATGAGCAATTGCTCTATCATTGTTTGACCAGGTCACTGGAGACCAGAAACACATCTAGCCTGCTGTATGTTGCATGGGTTTGGGAGTAATATGTGTAATCCCCAGTGGATGGATGCCCTAGGTGCCATACATCACTGGCCACATAATCATGCATCATATTGAGCAGGGCCCAAGCTAATTGAATGGCTGAATGTGCCCCCATCACAGAATGGGTCTAATATCACATTCATCTCTCCCCCCCCGCCACCATCTCCTTCACCACCATGTCCAACATGACCTGAGACAAATTGTGGAAAGAGGTAGCATCATCTTCATTTAAACCATAGATCGAGCCTTGCATCTTACCTCCCCTGCACAAGAACCTATCTCCCCTCCCTGTCCCTGTTCACCACTTCAGACACCCAGTTCACCCCTTTTGCTGTGAAGTATAGTCACTATTCTCTTCTTTATGGAGTATAAAGATTTAAAGATTTGTCCTCCCTAAACGCAGCCCAACTTGTCCACCTCCTTCTTTATCAAATGTGTCTCTTGTAGGGATATGATCTGTAAATCCATTACCACCCTCTTTCTTTTAACTGGGCAGTCCAGTCCCCTGACATTCCAGGATATTGCCTTATAAACTGTGACACATTTTTATGTTGCCCCCTCCACCTACCATCCCCTTGTACCCTACCCATAACACCAGTATAACAGTCAACAGGGCTGCACAGCTCTGATCCATGAAATTAAACCTGCGTAACTGCATATTTATCATAGGTATACTTTATGAGTATTCTCAATGCACTTTATACCTCTACATTATTTGGTAGTGGTATCAATGGAGGCCACTCAGTCTCTGGCTGAGGCAAATGCATCTTAACCCCCTGCCACAGCATACAGCATTCTTTAAGACAAGTGCACAGCAGAGTTTACTTTCTACCACCAATGTTTACATATTTGTGCCCCCCCCCCAACTAGCAGTCATGTGCACAGGAATTGTGTGGTAACTAGTACAGTTTAATGGCCTTGTACACTTTAATTTAGCTTGTTCCCACCCTAGAAGTACACGACTGTGGCCTGTTCACCCACCCGGTCATCCTCCCTTTCTGTCATAGCCATTTTGAGCTGTTTCAAGTTGGGAGGGAATAAGTTCACCAAGGCAGCCATCTTAGGGCTGTATATAATCAGGATGGGAACCATTTCTGCAGTTGTGCACCAACCTCACATTTCTCACTGTTTTAACCCTTCCACCTGTGACTATGTTGATCACACTTAGCACATCTGCTGACCCTTACATGGTTTGAATCCCCCCGTCACTTGAAGCCTATGTATACAGAGTTGAAGGGGGAGCATGTTATATCCTTTCACTGAGTTTATTGAAATCACTACCATATTTCTCATATTACTGCAGTCAGACAGCCTCGGGTCAATGCTCCCTTTGTCATGGCTGTTTTCCCTGTGCCATTTATAATCGCCATTCCATGTCTTCATTGTATTAAGCCCCCCACCCACACTCACTGGGCCCCACTTGACTTCTTAGTCCCTGAGACAGATTTGGTGCTTGGCCCCCTTTTCCCCAACACCAACATAGCATTCATTCTGTCTTAAAACCTGGGGGATAACTCTGCGAGTAGCCCCTTGCTGCTAATTAACTGCTTGCACATACGCTGTCTGAGGATGACTTTACTCCATACTCCATCGTCTTTTTTCCTGTGCATAGAGTCATTAACTGATCCCCAGTACAACCATTTATGATCACCTAGTTACCACATTAGTAATAAATAACAAACCTGAACACAGAATAAAAGTAAACTCATCTGAGCAGAACAAACATTGTAAGAATTCAGTACCTGGCACATAGCTGATATCTACAGTTTGAGTCTCCCTCAAGGAGAGCCAGTCAGCTGGATATTGTCCACAGTCACTGCCCTACAAATAATAAAGGTTCAACCCTTTGCACCTAACAACTGATAGATATGTTGTTTTAGCATAGTGCGTAGTGGCCTAACAATGATTTATCAGTTGCTGCTTTTTTTGTTTTTAAGCAATTTGTATCTCTTTATCATATTCTCAACACATGGTCACTTTGCATAATTTTGATTTATGGGTACTACCTCTGTAAAGTACATAGTCTACCAATTAAAACAATGTATGACCCATGAGTTGGTACCTAGGATAACTAAATGGCATGGTGGAAGTTGGATTGTGGAATGCACAGATATGTCAGTGCTGTTTTCAAAAGTACTTAGGCCAACCGGCACTTTTAATGTGAAAATGGCTCAATAGAGTTAAGGAGGAAAACAGGAAGGAAATCTTTTTTTTAAAAAGTACACTGGAGTCCCTTCAGTCCTCCAGCTCTCTATCCAGCCACCTTGATTCCTCCTCCTCTTCCACCACTCGATTCTTCACATTCCTCTCCACATCAGCTGCTCTGTCCCCAGTGCCTCTGTTCCTGTCTGTCCCAGTCACCTTCTTCAGCTTTAGATCTTCTTTCTGTCCACCTGCTTTGGTTCCCTTCTCTGTGCTCAGGTTTGTGGTGTTTAGTACATGTATGTTCTCTCACTCCTCTGGGACAAGTACAGGCCTCCACTGATTTTCTCTTCTTTACTCTCAAAGAAATATGAGGGCCAGCAAGCACTTAATGGCCTTCTTTCTAGCAAGGTCTCTCATTCTATTAAAGAACGTGTGCATTTTGATAACTCATTTAGTAATGTCTGGCTGCAGTGAGAGCTTCAACCCCTGCCTTTTTAAGTCATTGATGGCCCGGGCCTTAGTAAGGATTTGCTCTCTGTCCTGATAATGTAGCAGCTTGTATACGGCAAGCCGAGGCCGGCAATTTGCTTTGTTCAGTGGTTGGCCTTTTTTAGTTGTACACATCACTGGTGGTGAATAATACAATAACCAGTTACAATAGTGCTACAAATATTGCATAAGGAAAACACAGCGATGTCTGAATGGTGTACCATGGACAGCAACAGGGATTAAACAGTGCTGTGCAGTAAGCACAACCCAGGTCACTGTTCATAGTACTAGGAAGAAGAGAAGGGCTGGGAAATCTAAAATGGTGGATGAGCTGCTCCCATGGCAGAGAGGACTGAGACATGGAGCTGCTTGGGCACAATGGTGGTGGAGATCAGGGTTCTAATCCTGGCATTCAAAATTTTGTTTTTCTCCCGTAATCCAACTCCAACTCAGAGTTGATTATTTTAGTTAAGGGTGTGTGGGAGGGCAGAGCCCCCACTAAAATAAGTGTTTGGACTGGTAGCAGTAGTCAGTGTGCTTTGTGATCGCTACCAGTGACACTGCCTTTACTTGAGGCATTTGTTCCTGCCACTGTTCTGCACAGTGCTGCATGGAAGGTGCTGTTATTGACAGCGCTGTTCATACCTGTGCTATTCAGACCCAGTGCCAAACAATATAAGGGAATTTCAGCATTAAGTTACTAACTCTGACAAAACTCTGCTTCTGGAGTGAAACGTTAGTTGTTTTTGCCAATATCTGGCATAGCATTGCTCCCTGATATTCATAGGTTCATAGAATTAATACAAGTTCAGTAGGTATTTCTACCTTTTATGAACTCGACACCCAAATCATGAGTGGAAACTATATTTCAGATGTCCCACATAATTATCTAAATTAGTTTTAAATGATGTCATTGTATTACTAAGTACCACATTAACTGGGAGTTTATTCCATGTATATATTACCCTTTGAGTGTACCAATTGTTTCTTTTAACAGTGTTGTTATTTGTACCTTTAAGTTTGAGTATATGCGATCTGGTATTTATAGTAGTCTTTTTTTTTCTGTAATCCTATTGTCTCCAGCATATCATCATTCTGAAAAGCTTTATATGTCAGGCATAGATCTCCTCGAAGCCTCCTGTAGTCCATGGAATAAAGGCTTACTTTTTTTAATCTAGTTTTTGTAATCCAAATTTTGAATGGATATTATTTTCTTTGTTGTTCTTCTTTGGATATTTTCAATTAATTTCTTATTTTTAACTAAACACGGAGCAGTGACTGAAGAGCAATATTCCAAATGAGGTCTAACGAGACCGGTATACAATGTCAGCAGAACTCGCTCATCTCTACTTTTGATGTTCTTTAATATACAATTTAACATTTTGTTACCTTTTTTAACAGCAGTTATTGTGTGTATATTAAATATAAAGTCATTAGAAAGAGTTACCCCTAAATCCTTTTCTTGTTGTCTTGTTTCCAGATTTATGTTATTAATAGTATATGTAAAACATGGATTGTGTTTGCCTAAATGCATGACCTTACATTTAGATTCATTGAACAGAAGTCCCTTTTTCTTAGACCATTCTACTAAGTATGTTAGATTGTTTTGCATTTCCTTAACAGAATTTGCGTTATTAATGATGCTACCTATTTTACAGTCATCTGCAAATTTAACTAACCAGCAAGAGCTGTTTAAAGGACACATAGATGAAATAAGTATATTAAAAAGGGTTGGGCCCAGTACCGAGCCCTGAGGAACACCGCTGGTAATGGGACCCCATGCTGACAGATGGCCCTTCACTGACACCTGTTGTGACCTATTTGATAACCAAGCATGTATTCATCTAATAATTACAGGGTGGATGTTCAATTTCTCTAATTCTGATATAAGTATTTGATGTGATACTGAGTCAAATGCCTTGGAAAAAGTCGAAAAAAATGATATCCACTGGTAGGCCATTGTCCAAAGCTTCACTAACTGGTTCCAAAAAAATACAAGAGATTAGTCTGACAAGATCTGTTCTTAACAAAACCATGTTGGTAAACATCAATATAGTTTTTATCAATTAAATAGTTTGATATTCTATTCTTTAATATCCTTTCAAGCAATTTACAGATTACATCAGTTAAACTTATGGCCCTATAGTTTTGTTCAACACTTTTACTACCACCTTTGTGTATTGGTATAACTATAGCTCTATTCCATAGTGGAACCGTTTGCCCGGTACTCATTGACAGATTAAATATTAATGTCAATGGTCCTACCAATAATTCCTTTAATTTAAATATGAATAATCGAGGGATGCTGTCTGGGCCAGGTGTTCCGCTATTCTTCAAAATATTTATTGCTTCTAAGACTTCGTTCTCAGATATAGGATTGAAGGAATTTTCATAGATTTGTCACATACAGACTCCACACAATTTGGTTTAAAGACATTGATAAAATAGTTATTCAAGGTATTTGCAATTTCTCTCTCATCAGTTATTATCCCAACTGAGGACTGTAATGGTCCTACAGAAGGACTGTTTTTTTTTTAATGAACCGATATAATTATAAAACAATTTTTTATTATCTTTAACAGTATTTGCTAGCTTTTCTTCTAAATGTCTTTTTTGTTTTATTATCATATTCTTACTTTTATTTGCAATTTGTTTATACCTGTCCCAATTAGAGCTGGTTTTATTTATTTTATTTTTTTTTATATAAGCGTTGCTTTTTTGCCAAGATTTTCTTTATATTGGTATTCCACCATAATGGAGATCTTCGGTTTTTTATATATTTCCTTCTAACAGGAACCCATAATTTAATGCTTGTTTGTATTTTTGACACAAATTTATTATAGACTAGATTAATATTATTTTCAATAAGTTCAGAAGCCCAATTCCGTTTCTCTAAATATTGTTTTATTTTTGTATAATTAGCATTTTTAAAGTCTCTTACTATTGTACAGCCTGAAGTTTCAGAACAGTAAGTTAGATTCATTGTTGTAAGAATCATATTATGGTCACTATGGCAAGTGGATGTTTAATAGTGACTTTTGAATCTGAATTATCTATATTAGAGAAGATCAAATCTAGTATGTTATCGCCTCTTGTAGGTGATTTAACCAATTGATTCAAGTTGTTTATGGTTATATTCATTGCACTACTGCACTTTTGTTGTTTTTAGTATTCATCCTATGAATTCCCATATGCTTTTCCATTAAGCAGGTTAAAGTTTTACTGCTGACTGTGGAATAACGCTGTTTTTTATTTGATGTACAAGTGGCAAGTACACAAATGTGCAATAGTTCAATGAATGGCAGGGAGTAATGCTGCAATATATTAATGCAGAAAACAGCCAACGTTTCTTTCTAAAACATCACTGGAGATGTGCTCCCATTGTCTGCTTCCTTTTTTTTATTGACTGCTGGACCGGGGGGCTGGGCACCTAGTGTTAAAATGGAGGGTTGGAAGCACCGGGGTTTGGCTGTCATTGTTTGCTTACTTCTTAGAGCTGCAGGTGGGCGAAGCCTGCAGCCCTCTTACATCAGCTCTAAAAAGTAGCTACCAGATTCAAACTGTGGAACCCTTCCTTTGGAGTTTTCGAATGATCCTTCCAAGTCTTTGCATTCCTTCAATTTAACCCTTGTAGTGCTGCAGACTGAACATCTGTCCAGGGCTCAATCAAATAGATTCATTTTAGTTCTTTCAGCAGTCTAAAGATTAAGAAACAAATGCTCTGGATAATTACCTCTCCTCCCCTCCCCAGTCAAGTGCTTCAGTGGGTACAAGAAACAAATGTTTTCTTTTTAATCCAACTTGGTAAATAGCATTTTTAGAGCTAATGCAAGAGGGCTGTTGAGTAGACCAGTTTCAACACTGTTTTCTCAGCTTTTTTATTGCAATGTGACTTGCTGTCTTTGGAGACTAATAATTTACTGACATGACATTCAACAGATAACAGCATCTAACTGCAGAGTAGTGTCAAATTACAGTCTTAGTCAACTCTCCCAGCGCGTGTGTGTGTGAGTGTGAGCATTTCCTCTGAATAGTTGATTTATGTTAGCCCTTTCTAGACCTAATTAGTGGAATTGGATGTACGAAGGGTTTTAAATGCTAGGCAGCTAATGCTTTAGGGAGGGAATTACAAAGAATGATAGCGATGTCAACTGCAGTGTTCCAAGACTGAACAAAGCATTTCCCTGTAGGGCATCCTCCTTTTCCTGTATTTTCCATGTAAACTGGGACAAAACTTCTGTACATTTTTCTGTATGTTCAAATCAATATCTGTACACAACTGACTTTGTTATGCCTGTCAGTAAAATCACTATAACAAATGTTAAGGCTGTTTTTATTTATTTTAAATGGTAAAAATCACCTGCAACATATCACAGAGGCTATGGACAAATGCTGGAATCTCTCAAGCTTTGCTATCATTGTTCACATGTCTCCAGAACCTCTTGATGGTATTATAGCATTGTTGCAATGTACTGACACAGCCGAATAGCCTGTTTGAGATGCACTATGTCATATTCAGTGGATCATACTTTTATCCATTTTGGCAATGTACTGGCACAGGATAGCTTTGATGAGATGCAGGGTCTCATTTTCAGAGGGGTCCTAATTTTTCCCACTTCTACAGTGTGCTGATACATGTTAGCCTGGCTAAGATGCAATATCTAATTTTCAGTGGGGTCTTAGTTTTACCAGTGTTGATTTAAACTATGCATGTGTGAGTCTGGCACATATGTAGTCATGACAGTGCTGCCATGATATGGCTGACTATGAGGCAATTGGAACTGTCATGGTTTTATACTTGTAGGAAGCATAAATAAATTCTAGGCATCTAATCTTTTAGGGTTTTCATAGGTTGGCAGGGGCATCCTAAGGAATTATAAAGAATGATAGCGATGTCAACTGCAGTGTTCCCAGATTGAACAAAGCATTTCCCTGTAGGGCACCCTCCTTTTCTCTGTATTTTTTATGTAAAACTAGGACAAAACTTCTGTACATTTTCCTGTATGCTCAAATCAATACATGTAAACAACTGACTTCATTATGCCTGTCAGTAAAATCACTATAACAAATGTTAAGGCTCTTTTTATTTATTTTAAATGGTAAAAATCATCTGCAACATATCACAGAGGCTCTGGGAAAATGTTGAATTTTCTCAAGCTTTGCTCTCAATGTTCACATGTCTCCAGAATCTCTTGATGGTATTATAACATTGTTGCAATGTACTGACACAGCCGAATAGCCTGTTTGAGATGCACTATGCCATATTCAGTGGGTCATACTTTTATCCATTTTGGCAATGTACTGACACAGGATAGCTTTGATGAGATGCAGAATCTCATTTTCAGAGGGGTCCTAATTTTTCCCACTTCTACAATGTACTGATACACATTAGACTCGCTAAGATGCAGTGTCTCATCTTCAGTGGGGTCTTAATTTTACCAGTGCTGACTTAAACTATGCATATGTGAGTATGGCACATATGTAGTCATGTCAGTGCTGCCATGTTATGGCTGACTACAAGGCAAACTGCACATCTATGAGCATCACACATGTGTAGTTCTGTAATAGCAGTAGTATCAGTTACATCTGACTCTGGTGCGGTGAGAGCACCTCATATTCTTTTCAATGCTCTTCCCACTCTTAAAAGTTCTCCACAGCCATATTGTCTCAGTGCTGGCAAAAGCTAAGGGATGGGCAACACTGGGAACTGCTCTACCATCTTCATGTCCACAGTCTCTATTGGCAGATCAGTTTAGAAGGGCATCATCTGCCTGCCTGGTGGTGCAGAGGGTTGAGGCATCTAGCCTTACCTCATGTCACGCTGGTGACCCAGGTTCAGGAACTACCTTGGGTCATCGGAGAATGAACTGGGGGGAAGGTAGGAACAGGATTGAACTGCCTATTGGTAGCTCTCCTTTTCTGGAGTGGACACAGTCCCCCCCCCATAGTAGGGCTTGATTAAGTAAAGCTGCATCCGAATTTCCTCCCTGTGGACCAAGTTATAATTTTTCAATGCCAAAAAAAAAAATTGCAATGCATTCCTTGACTTTGAATACATTTCATATGGGGTGGTATTATACTTTGTGCATTCTTGTGTTGTATGATTCTAGTATGTTCATCTATTAAAACAGCAGTGCAATAATCTGGTTAAAATTTTGACCAATGCTTTTTTATGCTATTTTAGATTGCCACTTACCTTCTCACTTGTATGATATCCTTCTTTCCACAGTCTGAGTCTGCTTCAGTACTTCTTTCATTTCTGAAATAATAAGAGGAGCACTCCTTTTAACCCTTGCAATGCCACGGACTGATATATCAATCCAAAGTTCCTATATGCGCTAACTCTTTTGGCAGCCTAAGGGTTAATATGGTACTATGAACTGATAGTGTCACTGCTCATGTGGTGGGATCACAAAAAGCCCATGTTGAAAACATGGAGCAAAAATACCAAGAAATGCCCAGGGTGTTAAGGTTTTTTGACCATAACATCCTACCCTGTAGGGACTTGACAGGCGTCAGGGGGTGTGACTTGGGATTGTCAACAGTAATGCTCATGCCATTCCACCCCCACCCTGCAGCCAGTGGCAGGCATCAAGGTGTGTCTTGGACCCTTTGGCCCCAGAGTTCCCCTCATTCTCCTATACTGCATCCATTTCAGTGTATTTCCTTATGGAATGAGGTGAGAGTAAAGCCCAAACACTTCAAAGCACACCTCGGCACTTGTAAGTGTCTGCGGGGTAGGGTGAGGTGAAATGTCATGACCGTTATGGGCAATGACCCAAGGGCACACCCCAATGCCTGTCCATCTCTGCAGGGTGGGGGTGGAGTTGGCATCAGTCCAATACTTCACTGCCATCCCTATACTGCATCTGTCTAACTCCTGCACTTCCACTGCTAATGACAGCAAGCAACACTTGGCATTGACAAGTGCATGTTCTTGTCTGTGTGTGCATTGTGAGTGAATTGTCAACAATGATGCCCAAGTCATTTTCATTACTTACTACTCGCAGTGGTTGATTCATTACATAGTAGGGTTTCAAAGGATTATTTTGGCCAAGGTATAACACTGTACACTTGTTTAAGTTTAGTTCCATCTTGTCAGTTTTAGTCCAGTCTATGATCTGTTCTAGATCATTGACAAGGGACCGATGTTTAGTATCTGTATCTACTTTGCCTGTAATTTTTGTGTCAACAGCAAATTTGATTGATATATTATTTCATCTGGCGTGAAAGTCATGAATGAAACAACTAAATAAAAGGGGTCCTAAGACAGACCCTTGAGGGACCCCACTTGTCACAACTCTTTTGGATGAGGTTTTACCTTGGATTCTCAACTGTTGGGTCCTGTTTTCCAGCCATGAATGTACCCATTTAACTAGATAGGGACTATATCCAATGTTTATTGGTTTGTGTAAAAGTTCACAATGGGGAACTGTGTCAAAAGAGTTCTTAAAATCTAAGAAAGTACATCACATGATTTTCCGCATCCAAACTAGAGCTGACAGATTCATAGAAGGTGATTAGATTGGTTGTACCCGCTTAACATCTGCTTACCAGCTCAACCCTTGAGTTAGGCCTGCTTCTTCGAATCAACCACACACTGTCTTGCTGGGAACAATGGGAGATGCAGTCGAAGATGTGCAATTGTGTGCAGCCTGAGTGGCATATCTGCTACTCAGTAATGATCAGGATATGAAACATTTTCCATATCTATATTTTCATACTAGGGACTATCTTTTCACACTAGGGCCCGGAGGAAGCAGTTTGATGCAGTGCACCAGTGCCTCAGGGGATCTTGGGTATAGTGCCTTCCTTCTTGCTACCTGCAAGACTCAGAATCACCTACTGGGGAAAATCCTGGCATTTCTCTGATCCCATGGACACTGGCATTTGGCTCGAATAGACAGAGTCTGAATTTGTTGTGAAGACTGTCCCTAAACCTGTAGCTGAGGAGTCAGACTCAGGACAATTGATTGACTCTTATTATGTGGGCAAGTGAGGCTCTTACATAGTATGCTTTCCTAGTGAGACAAAGTTGGGATTTTTTAATTTGTTAAATATTTGAATGTACACCTGGGGTTATCTGGTGTGAGTGGAGGGGCTTTTGGTTATTTTAGCCTGCTGAGGTAGGCCATTGGGTTTGCTGCCCATATGAGGTTTGCAGTGTTCATTTGAAAAACAAAGCTCTGAACTCCACCTTTACTCCCAGTGGCGTTCACTCTCTAGAAGGAGTGATATTTTTTATTGGACTTTAATTTAGACACTGTTCTCTTGCAAACAGTTACAATTTAAACTACTAAGGCTGGTCTGTTTGGTTCTGAGTTTAGGCTGTGGGGAAATTGAAGAAGGTGTTAGTGTACTTGTTCTGGTTAATAGCACTTCCACAAGTGCGTATACATCTCCTGTTTATTCTACCTAATGGACACAACCATGACCATTGAAGCGGCTGGCATTATCTGAGACACTACAGTATATCTATTAGATTTCCAGCTTCCCCCTATTCCTTCTGAACAAGATTGCAAGATGTTTAATTGTGTATCAATTATATACTTGTCATGGCAGTTGTTGCTGCATTTCTCTGCTGTCTTGCATAAGAATGTAGTCTGTATTGTTTGTCTACTTGAAAACAATAACCAGAAATTAAAAAAAATCTGTGTTGAAGCAGACTATCAGAAAACATTTTGCTGCTACAAAGACTGAAACAACAGGTGTGAGACAAGTTGCAAATTGCTCTGTTCACCTAAATGGAGTGTTAACTACAATACTTGCTGCTGAGTGGTAGGATAGGTTTTCCTTGTATACATACTTTCATTCTGAAAGGAGGGCCAGGGTGGCCATGGCTGCAGATGGCCAGTGGCTTAATGGTGCCACCCAGGTGCATCGGCACAGGGCCATCCAGGTAAGCATGTACAGCATGCTGTTCTATGCATCTGTAGGGCTCTGTAGGGTGCTAGGTTCCAGCCTTGGGTGATGCTGCCATGCATGGACAGTGCATGGGTGGGTGCATGCAACAGCATCCATTGCAGTGCTGCACTGCATGTGTAGGCACTGTGTGTGCATCCTCTGTGTGGTGGTGCCACTGTACTGCCCCTGTTGGGGTGGGTCAGTGCGCACTGCCTCCATCGTATGTGCCAGCCATGGGGTAAGTGTGGGCTGCCTCTCATGGCGTGCACATGCACAGCGGTGGTAACTGCATTGCTGTGTGTGCCTGTCACCCGCGGTGGCCTGGCCATCCTGTTGTGGTCTGCTGCTTGGCTGGCTGGTGCTGCCCTCCGTGCATGGACCCCTGGGGTCTGTCCACTGGTGGATCATCCGCTGTCTGGTACACACATTCAGGTCGGCTGGGGCTCCGTCTGGCATGTCACTTATCTCCTGTTGTGTCCCTTCTCCTAGGTCAGGCCAGGACTCAGGCCCGACGGAGACCGAGACCCAGACTGGTGGGGGAGATTGTCGGCTTGCACAGGCTGATCAGCAGGACGAATTCACTGGTGGCCATGCTGTTGTGGGTGGGGCGGCACCAGCTGGCAGAGATGGAGGCACTGAGGCATGCTGTGCAGTGGCTGTGGGCATCGTTGAGGGGACGGCTCTGAGGTACCCTGCCCACGGAACTGCTGCGGACTGGTCATCCCCTGCCCACTCCCTGTTTGTTGGACCATCCTTCCCCCTCTGTACCTACCCACAGTCCCTGCCCCCTGCTTCCACTGTTGCCTCACTCTGTGTTTCCCCTGTTGCACTTCCATTTTGCCCTCTTGGCACATTTTTGTTATTGTTCTGTTCAGTAAAATTCTATTTTTGCTATGATGTCTGTGTCTGTGTTTCCTTTGCAGGTGGTGTGTTGAGCCATGCTGCAAGTGTCTGTTGGTGTGCATGGGTGTGCCTTCTGGTGTCCCACTGCTGTGTCCTCTGGGCATTGCTCTTGTGTGTGTTGGGCCTGTGTGCCATGTCCCTGTCTCATGCATGCCAATGTGCGGTGGGTGTCATGCTACCCTGTGCGCAGTCCTGTGCCATGTGCCTTTGTCTGCCTGTGCTGCCTTTCCCTCTGCATGGCATGCTGCACCCCAGTATGCCCTGCGGTGTTTTGTCCATGTTCTGGTCAGATTGCGGACCATGTGTCTCCGGGTCCCCTGTGCCTCCCTCTCCACAGTTCCACTGTCCTTTGTACCTCTGGGGTGTCCTGGCACCATGGCTGTGGCACTGTTCACTGCATCACCACCTGTTGGGGTTGTGTTGTGGGTGCTATGTCATTGGCCTTCTCACGGGCATGCCTTCGGGGTGTGTGGGTTGTTGGCCCATGTGCCCTGTGCCACTGTTGGTGGCCCAGCTTCCTCTTAGGGCCATCCCCTGGTGCCCCTGTAGTGTGTCCAGGACAGTGTGCCCCTGTTGTTTGTGTCTGGCTATGCTGGTGGGGCACTGTGATCCTGTGCTGCCATGTCTTTGTTTCCTTCTTGCCCATTGCCATTGCTCAGCCTGCTGGCTTCTGCTGCCTTGCTTGCTACTGTGCATTCCTGGTTGCACCAGCATATGTCCACTTGCACTGTCGTGCATCGTTGCTATATTCAGTCTGCATTGGGCCAGCACATGTTGGTGGTGCATCATCTGAATATGGCTTCCATTGTCCCCTGGCATATCTGCATTGTGCTGTGCAGGCCAATGTGCACACCATAGGTGCAAGTCTGAATATCCAGGCCTAAGTTACCAGTGTAAAACATTGATCTATGGTTGAATGATTAGCTTTAAATCTGGCTTGAGCTTCATTCAATATTTTATTTTATTCTATCCACTCTGTGATTCTATTGTTGATTTTTTTCAGTACTTTTTTGGAGCTATTAAGCTTATTATAACAACCAGGTTCATTAATACTGTACTATACTACTAAGGTTCATACTAAGGTCTTAAGGAGTAAGTTGGTGGTGGCCCATGAGAAGCTCCTATCCATCACCCATAATACACTACACTGTTTCCCTCGAGAATATAGTTATCCAACCTATTCTTAAACTGAGTCTTATTTCTACTGATAATGACATCCATGGGCAGTTTATTTCATGGCGTGATCACCCTCTGTGTGAAAAATGCCTTCCGCTTGTTTGCTTTAAATATTTTAGTTTAGAGCTGTAGTGGGTGGCCCATGGTTCCCATATTATTACTTTTAAATTCAAGATTCAGTTCAGATAGCAAATAGGGATTCTGCATTATATCATAACACATTAATAGGCCTCCTCGAATCCTCTTGGTCTCCAGAGTCATCAAATCAAAACTATCTAGGCGTTCCTCATATGGTTTATATTTAAGGTCATAAATTATTTTCATGGCCCGTCTCTGTACCCTTTCAAGACTTGCAATTCCACCTACGGATATAGGGCTCTACACCGGGCTTCCATAGTCCAGCAATGGCCTCACATATGCTCTACAAAGAGGCATAAACACCTTCCTACATCTGCTCCTAAAATTTATTTTTATTGCCCACAAAACTCTGTTTGCTTTGACAATTTGATTATTAAAATGAGAGTCATATGTTAATCTATCATTTATTATTATAGCCAGATCTTTTTCTTCCTGTGATATCCTTAATTTATGTCCATTTAAGTAATATTCCTTCATTTTATTAAGTCTTCTCAAATGAATAACGCAACATTTTTTGGTATTGAAGCTCATTCGTCTAAGAGTGGCCCATATTTGAATGTTGTCTAGGTCCCGTTGTAGCGAGCCAGCATTATTGGTTTCAGATACTATCCCTGCTAGTTTAGTATCATCTGCATACTTGCTAAGCCAGTTCCCCCCCCCCGTCCATACTGGGCATAAAGACACTAAACAACACTGGGCCCAGCATCGACCCCTGCGGCACATCACTAGTCACTGACACTGTGCCAGAGAGGAAGCCATTTATACACACTCTCTGCATCCTCCCCACCAACCAGGCCTCCACCCACCCTACTATGCCAAGATCAAGTCCTATATCCGTCAGGGTTTTTATTATTTCAACGTGTGGCACTTTGTCAAATGCCTTGGCAAAATCCAAACAGATACAATCCACCTGCCTTCCATTGTCCAGTGCTTGTGATATTTTTTCATAAAAACACAAAAGATTTGTGACACATGATCTTCCTGTCAAAAAACCATGCTGTTCTTGACCAAATTGGTTATTATCACTCAGGTGTTTATTTGTTCTATCCTTCATTCCTATCTCTTTTTTTTGAACAAAGGTACTATTATATTTTGCTTCCAACTTTGGGGTATTATTCCTGTCTTGAATACTATCTGGAATAACTTATATAGGATTTCTGTCCAGACCTCTATATTCCTCCACATAACTTCTATTGGTAGCCCATCTGGTCCTGGAGCTTTATTGGTGGTGAATGTCTTTATTGCTCATTGTATCTCATATGGGGATATGTCTGTTTTTAACTCATTCCGGTTCATATCCTTCTTTTCTTTGTTTAAAGATTCCAAATATGTCATACTATCATCATAAAATTATTTCTTGTAATGCTCTACCCATTATTTGGGTTCTATATTTGTTTCTGGTTCACTTCTATATTCTCCCATCCCTTTACTTACTATAAGCCAGAACGTTGTGTTGTCCTTTGAATATACTGCGGTTTCCATTTTTTCCATAATTGTCTTATATAAATGGCTTTTCTTTTATATATTATTTTGTTATAATCTTTTCTCAATTTAATTGACTTTTTATTCTCCATATTGCAGTTGTTTTTATCTAATTGTTTATTTGTGAGTATTTTACTTGCTGATATTCTATATTGTACCACTCAGTCCCTTTTTTTCTTTTAAAGTTATTTCTTTACTTATGGCCTTTGAGATTTTTCCATTATCTGTTTGTAATGTTTTAATATTATGTTTTCCTCTTCATCTTTTTCCATTAATTCTATCATACTCTCCCATATCCCTTCATCCTCCAATAGCTCTGTAAAATCTGAATCACCAATCCTTTTCCAGAGGATGCAATTTTTATTTCTAACTCCTATGGGTATAGTTTTACTCTTTCCCTACCCACTTATATCTTTCCCTCTTAAATTAAGTTCGACCACACTATGAGCACTTTCTGCTTTTGGGTTAATATGACAATCTAGACAGTCACTCAGCACATTCATGTTTTCCCATATATGATCTATTACTGATGATCCATTACCCCCTGTATACTGTATGTGTATTCACCTACCTTATCTGATCTCATTCTGCCATTCAGCATCAGGAAGTTCTTACCAGTCATAGATTCATAATAATGTTTACCTTCTCTATATCTAGTTCTATCTTTAGAGTTTCTTTGTAGATATATTTCTGCAGTTTCTAATATTGATAGAAAGTCAGTTATGTCTTCTGTTACTTTAGTTAAGGTTCTCACTCTCATATTAAAATCCACAGCTACCAATATTCCTTTATGTGGGTATTTACCAATAATTTTATCCAGTAATATTTCTAGATCTTTTAATACTTTTCTTGGTATTTACTATTTTGAGGTGGCCAATATACATTAATAATTATAATTTCTTCTCCTTTTTCTTTCACTGTAATTGCCAAAATATTATCATTACTTACCCTTAACTCTTTTGTTTTCCTAGTTTCCTCACAGAGTGCAGCTAAACCCCCTACCCCGTGACCATATATTTTAGCTTATTTAACATGTGTTTTGTAGCAATTAATATGTATATCTATGTCTGTCCACGTCTCTTGTATACAAATATAATCAAAGGTATCCAGATGCAACATTCTACATCTGTTAATTCATCTATAATGACAGATACATTCCAAGACAACAACCTCAGGGTCATTTTCTCACTACTCTGTCGTGTACATAATAATTTCTGTGGTTTGCCTCCTCTGCCCAGACTCCTTGGTTTGTCAGTCCTTCACTTCCAAATTTTTCAGAGCTATGTATCTATTTGAGGTTTTTAATAATGATTCCCATTTTGTTGATGGTTTTAGTTTCCTTGTCAACCCCATTTCCTTTGGGGCTGACAGTATAGCCTAGAGAAGTTAGAGTAATGAGCTGTAAATGAGTTTGGCATATCCAGCAGACAGATCTGGGTTTTATTCTCACAATCTCCACTTGCAAAATGTTCTGCCAACTCAAACCAAGCAGCTATTTGCCATTCACACTCACACACACACAATAACAGTACAATAAGTATAGCAAGCCAAAGCTTTATTATAGCAAAATATAATATAAAAGGTTACAATAAGTACAGCAAGCCAAAGCTTTATTATAGCAAAATATAATACAAAAGGTTATACATCACCGATTCCAAAAGCTACATCCAAGCCTGTTCCAATGGCTGGGAAGCCCCCTTGTCAGCCTGGCTAGGAGTCTCACGAGAACCGGGAATTGGCCCCACAGCGATGCGTCCACCCTGCAGGTGAGACTGCTAACCAGGCATTGAGAAAGCTACATTTATATCTTATTCTATGCTAAAAATAACCGTGCAGCCTTCATAGTGTTGTCTCGCCACATTCTAGAAGCTGGCCGGGCTCCCAGGATGCTGCGAATTCACACCATAAGGACTGCTCAGAATTCCCTACACCTGCTAGGTCACTGTGCTCCAAACACTGGCCGGGTGCCTAGAACACTATGAGCTAAGCAGAAGTTTAAACAAAACTACAAAAACAGGTTGCCTGATAATATGCAACCTTCAAGTTAACAAAATACACTGTCTGAAGCAAAACATAATAATGAGGCTATCTAAAGAGCAAAACACCAATTAAATGAAGCAGCATGTAAAATGGAGTCACACAATACAAAATGGAGTATAAAATGACATACATTACATGAAATAGCATACAAAATGGAGTGACAATAATCAACATATTATACTATCACTACATTCGGTCCTTTGATTATTGTGAATACGATTTGTATGATATTGGTACCATAGCAAATTACTACGAATATAACATAAGTAACAAGTCCAAATAAGCAAGATAATTGTCACTACAGCAATGATTATGATAGGATGTATCAGAATATTTAACACTTTTGTAGCTGATGGAGACCATCCTGTAAAATATCCCACCAATAATGAGTAGTCTCTTGTTGAATCTTGGAACTTAAATCAATCATTTTATTTTTAACTATCAGTTTGCACCTGACTTTGCACTAATGATTTATTTCTTATTACCAAATGAGCCTGCATTACATCTGTTTCCTGAATTATCTGTTTAATTTTATTTAATGAGATACTCAATCTTGATTGATCTAAAATATTGGGCTGCCAATACAAAATAAGCTTCTGCTCATTATCAGGGACAAAGGTGTAAGTAGTATTTTCCCACCACAAATGAGTCACATTTCTTAAACAACCTGAAAAGGGATGAGTTAAGTTATACATCCTAACAGTATTCTCCTGATTAGTTACTATACAAACATACTGGGGTCCTATTTCTGTAAACATGGTAAAGGTTATGGGTAAAATTGTCCATTGACACAAATTTATCGAATGCTCCAGTAAACAAGGTTCATAAAGTCTGGAATGCTGTCACATAGTATTCCATCAGCTGTTTTGAACACAGACTTAAGTCATGGGTGGTGTTCTGACTATCTATATAATCTCCGTTAAAATGTGGTAGCAAAACTCAGGATCAAATAATGGGGACCAAAATTACAGGTAATATTACATATTTATCTGTGCATTTTACTGTGGTGGATGACATTACAATCCAATGATTACTAGGAATCCATGATTTGAACACGGTCCTCCACACATATTCATTATTACTCATTAAATCACTCTGGGCCTTATTTCTTTGCATTATAGAATACATATGTCACATTGTGCATTCTGTCCAATCAATAAATCACGAAATATTTTCTGCTACTCCCATTCCCCATAGCTGTGAAGCATTAAATAACTGCAAGAACTCAAAATCATAATTCAAAGTTAATCTTTGGGGTAAGAAAACAGTTGGCATCCATTGAGCTTGTAAGTTAATTAAGCTAAATACATCAATTCCTACTGCCTGAAGCCTGTTAGTCAGTGTTTCTATATCAACATTATTTAAAATTCCCATGCCTGCCCTGCTCCACCTAATAGCGTATCATACCAAGCTCTTTTATATTTGCATTTTCTACTAAACATAAGCGTTATGTTAAAATGGATTACATTTTCTGATACCACTGCACTACTGATGTACATGTGGATGGAACCTTAACTATACTATCATTGCTAATTACAGGATGATTTTTCAACACTGTAATGTGATCTTCCCAAGTAGTTCTATTAGTTATTGCAGTAGCATTCATGCAGAATAACGTGTCTATGTCAATCAAAGTAATACTTGCATTGAAAATGTCTGTTTGATTCATGCAGCAATCAAGTCTATGTTGTACAGTCACCATGCAACTATTCGGTAAGTTGCAGCATCTAATAACAGTCTGGTTCTGTAATTTAATCCAATTTGTGTCCTGCATAGGTTGGACATATAATCATCCTGCCATTGCCTCAACTGGTTTCCAAATGTTCCATCTGGTGAAAAGTAATGTTCACTATAGGACATCCTTGGTTTTCAGGGCAAGTAAAGTTGTCTTGCACCCGTAAGCTGGTGGAAGATTTCCAACCCCATTGTACAAGTGGGTCATCAAGCTTCAATATTCTTCCACCTGGGGTAATAGGCTTTACCGAATGGACCGTGAGAGAGAGTGTTATTCCTTTTAGAATCCATTGAAGAACCTAGAAAATACACAGACTGATTATTCTCGAAGATAACATGTGTTCGCTGGTACATATTCCCATCTCTCTTTCCCTGACCTGATAATTAACACTGTGTTGTCTCGTCCGGTGGCTATCACCTCAGCTGGTTCAGGAGGGCCATTTGGGTTTGTAACCCATATTTTGGCACCATTGTTAAAACCTCCTGTAGATCTAAAACCTTTATCCTCCCTTGCTGTTAAGAGTGTGGGGGCTTGTCCCTTTATAGGGGTCACTTTGTTAACTGGAATAATTAACAATTAAGCCACTCTGTCATACTGTTGAATTAACAGATTTTGTTCTCTATTATTCAACAAAATTACTTTCACTTCTCCTTGGTAATCACAATCAATCACCCCTCCCAAAATTTGTATTCCCTTGAGGGCTAGTTCTGATTTAGGTGCTATCCAACCAAAATATCTCGGTGGAATTTGTATTCCAATACCAGTTTCTATCACTTGAATGTTTCTGCTGTTTATTCTGTATTCTTGAAGGGCATGTAAATCAAGTCCAGCAGCTTCTGGGGTTGCCCTGCAAGAGACAGAGCTCCTGAGTGTAATTTCCCAATATAACACTGTTTCTGTAGTTGAGTAAGCCTGCACTTGCAAATTAGGAGTTATCATTTGCATTAAGGGGGTCTCAGATTCTCCAATTGGTCTATTATTTAAAATCTGTAATGCTTCATGCAAATTCTCTTTCCATTTTCGTAGGCTCTCCCCCAATTTCCTAAACTGTTCTTTCAGCAATCCATTCATTCTCTCAATTAACCCTGCTGCCTGTGGGTAATAAGGGATGTGAAATACCCACTGTATGTTATGGGCTTGAGCATAAGCTTGTACCATTTTCCCCCTAAAATGGGAACCATTGTCACTTTGTATCTGCAAGGGTATTCCATAGTACAACATAATTAAGTTAATTGCCTTAATGGTGTTTTCTGTGTAGCTTGTTTACAAGGGTATGCCAATAAATACCCTGAATATGTATCTACAACTGTGCAAGCATATTGACATCCTCCACTAAGGGTAGAGGTCCAATGTAATCAATCTGCCAAATTTGTCTCGGTAATTTTCCTCCCCAATTGTCCTTTCACAATATGAGGATTGGTCTTTGTTGCCCATGTTGGCATATAGGACACTGAGCAATAACAGTTTTAACCAAATCAATGTTGAGAGTACACCCTACTATATCCCACCTGTAAGTGGCTTTCTCTCCCAAATGTCCACATTTTGATGTGCTCATTTGCCAGCCCTGATAACTGCTGACTTTGAGTTTCTTCAATATCCACTGGAAGAATCTTAGCTTTTCATCTGCAATAGAATTATACCATCGTTCTAGTGTATCTGAAGTACAATGAGCATCAACATGAAATACAGTGGTCTGAGTATTTTGCACCATAGTCCATATTTCCTGCCACAGTTCTTTTCCCCATATTTCTTTGAATAAATTTTCCACTCATCCTTAGCCCAAGTGGGCAGCCAGGTTGTTAAACCATTGGCTACAGACCATGAATCAGTATAAATATGACATGTACCTTGCAACCTTTGTGGGTATTACACTGGAAGGGAGGAAGGGTACACACCCCTCCCCAAGCTCCTACTGGTGGAAGACACAGCTCGAGGTGCAAGAGACAGCTCGAATACTGTAGCAATAAAAAGGTTAGCTGTGAAACACAGGCAAACAACAAAAACAAACACACATCAGTTTAAAAATAAAACAAGATTATTTCCATAGGATAAAAGAAGCCAAGCGTCCCTGGGTTCCCTTATCCTAAGCATGACAAAATGTCCAGATTGATGGTAATACCGTACGTACGTATCTCTGTAGATGGTAAACTCTCAAAAACAGCTGTAATAGTCCTTTTTTCAAAATTGTAAAAGTTTGTTCTCTTCACTTAGAATACTAGTTTTGCAATAAAAAGTCAAATTACATGGTTCACTCTTGGTGTGCTTTCATGAAAACATACATTTTGTGAAAAGTTGTGCTTTAGGCATGGAATACACATCAAGTTTGAACTGGTAGTAACATAAAATGTTGAAACACAAGAAGGTCAAATAACGTGCAAAAGGTCACAGTGTGCATGCAAGGGTCATTCAAACCCAGCCATTCCTGTAGTGTCCTTGAACACCATCAATATTAAAATATCTTTAAATAACAATAGAGCACACGATGAAACTGCTGGCCAAGATAGTACACACACATACACATACACAAAGAAATACTTAACACAAAATAAGACTGACATTGTTTCACACCAATTTGCTGATAATGCCCATAGTTCCATTAGAAAACTGTCGTGGTTTAGATATATGTGCTGCCTCCTGCCTGTCTTGTAACACTGACAATTTTAAACCAACACATTTATACATATTGCCATGCCAAATCTTTCCAGAACAAAACACTGTTTAAACACATCATCTGTAAGTGAACACATCTCGTATAACATGATTACACCTTTGGCACATAACTAAAATATGGCACTCTGCCATTTTGCAAAAGTTTCTGGTTTTAACTAGAAGTATGATAAAGCCATTTATAGCTGTTAACACATTACATTTTCACCTAGCAGTGGCTTGGCACGTTGCTTGCAAACTACAACTCTTTCTGCACATTGCAATCTATATGACGTCATAATTCTTCACCATCAACACTACCTGCTCCAAGCAACAACTACAAACAAAAGTTTTTCACTGATCCTATCTAGGCAGCACAAATGTTCCATTACAAATAAAGCCAATTAAAACAGTCAACTATGAGGCAAAAAGCTTCTTCTTTCTTTTTTTTTTCTGTAACATGTTGTGCACTGAAGGCAGTCAATCCTATCTACTAACCTTGACAATAGAACATAATTACAGAACACAGATATAAGCTAGAAAATATGCATAGAGAAAGGCCGGCATTACCTTGTTTAGTATCGTATTACAGAAATAAAACAGACAGACATAAAACAACTTTGAATAAAAAAATTCAGACTTACCCGGTGCCAAGGTATTTTTCTTCTTCTTTTCCGATATACTAGTCTAAGTAGAAAACTGACTGCAGGACCTTCGTGATAATTTCAAACGCTGCAGCTATTAACTTTTCAAAGGTTTTAACCCTTTCAAGGTTTTCTTTTGGCCATTTTAGTAACCTGCCAAACCAAGTCTTTTCCAGAGCTCTGGTTTGCAGTTTAAAAAAAACAAACAAAATCTCTAACAGTACTAGGTTGAGATCCATCTGGTAGAGGTCCCAGTACTTGGGTTTAGGATCAAATGTTTCAGCCTCTATAGGAGGCAAGGGAACTTAAATTGATACAGAAAACTTGAAACTACACAGATAGGCAACATGGAGGAGGATTTTCAAATCATCCCGTCTGTAGTCACCTATAGTACACATCCACAGTAGTTTATTTTTCTTTTCTAGATGTTGCTTATCTAACTTTACTTAATCAGCCGCTGCTTTTCTCCTAAAAGCAGCCTGAACTGTGAAGCCATCATTGGCTCTAACAGTATATACTTGCAGCAAGCACAAATTACAAGTACAAAGGGCAGTTGCCCTTGCTTGTTTGAGCCTTAATACACCTTTAAAAAAAACTCATCCTTTTCCTAAAATAGACATTTTATTTTTGAATCCTGCCGACTCGCCAAAAATGTTCTGCCAACTCAAACCAAGCAGCTATTTGCCATTCACACTCACATACACACAATAACAGTACAATAAGTATAGCAAGCCAAAGCTTTATTATAGCAAAATATAATATAAAGGTTACAATAAGTACAGCAAGCCAAAGCTTTATTATAGCAAAATATAATACAAAGGTTATACATCACCGATTCAAAGCTACATCAAGCCTGTTCCAATGGCTGGAAGCCCCTTGTCCAGCCTGGCTAGGAGTCTCACGAACCGGGAATTGGCCCCACAGTGATGCGTCCACCCTGCAGGTGAGGCTTCTAACCAGGCATTGAGAAAGCTACATTTATATCTTATTCTATGCTAAAAATAACCGTGCAGCCTTCATAGTGTTGTCTCGCCACATTCTAGAAGCTGGCCGGGCTCCCAGGATGCTGTGAATTCACACCATAAGGACTGCTCAGAATTCCCTACACCTGCTAGGTCACTGTGCTCCAAACACTGGCCGGGTGCCTAGAACACATATGAGCTAAGCAGAAGTTTAAACAAAACTACAAAAACAGGTTGCCTGATAATATGCAACCTTCAAGTTAGCAAAATACACTGTCTGAAGCAAAACATAATAATGAGGCTATCTAAAGAGCAAAACACCAATTAAATGAAGCAGCATGTAAAATGGAGTCACACAATACAAAATGGAGTATAAAATGACATACATTACATGAAATAGCATACAAAATGGAGTGACAATAATCAACATATTATACTATCACTACACATACTGTGTGACTCTAAGCAAGTTGTTTAACCTGAGCAAGTTGCTTAATCTCCTCAGTGTTCCTGGGTCACCCCTGAAAACAGGCACCTGTGCCTAGTGGGCCTCACCTGGTTACCAAAGAATAAAATAACAAATACATTTCCCTTTCTGGATTAGCTGTTCTTCATCACATAAGTAAATACCTATTTCATCTACCGTATTACTCTTACCAGTTAGTAGGTCATATATTGTGCTTTCTTTTAGCCATAGAGATATATGGCCATCTTTTTCTTATTTGACCACCTTGCTGATACTGTATCTTTTCTATGTATTTCCATTATTAATAATACACTTAATGTTTCCTCTATCTTTGTTTGCAGATTTCTTGATGTTTCATTATAAAATTGTTTCATCCCAAAAATTTAAGTCAGTTTTCCTCTTTAATATCATCTCCCTTTTCTTCAAAAAATTCTGGGAATAGTTCTTTCAGAGTTATTATGGTTTCCAACTCCATTCCCAGATTTTCTAATTCCTGGTGTTTTTTTTTTAATTGCCTGTAGCATATAAAATTGATATGAAACAACCAGTATCAATCCTGATGTACCTATAGGCCTACTTATGCTTGTATAGTCTATAATATACTTATTTCCTTTCAGCAACATGCTCAGAAGGTGTTTTTTTTTAACATCTTATTCAGGCTTTCATTATTTTCATTTGGCAATATTCCCACTTTGTACATTGGCAACACAACATCCAACCTTTTTGTTTTCCTCCAGGAATATCCTGAAGTTTTCCTCAGCTTCTCCCTGGCTTATTCTCCTATCACTTTTGTGTTCCTCTTTTGTTTTGTTTCTTCTGTTTTTTTATTTATCTCCTCTGATTCTATTACCATAGAGTCCATTGTATTTCCTGAACTAGTACTTAGGTTTATATTTTCTGTGATTTTTGAGCTCTTAATAATTTTCTGTAACTTTTTTATTTTTGACCTTCTTCCCTTTCCTATGTTTCCCCTTTATTATTTTTTCTTATAATTCCTTTTGTTTTTCCTTTTTCTTTTTCCTACTTTTCTCCTGCTCTTCTTTTTCTTGTCTTGTTCCTACAGTCCTTTCCGGAGTACTCTCTTGCTGTATCTGTTTTTCATTTTTTATGGTATCTTCATTTTTTTCTAAATTGTTTTTATCCTTCTTTTGCATATTTATTTTTTTGTCCTTTATCTCCTTTTTTCCCTTTCCTTAACTGTCTACTAGGCTGTTTTATTTTGCTGGTTCCATCTATTTTACCTTTATCCCAAAACTGGGGGTGTTGTTTCTCTAATTCTCTACAGATACTGACATCCCAGAAGCTATTCCTGGGGAGTATTATCAGTTCACTTTGTCCATTATCTTCTGCTACTATTTCTGCTGAAGCTTCCTGTTGTGTGCTTCCAAGTACATTTTTTTTACATTTAATTCCCTTTCTAGGGCATTTTTATGTTCATTAATATCCTGTTGTTCTGAGGTCTCCCTTATATCTGCCTTCCCCTTCCCTTTCAGATTTTCTATTGTTTTGTTTTTTCTATACTTATGCCCTTTATAAATGCTAACTTCTTTTTTTGATTCTATGATTTGTTTGTATATAAACACATTGGTCATTTATGGATCTCTAAGTGGTATTTGTAAATCTTGTTATTCCTTCAATATCAGAGATTTCTAGGTTATAAGGGCACATCTCTTATGACCAATTAGAGTCCTCACCTGTTTTTCTCTCATCTCCTGTTAAATTCTTTGAACTTGTTTCATCGCCATTATTCTCGTCAAGATAATTTAGGATCCCTGACAAATTCTTCAGTGTTTCTGGTTCATTCTCTTTTTTGTCAGGGACTAATTCCATTTTATCTCTATCTGAACCTGACTGTAGTGACATATCAACATGTTCTTCCCTTCTTTTCTTGGTTGTAATTGTGCATTCTAAATCATTTCTTATTGAATCTCTTATATTTTTGATGTCCTTGTTAAGTTCATCAAGGCCATCAAAAATCCCTTGAAAATCTATTGCTGTATCATTTACTACTCTCCGCCTTATTCTATTCTTTTTTCCTTTATTTCTTTTGTTATGTACCAGGTTTATACATAGTATATGATCTACTAACTTGTTTTTCCATGCTTTTCTTTCAGTCAGGAAAAAATAGTCTGTGATGGTCACTGTAGGAGTAGATGTTTTTTTCCAGACCTTTGATATGTTCTAGTCTCATACTAGGGACCTTCTTTTTTTTTCCCTCTACTGATTTGTTTTTTTCTTCCTTTTCTTATACCTTTCCCTTCTCATGTTCTATCATCAAACTATCTAAAAAATGAATCAGAAAAAATGATTAATTTTTTACATTTGTTTCTAAAAATTGTCTTTCTCTAATGTTTTCCCACTACGTGTTGTTAGTGGTATCATTCCTAGTTCAGTTAGCTACAACTAGAAAAAATAAAAAAGAAAAGCCATTTATATTTTAGGCTTAATGCTTCTAACAACCAAGACGTAATGCTTCAGCAGTTAAGGCTTAGTATTGAGGTGGCAATAACTACAGAAGAACCAATTGTATTGATAGATGGTAAGTTAATTTGTAAATTGCTAAATCCCAGTATTAGCAGCAATATATAAGAGTTCATATAGCAACTTATATTAACTAAATACTAACTTAAAGGTTTTTTTTTATTTACAATTATTAATTCAGTACTATAAATAACTACAGGAAAAAAATTACAGTAAAATTCCAGTGTTTCCAGGACTTCAATTAACTGAAAAGAGGGTTTCTTCTAGTGTGATTTTAAGTTATAAGTACCACTACAATTATCACAATAAATACAAAGTAGTTAATTAGCTAATAATTAGCCAATTAACTAATAAATAATTCTGATTAGTAATTCAATTCTTCCTAACAGTATATAATCAATTATTTGCTAACAATGATTGCGATAAATAATCACTAATTACTGGTTATAAGTCTAGCTAAAAAAACAATGTCATGTCATTATACCACAGCAATGCACAATATTTCATGTCTTACTGCCTAACAAAAGCATATGCAAGCAATAACACATGATGAGGTGTGGGATATCTCCTGATAAGAGCGTGCCCAGGTGTGTTATAAGGCACAAGGCACTTGCACTGAGTGACTTATGCACCTGGGCGTGCTCTTATCAGGAGATAACCCATACCTTGGAGTGTGTTATTGTGCTTATAAATTGGGTCTCCCCTAAAACTTTACCCTGAAAATTAAGTTAATACATTAAAGAAGTCTCATAACTGTTAAAAAATTAGGTTAATTAAGAAAAATGGAAAAAATAGTCCCAGCATTTGTGCTGCAGAGCATGTGTAAAATTCACACACACACACACACACACACACACACACACACACACACTTTATGTTTTTTGTCCCCTGCTAAACTTCATTTTTGTTTTACATTTTGTTTCTAGCTTTGTTTTATTTATTTGTTTTCCATGTTCTCATTTTGTCTAGCAGCCACCAATAGCAGTGGAGTGGCTGGCATGATTGGTAGTGAGGATGAGGGTGTGTGCCAATCATGATTTTGCATTTTAGTACCCCAGTCCCCTGCCACATACAGACACATATACTAACATACTGAAATGCCAGCAGAACAGGCCTAACGGTCTTTCATGTCTGCTCATTTGGTCAGCCCCCACCCTGGGAGTTCACATTTCTGACCTCCTCACCCTCTCTGGCTTCTCCCTTCCCAGTTCCGGATATTCTTACTGCACAGGACTTTGCTTCCAGAACCCTTCCCCTGTACCTGTCCCACCCCCTTTTGAACCCCTCCATCATCTCTGCCTCCACCAGCCCCCTGGGCAGTGCATTCCATGGCTCCACCACCCTCTCAGTGAAGTAGCACCTCCTCCTTTCTCCACTGAATCTCCCCCCTCCAGCTTCCACCCATGACCCCTAGTTGCCCCTCCTTCCTTCAGAGCTCCCTGACTGCTCCTCCCCTATTTAACCCCTTTATGTACCTGAAGACCTCTATCATGTCCCCTCAGTCCCTTCTCTCTTCCAATGTGTACATATTTAGCTCTTTAAGCCTCTCCCCATAGGTCATGTCCCCCAGGCCCCAGATCATTTTGGTTGCCCTCCTCTGGACCCTCTCTAGGAGTTCAATGTCCTTCTTTAAGTATGGCCTCCAAAACTGCATGCAGTATACATTTAGTTGTATTTTGTCTGCTGAGAGTTTCTCTTCTATTTTTTGGGTGGGTAGGCTGTGAAATTACACACTGCTTTTTGTATGTTTACTGTATTTACATGCCATCAGTTGGATTGGGAATGAGCATGTCCCTTAGTGGCTTCCATAGAAAGCGGTCTTGTTTATAGTGCAGTTTTCTGAAAGAGACGGCAGTCAGACTTGTGCCCAAGTGTGTTTGCTATCTGCAGTTAAATAAATACATAAATAACTGCAATACTTGTGGTGGGAAGACTTGTGGAGGCACAGGTGTCAGTTTTAATTCAAAATGAATTTCTTTCAAGCATGTGAGGATGCTCAGTGGATCACTGACAGCTTATCTTGAAGTGGGGATTGTGAGCGGCTTTCTTTTTTTTTGCTTTGATGAGTACCGGTCAGACTTTCTTTTTAATGTTTTACTTGGGTTCACTTGGGCATGGTTTCAAGGGGGGGTGCAGGTTGACCAGGCATTTACAGGTCCTGCGCAGTGTTTGCTCACCTGTGAAAGCAGCTTGAAGCTATCACAGGTTATTGATATTTCCCTGTTGTGGGGTCATCCAGGGAAGAAAAGTGCCAGTTGGCATAGATAGTGGCTGATAAGGACATGGTTGAAAGGTCCTTTCAGCCAATCAGTTTAAGGCATTTGATTGACCAATTTTACAAACCTTATTACACTATAAAGCTGTGAGAAAATAATGTTGTGAAAAAGATATTGGTTCAAAGCCCATACAGAAAATGTTGCCTGGGCAATTGCAAAAAAATTCAGCACCCCTAAACAGAGTTATAATCCAAGTATTATGCAAGCTTCTTGTGAGACTGCACTTAATATGAAGGTGTTTGCAGTACACTGAACACATGGTCATTTCTTGGTAACAGGTGTGCATGATAAATGGACTGTAAACTCAAGAGTGACACACACTGTACTAGCCTAGTGTAGTATATATGGTACATAAGAAAAGAAATTGTGACTGCTATTTTGTTTACCTTCAAAACACCTGTCCACCCTAAGGAAAGGGTCATACCTTAGTAGACCCCAAAATGTTGGTGGCAGTCCATTATAGTTTCAAGTTTAGTTTATTTGATTGGCCATTGACCATTACAAAGATTCTAAATATCACAGGCGTAAATATGACATGTAAATAATGTCATCAGATTCAATACAATTTCTTCTGCATACATTTTTGCAAACTCCCTTATACATTACATTCTTAAATGGTATTCCTTTGACAATTGGTGAGTTAGCTATATTTCATGTGTATCACTGTTATTGCACTAAACTAAGATAGCAAAACAAAATGGTTATTTTAATGCACTCTGAAAATAGAAAATAGAAAATAGTGTTAAAAATCTACGTTTCGACCTTAGGTCTTCTTCAGGAAATATATAAAAGAGAAAAAAGCAAAGTTAGCATAGAGGGGAGGTAAAATGAGGGATATATGTGTGAGGAATGAAAAAAGGGGAAGGCTCAGGGAGAAGTGATAAATGGCAAGATTAAGAGAGAATCTGTGGAACAAAAAGGTGATGATGTGAAAGACAAGGCATAATAGGAGTGAATGAGCTAGAGAAGTCCCCAGATGGGGATTAATTAACAAGGCCTAGTAAGAAGGCTGAAAGGTGACAAATGTCAGAGAAGAAGACAGAGATGGAGACAATTGGTGAGAATGAAAAAGAAATTAAATGTGTACAGATATAAATAGACTTTAGGGAAAACAAGGGGTGGCTGAAAGATGTTAGTAAAAAATAAGTCTATCATTTAAACCAGAGAGCTGCTGGGAGCCAAGGCAGATGATAAGCTTGGTTTCCAAGTTCTTTTCTATAGTCAGAATTGCAGAAGCCCTGCTGAAGGACACAAACAGAAAGGTCATTGACACTGTGGTCCCTGGAGATAAAGTGGGATACAATGGGTTTATTAGTGTCTCCATTCCTGACTGACCTGTAATGTTCCCTGAAATGGTCAGCAAGGTGTCTACCAGTCTCTCTGATGTAAATAGCTGCACACTTCCTGCAAAGAATGTAATATACCACATTACTGGCAGTGCATGAGAACACCTTGGTAATGTGAAAAACACCTTTAGGAACCAGAATTTCAGTTACACTATAGACAAATTTATAGATGTAGCAGTGAGTTCTGTTGCAAGGTTTGGTACCTGGTAGGGAGGACCTGTTAAGAGTAGGTAGGCTGCCTTTTACCAGGAGATTCTGCAGGTTGGGTGGCCGGCAGTAGGAGGCAATAGGTGGTTCTGTAAAGGAAGCACCAATGTTGGGGTCAGTTTGCAAAATAGGAAAGTTACTGGTGATAATCCTGTGAAGAGAAGGTGTACTCTGATCGAAAGGAAGCACTAGTGTAATTTGCCATTGTTCTTGCATGGGGTGAAGGTTATGGGACATGTTACTGACCTGGGAGAGTGCTCTGTCCATTGTGTTTTTAGGGTATCCCCTGTTGATAAATAAACTATGCATTATTTGGGCCTGCTCAGAAAAATCATCCTCTTCACTGTATAACCTGCGAAGTCTAAGAAACTGTGAATAAGGCAAGCCATTCTTGACATGTTTAGGATGGAAGAAGCTGTGGAAGAGGAAACTGTGAGAGTCAGTGGGTTTGTAATAAACTGCTGTCTTCAGACCAGTGTTCTGTATTGACAGCTGGATATCCAGAAAAGGCAGTGTAGAGGTGGGTACTTCAACAGTGTATTGAAGGCAAGGATGGGCCTTGGTAAATTTGTCAAGGAAACTTGGAGGGTCTCCCTGAAGCAGAAGGTGGCCCCCACACAGTCATCTATGTAGCATTTTTAGAGTTCAGGCACAGTCCCTGTGAATGAGAGAAAAAACTATTCCTCCACCCAACCCACAAACAGATTAGCAAAGCTGGGACCCATTTTAGTACCCATGGCAACTCCACTGACCCATTGAAAAAAACTGTTATTGAAAGAAAAAGCACTGAGTTTAAGAACAAGTTCTGCCAGACAAGTTAGTGTGTGTGTGTGTGTGTGGATGGCTGCTGGACTTCCCGCTTATTCAGGAAATGCTCTAAGGCTCTCAAGCCATCTGTGGGGGATCACTGTGTGCAGAGCTTTGATGTTCATGGTGAAGATGAGTTGATGAGAGCCAACTCATCTTCATCATGGACATCAAATGTATTCCAAAGGGCATTTGGCTGGGAAGCCAAGTTTCAAGAAAATACAAAATTACACATGCCCACACAATGCAAAGCATCATGGGCTGCATATGCAAATCACCACAGAATGTTATGCTGGTTCAACTTTAAGCAGAATTGCATGGTGCCGAAAGGCCTCTCACACAGTTCTGCTTAAAGTTGAACCAGCATAACATTCTGTGGTGATTTACATGCAGCCCATGATGCTTTGCATTGTGTGGGCATGTGTGATTTTGTATTTTCTTGAAACTTGGCTTCCCAGCCAAAAGCCCTTTGGGGTAACCCTTGCCTCAGTGTTTGTGCACAGAGGTTCTTTGTCTTTTAGTTTTTTATTTTAATGGGTTCACCACAACTTATCCAAGACACACTGTCTTAGGGTAGCTGGTCCATTCCACTGGGGTGTCAAACAGATGAGGCATACTAATGAGTCCTGGTAGGACGAAACATGTGTCTATGTCTTCTGTTAGCACCCTTTGCAAACTGTGTGAGAGGCCTTTTGGCACCATGCAATTCTGCTTAAAGTTGAACCAGCATAACATTCTGTAGTGATTTGCACATGCAGCCCATGATGCTTTGTATTGTGTGGGCATGTGTGATTTTGTATTTTCATCAAATTTATTTATTTATTGTATTTTATTGACCTGGTAAGCCCACTGGGCCTAGAAGTCTCTTTTTCAGGGGTGACCAGTGATACAGATGGTAACCAGCTGAAATTGAACCAGATTAAGCCATTGGTGGTATTTTTAGTGAATGGGGAAATTTGGCCAGGACACCATGGAAATTCCCTAACTCTTTTCAATAGGTGCCATGGGATCTTTAATATCCACCTGAACTACCACCAATCCAGGCAGATGAGACCTTGGTTTAACATCTCATCTGAAAGACAGCACCTCAGAAGTGCAGCATCCCCCTCATGCTGCACTGCAGTGTCAGTATTGGGAAATTAACCCAAGTGCCAGATGTGGGAACTGAACCCACAGCCCTCTGATCTCCCGGCCTCAGAGGTGAGTGTGCTACCTACTGAGCCACTGACACTGTATCAAATGGGGTCATAAGAAGACTATGTTGAAAATTTAGTGTAAAAATATTAAAAAAACAATCAAGTTTTGAGCCTACGTTGACTTTTGTGAATGCAGGCTTATAACTTTGGTAATTTTTCATATTTTTACCCCAAATTTATAACATAGCCATATCTTTACAGCACCTCATCAATGTGAGAGCTGTCATGCTTCAAATCCTGGCCAAAATGTTTTTTTTACATCCCAAAAGGTGATTTTGTAGTCCTGCATGAAATCACCTTTTGGACAGGAGTTGAAAAATGTTTCTGCCCTTGTTCCTGAGGCGGGATCTTAAGAAGGCAATGTTATAAATTTGGTGTAAAAATATAAAAAAAAAAAAGTTATTATGCCATGTTAAATATTGCAAATGCAGGCTCATAAGCTTGGTAATATTCAATATTTTTACCCAAAATTTCTAACATAGCCATTTCTTTACAGTACCTCATCAATGTGACAGCTGTCATTTATCAACTCCTGCCCAAAATGTGTTTTTGCACCCCGGAAGATAATTTCGCAGTCCCTGTGAAAAATCACCTTTAGGCTAAGATACGAAAATTTTCTCTGCTATTCTTCATGATGCAGGGTCATAACAAGGCTATGTTGACAATTTGGTGTAAAATATTAAAAAAACCAAAAGATTATGAGCCTACGTTACATTTTGTAAATGCAGCCTCATAACTTTGGTAATTTTAAATATTGTTACTCTAAATTCCTTGTCTGCAACTCTATCAGCTCTGGCCAGAGTTTGTTTATTTATTTAGTTAGTTTTTTATTAACTGGGTAGGGTGTACTAGACAAGCATTTGCCTATTTTCAGGCATGATCTGGGAGAGTACAACCAGTAAACACATACAATGTTTGACAATGACAACTTTAGATGTTACAACAAGGTAACACACAAGGTATAAAGAAGTGTACAATCTACATAACATATGTACAAAATGAGACATGCATGAGTACACATAGGTAAATAGTCATAATTCACTTTTAAATCCCAAGTCTCAAATTTACTTAGCTGAAAGATTCAGACAGCCAAACAACCACAGCTGCAAACTCCAAGAGACTGGATTCAGATACCACGCTAGATATAATTTAACATAAGTCACTCAAGTCATACCAACTATACGGTGACTCTTTTAATTAAAAAATACTGACGTTAAAATACAATGTACATGAAATCGATACATCTTTCTTCATCTGAAAAAACTATAGGCAGCTCAGCTTGTAAACCCGTACTGTGCAGTATCATGTGATAAAGAACAAGAAACTGAGCACTTGTTCAAAGCAACGGAAGCATGTAACACATACTGCACTGAAAATTGCTGTAAAAGCACTAAGTCATCACTAAATTAACCCCAAGCCATTTAATAATTGAAATAAGGCACTTGAAAAAAGGTATAGTATTATATCTCATAACATGCACTGGATGATTTACAGCCCTCACCTGTCACATGTGCTATCAGCCCCCCCCCCCAACTTACAGTAGTAGCCACAGACACTGCCAGCTATTTCCTGAAATTTCTGTGATATTTCCAGAAATATCTGATGCTATTTGCATTTAAACAGTAGGGACAGCAGAGAAAAATTCTTCAGAAATTTCGTGAAATATTGGAAATAGCTGGCAATGTCTGTTGCTACCACTGTACTATGGTATGATAGGCAAAGCAAGGCAATTTATTTATATGGCACCCAATCCCAGAGCCTTTGAGTGCCTCACAATCAGTACAGATAGATAAGAACATAACAAGATGATTAACTGTAAATTGTGACACTAGGTTACAGAGCCAGGCCCAAAACATAATATAAATAAATGTTTTTTGTTTTTTTTAGTTAGTCTATTTGTCCTCCTCCATGGTGCAGGCTTGCCTTCTCACTGAACCCTCTCACCCACCCCCATCACCTGGTGCCCCAGGGACTTACCTAAATCCTAGTGCTTCCCCCATGGCTTACCCACATGTTGGGGATTGACGGTTGGTGCCATACCATCGACGAATGGCTCCTGTTCCAGGAGAGGGCCCTGTAGCCTGTCTAGAGCTTGTGAGGATCAATGTCATCCTGTGTTGCACCCAGCCATTTTCCACTTTCCTCCTCTAGAGGAAAGGACATGCAATGCCATCCAGATGTGCCCACGCATGCTCACATGCATGGGACATTGCCGGCTGCCTTCACTTCCTGCCCCCAAGTTGCTGTTACTGACTGCCTACCTCCAAGCCTCAGCTAGAGGCCAGATGAGTACCAAGATTTGCAGCCCTCCCTCCTCAGAGGACAGCTGTCTGCCAGATGATCCATCCTCCTCTCCCCAGCCAGCCCCCAGTGACCGGAGTCAGTTCCTGATCCTGAGTTGCCAGTGTGGCAGTAGGTGAGGCTGACAATAAATGAGTTTTTAAAAACCTTTTAAAGCTGGTCAGCAAGGGAACATCTCTTATCTCTCAAGGAAGGGATTTCCACAACATTGGCGTGGCCACCCTGTACGCCCTATCACCAGATGACTTCAGGCGAGATCTTGGTACCAACAAGAAGCCTGCCTCTGCTGACTAGAGGAGATGACCAGGAGCATAAGGCACCAGGAGGTCTTTTAGGTTGCCTGGACCCAGTTTGTGCAGGCCTTGTATGTGAACAAGCATACCTTGAATTTGATGTGCCACAGGCACTGGCAGTAAGTGCAGAGCACGGAGAACTGGTGTAATATGCTCAGACTGCGAGATCCCCTCAACCAGTCAGGCTGCCACATTCTAGATTAGCTTCAAATGGTGCAGCAGCCTTGTGGATAACCCAAGGTAAAGGGCATTACAGTAACCCAGTCTCGATGAGACTAAGGTGTGCACCACTATTGCCAGGTTAGATGGCTCAAGATAGGGCTTGATCCATGTACTGTTTTGCAGATGGTAAAAGCCACTGCAGGCCACAGCTGACACCTGGTGTTATAGCATCAGATTGGAGTCCATAATGACCCCCTGATTCCTCACACTATCTGCAGCTTTAAGTACGATGCCACCCACCACTGGGAGGAAGGCGCTATTACTCAACACTGTAGAAGTCATCTGACCCAGTTCCATTAGTAGCACCTCTGTCTTCGAAGGGTTCAGCCTAAGCCAGCTGGCTGCCATCCACTCCTGGATTTCAGACAGACACTTGTTCACTTCCGATATCACCACAGCATTATCAGGGGCAGAAGACACATACTGATGAGTATCATCTGCATAACAGTGAAAACCCAATCCATAGCATCTAATGATCTCCCCCAAGGGTAACATGTACACGGCAAACAACATGGGGCCAGAATCAACCTGAGGCACCCCACAGCATAGTGCAGCATGGTTGGATGTAAATAAGCCAAGTGTCACCTGCTGCACTCTGCCAGACAGGTAGGATTTAAACCAATGCAACACCATTCCTGACAGTCCTGTGTAGTGCCTCAAGATGGCTGACAACACCCCATGATCCACCATGTCAAAACCCAAAGACATGTCAAGCAGGACAAGGACTGAATGTTGTCTGCTATCCCTCACAAGAAAGAGATCATGGCGCATCTTGACTAGCACAATCTCTGTACTATGACAAGGCCAAAACCTGGACTGGAAAGGCTCAAAGATGTTATGTTTCTCCAGCTGTTGTTCCAGCTGCATCACCACCACATTCTTGATCAACTTCCCCAAAAAGGGAAGACTCAAGATGGGCCTGTAATTGGAGAGAACATCAGTGTCCAAAGGAGGTTCCTTGAGGAGGGGTCTCACCCCGGCCTTTTTAAGGGCAGATGGGAAAATCCTGTCCCCAAGGGAACATATCATGATCTCCAACACAATTGGACTGAGTGAATCCCAGCATTCTACCAAAAGCCGGGTCAGCCCAGGGTCCAAAGCACAGAAGGTGAGATGCAGGCTCAAAATCACCCAAGAATCATCATTAGCCAGTTTTGGCTCAAACTCATCGCATAGAAATGGAGCTCCTCTATCCAACGAAGTCTAGGTACTATCAGTCGCTGGTGAACCGATTGCGGATATCCTATCCTGGATGTAGGACACCTTGTCTAGAAAGAACCAGTTAAATTCTTTACAGTTATCAAATGAAAGGGTTCTCCAAGACTGGAGACAGACTGGATTTAGAAGTCTGGCCACAGTGTTGAAGAACTGAGTAGGCCAGTTCCTTCTGCAGAAATCACACGTGAGATGAACAATTACTTTTTTAGTTATTGCCCACTGATACTCATTATAATGAGCTATTAGTGGCAGTTTATCCACCTCTGAGCTGGACTTCTGCCAACAGTGCTCCTAAGTCTTCACCTTCCTCAGGTCTTCATCATACCATGGTGACCTACAGTGGTAAATAGAGGGGTAGACACAGATGGGTGCTAGGGAGTCAAACACAGTCACAAGGACAGAGTTATACCCCTCCACAGCTGCATTGGCTCCCATCGCACAGGCCATCTCTATGCCCAGGATCTCTAGTACTGGCAGGAGGTTCTGAGGCTCCAAATTTCTGAACTAGTGGTAACTAACTATCTCCACCAAAGTGGTAATATGGGGATCCCTACAAAGAAACTGCATGACATGATGATCTGACCAAATGACCAGATGAACCCTGATATCGCTGATATCAAGACCCATTGAAAAAAAAAAAAACAGATCCAAGGTATGGCCATGTTTGTGAGTATCAGAAACTACTGCCTGTACAAAGCCCAGAGAAGACATCATCTGGAGGAACTGCATTCCAAAACGAGAAGTTTCATCATTGACCTAAGCATTAAAGTCTTCCAGGACCAAAAGCATAGGTGACTCCACTACCAGATCGGCCATGAAAGTCTCCAGTTCCTGCAGGGATTCATGTCCACAACCAGGAGGACAATACACAAGCACAATCCTGCAAATTTATATCTGTCCCACCCTTAACAGTCACACATATGATCTGGTATCTCTTAAGGGGTATGCCATCAGTCTCAGAGTGGATCTAAAACAGATGGCTACCCCGCCACCTGTGTACTCCCACCTAGGGAAAGGTACCACCAAAAAATGCAGCAGAATAGATGCCTCAAGCAGGGGGTCTGCATCATTCCCCAACCAGGTGTCCATGATACATACCAGGTCAGAGGTCTCCATGATACATACCAGGTCAGAAGAGGAATCTGCAATGAATGACTCCATTATGGCCATTTTATTCCTGAGAGACCTGGCATTACAAAGAACTGCCCTAAGGGGAGGAGCTAAGTCTACAGGTCCATTGGCCACTAGTTGACCATAAAAATCAGGAAACCAGAGAATAGTTTCAGGAAGGGAGGGCCCCTCTCCTGAAAAAGTCTACTCCCCCAGGAGCCCCCTAAAACCCACACTCCTGATCATAACCCCCCATCAGCCCACAGAAAAGGTCTGCATTTTGAGCAACACCCCCTAGAAGATCCACAAACCCCTGGAGCTGTTTATCACAGCTTCAGGCAGAATACAAGGGGACCCCCCCGAAGGGACACCACTCTCGCAGTTGCTCTGTGAAGTAGACTAAAAGGGACCTGGCTGTTACTAAATACATGATGATAACCACCCAACTACACAATAAAAGCAAATGACAACTTAGAGCTAATACCCTCCCTCCTCACCCATAACACATCATAACTACAGTATAAGTTATCAGTTAGTAAACTAACCCCCACCAGTCACACACCACTTACACACCATTCACACTATAAACATACAAAGCAAGCACGCTCTGAATCACTCCAACTTTATCAAATAAATAAAATAAAGGTAAAAAAGTAAAATACATTAAATTAAATTAATAAACAAATCCACAAAAGTGAGTACAACATTTTCAGAGTCCAAGACAGAACAATTATTAAATGTATGAATGCAGAATTATGAGAAAGCTATGGTGAGCAAGTAGAGCAAAAATGAAGATGGGGTGATGGGTGGAGGTGCCCTCTCACTGCAGCTCCATTCCCCAGTGCTAACCCCCAAATAGCCAGGAATCACCCTTTCACATTAACCTCCTGTAAACTAATGGCCAGGGCCCTTAGTGCTCTGCTGCAGAATTTTCTGATTTCTGCGGCAGGGCTCCTTGGTTTCTGTGGCAGCATTTTCTAATTTCTATGGCATGATTTATTCATTTCTCTGGCAAAACACAGTCCTGCCATTGGTTAGATATGATGTGATGTCATCAACGATATCATATGCTGAGCAGAGAAGAGGGGTCTCATGATAAACAGGATGGGAAAGAAAGCCTGACACTATGGAAAAACAGTATATTTGAATAAGAATTCACCAAAAACAGTGAATTCTGTGGCACTATATACATTCTGTGGCATGATGCAACTTCTGTGGAAAATTCCACAACTGCAGAATCACAGAATTCCAGGGGCCTTGCTAATGGCACAACAAAGCAAGGTGCACTCACTACCCTCTTCATTGCAAATTGAGGTAAATGTACATACATAAGCAGTCAATGTTCACTAGTCCAAGAAGAAAACAATCTCAGCAGTAGTTTGTCTTATGTAGAAGAGGTTCAGCAGATATAAAATCAAAGACCAGTAAGCAGATGACCTGAACTGCCCAGCGGCACAAAAAGAAAAGAGCAGGCATTCAGTTTTCAAACACTGCTTCCCACCAATTGACTGGATAGGGAGCGCTCCTGCAGATGGATGCCCATCAGTCCGAAGTTCTGCCAGGATGCAGTGGGAACAGCCAGCCATGGTCTCAAGAAATGCAGAGGAAAACCAGTTAGCCTAGAAAACCTTGGAGGTGTGGAGGATGAAACCATTACAACTGGATTCTGCTGAATGAAGATCATGACTGCAGCTGATGTCAAACAAACTGCAGCTGGATTCTAAGCACACTCAGTTTTCAGCAAAGTGATAAACCACAAACCACAAATAGGTACCATAAAATAGAAGTACTTGGCAGAACTTTTAAATCATTAGTACAGTTCAAGAGTTTTACAGTCAAAGTTAAACTACATAAATATAGACTGTATACTTGTAACTGGCAGTTACTGTGGAGTAAGATGGAACTTGCAGACATTTTTATCCCTTAGATTTAGTGATAGTGCTTATGTTATGCCTGAAACTTTAAAAGGTTAAAATATATAAATAAATGTAGTGGCCATGGGCATCAGAGACAAAAACAGTAACAGGAGTGAAAGGCAGTAAAAGACAAGTAGAGGCAGTAAAACGCATCCCCAACACAAACGTGTAGCAAACTCGAACTTGGAGCTTGACCCAAATTATGGACAAACCAAATGAACAAAATAAAGCAAAATAAAACTAGACTGACAGCAAACTACACTAAAACTCATTGAATTGCCCTAAGTAATCTGAAAGCCCTGCAATTCCCACCTACAACCATGTTAAAATATAAAAATAGTACACACATTAGAGTTCACAACAGAGAGATCAGAGACAGACACCCAGCATGGCAGCCTTCTAACTTAAATCCGCACTCATACCATGTACTGTACATTACCTCCTCTCTGATGCCTCATTCCATACTCAAGACATGCCCTTGATAGTCTCTCTACATCTCAGAATCCATAGAAAAAAGGAAAATAGTGACTTTGCCAACATCAGCAACTTCAATTGCCATTTTCATTTTTTTTTTATTATTTTACAGTTTTTGACTGGGAAAGAGCTGTTAAAAACCATACAACTTCTGAGATCCCAATTTCAAAACTCCTAGTCCTATAATAGTTTACACTATGGTATGAGACTTGATTAATCATAGCCCGATAGAATCTGCTTCAATTTTTATTAAATTATGGAAATGTGATTATTGAGTAAGCCCCTTGTCAGCTAAGTCAAAACAAGAAGTCTTGTACAACAGGGTAAGCAGATTTGTTCTTTTAAAGTCCTATCGAAATCTGTTTTTTTGTAATCTTTCTCACTTTTATAATGTAATATTTATACTCTGTTTCTGTATTTCTGTATGTACCCCCAGATTGTCCCAATAAAGCGTATGATAGTGCATCTAGTCCTATCTAGTAAACAAAATAACAACAACCTGCCACAGAATTGTTGTCACAAACGTGGTTGTGCCCTGTGTGAAAACATACAGTACAAAGGTAATCAGAAACTCTAAAAATGAAGCATGCAAGTGTGGCTAATGGTTCCTTAATTTGTTCTTCATGTTTTAGTTTATAATATTTCATCCTAAACAGTGCAAAAGCATTACCTGTAAGATAGGATTTAACAAACCTAACTGTTTCAGGTTTCAAATGTTAACCATTTTTTTCACCTGACAAAAAAAGCATCTGAAAAAAACTGAACTTTAAAATTGTGACCTCCTCTAGCTTAAAAAGTACTGAACCAATTACTTTTCCAAATGTTGCTAGCTCCAAGAAAAAGGTGTGTATGCTTATCTGCGGCTCCTTGGGTCAAAGGCAGACAAGTTCTAAGTGGTCAAATATCATTATTTAACATAACAGTTTGTGTTTCAGGAAGCTGGCACCAAATGAAAACTCGGAAGTCTCCTGTGCTGTAAAATATCCTCTGAAAGAAACAACAGGACACAGTACCTTGCTGAGATGTCTGCTGCCTTCGCAGCTCCCTTAGTTAAAGTGCTCTGGTGCAAATTGTGGTGCAAATCTTGTGCAAAACAACAAAAACAACAATGATGTGGATCCAATAAATAGATACAGCAGTTGTAATCAAAGCATGGTAGACCCCCTTCCTCTTCATGTAACGCCTGATGCATTTCACGCAAAAATGCACTTTCTCAAAGGCTGGTAAGATGTGGTTAGAGCCTTCCCTTTAAGCAAAAGTGCTTAAAGAGACAGCACCGAAATGAATATGTTTTATTACAGAAAGAGTGCAACCAATCAGTGAGAAAGTACAATGTGTAAAAACAGAAAATACCAATAAAAACACTTCATATCTCAAGGCATAGACCCCATTCATAGGTGCTACAGATAAGGCACTCTTATGTTTGAAGTCTATTTAAAGGAGATCGCCATTAAATATATATCCACTTAACCACTGTAAGGCTTCAGATCAAATCCATTGTATCAACCATATCCCTGTGTTATATATTCATTCTGGCTAAAGTGCTCCAACAGTTTCCATGAAGCACTCTTGGACAAACTGAGCTTTGAATTTACAAGTGACATGACATAAAAACATTAATAATCTTGCCATCTGAAAACATTCTTTACAAGAAATCCTTGTTATTATCTGAAAATAACATAATTCATTTATAATGTACAAGTCACTCAAACATTATAAACAGATTAACCTAAGATTAAAAACAGTACTGTACCCCGGGTGGGGGTAGGCAAGGGGAGAACTATATTCCAGGTGGGGGGTGGTCAGTTTCTTGACCCCAAATGCTCAAATAGACCTTCAGTGCTTGTTATATAATTGGTGTAACTTCCATTATTTCATTTAATATTGGGCTATTCATAGTCCTCATAGCAAAAAAAACAATATTGTTCAAGTTTGAGCAAAAAGGTTCACATAATCACCCCCCCCAAATTTTTTTTATTGGTTTTTGTATTTCAATGAATGTGAGCCTGTGTTCTACCCTGTTCCTGGCTCTTTGAAGGTATATATGTGTGTATATATATATGTGTGTGAATATAGATATAGATATAGATATAGATATAGATATAGATATAGATATAGATATAGATATAGATATACACACACATTGACATAAAGTCACTATGCATCTTCTATTAATCACAACGTTGCTGACCAGCAGGCTCACTCTCCTTGCTCTGCAACCCCACCCTGTGGCTCCTCCACCTCATGACTTCACCATCTTCACTATCCCTTCATCTACCCCAGACATTGGCTGGCAGAGACACTCCTACACTGCACACCAACATCAATTTGTTCTAATTTACCTTCTCTCTCATACTCCTGCAATTACACCCACTTTACTGATGGGTCAACACTGTACCTCTGCCCTACTCCAGCATACACCTCAACCCCCCTCCACCCACGAAGACGTGACGTCGCCCCCCCGCAACCTCCCTGCTTCTCAGTGTCATCTCTAGTCTACCAGTACCCACCCACAACAAAAAAATAAAACAGTCACCCTATCATTCTCAGCTTGGGTCCCACAAGCATTGCAGGCTCTCTCTACTGAGGCACACATTACTCCTACTCCTGCTATCCAGAAATATTCACCCCAACCCTGGACCCCCCATCACAAAAACCCCCCCAAACAAACCTCAGGGAAGACTGCTGTTGGCCTCATTTAATATTTGTAGTCTCCCTAAAAAACACACGCTACTTCAAGGTTGGATTACCCAACATGCTCCTGACATTCTAGCCCTCTCAGAAACCTGGCTATCCAAAAAAATCCCCAGCGATGCAGTCTCCCTAAGTAACTATAACCTTTTTAGGGCAGATAGACCTGATAAGCGTGGGGGTGGCTGTGCAACATTTGTTAAATCTACACTCAGTGCCACAGTCGTGGACACCCCCCATCCCAGAACATGGGGCGCAGACACTTACAGTCAAAATTAGCCTGGGTACCAAAACTATCCACATCATCGCTTCCTATATCCCCCCGAGAAACCAGAAACTTGCATTTGAATCAATCCTACACACTATCGCTCACCTCCCAAATGCTAATGAATCCATAATAATGGGCGACTTCAACATTGATTGGCTATCCCCATCCTCTTCCACCTACAAAGATGCAGCACAGGCTATGGACCTCACCCAAATTGTTACCTCACCAACAAGGTGTGACACAAGAACTGGGACCCCCACACTATTGGACCTTATTTTTACAAACAGACCATGTAACAACACCCGGGCCTCAGTGCTCCCAGATGCTATCAGTGACCACTCCCCGGTTATCTGCGGGTGGTCGGGCAAACCCCCCAGCACCACCAACCACCACATGACATCGTAAGTCTCAAAAGGAGGCATTGACTGCCTCAAAGAATACCTTGTAAATAGCAACTGGCTACCCATATATAACGACAGACAGTGGATACCCCTTTACCCACTTTATAACTTCGTTTAACAAAGCCTGTGATATATTTGCCCCTTCACAAAGCAGGTGGTGAAAACCAGGACTACCCCTGGATCACACCTTTCCTTATAAACCTTATGCAACACAGGGACAACCTTTGGCACAAGGCCATAGACACACAGCGCACTAGGGACAGACAACTATATAGGGAGGCGCGTAATAAATGCACCTGGGCAACTCGCAGGGCAAAAGCTGAATACTACCAGCATACCCTCTCCACCTCCTGGGGAGATGGGAAAAAATTCTGGAGCAACATTCAGGAAATCAGCAGCAAAACTCACTCCCTCACCCCTACCCAACTCAATGTGAATGGGGACATTACTCAAGACCCAGCTAAAATCGCTGAAGCCCTCAACAACTCCTTCTCTGACCTCTCACATATCCTCCCCCCAAATTTCTTCCACCCTCCCAAACCCCCCACCATGTCCAGAGAATAGACCTCCCACCCCTGTTCAGCTCCGAACCATTCCCGACAACCTGGCCAAGCGCTCTATCTCCAAAGCTATAACTAACACCCGCTTCAGCAATGACTCCCTGGACCTAAAACTGATTAAGCTTACCCTTGATGTCACACTACCCCATCTCATAAAAATTCTTAACCTCTCACTCTGCCTCGGCCAATTCCCCTCTAACTGGAAAAAAGCCTTGATCACTCCTATCTTAAAGAATGGCGACCCCACCTACACAGGTAATTGTAGACCAATCTCAATACTCCCTCCTCTCTCCAAAGCGCTTGAAAAAATAGCCTCAGACCAGCTTACAGAGCACCTTATGAGACACAACCTCCTAAGTAAGGAACAACATGGGTTCCGTGCTGGCCGCAGCACCATCACGGCCCTCACTGAACTAACCACGTTCATCCATGGCGCCCTGGACCAAGGATCTATTGCCGGGGCCATCTATGTAGACTTAACAAAGTCATTTGACACGGTCAGTCACGATCTTCTCATCCAAGTCCTGCCACAACTAAATGTAGCAGCTGAGGTCTCGGCCTGGTTCAAGAACTACCTCTCGGGTCGCTCTCAGCAAGTAAGAATCAACTCCACCATCTCCAACCCCAAACCTGTGTGCTCGGGCGTTCCACAGGGGTCTATTCTGGGCCCACTGCATTTTACACTCTTCATTAACTCACTCCCAAAGCTTGTAGCAGTCATCTCCTACTTTATGCTGATGATGCTGTTCTTTACTAGCAACACCCACAGCAGACACCTCAGCTCTCCCTTCAGGGGGTTTTCAAGAGCTGGAAAACTGGTTTACTGTACACCGCCTGATCATTAACTATTCCAAAACTAAGTCCATGACCTTTGCACATCGCCAAAGCCCACACAGCCAGATGACACTCCAAATCACAAACTTGGATGGTACCCATCTGGAACATGTTACTCATTTTAAATATCTAGGTGTCACCTTAGATACCTCCCTCTCCTACCACAGACATGTACGCCTCCTCTCGTCAGTGATTAACTCCAGAATTGGTACCCTCTACAGGATCAAGAACAGCCTGCCTGCCCATGCCATGCAGATAGCTGTCACCTCCTCCATCCTCTCACTTCTCAATTACAGGATTGTTATCTATGGCACCGCTGACAACTCCACCCTAAGTAGCATAATCACACTGCTTAATAAAGCCTGCCACCTCGTTACTGGCTGTGACAGACTCACCCACACCTGTGACCTGTACACACAAACAGGTTGGCTTAATTTCCATCAAAGACTCAAATATCAAACCTGCATCTTAGCAAAAAAAGATCCACCTCCAGCTTACTCCAGCCGGACTACTCCCCATCGTCAGCCCAGCCCCTCACAGGCGGACTACCAGACTGTCGGCTACCTCATCCTTCACAGTCCCCCCATGTCGAACGTCTCTAGGGCAGAGATCCTTCCGCTACTGTGCCCCCAAATGGCTCAACACCCTCCCCCCCTACTTTCTTCCAGACCCACAGCATCGCACTTTTCAAAACAGGCCTTCAAACACACCTCCTTGAAAACTCTAAATGTGAATGCCAATAAGGCCTGCTCTCTCCCCCCTTCATCCCCCTTAACTGACTCTGGGACTTCCTAGTCCCTACGTTCCACCCTCTGCATTTAGCTCTGTCTTGGGCCCACATGTATGCCTCCCATAAGCTTTTAAAACGCCTCTCAAGTGCCATGTCAATTCTGTAACCTGAAAAAATCAAAGTGTAAAAAAAAAAAAATTGTGTTTCTTTTAATGCTTTATATTGTCTTGTGTCTCTCCACCCCCTGTAACCACCGTGGAGCCATTGTATAAAAAAACTGTCTGTACTGAAACCTGTATATAATTGCTCGTTCCGTCTGTCTTCCTTGTACTTTGGTTCTCCCTCCACCCCCTGTAAACGACGTGTAGCCTTTGCAAAAGAGTCTATGACTCAAAGGATTGTAATTCCGATTATACTGTAAAGTAAAATAAAATAAATATATACACACAAAGGGATTAACCCACGACAGGGTATGGGTTTACTGAGCGTTAATTCACGCTTGGGGGGTATTGGAGTCACGAGGTGAAGCCAAGTGACTTCAACCATCCAGGCATGGATTAATGCTCAATAAAACCATACCCTGCAGTGGGTTAATCCTCTTATATTTCATCCCCATGATCTATTGCCCTCATGTGCTCTCCTAGTGTTATCTTGAATTGTCTGTTTTCCTATATAAAAGGAGTCACATGAGCAAACTGATAGATATATAACTCCCCCTTTTGCACATGTGATCGATGCCCTGATTTTTACATCTCTGCCTGTTATGTAGTTTTTGAAGGTTTTGGTAGTTTTGACACACTGACAGAACTTGCAATTACCACACTTCCAACAGCCCCTTGTCCTCTGAGGTAGCCACATTCTAGACCTGTCATCTAGTGGTTGCACAGAGTGAACCACAACACCTTTAATGTTTTTCCCCTCCTTTATGCTAGACACAGTGGGGTATCTAAGGTCCCTCAGGCCTGGATCAGTACTGGCAATATGCCAGTTCATTCTGATGATTGCCCCAACTTCCTTGGAGTGGGGTGTAAATGTGGTTACACAATTAGTACGTATGTCAATTTGTTCATTGGGGGGCTTGTCTGTAATGATGTCTCTCTTGGAGTCCCATCTACCTCTGTTCTGGCTCTGTACCCAGTATCTCTATTATAACCTCTGCTATATAGTCTTCATTCCAGTTCATCAGCTTTTTTGTTGCACACTTCCTCATTACCACAGTCACATTTAGTTCTGATGAACGGACCCTTAGGGATACCCTTGACTGTGTGTCTAGGGTGACAGCTGCTAGCTAAGAGTGTATTTCTGACAGTTCTTTTGTGGTATAGGTCTGTAGTGACCCCTCCATGGCCACCTTTTTTAATAATCAGGTCCAAAATATTAATGGGGCTTTGACTGACAAGAGACACTGAATTTTAAGCCCTTACAGAAATATTAGTGTGCTACGGGTATGCAGAATGCATGCCACATGCTTAATTGTGCAATGTTTGCATGTGGTTTGCATACACAAAGTGATCCTGTGCAAACCAGGTCTAAAAAGCAAATCAGGTTCACATGCTGCAAGCTTGGCATGTGTGCAGCAGGTAAGCTGGTGCAAACATCTTCTAAAAATCACATCAGGTTCACATGTTGCATGCTTGCCATGTGTGCAGCAACTAAGCTGGTGCAAATCTCATCTAAAAATACACATCAGTTTCTATTTCTCATACTACTGCTAGCAATTAGAGCCATTAAAATACCCTTTTCATTGATTTCCCATTAAAATTAGGTAAACTCATTAATTCTGATCCTTTTGCAAGTTGTTTAATGGCTTATGATTTTTGTCTTTAAATTGTCATTAATTTGTAAAGTATTGTTTGCTTACTGCATTAATTGCCTAGGATAAAATCAGCGAACATCCCACATTCCAGATGTGTGAAGAGGGCCTCTGTGTTGTGAAGCCTGATCTTTTTGTTTTGGGCCATGCAAAATCCCTTCACGCATATTTGGTGCTACAAATGTGTTTCTCCATGACTGTTTTACAGCTCACTTACTTTCTCTTTGTCATTCTGTATGGAGCATATACACTATTGCCATGCTCAGCACTCTTTGTGCTGCATAGGGTCTTAGAAGCATGCACCATACGTCACATTTTGTCACTGAAATGAGGGACATGGACACTAAAAATGAAGGACAATGAGGGACACTAACGCTCACGATGATCAGGACACATCCTGAAATATGGATATACAGTACCTCAGAACACAATGGAAACCATTGTATTTACTTGTACTGAAGTTATACCATGATAATTAATTTCTACCTTAAAGCAGGAGTGCCATTTAGGTAGGGCAGAGGAGGGCAGTTGCCCCCCCCCTGTATTTGTACCTAGGTTGTTCTTAAGGTGTGGCAATAATGGTATTAAATTTGGATTTAATCTTTTGTACAATAAGTGCTCCCCTGGCCTGTGTTGCACTCATGCTGCAGGTGCACTCCTGACTTGACTGTTACGTTGTTCACTTTCTCCACCTATTAGCGGTGGCACCATCACACACGACATGGGGGGCTCCAGCCAAGCAAGAGCACATGAGTCACATGAGGAGGACAGTGTCCTCCCACCGCAAAGTAGACAGGCTGCACACTACAGCTTGGAGGAGTCTGTGAGCACTGAACTCTCACTAGCAGTGTTGTGGTGGCTTATTTTTGTTGGTGTACTCTTAGTGAGTCTCTGTCTCCCTTGGTGGATGATGGGGCTTTAGGTGAGCTTGAAGCTAACTCAAAACTAGGCTACGTACTTACTCTACTAGGTTCACCTGACAAAAAAAAAAAACAGTGCAGGCCCCCCATGGCAGCAAGTTAGGCCTCACAACAGCAGTGACAGTGGTGTGGGTGGCCTTCATAGGCCTTGATCAGTGCAGTGCAGCAGCAGCCACTACAGCAGCCAAGCAATAAGCAAGCAACATAGGTTGGGTTTGTTTGGTGACTTGGTTGCAGACCATGTTGGGGACCTGAGATGGTCAGTTCTAGCACAATGGGAGAAACACGCTCTGGCAGAAGGAAGGACTGAAAACTGGGCTGGTGGCACACTGAGCTAGGCTGCATGGTCTGGCTAGATGGTCGGTAAGTAAATGTAAATAATTTTTGTACGGGGCATTGGGGAAGGAAGAAGAACTGAAATATTGATGTATTTTTCATGTTTTTGCACCTTTGGGTGATTTCATGACCCATATGGGATGGGTATTGAATGGAATGGAGTTGGGAAGAGAAATTGGGACACTTTTTTGGGGGGAGGTTCAGAACTTCAGCCAGGAAAAAATTGGTTAGTAACTGGGTGGGTTTAAGCCCAAATCTGACGGACTGCTCCAGGGTATAGACTGATGAATCTTATACATTTGGATTTTTCCTGATTTGTATATCACTTTTCAGTCACAACCAATATGTTTTACCTTTTAGAGATGTTTCAGACATTCCAGAGCTTGCCACCTAGGGGTTAACTAGAACCTGGCCTCCACTGGTTGTTGGCTCCCTTCCTGTTGAAATCTGAAATGGCACCCCTGCCATAAAGTCTAAATTTACAGGACATCCTCTGTGTGAGCAGCATATTTTTCATGAGGGATGGTTGAGGGGAAAAGAAGTTTTCTGGGGTAAAATTAGGGCTGTCCCTTACATTCAGGGACAGTTGAGTGGTATGGTATGCACAGACTATTGGAGCCCCACTATAGTCAGGCTTATGCTGCCCCCCCCAGTGAAGCTGACCACCACATCCCCACTCTTAGGCACATTATGACATAGGGCAAGGGAGAGTGCAGGAGCGTGCCCCATTGAAATGAATGAGGGTATTTTTTTATTACTATTTTATACATTATTGAAGGAGAGTTGGAGATTAATGAAGACCACCACTTGACTAACAAAGGCCTTGTTTATAGAACAGTGGCCTTCATTATTCCCCAACTCACCATCATAATGTATAAAATAGTAATAAAAATAACCTCATTCATTTCAAGGAGCATGCCCCAGCACTCTGACTCATGGACATAATCTCTTAAAGACTCCTGCCTCTGGCTCCCTAGTACCCAAGTAAGAGACTCTTGACTTATATCTATACTTGGTGGGTTGTCTGAAGAAGCATGACTGCACCTGCTACAGTGTGTGTGTGGGGGGGGACTAGCCATGTGGGTGGGTGTTGAGTTATTGCTGCTTTTGTGTTTGCCCCTTAAAGTTTGTTTGCATGGAAACATTCAAAACTATGAAGAGAAAATAGTAGGAGTACAGGCCAGACAGAAGTAATTAAGTAGTTTTATGAGTAAGTGTGTGTATTGGAAGTGGGAAGAACCGCATGTGTTTCCATTGGTATGTGTGCTACAGTTCAGCTGTGCAGCTGAGTTGAGAGGGGAGAAGAAAACTAAAAAGTATATCAGTGGCTATAAGAATGCTGCATCAATCAACCAATCAGTCAATCAAAATCTTTATTTTTCCATGCGGGCACCATTGAGCAAGGCTCATTTGCAAGGTGGACCTGGTCATGAATACATCAAAGTACAGTACAGAAGCAGGTATACAAAAAGCGATAATATACAAGGAAGAAAAAGTATATGCAGTGTATACAGTACAATACAAGGTTGAAATAAATAAAAAAATCAGCATTATTTTACAGTTGAAGAAGTCAGCAGATGTACAGTCAACCATAGGAATACAGTGGTTATAAGCAGAGATCTTTTGAGTGAGGCAGCCAGCAACTAAACATATAGGGGAAAGAGGCCATGTATGGGGTGGCAGGTTAGAGAGGTAAAGAAGAGGAGGGATATATTACCGATGACTGGGGGAAAAAATGGGCTTAAATCACAGAAAGTGACGATGGCTGTCTTGTACTTGTTTATTATGATAATGATGGAGGAGGGGTAGATAATTGGGACACTACTAAGGATAAGGCAGGACTTTAGCCAGGCTGGAGCGGACAGGGAAGGGTGGGTGCAGCAGGTAGAGTTAATAGGGAAAGAGTGAGAGCCAGGGGTAGAAACATGGCAAGTGTCAGGATGGAAAGGGGGAGTTGCAGAATTAGTGGGCTAGCAGTGAGGAAAACATTTACAAGGTGCTTTCATGTAGCGATCGTAGAGCACCTTGAAGATATTCAGGCTAACAGGGCAGCTCATCTTCAAGTTCCTTTGTAAACCGTTCAACAATGTGGGTAAAGAGAAGCTTAGAGCAGCTTTGCCGAAATGAGTTTTGACCCTTGGAACTTAGAGGGCAATTAGGGAATAGCTCCTTAGAGCGTACGTGCCTAACACACTCCGGGAAATACAATCTGAGACATATGAGGGAAGCTTGTTGGTCACCGCTCTGAAGGCCCATAGGGTGGCATTTTTATTCCTTCTATAGTGAAGGGAAGTTCAGCCTAACGATGAGTACAGGGAGCAGTGGTGTATGGAAAGTGGAAGGCCAGTAATGAACCTGATAGCTTAGTGGTAGATGCTGTCCATCTTAACCAGTGCAGCGGCTGTAGAGCAGGTCCACATAATCTATTAAAGATAGGAAGGTAGCTTGAACCAGTTGAATCTTGGCCTCCTTTGTGAGCAGGTGGTTAATTCTGTAGAATAGTCCTAATCTTTGCCTTAGTTTCTTCTGTAGTTCTTCGAGATGGTCGGTGAAGGAAAGTTTATGATCGAGCCAAACTCCTAGATATTTGAATTTAGCTACATACTCTAGTGTTTCTCCAAGAACAGTGATAATTTGTGGGATAGCCCCCCCCCAGTAGGAATTACCACATGCAAGGAGGGGGAGAAGAACATGGCTTTTGTCTTTTTCGCATTGAGCAAAAGCTTTTTGTATATGAGCTGGTGTTGTAGAAGATGTATACAGATTTGTACTGAAGTACGAGTGAGCCATATGTATGCAGGCAATATAGCTAAGTGGTTAAAGGCACTGAACTGCAAACCAGGAAACTTAAAGACCTGGGTTTGAGTCTCATCAACCCCCCCCCCTGTATACTGTGTGATCATGAACAAGTCATTTAACTTTTATGTGTGCAGTTATCAGTGACCACTTGCTTTTCACAGGCATGCCACATACATGCAGTCTGTTCCAATTTAACATAAAAACATGCTTTCCACACTTCTTGCTGCATAAATCCCACATGCATTCGATAGGTTCCAATTTAACATTTAAATCATGCTTGCAGCACGCATACCACATGAGTAGTTTTCAAATAATTTATATAATCATTTCTGTAAGGGAGTTGCTGTTGTCTCCTCCAAAAAAAATTAACAAAATCAAACAGCTCCTGTGTGATTGTTAGAAGTAAATATTTGTGTTGCCATTGGGTTGTGTATTGAGAAAGAGTAATGTGCTCAGGGACATCCCAGTTTCCAGTTGTCTAAGTGGCGCACCTGGTTAGCACAATCGGAACAGTATTCCAGGCAGCCTGAATTCAAGTCCCAGCTGAGGCACTTATTCTTTCTCACCCTTGTTTGTATGTGTTCCATAAAATATGCACACCACACTCCTGTGTGATTGTTACATCCAAGGTGACAACCAGGCTGGTATTGTCAATTGCAAGGATTTGCAGAACACGGGTTTATGTGTATATAATATGTATGATGATAGCTCTGTGACAAAGTCTTTTATATGAAAATCCACAGACTTTGCCAGGAGTTCAGTTAGGCAGTAATTGCTTGAATCGGCTGGCATGGTGGGTTAACCAGATCCTTTTGGGTCTTAGGTAAGCAACAGAATGATGCTTTCACTGGATTTTTCACTATGAGATAGTCTATAATTTTGTTAGGGAGACCACCACTAGTTCTAACTGTCTTCAAGAAAGTACTAGTCTGAGTTTTAAATTCCCTCTTAGGGTCATTTGTTACAGGTGTGTAAAAGCTGATATTATTTAACTGACGCAATATTTTATTTTTGACTATCTACAAGCACTATAGACCCCCCTCCCATCAGCTGGTTTAACAGTAATACTTTTATTTTCCCCTAATAGTTTAAGAGCTTGCATCTCCACCTTACTCATGTTGCTGTAAACTTTGGCTATAGCATTTTCATCCATTTTTCTCAAACCTTCCTCATAACATTTTAGAAATGCTAGCAATGCAGGGGTTAAAGGGGGACAAAAAGGGTAGTTCGGTCTAAATTGACCCCTATGATTATACACTGTGAAGTTGTTACCAGCCCCACTCTCTGCAACAGTCATTTCCATATTTTATCCCTGGAAAAAAATATTTCAAACTTAGATTTCTCACTAAACTGTTTAAATCTACCATAGTTTCAATCACATTGTAAGATGCAGTGGGAATAAATGATAACCTTTATTTAAGATGCCAATGTCAATGTCACTGAGTACATAGCTTGAATGATTAATGACATTAATACCTTCTTGGCATGTGTCCGAGTCTATCTGTTCCATCTCGTCTCACCTTGTTGCTTATAGGGGCTGCCACCTCTTCCTGCCTTGCCTCCTCATCCTCCTCTTATGTTTCCCTGATATCTGGTTTCTTTCTTGCTCCTCAAAGAAAATAGAAAAACCTGTAAAAAAACAGGAGAGGTGATTATGACAACCTTTTTCTCAAACTTGAACAATATTAGATTTTTGCTATGAGGCTACGGATAGCACAGTATTAAATGAAAGAATGGAAGTTAAACCATTTATATAATGAGCACTGAAGGGCTATTTGAGCATTTGAGGTCAAGCAACTGACCAAATCAAACCTCTTCACCCCCACCTGAACTATAGTTCTTTACTTTGCCCCCCCCACCCCGGCGTACATACTGTTTTTAACATTAGAGAGGTTAATCTGATTATACTGTTTGAGATACTTGCACATTATGGATAAATTATGTTATTTTCAGCTGATAATATGATTTTTTTTAAATAATGTTTTCAAATGGCAAGATAATTGTTTTTTTATTTTATGTCTCTCTTACAGGTTCAAGGCTCAGTTTGCCTCAGAATGCTTCAGGGAAACTGATGGAGCTCTTTAGCCAGATTGAATATATGTAACACAGGGGTACAGTTGGTACACTGGATTTGACCAGAAGTGCTGCAGTGATCAAGTGGATCTATATTTAATGGCAATCTCCTTTAAATAGACTTCAAACATAAGAGTACCTTTATCTGTAGCACATAGAGTATGAATGGAGTTTATGCCTTGAAATGTGAAGCATTTTTGTTAGTATTTTTTGTTTTTGCACATTGGTCTTTCACACTGACTGGTTGCACTCGTTCGGTAATAAATTAATTCCTGTTGGTGCTGTCTCTTTAAGAGCTGTTGCTTAAAGAGATGGCAAAGACTGCATCTTACCAGCCTTTGAGAAAGTGTATTTTTGTGTGAAACATGTCAGGCATTACATGAGGAGGAGGGGGCAGTACAGTTACATATGAACTTACTGTAACAGTAGATCTGCGAGGGGATCTCTTGCAGAATACCACACCTATGGAACTATAGCTGCTAGACACTACAACCACATGGAAAATTTTCTAATTAGCAGTCTACTAGGGGGCTGCCCACCTCAACGTCAGATGCTGTCGTCACACTACACTATAAGAATGGGCAGCCCCTGTTCTCTCCTCAGTTCTCCTGACAGAGACCATAAGCAGAAGAGTCCTGCAGAGGAACTGAGGAGGGTACCAAAGGTTCCTGCCAAGGAAAGGTTAGAGAGGAGAAGCAGACACAGGAGAGCCTCAGAGACTCAGGGAAAGGAGGGAGTGACAGCATGGCCTGCTGCAAGAGATCCCCTCCCAGATCTACTGTTATGGTAAGTTCTTAAGTAACTGTACTATTTGACTTTAGAGGTACCTCTTGCGGCAGGCCATACCAATGTAATGAGTCCCAAGCAGTTTCTGACATCAAGAAATGCAGTCTGGGTGGTATGAAACCAAGAGCTTAAGAAAGTACACCCTGTAGAACAGCCAGGACGAAACTGACCCAATGCCTAGAAGCAATGTCTAGACTGTAGTGCTTGGTAAAGTTGTGGACAGTACTCCAAGTGGCAACATCACTGATCTCTGCAGCCAACACGTTCTTGAAAAAGGCAATAGAAGTGGCCATGCCTCTGGTGGAATGGCTACGGACAGCACCAGGAAGTTCTTTTCCATACTTCCTGTAGCGATAAGTGATACAATTGGCCAATCACTTAGACAAGCACAGTTTTGAAACAGGGACGCCCTCTTTCCCAGGAGTGAAAGAAACAAACAACTGTTTGGACTTCCTATAGTTCTTCATCTGATGAACATAGTAACACAGAATTCTATGCACATCTAAAGCAAGGAGCAATGCTTCCCCTGGATTGGCATAATCTGGGTAATAAACAGGAAGGTGGATGTATTGGTTTAATGTGAACTTAGACACCACCTTAGGAAGGAACTTAGGGTTAGTACGCAAAGACACCCTATCTTTATAGAAAATCGAATAAGGCTACTCAAAAATGAGCACCTGTAGCTCTGAAATTCTTCAAGCAGAAGAAATAGCAGTTTCAAATAATGCTTTCCACAACAGAAAGCATAGCTTGCAAGCAGGGCCCCTAGTGCTCTGTGGCAGAATTTTCTGATTTCTGAGGCAGGGCTCCTTGGTTTCTGTGGAAGCATTTTCTAATTTCTGCAGCATGATTTATTCATTTCTCTGGCAAAACACAGTCCTGCCATTGGTTAGATATGATGTGATGTCATCAACTACATCATATGCTGAGCAGAGAGGAGGGATCTCAGGATAAACAAGGTGGGAAAGAAAGCCTGAAACTATGGAAAAACAGTATATCTGAAAAAAAATTCACCCAAAAAAGTGAATTCTGTAGTACTATATACATTCTGCAGCATGATGCAAATTCTGCGGAAAATTCTGCAACTGCAGAATAGCAGAATTCCAGGGGCCTTGCTTGCAAGTCGTGGCCGTCTCAAAAGGAGCCAAGTAAGCTTTTCTAACATAAAATTCAAGTCCCAGAGTGGGACTGGATTGCAGATATGAGGTTTCAGGTGAAGAATGCCTCTCAGAAATGTACAAGACACCTCCAGTTATGCCACCTGATGACCATCAATAAGCACATGGAAGGCAGAGCTGGCAGACGTGTGCACCTCAAGAGAGGAGCACATCAGACCAGAGTCTGAAAGTGACAGCAAGTACTCTAGAATCTGATTCACTGGACAAATAAAGGGATCCAGCTGATGTTCGGCAGCCCACAGTGCAAAACACTTCCACTTCATAGAATAAGTGGTCCTAGTAGAAGGCTTCCAAGCCACCAACAGGACATCAGCCACCCTGGGTGACACCCCGAACCAAGCCATGGCTATGTCCTCAGGAGTGAGGCATGAAAATGCAAGGATTTGAGGTCCAGATGGACCAGGGTGCCCTGGTTCTGGAAGAGCAAGCCAGTGCAAAGACGAAGAGGAACTATAGGTTCCACCGAGAGCTGTTACAGTAGAGGGAACCAGATCTGATAAGTCCAGAAGGGGGCAATGAGGAGCATCATGGCCCCTTCTATCTGGAGCTAGATGAGACCCTTCTGAAGCAGGGAAAGGGAGGAATTGCATATAGAAACTTCCCCTTCCAAGAGAGGGAAATTGCGTCTCACCAGAAAACTCCAGGCCATTGATCAAGCAAGCAAAAAAGTGGCAATTTTACATTGAGTGGGGATGCAAAAAGGTCCAAATCTGGATGACTCCATATGTCGAACAGGTCTTCTACTACTGAGGTCAGCAGCTCCCACTCGTACGTCTTGGACTGCAACCAACTTAGGATGCCAACTAGGACATTTTGGATGCCTGGAACATGGATGGCCATCAGCTTGAGACCATGATCCAGAGCCCAATACCAGACTCTCACTGCTTCCTGGCAGAGGAGGTAAGAATGAGAGCCCCTTGCTTCTTGATGTAGTGGATTACACTGATGTTGTCCATCTGTACTACCAAAAGATCCAGGGATAGCTGAGTCTGGAAGACCTGCAAGGCATAAAGGATGGCCCACATCTCCAGGACATTTATGTGGAGAGAGGATTCCAACTGGGACCATGTCCTCTGTGTTTGGTGGGGCCCCAAATGATCTCCCCACCTGAAACCCAAAGAATCTGTCATAAGAATTTGATAAGGGGAGGAAATGAGGAAGGAAATCCCTCTTAGCAGATTGCTGGGTTCCATCCACCAAAGCAGAACCTTTTTCACCAAGGAGGATACCAGGATCTACTGTTCTAGGTCATCAGTCTGCTGATCCCACTGAACCCTGAGTGTCCATTGGGGTATCTTCATGTGCAGTCTGGCTAGAGGCATAGTAGCTATCACCTCTGCCATCAGGCTGAGAAGCTGAAAGAAGGTTCTGGCTGAAAGAAAGTGGCTGTTGTACAACAAACTGGCCTGGGCTATCAGTCACTTGGCCCTGTCATGGGGCAGGAACGCCATGCCCAGATCCATGTCCAAGACCATCCAAGACCACCCCAATGTACTGGATGCACTGGTATGGAATCAACCAACTTGAGAAGATTCACAGTTATCCCCAGATCCTGGAATAAGCAGGTAGTTCACACCAGGGTCTGCAGCAGGCGATCCCTGGACTGGGCCTTGAGGAGCCAGTCATCCAGGTAGGGGAAGACATAAAGGCCCTCCCACCTGAGGGCAGCTGTTATCTCTGCCAGGCACTTGGTAAATACCAGAGGGGCTGAGGACAAACCAAAGGGCAAGGCCCTGAACTGGAAGCATTCTCCCTGGAACAGAAACCTCAGGTACTGCCTGTGGGATGTGTGTATTTTAATTGGTAGGTACGCAACTGTTATATCGAGGGAGCAAATCCAATCCCCCTGTTGCAGAAGGGGCAACAGACCCTGAAGCATCACCATCCAGAACTTTTTGAACTGAATGAACATTCTGAGTTCTCAGAAGTCTAAGATGGACCTGAGATCCCTGGTGCATTTGGGGACCAGAAAAAAATAGGAGTAGAGCCCCCTGCCCTGCTGATCCACTGGGACAGGATACACTTACCTCTTTTGCAGCAGGGAGCTAATTTCCTCCCAGAGCACCAGTATGTGGTCTGGAGGGTAAAAGAACTGAACCAGAGGTTTTTCTGGGGGCTGCTCTAAAAGTTCTAGAGTGTGGACATGCTCACTGAGCTGAAGTACCCAACCATTATTGGTAATCTCCCACCACCTGACCAGGTGTAGGGAAAAATGACCCCTGACAACCACCTCCTGATTTGTCAGGGGGTGTCAGGCAAGGAGTCAGGCAGAGGTGGAGGAGGCCGCAGTGGCAGCAACACCAGTACCTCTTGGAGCCTTACTGGCTGCAGCAGCAGGGGTGGGCAAAGAGGTGAACCCCTGACGCTTGCTTTGAGGTCTGGTGGAGGGTCTGGACTTGTTAGTTGCCCAATGAAAGGCCACACACTGACCACTGTTAGCTGGAGTGTGGTACATGGAGTAGACCAATCTTAGGGTACATCCAGAGGCCTGTAGGGCATCAAGGATCTGTTGGACATTGGCTCCAAACAATTTGTAACCACAGAAGGTGGCATTCAGGGTAGATAACTGAACATCCTGGGTGAACCCCGACACCCTAAGCCAGGAATGCTGGCATAGACAGTGTGACAGGGAGCTCTTGCCACTCTTGATGACCAACCTTTTCTTAAATCTGTTGCCACAGTTCTTCTATTTCTTAGCCTAATCTATCCTTTACAATTTCTAGTTCATAAAGTTGGCCACCTATGGGCATCCCCTTCCCTTTCTTGACTATGCTATAGTGTCCTCTTTAATTTTCCTTTCTCCTCTCAGGTCCTCATATAGGGAGATTATTGTGGTGACCGCCGAGCATATGTAAAACAACAGGTTGTGTTTATCGTTATTGGATTTTGTATGTAATAGCACTACTATGTCATAAAATACCTTGATGTATAAACCTTATGTTTATGAAACCTGTAAATGTTGAAAATACCATGGCACTAGGTGTTTTTGATAAAGGTAAAAAAGTCCTAGTTGACTGTATTATAAAAATTAAGTTAGTTGTGCTGTTTAAAATGCATGTAAATTGCTGTAAACTGAGACAATCTGAAATGGCATGTTGATTTGCATATATCCCATGATGCTTTGCATTATGAAAGTATGTATGATGTTGTATTTCTTTGAAACTTGATTTGTTGCCAATGCCCTATGGGGTAACCTTTTTCAGTGATCCTGCATTGAGGTTCTTTGTCTATAGCTTTTTTTTTTCCTTTTGAGCCCCCACTACCCAAGCAAACAAGGCCCACATAGGGATGGAGAGTTTTCACTAAAAATGTTTAGATCAGAGATCAGTGTCAGTAGGTGCTGCCTAAGTGCAAAGAAAGGACATACAGAGTCTGGTGCTGCAAATTGATGTACTGAAAAAGGAATATGACATTGCTGAAGCTTATTTCCTGTATTTTAAATAAACATCACACAGAGATTGTGTGTTGAACCTGAAGTTTGGTATCTGGTCCATCTGTTATCCCACAACCCCTCCACAGGCAGACACTGGCTGCTGTCACCCTGGTGGAAGCATCCACGGTGTTGTGGGCTGAGCGAAGGAGATGCAGACTGACATCAGCCCCCTACTGAAGAGACTACAAGAGCTGCTGCTTTCTCTGGTCATCGAGAAGGGCAGTGTCCAAATCCTGGGCTTGCTCCATATGAAGTTTGAGGAACTGGACCATATGGGCCATGTAGTTCAAGACCCTGATGGCCAGGGGTGGCTGAGGTGAAGGTCCTCTTATCCAAGAAGTCCAACCACCAGGATTCTTTGTCTGGGGGAGTGAATTTAAGTGTTTTAACCTTTTGGTGTGGTTATGGGCAGCATTAATGACCACTGAGTCAGCCTGTGCCTGCTCAGTGAAGAATGTCTTCCCCACTGGAGCATGGTAAAGTTTATCTGCCTTCCTAGGCATAGTGGGAACCAGGTTAGGGCAGTGCCAGGCCACCATGGTGGCATCCTCAAAGGGTTCAATTAGAGGAGGAACCACCAATGGAGGAGCATCAGGCAGGCATATGTATGTAGCTAACTAACGTCTGCTGGGGTCCTGCTCCTCAGTATCAAACCCTATTGCCACCTGCATCCGGCAGAAACTCCCCACAAATGACAGGTTGTCTGGAGGGGATCGGGAAATACATTTCAGGGCCTCCTCCCTGTTCCACGAGATCAATGGAGGTAGAGTGGGAAGGGGTAACCCCCTCACTGTCTTCATCCCCCTCCACATCTGGAGTTGAAGGTACAGGTGATATTCATCCCTTTCTCCTATAGGTCTGAAGGGAGAACATGGGGTTCAGCTATGGAGGGACGGACAGGGGCCCGCTGAAGTAATGGGTGTGGGAGCTGGCATCGGGGGTGCCCTAGGTGTTGAGTTCTGCAGAGACACTAGGCAGGCCTGCATAAAGTCCCATAGATAAGAAAGCAATGAAAGAAAGTCCACTGTGACTGGCATTAGGTAGCTAGGCAGCACCGGATGATGGAGAGTCAGCATAGACCACAGAGGAGGAGCTAGTAATGTCAGCAGGATCAGCCCAGACCTTGAGGAGAAGTCCTTGGCCTGAATCCCCCTATGGGATGGCAAAGAAGGCCAGGAGGTAGCCTGGGGCAATGCCAAGGAGAGTGGCAGTTCCAAGGCTGGAGAAGCCAACATCACAGTAGTGGGTGGCGGTTGGGTAGATGCAGAAGAACCCAAGGCCGTTAAGCCCACACTGGTTGAAGACAGACCAGCAGAGCATTCTGACTGTGAACCCACCGAAAACAAGGGCTGGAACAACATGGGCTTGGGGCCAGGAGAGTGCCCAGCCCTGAAGGACCTCCGCCCAGCAAAGTAAGGTTGGCAGAAGGTGCTGCCATTGGTACCCTTGTGGATGAGAGGGTGTGCAAGACAGACATTACAACCTCCAAAGCAGAGAACGTTCCCTGCCCACGGTCACCGAGTGATGCGGGAACCAGGAGCGGGAGGGAGGGAACTGGGGTTTAATGCAATCCTTGTCCCTGTATTTGTTTTCCCAAGGTTTTAACTAAGACTTTGGTGACTGGGAGCCCAAGGATAGGGCCGGGGATACAGAAGAATTCCTGGCCTGCAACTCCTTCTCAATGCTGATGACTTTTTGTTGAAGCAGAAAGTTCTCCATGGTCCGCTGGCGACGGTGGTGGGTTGCCTGATTGAAGCCATGGCAGATGGAGCAGGCATTGACATCATGGTCTGGGCCTAGGCAGAGAACACAGGCAGAATGTCAGTCTTTCTGCAGGAGTTACTATCTACAGATTCACTTAGTCATCTGGTCAGAAGAAGAAGAAGGCTGAGAAGACATAAACAAAAAGGAAAAGAAAACCAAAGGTAATGGTAGTCGACTGAAGCTGTGGCGATCCAAGAGGTCCAATGTGTGTTGGTCAGTGGTGGGAAAAAAACTGAGGAGGGCTCAGGCGCCACCCACTCTTGTAGCGTAAGGTGATGTCAGCACCTGTTGTCGGGGTGCATGGCCCCCTGGTAGACTGCTAGCTAGAAAGTTTTCCATGTGGTCCTAGTGCCTGGTGGCTATAGGTTCATAGGTGTAGCCTTCTGTAAGAGATACCCCCAAAGTCAGATCTTTTTTATTGAATCCACACCATTGCTGTTTTTCACAAGATCTGCACTAAGATTTGCAAAAGCACCTTAAATAAAGGAGTGTGAAGGCAGCGGACATCTCAGCAAGGTACTGTGTCCTTTTGTTTTATTCAGAAGATATTTTACAGCACAGGACACTCTCAAGTTTTTGTTTGGTGCCAGCTTCCTGAAACACTAACTGCTCTATTTGAAACCAAGCCGTGGCACAATAACCCCAGGTGCAGTTTTCTACCTCCTTTGCCTTTTAACATAAAAGTGCCTACTCAACTAAAGTATAGTGGTGCTACCATGCCATTATAATATAGTACAACCATTTCTAAAACAGACCATGATAGCCAGTTCAGTGGGTGGAAACAAAAGGGATCAGGCATTAGGAAGAGGAAATATCACAATAGCACCCTTGTGGATAGAGGAGGGGGACCAGGGCTGTGGGGGAGGAGCAAATGTAAATTATGAGAAAAGCAGGGGTATGGAATAGAAAGGGGATGAGGCTAGTTGCATGAACAGAAGTCAAATGAAAAGCCACAGAGCAGGAGCTTGAAGATAAGGGAGGTGTAGGACATGCAGCATGAAGGAGATTACTCAAGAAGTGGGGAAGATGTTGGGATAAGGCAGATTGCCCAGTGGAAGTTTTAGTGAAGGAGTGAGAATGATCGCAAGTCAGCAGAGAAAGGGGAGTGGTGCAGGAAGGAAAGAAGAGAGGATGGAGAAGAGGTAGCAGGGAATATATATGAACCAATAATTAGAAAGGAAGGAGGAACAGTGAGAGTGACACCTACTCTCACAAGAAGGGAGTGAGAGATGACAGGAAGCAATGATGGCTGTGCAGGAGGGCAATTATGGCAGATCTAACAGAAGAAGTGAAAGGGGGTTCAGTCTGGCCAATGTGCTATTATAAATCACATCTACATGGTCAAACTCCAGGAGGAATATTTTGATAATGATCCCATGAGGGACCAAGAAATGGAAGCAGGAACCGTTGTGGTAGACGGTGCCAGCCTTGGAGAGGAGTTATTTGTGGATGTGAGAGGAATGGTAAATATTCAATTCAGTCATGCACTGAGGTTCATAAAAGTGGGAGAGTTCTTTAAGAAGGAGCAATCCAGAGTAAGGAACCTGCTTTTTAATAGTTTTCTAGTTCTGGTCTAGACAGAAGTATCTAGTGGCTACAGTAAAGTTCCACAATCAAGTAAATACTGTATTGGGTAGTATCCCTGCTAAGCTTCAATTCAGCTCCCTATTTTCAAAAGTATGTTTCCTACTTTGTGACAGTGGTATGACCTTTTGGCAAAGTACTTGATCTCCTTCTATCTGAGTCATCGAAGCCCTGAAACTGGGTGAAATCAGGACATCACTATAAAGGGAACATTGTTTAACCAGGGGTAACACACTAAGTCAAAGCTTGTTTCCAGGTGTGACCTGGGAGCATAAGGAAGTTAAGTGACTTGCTTAGTATCACACAGTATACACCTAGGCAACTGTGGGATTTAAACCCAGGTCTCCAGATCTGCAGCTCAGATTCTTAACCCACTGTGCTATACTGCCTCCTTCTATAAACAAGAAATACATAGGATTATCCTAAGTAAATAGATTTGTATTAAATACAACAAAGTTTCCATTGTCTGAAAATGTTGACAAATCTGTTGTTTTTTTTTTGTTTCCATGAAGATGGCAAAACAGAAGATGATATTTATTGTTCATGCCTTGCTAAGGCCTTGTACTATGTTGACACTCCAACAACAGTGGGATTCTATGCACCATGGGGCAGTCGCATAAACATGCTTTTAAAGAAAGTAGAGCGTAAGTACTGGGAAGCTGAGATGTTTGACTATATTAAACAAGACTTGGAGTCTTGCAAACAAAGTAACCATTGTGATAATTTTGATGCATCCCTAGATATCAGCAAAATTATTGAATTATATTGTGCCTATACGTCATATAGAATGTTTATAAGAAATAAATCAAATAAAAAATGTTTATTTTGTCTCTCGTCTGTTTTAGAACATATGCATTCGAAAGCTAAAGAAAAGGATGAACAGGCAAATAACAAAACCACACAAAAAACACGGAGAGCATCTGGTCAAAACCTACTTTTGCTTTTACTCCTCATGGTTTTCTATAGACCTGTACTTACAACAACACAGTGTCTGAGAAAAAATGTCCGATTCATATTTATACAGTTCAGTGCCTGGCAGTATGCGGGCAGTGACGTACTCTGGGCAGGACTGATCACCACAATGCTCGATGCTATAAAAGATGAATTCGGGGCCCTCCCACTAAGCATTTACAGGGCAATTGGTAAGGAATGTAAAATGGTTGAGAAAACTCTGAATAAGGAGTGGGACAGCAAAAAGTTCTTTTTTCTTCCATATTGGATTATTGCAATTATTGTGCTAGTGTTAGCAATTGGATTTGGTATTCTGATAATAGTAGTTGGATTTCCCACCGGAGACGTTCCTGGAGATGCCATAACAGCCGTTGAAAGTGCTGGTGTTGCATTAGTTGGGATGTCTGCTGCAGGAACCATAAGAAATACAGTTGTGGTTGGAAAAAATCTAATTATCAGCCAACGAATCAAAGTAGAAAGAATGATGAACCAAACAAGTATTAGTGCCAGGCTAGGTTTTATGAGTGATGTAAAAAATGAAGTAAAGATTATCACCAACTTTATCCGCTTTATGGAGATATTTGAAAGAACTAAGATACGGGTTGTGCTACAAATCACAGACTTGGATAAATGTGCCCCAGACAAGGTAGTCGGTGTTTTGGATGCCATGAATATCTTGCTGTCAGACAGAGACGCCCCATTTATTTCCATCCTGGCTGTTGACCCAGGTATCATAGTGGACTGTGTAGAAAGGTCAACCTACCTAGCAGGAATGGCAGATAATGGTTATGCATTTTTGAACAGAACCATAACTTTACCATTTTCTGTGCCACAGATGGATGATAAAACTAAGCTTCAGTTTCTCCAAAAAATAATTGAACACAAAGCAGATCTAACAGAAGAAGGTGAGGAAAATGATGACAAAATATCCACCTCAACAACTGAGGCCCCAAATAATGAAGTAAATGAGGTTACATATTTTAATGATGATAGCCAAAGACCATTGATTGTCATCAACACAGAAAATAACAGGGAAAATATCAGCCTTTGCAGGAGCAGTCCAGATTCTGGAGTATTAATACAAGAAGCGTGTGAATGCCTCTATAAATCTCATCTACACAAATACATTGCTGATAATGTTGTTCAGATGAGAAGAATTATCAATACCGTAATCATAACAATTAATTTGATTGTGGCAAAAACTAACAGTTCCAATGTAAAGCCACAGAAAGTGGCAGCTTGGGTTGTCCTGGCAAATCAGTGGCCATGTCGTTTAAGTTGGATTTTGCAGTGCGCTGAGGATGAACAGCAGAAAATAGAAATGACAAAGGAGCCAACAGAGAGGGGAGATGCATATAAGAAAAAATCATTATGGACTATTTTTAAGGAGTCCCTTGATGAGTTACATGTCATGAAATATGATATAGAAAATCTCTTGGAGCTAGATGATGATCCTGAACTGTTCCAGAAATTCCTGTTTAGTGATTTTTCATTTACAGTAGAAGAAGCGAATCAGTATTTGCCATTTACCATAAACCTGGATCGTTCCCTAAAGAGGCAAATGGAGTTACTTCGAGGTAGTAACAATATCAAATGTCCAGTGAAATCAACAAAACCAACACCATTTCCAATGTTGGAAATTCTTAGTATGACAGCAGATGATGTGTGTGAGAAGGTATGTATAAGGAATTTTTTTTTCTCCCACTCACTGGCTCTGCCGATGGCCCCCACCAACCCCATTCCCAGCTGTCTGTGGGACTTGCCTCTGGCCTGGCTCAGATCCCCAGTTTTCCCCCTGTGGTGGGGCAGAAGGGTGGTACCCCAGTTCCCCCTCCAGAAGCCTCAGTAGGTCAAGCCTGCCCTGAGCCCAGTAGGCAGTGAGGGGTCTATGGAGGGCTTTCTGGATCATCCTGTCACAGCTAGTGGGATTTTCACATCCTCCCAGAAGCTCCATGTAGCACACGGTGTGACATTGCATGCAAGGCATGTGTACATCTTCCACAGGGAGTGTCCTTCCCACCTCTTCGCTCCTCCAATCGCACAACCACGTATGGTCACCTAGGTGGCAGTGTTGTGGCAGAGAATGTGGCCACCCACCCCAGAGGAGGACAGCACCCTCTGGGAGATTCAATCCTCCTCCCATGGCCATCGTCTGATGGCTAGAGCTCCCTGCCAAACCTGGGCCTCCTATACTGAGAGCGGTAGTGCTACCACTGCACTGACTGGCCAGCTCAAGTACAAGGAATTGAACATCACACAGTTTTAGGTTAACCTTTTGCTTTCAGTTATGGCAAGGTAAGGCAATTTCATTTATGTAGCAACCTTTCCCAAAGGCTCAGGGCACTTAATAGAAAATCATAAAAACAACAACATGATAAAACTCAGAGGCCTCACAATACATACAGAGGTACTAGTACAGCAAAAATTAATCATCAGGTCCATAGGCTTATTCAGAAGGATGGCTTTTCTGGCACCATTTAAATGCCTCCACTGAGGGAGAACTCCTAATATGGTATGGCAGGGAGTTTCAAAATTGCAGGTGCTGCCACTGAGAATGCCCTGTCACCAGATTGTATCAGATGGGTTCTAGGGATGGCTAGCAACAGCTCTCCATTGGACCGCACAAAGCAGCATGGAGCATACCCTGCCAGAAGTCTTTCAGGTAGGCTGGGCCTGAACCATGCAAGGCTTTGTATGTTAACAAAGCAATCTTAAATGTGGTGCACCACCTTACTGGAAGCCAGTGCAGTTCCCACAGCATAGAGGTAATATGATATACAACACACTGGCAGCCAGCCTGGCTGTGGCATTCTACATCCACTTCCGGTTGTGCACCAAACCCCCAGGTAGCCCTAGGTATAGAGTATTGCAGTAGTCCAGTCACAATGTCATGAAGGCATTTACTAAGGTCACCAGGTCCTCTTTCACTGGATAGCGTCTGATCTGGGAGATATTCCTTAATTGGAAAAATCCATTGCAGACCTAGCTGACACCTGATGTTCTAGTATCAACTTCGAATCCATAATGAGTCCCAGATTTCTGATCTATTCATATCTGTCAGATGTGTGCTGTTCAAAAACAATTTTCTGACAACATCGTATCTTCCTGTCCTTTATGACTCAGTTCCAACAACAGCTCTGCCTTGGTCAGCTTGACACTCAGCCAGCTGGAGACTATTAAATCAGAAATTTCTTTAAGACAACATTTCAGTACGGCAACCGCCTCTCACCCATCTGATGTGAAGGACATGTGCAGCTGAGTATCATCTGCATAGCAATGAAAACTCACCCAGTACTGTCTGCTAACCTGTCTCAGTGGCAGCAAATACACCACAGGAACATCACAGCTGACTGCAACTGACTGCGATGAGAAAGTTCTCATCACAACCTGCTGTGACCTGCCAGTCAGGAAAGACGCAAAACATTTTAAAGTTGTTTCAGTGATCTCTCCTTATAAGATGTTCTATCAGACCCCCATGGTCCACAGTGTCAAACACTAATGAGAGATCCAGAACAACAACTGAGCAATCCCCCATCTTTCCCTAAGAACAGATCATCAAACACCTTGACGAGTGCAGTCTCTGTACTGTGATGAAGACTGAAACCTGAGTGGAGTGCTCATAGATGTCAAAAGTATTGAGACGAGCCTCCACCACATCCTTGATTACCTTCCCTAAAAAGGAAGGTTCTAGACCAACCTTTTGTTTGCCGACACATCCAGGTCCAAAGATGGTGTCTTTAAGAGCAGACTCATCACAGCTTATTTTAGAGTCAGTGGCAAACAACCTTCCATTAGAGAACCCTTGGCAATGTTGGCAAACAACGGACCTAGATCCACGCCACCAGGCAGTTGACCATCAAGCTGGTGGGCCCTGGGTCAGACATACAGTAAGTGGAATGCAACACTGCCATCACCTGGAGCACTTCTTCCATAATAATTTGCTGGAACTGACCCCAAACCCATGGAGTGCCCTTGAGCCACTGCTGGCCCCTGACAGGCTACTTCTCAAGATCCCAGCTCAAATGGAGGACACTCTACCCTAAAAAAAAAAAACTCCTCACATTGTTCTTGAGACTAAAATCCTCCAGACTGTAGATAGTCAGGATTGAGCAACCTGTCCACAGTGCAGGAGAGTTAAGCAGGCCTATTTCTTCCCAAGGTGATATAAGCTCTGCCTTTCTCAGGGTTAGTGCCCTCTGTTAATCCTTATAACAGAACTTCTGGGCCATCCTGTCATCCATTGAGACAGATCTCTTCCAGGAATGCTTCAACCTCTGCCCAGTTGTCTTCAACTGACTCATCTCATCGTTACACTACGCTGAACTGCAACATGAGGTCAGTGTGTGGGCACCGATCAGTTCAATGGAGTTGAGCACCTCTGTAATGGCCAACTCCATGCCCCATAACATGCTGCTTGTATGCCTGAGATGTCCAAAATCACCAGGAGATTTTCCTGTGTTAAAACTGGGATGGTATTGGATCATCTTCAGTGGGGTAGGGGTGGGTTTGATGGATTCTGCATCAACGCTAACATCATGATGATGCGACCACTCTACTGGATCCACCCTGACATCAGAGATGTGCAGCCCCAAGGAGAGGATGAGGTCCAAGGTGTGGCCGTGTTTGTGGGTGGTGAAGGAAACAAACTGTGTGAGGTCCAGTGAGTCCATCAACTGAATGAATTGCTGAGCAAATTATATTTTATTCTCTGACACATGCATTGAAATCCCCCAACACAATAAGGTTGGAGCATTCATCGATAAGTCCGTGATAAAATTAACAAATTCCAGTGGGAGCTCCTGTTTCTGACCCAGAGGGTGATCACCAGGAGAATCCTACACCTCACACCCACATCACCATTCACAGCTACACATTCAAACGACCCCATCTCAATCGATGGGAACAGTGAAAGGGGAAGGGATGTACAGCATAAAAGTGGCAGGAGCACTGGTAGGATGGAGGTAGACACAAGTACAGAGGAGACAGTCCTGGAAGGACTTGCAAATCTGAAACTGAATAAAGCTATGGGACCAGACGGGGTACGTCAAAGGTATTGAGGGAGCTCAGAGTGGTACTGGCTGCACCTCGAACAGCGATATTCAACAACTCACTTGGAAAAGGAGTGGTTCCAGAGGAACAGAGGAGTGCAGATGTAGTCCTGCTTAATAAAAGGATTAGGGGTGGGAGGCAGGCAACTTTAGTCTGGTCAGTCTGACATCAGTGGTGGGGAAATTAATGGAGTCGTGTGGAGTATTTTGAATCCAGTGGGTTACAAGACCTGAAGCAGCATGTATTCATGGGGGAGGATCATGTCTAACAAACTTGCTAGAGCTCTTTGATGGTGACCAGGGAAATAGATCAGGGTGAGGCAGTGGCTGTGGTCTGCTTAGACTTCAGCAATGCCTTCAACATCGCACCACATAGGAGGCTCATGAGGAAACTGGGTTGCATAGGGGTGGGTCTGAAGGTGGCACACTGGGTACAAAATTGGTCAATGGATAGGATGCACAGGGTGGTGCTAAACACAACTCATTGTGATGCTTTGTATGTAAGAAAGAAAAGAAATGCTGTCTGTTCCCCTCCTGCCATTATCCTTGTCTATTGATGAGTTGCATGCAGGTCCGTCATGCAACCTGAAATTTTGGAGGGGCACAAAATCCAAACCTCTCTGGGGGGGTCCGGGGCATACTCTCCTGGGAACATTTTGAAAAATTGCAGTCAAATGGCGGATTTTGATGACTTTTAGCAGGCCAGGAAGCTGTTCCCAACATTCTAAATGCCATCATAATGACAGAGCAATGATACATTTTTTTTCTGTCTTTGTACAGTCTGTGGACTATGACCTTTTGCATTTTCAAATAAATTTTGTAAAAACTGAACTGAAATGGTGCATTTTGGTGGCTTTTACCATACAGTGAATCAGCTTGTTTTTTTTTTAAATTCAGTTTCTACAGTTGTAGTACCTTATGGGGCCTTCATGGCAAGCTGTAGCAGTCAGTCTTTCCATATAGATAAGACATAAAGGACATTCAACATCATAGTAGGTGAACATTTTCTGTTCATTGATAAGGGTCATGCTAGCACAGTCTAAATGAACTGGCAAGCACAGCTTTTCTCTGAGGGCATTGAGGGGTTAACTTGCATAGGAAAGGAGATGAATATAATCTCTTTCAATAAGAATAATTTTGTATTTTCCATCTGTGCTGGTCAAAATAGCAGGATTAAACCAGCTCACTGTCTGAAAACAAAAATAGTTATCTCTGTGGTTTTGTGAAATTGTCCACTGTTGGTACATTTAGCAGTGCATCACAGAGATCATTCATTGAACTACTGTAAGACTGACAGTAATGTCATCTTGCCCAGTTGGCCTAATATATATTTAACATAGCATCCTGTCAGCAGGCACAAAAGGCCAACGGGTAAGGGCTATGATGCCCCAGGATGCCCCCATAAATGTGGAACTTGCACATAGCCTGAACTGACCTTACGCACATGGCCAGCCAGACCAGACAGACACAGACAGTGCCCCGACCCACTCCTTCTGCTCTTCTCTCCCTCTCATATTGAGCTGACTCCCTGACTGAGACAAGGCTAAGAGGAGCCAGGAGCGTGCCGTGTACATGTGAGCATCAAAATAAATATTTTTTCAAAGCAGCCAGGACTCGGCAATGGCAACCCTACCTACTGGCTACCATTAGGCTGTACCTGGTGTGGCCTGGTCCTGGCTCTGCTAGCTCCAAAATGTACTCGATACTCTAGTTCTCAATCTGTCCCAAATCTGATCCAGCTCTGTCTGGCTTCTAGTCCATGAGTCATCATCTGGCACTTAATGATGGCTTATGGCTGGCCTCGGATAAAAATCACTGGTGCTGCTCAAGTTGTGCATCCTCCTGTGAAAGCGCAGTGCCACAAGTAGCAAACTAGTGGTGCCAAAACTGCTTGGTATTACTAGGTGCATGCATGCCAGCTAATATGACTACATTGGTTTGTTTAACCCTAGATATGTGACCCTGACCCCAAGTCATGCTCCAGCCAATACACACAGTGATCAGTTTCAAGGGCCAAAAAAAAATAATTTAAAGAAGCTGGGGGCTGCCATTATATTTATTTTTTCCTAGTGTATGCAATGTTATGGGGGGGGCATAGCCCCTCGTGCCCTATGAGCATGATGCCACTTTTTGCATATCATGATATCTGATATAGAAAAACATTTGGATAAATGTAATAATATCTTCCTCCCTGGTAGTCTAGTGGACCCCTTCCTCCATCAACCAGCCCTAATCTGTACAAACATAAAATATAATCTGCTACCCTGGTATTCTAGCTGATTCCTTCCTCACCCAGTCTCCAGCTGCATAAACATATAATATTACTGCCTACATCAAATCAAAAATCAAATCAAATCAAACTTTATTTATCCAGCGCAATTCATAAATGTCAAAGCGCTGTACAATCTTAAAATATTAAAACACTTTAAAACACTCTAAAACTTATTGACACTAACAATAAATATAAACTTAAAAATACCATGTCAAAGATCAGGGAAGGCCAGCTGGAAATGGTGTGTTTTAAGAGCAATCTTAAAGCTCTCCACTCTTGGGCACTCTCGTATCTGACGAGGTAGAGAATTCCACAGGGTAGGGGCAGCAAAGACAAAAGCCCGTGCCCCAGAAGTCTTCAGACACACCCTGGGAATCTCTAGCAATCCCTCATTGGCTAAGCGGAGCAGTCAGAGGGGGCAGTAAGGATGCAGAAGCTCTTGCAGGTAACTCAGACCTAAACCGTGTAGGACTTTATAAGTCAGTAAACTGACTTTAAAGGTGATCCGCCACTGAACAGGCAACCAGTGCAGAGTGTGCAGCACAGGGGAAATATGGCCAGATCAGAAGGATCCAGACAATAACCTGGCCGCAGTAATCTGCACCAGCTGCAGATGGTGGATATCTACCCCAAGAAGCCCCAGGTAAAGGGAGTTACAGTAATCAAGGCATGAGGTCCCAAAAGCGTGGACCAGGGTTGGAAGATCACCAGACAAAACAAGGTGCTTAATCCAGGTAATGTTCCTCAGCTGGTAAAATGAGGACTTGATAACAGCTGACACCTGAGAATGAAGTGTCAGCCCATTATCAAAAACCACCCCCAGATTCCACACCCGTTCAGAGATCAACAGCTGGGAGCCCCCAAACCACATTGTAATCTTGTGGACCCCCTTCCTTACCTGATCCTCATCTGCACAAACAAAATAATATCTCCTTCCCTGGTTGTCTAGTGGACCCCCCTTTTCTGTCCTGCCAGCAGATGCCCATCCCTCCATCCAGCCATGTCCAAGCAATGTGAACAGCACAGACTCACCACTCACCTTCACACCAACCATCATCTGCGATATACAAATCCTTCATTACTATATGTCACTATACAGCTCTGTACAGTAAAGTACTTGAAGGATGTCCAAATCTAGAAAAATAGCTCGCATTCACCACCTCGTAATAAAATCACCCACCCAGTCTATGAAAGTGCAAAATATCCTTTATTGGAGTGCAATAAAAAGCACCACTCCTCACGCTTTGATACATTTTGGAACAAATTCTTTTTTAAAAAGCTTAAGGATCTCAGTGCATGATGTGTCTTAAATACATCCACATGACGTTATCAGTGAAGGACAAAACATTTACAGAGACATACACATATATACTGTATATATACATATAAATACAAAATCACACATGCCCCCACCATGCAAAGCATCATGGGCTGCATATGCAAATCACCACAGAATGTTATGCTGGTCCAACTTTAAGCAGAATTGCATGGTGCCGAAAGGCCTCTCACACAGTTTGCAAAGGGTGCTAACAGAAGACATAGACACTTGTTTCGTCCTACCAGGACTCATCAGTATGCCTCGTCTGTTTGACACCCCAGTGGAATGGACCAGCTGCCCCTAAGGCAGTGTGCCTGGGATATATTGTGTGAACCCATTAAAATAAAATTATGCTTAAAGAGTTTCAGCAGAACATTTAGGCAGGTTGGCTGTAGCAGGCGCAGGCTCAAGAGTCATATCGGGTATAGAACACACAGAGCGCGAGGTTGGTCTGAACTTTGCCAGAATTGCATGGTGTCAAAGGTTTGCAACTGGCGTGAGAGGCCTTCTCTCGCACCATGCAATTCTGCTTAAAGTTGGACCAGCATAACATTCTGTGGTGATTTGCATATGCAGCCCATGATGCTTTGCATTGTGGGGGCATGTGTGATTTTGTATTTTCTTGAAACTTGGCTTCCCAGCCAAATGCCCTTTGGGGTAACCCTTGCCTCAGTGTTTACGCACAGAGGTTCTTTGTCTTCTATATACATATATATATATATATATAAGCATATCTAAACAACAGTGCTATAAATTAATAACATACAGTATTACACCATTATGTTAACTAAAAAAAATGCTAAAACACTCTCATTTGTTAAATAAAAGAGCAGGATAACATATCTATTGTCTGGTCTCCTGTAAACCCAGAGGTCTTATAAATCATGATTCTGCTCACAAATTTCTATTCTTATATTCATTTTATTTTTCTCTGTTATTTGCTGTGTTTCCTTTTTTTTGCCTCTCCTAAATGTTAGAGACAGAGATCTGTAAGAACCCAAGAATTAGGAATCATTAAAAACATCTGAAGAAAAAATCAAAAATAAATTCTTAAAGAAAATACCTTATAACCCCCAAAATATTTTTTAAAGCTTACAATCTCATTTTCCTATATATATCAAGGATGTCTCTGAATACTCTCTATATTTATTGAGAGTAACAGTAATTCATTTCTGTAAGTAAGGAGATCAGTCAAATATTTAATTCAGACCAGGATATTGGAATGCTTTCAACATATAAATCAAAAAACCTTCTCTTTTTAGAATCAAATTATCATAATCACCGCCACAGGGGCCGGGGAACACTTTCTCAATGCCTATAAATGTAAAATCATGTTAATTTTTATCATTGCCAAGTTGCTGATTATCCAGTGCAGTGGCATAAGTCACATCTTGGTGACTAATGGCTATCCTGTGATCCCCAACCCGTGCCTTCAGTTGTCTTTTAGTTTTGCCAATATAGAAAGCCCCACATTTACAGTTTGCTTGGTAGATGACACCCACTGTATCACATGTAGTAAACTGTCAAATGTAAAAACACTTTTGTACATTCAGGCTTGTAAAATCCTTCTCCTGCCTGATAATCTTACAACTGACACATTTGCGACATCTAACACAACCTGCATACATGTTAGTAAGCCATGTCTTTTGTGTGGGCTGAATCTGTCTACTATCTACCAGCATGTCTTTCAGGTTAGTTGCTCTTCTGTATGTGAATGTAGGTGTCTGATCATGGAATGCTTTCAAACCTATATCCCCCTTCAGAATGTTCCAATTTTGCATAATAATCTGTCTCACTCTATAGGAATGCACGTTATATGTTGTAATGAAATTCATCTGGTCATGACTGGATGTCTGATTATTATGCTGTTGTCTCTGTAGTATTGTATTTCTATCAGTTCTCTTGACTGTCTGGCCTGTTTCATTTATTTGTGTTGTACTATATCCCCTTTCCCAAAATCTACTGTGAAGCTCAATGGCAGCCTTGTCATAGGCTTCTTCAGTGCTGTAGTTTCTGCTCAGCCGCAAAAACTGTCCCTTCTGGATATTCTGCACTACATGTTGAGGGTGACATGTAGAGGACAAAAGTAGTGTATTACATTCACATTTCTTCCTGAAAATACCTGTGTAGATATTCCCTCCTACATCTTTCTGTATGTGCAAGTCAAGATATTTTACCTTCCTCTGACTCGCTGTATAAGCGAAATGTAGTTTCTGATTTGAAGCATGTAAACATTCAACAAACTACTCAAACATCTCCAGTGAACTATCCCAAATATATGAACATCATTTTACATTTATAGGCATTGAGAAAGTGTTCCCCCAACCCTGTGGCGGTGATTATGATAATTTGATTATAATGTATGGTAGAATGCTGTTAACCTTAGGAAATCATAATTTCCTAAGGTTGTTAACCTATCGATGTGACGTAGAAATGTTGTTAACCTATCGATGCTACATCACATCGATAGGTTAACAACAGCGATTGGTCTGCGCATATGCGTGCCTTTTTTTAGACTGGAACTGATGGATGAACACAGAAGATAGGGAAGGACTGAACGGCCGCGGCGGTGACTTTTTCAAAAAATAAGCAGACATTTTACTTTTTAAGTGGGACCATACACTATAAAAAATAATGTATGGTCCCACTATCGGCAACCGGTCACTATTAACCGTCTCGAGGTTGCTATGGTGACGTAAACCTCTCAAGGTTCGCTCTCGAGGTTTACACAGTCGCCCTGACAACCTCTCGACAGTTACCAATAGAGGACCATACATTATCCTTTATCTAAAAAGAGAAGGTTTTTGGATTTAAACGTTGAAAGCATTCCAATATCCTGGTCTGAATGAAAAATTTGACCTATCCCCTTACTTACAGAAATGAATTACTGTGACTCTCAATAAATACAGACAGTATTCAAAGACATCTCTGATATGTATAGGAAAAGGAGATTGTAAGCTTTAAAAAATATTTTGGGGGTTATAAGGTATTTTCTTTCAGAATTTATTTTTGATTTTTTCTTCAGATGTTTTTAATGATTCCTATTTCTTGATTGCTTACAGATCTCTGTCTCTTAACATTTAGGAGAGGCATAAAAAAGGAAACACAGGAAATAACAGAGAAAAATCAAATGAAAATAAGAACAGAAATTTGTGAGCAGAATCATAGTTTATAAGACCTCTGGGTTTACAGAAGACCAGACAATAGATATGTTATTCTGCTCTTTTATTTAACAAATGAGAGTGTTTTAGCATTTTTTTAGTTAACATAATGGTGTAATACTGGATGTTATTAATTTATAACAATGTTGTTTAGATATGCTTGTATGTATATATACAGTATATATATATATATGTATGTCTCTGTAAGTTTTTTGTCCTTCACTGATGATGTCATGTGGATGTATTTAAGACGCATCATGCGCTGAGATCATTATGCTTTTTGAAAAAGGATTTGTTCTGAAAGGCGTCAAAGCGTGAGGAGTGGTGCTTTTTATTGCACTACAATAAAGGATATTTTGCACTTTCATAGACTGCGTGGGTGATTTTACTACGAGGTGGAGAGTGCAAGCTTTTTTTCTTGATTTGGTTGTCCATTTTTGCTTCTGCACCACCAGTCAGGTGCGAAGATTTTTTTTGAACCTATACTTGAAGGATGTCTAAATCAGTAGAAACCCCTAAGTCCATGTTCATGAGCAGTTCACACATTTTTGGGCTTAGGTTTTACTGTATGTATTTTTAGTTTGGTCAGTAAATGGCAGCCAGCCCAAGTGGAGGGAAGGCTGTACCAGTTGCCCACCTAGGGATCAAAAATAAAATATTTTGTGGTTATGGGAGTGCAGGAAGGGTGGGGGTGCCAGAGAATGGTTGGAGTGTATTTTTACTGGGGGTGAGGGAGAGACAAGAAATTGGAACAGCATAACAGAATTAGTAGCAGGGATGTATGTTTGACCACTGGTAATTGTAAATGACAATGGCAGACAAGCACCTTTTGGGGGGAAGAGGTAGGAAAGAGGGTCTAGCACTGATGACAGTACTGGCAGCTGCCAGTGGAGCAGTGGTACATTCACAGTTAGCTCCAGAGCCCTAACAAGGGCAACTCACATGCCCCTGACTGCTTAGTGCATGTTAGACGCAGTTGCATATAGCTTGGCCGTATTTTTCATTTTTGTCCATCTCTAGCCAAAAAACAGGAAACCAAATTGTACCAAAATTGACAGTACATAACATCCTGTGTCAGAATACATGCTTTCATAAACTTCATGAAAATCTGTTAAGAATTTGCCAAAATATAAGTTGCTAAAAAGTGTGATTTTGCATTAAAGCACCTGCGCATTCCAAACTAAAGTAATGCTCCCATGCCACCATAATATTATAGTGGCATGGTAGTTAGCGTTGAAACATCAAGGAAAATTAGAAACATAGAAACATAGAATGTGATGGCAGATAAGGGGCACTGGACCCACCAAGTCTGCCCATTTTTTTACCTACATTTTTTGCTGCAGACGCTACCTATGTCTGGGCCACAGAACTTCCACATACGAGCATACGAATGTGCCAGCAGAAACAGACCACCTGGTCTATCTAAGTCTGCTCAAGTGTGCTGCCAACACCCCTAGTTTGCAGCTGCCCCACCCCCTCCCCTTTGTCATCCCACTGCCACCCCCCATCCTCACTCTCCCCGTTCCCTTTCCCATGCCCTTTTGAAGCTGTTCACAGATTTACATGATACCACCCATTCTGGTAGGGCGTTCCATTTTGCTACCACCCTTTCTGTGAAATAGTGTCTCCTCATTTCCTTCCTAAATCTTCCCCTCTATTCTTAGCACATGCCCCCTGGTGACCCTTCCCCTCCTTAATTTAAAGACCCCATCTGCCCCATCCTTATTGATTCCCCTCAGATACTTGAATATCTTTATTATGTCACTCCTGTCCCTTCTATCCTCCAAGGTGTACATATTCAGGTCTCCCAGCCTGCTGTCATAGTCTGTCCCTTCCATTCCACAGATCATCTTTGTTGCCCTCCTCTGCACCCCCTCCAGTAGCCTGATATCACGCTTTAGGTATGGCATCCAAAACTGCATGCAATACTCTAAGTGCTGCCTTACCAGCGACCTGTAGAGGGGCAAGATCACCTCTCTTCACCTGGACAAAAAAAACCTCGCTATGCAGCCCAGCATTTTGTTTGCTTTTGCAGCCACTCTCCTGCACTGGGCAGTGTTGTTCATGGTCCCTGGTATCATTACCCCTAGGTCCTTCTCCTCCTCAGTGATCCCCAGCTTAACCCCTCCCAGCCAGTATTCTCTCCTTAGGTTTTTCACCCCAAAGTGCATAACCTTACACTTCTTTGCATTGAACCCCAGCTGCCACCTCTCTGACCACTCCTCTAGCTTGCTTAGGTCCCCCTGAAGCTGCTTCCATCCCTCCTCTCCATTCACCACTGCTCCAATTTTGGTGTCATCAGTGAACAGACTTATCTTGCTCACCATCCCATGTGCAATGTCTGATATGAAGAGCCCGAACAATACTGGCCCCAACACAGAACCCTGTGGCACCCCACTCGTCACTGGCCTTGCAGTTGAGAGCTCCCCTCTCACCACCACCCGTTGCAGCCTGTAATCCAGCTTGTAATCCAGTTCATCATTTTTTCCCCTACCCTTACACCAGTTAGCTTCCCCCCAGCCAACCATGAGGCACAGAATCGAAGGCTTCGCTGAAGTCCAAGTAAAGAACACTCACCGTATGACCCTTATCCAGGTCACCTGGCACCCAGTCATAATATTGTATCAGGTTGGTTTGACAAGACTTCCCTGAAACAAACCCATGCTGCCTCACATCCTGGAGTCCATTGTCCTCCAGGTACGACACCAGTCTTTCCTTTAGTATTGTCTCCATGAGTTTGCGCACTATGGAGGTGAGATGTACAGGGCAGTAATTACCCAGTTCATCCCTTGGTCCACTCTAGTGTAATGGTACTACATGTACCATCCTCCAGTCTAGTGGCACACATCCGGCTCCAGTGAGGTGCTGTACAGATCCGCCAGCAGCTCCGCCAACACCTTCGCCATCTCCCTCAGCACCCTGGGGTGGATACCATCTGGTCCTGGTGCCTTGTCTACCTTCAGTGCCCTCAGTCCCTCTAGGACTCTACTTGCCTCAATTCTTCCATCTGTTGCCTCCTCTCCCCCTGTCCCCACCCTCCCAGCCTATGGTGGTAGCTGTCCCCCCTTTTCTTCCATGAATACTGAGCAAAAGTATTCATTCAGTGCTTCTGCCTGCTCCTCACCCATTTCTGTCCACTCCCCACCCCTTTTTATCCTCACTAATGTCTCCTTGCACTTCCTTTTCTCCCTGATGTATCTGAAAAAGTCTTTCTCCCACCCCCACACACATTAATTCCCTGTGCTAATCTCAGCTCCCTCTGGGCCTTGGCTTTTCTAACTTTTCTGATCACCTCCCTGGACCGTCTTGCATACTTCTCCCTGTCCACTTCCTTCCCTGTCCTTCTATATCTCTGGTGCACCTCTTGTTTTGCTCTCACCACCTCCACTACCTCGCTGTTCAACCAGCATGGTTTTCTTGCTCTTCTCCTCTTACCCTGTGTCTAGGTGCAGGCTTCTGTTGCCTCTGTAAGCCCCCTTTTAATAATATCCCATTTCTGCTCTGCATCCATCCCCTGCCTTATGCCCTCTAGTTTCCCTTTCAGTACTTCCTGCATCCTCCCAAAGTCTGACCCCCTGAAGTTTACTATCTGAGTAACTGATTTCTCTGGCTCTCTGCACATTGTGATATTAAACCACACTGTTTGGTGATCGCTGTCGGCTAGTGGAACCTCCACCTTTATTTCCCTTACTGCCTCCCCATTCAACAATACCAGATCTAAAGTGTTCTTTAGCCTAGTCGGCACACTAACCAACTGTGTCAGGACACCGTCCTGGATTACATTATTATAAAACATACAGGAAAGAAGGATGGCCCATCGGAAGAGTGGTAGCATTACCACTCATGATGCCAGGGACCTGGGTTCAGGAACAAGCCTAGGTCATCAAAGGGCCAGCCTGAAAGCCAATGGTTGAGCATGCCAGAGGATGCGCACCTCCTCAGAGTGGGAGCACGTCTGGTGTCTGCTGTGACACTGCCACTTTGGCGACCACTGGTGGCTGTACAAGCTTGAGCCAGTACTTAGGGTGGGAGAGGTTGATGCTTTGATGCACACTGCTCACTTATATGCTTGCATCAAGCCCAGGCATCCTGACAACTGAGGTATGGGGATAGCAAAGTGGAAAATCCCCCGACCGCATACAATGCCACCACCATCCGTCACAGGTCCCACATTGCCAACTAGGCACTTAACCTCTGTGGGGAGGCAAGCCAACCTCCAGCAGCTTTTCCCAAAGGGGGGCATTCTTGGGGGGAACACTGGAGTGAAGTGAGATGAGTCCTGGAGATGGGTGACAGGACTGGGAGGGGCAGCTGACTGATGCATCAGGTGTGAAGTGGACAAAGTATACTAAATTTTAAATAACATACTGTACAAGAAGAACAGGAAAAGAAAAATGGTGGAGGGGTTGTAATCCTGATAACAAAATAACTTGGTAGTATTGAAATATTATTAAGTAACAAGGAAATTAATGCGTGTGGGTTAAAGTATACCAGAAAGAACAGCAAGGACTTCACAATAGGGGATGTCTATTGAGCACTGGACACAGTATTGTAAATGAAAACACTTCAGCCCTTGCAAAAGAGTTTGTCAAAGCAAGTGATCAGAACTGAATAATAGTACTGGGTGACTTCAACTTACCAATAGCAGACTGGGAAATGGTAGGATTAAAAAATGCCAAGATAAACTTTTCATGAACACTATCATGGAATGTGGATGCGATCAGTTGGCCTCTACTACAACTAGAGGTGAAAATAAATTGAACTTGTTATTTACAGACATAAAAATGAATTTAGTAACTGTATGGTGCACAGGACCTTTAGTAGCAGTGACCATAATGTGATAGAAAGCAAACTTAGGGTGACTAGATTATAAAATAATGGCTCAACAGCTCACTATACATTTACAGAAAAAAACTAGAAAAAATGAAAGAAGAATTAAAACAATGGAGGTAGGAATGCCAGAAAAAGGTGTGACCAAACTATGGAGTGTACTTACAAACAAATGTAAATCAATAAGAAACATTCATGTACCTTATATAAGGACATACAATAACAAAGGTAAAAAACTGATATTGTTAAATCATAGGGTAATAAAACAAATTAATAGAACAAAGGGGCATATTACCACATGAAATGAATGGATACAGTCAAGGTTACCAATAATTATTTTATTATTATTTATTTTATATTTTGTTAACCAAGTAAGAACCCAAGGATGAAAACAGTCCATTTTCAAGGGTGACTGAGGAGAAAGACAAATACAAAAGACAAACAGAATATACAAAGCAGCACAAAATACAAGTTAAATCTAAAAAAAAGCACAAAATACAAATCAAATACAAAAATCAAAAACAACTACACAAAACATTTGCACATGCTGTTAGCTAACAAGTAATTCCCATAACTACATTTAAATAAACTAATGTTATTTACAGCAGTAAAATTAGGAGGCAGATAATTTAATAATCTTCAATTATAGTATAAGAAAATACTCTTTGATACTGTTGAGATTTACGAAATGGTGTAATCAGCAAACAATGATCAGAGCTTTGAGTTCCATAGCATAATTTAGGAGTAACAAAACATTTTGTGAATTATGTAAAACCTTGTCTGTTTAGTGTATTTCAAATAATAGAAACACCCAGATTCTTGGCTCACTGTTCTAGAGGTAACCACTGAAGGTCACTATTCAGTGAACAGTGGTGTATCAACCTGCCAGTCCCTAAGACAAAGTGGCACACACCATTCAAAAGCGTGGAGACCCTCTACAAACAAGTAGCTGTGGCAGCACTATAAATAGGTAGAGCGTACTCAATCAGAGAACTAAATTAGTCCAGGAGCAGACAATTTGCGTGACTCAGGTGCCAGACAACTTCTTCTATACAATATACCCAATATGGTATGAGCAGATTTAACTAAATTGTCAATGTGAGTACCATAAGTAAGCGAAGAGTCCAAAATCAGATCAAAATATCTGAATGCATTGATAGACTCAGTTAAGTTATCGTCAGTAGTTCTGAGCTCTAGCAGCAATGACCCAGACCTTTTTTTGCCCCATGAGAATCATACCTTTGGTTTAGTTAGCATTGAGTATCAATTGATTATGAGAAAGCCAAGTTTGGATACAATCAAATGCCATCTGAACATTCTTGAATAGCAAACTAGTCACAGCCACTAGAGAACAGAACTGTATCATCGAGTGTAGGACAGTTTCAACAATCTTAATACCCAATACTAAATTATTAAAATAAAAACTGAAAAAAGGGGACCCAGAATAGAATCTTGGGGTACCCCTATGTTCATTTCACACAAAGATAGAAACTTAATTACCAGTTTGGTACACTGACCCCTATTAGATAAATAATCTTGGAACCATTTCACCGTATTAGTAGAAACAACATGTGTCATGAGCTTGGATAGCAGGCAAGTTGAGTAAGTAATAAAAAGTTTATTTATACTAGCAGCACCCTTCCTAGAAGGCCCAGGGCACCTTACAATAAGAGCCAGACTAGACCAACTAACATAAGTACATACATAAATACAGAAGCATAAATTTCTGAACAATAAAAAAATGAAACACAGCTGGGGTGGGCTTGGTACTCAACAAGGGAACCTTCAGTCCCATAACGCCTGATGAAAGAGATGCATCTTAAGGCCCTCTCTTGAAGGCCTCCACTGAGGAAGCCTTTCTAATAGCTCTTGGGATGGAGTTCCACAACACCAGGTCCACCACCTCAAATACCCGGTCTCCCGATGTTTTGTGTCTTGCCACCAGTACCACCGGTACAGTCAGGAGTCCCACTTCAGAGGAGCAGAGAGAGCACGTATGGATGCAAAAGCTCTACCAGGTAACTAGGACCCCATCCATGTAGGGTCTTATAAGTTAGTAACCTAACTTAGAAGGAGATACACCACTTAATTGGCAGCCAGTGCAGTTCATGCAAAACCAGAGACATGTGACACGTCTTTGAGAAGCCAGTATGTAGCCTTCCTACCATGTTCCGCACCAGCAGCAGACATTGGTAAAGTACCTCCACTGACCTCAAAGTGTAGAGCATTGCAGTAATCGAGCCAAGACATCTCAAATGTGTGTACCAGTGCCAACAGGTCCCTGGGAGGATAAGGGAACTAATATGGCTAATGTTCCTAAGATGGTAAAAGCCATTCTCGACTACAGCTGACACCAGATGACTCCCAGATTTTTTTCTTTGTGGTGGCCAAAAGCTTATGCAAGCTGAGCCAAAGCCTTGTCTCCGTCTCAGCAGCTGCCACTCTTCCCCTACAATCTGGATCTCAGGAATGAGTCTTAAACAGCTTGATCACATCCAGTTCTGGATCTCAGTCAAGCACTTATTAAGCATGTCCACTGCACCAGGTATCCTGGGTGTAAAAGACAAGTCCAGATGGGTGTCATCTGCATAGCAGTGAAATCAAAGCTCATACCATCTAATGATCCCTCTCAGGGATAGCATGTACACTGCAAACAACATGGGCAAGAGGACTGAACTCTGGGAAACAACACAAGTCTGAGATACCGGGCAGGAGGAGAAATTTCCCACCACCACCCTCTGGGTCCTTTCTCTGAGGTAGGACTCAAACCAGCAGATGACTGCCTGTAAAAACCTATGTATTCCCTCAGCCAATCCAACAACAGCCTATGGTCTACAGTGTCAAAAGCTGAGGAGAGATCGAGGAGAATGAGAATTGGCCACTGTCCTCTCTCCCTCACCCTGAGAAGGTCAATACTGCACACTAACAAGTCTAGTCACAGTGCTATGCTAGACCTAAATCTGGACTGAAGAGGCTCATAGATGTCATAGATTATGAGGTGGACCTCGAGTTGCAGCCCAGCCACCTTCTCAATAACCATACCTAAAAAGGGTAGGTTAGAGACAGGTCAGTAATTTATCAGATTGTCCTGGTCCGGTGATGGCTTCTTCAGAAGAGGCCTCCCCAGCCCATTTTTCAATACACCTGGGAAAACGTCCTCTGACAAGGAGCACTGGACAATCCTGGTAATCACTGGGCCCAGATGCCAAACACAGCTCTCTAGTAGCCACGTTGGACCTGGATCCAGTTCACAAAAGGTTGGTTGCAGCACAGAAGTCACCTCAATCACACCTCCACTGTCACTGGCCTAAACTCCCCCCATGAGAGCTGACTGCATCTGTGGAGTGTCAGCTCAGCACTGCTGTGTTGCCAAAACCCATTTGTGGAGATCCCAGCCCAAATAGAGGACACCTTGTCTGAGAAGAATCGAGGAAGCTTCTTGTAATATTGGGAGACTGCCCTTTGATATTCATCATAATGAATATTCAATGCCAGCTTGTCCTCCTGGGTCCTGTATCTCCTCCAACAATGCACCAACCTCTGCCCCCTTTCCTTTTCTCCCATAGCTCACCATCATACCACAGCAAGCCATGGCGTGACACTAGGGGGCATACATAGATAGGTGCCACCTGATCGAAGGACACTGCATTGTGGTGGTTCACCAGATTAGAAGCCTTAGCCAGATCGAGAAACACTGCAATAGCAGCATTTCCCCAAGTCCAACACAACATGCAAATATTCAGTTAATGTTAACCAAGCAGTCTGGGTCCTGAAGTGAGTCCTAAAACCATGCTTTTCAGAAGTTAATAAATTATAGGATTCCAGATAATCAGAAAGCTGATCAAAAACTTCACTCTAAGGCCTTAGATAAAAAAGGTAAGAGAGACATTGGATGATAGTTGGAGACATGAGCCAGAGACTCTGACTTAGATATGGGAACCACAGTCGTCTGCTTCCAAACCTGTGTCACCTGCCTAGAACACAAAAATAAATTAAATACCATCCTAACTGGGATGACCAGTTCCTTAAGTGCTAGATGAAATAATGACATGTTGCTATCAGCCAATTGAACCGAAGAAGACACCTTCATACAATTTAGATATTTTAAAGTCTCCTGATGAGAAAGACATTTAAAGCAGAAAGCCGGAATAATAATAGAACTAAAATTCAGTTCAAAATTAAACTCATCAGTTGCATTTGATCCCAGTTCCTTAAAAGTAGCTAAAGTATATTTTGCGATATTGCCAAAGTAATCATTGATATTGGCTGAAGTATCAGCTGGAGAAACCAGTTGCCTATCAGACAGAGATGTCAATCAATCCCACAGATGTAGAAAATTTTTTATTAAGTAAAGCATTTATACATTTCCAAGACAGACCTGGATTGGAAAAGGAGTCAATCTGTTTTCCAGTGTAAAAAAAATAGTCTTCCTTACCAAATCCTTACAATGATTATGCAACTCTTTATAAACTACCAAAAGCCTTGGGTCATTATTAACTTTGTATTCTTTCCAGGCTTTCTCTCTAGAGGCCATTAACAAATGTAATTTTGTGGTAAGCCAGTTTTGATTCTTTCCTTTAATACGCATCTTATGAATAGGGACATGAGAGTTACATATGCTAGTAAATTCGGAAGAAAAGAAGTGAAAGGCAGATTCAACATCCAGTATATCATTTAAATACGACCATACAAACATGCAAAATGCCAGTAGAAGCAGGCCTCATGGTCTATTGAATCTGCTCGATTGTGCAGTTAACGCCTCAACTTGCAGCTGCCCCACCCTCCTCCCTTCCCTTAACAACCCCCACTCACTCTGTCCCACTCCCTCTTAAATCCCCCAACCATTTTACACGATACCACTTCCTTGGGCAGAGTATTCCACTTGTTCACCACCCTTTCTGTGAATAAATGACTCCTGATTTCCCACCTGAATCTTCCTGCTCAAATCTCAGTTGATGCCCTCTCGTGTCCCTCCCCCCTTCTGATCTGAAGGATCCCTTCCATACTTGCCTTGTTTATTCCCTTTAGGTATTTAAAGGTTTTAATCATATCTCCCAATCCATCCTCTCCTCCAGGGAATACGTGTTCAGCTCTCTCAGTCTCTCTTCATAGTATTTTCCCTCCAGTCCCTGGATCACCTTCTTTGCCCTATGCTGCATCCCCTCCATCAATCTAATGTCTTTTTTCAGGAATGGACGCCAGTACTGTATGCAGTATTCCTGGTGCGGCCTGACCAGTGACCTGAACAGAGGAAGGATCACCTCTCTGTGCCTGGAGGAGATTCCCCTCACTATGCACCCCAGCATCTTGTTTGCCTTTGCAGCCACCATCCTGCACTGAGCTGAGTGGTTCATATTCCCTGTTACTAGTACCCCTAGATCCTTTTCTTCCCCGGTACTTTCCAACTGTACCCCTCCCAACTGATATTTCCCCCCTTGGTTCCTTGCTCTGAGGTGCAGGACCTTGCACTTCTTGGCATTGAACCCCAACTGCCATGTTTCTGACCACTTCTGTAGTTTGGTCAGGTCCTCCTGCAGTCCCCTCCACCCCTCTATATCATCTACTACAGCTCTGATCTTAGTATTGTCTGTGAACAGACTGATCCTACTCCAGATTCTGTTTGAGATATCAGCTTTGAATATTCCAAACAGCAGTGGTCCCAGTGCCAATCCCTGGGGCACCCCCCTCGTAACAACTCTTGGTGATGACAGTCCCCCCCATCACCGCCACCCTTTGCAGCCTATCCCTCAGCCAGTTGGTGATCCAATTGACCATTTTTGCCCCGCCCCCATGTATTCCAGTTTTCCCCCCAGCTTCCTATGTGGCACCAAGTCAAATGCCTTGCTGACATCCAAATACAGGACATCCACTGCATGGCCCAGTCACAGTTCTGGTTATCACCTTTTAATGCTTCCAAATCAAAACCACCTTTAATACATGTTTCAATCACAACTCAAGGACAAGGCTTACAAGCATTACAAAGGTAATACACCAGGGGCCAGATATTCAAAAGTTAGCCAGACACTAAGGGGTATTTGCCCAAGCTAACCAGGTTTTGCACCTGATTGGCAGGCTTGATGATGGTCCACTGCTCTGGGGAGTGGCTAGCACCCCTCCTGCACAGCCTACACTGAGCACACCACCCTGCCACCCCATACCTATTTGGCCAGTGCCACATGGGGAATCCTATACAGCAACCTCGTCTACCACCTCGATCGGCCACCATATGGAATGACAAGGAGTGCATATGTAAACAGTATGCATACTCCCTGTCATTCCATATGGTGGCCAGCTGAAGTAGTGAGAGGAGTGATGTGCTGTTTGCCATATAAGATCCTTTGTGTGGCACTGGTGTGCTCAGTGTGGGCTGTGCAGGTGGGGGTGCTAGCCACCAGGGAGCAGGCTGGCACCAGAAAACGTACTCAGTGGGTGGGAGGTACCACTAGACTCCAGGGACACTGCATACATTGTGGGAACAGAAGATTGGAGGGTGGGGGCAACTAAACACCAGGGTAAATTCAACATTTACCTGGATGGATGGCTGAGAGGGGTGTCACTAGACACCAGGGTGTACATTTACATGAGGGATGGGCATTTGGAGTGTAAAGGAGGCCACTCACCACCAGGACTGATGTGGCGGGCAGCCACAGGAGGGGTGCAAACCTGCCACTGCTTCCCATGCAAATGAGCCCACAATGGGCATGCATATGGCTCCTTAGTGCGCTGCATGCCTGATGGGCTCATTTGCATTTTTTGGCTGCATATTGTATGTGGGATCCCAGTGTTATCAGGTCTGGGGGTGCAGTCCCCTATGGGCTGCATGCAGCCCAGGTCCATTCAGGGCAACGCTACTTGACTTAGTGCTGCACCAACATTGCCCTATATTCAGTTGGATACCCAATTCAGAAATCCTATAACAGATTTTTGAGTTTTCAGGATCCAACCAGCTTAGATTAAGACCACTAAGGACCACCAGTTCATTCTTATTAAAGTTCCTATGAAAAGATGCAATAATATCCAAACCATCTTTGCCAAAACTAGGTGGAGCATATAAGGTAAACATTTTTATAAACATAGCCCCCCCCCAAAGGTTAATCTACCAAAAACTTGTAAGAACTAAAAGAACTGTAGTAGTAAACTCGAGACTATTGGCAATTAGATGATCCCAGATATAAACCAAGCTGCACACCCGACTAACTCTATCATTTCTAAAGGAAAAGTAATAGTCCAAGTGAATGGAAGTATACTCCATTTTAGGAGAAATGGTTACAAATCCATTTTACACAGATGTAAGTATCCTATTAAAAAAGAGAAACTAAACTTTGAAAACAGACTTCTGGATAAAAATAAACAATCAAACTCTAATGACTTCTTTAGATATAGCAACTCAAAAAAGGGAACAGACGGAACAGTTGGACCAATAATCTACAAAAGCAATAAGATCAGCTCAGATCTGGACATGGCCAACAGTTTCAATGATTATTTTTCTGCAGCTTTTTCACACGTGAAACATGTGGATGAAAAAATATTTAACACATCACCAAAAGCATCCGAACAAACACAGGAATTAAGGGTAGCTGCAGTGTTAGTAAAGACTAAACTGCAACAACTGGATAGATTTAAATCACAAGACCCAAACAATTTGTATTCCAGCTATGATAAAAGCATTGGCAGATGAGCAAATTCATTAACAAATATTTTTAAATTATCAATAGAAACAGGAGAGGTACCCAAGGAATGGAAATGTGCTCTAGTGACCCTTATCTACAACAAGGGTGATGAATCCGAGGTTTGTAACGATAGGCTTATAAACCTAACTTCAATCCCATGTAAGAGCATTGAAAGTTTCGTCAAAATCAAAACTGAAGATACCCTTCAGATACAAGGACGATACACAACATGGGTTTGTCAAGGGAAAGTCATGTAGCTGGTAGATCCAAAAATAGCAGACAGGGAAACATTACAAATTTTAAGAAGCAGTCAGTTGTAACTTTTTATTTCTGAAGTATTTTTCTGTTTCTGTTCGCTCATTAGAAAGTTTTCTTTTTTTTTTCTATTATCTCTTTTTCCTCTGGAGCCTTGGCAGGAGGCTTCAGCCCTCCTGATGGAAGAACTCTCTCTGGTCCCACCGCTCCCGTACTTGGGGTCCCCAGTAGTTCCCCCGCAGATTGCCCCCCCCCAACAGTGGGGCCAGGAGGAGGTTGATGGCCCCCGAGACCCAATCCAGAATCTGGGGACGGTTCCCCAGAGCAGCAGACCATCATTGAGCCTGCCAGGCTCATTTTCCTCCATTTTTGCTTGTCCCCCCTCCCTTCCAACTTAAAGATATCAGATCAAGCCTCCTGACCCATACTGCCCTCCAGCCACTGCCAGAGGGTAGTCAACAAGCAGGAAAACTAGTCTCCCTCCCCTGTGAGAGAGGAGCAGTCCTCCAGACACTTGATCCTCTCTCCCCCCTGCTGACCCCTGGCTGCCCTGGCTCATTCCCGAACCCAGATTGTTGGCATGACTCGAGGTGTAGCGATCAGCGCCTCAACCTCCAGCACCACCAGGCAGGCCTCATTAGAAAGTTTCCTATGTGAAAATATTATGCTGGGTGTCTGGAATAGCACTCTGCCTGGCAGCTGACATATCTAGTTCTATTCCCTCCACTACACCATCAGCACTGTGGGCTCACTGACTGTGACATCACTGATGACTGAACTGGCTGCTGCTAGGTGATTCTTCCTGAGTAGCTGTGATGTCATAGTCAGTGAGGTCACACAATGCTGGTGATGTAGTGGGAGAACAGAACTAGATATGTTAGCTACCAAGCAGACTGCTGTTCCACAAACCACATCTACAAACATCAGGTAAAAAATCTTCTAATTACCCAAACGGAAAAGAAAAAGCACCTCGGATATAAAAAGTAACAGTTGACTGCGTTTAAAAACTAATATTAATTTTAGGTAATACACCAGCTCTTTAATTGCCATCGAATAAGACTGTTCCTGCAGCATTACTGCAGCATTTTGTGATATACTGCAGCACTACTGCACTGCATCTTGGCTAGTGTCACTGTACATTGAATAGAAAACTGTCTAGGGAACAGACCCTGAAGGGTATCATATTGTTACCAGACCACTTAAAGAGTGGAGTCCCTCAGGGATCAGTACTTGGACCAGTATTATTTGGATTAGTCATCAACAATTTGGATAAAGAAATTATAAACTGCATGGTTAAGTTTGCAGAAATAGTAAAATAGGGGGTATATGTCAACTACTGTACCAGCACAAAAATACAAGAACATTTAAATACTTCTTCTGAGTGGGTAAAGGAAAACTGGGTGCAATGGAAAAAATTACCTCCAATCAAATAATTATTTCAACAATACAGTGCTAAGTGTAGCATATTCAGAAAGGAAACAAGGTTTACAGGTGAGCAATGACTTAAATCACAGAAATTATTAAAAAAAATGTTTTTTAAAGTTAAATCACGTGATAACAAGAAAAAGAAACTTCATCCGTTGTAGTTAAGACACAGTGATAAAACTACATGGTCTGCAGAATGTGAGGCCCAATCTTTACTACTCATCGTTTTGGAGTCCCATTCAAAGGAGTGACATAAAAACAACCAAGAGCATTTACAGAAGGGCAACAAAACTGATAAACCTGATTAATGATTCTATGTTTTGAGGCAAAGATATCTATATTATAGGGACATGGTCGCGCCCCTATAGTTAGTGCTGAGTAGACACTTCAATGTTAAATCCCACATTTTGCATGTTAATAACTTTGCAACAGTTCAACAGATTTGCATGAAAATTTGCATGCACTGTTGCCCAAAGTAGATCTGTGGAAGTGGCAAGTTACATTCTAGTCGGATGGGTGGTTTTTGAGTTCCAGAGAGATGAAAAAAGCATTTTTTCCCTCATTGCCTTTGCTGTCTATTTTCCTTGAACTTGCCTACAGCCCAGATGGTTTGGAATCTTGGTCTGAAATTTTCAGGACAGAAAGAGACTCACCCACAGATGTGTCTTTTGCTAGTCAGGTGAAAAAATAATAAACGATTCCAAAGTTATTGCATTTTTAAAATGTGAAAAAAATAGTTTCTGAGCATGCTCAGTAAGCACTTCAAGATAGTTGTATGAAATGAAAAAGGAATTCTGTTTCACATTGCTGTACAATATTCCTTTTTCATTTGTTGCCATCTTGTTTTCATTTTCCCCCCAAAAAATCAAAAGCTATTAAACTGCCATCACTGAGAGACACCAACACATCTGTCAGTGTAATCTGCACTTCACAGTGGCAGACATGCCCTAGGAATGTTTTTTTTTAACTATTAGAAATCTTTTTTCGTGACCATGTGATACGATAAAAGAATCCTTTTTCGTATTATGTGTTGCAAAAAAGGGTCCTTTTTCATGAAGGGAGAATCTTTGCATGCAATTCTGCTGCTGTCTCCTGTGCTCTCCTGTATTTCCCTGGTGTCTAGTGGCAACCCTCACCCTCAGATACCCATTCTCTCTCTCTCTATTTATTTATCTTATTTATTTATTTATTTATAAACATTGGAATTACAATCATTTGAGTCATAGACTCATTTCTAAAGGCTCCACATCAAGCATGCAGAAACAAACACAGGGTTACATTGTTGCATAGTTACATCATACATTGAACAGAATAAACACAGCAGTAAATTAGGTGCAAAACTAGAGGGTATACAAAAGTTGTTTTGGCAGAGACAAATAAGCATATGGTAATATATTGGCCTATACAAGGTGATAACTAGGCAATTAGAGAATGAATGTAACCAGTGGAATTGGTGTGGTGAGGGGTTAGTTGTCTGAGGGGGACATTGTCATAGTCGGAGGTTGGCCACCTTAGGGCTCTGCCATATTGGAGGGGCCCATCAGGCATGGGAACCAAGTCAGTTAGGCTTTTCTGTCCCTTGTGTTCAGTGGCACCTCCCACCTGCCGCTCATTTTCCCACTCACAAGACACATTTTTTTCCCTGGTGCCCAGTGGTACCCCCCACCTACTGATAGGTGTCCCTCTTGCATGTAGATATTCATTCCCTGATGTTTAGTGGTACCCTCCCACCTGCTGACTCTTTCTAAGTACCTGAAATAAAGAAAACTGTCCTCAATTTTTATTTTTTTGCATAAAACGGTCCCTCACCAATCAGTCCTCACCACACCCCCAGTACACCCCCACACACCCTCACTCACCTGAACAGGTCCCAGGTTTGAGATCCACTCTTCAATCGAAGACATGTCTTGCTGCTGGAACTGGCAACTGCAATATGAGAAACTAAGGTAAATGCAATTCAATGTATTTCAATGGGGGGGGGTTCAACTTATTTTCATAACTCAGCCATTTTTGGACATTTTGACAACAAATTTTCAACATAGACTTTTGAAGAACCCACTTCATGAACAATATGACTGTTATTATGTAACTCTTGCCCAAAAGGTGATTTCATGGTTGCTTGACGAAGTCACATTTCGGGCAGGATTTGAAAAATGTTCCTGCCCTTGTTTTTTTAGGTGGGGTCATAAGAAGCCTATGTTGAAAATTTGGGGTAAAATATGTAGAAATGGTAAAGCTATGGCCATTTGTTGTGTGTTTTTTTAAGCACGCTTGTAACTTTGGACTTTTTTAATATTTTGACACCAAATTTTCAACATGCACATCTTATATGGGAGGCAGTATAGCGCAGTGGCTTAAGGTTCTAAGCTACAAACCTGGAGTTCTGGGTTTGAATCCCACAGCCCCACTTGCATACTGTGTGACCCTGAGCAAGTCACTTAACTTCCTTGTGCTCCCAGGTTGCACCTGTAAACAAGCTATTAGCTTAGTGTGTCTCTCCTGGTAAGAACAAAGGTAAATGACCCTACCTCATGTATGTCACAGTTGTCATTTTTTCAAATCCTGACCAAAATGTGTTTTTGCACCTGTGGTGCAGGGGTCTGTGTGATAACAGCAAATGCCTAAAGGTGATCGCTGTGATTGCTCAGTTAGTGTGCTGAACACATTTTCGGCACTCTGACAACCCTGGCGCACCAGCACAATGGCGCCAGGACATATTTTACTACTTTCTGTGGAGGGGCTTCACCACCCGCACCCTGCTACCTAAGGATTCTCAACTCCAGGGGGGTGCATGTCGGGAGGGTGAAAGCAGTAAAAATTAAAAGGTTTGGACCATGTGCAATAAAAATCGCACCAGCACCCGGACCCAGTACCTCAGCCATCCCAGCCATTGCCCAATCCCTAATGCCACACTGCAGCTCAACCGACAACTGCAGCGCTACCCCCTACAGCCTCTCCACCCCCTTCCAGCCCACGCTCTCCATGCCCACTCCCACCCCCCATGCATGTACTTATAGCGACATCCTGTCGCTTAGTTCGCCCACCCCCTCATCCAGTCACCCTACCTGTCGGTCGCTGTGAGTGGATTGCGTGAGGAAGGTGTCACCATAATGGATGGCACTCTTCCTCATGCGCCCCCTTCACAGGTTACCATGGTGCAGAATGGCTTTGTAGTTACATGGAATTATGTTATGGAGGGGACTTGAAATTTTTCTGTACCAAGTGCACGAGGTGGGGTAATAAGATGGCTATGCTGGCAATTTGGTCACTGTTGTCCTATAAATGGAAGTGCAGGGCTCTTCCACAATGACATACATATACTCATCTATGGAGGGATGGGAGTGCAGGGCCTGAAGGGCACTGCGTTCCCACAGGCAAATAAGACTACAATTACACTATCTCAGAAAGTAAGGAAATTCATTACAAAAAACAATGTTACTGCATCAGAGTTGATATCAAACCACAAAAAAAAGTAAAATACAATGTTAGGGTTTCCAACCCTAACATCCCAGCCCCACCCTGCACACAACAACAGGTGTGGGGGGGTATGCATTGGGGTTGTCAGCCATAATGCTCACCCCATTCTCCTATACTGTACACATTACTTATGGAATGGGGTGAGCATTATGGCTGACAACTCAAGGCACACCCCAATGCCTGTTGTGTGCAGGTGGGGTGGGGTTAAAAGAAGTTGAAACCCTAACTTCATATTTCCCTCCTTTTTACAGTTTAATATCAACCATAATTGAGGGAGGTGCTGAAAAGAGCCAGGAAATGTCAAGCCTCCCCCCACAAAACATGGCAGGTAGTAAGGTAAACACTGAGGTACAGAGCACAACAGAGGACAGGACAGGGATAAATGGAAAAATAGACAAGGGCAATAAGAGCAGGGATGGAGGAAAAAAGGATAAAGCCAACATTAAATGGAGGGCAATGAGTACCAATGCCCATAGTCTGGGAAACAAGCTTCCTGATCTAGTAGCCCTGATGGAAGATGAACAATTGGATATTGTGGCAGTCACAGAAACATGGTACATGGAGAACCATGATTGGGATGTCAACATACCAGGGTACACAGTCTACAGAAGGGACAGGGAGGGTAAAAGAGGAGGTAGAGTAGGTCTATACATAAGGGGAGGGATCAAAGCTACAGAACTAAAAAGGGGGAGGACAAGAGGCACTCTGGGTTGCCTTGGAGACAGGGAATGACATCACAGTCCGCACAGGGGTTGTATATAGACCCCTGTCTCAAGAGGAGGAAATGGACAAGAAAATGATAGAGGACATTCTCAAAATGGCTGAAAAAAGGGAGATACTGTTGATGGGGGACCTGAATATGCCAGCTGTTAACTGGATGACATGTACTGTAGCCACATCCAAGAGCAGGGTCATTCTCGATGCCCTGCAGGGGGCAGGCCTTAGACAGCTAGTGTTGGAACCAAATCGGGAGGGAGCAATACTAGACCTGGTACTCTCAAATGGAGAGAGGATCACAAATTTAGAAGTCAGTAGACATCTGGGAACAAGTGACCACTGCACAGTGTGCTTCACAATAAGCACAACCATGGAGACAAGCCATGCAAGAACAAGGATACTGGACTTTAGAAGGGCTGACTTTGGCAAAATGGGTGAATACCTGAGGAATGCACTAGTAAATGTCCAAAAAGGAGGGGTGGAAGAACAATGGAGAAAAATCAAAACTGCTATCATACAGGCAACAAGCCTTTATGTGAAACAAATAAAGAAAACAAAGCAGAGTAAAAAACCACTATGGTTTTCAAAAGAGGTTGCAGGGAAGGTTAAGGAAAAAAGGGCTGCATTCAAAAAGTTTAAGGAACCACAAAAGGAGCACAACAGGGAACTATATCAATTAAAGCAGAAAGAGGTGGGAAAGGCAGTCAGAATAGCAAAGGCCCATACCGAGGAAAAAATAGCCAACTCAGTTAAGAAGGGGGATAAAATCTTTTATAGGTACATTAGGGAGCATAGAAAGGTTAAGGGAGGAATAGTGAAGATTAATAAAGGAGAGGGGAGGTGGGCAGAAGGAGACAGTGAAAAGGCAGAGAGACTGAATGAATACTTTTACGAACATAAGAACATACGAAATTTGCCAGCAGATAAAGGCCTAGAGGTCTATCAAGTCTGCTCGAATGTGTAGCTAGCACCTCTTATTCTGCAGCTGCCTCTCCCTTCCACCCTTCCCCTTCATTAACCCTCCCCCTTGTCCTGTCCCATCCTTGTTTGAAGCAGTCCACTGTTCTACTGCATACCACTTCAGCAGGTAACGCATTCCACCCAGCCACCACCCTCTCTGTAAAAAAGTGTCTCCTCATCTCCCTCCTGAACCTTCCCCGCTCCAGTCTCATATCATGGTCCCTGGTGGCCCTCCCATCCCTTACTTTGAACAGCCCCTCTGTACCCGTCTTGTTTATTCCTTTCATGTATTTAAAGGTTTCAATCATGTCACCCCTGTCTCTCCTCTCCTCCAGTGAGTACATGTTCAACTCCTTCAACCACCTCTCGTATGATAAGTCCCCCAGCCCCTTGATCATCTTTGTCGCTCTGCGCTGCACCCCCTCCAGTAACTTAATGTCCCTGTTCAGATACGGACGCCAGTACTGCATGCAGTACTCCAGGTATGGTCTAACTAATGACCTATACAGTGGCAGAATCACCTCCTCCCTCCTCGAGGATATACCCCTTGCAATACAACTCAGCATTTTGTTGGCCTTTGCAGCTGCCTTCCTACATTGTGCTGAGTTGTTCATTGACCCTGTAATGAGCACACCCAGATCCTTCTCCTCCTCTGTCTGGGCTAGCTGCACTCCCCTAGCTGGTAACTCCTCCTTGGGTTCTTCATCCCAAAATGCAGCACCTTGCACTTTTTGGCATTAAAGCCCAGTTGCCAGGTATCTGACCAGGTTTCAAGCTTTGCCAGATCATCCTGCAACCCCTGCCATCCCCCTAGGTCATCCACCACCGCGCCTACCTTGGTATCATCAGCAAACAGACTGATCTTGCTCTTGATGTCCCATGATATGTCTGCAGTGAAGATTCCAAACAACACTGGTCCCAACACTGAGCCCTGTGGAACACCGCTTGTCACTGCCCTTAGGTGTGAGAGCTCCCCACCCACCACCACCCTCTCTTGCCTTCCCTGCAGCCAGTTTCCTACCCATCTCACCAGCTTTGCACACGCCCCTGTGCCTACTAACTTCCTTCCCAGCCTTCCATGTGGCACTGAGTCGAATGCCTTACTGAAGTCCAGATACAGGACATCCACTGCATGGCCCCTGTCCAGTTGCCTAGTTACCCAGTCATAGAACTCAACCAGGTTGGTTTGGCAGGATCTGCCATGTATGAAGCCATGCTGTCTGCTGTCCTAGTCCTTGGCCTCTAGGGAGGGCCACCAGCTCTCCTTCAGGATAGTCTACATTAGCTTACCCACGATGGATGTGAGGCTCACTGGTCTGTAGTTTCCCGGGTCATCCTTGGAGCCAATCTTGTGGAGGAGCACCACATGAGCCATCCTCCAGTCCTGAGGTACACACCCTGGATGTAGTGAAGCATTAAATAGGTCTGCCAAAGGTCCTGCAAGGACCTCTGCCAGCTCCTTCAGTACCCTGGGGTGGATGCCATCTGGGCCTGGCGCCTTGTCCACCCTCAGTGCCTTCAAACCCTCTCAAACTCTGCTCTCCATGATTTCCCCATCTGTCACCACTTCCCCCCCCTGCTTCTGCCATTTCTCCCACCTTGGGTGTCACCCCCCTCTTCTCGTTAGTAAATACTGAGCAGAAGTACTCATTTAGTGCTTCCGCCTTATCGCACCCTGCTTCCACCCAACCCCCCTCCTTCCTAATCCTTACTATGTGGTCTTTACAGCTCCTTTTCTCCCTGATGTACTTAAAGAAGTCCTTCTGCCCCTTCTTAATGCCTTGTGCCAGCCTGAGTTCCGTAGATGCTTTGGCTCCCCTTACTGCCCTTGTCACCTCCTTCGATTCTGTCAAGTACTCCTCCCTGTCCTTCCCCCTCCCTATTTTCTTGTACTTCCTAAAGGCAGCTGTTTTCCTCCTTACCTTTTTCATGACCTCCTTGCTCAACCAGATTGGTTTCATAGCCCTAGCCTTCTTGCTGTGGGCTTTGCAGCAGGTTTTGGTTGCCTCCACTATCCCCAGCTTTATGAGCTCCCACCTCTGGTTAGTGTCCACACTAGATTGAATTCTGGACAGGTACCCCTTTACCACTTCCCCCATCCTCCCAAAGTTGGCCCTCCTGAAGTCCAGCACTATTGTGCCAGATTCCACTCCTTCCTTGCCCATATCCAATGTGAGCCATACTAAGTGGTGGTCATTCCCTGACAGTGGTTCCTCCACTGTAAGTTCTCTCACAAAGTCCCCATTTGCCAGCACAAGGTCAAGGGTATTTCCTAACCTGGTTGGTTCACTGACCATTTGCAGCAGGAAGCTGTCCTGGAAGGCATCCAGCAGTACCTGCTCCTTCTGTTCCTGGTTGTTGGGGTGCTCCAGTCCACTCCTGGCATGTTGAAGTCCCCACAATCACCACACTACCCTTCTTGCAGGTCCTCCTGATCTGTCCTCTAGTTCCCTGTCTAACTCCTCCGTCTGAGATGGTGGCCTGTACACCACTCCCATTCTAAGAATCCTATTCTTGGAATCCTGGATTTGCATCCAAAGTGACTCCGTACTACCCTCCTCCCCTTCCTCCCTTACACACTTCAGTCCTTCCTTCACATATAGTGCCACCCCTCCCTCCTTTCCCAATCACTCTGTCCCTACGAAATAATCTGTACCCTGGTACAGACAGGTCCCAGTCATTGTATTGGGTGGCCCATGTTTCCATGATGACTGCAATGTCCACCTCTCCCTCTGCCATGAGAACCTGTAACTCTGCAGTTTTCCTCCCAAGGCTCCTAGCATTAAGGGTAACCACCTTCCACCCTTCCCCCTCCCATCCTGCCCTCCTTTCCTAGCATCACCAACAGTACTTGCCATTTGTCCTTTGTCACTGTTATGGGGGGTAAGCTCATATGGTTTCCCAACCTGTGGTCTCTGCATATCTCTTCCCCAACTGCCACCCCCCACTCCTAGTTTAAATTCCCAACTTTCTCTATGTACTCCTCCATCCTCTTTTTCAACACTTTCTTTCCCTCCTCACTCAAGTGTAGTCTGTTCTTGGCATAGAGACTACTGTCCTCCCAGGTCCCTCCGCACCCCCCCCAACAGCCCATACCCTTTAGCACAACACCAGGTTCTTAGCCATCCGTTAAATTCCTCTATTCTCAGCTTTCTTGTTGTGCTTGCCTTTGGCACAGGAATTATCTCTGAAAAAGTTACTGATCTTCCTGCCCCCTCACATAATTGTGCTAGTTCCTCAAACCTCCTCTGGACTGTATCCACTGTCTTGTCAGCCAGGTCGTTTGTCCCAAGATGTATAATTAAATGAGGCTTGTCCCTACCCCTTCTAGCATATTTCAGAACAGACTGTCCCACCCTTTCTGCTGTCATTCCTGGCATGGCCTCCACCCAAATGCAACTATGCCTCTCCCCCTTGCTACCCCACCTAACTCCTCTTAGTATTGAGTCCCCCAGCACTAAGATTCCACCCATCTTACTCCCTGCTTGCTTCCATTCATCTCCCTCTCTCATTTCCAGCTCCTCTTCTTCCTCCTGCACATTATTTCCCCCTTTTACCCCTGTTGCAACTCTCCCAGCAGAACATCCCCCCGCTCCAGTTTGGTCCAGGCATTTATCAATTACTCCTCTAATTTCATCATTTCCCTCCTCCACCTTCTTTCTCTCTAGCAGTGCACAACTATTTTCTGAAGGCCCTTCACAAATGCCCGCCCTCTCTCTTCATAGTAACCTGTTCTCCTTTCCACTCCATGACTTTTGCCACTTCTTCGCCTCCCTCACAAGTCCCTATCTCCTCCTTCCATTTGTCTTCTGTCTCCTGACCTGGTTTCCCGGCAATTGTTCTTCTGGCCTGGGCCCCTTTGTCTCTGCTTCCCTTCTTCTGACCCTTTCCTCACCACTGTTGGCTTAAATCGCCCTCTCTTATCTCCCCTTCTTCCTCCCTCCAGTATTGGGCTAAATCCACCCCAATTTGCCTTGCCTGTCTTAGTTCCTCCTGCAGACCCTCAATCTCCTTTCTAAGTTTTTCTATGTGGTTGCACATTAAACATCCTCCCACACTCCAGGCAATTTTTAGAAAGATTGGTGCACGGCAGTTGTTGCAGCCTACCACCCTACCCATTGCTGTCATTGCCCACCAGCGACCCCCCACCCTTCCAGATGCAGGATACCAAACACGCCCCCAAGTCTCCCCTCTCCCTCCTCTATCAGTGCAAAACATTTTCTTTATTTCCCTTACCTCCTTTGTTGCACACGTTTAGATATATTGAGCAACTGCTTTTTATATTCCTATCCTTCCTATCCACACTCAGAAACAGACTTTAAGTAGCCATTGCACAACCTTCTTCAAATTCCTACTCCTCCTTTCCCCAATGCAATATCAATGCGAAGAAGTAATAATGAAAGCTCCTAGATTTGCATTTACTTCCCTTCCACTGAGAGAGCAGTCACCTCTTCACTTGCTGCTGTTCCTTTCCTGGATGTCTGCTTTTGCTATGACAGGTGCATATCCTTTGCCTGTTTGAGGAAGTGATGTCATAACCCCTGGTATAAAGGAAATAATGGACCAAGGGTGGGACCAGCCCAAGTCTTCCAGAAACAATCAGGTAGCTGAGGCCACTGGTCAGACCATTAGCACCCTTCTCCCACTCTGCACTCAAACTTTGCAGCTAGTGAAGCCAGCAACAATGAATCACAATTCTACTCAAAGCCCCCCAAATAAGTTTGCTACCCAAAGAAACAGGACTCCAATTCAAACAGCTTCACCAACAACACATCAAAATAGGCTTGGAATTAGAAGATATATGTCTCCAATTCAAAGAAACAGACCCAGTTAAATTACACCAATTATGTTTTAAAACACAAGAAATAGGTCTCTACAAATGCAGTCTGCCACACAGTGAATCAAACAAATGAGCCCACTTATAGCTACCAAAACAGGTTTCAAAATTCCAACAGCCCCAAACAATACCCTGCTAGCCCCTTAGTAGTAAGAAAGAAAAGAAATAACCTTCTACCAAGTAGAATCCACAAGAAACAATGTAAAACAACAAGAAGCTACTGTACTGTAGATCTGATCTTGTCCCCCTTCTAGTTCCTTCTGAGAAGCCAAAGCACTGAGTTCCAAACTCTGTGATTTCCCTTGTGCTGCTTTCAAAATCAGACAGTTCCAAACTCTGTGATTTCCCTTGTGCCGCTTTCAAAATCAGACAATTCCAAACTCTGTGATTTCCCTTGTGCTGCTTTCAAAATCAGACAGTTCCAAACTCTGTGATTTCCCTTGCTCAGTATTCACAAAAAAAGATGAGGAGTAGTTACCTAAACCAGACAATAGAAGCACTCTGGGTAGGGGGGGTTGACACCAGTTCATTTAACATAGAAACATAGACTTTGACAGCAGATAAGGACTGCTTGGCCCATCTAGTCTGCCCATTTCCCTGTCTACAGGATAGGCTGCAGATCCTAGTTAACCAACAGCCTATTTCTTCCAACCCTCCACAAGAATTGCCTTATGTCTATCCCATGCATTCTTGAATTCTCCCACAGTTTTAGACCCCACAACCTCCTCAGGAAGGCTGTTCCATGCATCCACTACCCTTTCTGTGAAATAATACTTCCTCACATTGCCCCTGAACTGCCCCCTCTATCTTTAAATTGTGTCCCCCTGTTCTTGCACGTCTCTTTTTCTGAAAGATGCTACCCTCTTGGATTTTGTTGATTCCACTGAGGTACTTAAAGTTTCTATCATGTCCCCCCTCTCCCTTCTTTCCTCAAGGGTATACATATTAAGCTCCTTTAGTCTCTCTCCTCATACGGCTTCTCTTGCAGACCCTGCACCATTTTAGTTGCCCTCCTCTGGACTGCCTCACTCCTGTCTATGTCCTTGCGGAGATGGGGTCTCCAGAATTGGACGCAGTTCTCCAGATGAGGTCTCACCAACTGTCTGTACAGAGGGATAACAACTTCCTGTTTTCTGCTGCTGATGCCTCTCCCTATGCATCCCAGTATACCCCCAGCCTGACCTACTGCTTTCTCACATTGCTTGCTAACCTTAAGGTCATTTGATATGATTGCCCCAGGTCCCTTTCCTTTTTTGTTGTTGCTACTACCTCCCCCCCATTGTGTATTCTTCCTGAGTTCTTGTTTCCTAGGTGCATTATTTTGCACTTCTTTGCATTGAATCATAGCTCCCATACCTCTGACCATTCCTCCAACCTTGCCAAGTCCCTTCTCATCTTTTCCTTGTGTATCAACCCTGTTGCAGATCTTTGTGTCATCTGCAAAGAGGCATACTTTTCCTTCCAGTCCCTCTGCAATGTCACTTATGAAGACATTAAAAAGGACTGGACCCAATACTAAACCCTGCGGTACCCCACTAGTAACCCCTCTTTCTTCAGAGTGGACTCCATTTACAATTACCTTCTGTGTCCTGTTGTCTAGTCAATGTTTTACCCAGGCTACCACCCTGGGACCCACTCCCAGACTGGTTAATTTGACCATTAATCTTTTGTGTGGGACTGTGTCAAATGCCTTCCTAAAGGCTAGGTAGGTCATGTCCACAGCCCTTCCCTGGTCTGCTACTTTGGTCACCCAGTCAAAGAAATCTATTAGATTTGTCTGACATGACCTTCCTGCTGTGAACCCATGCTGCCTTGGGTCCTGTGGCCCACTGGCCTCTAGGTACTCAACTATTCTTTCCTTCAGAAGTGACTCCATCACGTTCCCTACCACAGAGGTCAAACTGATAGATCTATAGTTTCCTGCCTCTGTCTTAGTCCCACTTTTGTGAAGGGGAATCACATCTGCCTTCCTCCAGTCCTTGGGTACCACACCATCCTCCCATGATTTATTAAAAAAAGTAGCCAGTGGCTTCACTAGTTCCCCCCTTAATTCTTTTAGAATTCTGGGGTGAATTCCATCAGGTCCCATTGCTTTGTCCACCTTCAGTTTTTGGAGTTCTTGCAGAACCCTTTCTTCTGTGAAAGGACTGGAATCGACCCCCCACCATAAAGAGTGCTTCTGTTAATTGGATTAGGCACTTCCCCCTCCTCTTTTGTGAATACTGAGCAGAAATGTTCATTCAGTATCCCTGCTTTTTCACTGTTCCCCTCTGCCCACCCACCATTCATTCTATTCAGCCTCACTATCCCTCCCTTTGTCTTTCTACGCTCACTGATGTACCTATAAAAGGTTTTATCCCCCTTCTTAACCGAGTTGACTATCTTTTCCTCAGTTTGGGCCTTTGCTATTTTGACTTCTCTCCCTGCTTCCTTCTGCCTTAAATGGTACAGCTCTCTGTCCTGCTCCTTCTGTGTTTCCTTATACTTCCAGAATGCTATCTTTTTCTTCCTGACTTTCACAGCCACCTCTTTTGAGAACCATGGTGTTTTTTTCTTTCATTTTGATTTGTTTATTTGCTTCACACAAAGCCTTGTTGCCTCTGTGATGGCAGTTTTGATGATTCTCCATAGTTGCTCCACACCTACTTCTAGCCTGTTTGCGAGTGCTTTTCTGAGGCACTCTTCCATCTTGCCAAAGTCAGCCCTCCTGAAGTCCAGTACGCTCACTTTTGTATGGCTTGACTCTGTAGCTGAGTTTAATGTGAACCACACTGTTTGATGGTCACTTGTTCCCAGATGGCAACCCACTTCTAGATCTGAGATCCTCTCACTGCCCCCGTTTGAGAATACAAGGTCTAAGATTCCTCCCTCATGAGTGGGTTCTGAAACTAGCTGTCTGAGGCCTTCCACCTGTAGGGCATCAAGAATGGCCCTGCTCTTGGATGTGGCTGCAGCAAATGTGCTCCAGTTAACATCTGGTCTACCATTCTAAGAATGCCTTCTATCATATCCTTGTCCATTCCCTCCCCCTGATGTGGGGGTCTGTACACAACCCCTGTGCGGATTGTGGTTCCCTTTCCAGTCTCCAACGTGACCCACAGTGCCTCCTCTCCTCACTGTTTACTCTTTTGTTCAGTTGCTTTTATCCCTTCCTTTACATAGAGAGCTACTCCTCCCCCTCTTCTCCCCTGCCTGTCTCTCCTGTAAGTTATGTACCCTGGTATGTTAACATCCCAGTCATGGTTCTCTGTGTACCATGTTTCTGTGACTGCTATGATATCCAGGAATCCCTCTTCCATCAAGGCCACCAGCTCAGGGAGCTTGTTGCCCAGACTACGGCATTGGTACTCATTACCCTCCATTTTCTGATGGCCTTACTCCTTTTTACCCCATCCCTGTCCTTTTTGCTTTTGTCACTTTCTCCATTTACCTCTGCCCTTCTCCCTATTGACACCTCTATGTTGGTGTTTACTGCACTTACTACCGTGATTTTTTTGGGGGGGGCTAGGATTTCCCTGCTCCTTTCCAGTGCCTTCCCCCTTGGATACTTTAAATGCTTGCCAATGAAGCATTTAAACCTATCACCTAGGATCCTGGTTCCTCTCCTGGACAGATGCAGCCCATCATGCCAGTATAGGCTTGCATCACTCCAGGTGGACCCCCAGTCCCCAATTAAGCCAAATCCCTGAGCTCCATGCCAGTTTTTCAACCACTGATTGAATCCCATGGTGCAGAACACCCTAGCCTCTCCTATGCCATAGATAGGCAGCACCTTCGAGAAGGTTACCGTGCGTGCTACTTGTCTAAGGCTCCTCCCCAATTCCACAAACTCTTCCTGCACTTCTCTAATCCCTTTCTTAGCCAGGTCATTTGTTCCTAGGTGGACAATGACATCCAGTTCCCTCCCCTGTGCAGCTGCTCCAGCAATCCTGAGGATTCGCTCCCTGTCCCTCCAATCCATGGTGCCAGGCAGGCACCTTACCTCCCTCTCCCCTTCCTCCCCCAGTTCTACCTTCCTAACAATTTACAGAAGAAAGAGACCTGAAAGAACTCCTAAAACTCAAGGTGGAGAAAGCAATGGGGCCTGATGGGATTCACCCCAGAATCCTAAAAGAACTAAGGGAGGACCTAATGGCACCACTGACCACACTTTTTAACAAATTATTGGAGGATGGGGTGGTACTTGAGGACTGGAGGAGGGCAGATGTGATTTACCTTCACAAAAGTGGGAGCAAGGCAGAAGCAGGAAACTACATACCTGTAAGTTTGACCTCAGTGGTAGGGAAAATGATGGAATCACTTCTGAAAGAATGAATTGTTGAGTACCTAGAGGCCAGCGGGGCACAAGACCCAAAGTAGCATGGATTTACAGCAGGAAGGTCATGTCAGATGAATCTAATTGATTTCTTTGACTGAGTGACCAAAGTAATAGACCAGGGAGTGGCTGTGGATATGGCCTACCTAGACTTCAGCAAGGCATTTGACACAATCCCCCACAAAAGACTAACAATTAAGTTAGCCAGCCTGGGAGTGGGTTCCAGGGTAGTAGCCTGGGTAGCAAACTAGCTGCATAACAGGACACAGAAGGTAATAGTGAATGGAACACATTCCGAAGAAAGGGGAGTTACTAGTGGAGTACCTCAGGGCTCAGTACTGGGTCCAGTCCTCTTTATCATCTTTATAGGTGACATTGCAGAGGGTCTGGAGGGAAAGGTATGCCTCTTTGCAGATGACACAAAGATCTGTAACAGAGTTGATACACAAGGGGGGTAGAAAGAATGAGAAGGGACTTGGCAAGGTTGGAGGAATGGTCAGACATATGGCAACTTAGATTCAACGCAAAGAAGTGCAAAGTAATGCACCTGGGAAACAAAAGCCCAGGAGAAGAGTACACAATAGCATGGGAGGTACTAACAACAATAAAAATGGAAAGGGACTTGGGGGTAGTCATATCAGATGACCTAAAGGTGGGTAAGCAATGTGAGAAGGCAGTAAGGAGAGCCAGTGGGATACTGGGATACATAGGAAGGGGCATCACAATTAAAAAAAGGGAAGTGGTTATCCCTCTGTACAGACAGTTGGTGAGACCCCATCTGGAATACTGTGTGCAGTTTTGGAGACCCCATCTATGCAAAGACATAGACAGGATGGAAGCAGTCCAGAGGAGGGCAACTAAAATGGTGCTGGGTCTGCATCAGAAACCATATGAAGAGAGACTGAGAGAGCTTAATATGTATACCCTTGATGAAAGGAGGGACAGGGGGGACATGATAAAAATGTTCAAGTACCTCAAGGGAATCAACAAAGTCCAGGAGGGTAGCATCTTTCAGAAAAAGAGATGTATAAGAACAAGGGGGCACAATTTAAAGATAGAGGGGGGACGGCTGAGGGGTAATGTGAGGAAATTTTTTTTTCACTGAGAGAGTGGTGGATGCATGGAACAGCCTTCCTGGGGAGGTTTTTGGGTCTAAAACAGTGGGGAAATTCAAACACACATGGGACAGACATAAGACAATTGTCGTGGGGGGTTTGCATGAAGTAGGCTGTTGGTTAACTAGAATCTGCAGCTTATCCAATATGAAAGGAAATGGGCAGACTGGGTGGGCCAAGTGGTCCTTATCTGCCATCAAAGTCTATGTTTCTATGTTTCTATGATGCACTAACATAGTTTTTTGCAAAGCAAAAAATATATATATATATATATATATTTATATACATATCTACAGAGAAAGAGTATATATATATATATATATATATATATATATATACATACATAGTTAAATAGATATATAGATATACAGAGCCTGAAACAATGAAGAGAAAGGCGCACTCTTTTATTGCCATGTAAAACAGTTGATGATGCAGAATTAATAGTGACACTTGGATTTAGTTATCACAACAGTGCAAAAATTACAAAGCGACACAATGAAAAACTAGTAAAACAACATTTTTAATACAAAAAGGAGGAAAACAGTTCACAAAAACAGAGTAAATAGGTCATGGAACACATTACCTGCTACTTAATAAATAGCCAAAATGTCACTGAATTTAAAATTGGTTTGGATATGTATCTCCAACAGGAGTACAGCATTGGACACAGTGAGTAACTGATGGATAGTTATCATGGGCAGCTCATCTCTTACCATTCTGCAAACATTTTAGTATGAACGTTAGTATTGTTAGGGTTGAAGCTCAGCATCACAGAAGTAAAGAAATGTGATGGCAGTGTAAAAAAAAGTCACTACAGTCTTGGTAAATACTGTATATATCATAGCGTTTCTCAGACTTTGAAAGATTATATGACACAGGGTTAGTATTACCAAAACTCTGGCACCCTCCCTCCAAGCGTTAGTGTGTGACTGTTCTTTAGTGCTGCACAGAGAATGCTGACGTTAGTGCAATGTAAATATGGTGTCACATGGTTGTTCAAATTCCAAGAAACACAAAGCCACAGATTTACTAAGACCCAGGGACTTGTTTGCCCTAAAATCACATTTTCTTACTTTTGTGGCATCAATCTTTAACCCTAACTGATGCTTTAATGTATTTTTTTGCAATTAATTATCATTGATTTGGCAAATAACACAGTTACATAGTTAGAGGGGAGGAAAAATTGAAGGGATCAGTCAAAGGGTAGTGGTGCTGATGGGTGACCTAAGTACTGTATGCCAGATGTGGACTGAGAAATCCTTGCCATCAGCAGTGCAAAAAGGTGGCCACTAGTAGATGTGATGCAAGACTGCTTTTTCATGCATAGGGTCAGGAAACTGACTAGAAAAGGTCCCACCCTTGATCTGGTTCTGTCAAACACTGAGATAGTCAGAAAAGTAGAGGTGAGGGAACCACTGGGTTCCTGTGACCACAATACAGTGTGGTTCAACATAAGCCCAGAAACACATCACTCCAGTTCAAAACTGTGGTTCTGTACTTCAGATGGACAGAGATCGACAAGATGGAGGAAATGCTGAAAGATAACCTTATGGGCCAGAGGAATCAGAAGAGGCAGAAGCCAAATAGGATATCATTAAGAGGGGCCAAACAAAGGTAACTGCATTTTGCAAGAGAGTAGAGACTGGTTGGGAAGAACAAAGAGCACCAAAAAAATTATTTTCCAGAGGGGTAGGAGGGGCAGTAAGGGAAGCAAATTGCAGTAGTTTGAAAATACAAAGCTAGGCCAACTATGAGGGTTATTGGAAAAGCTGAAAGAAGCCAAAAATATGGTAAGAGTAAATAAAGCAGAGGCAGAGCTGACAGTAGCACGGGGGTCATGGGGAACAGAAACCTGTTTAGGTACTGTACATTAGAATAAAAAAAGGAAAACGAGGGTAGTATTGGATTTAAGATGGAAGGGACATGGGTAAAAGAGATGGTAAAAAGGCTGCTGTGCTGACAGATTTATTTTGTTCAGTATTCACCATGGGGGAGGGACTACCAGAGTGCAGAGTGTGGGCAATAGGAGGTGAGAAGACTGGAGTTTTGACCAGTCTTGGAAGGAAGGGTGCTCACTAGCCTCAGAACCCTGAAGATGGACAAAGTGCCATGTCACAGAAACACAGAAACAGATGGCAGAAGAAGGCCAAGGCTCCAGCACATCTGCTTATCTTACGCTACCTCACCCCACCAACCTATTGCACTGGTGGTTTGTCTTTATCTTCCCCTGCTCCCTCACCCCTCAATCCATGTTGCCCCTTTCCTAGAGCATCCATGCCCTGTCCCAGCTTTGTTTAAGCCCATTCACAGTATCTCTCCCCGCCACTTCTGCTAGCAGTCTGTTCCACAGTTCCTCACCTTTTCCATGAAGTAAAACTTCCTAACATCTCTCTTGAATTTGTCCCCCATCAATGTTCAGTCATGCTGCCAAATGTTTAAGTCCTTATTACTTATAAACAGGTCCTCATTATTCACTCCCTCAGAAATTTATATTTTTCTATCACGTCCCTACTCTCATGCCTGGACTCCAGCAAGTACATATTTAGGGCCACCAGCCTTTCCTTATAAGATCTGCCTTGATGCCCATGGATCATCTCGATGACCCTCCCCGTCTATGCTGTTCCTCAGGTGAGGACTGCAGAACTGAGGACAGTACTCCAGAAGAGGCCTCACCAGGGATTTTTTTTTTTTTGAAATTTAAGTTTATTAGTTTTCAACATACCAACCAGAACAGAACCAAAATGTCCAAAATGTTAACAGACTGAACAAAACAAAATACCCCTCCCCCCACCTAAACCCTCACACACTCTACCAATAGATACCATATACATCATATCCCTAATACCATACCCTCCCCCCACACCCCCTAAGAAAAATATCAATACCCTCCCTGGAAAACCCCACTCGAATTAACCATAGAAACAATCAAACATATAAGTCCCAACCTGTAAACCCCATAACCCCCACCCAAATGGCTGCACCATCGTAAGACCTAAAGGAAAACCCTCTTAAATCTGGATATCATTATATATCTGGAACAATATAGCAATTCCCACAATCCCATGGCTCATATGAAGTCACATGAAAGATCTAGAATCATCAAATATACAAAGGTAGTTACAATATACCATATACCATATGAGGGCAAAGGGATCAGGTTGTCAGGTCCTGGTATTACTTCAAACACATAGCTTGTAATTTGCCCCACCTTTTGTAGAACAGATCCATCCGATCTTTAAAACTGGCAATCAAACTCTCAGATTGGAGAAACGGCATCAGCTCCTTCAGCCAATCTGCACATGATAAAACCAAATGGTCCTTCCAATGCCTTAAGACCAGTTTCTTAACCGCCATGGACACTAGAGCCATATGGTAACGACATTCTACAGTATGTATACTAGAAAAATCTCCCAAAACACAGACTTCAGGACAGAAATAACCACTAAGGCTTAGAAGGGGATCCAGATTCCTTTGAAGTAGAGACCACAATGGTGCTACCTTAGGACACTCCCAAAAATGTGAATTAAATTGCCTCCATTAGCGACACCTAAAACAGTCTGCATTGGAGACCATTTACGTGAAAGAGTTTAACAGGGGTATAATAAAGATTATTCACGATATAGTACTGTATTAATCTCAACCTATCCTGAGTGTGATATCTATACAAGTTACGCCAAATGTTTGTCCAAACCGGGCTGGCATCAGGAAGAAGGTCTGCCCAGACCGAAGAGCCCTCAACCCCCTCAGATACCCCAAAGTTTAATAGGTATGAATAAATTAAGGATACGGAATGGGGCTGGGAAGCAAGGTTCACAATATTAGTTAGGAAAGGTTGGATTACCGATTGCCTAAAAGAAGTACTGAATTTAGTACTCACTAGATGTCGAAGCTGGAAAACTTTAAAGATTCCCTTGCTAGGTATATCAAATTTATTAAGAATCTCATCTGATGGTAGCAGCAGGTCTTGACCAAACAACTGCTCCACAGTAGCTCCTTAAGTTGTGGGACCCATCCTGAAATATCCAAGAATTTCCAAGTTTAACATTAGGGTTTAGCACCACTGGCTGTCCTAAATCCAACTCACCAGAGATCTGAAAGAAGTTGAGACACTGTACCCAAGCTCTTAGATTCTCGCCACCACTTTATTTGAATCAGTTGAGAAAGAGCCCTCAAGGCAATAGAACAAGGCGGAGATATCCAGCCCAAGTTCAAAGAGAAAGTCCTTTCCAGTTGAAGCCAAATTGGACCAGCTGCTCAAACACCTGAGGAGAACCATCGTCCCAACTTCAAAAGGTGGGCCGCCCAGTAATATAGCTGAAGATTGGGCAATCGAAAACCACCCCTCTCCCTAGGAAGCGAGAGATTAACATAGGAACGCCGAGCTCCCTTTCTTCGCCAGATAAAACTGGAAAATAACCGGTGAAGCTGCTGGAAAAATGAAAGGGGAATCCAGAGATTAGTCAGGTTCAGTGGGTAAAAGATCCAGGGAAATATATTCATTTTAAGAATATTAATACGCCCCCAGAGCGAAATCGGGAGAATTGACCATCTTTGCAAATCCTGACTAATCAAATCCCGAACTCTATCCAAATTTAATTTCTTCAACAGAGAAAGGTCAGTAGAGAAATGTATGCCCAGATACTTGATAGATCTGGGAGTCCATCTCATCCCGAAGGAAAGAAAGTCCTGCTTATTGACATAGCAATTTAAAGGTAAACCTCACACTTGGAAATATTCAACTTATAATGAGAAAAGAAGCCATACTTTAATAATATCAAGAGCCACTCTAGAGATGTTACTGGATCCATTAAGTGAAGCATGACATCATCTGCATACACAGAGCAAACTAGGTCACGTTGCTGAAGCCTGACACCTCTCACCTGAGTAGACGATTTAAGTTTAATCAACAAAGGTTCCAAAAATAAATTAAATAGCAAAGGAGAGAGAGGGCATCCCTGCCTGGTACCAGCAAAGAGCTGAAAGGAAGAAGAAAAAAAACCCCATTACAATAGATCTTAGCCGAGGGGCATCTATAAAGTACCCGAATCGTATCCAAGAAAAAAGCCGGAAACCCCATCTCACCCATTACGGCCCAGAGAAAGGACCAATCAACCCGATCGAATGCTTTCTCAGCATCAAGAGAAATCAGGGCTATTGGACCCGTTGCTGCTTGAGCGTACTGGGAGATATGTGACAGGGTTCTCAGATGATCCGCCGCTGACCTCCCGGAGACAAAACCAGCTTGTTCAGGACTCAGCAGGTTCATCCATACTTTTTTGATCCTTTCAGCTAAAATCTTGGCTAAAATCTTAATATCATAATTTTGAAGAGAAATGGGGCGGTAATTAGCCGGGTCTGCCAAATCTTTATCTGCTTTAGGAATTAGAACAATTGTAGCCTCAAACATTGCGGGGTCAAGTTCAGAAGAGATTGGTAAATAGTTACATAATTTAAGAAGGATAGGTATCAGGTCTTCAGCAAACACTTTATAGAAGTTTGCCAGAAAAGCCATCTGGCCCCGGAGTTTTATCCGATACCAAGGAAGTGATAGTACTACCTATTTCTTCTGCCGAGATAGGTGCTAGTAAACTCGCCTGCTGAGTCTCCGATAAACAAGGGATGTCTATTGTTCTAAGATATTCCATGATGGCTGAACTAGAAAAGGGAGGAGAAGGGCATCTATAGAGCTCTGAATAATAATCCTTAAAAATACTCGCAATGTCTCTAGGCGAAGAAACTACCTTACCAACCGGAGAGGACAGCGAAGGAATAATCCTTGAACCCTCTAATGAACGGAGGCGTCAAGCCAGTAACTTACCAGCCTTTTCACAGGACTCAAAATATTTTGCTTGGGTTTTTAGCATGTAATACTCAGTTTTTTTCTTTCAGAAGGTCTGAGTACTCATTTTTAACTAGCAAAAGCTCCTTAAAATCCGGTGTCGAGGAAGTAGCAGCATAGCTAGCCTCTAGGTCCCTTACTTTACTCATCAGAGCCAAAGACTTCGCCATCCTAGTCCTTTCCTAAAAGAAGCCATTTTAATAAGTTCCCTAAGATAGCATTTCAGCGACCCCAAAGCATATCAATTCTAGAAGTGGAATTCAAATTGTCCGCCAAAAAAGAGGAAACTGGGAGCTATAATATCAGAGACAATCTGACGATCTTTAACAGCTGTGTATTTAATCGCCATATTGAATCCCGAGAGTATCCAGGATCTAGAGACAGTTGCGTCCAGACTACAGCATGATCTGACACAATTATCGGTTCAATACCAGAAGAAAGAATATTTGGGAAAAAGGGAGAGCTGACCAGAATCATGTCTAACCTTGACTTAGTTCCATGCGGTTGAGAATAGAAGGAAAAGGCACGACCGGAAGGATTAGCCAGGCGCCAGGGGTCACCTAGACCAAACATCGAGACCATATCCGAGAAGGCACGCTGCACCGGGGAGGGTGGGTGTCTATCTGGTGGTTCCCTATCTAAGGTGGGAGAAAAGGGCAGGTTCCAATCCCCTTCCAGTATAAACTGAGCTGGGAGAAACTTAGCCAATTTATTAGCCAAGGCCATAAAAAATTCGGGGTTACCTCCAACTGGGACATAAACAGAACCCAATACTACCCTGTCCCCATTCAAACTACCTTCCACCAAGACAAACCTCCCCTCCGGGTCTATGGCCACCTGCTCCTTAATGAACAATACATGTTTTTTAATAAGTACCGCAACTCCCTTACTGAAACTTGAATTTCCAGCAAAGTAAGCCTGGGAGAAACCAGATCGGGAGAGCAGTCTGGATTCATCTTGGGATAAGTGTGTCTCCTGCAAAAACAGGATGTCAATGTGGAATAAGGAACAGTGGTTAAAGGCCTGTAATCTCTTAACCCGATCCCTGAGCCCTCTAACATTCCACGACGCTATCTTAACATTGTTCTTAGCCATTTCAAAAAAATAAAGACGTTAATATGTGTCCAGACAGAGGCAACATAATATATAACTGCATGGTGCACCACATTGAACAACCCCACCCAGAAATGAACTATATCAGTAAAGCAACAATCATACAATATATCTGGGACATCTACTACTAATCCCCAATCCCCAACCTTCATCCCCACATCAGAAAACCCGAAATTTAACAAGTAATCAAACCTCAGAATCAAGTAAACCCCTCCATCCCAAATCTGAGAACATTTGACCAAGTCATAGAAATAAAACCAGAACCCCCTCCTCACCCTCCCAATCCCCCGACCCACATCCCATACCCCAACCAAACAAAACATAAATATTTACAATGGGTAGGCCGAGCCTGAATACGCCAGAAGTTACCCGATCAACCAAAAGCTCAGGCCCCCGAACCCCCAGCGAACCTCCAAACCCCCAGAGTCAGGGACCAGCACCCACAAAGAAACAGAATCAGTGACCCTCCCAGGAGAATGCCAACCCCTGCTACCAGGGCTGTCATCCCCGGGAGTCCCAACCCCGGGGGGAGGTTAGCTAACCCCCCAAAATATGGCTCTCATGATTCCACATCTAGCAGCAAGTCCTCCCGAGCTCAACTCCCCCCACCCGCCACCTCCCCCATAGTCAGTAACACAAATAGAAGGAAAAGGTATAGGAGAACAGGGAAGAGGGACAATAAAAGGGAAAATATGGGTAGTAACATACCACCCCTTTATGGCAGCCCCCAGTCCCAAAACGGCTTTAACAGGCGGTACCCCAACACCCAAATAAGGCCAAACCAGAACGAGATAACGGAAAGGGAAAAGAACTCCTACCCTAGACAAGGCAATCCAAGAAAAAGAGGAAATCCAGGAAACCAACATAATCCAAACAGCATTGCCATGTAAGTCTTCCTGCCACCGAGATTCCATCCAGAACATTGTTTCCAGGGGGATCCAAAAGGCCTACGGACCCGCAGAGGTCTATCTCCGGAAGTCCCCTCCGGAAACAATCACCTCCAAAACTAAGTTCCGCTGGCAGGGCAAATGGCCGAAATTGGGGGGGGGAGCGCCGCCGAACCGGAGCCCGCCACCACAACCTGAATCCAGCCCAAGACCTCAGGAGAAAAGGGGGAGTCCCGCTAAGAAAACGGAAAGACCAGAGGACAGCAAAGGCGAAAGGCAGGAAACCAGAGAGAGAGGAGAAAACAAGAGGCAGGGCGAGGCCCCCACCAAGTAAGCTTCTTCACAAAATTTGAACAGTAGCAGAGGTCATTTTAGCCCCAGTGATAGTTAGGGTTCAGTTCCTCCGACAAGGCCATTCAAGAATTTCAGCCACGTAATTTAAATAAGTCCGGCAGTTTAACTTCCAACTCTTTACTAGCCGCCTCCGGGGAGCTGTAGCTTGCTGTGGTGCCGTTTATCGTAACTTTTAAAATCGCTGGATACACCATTCTAAATGGAATAGAAGCTGCAATCAATTTTTGCACTACTGGATGGTAAGCTGCTCTTTTCTCCCGAGTCTCCTTGGGTAGGTCCTGGGTGATCCTGATTTTCGACGAGCCCCAGAATATATCCTTCAGCTCCCGAGATTTCATAAAAACATGATTCCTCTCCACATAGCTCAAAAATTTTACAATAATGGGACGTGGAGGGGATCCTGGAGGAGGTTTAGATCTCAAAGAACGATGAGCTCTCTCTAAGTGATAGGTAGGGCTAACAGGGGAAGGACCAACAATTTTGCAGAGGAATTTTTGCAGAAAGATCATGATGTCTGGGCCTTCCTCTGATTCGGGTATACCCAGAATTAAAAGATTATTTCTACGGTTTCGTCCTTCTAAATCCTCGGTCTTTGCTTGTAATTTTTTGACTTGTTGTCTGAGCTCAGTAATCTCCATTTCAGCTCTAGACCTCCACGCTTCTGAGGAAATTAGCCTTCCTTCCATATCTGTGACTCTTGTAGAGACTGAGGAAAGATCGCTGCGTAACGATTTTAATTCCCCTGCTAAGTCCTGAAGAATATCTTTCAGGGGTGTAAGCTCTTGAAGAAACTTGTCCTCAGAAAGTGGTACAATCTGCTGCCCTTTCTCCCCACCTCGATCAGCTCTGGTAGGGGCCTGGTTCCTCTGCTTCTTGAGGCCTTCTGGGAAGCAGGAGGAGTGTGCCTGACTGAGGCCTGCCTGCTATCTACTCTCCATCTCAAACCAGCAACCGTTTATTTTTGCTACTTCAGTCACCAAATAGTGGTAGAAACTTTCCCCAAGCGTTATTGATATAAATTAGTCAAAAAAATAAACAGGATGGCAGGTTAAATGCACAAAAAGGCGACCAGCGGGGGGAGCTCAGAAACTCAGCTGCTCTCTAGCCAGATGCCATCACGTGACCCCCCTCACCAGGGATTTGTACAGAGGGAAAATTACATCATTTCTCCTACTATCATAGAAACAAAGAAACAGAGAAACATAGACTTTGACAGCAGATAATAACTGCTTGGCACACCTAATCTGCCCATTTCAATATCTAATGGCTAAGCTGCAGATCCTAGTTAACTAACAGTCTACTTCATCCTACTCCCATCTAGAATTGCCCCCCCATACATCCTAGCATCCTCAACACTTTGCTACAGGGTTCTATGTGATAACAGCTAAGATTAAAATGTGATTGACAATACAGTGACTGTAAATCACCAAAAACAAAATTGGCAATCAGCACTACACCGACCAATAAAAACAGAGATGGCACCACTTTCTATACAGGGGAGAGGTAGCGATCTACACTTACTATTTTTGCAGGGGGCTATGCCCCCGCACCTCACTTTGAGGTGGGGTGTAGCCAGGAATTTTAAACTTGTACTCAAAACTGATGCACTGTTGCCCCCCCCCCACCATTATGAGAACATAAAACCAAAATATGCGCAGCCACGCCACACCAGCAATAGGCCTGTCCCTGCCCTCCCCCCATTTGCCATGTCTGATTTCAAGTAATCAGTTTATTCCTGTAATCCTCTTTCCTTTGTTTTTCTGCTTGCCTAGTAAGTTCTTGTTTGTGTATTTAGCTGGTGGCATCAGTGCCCCATCGCGAACAACAAAGGCAGATGGGCTCAGCGTGACACAGACACAATGTGACTCACAATGTCCTTGCTTTCCTCTTTTTGTTGCCCCTGCCTGATTTATTTTACTGTACTCTGCTGAGTGCAGTGCATATGCCTGCTGACACCCCTGCTTTGAGGGGAGCAAGCCCCCCGAACCTCCCATATATAAATAATCAACTCCGGGGGGATGGATACTGGGGGACAGAGGAAAACTCGGGGGGGGGGCTACTCCATGGGAACACCAGTATGCAGGGGAAGACCGGTGAAGGAGGGATATCCTGTGGGTGGTGGTGGGGAAGTCAGGGGAAACGGGAGGTCATAACAAAAAAAATAAAATAAATTGCAACAACTAGAACAATACAAAAATAAAATAACCTATATTCAGTTCTGAACCTGGCTCCATTAGCTTCAGAAGTGGTGACCATAACCACCATGCCAGGCAACCAACTCGGCAGTGGCTTGCTGAATTAATCCATTTAGCCTTCCTATTTATTAACTTTGCTGTTTATTACCCTTTGTTATTCTGTCCCTCCACACTCACTATTCATTCCCCCCTGTATTTCTTAGGGATCTCAAATTGAGTCCCTCAGTTTGCTTCACCCATATCACTGGATACCTTGCTACAGTACATACTTTGCTGCAGTGACTGACAATGAATTACAGACCATGACAGGTTACTCCTTTGAGTGCTGAAGGAGCTAGAACTGACACTTGCAAATCTGTTTAATTGTTCCCTCGAGATGGGTTGGTTCCAGCAGACAGGAGGGTAGCTAAACTGGTGCCACTTCACAAGAGTAGGGATGGGGATGGCCTGATAAATTACAGACTAATTAGTCTAACCTAGCTACATACAAGTTGCTGGAAATCATCTTCAACAAACTGATAGTGGAATTCTTGGAAGCAAATGGGTTGCAAGACTAGAGGCAGCATGGTTTTGTAGCAGGGAGATTTTGCCAAGCTAGCCTGATTGACTTATTTTGATTGGATCATAAAGACAACAGGCAAGAACCAAAAAGTGGAAGTATTGTACCACAGTTTGAGCAAGGCTTTCTAATCCATTCCACACAGATGGCTAATAAAAGATGAAGGTTACCTGGAGATAGGGGACAAACTACCCAGGTAGACTGGGAACTGGCGGAGGGGCAGGACACAGAGGATGTTACTCAGAGCCCAGAGGAGTCACGAGCAGGATACCGCAGGGATCTGTTCTGGGACTGGTGCTCTTCAGTATCTTTATTTGTGATTTAGGAGAGGGATTCCAGAATACAGTGTGTCTCTTTGCTGATGACACTAATACCTGAGGCAAAGTGGACACTCAGGAGGAAGTTAGAGAAATTAAAAGAGACCTGGAAAAAATGGATAAACATGGTCCAGATTATGTCGACTAAAGTTCAGTGCAAAAATATGTAAAGTGATGGACAATGACAAGAAGAACCATATGATGAACTACTGGATGGTAGAAGTAAGGACAGTGCAGACAACTGAGAAAAGAGACCTAGAGGCCATCATTAGTGATAGCCTCAAGTCCACTACCCAGTGCAACAAAGCATACAGAAAGGCAAACAGGATGCTGGGATGTACAGGATGGGTACTTGATAATAGGAGGAAGAAGGCCCTAGTACAGGTCCCTGGTAAGGCCACACCTTGAGTAATGCATGCAGTTCTGGAGTTCACTTCATAGGAATGACATGGATGGCACAGAGGCCATACAAATGAGGGTCACGAAGATGAATTAGGGGCTGCAGGGGAGGTTGTATGAGGAGAGGCTGGCAGACTTCAATATGTATGCAATAAAGGCCAAGAGGGAAAGGGGGACATAACTTCAGTCAGTCTTTATTTAGCCAGGCAGAACACCATTGAGACAAGATCATTTTCAAGATGGACCTGGGTACATAACAATAAAATGCAGAAAGTACAAAATACAGTGTAAACAAGCAACAGAAGACAAAGGACTATTAACTGAGCTACATATGTACATACAACAAATAATCCTGACTTAGAAGTATTTATAGAGTCAGATAAAGGTATAGCACAAGATTCAGACAGATTATGTACTTTACCAACCAGAGTACAAAATATGCAACTTGGTGATTTGCATATGCAGCCCATGATGCTTTGCATTGTGTGGACATGTGTGATTTTGTATTTCCTTGAAACTTGGCTTCCCAGCCAAATGCCCTTTGGGGTAACCATTGCCTCAGTGTTTGCAAACAGAGCTTCTTTGTCTTTTAAATAGTTTTTTGTTTTAATGGGTTTACCACAATATAACCCAGACAGACCGTCTTAGGGTAGCTGGTTCATTCCATTGGAGAGTCAAACAGACGAGGCATACTGATGAGTCCTGGGAGGATGAAACATGTGTCTATGTCATCTTTTAGCACCCATTGCAAACTGTGTGAGAGGCCTTTTGGCACTATGCAATTCTGCTTAAAGTTGAACCAGCATAATACTCTGTGGTGATTTGCATATGCAGCCCATGATGCTTTGTATTGTGTGGGCATGTGTGATTTTGTATTTCCTTGGTCTATGCTTGGTATTTGAGATAGAATAAATAATGCTATTATTGTCCACTGAGATCATCCCCATCTATCTTTTCTGTGGTAATATTGCAAAATAAAGCCAAGCTTCATGTAAGCATCCAGAGTGAGTTTTTTTTAATTTATTTACACTTTCATCACCTCCTGGCTCCCTAGCTAACCATTCTTCCCATCAAACCTCTCAGCCCTGTCACCCTGGCTTCTCCCAGGATTTAACATTCCCTGAGTCCCCCACCCCACCACAGAGGGATGGGGTGGCAGGGAGTCCCTTGACACACCAAGGTCCGGATCTGGAGTCAGGAAGAGCCTGAGTCACTGGTTGCGGGGCCTGTGGAGGTCAGCGATCATCCTGCCAGCCAAGGTGTTTTTTCCAGTCTTCAGTTCCTCGTGATCTGTTGCTCTATCCCTCCCCACAGAGACATCAACATTTGGGACTACATCCCCAATGTGAACATGCAGTGGCACGCTTGTGCAATACACACCACGTCACATCCCTCCCCTCCCCCTGTCCCATGCACTGTATCACCCATACACCTATAGGTGGCTGTGTTGCAGCAGTACGTGGCACCCTCCCCCCTAAGAGAAGGAGAGCATCCTGTGGGATGCTTGGACCACCTCCACCCCAGCCAGCCCCCAATGATCTAAGCTCATTCCCCAACCCAGGTTGCCAGCATTGCAGGTGGTAGCTCTACCACCTAGCCAATTGGGCTGGCTATCCAAATTGTTTTTAAAGGCCACTTGTGTTTTTGTTTTTTTTATATTTACTTTATTTTCCAGGGTATAAAAAAAAAATTACATATAATAAATTCACCTCTTTCCTCATTTACATTTCTGTTAATTACATGTCATTTCTTAGTACATTGTATCTTGTTCTGGCACATTTCACTCTATTGATGTAATAGTATTTTTTTAATGTATTTATTTATTCTTTTGGAGATACCTTTGAGCATGAGCTCTTTCACAAAGGTTTCTCATCAGGGTGGACAAGTAGGACAATACACAATACAATGGTTACAGAGAGCCTTCACAATTGGCATACAAGGGCAGATTACAACAGAGTTGGTCAAATTATGAACAAGGATATAACAGAACTAGAAGATTTTTAGTAACATGATTAAATGCACCAGTTTTTTAATAGTATGTTACCTATTTATATGTTGAACTCTAACAGAAATGTATTATTGTTTAGGCTACCTACTTTGTTCTTTTTTGTTCTTTTGTAAGTCAATGTAACACAAACATTACTACTTCTATTAGAGCTGTGCAGTAGATTTTCCCAGACTTCAGGTGATCAATCCCCCCTCTTTTGAGGGGGGTGTGAGCAAGGTGGGGGCCCCCTGACTCTTTGGCCATCAGAGTGTCTTGCTACTCTTCCTGAGTTCCTCTCCCCTGTTTCTTTCAGTCCCTTCCTTGACCTTTTTCTCTTTTTCCTTTGTGTTCTGGGTCTGTGTCCCTACTCTTGGTCTATAACTCATTTTGTCCATCTCTCCATCCTGTCTTGTGTTTGGTATGTCATGTGTTCCATGTCCTGTATCTCATTTACCATTGTTTCCCAATCTTGTGTTGACAGGTCTGGAGAGAGCCATCTCCTTGTTACTGCTTTCCCTATTGTCCCTATGCATATCTTCCATAGATATTTAAGGTTAGCTCCCTTTACTTCCTTAGGTGGCAGGCCCAGTATCACTTGTTATATTCCCAGTGGTATGGCTATCTAAAATATGTTTGTAACTTTGTCTTTAACGTCCCTTATAAAGTTTTCTAGCACCAGGAATTGATAAAATATGTGTTCATGACCTGCCTGTCTATCCCCACAATTTCTCAGTGTTTTGGAGATCCACTTTTGTCTCATTTAGCTTGTATGTTTGGTGTGAGGAAATATCATATTTTAACCTTCCATGAAATTTCCTTCCATCTTGGTGCTGATGCTGTTTAAACATTCCCTACCATGCCTTTTCCCACTCTATCTTAGTCAAGTGGATCCCTCCCATATCCTTCCATCTTTTCATTATGTATTTTGTGCCTTCTGCCTTGTGTGAATTCAGGAATTGATAAATCATTGTTATTGTCCCTTAGGTATGGTCATATTATCAGTTCTTCTAATATAGGGCTATCTGTAGTAGATTCTGATAGGTTGGAATGTTTCCTCATCTGCGTGGTAAAAAAGTCTCTAATTTGAAAGTACCTTAATCTGTCACCTCCCCATCACGCATAACTAGTGCCACATTCCTCAAAAGTCAGTATTGTATCACCTCTAAAGAGCTATACTGGGCAGTGGATTCCCACCTGGGCCTGTCTTATCCACCAGGAGTCTAGTGCTCCCTGCAAAAACTCTGGATTCCACATTAGACATTTGTACCTCCAGTCATCCTGTCTGACCATCTGATATTGCTGCAACCTCTGTCATGCCATCTCTGTGACTCTGAGGCCTGTGTACCATTCCTCTTTAATTTGGTTATCTGTTATTGTGTTAAATAGAATGGAGCTCAGTGGTCTATCTCCCATCCCTGCCCCTTATAGATCTCTCCAAAGTGCCTTCAGGTTTGTGTGTCCCCACTGGAGTGCCCGTCCTATCTGTGTGACTAGCCAGTATTCTTTTAACTCTGGCACTGCCCAGCCCCCCACTTCTATGTAATAGTCAGCATCTCAATTCTCACCCAAGGTTTTTCATTTGCCCAAATGGAGTTATATTGCATGTTTTGGGTCTCCTTAATCTACTGATTAGTTACTTTTACCAGTACACATTGGAATACATATAGCTATCTTGGCAAGAGATTCATTTTCACTGTCTGAATCCTGTCATACATGGGTTGGGGCATTGCTGTCCATCTTTTTATAGCCTCTTTAATTTGCTTCATTGGGGGAGCCAGATTTTCCTGGAAAAAGTGTTGATTTGTGTTTTGTAAGGTGATCCCCAAGTATTTTAGGGATGTCATATCCCACTTCATTAGGTAGCATCTCCTGATCTGTATTGATGGGTTGTAGTTAAATACTAGGGTCTCTATTTTGGTAGCATTTAATGTGTACCCTGACAATTCTGTAAATTCCACTATCAACTCCATGAGTGTCGATAAGGATTTTTCTGGATCTTCCAGGTATATAAGGACATCGTCTGCATATAGAACCATCTTGTGTTCCCGGGGTCCCAATTTTATTCCCTTAATGTTTACTTCCTGTATAATCCAAGGAGCTAATGGCTCTATGTAGAGTGCAAACAAGAGTGGGGACAGTGGGCACCCCTGTCTAGTTCCCATGCCCAGTTCAAATCTGTTTGGTGGGTGTCTATTGGCCCTCACATATGCCTGTGGTCCTATATATATGTTTTGTATTACTTCAGTGAACTTTTTGTCAAACCCGTACTGGAGAAAGACCCCAAACAAAAATGTACAGTCTACTTTGTCAAATGTTTTTTCAGCATCTAGGCTCATGATGATTGATGGTGTCTTTTTGGAGTTAAGTTGATCTATCAAATGAAGTGTGCATCTAACATTATCTGCCGCCTCTCTTCCCTGCTACAAACCCTGCTTAGTCTATGTTTAACAGTTGTGGTACTAGTTCTTGTGGTCTTTTGGCCATTGTCATTGTCAAGACTTTGTAGTCCACATTAAGAAGGGAGATAGGATGGTATGAGGGGCACAGTGTGGGGTCCTTGCCTGGCTTAGGTATCACAGAGATGACTGCCTGTTTCCAGGATGTAGGGATCACTCCCTGTTCTGACATCACTCCCTGGTATACTCCCTGCAGTATGGGTGTCACCTTTTCCCAAAACCTTTTGTAAAATTTGCAGGGAAATCCATTGGTTCCTGGGCATTTCCCAGTCTTACTATCTCTTATTGCTTTGTTAATTTCATTAGTTGTTATTGGCCTACAAAACTGATTGTTCTGTTAGTTTAGGCATCTTTAATTTTTGGTGAAGGCATTTATTGATTCTTGGGATTTCTTTTTTGAGCTGTGTAGTGTTTTATAGTAGGGTTTAAAGGTCCCAGTATGTTGTCTACCCTGTGCATTGTTTCTCCCATCTCTGGATGATGTTTCTGTATTATTTGTGCCCTTGCTCTTCTGGCTTTAAGCCTTCTAGCTAATAGTTTCAGTGATCTGGTACCACACTCATAATATCTCTGCTTTAGAAATTGTAAGTTTCGTTCCACTTTTTGGTCTACATTCAGTTCTTTTTTAAGTTTAGTCAGGTCTTTTCCTCTTTGTCTATCTATTGTTAGAAAATGGCAAGAATCAATTGTGAAAGCTGATTGGCTCAGGCAGGCTCCAAGCTGGGCATTTATTTTTCAATAAATGCCCAGCTAAAAAATAAGAGCCAGTCCAAGTGCCACTTAACAGTGTAGCATTTTCCAGAGGTGCCCAGCCTGCTTTCTAATTGGCTGAAAGCATCGTAGAAAATTTGAAAAACCCGCCATGTTTTTTTCTTTCACTTAGCGAGAAGCACAGCTGCCCCCAACAATACTGCCTTCAGCGTTGACGGCCGCTCTCCTCCCATGACCCAGGTAAAAAAAAAAACAAAAAAACTCTTTTGCCATTAAATGGCACTGCATAGTAAATGCTTCAGTCCGATCATAAACCTGCTCGCTGTACTGCCATAGAAAGAGTGTTATCACCGAAACAACCACTGAGCATGACAACCGCTGTATTTCCTTGGTTTTCATACCACATATGAACGTCCATCTGCGGTATGAAAAATTAAGAAAATACCGGTGTTCTCATGCACAGTAGCAGTGCTGGAGATATCGCAGTCTCTGCTTTACCACAGAGAAGCAAGCACTACCGATGAGTAATGTCCTTTGCCCTTGTCTTTTCTCTCCTACCACAGACAAATGGGGTAGGTACCTCACAAAAAAGCATTGTCTTGCAGGTGGAGGAACTATTTTACCACAAAATGATTGTAAAGAAGTTTATGTACATTTTTTATTACATTTTTTTCTTTTACAGTGGCCATATTTCTGGTGCAATAATACCCTCCAGGGTGGGCATTGTTAAGGCTTCAGACCTTCCAGGGCTATAAGGCCCTCCTCCTGCGGCATCGGGCCTCATTACGCCCCTGGGCGGTCTGGTATTACCCAATAATGCCCACCCTGTTGGGTATTATTGCTTACTTAATCTGCTGTTAGGCTTCTAAAGTCATTATCTCTGCTTCCAACCCTCTCTGCTTTTCCTTCCTTTGCCTCTTCCTTGCTATTCCTATAGCTATGAGTTTGCCTCTCAGTATTGCCTTTAACGTGTCCCGGAGCATTCCCTCTCCCACCCCTGAGTTTACATAGTCATGGATTGTTTGGTCTATTATCTGGGAAATCTGCTCTGTCACTTCTGTGTCTCTGAGTAAGGAGAGGTTCAATCTCCAAAATTTAGTTTTTTTGCAGCGCCTGCATATCCACTTCAATATGTATTAGTGAATGATCCGAGAACCCTATTGGGCCTAGTTCACATTTATCCAATCTTGGGATGGCATCTTGTGCAATAAAAAAACATATCTAGTCTGGAGTATATTTGTGTACCTGTGAGTGATATGTAATGCCCATCTTGTTCCTTTCCATGTACCTCCATGCATCTTGCATGCCTATTGTTTCTAGTAGTATTTTGACCTTTTTTGCCACTTGGGGTGTTGCCCAGGGTATTCTGGATATAGTATCTAGCTGTGGGTTTAAGATTAAGTTCCAGTCCCCTCCTCTAATCAACATGCCCTCTGCCTTATCTATCACCTTCATCAATATTGCCTGGTAGGTCTCATATGTGGATCCTTGGGGTACATATACCGCTGCCAATGTTACCGTCTGCCCATTTACTGTACCTTTAAGTATTACATACCTTCCTTCATTATCTATTTTCTTGTCTATATATTCAAAGTTCACCCCGGGATCAGTATAGCCACCCTCTGTCTCCTTCCATTTTGTATGAGGATGAAAACACTTCTTCAAATCCAAATTTGTGTATGTTCTGGTTCTGTCAAATGTGTTTTTTATAGAAACACTATTTCTGCATTTGCTTGTTTGACATTATGTTGGAATTGTCTTATGTTTTATTAGGTTGGACAATCCCTTCACATTGAATGACAATATTCTGGTCTTTGTCCTATACATTTTTTGTTATTTATTTGACATAGTTTCCTTTCCCCCATGGTCTCTTGGCCCAGGCCATTGCTCCACTCCCCTCCCCAGATCCCTCTGAGATCATACTGCACTGCTCCAAAACCTTTAATTCATTATCTTCTGCTAGCTGGCCAACTGGGTAGGATGCTGTAAGCTGTAAAACTAATGTTAAGTGTTCTTTGCTTCCAAGGTAGAGGAAGAATTTTATTTCTTCCTTTGTTCCACGTGGTATTCTTTCCTGCGCCTCCCTTATCCTACCACCTGGAAAGGCAGTGGTGACACTCCCCCTGTGCTCAGGGGCCACTGCCAAAGCCTCTAGGGGGTACAGAGCTCTGCACCTTTCTTGTGGTCCCAAGATAAGGCTTGATAGTATACTAAGGATCATACTAAGGATTTATTAGAGCTAGAAGGCCAAAGCCCATAAGTGCTCACATTCTAACCTAATAATATGTCATAGACTTAGCAGCTAATAGATATTTATCCAATCTGATTTTAAATTGTGCTTTGTCTTTACTAATAATAATGTGTAAGGGTAAATTATTCCATGGTTTAATTACTCTTTAAGTGAAAAAATATTTTCTCCTAATATGACTGTCTGGTCAATTGAAGTGGATGTCCTCTAGTAATGTGAACAGAATCCTTAAAACATAAACCCAAATCAACCATTAGTTCTGGATTCTGAATTACATCATAAAGAAACAAAAGGTCACCACGGAACCTGTGGGTTTCAAGTGAAAACAAATTACATTCCTGAAGCCTATCATTGTAAGACAGATGATACATACCCTTTAAGTGCTTAGTAAATCTACATTGGACACTCTCTAACTGAATTATATTAGTTTTTTTATAGGGGCACTATTACTGAGACACTTATTCAAGGTGAGGCCTAACATATGGTTGAAAGAGTGGTAACAATACTTCACGGTCTCTTGTAGAAATATTTCTTTTAATTGACCACACCACTTTATTAGCTTTCTTAACAGAGTTATTAATATGGTTAGAAAAATCCATTTTATTAGAAACATTTATACCTAAATCTCTTTCACCAATAGTTATATTGAGTTGATGTGGACCTAATCTATAAATACTATGTTGATTTGTACTACCTAAATGTATCACCTTGCATTTGGAAAAGTTTATAGCCATGCCCCACATTCCTACCTATTTGTAGATAGTATATAGTAGTATAACGATGTAACACAGTCGAAACACCAACTCTTTTATCTGGACTCCCAGGTCTCCCTCCTCTTCTGTGTAGTATAATAACTCTTATGCATCTAGTGACTTGTATCCACCCTATTTCTCTGCCTCTCTGTTTGCCTCTGACATATAGTGTGATCTTATCGTTTCCTCTTCCTTTTTTCACCCCGTGGTTCTTTGATGTTCAAACCCTCCCCCCTTCACCTTATCCTACTCATTTTCTGCCCTGTATCCATCCTCCCCCCATTCTGCTTGTTCGTTATGTTGTGCCCACTCTCCTGAGAGTATTGTTTCCTCCCCAGTTTGTTTTCAACCTACGTGTTTTGCCCCCCTTCAGAGTTCTGTCCCCTCTCCCATTGCCTTTTAGTCTATGTGTCTCTTACTTGCTCCCTGCCTCCCTCCTGTGTGTTTCCCCTTACCTCCTGCCCTAGTGTTGTCTGGGCAACTGGGAAACTGCACTTCTGCTTCTTCACTCCACTTCCACAGCATGTAATTTCCAGGAGTCTCCCTGCCCAAGGAGTCAGGTCCATCCCCATCAAGTTCCATGGGCTTGGGTCTCTTTCATTTATCTATGGTTGAGGGCAGTTAAGAAAAGGTTTTAACACATTTTAAATACATTTCTATGTTACAGGCCCTCCCTCTCATTCCGCCTTCTCCCCTATCCTTTCCCTTCCCATGGCAAGTACAGCAGTTCTTTTTCCTTGTATCATCAGGTCAGGCAACCTATTCATCTTCCACCCGCTGTTTCTGTTATGCTGAAACCAGTTTCTGTATTCTGCTATCCATTACTCAGGTTTACCCATCTCTGATTATTAAGTTCAATCTTACTTTTAAGTTACATTCACATTTCTGATATTACGTCTCTTGAGTCAAACCTCCAGTTCTTCCCTCTGGTTCCTTACCTCCCTCTAGGGGCACATGGAGTATTCCCCTTGGAGTCAGATCCCCTGGTCAGTGTTAGCTGTAGAGTGAGTGCCCTGCCCCCCTCTGGTGCAGATCTGTGTCTACATCTTCCCCTTGATATGCCACTCCCATCATCCCTTGCCCCATCCAAATACTATCCCGTCTCAGCATTTCTGCCTTTGTTACTCTGTGAGGGGTATTACTCTGTTACTTTCAGGGTTCTTCCCCCCCCTTTAACTCTCAGTCCCAGCCACAACGCCACTTCAACACAGGTGACCCACTACTCATTTTCTCAGCAGACTCCCTGACTGATTTCCCCACCTGCTACCCCCAAGCTACTACTTTTTCTCTTCTGGTCTACAGCTGGGGAGGTGCCCTTATTTAGTTCCCTGGTGTACCACTCCATGTCCTGTTTTCACTTGTGTAGCCTTGGTGTCCCCCCCCGCCTTGGTCTGTGTACTCTATCTATAGGGGCCCTCTAAGTTCCCTCCCTCCATATGTTTTCTGTTCATTTTCCATTCTTCCTTAGGTGTTGCCCCCTCCACCTGATGCCTCCAACCTCTGTTTGGGCTTTCCCGTATGGTAAATTCTGATCCCCCAAAAAGGAAATCCCTATAGATTCTCTCTCTCTCTTTGGCAATCCAGTTATGTGGAGCCCTCCATTTTATTCCCTTTTGCCTCATCTCTCTCTCGATGCCACCTTCTTCCCCTGGAGCAAGTCTGCCAGTAAGAACTAAATGGTAAAAGGAAAAGAAAAGAAAGGGAAGAAAAGGTTTTATTCTGCCTTAAACTCTTGTCCGTGGGCCCTCTTTACTCCATTTCTGCCAGTATCTGAGAGAGAGAGAGAGAGAGAGCATTTATCTGGAATTCTGGGCCCATTTGAGTAGTTCCGCTTTGAAAGCTTAATTGTCCCCCCCCCATGGAAACGTTTCTCATATCCATGGGGAGCTTTGTTTTTTTGTGGGTTTTTTTTGTTAAAAGTAGAGCAAATACTGGCCCCCCACCACTACCCTGTTGTTTATAGACAGATAGAGCTTCATTCCGATAGTTTCAAGTCTCCAGTGCTTTTTCATTAGCTGATTTTCACTTATCTGATCTTGTAGAGTCGTTCTCCAATCTGGCACTGTTCATGCTGTTGGTGAAAGTCTTCAGCAGTGATTGTATGTCTGCTGTGATCTTCCCTGCAGCTCCTCTGTTTGTCTGTCAAACACTGATTTCGGCCTGGGACCACTTGCCATTAAAGCACTCTGTGTATTTTCATGTGTAATATGCATACAATTCTGACATGATATCAATATTTCTCTTCTACATGTAAATAATGCTACACCTTTAAGAGCTAAAGTAGCAATGATGTCATGACTCAAGCTGCATTTAAGGATTATTTTGCTTCTGTAGCCCTACCCCTTTGAAGACGTTTGAAGTTGAAGGGCTAGGGGTTTGTTACTACTACCAGGAAGTACCTGCTTGTAAATTCTTTTGCTGTGATTTTTGAGCACTCGCTTAAGTAAAAAAACTTTGGATATATTCATTTTGCAGTCCTTCTCATTATTTGCACACTACACTCATGATTTTTGACCTCTTGCCATGCTTGGGCCTCTCTGCACATTGATCACTGCCATGTGGTCTCTGCTGCTGCTCAAAGTTTATGTTGCAACCCTTAGTGCTGTGGTTGCTTCCTCCGGAGTGTGGTACAGTTGGGTGCGATCCTCCCAAAAGATCTTAATTCTGGCAGGGTAAGGTGTTTGAAATTTTATTTTGTTAGTTCTGAGGTCCTTCACGATGTTGGCATATTGCAACTTCTGCCATTGTCTCTCAGGGGAGTAGTCCTGATCAAAGTACAATTGCACTCCATTGTACCAGTCCTCCCCCTTCTGCCAGACTCTCTGGAGTATCTCCTCTTTCATCCAGAAGCTTGCGAATGTCATTAATACATTTTGTGGTCTGGCTGTTGGGTTGGTTGGCTTAGGGTATAAGGCCCTGTGTACTATCTCTGTTTTTAGATCCATGCTTGCAGGCAAAGCCAGGACGTCCATTAACAAGTCCTGCAGAAATGTACACATATCTTTCGTCTCCATTTTTTCAGGTAGACTAGAGACTCTTAGGTTATCTCTCCTGGATCTTGCCTCCAGACCCAGGCATTAATCTTTCAGAGCCTCTGTGTGGTTTATGAGAGCATCCATTACAACACCCAGCTGCTCTGCTCCCTGTTCAACAGCTCCCACACGTTCCTCAGCTTCCTCAGTCCGTTTCTGCATGCCATCCAGTCTGTCCAGTATTTTTTGAACTCAGCTTTTTTTTCGACTCTGGATGCTTGTATTTTATTTAGTGGTGTCTGAAATCTGCTGCAACACAGTCATTCTCCCTCTCAGTCAGTATCATAGTCTCAGCCATGTCTGCTGGCTGGAGAGATGCTTCGGCCACCCTCAGAACTTAGTATCCTATATCTGGAGCCATCCATGTTTAAGTTTGTTTTTTTGGCCCCAGATTGGGTATTTCTTGTCTTTTCTTTCTCTTTTTCAGCCATATTCTTAAATATTGATCCGTTTATTAATGGTTTAGAAAATATTTCTTCTTGAAGAGAAGGGAGCTCTCTGTTCTAGGCTGTTGTCACTTCTGTGACGTCACCTGCCACTTGTGTTCTTGACTCAACTATTGTATCTGTTCAGGCAGAGCAGTCCAAATACCAAGTATCTTTTGGGTGTAGAAAAACTTTCATGTTTCAGTTCTAAAGGATTTTGTGATCAATTAGTATCTGTGTTTTGTATATTATGCGGAGTACTTCTAAAAGTCAAGTTCAGGTCACAAAAGAGCTACTGATTTCCAATTATTTTATTCATTTATGCTAAGTCACCTCTTGTCCTTTTTTCAATACTGTAAATGTTTAAGTGGACCAATGTAATGTTCTATTCTCAAGGTCATGAAATGACTGAGGTATGCAAGTTTTGATAGGAATCCACAGGGCAAATTGTAAGGACTTGTTCACAAGGAACTAAAGCACTGTGACTGGAGGACATGGGTGTAGAGTAGGAGGCAGATTCAGGAAGGACGTGAAGAAGTTCTTCATGAAGCAGGTGATTGAAGGCAATAACAAAAGGGTTTAAAGTTAGATGGAACAGATAGAAAGGAATAGTGAGGCCCACAGGCAGAGAGGGCAAAGGCTACCTAGGGAAGGAAGTGACGATCAGCCACTAGGATGACAGGGGCTATAAATCCAACCTGGCATCAGGCCAAGCATGGTGTAAAGCAAGGAGATGGGCAGATTGGATGGACCTCTTTTTATTTTTTTGTTGACACTATCTATGTTTGTATGTAGTTAAATGCATTTTAGTAATAAAATAAGAGGTGAATTAGAACAAATGCAAAACAACCACAGGTATGTTACTCTTGCGCTATGATTGGTGTCCAGTTTGAAACCAAAAATGTTAAGAAATTCATCATTAGGTTTGAGTGAGTGAGTTTGTCAGTCAGAGTCAGTCTTAGTTGTTCAGAGCCAGTCAGTCAGTCATATCTTGGATATAACCCACTGACACAATTATCTAATTTTAGTAGTGTCTCAAGGAAAGAATGGTCAAACATATAACAGCATTAATAGATATTTGTTTTATTTAGTAAGATAACTTAATATGCTATAGGACACAAGACAGATGACTAAGCACTCCCAGAGTTTCAGTTTAGAACATGTACATTATTTACCTGATAATAACCAACACATTCATCCAAAGTTTAAGGCAATGGTGTCAAATGATTTAGTACTTGTTTGGGTTCTGCTTCTTGCATTATAAGAGAAGATGGGAAGAGACCATTAGGGATGGTGTTAAAGCCTCAGAAATGCACAAATTAAGGAGGAATATAGAGCCAGAAGAAACCTGGGTGCAGATTATTGTAGGAGGAAGGAGAGTGGATAGGGTTGGGGTGGTGTATAGGCCACTGGCACAGAAGGAAACAACTGACAAAGAGGTGAGAGATGAAATAAAGAGGGTGGCGGGATGGTGGAAGTGCTTTTATTAGGGAACTTTAACATGCCAGACATGGACTGAAGTAGTGTAATAAAAGGATACACAAAAGGCCAGACCCTGGTAGATGAAAAGCATGAGGCATTTCTGTTGAGAACGTCATGGAACCCACTAGAGAAGGGGATTTGGTCCTGACAAGCAGGAATAATGTAGAGGAGGTCAAGGTGAGGGACCCACTGGGTCAAGCAAGTACTGGTGTGTGTGTGTGTGTTTGCGTGCATGTGTGTGTTAAAGTCTAGCTGCAGCCAAGTAAGATGCACTCCAGAACTAAAGTCCCAGAACTCAAGAGGGCAAATTTTGGGGGGATGTAAAAAGTGCTAGAGGAAAATTACATGGACCAAAAGCAGGGGTAGGAGTGGATTTTAAATGGAATTTGATAAAGGAGAGAGTACTGAAAGTAACTGATCTTGCCAAAAAAAAAAAAAGAATAAGGAAAGACAAGAGGGGTTGGAAACTACTGTGATCTTCTAAGGGATGGCAGATGGAATGAAAGAAAAAGAAAGGCTTTCATTGGGTACGAAACAGGTCAGGCAGAAGAGAAAAGGAAGGAATTTCAAGAATTGTTGAAGATGGCCAATACAACAGTGAGACAGGCAAAAGCATATGCTGAGTTGAGGTTAGCAAAGTGGGTTGAAGAGGGTGACAAAGCATTATTTTGATACATGTGAGAGCAGCACAACATGACCAGGGAAGGGATGGACAGGATTAATAAGGGGGAAGGGTGGAAGAAGGATGACAAGGGGAAGGCACACTTACTTCATCAATATTTGTGTTCAGTGTTCACAGTGGAAGGCAGAGCCTGCTGCTGGAATGCAGCATTAAAGCCAGTAGGGCAGGGGTTCTCAAATGGTGAGGCCAGCCTCCCTATGGAGGCCCCAACCTGCTCCAGGGGAGGCTCAAGCAAGTCTGAAAAAGTACTTTATTTAAATTTTGAGTTTTATATATTTTGTGTGAAGAGATGATGCAAACTGAAAGAGGACAATAGTAGGTGAATTTAATGTATTTATTTACTAATAGGTGACGGGGGGGAATGAGCCAAGGCCCATTTCAGGTTTACCCAGGGAAGTGTAGGGAGTGAATACATTTCAAAAGGTAACTTCAAAACAATCAAGAAATACACAATGAACAATAAACTAATAATGAGTGGTGGCAATTGATCAATTTGTAGCCTGATGGCTGAACAGCCCAAATACAAGGTTGAACACAGATGTGCTAAGAGCAACAGCAGGAAGGAGAAAAGTAATCCCGAAGTTGCTTATGAGCAGGGATGGAGTGGGAGAGCAAAGTATGTAGGAAGGTTATTTCATAGAGAGAAACAGAGAAAGTAGGCTGACCCATGAAGGTATTGCAACAAGGGGTAACAATGGTTCAAGAATGAAAATAGCAGAATACGTAGGTTGTTGACCTGGGGGGTATAATAAGTTGAATGATAATATTTGTTTATTTTGTTTTATGTGTTATTCAGATAACACCTTTGAGCACAGGAGCTCTTTTCAAAGGTTCCACGTCAGTATAAGACAAAGAGCTGAATGTGAGCCAAGTACTCAGATGTGTTTCCATTTTTCATGGTGTACTGCTCAAAGTACAGTATGATATTTGTCTTTGGGGAGGGCCAAGATTATTTCAATTTTTGGGGGAGGCTCAAATTCTTTTCCATGGATTTGGGGAGGCTTACTGTGACAAAGTCTGAGAACTATTGCAGTAGGGGAATCATTAGAAAGTACCAACATGGAGCCATCATGAAGAAGAGGGTGCTGAAGGGCATACAGGCACTGAAATATGGATAAAACAATGGGCCAAGAAGGGATGCATCAAATGGTATTGAAAAAGACGAGCAGGACCACTGGAAAATCTTTCCAGCTGCTCTTTAGAAATGGAGGAAGGTGCCTGTGGATATGAACACAGCAATTGTGGTTCCCCATACAGAAGCAGGAGGCGGGATGAGCTAGGCAATAATAGGCTGATCAGTCTGACATCCATACTAGGAAAACCACTGGAATCAAAAATAAAGGAGAGGCTGGTACGGTTCCTGGACATTAACAGCCTGTAGAATATTAGACAGCATGGGTTTACCAGTGGGAGGTAATGCCAACCAAACCTGATTGAAATCTTCGAATGGCTGACAAGAACTGTATTCAGGCAATAGACATCCCATATCTAGATGCCATTAAGGCCTTTGACTCCATCTGACATGGACAGTTGGTTAAGAAACGGAGCAACCTGGGGTGGGAGACAATATAATTAGGTGGGCAAAAAATTGCTGTGTGGGAGGACCCAGAGGGTAGTCCTAAATGCAAAGCATTCAGAGGTAAGGAAGGTCACAAGCTGAGTTTTCCAAGCATCGGTTTGAGGACCAGTACTTGAAACATACTTATATGTGACATAGGGAAGGGGGTCCAGGAGAAAATATGCCACTTCACAGGCAATACTACGATCTATAGAACAGTAAATAGCTCAAATCTGCTAGTCCTTCCAATATCCTAGTTCAGGGCTCCCAGATCTACAGAGATTCCTGCCCATTCCTGTATTATACAGGGAAACAGAGCCATCTACAGGAAAATTTTTCCCATAGACTTGCATAGGTTAAACGTGGAAAGAGAGAAATTTAACTCGATAGGAAATAATGTAACCTAGAGGGAAACACAGAAAAACTGCCATGGAGTTACAGGGAAAATGCCAAAATAATGTAGGGGCACTGCTAGCTGCCCTACTTTGATCCTGTCAGTTCCTGCAAGGTACCATAATGTGACACCTAGAACTAGCTACAATATTCCAAGTGAGCTGTCACCAGGGATCTGTTCAAAAGCACAACAACTTCCCTTGCTGTACTCAAAAAATACCTCTTTGTGTCCCCATTCTCCCAGTGTCTGGTTGCAGTTCTTAACTACCTGTCCTCACTGGGCCTCCTGCTTTGGCTTATTTGCTATAGCAATTGCCAAGTCCCATTCTTACTCATATTGTCTGATCCCCATCCAGTCAGATAATAATAAGCAGCTTCTTGATATTCAGGGCAGGGTCATGAAAAGAAATGACACGAGTGTAGTTCCCAGTTTTGGATACAGCATATGTCTTGCCAAATGTGACAAAATAGTTAGATGCTATTTTCAAATGTTCTCATGCATTTGTGACTGTTTCCCCTGTTTACAACAGCTTGTGTCAAAAAAAAGAGATGCATGTATCACTTTTGTTGACACAATATGGACTGAATCTGGCCTGTGAGGCAACTGCACCTGACAGTAAGGCTGCCTTTTCAGTGTTCAATCTTTTCAGACCAAATCATAGGAATGCCCCAGACTAATAAAGCAAAGCCCCACGAGGAACTTGAAACCCCTTCTCACCTATCTCTTTTAGCAAAATACCAGTCCAGTGGGAGTACAGTCATAACATTTTGCCTCCAGGACCACAACTCATGCCAATAACTTATTAAAGCATAATCTCCTCACCTATGCCATGGGAGACACAGATGGATAAAGATAAGATTGATAGCCTAAGAAAAGCATTGCTCCTTACTGCACAGCATCTGAATCAAGATGTCCCGATCTTGGTTCAAGGGATAAAAACAACCAAGACTGCTGCTACCTTCCCCATCACACTCGTCGCTCTAGTCTCATGGCCATTTGAACCAGCTGTATCTCCTTCCTTTAGTGTTGTTCAATTCATAGCCATTTTTCAATATTTCATTATTAATTTCTTAAAATAAAACAAGGAAATTCTATGTTAACTATTCTTGGTACAGTATTACATATGCCTGTCAAATAAAAGTGAATCTTCCCTTAAAATGGTAATAAGGGCCTAATAAACAAGATCATTTGCACTTACTGTAACTTCACAGACAAAGAACATGGGATGACCAGTGATACTGCTGCAGTGCACTAAAGTGCCACCTGGGAGAATAAGGCCTTGAATTCCTCCTAGGGTTAGCTGGGAGCCCCAAGCCTCAGTCACCAGAAAGGCCCAGTGAAGTAAGGGGCAGGCCACCTGATAGTCACACATCCCTTGCCAGCTGACCAAGTAGAGGCACTTATGTTGGCTGCAAAGGCAGCTGCTCATTGACCCCCCCTCCTGGGTGGTGGAAGGATGAAGCTGTGTGGGACACCCCTGATGAAATGGGTGAAGAGCCACGGACATTATTTTCTGTACCTCTTGAAAGGGAGCCTTGGTCTGTGGCTATGCGGTTTGGAGATTTGTAAGTATTTACATTTTCTAACCACAATAAAATGCCACAGCTACTATTTTGTACCTGGACTTGTTGTCTTTGTTGAGTGATCTACATTTTGGTTTCTCTGTTGTCTATTCCTAGCAGCAGCACCTGTCTTTTCTGAGCATGTGTTTTTGATTTTTGCAGCTCTGGGGACCTTACTTGTAGAGTGTAGGTAATGAAGGGAGCAAACAATTATGTAACATAAAGTAATAACAAAGTGTGTAATTTCTTCTAGATGAATGATCTTGAATTCCAAGAGGAGCATCTCCGGAAATATAAACAAAGGGTAAAACAGCATAATTTGAATGGACCAGCCTTGGTCTACAGTCATAACAACGACATTAAAGAAGCTCTTGAGATGAGTTTGGGAGACTGGACTACCTTTAGATTATATTTTCCTGCTGTAGAAGCTCTCCCTGGTATTTCTACAACTGCACCAAGGCGAGAAAGAAAAAGGCAATTCTTGAACTCAAGAGAGAATGTGTTCAAGGGAAGCAGTTATGCATTGTATGTTTCCAAGGATAATCTTTCAGACCAAACTAGAAATCCAAATGTTAACAATTTATAAGCACATCAATATTAAAATATGCTGGGCATTTTTATTTCTAATGTAAGTGGACTACAGGATAAACCAATTAATACTTGAATAATTATCCAAAAGCACAAAAGCTAAATAAATCCTCTAGGATGTGTGAAAACAGAAACATTCCAAAGCCAGACGGAAACTCCAGGAATCGATTTGAACATCATTCCTGAATTTACACAAGGAACTGGGTTTGACTAATTAATTTCATGCAAACATAAAGTATAGAAGCCACTTTTCTTTATGCTAAGCTGTACAATGGAATTACCATCCTACATTTTTACCATTTTCCTTTTGCTAACTCACTGATTTACTGACGCTTGGATACTGATACAGACTGAGTGATCCGCTTGTGGGTTTGTTAGGTGGCAAGTTATCATATGCAGTTTATTCCTCCCTTCTTCCTTGCCTCATTATCCTTCCCCTTGCCTCTCTCCACCTGCCTTTCTCAAAGTTATATAAATATATCCCCTAGGTCCATACCTCTCAACTGTCACACATTAAGAGGTACGTCACTCATTTTAACCCTCAGAAATCCTTTCTCCCACATCAAGGTAATGATATTCCACATTTCTCACAGAGGTTTTAAAGCACAAATTCATAATTATCTATTGTGCTCAATTATCAGTAAACATTATGAACACTAGTGCACTGATAGCCATAGTGTTCTGAGCTTGCAGTACCCTGTTTGATGCTATGTCACACATTTTGCTCATTTGTCCCACATCTTGTCACACATTTTGGTGAAGAAAGGTTGAGAGGTATGCCTAGGTCTTCCAAACTATTTTTTTTCACGTTGTACTTCTACAAATAGAGTTGTGCATCCTGAAGTATAGTTCATTATATTGTGTATCCACAAGTACAGTTCATTGCAAATATAGCAATAAGGACTACCATTTAGCACTGTCTTATCAGGCCATGTTTCTCCTCCCCTTCATCTAAACAGACTGAGATGCACACAGTGCTTTGGAGAAAAATGGCCATAACTTTGTGTTTATTGAAATCATACTTATACATATGAACATACGAAGAAGTCAGCAGAAGAAGGTCATTTGGTCTATCTAGTCTGCTCATATTGCAGGGTACACAGCTTGAGCTACTGTCCCTCTCCTCCCTCCCCACACCTCCCATCCTACCTAACCCGTGATCCTTACCTTAACCATGCCTATCCCTGCCTCTCTTAAATCTGCCTGCTGTCTTCAATGAGATCACCTTTTCCAGCAGTACATTTCAAGTGTCCACCACCCGCTCTGTGAAGAAGTGCTTTCTGACCCCCCTCCTAAACCTCCCACCCTCCAGCTTAAGACTGCTCCCTCATGTTATGGTTGCCACTCAGCTTAAAGAGACTCCCCTCATCCATCTTATTTATCCCTTTCCAAGTACTTGAAGGTCCCAGTCATGTTCCCTCTCTCGCCTATCTTCCAGGGAGTACATGTTCAGTGCATGCAACCTCTCCTCATATGCCTTACCTGCTGACCTGCAATCATCTTTGTAGCCCTCCTCTGGCTCTTCCTCAGCAGGTTAATGTCCTTTTTGAGGTGTGGGCACCAGTTCTGAACTCCATACTCTAGATGAGGCCTTACCAGGGACCTGCACAAGGGCAGTATGACCTCCTGTCTCCTACTATTGATCTCCCTAGATATACATCCCAGCATCTTGTTTGCCTTTGCTGCTGCTTTCCTGCACTGCATGGAGTGCTTCAGGTCACTAGTGATTATCACTCCCAGGTCCTTCTCCTCCTCCTCTGATGCAGATATTCAGACTCCACCCAGGTAGTACTCTGTCCTGGGATTCTGGCGCTAATATGCATAACTTTGCATATCTTGGCATTGAAGCCAGATACTTCTGTGGAATCACTTCTGAAGGAAAGAATTGTTGGGTACCTAGAGGCCAGTGGGGCACAGGACCCAAGGCAGAATGGATTCATGATGGGAAGGTCATGTCAGATGAATCTAATAGATTTATTTGACTGGGTGACCAAAGTAGTAGACCAGGGAAGGACTGTGGACATGGCCTACCTAGATTTTAGCAAGGCATTTGATACAGCCCCACACAAAAGATTAATGCACAAGTTAGCCAGCCTCAGAGTGGGGTCCCAAGGTGGTAGCCTGGTTAAAAAATTGGCTAGACAACAGGATGCAAAGGGTAGTAGTAAACGGAGTTCACAGTGAAGAAAGGAGGGTTACTAGTGGGGTACCGCAGGGTTCAGTACTGGGACCGGTCCTTTTTAATGTCTTTATAAGGGACATTGCAGAGGAAGTGGAAGGAAAAGTATGTCTCTCTGCAGATGACACAAAGATCTGCAACAGGGTTGATACACAAGATGGACTGGAAAGGATGAGAAGGGACTTGGCAAGGTTGGAAGAATGGTCAAATGTATGGCAGCTCGGATTCAATGCAAAGAAGTGCAAGGTAATGCACCTGGGAAACAAAAACCGAGGGGAAGAGTACAAGATGGGGGGTGAGATACTCACAACAGTAAAAATGGAAAGGGACCTGGGGATAATTATATCAGATGACCTAAAGGTGGGCAAGCAATGTGAGAAGGCAGTAAGGAAGGCTGGGGGAATACTGGGATGCATAGGGAGAGGCATCTTTAGTAGAAAACAGGAAGTTGTTATCCATCTGTACAGACAGTTGGTGATACCCCATCTGAGTACTGTGTGCAGTTCTGGAGACCCATCATCTACAAAGACATAGAGGAGGTGTCCAGAGGAGGGAACCAAAATGGTGCAGGGTCTACACCAGAAGACATAAGGACGAAAGACTAAAGGAGCTTAATATGTATACCCTTGAGAAAGAAGGGAGAGAGGGACATGATAGAAACTTTCAAGTACCTCAAGGGAATCAGCAAAATCCAAGAGGGTTGCATCTTTCAGAAAAAGATGTGCAAGAACAAGGGGGCACAATTTGAAGATGGGGGGTGGTTCAGAGGTAATGTGAGGAAGTATTTTTTCATGGAGAGGGTTGTGAATGCATGGAACAGCCTCCCTGAGGAGGTTGTGGAGTCAAGAACAGTGGGGGAATTCAAGAATGCATGGGACAGACATAAGGCAGTCCTAGTGGGGGGTAGGAGGAAGCAAGCTGTTGGTTATCTAGGATCTGCAGCTTATCTGTTAGGTAGGAAAATGGACAGACTAGGTGGGCCAAGCAGTCCTTATCTGCCATCAAATTCTATGTTTCTATGTTTCTATCCTGGACCACCTCCCCAGCTTTTCCAAATCTTCCTGTAGGTCCTGTATCCCTTCAACTGTGTCCACTCTCCTGCAGAGCTTGATGTCATCTGCAAATAAACACATTTCATCCTTAATGCCATCCCCAATGTCATTGATGAAGACACTGAACAACACTGGCCCCAGCACCAAGCCTTGTGCGACCCCAGTGGTTACCTCTCTGGTGCCAGATAACTCTCCCCCATAGCCACCCTCTGGGTTCTGTCTCTCAGCCAGTTTTCCACCTATCTGACCATCTTTTCCAGAACCCTGAGATCACCAACTTCCTGATCAATCTTTTATGGGACAGAGTCAAAGGTCTTATTTGACAGAGTCAAAGGCTTTGCTGAAATCAAAATAGAGAATGTCTACCGCTTGGCCCCTGTCTACTGTCATAGTGACAGAGTCAAAGAAGTCAATCAAATTCCTTTAACACAATCCCCCCACCCCTATGAATCCATACTGTCATGCATCCTGGAGACCATGCTCCTCTGGATATTCCACCATCCTTTCCTTGAGTATGGTTTCCATGAGCTTGCCCACAGTGGAGGTCCAAGTTACCCAAGTTACATTAGTAGTGTGCCATGTACAGCAAGGAAGTCATAGCAAGGCTTTGGATGGTCAAACTTGACCTTGCATCCTCTTACCCCAAAGGAGAACAGTCAAAGGATACAGCTACCAGAGGTACTCTGGCCTCCAAGGCAAAAGGGGTGACTCTTGAGCCATATGATGCAAATGCATCCATCCCCTGTCAGATGACACTACACACACAGGCCACACCCAAAGAGGCTATCTCATGACCATCCCCATAGGGGGTACTCTAGCTTTCCAGGCTCTCACCTCCTACCAGCCTCAGGGAAAACCATCTACAGAAGGCCCAAGTTTTTCCATTACCGGCTTTGTGTAATCCTTGTGAAACTACCGTGCCATCACATATTACATGATTGTAACATCCTACAACTAAATCTACACTAAAAACTCTTTAACCTCACTGGAGAAGACAAAAAAAAGGAAAACTAAACTGGGAAAATTCCTTTCAGACCCTTAAGGCACTTCCCCATAGTGGGACAGTGGATTCCCTATTCCAAGCCATTCCCATGACTTGTTTTTAAGGAAGTGTAAGGGTGGGAATTCCAGCCAGAGAGGAGACACAAGACGGCTTTCCAGAGCTGTGCTCCAAGTTAATACCCCCTTGATCCTCCCCACTGGCCACAAGCCTCTTTACCTAGAGAAACCTTACTTGCCTTCCTAGCCTCACCTATAGTTGGAGTCTACATGCCTACCTCCCTGACCTACCAGCTCAGGTACAAGTAGGGGCAGTAGCCACAGACAAATCCTTAACTGCAGCAATACTTTGCAGGCTCTCTATTGTCTTAGAAGGCCACATTCCTCTTCCCCTCACCCAAACAGACTAAGACATACACAATGCTTTGGAGAAAAATGGACACAGTCATGTGTTTATTGAAATTATAATCCTAACCAAAGTTATATTAGTAGTGTTACATGTGCAGCAAGAAAATTGTAGCAAGGCTTTGGATGGTCAGACTTGATCTCAACCATCCCCTAACCCCAAAGGGATCTAACAAAGGGTATAGCCTCTGGAGGTACCCTGGCCTCCAAGACACAAGGAGTGGCTCTTAGGCCATGTGACATGAGCCCATCCCTTGTTGGATGGTGCTACACATGCAGGCCATGCCCAAAAAGGTTATCACATGACCGCCTCCCCACAGAGGATACTCCAGCCACCCAGGTCTGCACCTCCTGTCAGCCTCAGGGAGAACCATCTGCAGAAGATGTGAGTTTTCCCATTACCCCTTTTGTACGCTCCTTGCGAGACTACCATGTCACCATAGGATGAGCACGTCTCCCACTGCTCATCCTCCCAAGCACTTCCTGCTAGTAATTTCTCCTTATCACTTTGCAAGTTAACTTAAAACCTATCACAACTCATGTCTGTAAGGGGACACCATCCCAGGCATAGAACTGTGGTACTGCAGTGACTATCCCATCATGCATTAGAATGGTTCTGCCAACAGAGTCCATAAAACTCCACATGGCCATGTTGGTCAACCTGTGGGCTTTCTCGGTTGCAGAGGGTCTCCTGTATGTGGCCAGTGCCTCTATTGGATGATGTGCAACCAGACTATGTGTTCCCCCAGCCAAGCTTCTCAAAGCAAAACCAGCTCCTCCTTTATGTTGTTCAGCAGCTTCATTTACTTTACCACTACCTGGTCATTTCCTCCCAGATGTACCACCAAAATGCTGGAAGGACCCTGCTGTTGAGCTTCAAACATGACCCACAGGAGGAAGTCATCCCATCTCATCCTTGAAAGTCCCAGCCAGTGTATCTGTTGTTACCAAGGGTCCAGGAAAAGTTTCTTGCACCAGAGAATCCACAGTCCAATTGAAGAAGTGCCTGTATAACCAAATTTGCCTAGGGTGGGAAACACCACCTGCCAGTAAACAAAAAGCAAGAAGGTTAAAGAAAATGTGGTCACACATACCCTTCAAATACCTGTGACCTCCATTGGGCAAGTGCTTAGATTTGACCGTCTGTCAACCTCTTGGCCCTAGCATATATGGCAGCCCTAATGCAAAAGGAATGAGTGCTGAACTTCACTGAGTCCACACCCAACCCTCTCATGGCTTTTTCTAGAATGTGGCAAAACTGGAATGCCTTCAGCAGGGTCCTGTCTCCATGCCAAAAGAGCATGACCCACCACCTTTCTACTGGGCTATGTATCCCAGGACCTGGGTGCAGTCATCTCACTATACCCCTGGGGAGGCCTCAGGCTGCACCTGCACCACAAGCCATCTGAACTGTCTTTCTCCTCCAAAGCTGGACAAATATCCCTTCCTGGGTCACCACCACATCTTTGCCCCCAAGTTGGCTGGACCAATTTTGGACACCAGAAAAGCCCCACAGAAGACCACCAGCAATGCTGTGTGGATCAGAAATGCCTCTGATGGTAAGGAGCACACCTTTGGCAGCTTGCCCCACACTTGCTCCATCAGGGCCAGACTAATTACCCTTTACCTGTCTGGTGGATTTGGAGTACCACAGGATCATCCCTCCAGCATTTTGCAGAGTTGAAATGCCTGCATGTTGTCCTCCAGACCAGTGACCTTGGAGAACCATGAAATGCCCACCAAATGCTAGCTCAATGTCCCTGGCATCAAACCTTCTTGTGTCATCTGCACTAAATAAGGGCATAGCTGGTCCACCAAGATGAGATACATGTTCTGCCACATCCCGACCTGTGGCACACTCTGGAAGTTTTCAGCACCCCTCCTGTATGCTGCCCTCATGCTGGGTACTAATGAATTCCTGAGTAACTCCCAGTCTTCTGGACCATAAACTCCCAGAGGTAGAATAGGACTTCTCTGAGATGCACCTCTGCTTCTGGGCCAGCTCCTGGAACCTCCGCCACTGCAAATGGGAAACAGCATCAGTAGTACTGTTATACACACCTGACACATCATCAGCTTTAAACTGGGTATTAAGCACCAAACACTTGAGCACAAAAACTCACATGAGGTCATCCAGTGGGCCCTTGGCCCCTAACTGTCCATTAATAGAGTGAACCACCCCAGTGATGTGTGTCCTATATGATACCTTCTATCTCAAAAGCACTCACCCCACACTACCAAGTCAACCATGATGGGAAAGAATTCCAATGGTGTGATTTGCTTGGTTCAGCCTTCTCCCTCCCTGGAAGGTGGCCATTGCTCTGTGCACCATTCTCCTTGAAAGTAAGCTCCAAATTCTAAGCCCCCAGATATATCCTTGAACAACTCAAGCTCTAGGCTGGTTGTAACTTCATGCCAGATTGACATCCCATAGAAGCAGTTCATGAAAGAGAGCCAAACCCCAAGGTCCTCTTTCATGCTCTCAGTCACCTGGAGCCTATAGTGAGGCTTCTTGCGAACATATGAACATACGAAATTTGCCAGCAGATAAAGGCCTAGGGGTCTATCAAGTCTGCTCAAATGTGCAGCTAGCACCCCTTATTCTGCAGCTGCCCCTCCCTTCCACCCTTCCCCTTCATTAACCCCATTCTTACATCCCGTGCCTGCCTTCACCAAGTAGTGCAGGAAATTCTTGCCCATGGGAATTACCTCACAAGCAAATCTGAGGTGGCCAAGCAGCTGATGTAGTTCACGAAGGTAATCTTACACACCTTCACCACACTGATCAACAAATTCCCTCAGTGCCACAGCCTTCTCCTGTGATAGGTGAACATCAGTCACAACACAGTCAATCATAATACACAGGAAGGACAGCATGGTACATTGTCCCTCTGTCTTGTTCTGGGCCAGAGGCACCACCAGGTTACTGCACACCCCCTGTAAAGAACCCAGTATGCACCCACAATCTCTAGTCCCCGGCCCGTCCACAAGCTGGAAGTCATCCAGGAAGTGTACTACCTCCAAATAATCCATGGTATGTGTGGCTGCTCAGTGCAGAAATGTGTTGAACTACTCAAACATACCACATGCCACTGTGCACCCCTTTGGTATGCAATTGCTAGGACAGTACCAGCCCCCAAACTTCATGCCCAGTAAATCACTAGCCTCTGGGTGAACTGGCAATAGCCAAAATGTGGACTGTATGTCTGTCTTCACCAACAGAGCCCTATTCCCCATTGCTAAAACCACTTCCATCACCCTACTGAACACTGCCATGTAGTACAGGTCATTGTGGTCATTGACTGAGTCCTCCTCTGGATAAGATAAGTGATTAATCATTCTGAACTCACCTTTAGCCTTCTTGGGCACTAGGCCCATGAGTAACACCCTGAGATATGGAAGGGGCAGTGCAGGTAAGGGCCTGCTGATCCTCCCTGCTGCAACTTCCTTCACCACCTTGCCCAGGACCACTTTTAGTCATTACCTGGTAGACCTCATATTTTGGGCCTTCTACAATCTACAAGAGCCATCATCTGGTATTCTAAAACCATCCATTAGGCCATCTACCCAGGCATGAGTGGCCATCCGTTCTGAGTAATCACCCTGCCAAGCCTCGATGCAATCCACACTTAAGGTCATTGGGAGGCTTGTTACAACACTTCCAAAATGGCCACAGTATGGAGTTTCACAGTTTACAATAAATTAATTGGTGAAGACAGCCACTACATGTACCATGATTAAAATTATAACAGCTCCCCAACCCAAACTCTTCCCTCTAGTACTCTGTCTCCCTTTTTTCTGTGACTGCGGCTACAAGAGGAGAAAGCCACTGTCAGTTTGGTGGACCACCCTGCCAACCAAGATCACAGGTCTAAGACATCCCAGGTCCTGGCTGGGTCATTTTGCTTTCACAACGAAATTTCTTGTCGTATTCCAGCCAGACGCTTCCTGGCTTGCTGGTATCCATACTTTAATAAGTCTGTAGGCTGGCTGCTTTAACCTGCTTAATCTGGGTCAATATACTTGCAAAATTGCAAACCCAGCTGACCAGTTCTCCCAGGTCTGGTATACTCATAGAATCATAGAAGTTTGACGGCAGAAAAGGACCATACAGGCCCATCTAGTCTGCCCTTTTTTCCCCCTACACCTCCCCCTCCCAGCCAGCCCCTGCCCTCCCCCAATACTCAGCTCCATATGCTTGTCCCATGCCCTCTTGAATTATTCCATCGATTTAGCACCCACCACTCCATCTGGTATTTTGTTCCAGGGCTCCACCACCCTCTCCATGAAGAAATGCCAGCTCACATTGCCCCTGTATATTTTTCCTTGCAGTCTGAAGTTGTGCCGTCTAGTTCTGAACCCCTCCTTCCTCTTCAGTAAACCCTCTTCTCCCACTTTATTGAGCCCTTTTACATGTTTAAAAGTTTCTATCATGTCTCCCCTTTATCTCCTTGTGTCCAGCATGTACAGATCCAGCTTCTTACACCTCTGGCCATATGTCTTTTCCTGCATGCCCTGCACCATCTTGATTGCCCTTCTCTGAACACTCTCCAATGCATCTAAGTCCTTGCAGAGATGTGGCCTTAAGAACTGAACCCTGTACTCCAGGTGTGGCCTCACCATGGCTTTGTAAAGAGGCATTATTACCTCCCTTCTTCTGCTATGCATGCCAGCATTCCATTGGCCTTTTTTGCCACCCTGTTAAATTGGATTCCTACTTTAAGGTTTGAAGAGACTATGATCCCCAGATTCCTCTCCTGTTCTGTTACTTTGATTTCCTCACCACTTAGGGTGTACTTTGCTCTTCTGTTCCTACTCCAGCGCTTCGACCAGGATGTGATCTTCCCCAAGGGTCCCTGAGGAATACCACACCATGGTCAAAGTGCTGGGTTAACTGGTTTGGAGAGTTTGGAGAGTTACTTCATGTTATGTCTGAGAGGAGAGCCTGTTATAATCGTCTACCAAATTAAAGTTTGGAATTTAGAATATGAAGCAGCGTCTCATCCTTCCTTTCAACAGGAGTGCAGTGAATTTCTTGGATTTTTGTGAGTCAGTTGGAGACAGCAACCCTTTTCACCACCTGACTCCACTTGTGTGCAAAGAGCAAATTTATGGTAACCTTTTCAATTTTAGCCCTCCCTCCCCCCTCAGCCTAGTAATCCCCTGCCTTGTCCTCCTCCTCTCCCTCATATATTTGAAAAAGGTTTTATCTCCCCTGTTGGCCTTTTTTTATTTTTTCTTCTCAGTATCTGCTTTTGCCCTTCTGATCTTCTTCCCCGCCAGACTCCTCTTTTCCCTGTACTTTTCCTGATATTCTTTGCTGAGTGTCCTTTTACATTTTTTAAAAGCCCTCTTCCTTTCACTGACTGCCCCCACAACTTCCTTTGTAAACCAAAGTGGTCTTCTCCCCTTCTTGCTCTTCCTAACCTTTTTTGTGCACATTTCTGTGGCTTGCAGTACCCCTCCCTTGATGACCTCCCATAACTCATCTACTGCCCCTATATTTTCCATATCCTCCAGTGTCTCCTTTACTATCCTTCTCATCTTGTCAAAGTCTGTATGTCTGAAGTCCATGACTGTAGTACTGGTTTTAATTATCTTCCTCCCTGTCCATACTTACCCTGAATCTTACCATGCTGTGGTCACTGTTGCCCAAGGCTTCCCCCATCTGCACCTCCTCCACACTCTCCCATTTGTCAGGACCATGTCCAGCAGGTTGTTGCCCCTTGTTAGCTCCCTGACTAGCTATTGAAGGAATACCCCCTGCAGCGCAGCTGGTATCTCCCTGCTTCTTGATGATGCTGCATCTGGGATTTCCCAGTCTACATCTGGGAGGTTTAGGTCCCCTACCAGCAGTAATACTGGGACCCTTTTCTTAGCTTCCACCCCCTCATCCTTGTCCTTTTCCTATTAGTCATACTCCGACTCTCTGGGTCTGTTAAGAAATGTAAATATATCCACATATTCTGTGTTGTCTATCTGCTACCACACCTTGTTGGACAGATGCAAATCCACTGGCTCCACCAAGTTCACATAGCACATGGCAATCAGCTGCTGCATAGGCTGCTGCCTGGGTACCCCCAGAGTAGATGGTGTGGCTCCTGCCCCTTGTTCCAATGTAAGCACTGTCCCCATAGGCTGTGGATCTAGCTGATTATGTTCCTTCATTGCAATGAAGACCAGCACCTTATCAAGCTTTTGCTCAAACAGTGATGTGTTCAACAGGGGCACTAAAGACTGGAGTCATTCCATGAAAGCTGGTGTCAGGTCTCCTGACTCCTGGGGTATAACCATCAGTGTAACACGATTGGTTTGCACTGCAGGCTGGGGTTCTACTTTCTTATGCTTCTGGGCATCCACAAAGGCTAGCACCTATCAAACATTTGCTCAAACAGCAATGTCTGCATATCTGCTATGTTAACCTGTTGGCCCAATGGAGCCTCCAGAGTCTTTGGGAGAGCTGTGCTTGTCAGTTGCTGGGGGAATGGTGGGGCTGGGACCACTAGTTGAGGGAGTGGTCTGAAGCAGCACATCTGGCAGAACTACTGGTTGACTTGTTCCCCTGACCCCTCCAGGACTGCTGGAGGCTGGACCTGTGTTGGGGCAGCTATGGGGGGTTGGTCCCCCTTGTGCTGGATGGACACTCCCCTTCCCTTCCCAGGCACTTTTCGACTGGCTTGACCCTCATGCTGGGACCATCATTATTTCAAATTAACAATGTCTTCAATTCGTTGACATTCTAGTTCTCAAAATGTGGCCTACCTTGTGGTGGATTTACCAAAACAAACAGGACCTCATGGGTTCTGGAAGCAGGATTCCCACTATGTCTTCCATGCCACCCAGGCCAGTGCCACCAGCTTCCTTTCAAAGTCCGCCACTGCTGTCTTCTCCTTTCCTTGTATTCTGGCTCACTCTGCAATCTGTGAGAACACAAATACACAGAACACCAAAACCCTTGTCTGCATTACCTACCACCACTTCCTACTACACCACAAGGTTGCATGAGATATATATATATATATATATATATATATATATATATATATATATATATAAAGCATGTCCTCACCATTTTTTTCCCTACTTTTCTCTTCCCCAACCCATTGCCCTACTTTTTTATTTATTTAAGAGGCTAGACAAAGTAAATCTGCCCACCTCAGCCAGCTGTCTGTTGAGTATAGGCACATTGGGGGAGAAGCTTGTCATGGCAGTCTGGCTTTTCCACATTCCCCCTAACCTATAGGTAACTCAACCCTCTCTGTAGGCCAATAATCCCTGTGCCCAACTCCAAGGGAACACGTCTTGTGAAAGCATATAATGTAGAGAGGGCAGTCCTAGCCTGGGTTTTAAAAATTCAATTTCTTATTTAATCAGTTTGTATGTCCATGATTCCTCCAGATCAGCATATCTACACAGACATTTCATGTATGTGAATATTTTTCTTTAAGAAACAAAACAAATTACCCCAGTGCAATTTCTTTCTTTCTTTTTATTTATTGAAGTCTAGGAATTACAACCCTTTGAATCAGGGACTTTTTTTCAAAGGCTCCATGTCAGTACACAGTGTGGCAGGCAAGTAGAACAGGCATCATGAACAATGACATTCATAGTACACAAAGAGAACAATTACATAATAGGAGCTATTACAAAGGATCCATGTCAGTGCAAAGTGTGGCAGGCAAGTGTTATAGACATCATGAACAATGACATTCATAGTACACAAAGAGAACAATTAAATAATAGGAGCTATTACAAAGGTTCCATGTCAGTGCAAAATGTGGCAGGCAAGTATTACAGGCATCATGAACAATGACAGCAATTATATAGAGAGAACATTTTTCAATAGGGAGTTATCTAATAATGATGCAATACAATAAACATTGTCAATTGACATGGGAGCAGCCAAAATTGTTGAAATAAGTCAGTCCCATGTTATAGCACAATGTCTGCTGTGCTTTAGTATTAATAATAAGTTTTTTCCATACATCACCCACGCAGAGGCAAAGTCTTTCTTTAGATAGGTCTGGATACTCACAGGCTGTAGCAAAACTGTTTAGTGATGATCTGTTGATCTAAATTGTGTTTGCAACATTGCTGGTGTCCACTGCAAGCTATGAATTTGGTAAAAAAATAGCATATGAAAGCCTGCAATAACATTACACAGACAATGGACAAAAGGCTGCAATCACTACAGTTATAGATAATCTTTGCCAATTAATGAAAAATTATTTTGTCAACCTTTTTATTTATTTATTTAGGTATATATTTTATTTATTTTGTCTTCATAGCAAAACTGCAGACTGGCACTCCCAGCCTGCATGCCATATGTTGTTGCTCCTCAAAGGGACTTACTAGTTTCAAATACACATTACGTGAATTTTGTGAAAAAATATAGTTGTCCCCTCTCCCCAACCCACCAACAAAGATTATTAAATATAATACTGCATGGCTCCAGAAATGAAGGAAGCAAGCCAAGTTGGGGAGGGGACTTGAGACCTAGTAGCCACATTGAGTAGACAATAGCCTGTAGTTTAAGAAGACTCTCCCTAGACAAGGCAAATGACCATACGACACTGTAATTCAGCATGTAAATACCCCAAAATGCAAGCTAGTACTGAAAACATTTCTAAACATTAACTAAAAATATCTCCAACTGTCTTGTGTACACTGTTTTATATTCTAGAACTTAGCCATGCACAGAACACATAATATTGAGAACTAAATCAAAAGCAAAATGTTGCCAGTTACATATCCTGTGTTTTAAGCTTAATCCCTGGACACAAAGGAAAAAGCAATACGTTGACAGTTACAGATCATAAATTTCCTTCTTAGTCTTCTTATACCAAAAGCATGTACAATTGTTGCCTGTTACAGCTTCTATATTTCCAGATAGACCTCTAACCAAAAACCCTGCACAAAATGTTGCCAATTACAGATTCAATGTTTCCAGCTTTTCCATCTAAGTAAAAGCTTGCTACAATTCTGCCAGTTATGGATTGTATATTTCTAGCAAGCTGTCACATGGCTGTAAAATAAAAGCACTGAAAATTGCAAGCCAAACTGATGTAACTTTATGTAAAACTCCAAACTTTTCACTTCCAGGAATGAACGGTGTAGGAGTATGTAGGAGTACATGATAGGGAAAAGACAGCTTGAGCTAAGAACAAAGATAGTTTCACGGCTAGCTATGTGGGTGAGCAAGACTCATTCAATGTATGGGAAACCTCTCAAGCCTACTTGAAGCAAAATCTTACCAGAAATATTTAAAACAAAACTGAGCTGCTGCTGCATATTCAATTCTGGCTGAAATAGATGGGGAAATGAGCAATTCCAGCTGGAGTGGAGAAACAAGAGTGCCCTGCATAGCTGTGCTCCCAGTTAAATGCCTCCTTGCTCCTCCCCTCTGGCCACATGTTCTCCTGCCTTAGGAAACCCAACCTGCTTGCCTAACCCCACTCTAGTGGGGGTCTACCTGCCTACCTCACTGACCTACCAGTGCAAGTATCAGGAGGGGCAGAGGCCACAGGCAAATCCTTGGCTGCAACAGTCCTTTGCAGGATCTGTAATAAAAGTGACATGGACCCAACCCACATAGTAACATGTCTGCTATATTAATGTTTGAACCACACTTCGAATACCAAAACCCGAGTCCCTAGGTCCTACCAATATCCCCATGTAACTAGGTTGTCTATAGAAGGCCTTCTGTCTCTACAATGCCTAATAAGTTGAGAATTATATGTTCTAATATTGGAAAGTTTATAGATTGAGGAATCAAAGAAAAATTTCCGCTGAAGGTGAAAGCTGCCTAATTTGTAAAACATAGTCCTTCTTAAAGAGGAACTGTCATCAACAAGATTTCTTAATGCCTGAAAACCCATAAAAAGCTAATTTTAGTGAGCCATTGTGTTTATCTGTGTGTCTTTGCAGTCCAGAGTTATTCATATGTAAATCAGCCTGTAATTAAGGTCTGGGGGCAGTCATATGTTTCAGGCTCCTGACAGGAAATGATGCCACCGAGGAACCTGTCCCTCAATTTACTGCAGGTTAAATAGGAAATCATCTGTTTTATTAAGTGTGTTTTAAAGTGTTATTGCAGCACTTTCTACATTTATAATAAATGTTTTGTATGTGCATTGAAATTAGTGAGTTATCACCTCTACATTTGGCTGGCTCTGTGGTGTCAACAGGTATTAGGGCCCCATATCAGGATTTCTAAACCCTGACTGTGTTCCTGTCAGTACAGATTTCTGGGGCTGCCACTGTACCAACTTCTGTCTTATTCTGTTCCCTCTCTTACAGCCTTTTCTCTTACAATTTCAGGTGTGAACTCAGGTCTACAAGATGCAAATATGGCTACAAACCTACTGGCCTGGCATCATGGGGCCAGTCTTGAAATGTGTAGTTTTTGATTGACAGCTGGCAGCACAGCCTAGAGGTTAAAGTAAAGAGCTATTAACAAGCTTCATTCATCCAGCAGAATGGGTTTTGATTTCAATATGCTCTAGTTGTATAGTGTCTGACCAGAGCAAGTCACATATCCTCCCTATGGTCCCAAAACACACCCAGAAACAAGCAGTAGTTGTGCACCTTTCCTGGACAAAGACAGTAAAAACAATCTGAGCATGTTGACTTGAAAAGAAAAAAAAATAGGACACCATTAATTGTTTTATTAATTGCAAAAACACATAGACGGACAACATTGTTAAAATGTGCATAACCTGAAATGTATTATTAAAAGAGTATATTACTTTTTTTGATGAAGTTAAAAGTATAATAGTTTCTTACTGAAATACTTTGGATGGAATGGGATTTTCTACCGTAAAAGAAAAAAATTAATCTGATTGATGCTGCTGCTCATTCCCTTCGAACATGTCGTACACTGTGCAGCTATGCCAATGGATCACAACTTTCCAGAATGCCATTCCCACTTTAATGTAAAAAAAGAAAGAAAAAAGAGAGCGACATGCTGTGTGTGTGTGTGTGTTTGCGCATGTGCATCTGTGCGTGTGTGTGTGTGTGTGTGTGTGTGTGTGTGTGTGTTTGTGTGTGTGTGTGTGTGTGTGTGTGTGTGTGTCTATCTCCTAGCACCACAGCTTGGAAGGACAGGAAGCGAATCCTCAGGATCATGGGAGCAGCTGTACGAGGGAGAGAGCTGGATGTCATTGTCCACCTAGGAACAAATGACCTGGCTAGGAATGGGATCAGAGCAGTGCAGGAGGAGTTTGTAGAGTTGGGGAGGGCCCTTAGACAAGTAGCGCACACAGTAACCTTCTTGGAGGTGCTGCCTGTCTATGGCAAGGGTGATGCTAGGGTACTCCTCACCAAGGAATTCAATGAATGGTTGAAAAAGTGGTGTGGAGCTCAGTGTTTTGGCTTCATTGGGGACTGGAGAGCCTCCTGAAGGGATGCAAACCTATACTGGCATGATGGTCTGCATCTGTCCGGGGGGGACCAGGATCCTAGGTGAGAGGTTTAAATGCTTCATTGGCAAGCATTTAAACTAGCCAAGGGGGGAGGCACTGAAAAGGAGCAGGGAAATCCCAGCCTCCCCCCTCAAAACATGGTATTAGTGAGGTAAACACCAAGGAAGAGAAGTCATTAGGGAGCAGGACAGAGGTAAATGTAAAAAAAGACAAAGGCAGTAAGCACAGGGGTGGGGCTGAAAGGGGTAAGGCCATCAAAAACTGGAGGGTGATGAGTACCAATGCCCATTGTCTGTGTAACAAGCTCCCTGAACTAGTGGTCTTGAAGGAAGAGGGTTGCCTGGATATTGTGGCAGTCACAGAAACATGGTACACAGAGAACCATAACTGGGTTGTCAACATACCAGGATACACAATCTACAGGAGGGACAGAGAGGGTAAAAGAGGAGAAGGAGCAGCTCTCTATGTAAAGGAAGGGATCAAAGCAACAGAACTAAAGAGCAAACAGGGAGCAGATAAGGCACTCTGGGTCACCCTGGAGACAGGAAATGGCACCACAATCCACATGGGAGTTGTATACAGACCCCCATCTCAGGGGAGGGAATGGACAAGGAAATAATAGAAGGCATCATTAGAATGGCAGAAAAAAGGGGAGATATTGTTGATGGGGGATCTGAATATGCCAGATGTTAACTGGAGCACCTTTGCTGCAGGCACATCCAAGAGCAGGGACATTCTTGATGCCCTACAAGGGGCATGCCTCAGACAGCTAGTACTGGAACCCATTCAGAAGGGAGCAATCTTAGACCTGGTACTCTCAAATGGGAACAGAGAAAGAATCTCAGATTTAGAAGTGGGTAGCCATCTGGGAACAAACGACCACCAAACAGTGTGGTTCACAATAAACATAGCCATACAATCAAGCAATACAAAAGCAAGAGTATTTGACTTTAGGCGGGCTGACTTTGGGAAAATGAGAGAGTGCCTCAGAAAAGCACTAGCAAACAGGCAAGAAGGAGGGGTGGAGGAACATTGGGAAGTAATCAAAATAGCCACCACAGAGGCAACACGCCTTTGTGTAAAGCAAATCCACAAAACACAATGAAGGAAAAAAATGCTATGGTTCTCAAAAGAGGTGGCAGGGAAGGTTAAGGATAAAAGGATAGCATTCAGGAAATATAAGGAAACACAGAAGAAGCAGGACAGAGAACTTTATCACTTAAAGCAGAAAGAGGCAGGGAAAGCAGTCAGAATAGCAAAGGCCAAAACAGAGGAAAGGATAGCCAACTCTGTTAAGAAGTGGGCTAAGACCTTTTATAGGTACTTTAGAGAGCAAAGAAAGACCAAAGGAGGGATACTGAGGCTTAATAAATGGGAGGGAATGTGGGCAGAGGGTGACAGTGAAAAAGCAGGGATACTGAATGAATATTTCTGCTCAGTATTCACAAAGGAAGAGGAGGGAGAGGTACCTAAACTAAACAAGAGAAACACTCTGAAGATGAGGGTCAATACCAGTCTATTTACAGAAGAAAGGGTTCTGAAAGAACTAATAAAATTGAAGGTGGGCAAAGCAATGAGGCCTGATGGGATTCACCCAAGCATTCGAAAAGAACTAAGGGTAGAGCTAGTGACACCACTGACTACTCTCTTTAACAAATCATGGGAGGATGGGGTGGTACCTGAGGACTAGAGGAGGGATGATGTGACTCCTCTTCACAAAAGTGGGAGCAGGACAGAGGCAGGAAACTACAGACCAGTTAATTTGACCTCAGTGGTAGGGAAAATGATGGAATCACTTCTGAATGAAAGAATTGTTGAGTACCTAGAGGCCAGTGGGGCACAGGACCCAAGGCAGCATGGATTCACAATGGGAAGGTCATGTCAGATGAATCTAATAGATTTCTTTGACTGGGTGACCAAAGTAGTAGACCAGGGAGGGGCTGTGGATGTGGCCTACCTAGATTTTAGCAAGGCATTTGATACAGACCCACACAAAAGATTAATACACAAGTTAGCCAGCCTTGGAGTGGGTCCCAAGGTGGCAGCCCAGATAAAAAATTGCCTTGACAACAGGACACAAAGGGTAGTAGTAGTAAACGGAGTCCACAGTGAAGAAAGGAGGGTTACTAGTGGGGTACCACAGGGTTCAGTACTGGGACCGGTCCTTTTTAATGTCTTTATAAGTGGCATTGCAGAGGAACTGTAAGGAAAAGTATGTCTGTTTCCAGACGACACAAATATCTGCAACAGGGTTGATACACAAGATGGAGTGGAAAGGATGAGAAGAGACTTGGCAAAGTTGGAGGAATGGTCAAATGTGTGGTAGCTCAGATTCAATGCAAAGAAGTGCAAGGTAATGCACCTGGGAAACAAAAACCCAGTGGAAGAGTACACAGTGGGGGGTGAGATACTGACAACAGTGAAAATGGAAAGGAACCTGGGGGTAATTATATCAAATGACCTAAAGGTGGGCAAGCAATGTGAGAAGGCAGTATGGGAGGCTGGGGGGATGCTGGGATGCATAGGGAGAGGCATCAATAGTAGAAAACAAGAAGTTGCTATCCCTCTGTACAGACAGTTGGTAAGACCCCATCTGGAGTACTGTGTGCAGTTCTGGAGACCCCAACTCTGCAAAGACATAAACAGAGTGGAGGTTGTCCAGAGGAGGGCAACCAAAATGGTGCAGGGTCTGCACCAGAAGACATATGAAGAAAGACTAAAGGAGCTTAATATGTATACCCTTGAGGAAAGAAGGGAGAAAGGGGACATGATAGAAACTTTCAAGTACCTCAAGGGAATCAACAAAGTCCAAGAGGGAAGACTCTTTCAGAAAATGAGATGTACAAAAACAAGGGGGCACAATTTGAAGATAGAGGGGGGACGGCTCAGAGGTAATGTGAGGAAGTATTTTTTCATGGAGAGGGTTGTGGATGCATGGAACAGCCTCCCTGAGGAGCTTGTGGAGTCAAGAACAGTGGGGGAATTCAAAAATGCGTGGGACAGACATAAGGCAGTCCTAGTGGGGGTATGAGGAAGTAAGCTGTTGGTTAACTAGGATCTTCAGCTTATCTGTTAGGTAGGAAAATGGGCAGACTAGGTGGGCTAAGTGGTCCTTATCTGCCATCAAATTCTATGTTTCTGAGAAAAGTGCTACACTAACTGAACTGTACTGAAAGGGAAAAAAATTATAGCCATTAATTAAATAAAATAATATATGGGTTGGTGCGTGTAAAAACCAAAATTTTCCACACACCCTTGGTGTATGATGTTTTTACAAACTTTCAACAGAAAGACTCCAGCTCTTTTTATAAACCCCACAGGCTTTGCCCTCAGGACTAATGTAGCATCCCACACTGTGTGTGTGTGTGTGTGTGTGTGTGTCTGTGTGTGTGTGTGTGTGTAAAATTCTGGTTAAATACACCCACCCATCCAAATATTATTCTATATTTTAATAATGCAGTTTAGATTATGCATGTTTTAACAATGTTGTTCATCTTATGTTTTTGCAATTAAATAAATAATTAATGGTGTCCTATTTTTTTTTCTTTTCATGTAAAATCTGGACAGAAAGAGCGTAATATTTTCAGAATCATAACACATTCTCAGATAGTTTTTACAGTCTTTGTCCAGGAATGCCACAAGGAGGTGGGAGGTCTGGATAGTCAGCAACATGGGTTTGTGCCAGGTAGATCATGTCAAACCAATCTTGTGGAGTTCTACAAATGGGTAACTAGACAGGGGAAAGCCTGTGGATGTATTATTCTTGGACTTCAGCAAGGCATTTGACTCTGTCCCCCACAATGGTCTGGTGGAGAAATTGACAGGGTTGGAAGTAGGCCCTCTGATGGTCAGATGGATTGAAAACTGGCTAGCTGGATGCACCCAGAGAGTAGTGGTCGGTGGGGAGCTCTTGAACCCTAGAGAGGTCGGTAGTGGGGTACCACAGGGCTTGGTCCTGGGTCTGATCCTGTTTAATGCATACATATCAGACATCAGGAAGGGTATAGGGTGTGAAATGAGTCTCTTCACTGATGACTCCAAGATGGGAGCAGTAGTTGATGGGGAAGAGGGGAGGTTGGCCCTGTAAGGGGACCTGGACACCCTGGAAAGCTGGGCTCACACATGGAAATTAAATTTCAATATCACCAAGTGCAAGGTGTTACATCTTGGGCGGGGAAACCCTAAACACAGGTACACCCTGGGAGGGCGCTGGAGGCCTCAACAGGGGGAAAAAGACCTAGAGGTCATGGTGGATGCATGTATGAATAACTCTGAGCAGTGCAGGAGAGCGGCTAGCAAGGCAAACAGGATGTTGGGATGCATTGTAAGGGGGATCACCTCTAGGAGCAGGGAAGTGATTCTGCCGCTGTACAATGGACTGGTTAGAGCACACCTTGAGTACTGGGTACAGTACTGGAGACCACACTTGAAGATGGACATACAGCTCCTGGAGAGGGTACAGATGAGGGCAGCTAAGATGATACGAGGACTAGGGGATCTGACATATGAGGACAGACTTGAGGAACTCTGCCTGTTTTCATTGGAGGAGAGATGGGGGGACATGATTGAGGTCTTCAAGTACCTCAAGGGAATAAATAGGGTAAACATGGAGGGTATCTTTAGACTAAAGCAGGGGGGTATCACCAGAGGGCATGGTTTGAAGTTGGAAGGTGGAAGGGTGAGGGGGAAAAAGAGGAGGTGGTTTTTCACTGAGAGGGTGGTGGACCCTTGGAATGCACTGCCTGGTGAGCTGGTTCAGAGATCCACAGTGGAGGGCTTCAAGAGAGGGTGGAACAGACATAGAAAGTGGATATATCAGATGATGGCCTGGCCCGGGGGGTTGGGATGGATGATAGGGGTTTCTGGAACACAAGGGTGGAGGGTCTTGGCACCCAACTAGGGATCTGAGGTTCGAGCAGACTCGATAGACCATAAGGCCTAATCTGCTGGCAATTAGTATGTTAGTATGTAACTACAACTTGTTCCTGGGCGTGTTTTGGGACCATAGGGAGGTTAATTGACTTGCTGTGGTCACACAATATACAGGAAGAACATGTTGAAATCAAACCCCATTCTGCTGGATGAAAGAAATTTGTTCACAGCTCTTTGCTTTAACCTCTAGGCTGTACTGCCAGCTGTTAATCAAAGACTACACATTCCAAGGCTGGCCCTATGATGCCAGACCAGTAGGTACATAGCCACATTTGCATCTTGTAGACCTGAGTTTATATCCAAAATTGTAAGAGAAAAGGCTGTAAGAGAGGGAAAGGAATAAGACAGAAGTTGGTATTGTGGCAGCCCCAGAAATCTGTACTGACATGAACACAGCCAGGGTTTAAAAATCCTGATATGAGGCCCAAATACCTGTTAACGCCACAGTGCCAGTCTTGAGATGTGTAGTTTTTAATTATCATCTGGCAGTATAGCCTAGAAGGTAAAGCAATCCTAAAAATTGATTATTTTTACTAACAGTTTGAAATGTAAAGGTGATAACTCATTAATTTCAATGTACATGCAAAACAAGTATTATAAATGTAGAAAGTGTTGTAATAACACCTTAAAACACACTTAACAAAACAGATGATTTCCTATCTAACCTACAGTAAATGGAGGGCCAAGTTTCTCAGCAACATAATTTCCTGTCAGGAGCCTAAATTATATGGCTGCCCCCAGCCCTTAATTACAGGCTCATTTACATAAGAATAACTCTGGACTGCAAAGGCTCACAGATAAACACAATGACACACTCAAATTAGCTTTTAATGGGCTTTGAGACATTAGAAGTTTGCAGATGACATCAAGCTGGGGGGACCAGTAAGAACAACAGGACAACAAAAAAGTATGAAAAAGGATTTGGGAAAAGTGGAAAAATGGGCAAGCCAAAATAAAATGAAATTTGGATTAGAGAAATCAGGAGAAATGTGTCTAGGAAGGGAGATTAGAGAAGAAGGGGTATATATTAAATGGTAAAGAATTAAAAAAAGTATAGAGGAAAAGGACTGTGGTATAATGATTGATAGAGAATTAAAAATTGACAAACAAAGAATGATAGCCATACTAAAAGCAAATAATATGGTAAGAAACATAAAATGTACCTTTAAAAATAAATCATTGGGATGCATGGTACCTATATATAGGTCTTATGTCAGGCCATATTTGGATTATGGCTCCCAGTTGTGGAATCCATATTTAAAGAAGGAAATAAGGAGAGTGGAGAGAGTACAGAAGAGATATACTAGGATGATAGGGAATTTACATAAATATGAATATAGTGAAAGATTACAGAGGACAGGATTATATATGTTAGAACAAAGAAGGACAAGAGGAGACTTGATGATGTTTCGAATAGTAAATGACCATGAGTTGGTAGAAGAAATGGGTATAAAACTAAAAGAAGGGTTGAGGAGATTGAGAAGTCATAATAAACAAATCAAACTTAAGACAGTAAAAAAAATGGTCTATACTATTCCTTTGTTAATAGGACAGGGGAGTATGGAATACATTGCCAAGAGAAGTGGTGGAAAGTAAAACATTAGATGAATTTAAAAAAGGAATTTATAAATATTTTCTTAGGGAGCAATGAAAGTGGACCCACTATGGTGGGGGACAGTCTATATGGACCTATTGGTCTTCCACTGTTCTATGTCAAGTATAAACACCAAGTATACAACCCTGTTGATGACAGCTCCCCTTTAAGTGGTTAACAGTGACCCTCTTTGACCTATACATTCACTCTTTCAGGTTCTCTCACTACTCCACAATTACCCTTACAGCTGTAGTCAAAACTCCAATTCAGCAAAGGTGGAGCTTGATAGGGCTGTCTACAAGTACTGACCAATTTACCATCAGATTCTGGGTGATGACATGCAGGAATTTGATAGTCTATCGAGTCCTCACAATCACAAAAAAAAAAACAGTCCTGAACCAAAAGTTCCAGACTGGAGGTTCTAAAGGAGTAGGCCTCAGAGCATTCCAGTAACAGAGACAACATTCATTGGCTAAGGATACCCAATTCTTCTTTTTAGTTCCATCTTCCCTTTACTGAGGATTGTTTGTTGCCATGACTATAATCTTTTTCTAGCCCAAAGGGAGTATAACCAGCTGGTTTACATCAGTTACAGTTTACTACTTCTGTGGGCAACAACTTACTGTAAGTATGTGTAGGAATGATTTGTCAGCATAGATTAAATGCTTATGAATTTTAGAACAGCTATTCCTCCCTATGTCATAGGAGGAGATGACCACAATTTTGAATCACCACTGAGTTCAGCCACTGGTTACGAAGCTTTGTAGGGAAGGGTTTTGCCCCTAGATACCTTAGGGAAGTATGGTAACTAATTTCCCATAAGGAGAGAGTTGAAGCTGCCTGAGATGGAGGGGAGGTGGGTAGAGCAAGGAAAATGTGTGTCCAAAGGAAAGTGGAGGGTTGTAGAGCAAAATAAATGTGTGTCTAAGGGAAGCTGGAGCACGAACTTGAAATAGTGCTCAGAGCTGGGTGGAGTGATGCTCCATTGCCCCACTGAACAACAGACATATCTGTTTCAATTCACTGTTTGGAATACTGTGTCTCTCCTTCGGTCCTTTCTTACCTCACTAGTATTGTTATCTTCATCCCACTGGCCTTTCTTCCCTTGCCCTGCTTAAAGTTGCCAAATCTGTGTACAAGGTCTTCCAAAATATGTTTATTCATGTTGTATTTCTAAACAAAATAAAAGAGGGATGCACAAATGCCAAATCCTCCCACCCACCACCCACTCACCCTCCCCTGACAGACCCTTTACATCCATGATGTGCTTAGCTCTCAGCTAGCCTCAATGTAGGATTCTGGGGATTGCATGCAAGTCTCAGTCTACAAGTTGACAGCATGACACACAGCCAAGTGGGTCAGCCCCTTCTGCTACACAGAACCCTCTAATAATAAAGTAGCAGCATGTTGCACAGGAACATGGATGACCTGGGTTCATTGTCTGACTACAGGACATCCGCACTTGCAAAGCCTGAGCAGTATTGACACATTCATATTCTCAACCTCAGTGGATGCAGAGGGGTTCTGTTCAATGCCACATATATCCCTTCTAGGCCAATATGTTACACTGCAGTTGTGGAGCAGCTGCGACAGAGTCACTGATAGGGGATGGGAGGAACTGGGACATGACAGGTAGAGAGAATGTAGTGCACTGCGATCAAGGGTCAGATAAAACCCTGACACCACTATCTGGGCCTAAATTACTGTAGACAGTCAGTGCCATGGATCCACCCTGATAGGTTCTGTTCTCACCCTTGGCTAAGGCAGAAGACAGCGGGGGAGAGCTAGTCTTTGCTAGCTGGGGAGACTGCCAAAAATAGAAAATAAAAAGGTATTGGTGTAGGGTGGAAGAGGATGCCATTAAACTCTTTGCTGGGGTATGTGTCGGCATACCAACAGCTGAGACATAAATAGCCTTGTACTAGCTTCCTCAGCGGAAAGAAGGGTTCAGGGAAAACTATGGGGTAAATCCCCCCTTTGCCATACAGCAGTGTGACAGCAGCCATGAAACTGTGTGTGTGGCCCTAAGAGAGTTAATCCATTGCCAACAACAGGATGCAAAAAACCTATTTGTGGGGGGAAAATATTGGTACACTGTAAAGATCTGGGGAGGGAGTGGAATTTCATGCAATATAAAAAATCTGAGAAATTTAGCTCAGTCTCAGATCCCCCAAACCTAGCGCCAGTTCCAGACAGAACTGGACATCCATAACTTTTTGGAGTGCGTCTTTACAGAGAGAAATGAACCTCAGTTAATAAGCACAATTTCCAGACATTACAAACTATAATATAGAAGAAACCTGTTAATGAACACTGTTGCACCTCAAATAAACGTTAGTACTGAACACACTAGTTACTGTATGCATTGCACAACAAATGTATTTAACAGAAGTTTCACGAGTTTTATAAGACATGCATTTTTTTTCCTTTTCAGTTGATTTTTCATATTTGGGAATATGCAAAAAAATCAATGTAATCAGTATCTTGTCGTGTTTACAATACTGCATGACTAATACAAAATGATGCTGCTATATGTAAGAAATAAGACACAGTAGGATGTGCTATTTGCTCATACTCTGATATGTGCATGCCTCGGGTACAATGGCATGAGAGCAAAAGTTAAGTGCTAGCAGGCCCCAAAAGTGTGCATATATCCTTGGCTGCACATCACGGAGTGTCCTACTCCATTTGTAAAATGAATATGTTTAGCAGTAATAGAAACATGGTTTCACCGTGCAGCTGCCTCAGTTTGAGCTGATTTGTTTTAGGCCCTGGACACACCGGGGAACTTAAAATGGTTTAAGTGCCTTAAAAAGGTTTAAATCCCCCTAGCACTGTTTGCAGATAGACTGCAAGCCCCTTAAAACAGTTTAACAAAAGTGTTTTTAAACCCTGCTAGATACCTAGTCTTAAAACCAGTTTTAAAAATGTTTTGGAGCTAGCATGGTTTTACTTACAGGTCTGTCCAGGAGTAAAAGTGTTTTAAGATGTAATGGTTTAACTAAAACAGTTCTAGCTGCAGTGTGTCCAGGCAAGCACACTTCTGTGTGTTGGACTTGACACAAAATAGTTACAAGGAGCACAGGTTTAACACTAGCAGTGTGGCCACACTAAACCGTTATCAAAAATGGTTACTGAGTAGTGTGGCTGCATTGAAATGGTTTAGCTAAACTGGTTTTAAAAATGGTTTTCAAAAACAGTTCTGTAGTGTGTCCATGGCCTTAGAGTGCTGTAGAGCTAGATCGCTGCGCCATCCAGCACTGTTACTGATGGCTTTCCATTGTTTGCACAGATATGCAAATGAGTGGAGTGTTCAGTCATTAGGGATTAGTATATGCTTTCTGGACTTTCATTGTAAATCATTATCACTCAGATCAGTGAATATTCTAGGGTTCATTATATAAAACAATAAATATGTTTTTGCTAATCCCCAGTTCAAATGTAATTTTTTGGCATTTGGTTTGTTGTTTACTACAGCCTCTAAACTTTCTGGTAAAAACATGAACAGTGGTGATGTACTGTGCTGTACTATTTTAAGTCACACATCATCTGACTCATACAGTCCAAATACAGCACCAGAGGGATGTCCACCAACAGTCACAGCCACCCTGACCCATAACACAGCACAATGCCTAATGTTACTATTGCAGAACCTTCTCGATAGGCTTGTAGGAACTGTGCAAAATGTGATGCAACATGTGATCAAATGTAGGTGTCACTCCCTGTTTATAGCATCCAGAAGACTCCCTCCAGCTGGGTTTGTCCCTGACTTAATGTGGTCAGAGTATATAAAAGCCATTGGTGGGAATGGCATAAGGTTGAACTGGCTGAGGCTAAAGGCTTTGGAAGAAGAGTGGGATCCTCATGGAGTTCTATGGGGTTTGACCCTGCCTGCGGCTCCAGCTGTTACTGCTTAGGGGTGCTTGCCAGGCTTAGTTCATGGCAAAATGGCTCCTGAGCCTGGAATGTGGCACCAGCTTCCCACCAGGTCATGACCTCAGGAAACTGACCTGCACACAATGAAATAAAACACACACTGGATGGCTTGTGATGGGCTTCATTCACATGGCTGCGCCATTTTACGACTCTAGATTCTGCTACAACAAAGATAAGCAGCTCAGTTTAGTTCTTGTGACCTGGTGGAGATTAAGGTGTAAGTGCTGCCAATGCACGGGAGTCTGAATTTCAGATGTACATGAGTCAGCTGAAGTAGGAAACTGGGAAGTGGATGTTTATGACAGTCAACCAAGACTGGAGATTTGCCTGACCAGTAAGCAGCCAGGATAAAACCATGCTCAGTAGGTACCCACCTAGGGTATAAAGGAAAATGAGTCTTAGGAAGATACATTAAGTGACCAGTTGCAATTAGTACTATAGAAATACAAAATCACACATACCCCCATAATGCAAAGCATCATGGGCTGAATATGCAAATAACCACAGAATATTATGCTGGTTCAACTTTAAGCAGACATGCATGGTGCCGAAAGGCCTCTCACACAGTCTGCAAAGGGTGTCTTCTGTTGTAACCCTTTGCAGACTGTATGAATTAACACAGCTAATGCGACCTGTAAGTTGAACAGCATAATAATCTGTGGTGATTTGCAGATACAGCCCATGATGCTTTGCATTATGGGGATATGTGTGATTTTGTATTTCTCTAAAAATTGGCTTCCCAGACAATGCTCTTTGGGATAACCATTTCCCCAGTGCTTATACACTGAGAGTCTTTGTCTATTAGTACTGTGCTGTGTAAGGTACTCTGAAAAAAGAGACGCATTCACACACAAGCCTGCCTGAGAGGAAAAGGTGTGCATAAATCTAAGACAATTGCCAGATAAGAAAAAGTCATGAAATGCCTGCATGATGATTAACCTTCATTAATGAGCTTTCTGCACCCTATAGGGTCCCTATTAATTGAGTGGTGATTTTAGTTTATGTCAACGCTTACTTAAACATATATATAAAAACACTTCGAAAACAGCCCCCATAGCCTTTTATGGGGTGTGCCCCACACTCTCCTCCCTTGTTGGACATGACAAAATGTCTTAGTGCAGGGGCAGGGCCAGCAGATCAGGATGTGGAAGAGATCGGCTGGCCAGCTGTTTGGCTTAATTTTTGATCCCTTCTCTCCGGAAGTAGACTAAGAAAAAATTTTCCATGTAAGACTTAAAAGACTAGGGCAGCACTTATACCTTAATCTCCACCAGGTATCCTTCTGTGATGCATTTTCCTTCACACCCTGGGTACATGTCTGCTGAACTTGGTCTTATCCTGGCTGTTTACTAGGTAGACAAATCTCCAGCTTTGGTTGGCTCCCATAAATATCCACTTTAGCTGACTCATTTATATCAAGAGGTTGTAGGAAGGGAAGGCCCAGGAGAGATCTAAGGAAGTACTTCTTCACAGAAAGAGTGATGGATGTGTGGAATAGCATATAAACTGCGGTGGTGAGGGCAAAAACCATAGTGGGATTTAAGAAAGTATGGGATAGGCATAAGGGAACCTTACTAGTAAGGAAAGAGGGGATGCCAGACATCAAGTAGGATCTGCAGTGTTACAGTAAGTAGTGAAAATGGGCAGACTAGGTGGGCCAAGCAGTCCTTATCTGCCATCATTTTCTATGTTCTTATGTTTCTATCTCAAGCATAAAGTATTGTGGTGTTAGTAAAAAAATGCAACTACCTTAGAAATTCATTTTAAGAAAATTATCAAAACAGAACAGCTACACCCCCCCCCCCCCAAGCATGGTTAAATATACTGGGAAGACATAAAACTATTTATAACCATGAAGAATCATGAAGATGATCCACACTAGAATCTGCACCAGCAAGTGTCATTATTCCATTGTTCAGTGTCAGTGGCTCAGAAGGTAGAACACTCGCTTCTGAGGCCAGGAGATTAGAGGGCTGTGGGTTCAGTTCCCACATCTGGCACTTGGGTTAATGTCCCAGTATCGACACTGTAGTGCAGCATGAGAGGGGTGCAGAACTTTCTGAGGTGCCATCTTTTGGATGAGATGTTAAACCGAGGTCCCATCTGCCTGGATTGGTGGTAGTTCAGGTGGATGTTAAAGATCCCATGGCACTTATCAAAAAGAGTAGGGGAATTTTTTATTGATATCACATCATCACAAATCATAACACATTGTACAAAAAATAAAGAGGAAAGAAAAAATAAACATAAAGAAAGAACAATAGGTATTCACTTCATACACTTGATGCAGTATGTTAAAGACCACACAATAAACACTCCTTAACCCCAAAGAAACCTTCCCCCTCCCCCTTATTATCTTTCCCCATCCCATTGTGGCCGGGGAATTTTGCTAGTTGTAGCTCTCAAACCTAATTACTTCTGAGTGTGTTAAGTCACATGAAAGAATACAATTTTAATCCCAAATAAACAAGTATTTCATTCATACTCTGGTTAAAAGTGATTGTTCAAAAATAATTTTCCAACTACTGAGTAACCAATAAACTATTAGGGGAAAAATCAGTTGTACTTTTTAAACACATCTTGTTTAGAAATAGGTTTTTAGTCTACCTCCTTACTTTTATTTGATAAATCCAAACAACCCTTTCCATTTCCTTAAAACATAGCTTTTAGGATTAGCCTGCAGATCTTTCTTAAACACTGCCCCATAGCTTGTTCTACCAGTGTCTTATAGGTGGTATGTGACATCAGTCTCTGTTGGAATGTCCATTGACAGCAAGCTTACCAAAGGTAAAACTTTAAACAGCAAAACAACACCATTAAAGTATCATAATCATACATTATCTTGATGTTGGGACAATGTGCAAGGACCAAAGACTCAGGTTAAACTGTCTAACCACCTTAGATTCCATTCTGTCTTTAAATATCTCCATAGGGCTTTTGCATAGGAACAGGTAAAAAGGAAATGATTCATTGTCTCTTCAATATTTATACAACCGTTATATGGACAATTCCTTTCCTCTTGGGCCTTTTGTTTTGCATAGCCTCTTACATTCAGTCTCCTGTAAGCTGAAAGCCATAATACCTCCCACATGTGCATTGGAATTCTGTTGTTATTTAATGACCCCTGCTTTTAGATCTGGGGGGCAATTTTTAAATTCAGGTTGTTCCAGATGGGTTTGACTTACCATGTGCGAGTACAATTGTCGTCCTGAGAGAATGGAGATATCCGCTTCAGTGATCTCCCATTTGCAAAGCTTTTTGAGTGCTGGTTTAATGTATTCTGGTATTTTGATACAGGTGGGCAATTTTGGGGGAAGGTTTCCAGTCTAAATTTTCAAATATGCACTACAAGTTTTACAAAACAAATGGTATGTCACACCGGTTGGTTCCCCTAGCCCAATTTTAAGACTGTGAGACAGGAAAAGGCTATGGAAAAAGATTATAGGGTCCACCATACCCAGACCCCCTTGTTGTTTAGACAATATGTAAAACACCTTTTTATTGGGTTCCGTCTGGATCCCCAAACCATCTGAAAAAAGCATGCATATAACCTGGTTTCTAAGATCACTGGGGTGGGAAAATCATGGCTATATACAACAAAGTGGGTATAATGAACCTTTTAATTATGTGTACCCTTTTTATTTTAGACAACCTCCATGACTTCCATCTCTGGTCTTTATTTTCAGCCCTCTGAAGAGCCCTTTCCCAGTTCTCAAGTGGGAGATTATATTGTCCAAACGTTATTCCCAAGATTTTTTGTGGCTCTGAGGAGAAATAAATATGGTTTACTGTTACAGGTGCCTTTTCTGTATTTCCTAAGTACAACCCTTTACATTTATTTAGATTGAGGGTGGCATTAGATACTCTAGAATATTCCTGCAGTTGTTTTATTACTGTTGGTAATTGCCCCAGGTTTGCTATAAACAGGCATATATCATCCGCATAGGCTTGGATTTTCAGTTCCATTTGGCCTGGGATCCCCCCAAACCTTCCAATTCGTGAGTATTGCTCAGAACTCTAATCAGAGGGTTCAGGGAAAAGTTATAAAGGAGTGAGCTGAGGGGACAGCCTGTCGAACCCCTGTATTTATGGTGATGCCTTTCATTACCAACCCTCTAATAATAGGTTGCACATGGACTCTAGAATATAGAAGTTGGATTTTATACACAAATTCCTTTGGAATACCATAATGTAATAAGGTCTGAAAGAGGAAAGGAAGGCATACTCTATCAAAAGCCTTGCTTTGATCTAAAGTAATGATACAACCGGATGTTTGTGCAGCACCACACATCTCTATTACATCTCTGATAATCATTAAGGCATGTTATAGCTTCCTTTCAGGGATCCCACAAAACTGGGCTGGATGTATTAATAAAGGAGCTATTTGCCTTAGCCTATTGTTAAGAACCTGAGACAATATTTTAAAATCAGCATTCAGGAGAGTTATAGGTCTCCAGTTTGAGATATCTACCTTTCGCCCCCCCCCCATATATAAAAATGAAGAGACCTGCTGTGAATTGAGGGGGGACCACCCCTTTGTCAAAAAATGCTGAAAACAGTTCTACTAAACACCTTGCCATTATTTTGGAAAATGATCTGTAAAACTCATAAGGCAGTCCGTCAGGTCCTGGTGAAGATCCATTTTTTAGTTTCATAATTACATCTTCTATTTCCTGTAATTTCAAAGGAGAGGTTAAAAATTCCTGATCCTCCTGGGCCAAGGTTACCTGGCTTTTCTCCAAATAAGAATTAATCAAATGTGTAGAAGGAGGAGGGGAACGCTTATGTGATGCCAAAAGCCCACAGATTATTTCATGGATCCCCATCTCATCTTCCACTGTGTTTTCTCTATCATCTACTAATTGAAACATATCTAAAATCTCTTTCTTCTTTTTACAGGCTTCAAAGGGGTCTCTAATTGGGGTTTTTTTGTGTTCCAAATTGCAATTCTGTATTTAAAGTTTTTGCCCTGTCATATTGAAATTTCCTCATTTCATCCTGGATCTGTTCAATGTCAGGGCCATAATCTTGTCTAGACATATCAGACTGTGAAAGCATGTTCTGAAGTTTTGATCTTAGTTTTAAATAGCTAAAAAAATAGTTTTTTGCCCTATGCTTGCCATAGTTTTGGAACCATATTGCTATCTCTTTTTATGTGTCCATCCACCATACCCCCAAATCTTCATAGAGATCACTCACCAAGGTCCTAGCCCAGAGTAATGATGACATTTTCTCTTTAGCAAAAGGGTCTGTGAGCATTGAAACATTTAATCTCCATCCTTTCTCCCTCCTTATTTTTGGGGGAGCTGTCTGAATCGTTATTTGTAAGAGAAGGTGGTCTGAAAATTCTGTAGGGATAGTATGAAAGTTTGGGTCAGGGAGATTCCTAGAAACAAAAATATGGTCTATATTTGATGTCAGGTGTCCCCTTTTGTATATATATTTATGCCTTTGGGATTGGTAGTGCGCACAATTCTTCAGCTAGCCAATGTCGACACATTTTTGCAAGGCATTTGAATTGCAGTATGTTTTCACTCTTTTCCCCCTCAGTCCCCCTTTGGGTAAGTCGCAGTTAAAATCCCCCCCCAAGATTACATAAGTGGACGTATGTAAGTAAGGTTAAAGGTTGGAAATTAGAGCCACTCTATCTGCTTTTGTTTGCGGGCTGTATACATTTATTAATCTATATGGGACCTTAACCCAATATCCATCTAGGATGAACAGCCTCCCCAGAATCAAATCCACCATCTTGGTCATTTGGAAGGAAAAGGGACTAAATACGATACCTATTCCATCGGCCCTGTCTGGCCCAAAGGACCAATAGGATGGCCTCCATCTACATTCGGCCTGGAACAGCCTAAGTTGGTCCGATGTGAGCATCCATGTTTCTTGCAAAAAACAGATATCCAGTTTTACATCTATCAATAGGTGAAACAACGCCATTCTCCTAAAGGAATGTAAGTGGCTATGACAGTTACATGACCCCAGGGATAACTTTACCATTCAATTTAAGAGTTCAAGTCCCTTTCTTCCTCCATTTCTTTTTCTTCCCTTTATACTCAATCAAATCATCAAATCATCCTTCCCTTCCTCAGCTTGTGTGGGTGTAAGAGCTACATCCATCTGTTCTGTGTCTGATTCTACCTCAGTGGGAGCCAAATTCTCATAGGGATTAGGTTCCACTAGGCCTGCTTGCTCACTTGTGGGGGTGGGGGGTGGGTTTGGTTTTGTATTCTTAGTTGTCCTTCTTGGAGGGAGGGTTTTTTGGGGTGGAAGAGGGATCACCTGCACATCAGTGGATTGCTTATCTGTGTAGCAAACCGGTAGTAGGTCCCCCCACTGGATGGGCTTATCAGGATTGGGACAGAGTGGATGATTCTCCTCATCTATTCTTATCTCTTCAGTCTCGACTTCCTCCTTTCTGCCTGGAATAGGCTCTGGGGCCTTATCTGGGGGGGTTGTGTTCCACAGGAGGGGCTTCAGCCTCTACCACCTTTTTGGCTGCTTCCTCTTGAGCTTGTTGGATAAGAAGCTCAGGGCTAATGACTGTTGCCTTATTTCTTGCAGCCCACGGACACTCCGGAAATGTGTGACCTGTGTCCTCACATAAACTCACATCGTGTCAGGTTTGCGCATTGCATACTTATGTGCCCCACCTCCCCACAGTTATCACAGCAGGGGTGATCACATACACTAGAGAGGTGGGTCCTAGCCCCACACTTGTAGCATGCTCGTGGCTGCCCTGAATAAAAACACACTCCTCTATCTCTGCCCAGCATGAAGGAGTTTGGTATATGCTCTATATCACTCTCCAGTTGCCTCAATTTAATCTTATATTTCTATCCCCAGTCCAAAGCATCTCAAAATCTAGTTGTGCTTCTGGTGCACTCAATACTTCATATTTTTGTTGAAGCTAGTATGCAATGTCATCAACGTGTACCCCTTCATTCCGAAACATCACTGTCACATATTTAATGAGGGGTTTTGTCAAGGGGATCACCATAAAGGGGGTCCACAGAGGTGAAAATTAAACTTGATTGAAGCGTTGACAGAACAAATCCAGGATGTATGCAGATCTGAAACTAATGTCATAGTTGTCCTCTCCTGAAATGTTTATAAAAGCATAAACATCTTTTGGTGAAAAGTGTAGTGAGTCCTTCAGGAGCTTTCTCCCCACATATTACTAATCTGGCCTGATTTTCAGACCCCCTTTGTATCGAATCCTAACTGCGTTCCTTCTAGAAGCAGCCTCTTTTTTTGATTTAGCAAAGAGTTCTGACAACAGTGGGCTCTGGGAAGAGGGGTCAGTTAGATTTTTTTCACCTTCAGGTGCCGCTCCTCTTCTGAGATCTGGGGTCCCTGCAAAGGTTGTTTCATTCTTCCTGTCCTGTGCCAGATCCCCCCGGGGTTCCCGTATGTTTTTCTCTAAAGGCTCTTTTTCCAGAATAATCAGTTCGGTTATATTCTCCTTTCCCATATTTTCATCCCCCATATCTTGGGCAGAATCTGGATTTGTACTCCCCTTTTCCCCAACAGAGATTTGAGGCAAACCCCTGGGACACCATTCTGGGGTGTTTGCAGGCCACGGTGGGTCTGGCAAATACTGGCCTGAAGGCAATTTCTTCCATCCTGCCTCCTGTAGGGCTTTTCCAGTGACCACCTGCAGAAGGGTTCAAGTCCCTGATTTAGATTAGTGTGTAGAGAAAATGCTTTGCCAATTGCCTCTATTGTTGTCATTGGACAGGATTGCATATATATATTTTTTGTCCCTTATGTTCTACAGGCCCTTTATGAGTATTAGGCCCATCTAGATTACTTTTTACCAACACAATAGCCTCTCTTCTGTTTTTGCCTTCCTCTGATCCTGGTTTAGCAGATCGTGCTGAGAAAAAAAAATGGTAGCATCAGTCTGTTCAAAGGGATTATTTTAGAAAATGACTTCCCCAGTTTTCTTTTCCTCTGTATTTGGGCCTTTTTGAATCTCTGTATTGAACCGGGGGATTGTATTACCAGAGTTAGGATTGTTTTTCAGTCCTGAAACTATATTAGGCATTTCTTTGTCTTGTACAGCAGTTTTTAAACCTTTGTTCCCCTTCTCGCTCCTTTTCTCAGTTTTAGAGCTAGTTTCGGTAGGAACTTCTGCCTTAATATCACTGCCCTCTACCTCCCGCAGGTTATTCAAAACATTCACCTCTTGGGGCTCTAGGCACCCAAATCCCTCGGTTTTTCAGCCAGCCCTATTCACATTTGCATCAGTGGTTGAAATAATAGGGTGAAGATTTACCTGCAGGAGCATCTGTCGGCTTGTCCTTCCTTGTCCTTTGATGTTGATGCATCATATTCGGAGCTGTCAGCTGGGCCATATCCATTGTCAATTTCTTCACTGTGATCCAGCAACTTTGTTTTCTTGCCATAAAAGCTGCATATTTCTCCTTGGCTTTCTCTAATTCCTGCAGAAGTTCTTTACTTTTGCCCTTAATTCCTCCCATTGGAGTTCTCTCACAGTCCTTATTTCCATCAATATTACTCAAGTCCTCGATTGAGAAAAACATCTCTTGTTTATTTTGAACTAATTCTTGGTTTATTTCCAGTAAAGCAGCCTCTTGCAATATGAGATCAGGGGAGGAGGCCATCTCCCCTACCACATCAGCACTTCCTCCTCCTCCTCAGTCCAGCTCCCAACTGGGCTCCTCCATCCCTGCTCACAGGAAGTCAAGCCCCCTGCTGGCAGGAGAGTAGGGGAATTTCCCCGGTGTCCTGGCCAAATTTCCCTCATTCACTTAAAAAAAAAAATACCACCAACAGCTTAATCTGGTTCAAGGTCAGTTGGCATTCATCTGTATCCCCCCCTTCCCTGGGTCATGCGTGAAAATAGGCAGGATTTGTCTAGTGCACTTACCCGGTCAACAAAAAACTAAATAAAAAAAAAGTGCATAATAAAATGATGAACACAAAAGGTTAAAACAACCCAGATTTGAATCAGCCTTATTGCAGGAGTTCATTAAGTCAAACAATGTGTACAAGAGATGTAACAATTGACTCCTGTATGATAGGGGACAGAGTTGTTGATATAGTGCTCCCTGGAGGAACATGGTGTCTTGGCATCAACCTTTGGTGTTTTAGTTTGGGTGGAGCATTTTAGGTAGAGGGTATATAAGGTACCATTAGGTGCAAAACTAGAGCTCAATCTAGTGCTGAAGGGGTCCTGGAGTTATAGGCAAGAAGTGAGGTACAGTGCAGGTCCCATTAGAGGGGTAGGGGCATCCTGTTCCTCAGATGCTTCTTGTGGAGTGCCTTTGGGCTTTGCAGGGAGTTGGCCTGGTGCCCTTGGTTGGGTACAGTCAAGGTGTAGTGCTGCAGGCACTGCCAGCATGATCACGGTGTGCCAGGGTGATAGAGGGTACTGTGAAAGCAGGTAGATGAAGTGCTTGCCTGTAGGTTTGCTTAGGGCTCAGCCAGGGGTTTCAGTTACTGTTGTAGGCCCCTACCTGAGAACATGAGTGCAGTGCCACCTGGTATTACTGGGTGGCATGTGGTCTGCCACTTTGCTCACATAGGGGTTCTTTTTTCAGCACCACCTGAATTCAGTGCTCATGACATGCCCTCACCCTGGAGGTGGAAGGAGTTGAATCTGCTGTAGGCCCAGTCAGTGGGGACAAGTGAGGTGTTTCACCCAGAAGGTAAGGAATTCCCAAGGGGTACCACCTCAAGAAGTGCTTCCAGAAGGCCATTGGGCCTAAGGCAGACTTCTCTGAAGAGAATTTTGTGGTATATAGAGAAAGGAAACCCAATTTCCAAAACCCTACAATTGACGCAAGACACCTGCGTCAAACATAATTGACGCAAGTGGCACCTTGCATCAAAAGTTGCAGCAATCCTGATTTTCAAACGCAGGCTATGTTAAAAAAGGGAGGCCATGTGACAAACTAGCTCTGTGATACCCCTATGCCCAAAGTGGTGGTGTGCCATGTCAAAAGGGGATTTTCACCACTGCAGGGCTGCTACATCCCAAAATCGGGATTTTGAAAGCCCTGCCATGGCTACAAGTTCTAGCTGTGGTTAGACCAGCTATAAGCCAGTCTAACAGCTCTAGCACTGCAGGTCAGGACTGTGCCAGGTGGGGGGGCAGGGAACCCTGAATCTTGACCAGTACAGGTGTAGTGGTCCTGTAATAGTGCTGGATTGATACATAGATACATAGATACATAGACAGTGTCGGCAGATAAGGGCCTATGGCCCACCCAGTCTGCCCATTTGAGCTTGTAAGTTCAGTTTGTTTTGCTAGAAGTCTGTTGCCCCTTACCCCTGACCTCCAGAATTCCTTTATGTCTATCCCATGCATTCTTAAATCCCGTGATTGTTTCAGCCCCCACCACTTCCTCTGGCAGGGTGTTCCACTTGTCCACCACCCATTTTGTGAAGAAATTCTTTCTCATGTTTCCTCTGAATCGTCCTCCCTCCAACTTCATCCCATGCCCTCTTGTCCTGGAACATCTTTTTCGCTTAAAATAGTGTTTTCCTGCACCCTGTTCCTCCCTGTAAGATACTTGTATGTCTCTATCATATCCCTCTCTCCTCCTCTCCTCCAGGAGTACATGTTCAGTTCCTTCAACCTGTCTTCATAGGACTTGTGATGCAATCCATGCACCATCTTTGTTGCCCTCCTCTGAACCTTCTCTACCCTGTCTATGTCCTTACATAGGTATGGTCTCCAGAACTGTACACTGTACTCCAGGTGGGGCCTCACTAGTGTCTTGTATAGTGGAATTATGACCTCCTTTTCCTGCTGGTGATGCCCTGCCTATACATCCCAGCATCCTATTTGCTTTTACCTGCTGCCTTGTCACACTGTTTCCCTACCTTGAGGTCATCAGAGATGACAACCCCAAGATCCCTTTCCTGCTTGGTGCATGCTATATCCTCACCCCCAACTGATATATTGTGCCAGGGTTTTTGTGCCCCATATGCATTATCTTGCACTTCTTTGCATTGAATTTCAACTGCCAAACCCCTGACCATTCTTCAAGTTTCTGCAGGTCGCTTCTCATTCTGTCTACACCCTCTGGTGTGTCTACTCTGTTACAGAGCTTTGTGTCATCAGTGAACAGTGAAATTCTACCTTCTAGGTCCTGCACAATGTCATGGATGAAGATGTTGAATAGGACCGGTCCCAGCACTGATCCCTGTGGTACCCCACTGGTCACTCTTCCCTCTGTGGAGTGACAGCCATTTACCACCACCCTCTGTGTCCTGCCACCCAGCCAATTACCTACCCACCACACTACTGTCCTGCCCACACCCATATTCCCCAGTTTGTGTAATAGTCTTCTATGTGGCACAGTGTCAAAGGCCTTGCTGAAGTCCAGATAGGCCATGTCCACTGCCCTCCCTGATCCACCTCCTAGTCACCCAGTCAAAAATTCAATGAGGTTGGTCTGACATGACCTCCCCCTGGTGAAACCATGCTGCCTTGGGTCCTGTAGTCCATTGACAACCAGATGTTCCACCAATCTCGCCTTCAGTAGTGCTTCCATGATCTTCCCCACTACCGAGGTGAGGCTGACTGGTCTGTAGTTCCCTGCTTCCTCTTTGTTCCCACTTTTGTATAAGGGGACTACATCTGCTGTCCTCCAGTCTTTGGGTACCTCCCCTGTTTCCAGTGATCGGCTAAACAGGATAGCCAGAGGTTCAGCCACCACCTCTCTTAGTTCTTTAAGGACCTGGGGTGCACCCCATCTGGGCCCATTGGCTATCAACTCTTATTACTTCCAGTTCCTTCAGGACCCTTTCTCGTGTAAAGGGACTTGTGTCCATTTCTGCACCATTCTCACCTTGTACTCCCTTCAGACCCATTACCCTCCTCTTCGTCAGTAAAGACTGAGCAGAAATACCTGTTCAATATGTCAGCTTTACTGTTGTCATCCTCCACGCGGCCCCCATCCTGCTTCTTCAGTCTCACTATCCCTCCCTTTGTCTTTCTTTTTTCACTTATGTACCTGTAAAAGGTTTTGTCCCCTCTACCCACTGATTTTGCAATGTGTTCTTCTGTCTGAGCTTTGGCTTCCCTTACTGACCTCCTGCCTCCCTTTGCTTCTCCTGGTACTTCTCCCTATCCCCTTCTGCCTGTGTCTTTTTGTATTGCCTGAATGCAATCTCTTTGGCTTTCACTTTCTTTGCTACCTCTTTGGAAAACCATAATGGTCTCCTATTCCTTTTCCTCTTGCTAACCTGCTTAATGCATAATTCTGTTGTTCTTGTAATCCCGTTTTAAATACTGCCCACTGTTCCTCAACCCTGATTCCTGTCCCATTCCTTAATGCCTCTTTCAAGTATCTCCCCATTTTCCCAAAGTCTGCCCCTAAAATCCAGGATACGTGTTTTGTGTGGTTTGGTTCTGCTCTTTCTGTGATTTCAAACCACAATGACTGGTGGTCACTGTTTCCCAGGTGCTCCCCACTGTTACCCCCATCACACTGTCCCTGTTTGTGAGCACAAGGTCCAGTATTGCCTTCTGCTGAGTTGGTTCCATGACCAGTTGCTTGAGGAAGGCACCCTGAAGGGAGTCCAGGATAAATCTGCTCTAGTTGATGCTGCTGCTGGGATGCTCCAGTCCACGTCTGGAATATCAAGTCTCCAACCAGTACTACCTCACCTCTTGTCTGCCATCCTTTGGATGGCTAGCATCAGCTCCCTATCTGTTTCTTCCTCCTGGGCTGGTGGTCTATAGACCACACCTGTGCGGATGGCTGTCCCCATTTTCCTTTCCATCTTAACCCACAGTATCTCTCCCCCATTTTGTTCCTCCTAGATCTCTGTGGCCCTTATGTCATTTTTCACATACAGTGCCACTCCTCCTCCCTTCCTGCCTGCTCTGTCTCTTCTGAATATGTTGTATCCAGGTATGGCCATCTCCCAGTCGTGGTTATCATTACACCAGGTTTCAGTGATGGCCACAATGTCCAGGTCTGACTGTACCATGACAGCCTCCAGATCTTCCATCTTGTTGCTAAGGCTCCTGACATTTGCACACATGGCTTTCCATGATTTGAACTCCCTAGACTGTTTCACTGTTCTACTCCAGCCCCTTCCTTGGTTGTCATTTATCCCTGGTTCTCCTTGCTGTCTGCCCTTCTGCTGGATGTTGCCCCTTTTCTGCTTATCCACCTCTTGGGCACTAATCTCCATCTTTTGCACACTGCTTTGCAGAGATAGCCACTCCTCAGGTTCACTGGTTCCACTGCTAGCTGTGGGGGGTGAGTAAGGAGGTACCCTCCTTGCTGGCCTGCCACCCCCCTTTGCTAGTTTAAATGCTTGTCAATGTAGCATTTAAACTTATCATTGAGTGCTTGGATTCCCCTCCAGGATGGATGCAGGCCGTCAGGCTTGAACAAACCTCCATCCCTTCAAGTGGGTCCCCAGTCACCAATGAATCCAAACCCTTCCTCACAGCACCAGTTCTTCAACCATGAGTTAAAGTTCCTGGTGCATGCACTCCTATGCTCTCCCTTGCCTCTCACAGGTAGCACTTCTGAGAAAGTGACAGAAGTAGCTACTTGCTTGAGACCCCTTCCCAGTTTCCTAAACTCTTCCTGAACTTCCTTTGGCTCCCCATTTGCCAGGTCATTAGTACCTAGGCGGATAATGACATCCAGCTCACCCTCCCGTCTTGCCTTTCCAGTGATCCCCAGGATCTTCCTTCCATCCCTCCATGCCGTGGCACCTGGTAGGCCCCTCACCTCCCTGTCCTCCCCCTCCTGTGTTCCTAGTTGGATCCCTCTTATGACGGAGTCCCCCACCAGGATTCACTTCCTCCTCCTCTGGGGTCCACTGCTTTCCCCGCTGAGGTCACCTCCTTGGCTAACCTCCACATCCTTTCCTTCCACTTCTCTGGGTACCTCTATTTGGTTGTCCCCATTTGCCAGTGTGGCATATGAGTTCTTGAGTGGAATAGGATCTGGGATGTGCCTCTGCCTGACTGCTCTAACCCTCCCTGAGCCCACTGTCATCCAAGTGCTCCTCATTCTCGGCATCCTTTGAGGCAGTTGCATTGGACTGGGTGGTCCCTGGATAGGAGTGATGGTACTCCTGACCCAGTTTACTTCTGCTCTGAGTCTGGCTACCTCATCCTGCAGTCCAGAGAGATGCATGCAGATAGGGCAGCACCTCAGTGTCCAGAAGGTCTGCCTGAATATGACTGCCCCACAGCCACTGCATTGCACCACTCCCTACATTATACTGCAATTCCACTACTTGTCTGCTACTGAAGCTCTCCTAGTTCTCTTTTTATTAATTTACTGTACTAAAAATCCTGCCATTGATCCTCAGATTTTTTTTTTAAAGAAAAAGAAACCAATAAATAAATAAATGAGTCAAAACACTTGTTGTGCTGAGGGTGGGCTTCTTTCCCCTTATGCCCCTCCTACTTCAAACCCCTTACTATACCCTGTGTTTAGCTCCTGTCAATCAGATTTAACAGGGCATATAATTAAGAGTTGGGGAAGGGAGGGAGGGGGGTGAAAATTTGCTGCAATTAAAGACAGCACAGAATTACACCACTACTATGTTTTAAATTTTCAGCAGCCCAAAAACAATTATAAGTAAAGACAACAAAGAAAGTATAGTGTCACTAAAAGCCCACAATCTAAGTTTAAAAGAAAATAGCAATTACCAGTTCCTCTAAAGCACTGAATTGAATATGTTTCCTTCCTTCCCTTCTGGCTTCTTCTGAGAAAATAAACAGGTTGCTTGTACTTTAACTCTGACTAAGCCCCACTCAGTTATCACGTAGCTGAGGTCAGAGGCCAGACAATTAACACCCTTCACCCAACTACAGGGCAGTCAGACAAGCCAAGATAAAATTTGCAGCAATTAAAGACAGCACAGAATTACACCACCACTATGTTTTAAATTTTCAACAGCCCAAAAGCAATTATAAGTAAAGACAACAAAGAAAGTATAGTGTCACTAAAAGCCCACAATCTAAGTTTAAAAGAAAAATAGCAATTACCAGTTCCTCTAAAGCACTGAATTGAATATGTTTCCTTCCTTCCCCTTCTGGCTTCTTCTGAGAAAATAAACCGCTGCTTGCTACTTTAACTCTGACTAAGCCCCACCTCCAGTTATCACGTAGCTGAGGTCAGAGGCCAGACAATTAACACCCTTCACCCAACTACAGGGCAGTCAGACAAGCCAAGATAAAATTTGAAGCAATTAAAGATAGCACAGAATTACACCACTACTATGTTTTAAATTTTCAACAGCCCAAAAACAATTATAAGTAAAGACAACAAAGAAAGTATAGTGTCACTAAAAGCCCACAATCTAAGTTTAAAAGAAAAATAGCAATTACCAGTTCCTCTAAAGCACTGAATTGAATATGTTTCCTTCCTTCCCTTTCTGGCTTCTTCTTTGAATATGTTTCCTTCCTTCCCCTTCTGGCTTCTTCTTGGGCCTTGGCCACCATGTGGTAGGGTACTACAGTGGCACTGGGCAGTAGTGCCCTGCACAGTCACATAGTCACGCACACAGTGTACACCCTAGTGTGCAGTCACTGACCCCATTCCAGACTACCTTCTGCTATCAGACCCTGTCAGCTGTCAAATATCTGTCAAAATCTCTGAAAACTATAAACTGTCCCTGGATGCATGGTATGTGGTGCAGCTGTGTGACAGGAACGTACCCTCTGGCAGCTCTGATATGCCCCTGATGTATGCCCACATCTCTCTCTGTATGCTATAATAAGTATGTAGATAAGGACCGCTTGCCCACTTAGTCTGCTCATTTTCCTTACCTGTTTCATATACCACAGATTATAAATGATCTGCAGCTTACCCTTTCTTTCCTTTTGTTAGAGCTCCTTTATATCTGTCCCATGGGTTTTTGACTATCCTTACTGTTTTTTCCTCTACAATCTCTGCCGGGAGGCTATTCCAAGGATTCACCACCCTTTCTGTTAAAAAAATACTTTCTCACGTTACCCCTAAGTCTACCCCCTCTATTTTATATCATAGCCCCTTGTTCTTGAACATATTTTTCTTTTTTAAAGATGCTACCCTCTTGTACCTTGTTTACACCCCTGAGGCATTAGAATGTCTCCATCATATTCCCCCTCTCTTCTCTCCTTCAGGGAATACATATTGAGATCTTCCAGGCTCTCCTCATATAACTTTTGCTGCAGCTCCTGCGCCATTTTTGTTGCCCTTTTCTAAATTGTTTCTACTCTGTCTTTGTCCTTCTGGAGATGTGGCTTTCAGAACTGGACACAGTACTCTAGATGAGGTCACACCAATGGTCTGTATAGTAGCATCACCACCTGCTTTCTATAGATGCCACAGTACTGACAGAAGGTCATTAAGACACCCCTATAGCCAGGTGCCATAAATGTGATGGGAATATAGAATGAAAAACTAAAGGCTTTTACATATACAGGAGTGGGGAAGCTCCATCTGTGTCACCGTACCCTACTGTGTTGGAAAAGTCTTGTGATATGTCAGGTGGATTGCATATGGTATAGCTCCACTGTATCATAAGGTGACAGTCCCTGGTGGTGTTATAGAGTGTCTGCAGGGATCTGTCTGCACCCTCCAGTGCACTCGACCCCTGACAGGAAGAGCCATGCAGATGCCCTATAAGACTATAAGGGGCATGCCAGAGCTGCCAGTGGGTATGTCCCTGTCCAAAACTGCACTGCATACTGTGCATCCAGGGAGAATCTATGGGTTTTGGAGATGTACCGCATCTCCATTGCACTAAGCAAGGCATACCACCTTCTCACAGGTGCTGCAAGACTCACACACACCTGTGATCTCTATACCTGGGCAGGATGGCTCCAACTGAAAAATAGAATAAAATACCAATCCTGCCTCCTCGCTAAGAAAGACTCTCTCAGTCAACTACATGCAGGGGTCCAGAACCTCCTTACCCTGCACTTGAGCACCCAACTCACAAGAAACTCCACCACTCAGATCCACAAAATACCTAGATGCTACACTGCCTTGGCACATCATGTTTTCTGCTATCGTGCTCCTCTCTGGACCAATGCCTTACCACCTGACATTACTGGTGCTGCAACTATTGGCTCATTCAAATGCAAACTTCAGCAGCACCTTATTACAACCAGCAACTGTGACTGCTATCATTAGCACCCTCTTTTAACTACAACCACTTACTTGCATTTTGCCTCACGTCAACACTATACATTGATTTTTTCAACCTCAGCACTTCAGGTCACCACCCTGCCTCACACCCGGTATCTCCTCTACTCCTTCAAAACATGACACCTCCTCCCACTCCCACTCCCTCACTGTTATCCCCCTAACCTGCTCCTCCTACTTTTCTCTATGTGTTTGCAACTCAGTAGGGTGTCCTAACTTCAGACACTGGCAAACTGTTATACTGCCTAAGCTACTCAATTTTGTGTGTACCTTATTGTAACTCTGTCTGTACCAAATGTAATCCTGTAATGCTGTACCTTATTGTCTTTGTAAACTGACATGGAACCTATAAATGAGAATCCGCTCACTGGTGTAATCCAAGATCTCAATAAAATAAAAAAATTAAATAACAAATTTTGACAGATACTTGACAGCTGGCAGGGTCTGATAGCAGCAGGTAGTCTGGAATGGGGTCGGTGACTGCACACTAGTGTGTACACTGTCTGTGAGTCTGTGTGACTGTACAGAGCACTGCTGCCTGGTGCCACCATAGTACCCTGATACACAGTGGCTTCTCACACACAGCCCAATCTTGCACCACTACAGGACCACTGTACCTGCCCCATTTGGGATTCGGGGTTCCCTTCCCCAACATAGTTTTCCAGGGCTGGCTTTGCAATGGCCCAGGGGGGATAATGGCACCCTCTGTCAAACCCCTCCCCTGCAGCAGCTGTTTGGTGCACCACTCCACCTTTGGCAAATCTGGGGCTTTGGTGTAGGGACCTCTGTTGTACCAAAATCCAGTGCAGAGTCCCTGGTGCACCCGGAGTTTGCTGCAGACTGCGTCTGGCACAATGTGCGCTGATCTAGGGGCCATTTGAAAATTAGTCCCAGGCAGTGAGTAGGTAAGGCCTTCCCAACATTAAACAGGTAGGATGAGAGGATGTGTCTGGAGTTCTGCAGATACAGCTGCTAAGAAAGGAGGTCTCCAAGAAAGTTGAACAATTTATGGTGAGCACCAGTTGCTGCCTAGTTCAAGAGGTTCCTGTGGGGTGGGCTATGTGGGGCCACAAGAACAGTGCAGAGATCTAGCTTATGCGGCCCAATAGGAGTTAGGGGTATCAAGAGATCCCTGCCACCAGGGTATGGAGCTGAATGAAACCCATTCTTGTGGGCCCTTGCTTGCATCCTAATGCTGTGTTCTACATAAATGTCTGGGGCACAAGGGCCAGTGAAAACACTCTAGAAGGAATTTATGTGGGACAGAGAGAATCCTCGAAAGCTGAGTGGGCTTGTGGATGTCAGGGCCAGAGACAGAGTGTGAGAGTGTGTGAGAGAGAGAGAGAGAGAGAGAGAGAGAGAGAGAGAGAGAGAGAGAGAGAGAGAGAGGAGACAGAGAGAGAGGTAGGAGTACTGGTTGACACAGTTATTGGTGGCAACCATGGACCCTGGATGCTGTTAGTAGGGTGAAAGATTACCATACCACATGTTTAGAAAATGAATTAAGTTGAGACTATAGACCGGGGCATAAATGTGGTCCATCTAGCTGAGAAAAGTGATTCAAGTGACTGGACCCTGTAGTCTGCATCTTTCATATAACATAACTAGATGTCCCTGCACCCCACGGGAGGAAGAGAAGGTGACCAGTTTTTCTGCAATTTTGTAAAGGGCTCCCAGCAAGTGTAATAGATCTCCCTAGGCATGGGGACAAAGGCCCATCTCAGTTTGGTTCGACTGCCCCAAGAGGTAATGGGGGAGTTGCAGAGAGATACTTGATTATAGTATATTCACCAATTCTAGTAAATCAGTTTAACACTCCAGAGTTTATGTGTTAAGATGCATTAGACACACCCCCTGGGTGCTAAATACCACAAGCTGCACATTGGGCAAAGCCAGCAAAGGGATGTGGTTAACATCACCTAACCCACAACATTTGCATTTTATACTTTACTTTTTCCCACATGTGAGGATGAAAACTATAACTCATGTCACAAACTCACACATGTTTTATGAAGAGATTGTCCCACTGTCAATGTTGCTTATGTAAGCAGTAAGACATGGCAGGGCATTGGTTGTCTCAGGTTAATTCACACCAAGATGTGTAGTGAGGCACAAGGCTCTTGCACCCAGTGTCTTAAGCACCTGGGTGTGCATTAATCCCAGGCAACCTATGATCTGGAGTGTCTAATTGGACTTATAAAACATGTAAACTTAGAAATCACAATAAAATGTAAACTTTATTTTAAAACAGGCATTTTCTTTTGTTAAATGTAAATAGTGAAAAGTAATCCTCCCCACTTGTCAATCATCTGTCTTTCCACACCATCAATAAATGGAATGTTTGTTTAGCATGGAATACAGAAATTCAAAGTTCTGCAGAAGTCCTCTGTCAGAATGCTTACCTCCTCAATCATAGCAGATGGCCTTACATGGAGTCAAGGTCTCAGTTTTATTTTTGGCATCGTAAGCAGCAGAGAGTACCCTGGTAAGCTGATAAGGATAGGAGGGGTACTTTTCATGGTCACCAAAGAAGCACCTGGAATTACAACCATGAATGGAAACATAGAAACATGATAATTATGACAGAAAAAGACCAATAGTCCATCCAGTCTGCCCGAGTTTTCTAGTTAGCTCTGTGACCTACTGTCTCTCCAGGGTCCTATCCCTCCACATCCCCTCTTCCCTAACAATTGTACTTCATTGTCTTTATTTATATGTATAATGAGGGGATCCTGAGAGAATTCTAAAGGGGTTCACTTTTTAGGGCCTTGTTGAAAATTTTCAGTAAGTAAAAGTGGCAGCCATGTTTGTGATGGCAGTCAGGGATGCGTGAAGTGGTGCATGATTTCTGTTTGTGATTGTCACAAATTCCAGATACTGTTACCTGAACCTGTTCCAACCTGTACCTTTCTGAGGAATGAACATATGGGTCTCAGAAATTTCCAGTTCCTCCACCCATTTTATCAATCACTTATAAATGATTTTACAGTAGTTTTGCTGAGCACCTAGATCTCAAAGTTGTGATAAAGGGAGGAGCTACATTATCCCAAACAAATGCGATCATGTTTCCCCCTTTCAAGAAGTAAGATTCATTCATGCAAATTTTATAAATATGGAATGTGCAATTGCCTGCCTCAGAATAGGCAACGTATCATCATGAGTGAGGGGCAGGACCATTACTCACAAACAAGTGAATTATGAAAGTCCTGGTCATGTATAAGTGGTAATAAATTGTGCATTTGGTTTATTTTCAGTATGATACACATTATTTAGAGAGGGGTGGTAAATCTCACTTTATGCCTCCTATTTTCTCTATATTTGGCAATGGGCATAGGCGTGGATAGAGCAGTACTGCAGGTGTAATGGGAGCAGCGGGAGTGATCATATTAAGAGCAGAGTTAATAAAACTACAGTAGGCTCTTCATTTAAGAAAGTAAAAGAGGCAGTTGGATTGAGGGGCCAACAGTGATCAGTGGCTACACCAACTCCTTTCCAGTAAGTCTACCAGGGCTGCATGACAATCAGTTACAGACTATTCACCCCGTAACAGTTCGCTCCCTCCAGATCTTGGGAACCATTGCAGGAACATGAACATTTCCTAGTGTAAGGTAAGTTATTAATTTAAGGGGTTTCAAAAAATATAAATAAAATTATGCTGTGGTATTCCATTTTGAAGATGAGAGGCGCAAACTGTCACAGGGAAAATTTCCCATAGCGAATTGATGTTTTCCCATCTACTAGTAGCCCATAATGTCCAAAAATTGTGTGTCATATGCCCTGGAGAGATAGTAAAAGAAATAATGGCATCAATAACTAATAATTAAAATCACTAATTATGTATTAGATATTGAAGTAGTGGTAACAATAGGCAGCACACATAGCACATGATCCAAGGGAAGATGATTAACTGCAGGGATTGTGGGCTGCAAATTTCCCAGGATTTGTTCTGGAGGATGGGACACTGCCCTGTATGCAGGAGATCTGTGGAGCTTCTTGCACAGCTGGTGGCAACATGGGAAGAGATGCCCATGCTGCATCACCAGCTGAGCTGGTACGTACAGGTACACCCTGCAGCCCCACTTCTGCAGAGACTTACTGGCACCAGAAACTGGAGGATGGTGGGAAAGGGGTGGGGTAGCAGGTGCAGGCAGAAGGAGGATGTCTAAACTCACCAAATCCCAACCACCAGTCACTTCGCACCAGTTTAAGAAGGTGCCAGTATCTGATACATATAGGTGGAAGAGTTCTGAGCCCAGGAAGGGTGAACAGAATGACTTGATGGCAGTCAGGGAAGAGAACAGAAAGAAGACTGCAAGGAGTATCCTACTTGTAGGGGACTCTATGATTAGAGACATAGAGAAGGTGGTGGGGGAGGGACAAATGGGAGGAGGAGGAGGTAGTCAGATTCCTTCCAGGTGCATCAACCATCCAGGATGTGGATAGCATGGAGTGGATGGTAGAGGAAAAGGTGGGGGAACTTGGGGTGCTGATACATTTGAGTACCAACAATCTTGCAAGCCATCCTACCAAAGTCAGTAAAACAACAACTTTTGAAGGCTGGAGGACAGATTGATGGCATCCTGAGCTCCCCTGGCCTTTTTCGAGGTCCTCCCTGTGTGGGGTAGGATGAATGAGAAGAATAGAGTGAGAAAGAAGGAGATCTAGAAATTTAATGGATGATGTCAGAAGTAGGGGTTTCATTTTGTGGGAGACTGGGGGGTTCTGGGTCAGGAGGCTTTTCAAGGGTGACGGCCTTCACCTAACAAGAGAGTGGTCCTAACAAGAGGTTTGAACAGCTGTTTGATGTTTATGTAGGGGGATATTTAAACTGAGAGAGAGGCAGACTTATGTTGGGTAAACACAGAGGATGGAGAGCAAAAGGGACCCTAGCTAGGACTCACCAGAAATGGGGACTAAGAACAGTGGAGAGGACAAAGAGAAAGGAGCTGGCAAGAGGGGGAATGATCTAAGCATAACCTATAAAACAGTCTGTATAAATGCTAGTGTAATCTCCCTGCAAATGGGGGTTCCCAAAAGTCTTAAAGGAGCTTGCCTGAATGATCCAAGTCTGGGCAGTGTTCGACGTCTGAGCTGTTTCAATGTGGTTCCAAGTGAGTGCTATTTGAGCCTCCATGTACTGTCTCTTTAAGAGCTGTCCGCTTGCAGACTTAATTAGTTTGTATGGAGGGACTGAGTATTTAATGCTCGAATCCCACCTGGGCTGCTGTCAATTCGCTCCGTTTCTGCCATTGCTACATGTGCAGAGGGAGCCTTGTTGAAAAATATAACTGTTTGCCAGAAATCATTTAGAGTGACTGAGAAAATGTAGTTTGTCTAACCTGTCTTCATTTCAGCACAAATTGTTTCAGTGTAACTCTTTCATTTTGGTCCTGAATAGCTGACTTGGACCAATCAGAATGATAGGGAGACCCTAAAATGGAGCATGTGGATGAATCAGAACTTGGACTCTCAATCTTGAGCCAGCCACAATGGGATTGTATGGGCAGTGACTCTGGGAAATGTAGTTTTAACCTTGGCGCCTTACCAACAGCGGGAGTCTTATTGTGAGTGACAGCCGAACCAGCCAACAGAATGGTGTGAAGCTAAAGGAAATGCCCTGCTCTGTGACTGGAAAGATTAGATCAGTTGTGAAAGTGAAGAGAGAAGGAGCTCTGTGCTTCTGCGATGTGTAGTTTTGCGCGGGAAGCGCCTGTGAGGCCCTGAGTTTCAGTCTGTAGCTTATGTGAGTGGCAGTTTGGACTGAATCTGAGTTGTGAGAAGAAAGAGCTCTAGAAGTGTGGAAAACAGGCTCACCCTGTAGAAGACTAGAGAAATTGCTGAATCACGCTCGGTCTGTCAGGAACTGAAGCTGCTGTGTGTGCTCCCAGGTATTTTGCAGTAATTGCGATTGGGTTCGAGGAGCAGCCTGCCTGGTATAGTACTTTCCTTTTACATACGAATGTGCATAGTGCTTGTGGGGAATCTCTATTTCCAATCCCCAGTGCTGTGTGCTGTGTGTTGAAGCTGGAAGCAAACCCCAGCTTGTCTTGGACTAAATCCGTTTGCTATCAACTGCAGTGGGGTCCAGTCACAAAGACTTTGTCTCCATGCCTTGTTGTTCTGGCAATCCAGAAGAACATCCACCATCCAGTTTTCAGCTTGGGTATTGTGAGTACAAGTCAAGGTATTCCCCCTGCAGCCTGTTTTCAATCACAAGTGTGTAATCTAATTCTTGTTGTTTCACTGCTTCATGGACTGAGCTATCTGGCTCCAGATTACAATTGGGTGTTGTGCATATATTTTCTTCTAAAGGGCCCTATCCATTTGTACCTGCCGGCCAACCCCGGGCAACGGACCTGGGTAGCCCCCCCCAACCTGGGTACCCAGAGTGTGACTTTTCAGCCCCTGTATGTGTGCACAGTACTTTGATTTAATGCTACCAATTAACCTGATTTCCCCCTCCCATGTTACTGCCCCCTAAATAAATCGGATTTGTTGTTGTTATACTATATACTATCTGTGGTGTTGGTACTTACGGAAACAGTAGTGTGTTTTGCTGTTTATGTTGTTTAACCTTATTTTACAGGGGGTCCTCAGAGACGTGCTGCAGAATTGGTCTCGAGGGAAAGTGGTATCTATATGAGTGAACAGTGTGTATATGTGGGGTATTGGGGCTGTAACTCCGGTGTACTGTGTGAGCCACTAGAGGGAATAAAAGGGGGCCTCTGTGTCCCAGAGGGCTGTGACCAAGCTGGTCTAACCACTACAAACCCTGACCTCTGGGTGGAGGCACCCGCCATAGGACCTAGGCCCCTCAACCTGTCCATAGTCAAACAGGCAGGGGTAGTAGCCCTTGGGATATTACCACCTAGGGGTTACATCTTGGAGGCACTGCTGGGATTAGCATCCTCTAGTGGCCACATTTATGAATTACTGTTAAAAATAAATGGATACCCCAACAGAAGTGGCTGTATACCAGTTGATGGGGTGGTGTACTGGGCAGGAGATCGACCTTCAAAATGCTATACTTATCTTGGATATCCTACTGGGTACCAGTACGGACACTGTAGAGGGAGTACTTTCCAAGGTGGAAGGTTTACAAAACCCTGTGGTGGAGGGTCGACATGCTAATCTGCTTGCCCACACTTTCATGGCCCTAGTAGAGTATAAGGACCCCATAGATAGCTCCAAAGTGCCACAGACTGTTACCCTAGAGGGAGCCCTCACTGCCTGGAGAGTGATAACTAAGAACAGCAAAGACCCGTGGGGAATGACCCACCCCCACTACCTGAAACTTTTGAGGATAAATTTGCTAAATTGTTGCTGGAGGAAGGGAAAACTGTGGAGGATTTAAAGAAACTATTATGGCCACCTGGGGTCATTCCTCCCCCAAGACCCTCTCCCCCTCCAGCACCCGGTATTGCCCCTCCTTCTGTGTCAGTACTAGCCCCTATGTTTGTATCTGCCATTAGTCATGATTCTTACTGCAAGTTCAAAGTATTCTCTGGCATCTGCCCTACTCCAAATGGGGAGGTCGATCTGGAAACCTGGATAGACTCTGCTACCTTTGTGGTACAAGAACTGGCAATGCTCTGAGGCAGAGAAAAGGGCTTGCCTGGGTGAGAGCCTCCAGGGACCCACCCAACATACTTTTCACTCCCTGAGGGTCTCTGACCCTGACGCCAAAGCCTGAGAGTACGTAATTGCCCTTGAAAATGTGTTTGGGGGCACCACTAGTGCTGAGGCCTTGAAATGGAAGCTTAAAGATGTTAGACAACAGCCTAGGGAATTGTTTTCTGCCTATATGGATCGATTCGAGTGAATCTTTCAAACCATTTTTCAAAACGGGGGTTGGACCTCTAGTGAAGTGGACTGGGTAAGACTGGATTATGTACTCTGCTCTGCCCAGCACTCTAGCTGGGTGTTGCTCAAACTGCAACTGCATCAAAGGAAATCTAGTCCCTTGCCTTACCATGTGTTGATGAAGGAGGTACGAGAAGTTGAGGAGGAGGAAGGTTTTTCAGAGCCCTCCGCAGTTATAGCTGCTACATCCCCTGCTCCAGGTACGGGGTCAGATGCTGATGGTCTGGAATCACCAAAATCACATGACAGAACCTGAGACCCAGATGTCAGCCAAGGGGGGCCCAGCCAGACAGGGATGGCTACTGATGTTCTGCCATGGGATGAACTGCTAAGGGAGTTCAGGGAAGCAATAAATAGTTTCTTTATAAGGCCCCTCCTATGAGTACAGGCCCCAACTCTTACTCAACTGCATCTTCTATGGGGGTTGGGATGCCCCTCCCAGATATCTCCAGCTGACAGCAGCTCAAAGCTTGATATCTTGACTATGGGGAAACTGAAGAGAATTCTCCAACTGTCCAACCCAGCGCCGGCTGAGGTGGCACCAAGGTTTCCTATTGATAGTACCAATGCCACAGCCCCCAATGTGATGCCTTAGTCACCCCAAACTTCAGCAGACATATTTTGCCATAATTGTGGGAAGGATGGGCACATGAAGAGGGGATGCCGGTCTCAGAAAGACTTAGAGAGAATGGTGAGCTGGCTACAAGGAGAGCTTTGGAGCACAAAACAGTGGTTAAGAGGTGCACAAAATGACCACAGTGAAGGTCCCAGAAATGCTAACTCATGTCCCTTTGTGGCTAGATCATCTGCCCAGGCCCTTGCTACCACCTCTTCAGACTGGTCCAGAATAGTGGGTCCCTCCATGGAGACCACTGTGAAGGTGAATGGAGTATCTGCAAGAGCTGTATTGGACAGTGGCTCCTAAGTGACAATTATGTTTCAGGACTGGTATCAGAAGCACCTGTCTGATGTACTCTTACAACCATTGGAAGGACTGCATGTCTGGGGGTTAAGTGAGAAGACCTACCCCTATTCCGGGTATATCCGAATTTGGTTGTCTTTTCCCACCTCTGTGGCTAGAATGGCCGAGCAAGTAGAGACCCTGGCATTAGTGTGTCCCCCTACTGGACTGTATGATGGGATTCCTCTACTAATTGGGATGAATGCACATATGTTTGGACGGTTGGCACAGTTGTGTTATGAGAAACATGGGTCAAGGACTGATAGAGCTTTGAGAATCCTGGCCTTGATCAAGAAGGCCTATTGAGGCACAGAGAGATGCTGACAAAGTGGACCCAGAGGAACCGGTTGGAATTGTCTGGAAGAAGGATCCGGAGTCTCTGATTCTGGTGCCAAATGCCCAGTGTACCTTACAGGGGAAGTCCATATCAGAAAGGATGTCAAGAATAAAATCCTCATGCTGGATGCACCAGACAATGGGAAATTGCCAGGACTGCTAATCAAACCAAGTATTTTGCCTGCCAAAGCCCATGCTTATGCCATAGGGGTAATGGTTCAAGTTCATAATGTGTCTGATAGAGAGATTTGAGTAAATAGAGGTTGCACCCTGGCTAATGTACATTGTGCAGATACTGCAGTGCTGCCTAGTAACAAGTGTTCGGGGGAGAATGAGAGTGATGCCCGACTTGTTTGATTTTGGGGACTCCTTGTTGCCAGCTGAATGGAAGATGAGAATTAGTAGAAAACTTGCTCAGAGAGACCAGGTGTTTTCTTTAAAGAAATGGGACATAGGATGTGTGCAAGGAGCTGAGCACCACATCCAGCTGCATGATGAAAGGCCATTTCGTGAGAGGTCTCGCACCTGGCCCCTGCTGACATAGAGGATGTGAGACGGCATCTGCAAGAGATGCTTGCTTCTGGTGTAATACAAGAATCCAGAAGCCCATATGCTTCACCTATTGTGGTAGTGAGAAAAAAGAATGGGACAATAAGAATGTGCATGGATTATCGCACCTTGAACAGGTGGACTATCCTTGATCAGCATACAATGCCCTGCATTCAGGATGCTTTAGACTGCCTGAACGGTAGCAAGTGGTTCTCCATGCTGGATCTTCGCAGTGGGTACTACCAGATCCCGATGGCCCCGGAAGACCATGAGAAGACAGCCTTTGTCTGCCCACTTGGTATCTATGAATTCATGAGGATGCCTCAAGGGATTTCAGGTGCTCCAGCCACTTTTCAATGACTGATGGAGTGTGCGGTGGGGGAAATTAACTTACTAGAGTGCCTGGTGTAACTAGATGATGTTATTGTGTTTGGTGGCTCACTGGAGGAATATGAGAGCAGATTATTCAAGGTTTTGGACCGACTGGAAGACTTTAGCCTAAAACTGTCCATCGATAAATGTCAATTCTTCCAAACATCTGTAAAGTATGTGGGACACATAGTCTCCACCGAGGGAATAGAGACCGAACCAAGTAAAGTTGAGGCCTTGCCCACCTGGCCACAGCCCCACAATCTAAAAGAAATGTAAAGATTCCTGGGATTCTGTGGCTACTATCGCTGTTTCATCAAGGACTATTCAAGAGTGATCCGTTCTTTACTTAATCTTACTCAAGGTTACTCTCCTACCCACAAAAAATACAAGAGGTCGGTTTCTTCTCAGCATGAGAGAGTGTATTTCTGTCCCAATGAAGTATTTGGAGCCAGATGGACACCTGAGTGTGAAGCTGCTTTTCATGAGATTATATATCAATTTACCCATGCTCCTGTCCTTGTCTATGCATATCCAGTGAAGCCCTATGTCTTGCACACTGATGCTAGCCTGCAAGGCTTGGGGGCTGTATTGTACCAAGAGCACAAGAATGGTCTGAGACCAGTGGCCTTTGCCAGTAGAAGCCTGACCCCATTCGAAAAGAACTATCCTGTACATAAGTTAGAGTTCCTAGCTTTGAATTGGGCTATTGTTGACCAGTTCTACGAGTACTTGTATGGGGCTAAGATACTAGTAAAAACTGACAATAATCCTTTGACCTATGTGCAGACTTCAGCTAAGTTGGATGCCACTGGCCATAGGTGGCTTTCTGCATTATCTACATATGACTATGCTGTTGAATACAGAGCAGGCCTGAACCACATAGATGCTGATGCTCTCTCCCGCAGGCCTGTTCCCCAGAATGACTGGGTCAGACTGTCAGAACCTGATATTTGAGCACTCTGCCAGAAGTTTGACAGGGAGAAACAAATGTCCACGGACACAGTGGACTGTATGGTGGATTGTTTGGAACCCTCTAAGAATTGCATACCTGCTGCTTATTGCCACTTTTCTGCAATAGACATTGGTACACTGCCTCAGCTGAACAATGACAGTATTCAGTGGGCTCAATCCCGAGATCCCATGATCAAATCAGCTTTAGAAGCCCTCTACGCAGGGAAAGATGTGTCCAAATTATGCTCCACTGATTTGAGAACTGCATTCTTATACAAGGAAGGTCCTAAGTTGAAACTGATCAATAGACTGTTATACAGAGAAACAAAAGACAGAGGGGGACAAATAGACAAACAACAACTAGTGCTGCCCACTGCCTTTCAAGACTCAATACTGAGGTCCTTACACAACCACATGGGACACCTTGGTAAAGACAGAACACTTGACATGGTGAGATCCAGATTCTATTGGCCTAAGATGGGGGCTGATGTTGAGCAACACATTCAAACTTGTAGTTGCTGTTTACAGAGGAAATCCCTGCACCAGAGGGCTGCCCCTCTTGTTAACATCACCACCAGTGCCCCCAGGGAGCTGGTCTGTATTGATTTCCTGAGTTTGGAGTCAGATCAAAGAAATATTAGTAATGTGCTGGTGGTCACTGACCATTTTACGAGATATGCCCAAGCTTTCCCCACCAAGGACCAGAAGGCATCCACTGTGGCAAAAGTACTTGTAGAAAACTTTTTTGTCCATTATGGGGCTCCACAAAGAATCCATTCTGATCAAGGGAGAGACTTGGAGAGTTGTCTGATCAAAGAGATGCTTTATCTGTGGGGAGTGCGAAAGTCCAGAACCACCTCTTACCACCCCAGGGGGACCCGCAGCCTGAACGTTTCAACGCACATTGCTAGATATGCTAGGCATTCTCCACCCAAAGGACAAGCCTAGATGGAGCCAACAAATTAGCACCCTGATACATGCCTACAACTGCACCAAAAGTGATGCCACTGAGTTCTCTCCCTACTGCTTGATGTTTGAAAGAGAAGCTCGACTGCCGGAAGAAGTATGTTTTGGAGTTTCTCCTGATAGGGTTCGAGCTGACAACTATTTACAGTATTTGCAAAAGTTAAAGGCCCAGCTAAATCATGTGTACCAACTGGCTCAAACCATGGCTGCCAAAAGAAATCTGGCCAAAAAAGAAATGTATGATAAAAAGGTGAAAGCACAGGAACTCCAGGAGGGAGATCCGGTATTGCTAAGAAATCTGGGACTGCACGGTAAACATAAGAATGCTGACAGATGGCACCATCTCCCTCACATTGTAGTGGGCAAACTAGATGATCTGCCTGTGTACAAAGTAAGGCCTGAGAATAATTCAAAAGATGTGAAAACAATGCATAGAAATCATTTACTGCCCATTGGACAAATCTTGATTGAGTCTGAGCCCCCAGAAAATGCCCCTTCTGGTCCAGTGACTAGAGCTGCTGCTAAGCAAAAATCAAGAAAGCCTGTGCCTACAGAATCTGAATTAAAGTGTTCCCCTCCATAAGTCCCAGTTGAACATGACTGGCAGTCCATGTCAGAGGAAAGTGAGTGTGGCTTTGAATACTACCTTTCTTACGAACTGAGTCAATTGTTTCAGGGCAATCCCCTAGTCAATCCTGGAGATGAAGCTGGGCCTTCTGGACTGTCTAAGCCCCCAGTTTTGTCCCTGGAGGCAATGTTCCCAGAAAGTGAAGTGCAAAGCATGAAGTCAGATGACATGGAATCATTGTGTATGGTTGAACTGTTTGAGTTTTCAGCGGAGGAACATGATGGACTGGGACAAGCTGGTGATATACCAGAACAAGAAGAGTGTGTTGAGTGCCCTGATAATTCACTGTCAGTGTCAGAAAACTCCCAATGTGAGCCAAGTGTTGTGGACTCAGAGATTGTAACTCCTGGAGCTGAAAGTGCTCCAAGTTATAGCCTCTCTACCTCAATGGAGACTCCCCTGACAAGTGAGGACAATGCTGAAAATGAGGCTTATGGTGCAGAGACTGTAACAGTTCCCCCTAGAAAGACTGGTCGAGCTGTAAAGCCTGTGGTGCACCTCAGTTATGATTCCCCTGGGAGGCCTGTGGACTTGCCTCTCAGTGTTGTCCATAAAGGAGTGTATGTGTCCCCGAGAGCTCATTGCCCAAACTGAACATCAGTGCTAACTCCAAGTTACTTGTGTTGCCCTCTAGGTATGGTGCCCCTGCCCCATCCAGCCCCAAGGTAGCTGATAGGGAAGGGCCCCCTCTCTTCAGGTTTCATGTACAGGAGGTAATAACCCGAGTTAAGGTACATTGTGTGTATAATACTGTATAAAAAGTGATGTACTGAAAAGTTTCAGAAATGAGTTTCTGGTAAGGTGATATGTTGACTGATGATTACATGTATAAGCCTAATGCGATACTGATGTAAATGTATATGGTTGTATTGAAACTTATGGGGGGTACTTACTTGACACGGACGCCAAGTTTTCCAGGCCAGGAAGGGTGTAGCCACCCTGCAAATGGGGGTTCCCAAAAGTCTTCCAGGAGCTTGCCTGAATGCTCCACATCTGGGCGGTGTTCAGCATCTGAGCTGTTTAAATGTGGTTCCAAGTGAGTGCTATTTGAGCCTCCACGTACTGTCTCTTTAAGAGCTGTCTGCTTGCAGACTTATTTAGTTTGTATGGGGGGACTGAGTATTTAATGCTTGAATCCCGCCTGGGCTGCTGTCAATTCGATCCGTTTCTGCTGTTGCTACACGTGCAGAGGGAACCTTGTTGAAAGATATAACTGTTTGCCAGAAATAATTTAGAATGACTGAAAAAATGTAGTTTGTCTAACCCGTCTTCATTTCAGCATGAACTGTTTCAGTGTAACTCTTTCATTTTGGTCCTGGATAGCTGACTTGGACCAATCAGGATGACAGGGAGACCCTAAAATGGAGCCTGTGGACGAATCGGAAGTTGGACTCTCAATCTTGAGCCAGCCACAATGGGATTGTATGGGCAGTGACTCTGGGAAATGTAGTTTTAACCTAGGCACCTTTTTCCACCAACAGAGGGAGTCTTATTGTGAGTGACAACCGAACCAGCCAACAGAATGGTGTGGAGCTAAAGGAAATGCCCTGCTCTGTGACTGGAAAGATTAGATCAGTTGTGACTGTGAAGAGAGAAGGAGTTCTGTGCTTCTGTGGTGTATAGTTTTGCGCGGGAAACACCTTTGAGGCCCTGAATTTCGGTCTGCAGCCTTTGTGAGTGGCAGTTTGGACTGAATCTGGGTTGTGAGGAGAAAGAAGCACTAGAAGTGTGGAAACTAGGCTCATCCTGTAGAAGACTGGAGAAGTTGCTGAATCGCGCTCAGTCTGTCAGGAACTGAAGCTGCTGTGTGTGCTGCCGGGTATTTTGCAGTAATTGTGATCGGGATCGAGAGCAGTCTGCCTGGTATAGTACTTTCCTTTTACATATGAATGTGTGTAGTGCTTGTGGGGAATTGCTATTTCCAATCCCCAGTGCTGTGTGCTGTGTGTTGAAGCTGGAAGCAAACCCCAGCTTGTCTCGGACTAAATCCGTTTGCTATCAACTGCAGTGGGTTCCAGTCACAAGGACTTTGTCTCCATGCCTTGTTGTTCTGGCAATCCAGAAGAACATTCACCATCCAGTTTTCAGCTTGGTTATTGTGAGTACAAGTCAAGGTATTCCCCTGCAGCCTGTTTTCAATCACAGTGTGTCATCTAATTCTTGTTTTTTCACTGCTTCATGGACTGAGCCATCTGGCTCCAGATTACAATTGGGTGTTGTGCATATATTTTCTTCTTCAGGGCCCTATCCATCTGCACCTGCTGGCAAACCCTGGGCAACAGACCTGGCTAGCCTCCCCCCCAACCTGAGTACCCAGAGTGTGACTTTTCAGCCCCTGTATGTGTGCACAGTACTGTGATTTAATGCCACCAATTAACCTGATTTCCCCCTCCTTTGTTACTGCCCCCTAAATAAATCAGTTTTGTTGTTGTTATTCTATATACTGTCTGTGGTGTTGGTACTTATGGAAACAGTAGTGTGTTTTGCTGTGTATGATATTTAACCTTATTTTACAGGGGTTCCTCAGAGACGTGCTGCAGAATCGGTCTCGAGGGAAAGTGGTATCTATATGAGTGAACAGTGTGTATACGTGGGGTATTGGGGCTGTAACTCTGGTGTACTGTGTGAGCCACTAGAGGGAATAAAAGGGGGTCTCAGTGTCCTAGAGGGCTGTGACCAAGCTAGTCTAACCACTACAAACCCTGACCTCTGGGTGGAGGCACCCACCATAGGACCTAGGCCCCTCAACCTGTCCATAGTCAAACAGGCAGGGGTAGTAGCCCTTGTGATAGCACCGCCTAGGGGTTACACTAGGAGCCTAGGAAACAAAATTAGTGCATTACAGGCAATGGTTGTGGAAGCGGGATTAGACCTCAAAGCCATTACAGAAACAAGGGGCAATGGAAATGATGACTGGGACCTAGCAGTACTAGGATATACCATGTATAAAAGAGTAGAACAGAGGGAGTAAGAGAAAAGGAGGTGGGGCAGCCTTCAGTGTCACAGAAGGCAAGTGGGGGTAGGGGATGGGTCCTTCAGGGTAGGAAATAGGGAGACAGAATCACTGTGAGTACAGCTCACAACAACATCAGGAAAGAAGTTACTCATAGAAGTGGTCAGTAAACTACCTGGACAGGAAGCTGAGGGGGATAAGGAACTAGGGGCTGCTATGAGCAACTGAGAAAGGGCCGCAAAGGATGAAATACTGGTTGTAGCGGATCTGAGTCTACCAGACATAAATCAGGATATTTCAGCAGCAAGGAGCACCAGAAGTCAGGCTATGCTAGAAATGTTGCAGGACTGCCTGCTTATGCAGCTGGTCAGGGAACACACAAGATAGGCTTCCATTCTAGACCTGGTACTCACTTACTTGGAAATGGGAGATAGAGTGAGGGTTGAGAAACCACTGGAGTCCAGTGACTATGACACCATATAGTAGTAGTAGTAATAACATTTATTTATACAGTATAGCACCATTAGGACAATTCACGCCCTGTTTACAAGGTGTGCCTGTGCAATGAAGCATATAAAATTCTGGTTTGAACTAGCCCTGGGTATCAGTATACCCGCATTAAATGCTGTGGTTCTGGATTTCAGATGGCAAACTTTGATCAGAGGAGAAAACTAGTTTAGTTTAGTTTTTATTTCTATGTATTATTGACACTGTTACGTTGCTGAGCTTAAGAAGGGCAACAGTACTCCTTAAAATTATATTGTATGCTGTTTTACAAACTTGAGCAGTATATCCACAGGTGCAATAGATATTTGAGGCAGTATAGCGCAGTGGTTTAAGGCTCTGAGCTTGAAACCTAGAGACCTGGGTTTGAATCCCACAGCCCCACTTGCACACTGTGTGACCCTGAGCAAGTCACTTAACTTCCTGATGCTCCCAGGTTGCACCTGTAAATCAAGCTTTCAGCTTAGTGTGTCTCTCCTGGCAAAATCAAAGGTAAAAAAAAAAGAATTAGCTCCAGGGACTGGGTCTACATTCATTCATTGCTCGGACACAATGCAGAGGGTGATGGGAAGTATAGTACCAACTGAGAGCTTGGGACTGCAAACAGCACAGAGCACAGTATAGAAATTGCTACCAACACATTGACATTTTAATGCTGGGGCTGACAGCCTTTTTTAAACACTGCAGGGGTTAGCAAGATTCTTGTTTTATAGTTTTGTTTTAATAGTGTGGTGGCAGAGCGGGTGGTCCCGTGACAGACCCTCACATCCTACTTCCGAGTCCCAGCACTATTTAACATTTCTCCATAGCAAGCAGGGTGAGCGTGTGCAGGTGAGCATGCATGAGTGTCCACTGAGGCTGATGGGGTGGCAACCCAATTCCATTTCTTACAGTAGATAGGTGTTAAGTAGGTGTTATCACTTCAGGCCAGGCCAACAACCAAGAAGGTTTTTAAACAATTGAGCCATTGATGGCTAATTCTGAGGGGATTGCTGAAGTTAAGGGGTGTTACCCTACTGCTACCAGGTAGCTGTGAGAGTTTTAGGCAGCTGGGGATGAGTTGATGAATACGGAAGGGCATAGGCCTTCAAACTCTGCACTGACCCCTGTGACTAACTCTGGCACTCTGGTTAGGTCTAAACAAACCTACAGGAGTTATAGCAACTGAAGTTATTGTATGTTTTGCCAGTGGGGTAAAATAGTGCCTTTGTGCCATTGAGATACTACTTACAGTAATGACCAACTTATATGTATAGAGTGAGTACTTAGAGAGGGACTATTGAATACAGAAGTGGGATAGCCTGTATGAGTTAGTCCCTCAAATTATCAGGTTGTGAATAGGAAATATGAATGAGCAGTACAAGAGAAAAGAAAAAAGTATATTGAATCAGTTTGGGTTGTGATTTGCCTAATAGGAAGGCAACACCACCCCCTTCCCCAAGCCTAATAGTGAGGAACAAAGGCTTTCTGCTGCATTGCGAGTGCCCCTTCCTTAGTTGTAATCTCCAATACAGTACATGAATAAAGAATGTAAACCCCCTTCCCCCAAGATGAATAAAATAGGATCCCAGGTTTCCGGGTCTATGTGATAACGGCGAACACCTAAAGGTGATCTCCATTATCACACAGTCAGAGTGCCTAAAAGCTTTTCGGCACTCTGACAACCCCGGTGCACAGGACGGCACTGCCAGGAGACATTTTTAATGCTTTCTGTGGGGGGGAATGCGCCCCCCCACACCACACCCTGCACCTTCCTACTTAAGGATTCTCAACTCCGGGGGGGGGTGCATGTTGGATGGGGGGGTGAAAGCACTAAAAGAAATAAACATTCGGGCTGGGTGCAATAAAATCGCACCATCACCCGGACACAAACCCAGTGCCTCAGCCACCCCAGCCAGTAGCTAACCCCCAATGCCATAATGCAGCTCAGCCATCCTCTGCAGCGACACCCCCTACAGCCTCTCAGCCACCTCCCAGCCCACGCTCACTGTTCTCGCCCACCCCCGCACGCGTATGCATAGCAACATCCTGTCGCCCAGTTCACCCACTCCCTCATCTGGTCGCCCTGCTCTCCCATCACCATGAGGGATTACACCAGAAAGGTGCCACCATTACGGATGGCGCCCTTCCTCATACACCCACCTCATGGGTTACCCAGGTTTCCTGTTGCTTTGTGAGTTTCTCTTCTCTATTAGTAAACTCGAGGATATAAACAAACAAACAAAACAATCCTTATTATAGGGTTGTGTTAGGTACATTAGCTAAACACACAGAAACACAGAAGTTGATGGCAGATACAGACCTCGAGGCCCATCCAGTCTGCCCATTTTTTTTCTGCCTTATGAATGTACCATCAGCCTTTGCTCTGTCAATGGTCTCTCTCTATTCATACTCATCTGTATTGCTCCCTTATGCCTATCCCATGCCTGTTTGAAGCCCTGCACTGTATTCATATCCACCACTTCCTGAGGCAGACCATTCCATGCATCCACCACCCTTTCTGTGAAAAAGAACTTCCTCACATTGCCCGTTAATTGGCCTTCCTCTAATCTCATGCTGTGTCCTATTGTCCTGCTATTTTCCTTATATTGAAATATGTTAGACTCTTTCACCTTGTTAATGCCCTTAAGGTGTTTGAATGTTTCGATCATATCACCCCTCTCCCTCCTTTGCTCTAGTATATACATATTGAGCTCCATTAATCTGTCCTCATATGTTTTCTGATGCAGTCCCTGCACCATTTTGGTTGCCCTTCTCTAGACTGCCTCCATTTTGTTAATGTCCTTGTGAAGGTGTGGCCTACAGTACTGCATGCAGTACTCCAGATGGGGCCTAACCAATATCTTGTAAAAAGGAATTATTACCTCCCTCGTATGACTTACGATACCCCTACTAATATACCCCAACATCCCCCTAGCCTTACCTACTGCTTTAGTGGTCTGCTTGGATGATTTCAGGTCATCTGTGATGATGATGTCCAAGTCTCTTTCTTCCCTAATGACTGCCAGCAACACCCCTCCCAACCTATAGGTGGCTTCAGGGTTCTCGTCCCTATGTGCATGATCTTGCGCTTCTTTGCGTTAAACCCCAGTTGCCACTCTTCCAACCACTTTGCCAGTTTATCCAGATCTCTTCTCATTCTGCCCACCCCATCTGGATCATCTACTCTGTTGCAGATCTTGGTGTCATCTGCAAAGAGACAAACCTTACCCTCAAGTTCATCTGCAATTTCACCAATGAAGATATTGAAGATGACTGGCTGCAGGACTGATCCTTAAGATATCCCACTTGTGACTTGCATCTCTTCTGACTGTATACTGTTTACTACCACTCTCTGTTTTCTGCCTGCCAACCAGTTAACCACCCAGTTGACCAACTTCTGACCCACCCCAAGCCTACCCAGCTTATTAATCAATCTTCTATGTGGAACAGTAGTAAAAGCTTTGCTGAATGTAGGTGACATGAACTTCACCCCCTTGGTCCACCACACTGGTTACCCAGTCAAAGAACTATGAAATTAGTTTGACAGGACGTTCCTGTTGTAAACTCCTGCTGTCTTGGATCCTGTGCTCCTATGGGTGCCAGGTGTTGCACTATCCTTTCCTTAAGGAGTGCTTCCATAATCTTTCCCACTACTGAGGTCGAACTGGCTGATCTGTAGTTCCCTGCCTCCTCTCTGCTACCACTCTTGTGGAGTGGGATCACATGAGCTTTTCTCCAGTCTTCTGGGACTTCTCCTGTGCTCAGAGACTCACTAAACAGTTCTGATAATGGCTCTGCTAGTTCCACCATTAGCTCCTTTAGTACCCTGTGATATATGCCATCCGGTCTCATTGTCTTGTCCCCCCTGAGCTTAGCGAGCTCCTGTAGGTCCTTTCTTTTGTGAAGGGACTTGTGCACACCTCCCTCCTTCCTGTGTCCATGGTGCTGAGCTGTGGGCCCTGCCCTACCTTCTCCTCAGTAAATACTGAGCAGAAGTATCTATTTAGGATAGATGCTTTTCCTTGGTCCTCCTCCACACACTCCCCCGTATCCCCTTTGATCTTAACAATACCCCCTCTGGACTTTTTCCTTTCACTAATGTATCTGTAGAAAGTCTTGTCCCCTTCTTTTACTGTTTGTGCTAGTGTTTCCTTGGTTTCAGCCTTTGCCTGCCTTACTGGCTTCCCTGCTTCCCTTAGGGAAGTTTGGTATGCCTCCCTATCTTCGTCTCACTGCGTTCCCTTATATTTCCTGAAGGCTAGTCTTTTAGCTCTGATCTTTTCTGTTGCTGTTTTTGAGAACCAAAGTGGTTTCCTCCTTCTTTTGCTCTTGCTTTTCTCCCTAACACAATAGGATGTTGCTTCAAGTATTGCATCCTTAATGCTTACCCACTTTGCCTGCACCCCCTTACCTGTTTTTCTTCTTGCCAGGGCTAGCTTAACTCTGTTGGCCACTTTATCAAAGTCAGCTCCTCTGAAGTCCCATATTTTTGCATTGGAATGGGATGATTTAGTTCTAGGGGCCAAATTGAACCATACCATGTGATGGTCACTGGCCCCCCAGGTAACCTTCTACCTGGAGTTCTGTGATCCTTTCCTCATTAGTCATTACTAGATCTAAGATAGCCATGTCTCCTGTGGGTTGTTGTACCAGTTGTTTGAGGCCCTCCCCCAGCATGGAATCCACTATGTGTCTAGTTCTGGTGGATGTTCCTACTGGTATTGACCAATCTGTATCTGGCATGTGGAAGTCTCCCATTATCAGAACCTCCCCTTTAGCTGTCATGTCTTGTATGTCTTCTAACAGTAATGTGTCTATGTCCTCCCCCTGGTCTGGAGGCCTGTAGACAACCCCAGTTCATATGGCTTTCCCATTTCCTGTTTCCAGTGTGACCCACAGTTCTTGTGGCTTCTTATGTGTATTCTGAATTTCTGTAGCTTTGATATTTTCATTGACATGAAGGGCTACTCCCCCCCCCCCCTTTTTGCACCTTGGTCTCTTCTGAACAGTACATAGCCGGGTACTGAGGTCTCCCAAGTGTGGTTACTGGTGAACATGTCTCGCTAATGGCTACTATGTACAGTTTAGTCTTTGTCATTGTTGCCTGCAGGTCTGGGATCTTGTTTCCCAGATGGCGGGCATTTGTGTACATGATTTTCCATTGACCAGGTTTTAGTGTCTTAATTGTTGTGCGAAGTCCTGCATTTCCCCTGCATGTCGTATGGGAAGCTAGACCTTTTTCCTTACCTGGTGATGCAAATAAACTACAAACATCCTGAACTCCTGTTTGATCACTAGCAGAGGGGGGAGGAGTGTTCTTTCCATTCAATGTATCTGGTGCTGCACCCCTCTCCCCATTGGCTAGTTTAAATATTCTGTGAAAGCATCAAACTTCTGCCCCAATGTACTGACTCCCTCCTTAGTCAGATGCAGTCCATCAAATTTAAAGAACTTTCACTCCCAAAACTGTTGCCAGTTACCTACAGATGTGTGTCCTTTTTCCTGGCACCAGCTCTTGAGCCACATTTTTAGCTCCCCCATCTCCCCTTCTCTGACCTTCTGTCCATCTCCCCCCCCAGATTGGCAGGATCTCAGAAAAGGAGATGCCAAATGAAATGGATGACAGTTTGTCTCCCAGCCTGGTCTGGTGTTTCTTGGCCAACCTTGTATATAGGATACTAATTAAGAGCCCTTGTGAATTTATAGATGATTAGGTGCACTAGTGTGGTGATACCACTAATCTCTAATATACTGATCTGTCTAATTGTAAAGATAGATATAAGTATTTTAACACTTACAAATGGGGAAATGGGAGTAAAATCTTCACAGTGTGGTATGTTCAATACAAAACCAGACACATAATTTGATGTATACTCTTGTAAACATTGTGTTGAGTTAGGAGAACTAAGGAGCTGGCTGCTAACAAAGGATCTGGAAGTAACAGATCTCAAGAAACAAGTAGAAATGTATATGATGGGGCAAGAAAGAGCAAAAAAATCCTAAGGAGGGGAACAGTAATAAAAGGCAAAGAGAACTGGATCATGATGAAGCTGATGATTGGAGTTTGGCTGAAAACAATAAAAAAAGGAAAAGGGTAAGAGGGCCATCATCTTTCAAATAGAAACCAAAAATCAATACACCCCCTTAATAAATTTAATTGAGTTAATAGAAGATCAGTCACAAGAACTACTGGACCTAGTAAGTAGTGGTGAGACACTAGACGCTAATCAGAACAAAGGTAATGGACAAGAAATGGATACGAAACCTCAGGAAAGTAAGGAAGACTCCCCAGAACAGGAGCATATACTAGACCTAGTAGACAGTGGTAACACAGGAGCAAAAGATGGGAGTAATAATATTGAACAAGAAATGGAGACAGAACCTCAGAAAACCAAGCTAGGCTCCCCCAAACAGGTGTTCATATTAGGAAATGCTATTACATATCGATATTCCACAAGGGGCAAGAAAGAAAATTTAACATCTTGCAGTATCGAGGGGCTAGGATAAAAGACATCCAGGATATGATACCAAATATTATCAAACCCTCAGATAATAAACAGATAGCATTGATTCATGTGGAAACAAACAATATAGGAAGTCAACAAGAAGAAGAAATAATAAATGATTTTAATGATTTACACAGGACTTGAGAAGATATTGGGTGTGAGATAATATACTCAGAAATTTTACCTGTACCAAGATCTGGCAGAGGTAGGAACAACAAAATGTAGTAAATAATTGGCTATGGAAATGAAGTCTAGAAAGAGGTACAAAGTGCATCAAAACATGGGACATTTTTGATGGTAATAAAAATATGTTTTGTCAAGATGGTTTGCTCCTCAGTAGAAGAGGTAGTAAAACACTTAGAAATATCTTCTTCGACATCATAAACGAAAGCAAACATAAATATTTAAACTAATTGAAAAGGGGAGAATGGGGAAGCCCACAAATCTGAGGGGTAGTGTAAAAAGTTACAGTATGATAACATCACTAAATAAAGGTGGATTAAAAATGCTGATAGCAAACTCAAGAAGCCTTAACAGCATAAAGAAAACTGAACTGGAGATCATTCATGAAGAAAGAAAATACTGGCCTGGCAGCAATATCTGAAACCTGGTGGTCGGAACAAACTTGCTGGAATAGGAATATAGAAGGATAGAGACTCTTTTACAAGGATAGAGCAGATAGAAGGGGAGGAGGTGTAGCTCTGTATGTAAAGGAGAATATCTTATGTAATAAACAAATGTTATACAGGATGAGACAAACAGTGAAATATTATGGGTTGAAATAGCCAGATAATATAACAAAAAACTAGCTCTAGAAGTGTGCTACAGACCACCAGACACTAATTTAAATTATCACTCTGATATCCTGAAAAATATATCGAACATTGCACAATGAAAGGAAACACTATTACTGGGAGACTTCAATATACCATGTGTAAACTGGCAAGACCTCACTGGATCAAATTCAAGTGAGCAGATGCTTATAGATACCCTAATAAAGGAGGACTACAACAGATAGTTAACAAACCTACTAGGATCAACAAGCTCTTGGACCAGTTGTAACATAGTACCCACAATATTGGGAAATATAAAAATGAACTAAGACAAAACAAAAAAATGATCAGAAGAGAGCAGAAACAACTACAGTTTAAAGTAGATTGTATGAAAGACAATGAAAAAACATTCTATGCTTACATCAACAATAAATCAGTTGACAGATTTGTGGGGCTGATACTTGACAGAACAACTGAAATTACAGACGAAAAATAAATGACTGAGTTTTTAACAGCTACTTTTGCTCTGTCTACAACAAATCTGGTAATATAATGGCAGGCACTAATACTGCAGCAGATAATAGATTGGATAATGGGAATAGCGAGACAGTTAAAAGTATAACTAAAATTGAGGGTTATAGACCTTTTAAACAAAATAAATATTAACAAATCACCAGGCCCAGATGGACTAAACCTTAGGCTACTGAAAGAAATTAAGATGTAGCTGGTGGGGCTTTAACTTTTTTATTTAATGTCTCTTGAAATTGAGGAGGTGCCCCAGGATTGGAGGAGGGTGATAGTGGTCCCCATTTATAAGAAAGGAAACATCTAATTACAGGCCAATAAGTTTTACATTGATTTTGATCAGATCTATGGAGACCATTATAAAAATAAAATTCAAGGACAATATAAGCACAAAAAAACATCATAGACTCAACCCAGCATGGATTTTGCAAGAATAGACGATGCCTAATGAATACCCTGGCATTTTATGTAAAGGTGAGCCATGGCCTGGAACAAAACTACCCTGTGGATGTAATCTGTCTGGACTTCCAGATGGCTTTTGACAAGGTACCTCACAATATACTCATAAAGAAGCTATGTGATACAGGAATTAACAATAAATTAATAAAGTGAATATCAAATTGATTAGCTGGGAGAACACAGAGGTTAAGGATGAGAGGTGCCTTGTCACATCCAGGAGGGGTAATGAGCGGAGTCCTGCAGGGGCTTGTACTGGTCCTGTTTACATTTTTCATAGCAGACTTAAATAACAGGACAAACAGTTGGGTGCTGAAGTTCACAGACAACACCAAAATAGGAGCACAAGTGAGCAAACAGACCAACTAGTAGGGGATCTGCAAACGATCTAAATCATGGGCACAACAAAATGCAATGTCCTTCAGTACAGAAAAGTGTGTTGTCATGAACTTGGGTATAAAAAAATTAAAATTTCTAATACAAGTTAAATGGCAACACATTAAAGACAATAGATAACGCAAGAGACCTGGGAATTTTAATAAATAATGACCTCAGTTTTAGCAAGCACTGCAGTAAAGTTATCAAAACAACAAACAGGATTTGAGACTGCATGCAAAGGGTTTCTTATGCAGAAGTAGAAGTTGTGTAGTATCACTGTACAAAACATACTGCAGACCCCATCTTAACTACTATACGCCACTATGGAACCCTTACCTAAGGAGGGACATAGTAAATCTGAAGACGGTTTTCCACAGAGCTACCAAAATGATTTCAGGACTAAATGATAAGCCCAATGAGACTAGATGGAATGAGTTAGGACTATGTCCATTGCAAACAAGTTGGATAAGAGGGGAGTTGCTCCAAATGTTTAAAGTCATAGGGGCTAAAAGAGCTGATGAACAGTCTGGAGCTTGAGTTTAATCTGAGAGATATACACCTCAGGAGCCATAGCAAACAAAGTAAGGTACAATTCTCCAAGGAAAACACCAGGAGAAGATTATTTATCCAAAGAGTGGTAAAATATGGAACATCTTGCCAAAAGACATGGTGACAGCAGATTCCTTCGGGATTTTTAAGAAGAAACTGGATGATGATTATCTGTCAGGTATTGATCATACATAGTGGCCCCGCTGAGGCGGAAGCAGACTAGACGTGCTTCTGCCTTTTTCTGTCTTATCTCCAAGTGTAGAAGCAAGTATAAGTATTTCACACAAAGTTCTTTAGGCAAAGCCTATTTTCAAAGGATTCAGAGCCAGGTATACAGACAATGGAACACTGTACGTGCAGTACTTATAGAGGTTATACGTAAACACAAGTACAGTTACTGGATTAGCATACAGGTTTTTGGCATACCAGTGCAGTATTAATAGGAATACATTGTCAGGATTACAAATAGTTCTTAGGAGTATATACATATTCTGCAGGTAGTCAGCATAACCAACAGCTGAGAATTAGATAATGCAAAATCGCACTTTCTAAGCACATCAGTAATGTCATTCCAGCATTTAGCAAATCTAAACGACAAGGTGTTTTGACCCAACGAGGTTTTCCTGCAAAGTAGTACCAGAGAGTCAATTAGTCAAGGTAAATTGGTTGGAGTAGACAAAATCAGGGGGGTATAGGAGAGGTGGGGAGAAAGTAAAGGGGCCGTGCTCCAAGCAACCACATCATGCTTGAGAAGAGTTACCAAGGATAATAGGCACAAGAAACCTATCTGGTTCTCGAAGAAGTCAGGGAGGCAGTAAGGGCCAAAAAAGGTCCTTCATTAACTACAAGGGGAAACAAGGGGATGACGAATGGAGCAAATACCAGTTAAAGATGAAGGAGGCCAAGAAAGTAGTCTGGAATGCAAGTGGAGACACAGAGCTGCACTTTGCTGAGGGGGTCAAGGAAGGGGAAAAACAGTTCTTCAGGTACATGAAGCAAAATAAGGAAGATGAAACGTTTAATTGTTAGGCTGACAGATGGGGCAGGGTAGTAGAAGAGGACAAGCAGACATTCTAAATGACTTCCTCTGCTCAGCAGTCAGAGTGGAGCATAACGGATCTCTAGTGAAAAGTTGCATAAAGGCTGCTGTAAAGAGGATCCCAGAAATGGGGTAGGTGGTTATTACAGAAGAAAGGGTTAGAAATTACAGCCCTGATATCAAATAAGATGCCAGGGCCAGATGAGATGCAGTGGAAGAAACTCAGGAAATTGACATTGAAACGGACTGAACCCCTGGTAGGGCTGTTCAGTAGCTCACTACAATCAGTGGTGGTCCCAAGAGACTTGAGGGTAGCAGAAGTGATGCTGTTCCACAAGGGCGGGGACAGGGTGGAACCAGGAAATTACAGGCCTGTCCGTCTTACCTATATTGAAGGTAAACTGATGGAGAGTGAAGACACTAGTCAAAATGGACCTAGTGGATTACCTGGAGATAAATAAGCTCCAGGACAGTAAGATAATAAGCAGCATGATGGGTTTATGGCAGGGAGGTCTTGTCAGACCAACCTGATAATGTTATTTGACTGGGTTACAAGGGCAGTGGATAGGGGCCAAGTACTGTAGTACATTTGCTCTGCTTTGACTTCAGCAAAGCATTTGACTCCCTGCCACACAGAAGGTTGCAGAAGAAATAATTAAAGGATGTGGGAGCAGCAAAGGACCTAGTTAGATGGGTGCGAAGTTGGTTGGGGGGAAAAAAGTAGAGTGGTGGTAAAAGGGGTCATATCACGGGAAACAGTGGTCACCTGTGGAGTACTGCATAGGTCAGTCTTGGGATCAATCTATTCCATCACTGACATAGGAGAAAAATGCAGATGTGTCTCTTCACAAATGACACTAGGCTCTGTGGCAGGGCACACAGTGAGGAGGGAGTAAGGTAGTGGTAAAGGGACTTAATAAGGTTAGAGAGATGATTCCAGATCTGGCAGAACAGGAACCCTAAGACATGATATTTGATGGGTGTGGTTAAGCTGGCCACTGCTTCAGAGGAAAGACATATGAGGTCATTATAGGCAACTCCCTAAAACATACTAGCCAATGTTACAAGTTCTACAACAAGGCAACCTGAATGTTGGGGTGGATTGGAAGAGGTTTTGATAACAGGAGGGAAGAGGTAATATTACTTACCTATAGATCATTGGTGAGACCTCATCTGGAATGCTGTGTCCCATTATGGAGCCATAGAAACATATAATTTGATGGCAGATAAGAACCGCATGGCCCATCCAGTGTGTCCATCCAGTATGTCCATTCCTCCCTACCTACACTATTACCACAGACCATATCAGATCACCAGCTCTTTCTCCCTCCCTTTCCACTATGATTCCCTTGTACTTATTCTATGCATTCTTGAACCCCACCACTATTCTTGCCTCCTCCACCTCCGCTGGAAGGCTCTTCCAGGAATCCAGCACTCTTTCTGTGAAGAGGTGCTTCCTCATATCTCTCCTGAATCTACCGCCCTCCATCTTCATAGCATGCCCCCTTGTTCTTGAGCACCTTTTCTGCAGAAAAATACTTCCATCTTGTTCCTTATTTACCCCGTGAGGTAAATCCTCTGTTCCAGGGTGTACACACTGAAGTCCTTCAGTCTCTTCTCATAGCACATTTGATATAGACTTTGCAACATTTTAGCTGCCCTCCTCTGGATCACCTCCACTCTGTCTATATCCTTCCAGAGATGTGATCTCCAGAACAGGATACAGTACTCTAGGTGGGGGTCTTACCAGGGATCTATACAGAGGCAATACCACGTCCCTCTTTCTGCTGCTGATATCCCTTCCTATGCACCTCAGCATCCCACTAGCCCTCCCGACTGCATTGTTGCACTGCCTGGCCACCTTTAGGTCATCCAATATGATTATCCTCAGTAGATATGGGTAAGCCAGAGCAGGCTTGAGCCTGGCTTGAGTTTGCTATACATGTAATGTGCACAAGTGTACATGTATTGGCACTTTCGCATATTGGAAATAAAGTTCCAGCACTCCACTTGACTCATGCAGTGGTTCCTTAATTTCTACTCTGCTGTTGCCTACTTCATATTCTTTCCTCATGATTTTTAATCACTTCCATGACTTCAGTAACATGCTGCCTTATCTAGCTCTTGTGGGCTTTCCAAATTTTGGTACCACATGTCAAATGTGAAAGACTACTGGCTGCTACTAGTCAGTAACTTTTGTCTTGAAAATTCACACCCTTTATGTCCTCATTTCATTCCATGGGTTTCCAAAATCTTCATCGTTAGTCCCAAGGGTCAGGAGAGTGAAGACAAATGTGTCCATTACACTGTCATTTTACTGGAAGCCAATGGTTTTAAATAAAAAAAATAACAAATTTAAAAATGTATTTTCTTAAGAATTAAGCACTGCAGTCCCTGGAGAAATTCAATGCTGTCATTTGTAAATTATTGCAATTTCAGGACCCTGCTGAAAATGAGCTTATGCTCAATGGTTGTATCATCTTGGTTGCCTATTGTTATTATTATTATTAAATAATATATGCTCTCTCCATTTGGACTACCATAGCTTGTGGGCATTTGTAGGCAAACCAGAAATATTGTTTGTGTCATCTCTATTATCTCCTATTTTACAGCAGTAGATCTGTGAGTTCTGGTATCAGAAGTATACACATTTAATTCACCCCACAGCCAAGGTGGTAGCACAGATCTCGCTCTGGTTTCTCATTCCAAAATGTGCGAATGACTGGCTGCTTCACAGAAACTAGTTATTGTACACACTAGAGAGTCCAGGTTCTCCAATGGAGCATGGAGTACAGTGCAAAATTTTCTGAATAGAATGGGCCTCAAGCTTAGACATCTAGCATGACATTGTGATATAGAAATCCATCTGTGTTCACGCACTCTGTCAGCTAAATAACCTCAATTGCTATAAAGGTAATATTCTTCAGCTACACCTCAGAATTTTACTTAGGACATTTGACATATTCCCAGATTTTCCAAGGGGGTTAAATTATATATATATCTATCTATCTATATATATATATATATATATATATATATATATATGTATGTATAGATGTATATACAGTCAAACCTCGTTTATCTGAACTGCTGGGGGGATGGGGGGGGCATTCGATGTGTTCAGATAATCGAGTGGTTCGGTAAATCGAGTGTCCATTGAAAATACTGTAGTGAAATCAAGTAAAAGGAAGCCCAGATGTTATTTTCTGCAAGTCGTTCAAACACTACAAACATAAAACGTTGGTATGTGGTGCAAAAACATTTTATTCTGTCAAACAATAAAACTTCATAATTTTATTTGCTTAAATTTAAAAGTACGATTTAAGTTCTGTACTGTACAGGAGTCATTCACAAAAAAAAAAGAATATTATTGTACAAGCAACTCGTAGTTACTTGAAATAGCCTGCGATTGCTCGCTGCTTACAGCAATCATTTCTCTTCTTGATGGCTTTCAGTCTTAGCTGCCGGAGTAGCAATGTGTGTAGGTAGTACACCTCAGGCTGGCTCTCCAATCAAAGAATGCAGCGATCGAAAGCTTCTGTGGCTTCTCCCGCTGTTGGTACAATTGGAGCTGGAGCACTGTCGTCTTCTTGTCCCTCATCTTCATTCAGTTCTTCCACAGCATTTTCTTCTTTGGCAACTGAAATGATGTCTTCATCATTAAGGTCCCCGTATCCATCATCAGCCGCATCTGCCTCTAACCAGTCGGAGACCACATCTTCTTGCAAATGCAGTTGTACAGCAATTTCTTGGATCACATCTGCAGCCTCCTCATGCTGCTGTACTATGACTGGGACTGATGCAGGTGACAACACCTGTGAGCAAGCCCAGCATTTCGCCACGGTGTCAGTACAGACCTCGCCCCATGCCTCGGCCAGAAGGTAACAAGCGTCCTTAATGTTTAGACACTTAATGATGTCTGTAAGTGACAGCTCCTCATTCTCCTCTGCCAACACCTGTGTTAATAATTTTCCATGGTAGATTTTTTTTAAGGTTGCCAAGATACCTTGCTGCATAGGTTGGAGCTTAGTTGTGGTGTTTGGGAGTAAAAAAAAAAAAACACACTTTATGGCACCATCAACTGTTTTAAGACTCTGCATCAGGATGTGCTCCTGTGTTGTCAATGAGAAGAATAGCCCTAGGAGGTAGTTCAAATGAGAGTAGGTGACCGTGTACAGCAGGAGCAAAGTCCTGGAAAAAACATGCTTTGGACAGGGTCGCTGACCTCCAAGCCCTGCTCTGAGCTCTGTAAAGTACTGGAAGGTTGTCCATGTTGCTACGCTTGAAGCAACAAGGGTGTAATGATTTGCCAATCACTAGTAACTTCAGTTTGTGAATACCAGTTGCATTTGTGCAGCCAAGAACTGTAAGTCGTTCCCTGTTATTTTTGTACCCAGGCGCCGACTTCTCTGATGAGCTGGCTAGGGTCTTTTCTGGCAACAATTCCAGAAACACCCAGTCTCATCAGCATTATAAATTTGATCGGGACACAAACCTTTATCTATCATTTGTAATGCAAGCCTGTCTTGAAATGGAGCAATGGAGTCGTCACTGGTAGACAGCAACTCTCCGGCCACTGACAGCTGTCTTATACCATGCCTTGCTTTGAACCTCTGGAGCCATCCCTCACTTGCAGTGAAGCTATCATCTGCGCTGTTAATGTTCTGGTGAAATTGCAAGGCTTTTTGTTTAACTATGGGTCCAGAAATAGGTGTTCCACGTACCCGATTCTGTACGAACCATATGTAGAGGGCACGACCTAGCTGTTCGTCGTCACATTTTTTCATTGTCTTTCTGAGCTCAGTACCACGCTTGCTCTCCATAGCAATAGAGTATTCTTTGAGCTTCTCTCGGGCCTTCTGAATATCGGACACAGTAGACTTGCCAATGCCAAACTGTTTGGCAATATCAACCACTTTCTGCCCCGTTCAAGGCAGTCTAAAATTCTTATTTTCTGCTGGATATCAAGCATGCAGCACTTCCACTTTCTCTCAGCCATGTTCTGAATTTCTGAGCATCTAGCTGCACTGTAATTGATTACTGCAGTAAATACTGTATGCAATTGACCTAATTGACCTAATTGATTGTAATTAAATGTAATTGACTGTATGTGATGAGGATTAAGTCATGTGGACATTCACTCAATGTAGCAGACTATGTTATGACAGCACTAGCAGCACTAACATGAAAATGCAGGAGACATGATCGTGGTTCGGTTAATCCAGAGGTTCGTTTAACCGGAGGTCGGATAATCAAGGTTTGACTATATATATATATATATATATATATATATATATATTTATGAGAGACGTTTTAAGGTTCCTCTTCAATGCACCATCTTCTAATGTAATCAGTATTAATGGGTGTGACTACATTAAATATTTTTCTATTGCAGAAGAACAAAGTTTCACATTTGGACCAAGTTTTGATGATCACAAATTCTGTATCCGGAGAAGGTAGCAATAAAGCAAAAAAAGGTGGGTGACATGGAAATATTAGATCTTTAATGCATAACAGCATATAAGAACATTACTGTTGGAGCAGAGTCTTGGTTTTCTATCTACTTAGATAATTACAAAAAGAGAGGCCTGTTTTTGGAATCTCCTTGGAACTTCTCCAACTAGAGCCACTTAATCCTAGTGTGACCCAAGGTAAGTCACTTAAAGTTCTACCGGCTAATGTGAAGCCCCAACCACTGCAGAGACTGGGGCTTCAAGTCAAAATCCCCTCTGTAGTCAGCATTATAAATCAATGATTTTTGTACCTCAGCACTTGTAAAAATAGGGTACAGCTCCGGTGCAGCCAGCATGATTCTATATGGAGCCTGTCACCTCCTGCAATCTCACTGCAAATAACACAGGATGATGACGATCCACTGCCTTTTCCTCATTGGTGCCCTTATGTATGGAGATTTAATAATCTCCGTATCTCAGATGCCCACTTCTATTTTTATAGAATATACCTAAATGCCATGTGTATGCCATGTATACACATGGCATTTAGGCATATCCTGTAAAAATAGAAGAGGGCATCTGAGATACAGAAATTAGAAAATATCCATACATGAGGGCACCAATGAGGAAGGGGCACTGGAGTGTCATCATCGCCTGTTATTTGCAGCTAGATCGCAGAAAGTGACAGGCTCCATATTGAATCATACTGGCTGCACTGGAGCTGTACCTCATTTTTACAAGTACTGAGGTACAAAAATCATTAATTTGTTATGCTGACTACAGGGGGATCTGTGACGTGAAGCCTTGATCTCTGCAGTGGTCAGGGCTTCACGTTAACTGGTAGTTCTCCTTTAACCCCTCAGTGCTTCAATCCCCAACTCCCCACCAGCTGTAAACATACGGATAAACCCAGGACCCCACCCTCTAACTGAAAACAAGACATTGCTTTTCAACTGAGCTGTCCTGGGTAAACAAAATATTAAAAAAACTCCCTACTTCCCCTTTGTAAAGAAACCCTCACCACTAAACCTCTCTTTTGCCTCTGCCCCCTTACCATTTTGACATTTTCAGGGCACAGGAATGTGCGCCTCATCCTCTCCTCCTTTTCCAGTCCATGATGAGGGAGGACTACAGCAACATTGTTCTAACCTAGTGGTGGTTTACCAAAAGAAAGAATCCAATCTTCAGGGGTCACAACTGCATATGCCCCATACTCTGCCTTCCCATTCATTAGTTGCTCCATTGTTGTCCCTTTATGTGAAGGAACAGCAGAATAAAAATCCTGAACAAATAGCCCTTCATCCCACTTCTAGTCAAAAATAGGGTCCAATCTTCAATAAGGACAGCTATGTGTGCCCAATTTGTCAAGCTCCACCAAATCCATAGCTGCTCTTCCACCTACTCCCCCATTACATGGGGGGCAGCAGGATAAAGCCTATGAGACAGGCTGGGTACAAGGAGAACTGCAAGTGGGCAGACAGTAGGCAATAAGAGTCAGGGGCAGTGGGTGCAGGACTCATGTAAGAGTGTCCCTTCTAACTGAGGCATCAGGGAAGCACTTGATGGACTTAGGAGGGCATCTGAGGATGGGGGCACATGCAGCTGTACCCCCTAGATCAAACTCTATCTGTTTTTAAACAATATTATACTTGGGGATAGAAGGGAAAGGAGTGAGGAGGAATTAAAATAAGAATATTTTAGGGGGTGTGGCTAGCCACCGCTAAGACAGTGGCTTATTTTTTTGTCAATGATCAGCCTCGGAGAAATTTTCACACATCTGCCCATTAATGTAGGCATTAACTCTTCTAAAATGATGACATACAGTAGGAATGGGAGTTAAAGGACAGAAAAGGAATTGCTTGGTGCCATACACACAGCTGTGCATTAGCATACAAGCACACATGGATTGTTATATTTGCAAATTGGAAAAACATCTCCAGTACTTCACTTGGCTGAAGCTGGGATCTCTTAATTTGTACTCTGCTGTTACTTACTCCATACTCTTGCCTCATAATTTTTCAGTCACTTCTTTGACTTAAGCAGCCTGTTTTCTAGCTCCGGAGGGGCTTTCCAAATGTCTACACCAAATGTCAAATGTGAAACGCTGGTGGCAGTAATGAGCCAGTAACTTTTGTCATTTACAGGTTAATGTTATGTACCATTTTTGTACCCATTTCATTCCACGGCTTTCCAAAATCTCCACCATAAATCCCATGGGTCAGAAGAGTGAATACAAAATGTGTCTGCTACACCACCATTTTACTGGAAGCTCATAGTTTTCAACAAAAATAAAATGTACATTTTTTATTTTCTTTAAAATTGAATTTATTTATTTATTTCATTTAACATACTTATATTAAGGATTACATTAAGGATACATGACACAGTCCCTGGTGAAATTGTATGCTGTCATTTTTAAAAAATTGCAGTTTTAGGTCTCTCCTGAAGATGAGCCTGTGCTCAATGGTGGTATCGTCTTCCTTGCAAGTAAACATATTTCTGTTGTTATTTTTATTATTATTATCATTATTATTAAATAATGCATACTCTCTCCATTAGGACTGGCATAGCCTATGGGCATTTGTAAGCAAACCAGAGATATTGCTTGTCTCACCTCTATTATCTTGTATTCTGCAATAAACATGCTCTCTCCTAGCAGTACACATTTAATTCAGCCCACCGGCAAGGTGACAGTACAGGTCTTATTCCGGTTTCCCATTCCAAAACTTGCAGGTGACTGGCTGCTTCTCAGAATGAGGTACTGTATACACTAGGGAGTCCAAGTCTACACAGCATAGAGTACAGCAAACAAATTTAAGAATAGGATAGGCCACAAACTTAAGCATCTGGCATGGCATCTCGATTTGGAAACCCACTTGTGTTTAAACAGTACAGCTGGTGATCGTATAAGTGTATGTCAGTTAAACCTCCTCAGTTGCTGATAAGGTAATATTCTTCAGCTACACCACATATGTGTAATTAACTCAAGATATTTGACACATTCAAAATCAAAAGGCTAGCAGGATAAAAGAGGATACTTATCACTGCAGGGAGTCTAAATAATAACAAAAAAGTTGAACTAGAAACACTCGTCCAAGTGCTTGACCCTGAAATCATTAGTACAACTAAAAACTGGTGGGATGCAAAGATCAACTGGAATACCACAATAAGCAACAATACAAGTTTCATGGGGGAATGAAAAGTGAGAAAGGGAGGGGGTCTTGTTCTATATGCAAAGACAACACTTAACCCAATAGGCAGTATGGATAAAATTAAGCTTTGTGAGAAGGAAACTGAATCCATTTGGCTTAAAACTACTCCCTCCATGGGATCAGAATTACTTATTGGTCTAATTTATAGACTACCTAATGCAAATGGACTAGATAATCAAACCTTGTGTGGTGAAATTCAGCTGGCGAGTGATAATTTCAACACCCTGATTATAGGTGACGTCAAGCTGCCTAGCATCACTTGGGAGAAAGGTACACATAGTTCTAGAATCAATAAGATATTCTTAGACCTTACTAAATAGTGTAACCTCAGCCAGGCTATTAGAGGTAGTACAAGAGGTGAACATTTATTAGATCCCGTACTAACATCACTTGATGTTAAAGTATCTAACTGTAAAGTTTCCTCCCCACTGGGCCACACTTGACAGAGGAATTCACTGTAGGCTGTTCAAGACCCAGGTGTCAAGGGAAAATGAAAATTTACATATGCAGTAAGGCTATCATAGTAGCCATGAATGAGACACTTAGTAAAATCACTTGGGAAAATCTATTGCATGAACTGGGTGTAGCGTGATAGCTACAGTAACTTTTAAGCATCACATTTTGGAAACATGTAAAATGTACACTCCTTCAGTTAAAAACATATAATAAAAGTGACTGACATCCTAAATGGCTATTAAGGAGAATTATGGTAGCCATAAATAAAAAGAACAAAATCTTCAAAAAATATCATAAACAAGAAACATGGGGTGCATTTACACAACAGCAAAAAACAACCAAAATATTGATTAATAAAATGTAAAAGAAAGATGGAAAGAGACCTGGTGGCACATGCAAGCAGCTCAGATATTAAAAAATGTTACAGTTACATAAACCTCCTAAAGAAAACAGAAAATGCTATCAGTCCACTTATGAATTTGGCAAGGGAAATGGGCACCCATTCAGCTCAGTATTTACTAAATCGAATAAACCAAAAATTAGTAATACTGAAGTTATAAATTCTGAATCTGACTGGGAAATCTCTGAAGGAAAAAAAAAATCAAGAAAAAGATAAAATCACTAAAATCGAACTCAGCACCAGGCCCTGATAAAATTACTGGGAAAATGCTCCAACTGATGATTGATCCAGTTGCCGAACCACTTAGTCTGATTTTTCAGAAAACCATAATAGAGAATTTTGTTTCATCAGATTGGAAAACAGCTTTGGTAGTCCAATGTTTTTAAAAAGGGAAGTCAATCCAAACCAGCAAAGAATCTCCCATTAAGTTTGACAAGTATCCCAGGGAAAATCATGGACAGTATTATAAAGGATGGACTAGTGAAACACACAGATAATGCCAGAAAAGGAGACATGTTCCAATATGGGTTTTCACAATAGAGATCAACAGTTATTAACTTATTGGGCCTGATTCCAGGTCACATGGCACAACTCGTGGGTGTATGTGAGTTGCACCAAGTGGCACTACACCAGAGACCCTGTGCCCTGTTCCGAGGCAGGCAGGGTCCCCAGCACCTATGACCCATGACTTGTGGCAGCCACAGGCTTGCTTCACAGGACTGGCACAATGGACCTGGGTGCCGCAAGTCACAGCCCACATTTAACTGCCCCCAAGCCCACCACCCTGTAACACTCCTGCAGTCCCCTGGGGGCCAGGGGGTGGCTGGAGGGGGGGCACAGCACAAAATGGACCTGGGAGCTCCCCAAATATCAGGGGTGGGGGCATTACTGTGCTGGGTTGTATGTGGGGCAGGACAATGTGCTATATGCGGTGCTGCAGGGGGGCATCCATCATTTTGCCAGGAGAGATGCCCCTTAGACCAGCTAAGTGCTGATCTAACCCCACAGTGTCATATCCAGACCTGGAAAGGTGTAGGCGGATTATAGCAGCCACCCCTTTGGAATAGAACACAGGTGCTGCCATAACCTACCCTTGCACTATGCCACAGTGGGTTGCGGGCATAGTGGGTGGCATATATCCCACCTTTGGTGCAACCTACATACATGGTAGCACAAGCCGCATCTTGTAATTGCAACTTGCATAACACATGGCGCAAGGTGTGATTTGCACCATAGGGTTTGGCGTAACTCACCTTGAGCCTGGCATAACGCAACCTGGAAACAGGCCCATTATGTTTTTTACAAGAATGTAAGCTACAGAATAGATCAAGGCAATTCTGTTGATATCATATTGCTTGATTTTTAAAAAAAATAATTTGATCTGGTTTCACTTTGGGCTATATCAACCAAGCTTCTACTTTTTCTAACCAGATCGGGTATACCATCATCTAGACTTTTCTGAGCTTTCTTCCTCAGGGCGACTTAACATCATGGGCCCAAAATTCAAAACTTAGCCCTGGAGCAAAATTAGCATGGCCTGAAGTGCAAAAATATCCCAGAACCATTTGCGTGCTTTATCCAAAGGAATAGCCCAGGGGCTAAATCAGTTGCATATAGCGCGCAAATGAAGACTTATAAACAGGGCTGACAGTGCAGTGCAAAAATAGCCTGGCAAATAAGACAACTTTCAATATAGCAACCAGGCAGTGCAAACTGCAACAGCAACCCAGTGCACACAGAGATGGAGTAAGGTAGGGTTGCAGTAGGTGGCCAGTGTGGGTGATAGCAATGAAGTGGCGAACAACAACCTCAAACAACATTGCAAGCCAAACACAATAGAACTGTGCTATGGTTCTGACAGTTTTGCCTGGGGCTAACTCAATTGCCCAGTGCAAATACATTATCCCATGGCTAAATTTTGCTATGTTCAAAGCTCCTATGCAAACGAGCCTACTTAGGCAATCCATGTGCAAACAGCCACATCAGCATCTCATTATGGCCTGCTTTGCATATGTAACCCCCTTGTTACCCAGGGTTACTAGAATCCCAGTAAGACCTAGTGGTAGGCAGGGAAGGCAGCTTGTGAAACTCCAGTTAAATTGATCTCACACTGTCTCACTCTGTTCTCAGTCTCAGCTGAGACTGAGGGATGACATCACCATAGAACTCATGCAGCTGCATGAGCCACACTGGAATGCTGTAGTTGGAAGTTAGGATAGAATGTTGGGGATTTTTGAACAGAGTCTGTGTGCAGTCTTGGAGAGAGGAGCAGCACAGCAGTCTGTGTGCAGGCTCTCAGAGTCTTAAGCTCTGTTTTACTACTGTAAGGGAGATGTGTGTTTCCACCCACCGAAAGAGGAACACAGTAAGCTGTTTGTAATGTGGTGGAGACCGCTAGTACTGGTCCATGCTCCCCATCCCTGAGGGGATGGGCATGGAAGGGTTTGCCTGTTTTCCAGGGGCAACCCTCCTGGTTCCAGCTAAGGAAAACGCTGCCTATTTCAAGTTGTGCTGCGGCATCAGAAGCTGTGGGAGAAAAATTCCTGAGAGGAATCGCCTGGGGGGCACCTGCAACTAAAGGGTGAATTCGCTCTGACAGGGGGCCTATGTTTTTCACCTGAACTGTTGAAACATAGGGATTGGAATACTTAATCTGTAGGAGGTCTAGTGTAATAGACATTTCCGGTTAACTCAAGTAGGTTCAAGTCCAGCACAAAGAGTGAAGTAAAGTGGGGATTGGACTGCTTAATCAGTGGGGGGGCCTAAAGCAATGGGCTGAGCCAAGTAAAAGTATGTTCAAGTCCAGCACAATGGGAAAGCAAGACAAGTAGAGGAAATGTGACATACATTTAGCCTTAATCTACATTGCCAAGCTTCACAGAATGAGATGTTTAATGTCCAGAGAAATGGCCGGATATGAATTGTGGAAGCGAGAGGTGGGAGCCCCCCCCCCATCAGTAGTAGCCAAATTCACCTCTACGGATTTGCTCTGTGGCACCTTTACTTTCTCTCAGGTACTTGGGCAGTGTCTGAGGAAAGTACCCAGATGTGGGATTAAAAGGAGAACTCCCTGATAGAGCTGAGGTGCTCTTAGGTGGTTTAGGGAGCCACCAGAAAAGGTTTCCATGGCATATGGAAGGTATCCGAGTGGCCGGCAGGGGAGCAGAGCCAGGGACAACCCAGAATAGTGTACAAGTTTGGGCTGTGTACCCAAAGCAGCATGCAAGTCCGGGCTGTGTGCCTGGTGGGTTCAGAGCCTGAGGGTTGAAGTGTTGAAGAAGGCTTCTTGTTTCTCTTAATCTGCATTACCAAAAGTGTAGCCCAGTGGTGGTCCGTCTATGCTTTGTTTGTTCTGTTTGGATGTGAATAAAGCCACACTTTAGAATCCCACTTCTGGTATTGGACATAACAGTTATTGCTTCCTGTGTTCAGAATTACTTGGGTGCCCTTGGGCAGAGTAGCCAAACCTAGCCTTTGTGCCGAGTGACCTATTCTTTCCCGAACCCAGCCCCCACCTGGCACTGCTGTCAGATTCAAACAGCATACCACCTGTCATTTGCTAAAAGGCAGGGGTGGGGGGTTACACATACATTACCATGTAGTTTGCCCAGTACTATGTCATGGTGCACACAGCTCCACCTGTAGTGCAGACTGGAACTACAGATTGGTGGCTGCAGCATGTGTGTGCTTACAGCTCCAACTGTATGTCAGACCTGAGCAGCAGTTCAGTAGCTACAGGTTACCTTTGTACACTGCAGCAGAGACTATGGATCCCCATATTATTAGTTTATTTTCCTGGTAGTCTAGTGGCCCCCCAACCCCCATACATGCATTAATGTAATAAGGACATTACATACCTAGACTTCAGCAAGGCATTTGACACAGTCCAGCACAAAAGATTAATAAACAAGTTAGCCAGCCTAGAAGTGGGTCCCAGAGTGGTAGCCTGGGTAAAAAATTGGCTGGACAGCAGGACACTGAGGGTAGTAGTAAATGTAGTCCACTCCAAAGAAAGAGGGGTTACTAGCAGGGTTCAGTACTGGGACCAGTCCTCTTTAATTTCTTTATAGGTGATGTTGCAGAGGAATGGGAAGGAAAAGTATGCCTCATTGCAGATGACAAAAAGATCTGCAACAGGGTTGATACACGGGGGGGGGTTGGAAAGGATGAAAAGGGACTTTACAAGATTGAAGGAATGGTCAAAGATATGATAGCTTAGATTCAATGCAAAGAAATGCAAAGTAATGTATCTAGGAAACAAAAACCCAAGGAAAGAGTATATGGCAGGGGGGTACTAACAACAACAAAAATGGAAAGGGACCTGGGGTTAGTCATATCAGATGACCTAAAAGTAGGCAAGAAATGTGAGAAGGCAGTAAGGAGGGCTAGGGAGATACTGGGATGCATAGGGAGAGGCATCACCAGTAGAAAACAAGAAGTTGTTATCCCTCTGAACAGGCAGTTGGTGAGACCTCATCTGGAGTATTGTGTGCAGTTCTGGAGACCCCATCTCCGCAAAGACATAGACAGGATGGAGGCAGTCCAGAGGAGTGCAACTAAAATGGTACAGGGTCATACTAACAGAGACTAAAGGAGCTTAATATGCATACCCTTGAGGAAAGGGGGGGGGGCTTGATAGAAACTTTCAAGTACCTCAAGGGAATCAACAAAGTCCAAGAGGGTAGCATCTTTCAGAAAAAGAGATTTGTAAGAACAAGGGGGCACAATTTGAAGCTAGAGGGAGGGTAGCTCAGGGACAAAGTGAGGAAGTATTTTTTCACAGAGATGGTGGTGGACGCATGGAATGGCCTTCCTGATGAGGTCGTGGGATCAAAAACAGTGGGGGAATTCGAGAATGCATGTGACCGACATAAGGGAATTCTAGTGGGGGGGTTAGGAGGAAGTAGGCTGTTGGTTAACTAGGATCTGCAGCTTATCCAATAGGTAGGGAATTGGGCAGATTAGGTGGGCCAAGTGGTCCTTATCTGCAGTCAAAGTCTATGTTTCTGTGTTTCTAAGGAACACATCCTCCCCAGTTGCATAAGGGAGAAGGCTAGTCTACTTATGTATATTCTCACACTTACAATAGAAACGTTTGGGTAACTCGTCTACTGCATGACACTACATGTTATGTTCAGTGGTGACAAAATGAAAATGAACCATCTTTATGTGATCCAGTGTTATTATACCAGGTACTGTATCCATCAGATATCGATCATCGGTGCCTACTGTTATGCATGCTGTGTGTAAATGTCAATAAAAGGCTGAACTACAAATAATTATGTTTACATAGGGCACCAGTCATAAATATCATGACATAACACTGTCACCATTTTGATATTCATACAAGTGACAAAAATGTCATATTACTTTCAAGGCCATAACATGCTTTCCCAAATGGTTTCATGAGGTGGGGTCACAAAAAGGCCATGTTGAAAATTTGTAGTGCAAATACCAACAAACACCCAGGATGTTGGGGTTTCTAACCATAACATCCCACCCTGTACAGACTGACAGGCATTGGGGTGTGCCTTTGGATTACCAACTGTACTGCTCTACCATCCCCCACCCCCACCCCCACCCCAGCCACTGACAGGCATTGAGGTACCTTGGACTCTTCGGCCCCTGTAGACTTCACCCCATGCTCCTATGCTGCACCCATTTTGCATATGTCCTTATGGAATCGGGTGACTGTAAAGCCAAACACCCCAAGGCACACCTCAACATGTGTCAGTGTCTGCAGAATAGGGTGAAGTGACATGGCATGGCCGTCATGGGCAATGAGCCAAACACTTCCCCCAATGCCTATCCGTCTGTACAGGATGGAGGTGGGGTTGGCGTGAAGTTCAGTACTTCACTGCCATTTCTGTTCTGCATCTGTCTCACTCCTACATTTCCAATGCTAATACCAGCAACCAAACATTAGGCATTGACAAATGCTTGTTAAATATTGGTGGTGCTGCATTTTTTCTATTTTTGTAGTATTACATTTTTTGCCACCATAGTTGCTAACTGACTAAATAAGTATTCATTTCTATCCACATATTCTGGCGAATTTATTATAAAGCCTGATAGTATTCCTCCAGGGTTGAATGGAAAGTTAATTCCCAAACTCTTATCAATTGTATCGATAATTTTCTTCCAAAATGTCTATAAGAAGGGGCATTCTATAAACATATGTTTCATTGAACCCATGTCAGTGAGACATCTAGGGCAAAATTCTGAAATAGAATTATTAAATTTATGAAGTTTTGCTGGGGTGTAATATAGTCTATGTAGGATATTAAACTGCATCTGTTGAAACCTGATATATTTTGATAATATATTTGGGTAGTTCATTATATCTAACTGAGCTTTCATTTCCATTGTTATATCTAATTCTTTTTCCCAAAATTGCTTAAGTCCTAACTAGCCTGGTTGTAAGTTTTCTTTAATACCACCAATTCCCCCTTTGACACAGTGTCCCAAGTACACACAGCTATGCAGTTCTTTTTCAAGGAGATCTCAATGCACTTAGCCAGAACCTATATATGCAAGGCCATCTGCAAAACTGTCTACAGTTGTGACTCACTCGACCTGAAGTTGTTTGTACTAGTCCTTGATGAAATCCTTGAACCCCTGGCAAAGATCTTCAACCTTTCCTTAAGATTGGGTCAATTCCCATCACTCTGGAAACAGGCGACTATCACACCTGTACACAAAAGTGGAGACAAGTCACTGCACACCAACTACAGGCCCATCTCCATCCCCCATCTAAAGCTCTGGAATGGATAGTTTCGGACCAGCTTGTTGAGTTCCTTGACAAATATGAAATCCAGTGCCCAGAACAGCATGGCTTCCAAAAAGGGCTTAGTACCACTGCAGCACTGTTGGAATTTACCAGATTCATCCATGACACCCTCGACCAAGGAATCTGAGGGGGGCAGTATTCATTGACCTGACAAAGGCCTTTGATACAGCTAGCCACCCACTCCTACTCAGGCAACTGACCACTCTCGGACTCTCCAAGGATGCACTACCCTGGTTTGCTAGCTACCTTGGTGGAAGGGTCCAGCGTGTTAGTATTGCTGGCATCACCTCTGATGAAAAATCAGTCCTCTCAGGTGTCCAGCAGGGGTCTATACTGGGGCCATTACTCTTTTCTCTCTTCCTGAACAGTCTCCCTAGCGTCTGCCAACAGAGAATATTACTCTATGTGGATGATGCAGTACTGTTTACTAACAACCAAGACTCTAAACAACTTGAGAGTAAGTTGCAGTGTGATCTCAAGCATGTTGAAGAGTGGTTTAGCTCACATAAACTCATTCTGAACTACAGCAAAACTAAGGTCTTGACATTCTGCAATGCACGGAGCAAGTATAAACCACTGTCCCTCACCATCAAGAACCAAGTGGGGACTTCACTTGAACATGTTCCTGAGTTTAAATATCTCGGCATCACCTTGGACAGTTTCCTTTCTTGTACGCGGCACATTGGCAATGTAGCTAAGGCCTCCAATATACGGATCGGTCTGCTCCACAAGCATAAACATTGCATGACCACTGATGCCCTTAGGCTGGCCATCTACAGCTCCATCACCTCCATCGTCCACTATGGTCTAGTCATCTATGGCTCTGCTTTCCCTACTGCCCTTCAGAGGATATCGGTGACACTCAACAAGGCCTGTAGGCTTCTAACAGGTGCCCCCCCTACAGTAACACACATACCTGTGACCTGTACACGCAGGCTGGATGGCTACCACTCCTTAGTAGAATACAACACCAGATCTGCTTGTTAACCAAAAAAGTTCTCCTCGGGCTCATGCCATCAGAAGTGGCAAAGCTTCTTACTCCCAACAGCAGTACCCAGCTTACACGCAGTGCTCTATATCAAACCTTCCAGATCCCCAGATGACGGACCACAATGGGTCAGAGGTCATTCATGCACAGGGCTCCTCAGTGGTACAATACCTTTTTTTATTCTTGTAAGCAGGATGAGCAAACTGCCCATTTTCACCAGCGACAAGTTAACAAAGAAACACAACTGCGACGCTTGGTCCCTTTAAAAGGCAACTCCGACTATTCCTCGCCTCTACCACTCAATGTGACTGCATCTCCTAAGTAACTGCCTCCTCATTTTACCCTTGTCGAAGGTGACCTGTAACCTCCCTTAGAGCTCCACTTTTTTGGCACCAGTCCCCCCACACTACACTGCCTCACCTACCCCCTTCCTCCCCTTTCTAATGGCAGTTTCAGATATGGGACCCTCCAGCCCATCCACCTCGCACTTTTGCCACCCACCTCTACCTGCCAGCAATGACCCTTTAGCCTGCCTACTTTTTCTTGACTCCCTCCTACCCTTTACTAACTATATACTGTTCACCCTGAAACTTGTCTGAAGCCGGCTTATGTTGTCTCTCTCTGTTTTTGGCTGTATAATAAATGCTTAGACATCTTTGTGTTTTTAAGACTGTAACCATTGTTGACCTTTGTATGTATGTTACCCTGCATCCTTTGACATGGAACCTTTGTAAATGAGCAGTTCCTGCTCAAAGGTATTTGTAATCCTAGAGTTTAATACAATTAAAATTAAATTTAAATAAGTGAATATCATTTTTCTATTGTTTTCTTATGATTTTCTGAATTCATAAAGAATTCCTCTAGTAGGTTTGTCAGTATTTCTAATTCAGAATTCCAGATTTTTTTTATATAATTTCTTATTTGTAGGTAGGTCATATAATCATTTTTACTTATAAGTTTTCATGAGTTCCTCAAATTTGGCTAGTCTTCCATTAAGCTCCTCAGGTGGTACACTGGATGTGCATTTGCCTTACAAGCAAAGGGTCTGTGGTTCAATTCTGGGTGAGGGAATGTATTTGTCATTTAACAAGTATATTCATGAATTAATACAGGGAACCCTAGGGAGAGCAGCAGCAGCAGGGGAATGGGTAGGATATATAAATTAAAAATGTCTGATAGTCTACAATTTGCACATATGTTTGCCTTTGGTGAGGAGTGTATTGCTCTTATCCAGGCAAGCAGATGTGGACCTAGTCCAGCCTTTGACAAGGTGGACATTACAAATTACCAGCTCACCCTGTCGAAGGCTTTTTCAGTGTCCAGAGCAAGCAATGCTGTATTCAAGTCTTCTATTAATTCCAGTGTTTTTCTTACTGCATATGATAATTTCCTACCTTCTATAAATCCTTCCTGTTCAGGTGCTTTTAAAGATGACATCCTTTTATTTAAGTGTATTGTTAAGATTTTGGAAAAAAATGTTATAATCACTATTCAGAAGTAAAATCAGTCTGTATGAAGAGGAGTTATTTAATTTTTTATTTGGTTTTGGAATAAGAATTATGTGAGCATCATTAAAAGAGTTTGACATTTCTTGTTTTGTCTATCATATTGAATATTTGTTTTAATTTTGGGGCAAAGATATCTTGTTATTTTTTATAGAAAATTATAGTGATTCCATCCATCCCTGGAGAAGAATTTGCTGGCAAACATGTTATTGCTTCCATTATTTCTTTTCAGGTCATTTCCTGATCTAATACTTGTATCTGAGCATCTGTTATTTTAGCAAGCAGAAGTTTATCTAAAAAATTGCTCTATTTGGGGCTCAGAGGGCTTATCTTGTGGGAGGTATAATGGCCGATAGTATTCCTTTAAAAGTTCTATTATTTTTTCCTGATCAGTGGTCATGGTTCCATCTTTTTTTTCTATTTTGGCTATTGTTTTTTTAGATTCTTCCAATTTCAGTTGCCATGCAAGTTACTTCTTTTGTGTTTCCTCTAAGTAATAGTATTTTGCCCTGGACCTACTTAAGGCAGCTCTGGATTGTATTTCTGCTATAGTGTCATATTTATTTTTTTAACTAATAATTTCTGCAGATATGCTTCTGAGGCTGATTGGATATAAGTTTGTTCTTCCACTTTTATCAGTTCTTCCAGATTTTCCAGCTGTTCCTTATCTTTTTTTTTATTTTTATATGAAGTATATGCAATGACATTGGACCTTAGGGTAGGTTTCAGTGCTTCTCATATATTAAATAGAGAAGTTTCTTCATTTCTATTTTCTAAGAAATAATTCTTTAGCTCAGTTTTTAAAAGAGAGTTAAATTCTTGGTCATCCAATACTGATTGATCTAATCTCCATATTTTTTCATGTTGAAATTATCCAGATAATTCTAAGTCCCAAGTCATTAATGCATGGTCTGTTGTTATTATAGGACCATATTCAATGTTTGTAATAGTGTCCACTAATATGGCTGATGCCAAAATAAAGTCAATCCTAGAGTGAACATGTACATGAGAATAAAAGGAGTAAACGTCAATGTTTGTGTCTTTAAATCTAAGGGGATCCACTAAGTTTAAATCTCTTATATAATTTTTAATAACCTGAAATGATTTTTTTCTTTGTTTCAATACAAGCTAATGTTCTTTCTATTTTATGTAAAGTTAAGTTATAGTCTTCTGCAATTATATAAGGAGCAGATAGTTGTGAAATGGTCAATAAAGGTCTGAAAAAAATATCAGAGAGCCCTCATTTGGTGCATATATACTTGTAATCGTGAAGTCTTGTTTATTAAATTGTAAATGTACAATTACATATCATCCATTTGGGTCTACAACAGAGGTTTTGCAAACTATAGATTTATTTTTCTTTATAAAAAATCACTAATCCTTTTGAGTATTGATTATATAGTGCATAATATCCATTTGCCCTAAAGAGATTTGTCCAATATTTTGCATCTTGTAACAAAAAATGTGCCTCCTAAAATATTAGAATTTCAACATTATTGCCATTACAGTGTTGGATTATACTTCTAATTTTTATTGTATTTTGGATACCTTTTACATTCCATTAGGCGCATTTATAGCAATAGACTTGATCTGAGTTGGCCATATCCATAATATCTTTAAGATGTCCTGGGCACATCTTCATATATTTATAATAAAGGTTATCACAATAATTTCACATTTTTGGAACATTTTTCCCTTTTGTTCAGCTTTTTTGTGGATTCAAGATATGGTAGCCCCATCATTTTCATTACACATAACCCCCTGGTATAAATTCCATAAGTACAAAACCCCACCTCCCAAAGCCCCAGTTCTAAGGTCTACCATCTCTATTTTGGTCCCACTAGCTCTCCTGTCCATTACTATTCATAGTGGTGGACCAATATCTTCTTTCCCTTTGTACCCTCCCTCCTCCCATATGTAACCTCCTTTTCTACACATCCTCTCAGAGAAAAGTCTCCCTTACCTACCCTCAAGATGAAGGTATGGGCATTAAGCATGCTCGATGACCGAGTGTCTGAAAACAGAATTAATCTGTAACAGACTTCTAGGAAAACATAAACTGAACTTACAAGCTCAAATGGGCAGACTGGGTGGGCCATAGGCCCTTATCCGCCAACACTGTCTATGTATCTATATATCTAATCTGCCATGTTCCCTGCACAGAACACTTGAGAGATAGTACAAGACAAAGTTACTTTAAAATTGCTCCCCCCCCCCTTCTGATGTGGATGGATCTTTTCAGAATAGTAGTGTTTTCTTCTTCATTCCTTATCTTCTTTCATTTTTTTCCCTTCCCTGCCTCTGTCTGCCTCTCACCTTCTTCTCCCTCCTTTCTCACTTCCCCATCCCTCTTCCCTTCAGTTGATCTTTATTTTATGCTTTCCATCCTTTTCTAGTCTCATAGTTTTTATTTGACATATTTTCAGATGAACTAGATGTTCTCTCCATTAAGTAGGTATTCTTTGGGTTGCTCTTTGTTAGTTGGCTCACTATTCTTTAAAAACTCTGTATTCATATTTTCTATATTGGAAGAGTTTATTGTTTCAGAGCAAGAACTTGTATCCAACAAATTTCTTTTTTAGTCTGACTTGGCTCTTCTTTATTTAGAAATGAGGTGTTCACTGATTTGATATGCCCATATAGTTTTTTTTTTTTCTGTTTTGAATAGAATTCTTTTTTTTGTTACTTCCGCTTCATTAGGTGAAGTAAAAATGTGTGTTATCCCCGGCAGTGTCACTTTAAGTTTAGCCAGAGGAAACAGTATAAATTTTAAGTTATTTTTCCATAGTATCTCTTTAACAGTCTTAAATTATTTTTGCTTTTGCAAGATATGCTGTGGAAGGTCAGGATATACTTGTATATTCAGATTGTGTACATGCAGTCCTTTGATGATTCTTGCCCTTCTCATTAATTCTTCCTTATCTTAATATTGCAATGGTTTGACAGATACACACCTGGGTGCATTATCTCTATAGGCATTGCTTTTGAAGGCTCTGTGTGCTCTATCTAAAACTACCTTATAAGCTGGGTATTCCCTTCTCATGGCCTCTGTAAGCAAATATTTAAAATATGCCAAAGAATTAGTGCCTTCTTGGCCTTCAGGGATTCCTCCTAATTTTAGATTAAATCTACGAGCCCTTGTTTCCATTTCTTCCACCTTTTCCTGTAACATTTTTTGTTCTTTTGTGTGTTGTTGTATCATATTATGCACTGGAGCTGTGCCATCCTCCAGTCTGCCCACTCTGGTTTCCAGTTCAATAGTTCTTATATTCAAAGTTTCAAGTTGTTTAGCAACTGCAGAGATCCACCCCAATAGCTCTCCAAACATACCTTTCATGGATTCAAAATAGAACGTTCATTGGTTCTTCTTTACCACCTAAGTGTTCACTGTCACTTTCATGCATAGGTAGCACATTCATTTTATCTTCCTTATTTTTTTTTTCATTTGTCTCTTAGTTTCTACTTTTGTTTTAGCGCCTTTGTGTTCTGCCATTTTATCCTGCAGAAAGTTTTCAGCCTCACTGCTTATGCTAGTTTCGGTTGGTCATTTTAAAATGTAATTTGTTTATTTGTTAGATAGCATAGGTTCTTTATTTCTTTTTATAATCTAATTAAGACACTGCCATATCCTTAAAAACTAAATTCTCTTCCTTTCTTAATTCAGTTAGTAGTCTATCATCCAGTGAGTTAGCACTTTTATTTGATCTCCAGGATCTAAAATGTTTTACGAAATGAACATTTTTATATCATACCCCTTTCTACTATTTTATTATTCACAGAATTCATGTTATGTAAAAATCTCATGGATAAAGCACTTTTCTCTAGGGGTTTCATATTTACCTGATAGCTCATAGTTTAGTACTTTAGTAATGAGCTTGGCATGAAATGACCTGTGTATTTACATTTAATATCTGTGTATGCTTAAATGTATTTTCTAATAAGTCTTGTGCTGTGTTAATGGAAGTATATGTATGTACATGTAATACTGTCTTTTGTCATACTGTATTATGTCTAAATGATTGTAATAACTTAGACGTTAATAATGTCTAAGTTGATCAATAACATTTGATTTGATTATTTTATTATTCACAACATTCAGTGCACTTCTGAAATCAATTTTGATATATCACTTTTTTGCATTTGATTTAATCCCCCCTTTTTTTATCCTCCTTTATAGCCTTTTCCCTGTGTGTGTGTGTATGTGTGTGTGTGGAGGGGTGATGCAAAGGCCTAGTGGTTTTCCTGCTGTACGGCCATTCCTTCTATGTAGCAAATTTCAAATCAGTTTAGTCTGTAAGAGAAGAATTTTCCTACATACATACATATAAAGCTGCCAACAGATTAGGCCTAATGGTCTAGCTTGTCTGCCCGAGATGCAGCACACAATTAAGTTTCTGTTGCTGTGCTCCTTCCCTTTCTGGATCCCTTGCACCCTGGGACCCTTCCAGAACTCCCCTGCTGTTCACTTACCCCCAACCTGTACCTTGTCCATGTACCTGTCCCATCCCTTCTTGAATCCTCCCACTGATGCCTTTGTCATGAACTCCTCTGGAAGCTTGTTCAAGGTGCCACCACCCTCTCTGTGAAGTAATGTCTCCTCACCTACCCTCTGTGCCCCCCCTACTAGTTTTAGGCTATGGCCCCTCATAGTCCCCTTCCCCTTCAAGTCGAATAGACCCTCTGTCTGTGTTTACCCAATTGATCCCCTTCAAATATTTGAAGGCCTCTATCATGTCCCCCCGTCGCTTCTGTCTTCCAGGGAGTACATGTTCAGCTCCCTAAGTCTCTCTTTATAGGACATTCCCACAGACCCTGGATCATCTTTGTCAGTCTTCTCTGGGCTCTCTCCAAAAAGGTAATGTTCTTCTTTAAGTGAGGGCACCAGAACTGTATGCAGTACTCCAGGCATGACCTCACTAAGGAATTGTACAGGGGCAGTAAAACCTCCCTTCTCCTCATTGTTATCCCCTTAGCCAGCATTTTATCTGCCATTGCAGCCACTCTCCTGCACTGTTCTGAGTTGTTCATTCTGTGTCTATTACCACTCCCAGATCTTTTTCCACCTTGGATATCTTCCATTGTTCTCCACCCAAATGATAGTTATACCCAGGGTTCCTAACACCCGAGTATGCTATACTTCTGAGCATTAAACCCCTGCTGCCAATTGTGTGCCCACCTCTCAAGCCTCACCAAGTCTTCCAGGGGTATCCCCCTTCCCTCCTCACTGCCCACCACTGCCTCCAGTTTGAAATCATCGGTGAACAGGATCATTTTGCTCCTAATTCCCTCCTCGAGGTCCATTATGAAAGCACTAAACAGGACTGGGCCCAATACTGATCCTTGAGGGATCCCTCTGATGACCCTTCTGTGAGTTGAGGCCTCTCCCCCTACCACCACCCTCTGCTACTAGTTACTAAGCCAGTTTGCAATCCATCCTACCATCCCCCCCACCCCTAGGTTCCTTAGCTTACATATCAGCCTTCCATGTGGGGCCGAGTTGAAGGCCTTGCTGAAGTCCAGGTACAGGATATCAATGAGCCTTTCACCATCAAAGGATCTTGTCACCCAGTCAAAGAATTCATTTGTTAGATAACCTGACTGACTGTTCTCCAAGATTTAATGTCCAGTTTGAGATGAGGAACAATATCAGAGAGAGGAGGAGAGAAAAGACAAAAAGAAAGGAGCAAAGGCCCACTGAAAAAGTTTCACAACTTAATTGACTTTCTATTCAGACTACTGGAGAGCCGTTAATTCCTTTTGTTTTATGACTTCAGTTATTTTAAGGTAAGCAAAGGCAGTGAGGCATCCTTATTGTCTTATTACTCTGTTCTGTCATCTAGAAAGAAAGACATTAAATGTAAGATAACAGAGTGTTTTTAATAGTTAAAAGAAGTAGTAATCTGCTACTTAGCTTTGGGAAATCTTTGCCATCTTCTTCCTTTAACAGCGTTTCTCATGTTGGCGTTGTCCTACTTGTCCTTCACATCCATACAAGATTTGAATCTGGCCCATCGATCGGGAGGGGAAGAGACAGAGAGAAAGAGAGAGAGCAGCCACAGACAGGGAAGCAGCAGATGAGCTTCCTGTCACTCAGCACGTCCACCATCTTGGACCGCAGAAACCAACCAGTACTAAGTTCAATACTAAGGTTCATTACTAAAGAGGGAGAGGGAGCAAAAGAGCACAATGCCCATAAAATGATTTTGTCGTTCACCCATAACAACCTATGGAATGTATCTGAATACAAGTGTCTAGCCTGTTTTTAAACATCTGCTTTGTACTGCTGATCACTACATCTGTAGACAATAAATTCCAAGGTTTAATAACTCTCTAAGAAAAATAAAGCCTTCTTTTTGTTGTTGAAAAGCATTTTCTTTCTAACTGAAGTGGATGACCTCTATTATTAATGGATATTTATTTAAAATCAAGGCCTATTTCAGTCATAATATGTTGCTCTTGGACAATATTCCACATTAACATTAGGTCACCACGTAACCTAGTTTCCATAGACCTAAGGCCAAAACTACTTAGTCTTTCATTATAGTTTAGGTTTTTAGCTTCCGCCACATATCTAGTTACTTTTCTTTGAATTTTCTCTGATCGTGCAATGTCTTTTTTTGGTATGGAGACCAGAATCGTGAGGTATGGAGTCACGTGATGCCCTTGACTTAAGCAGACACACTCTCCTCAGCTCTGATACCTCCATTTGGAATTTTGCTATCTATTATATTAAAACAGCTGACATTTCATTCAATCTTGTGGCTCATACCTGTAGTAATTGATGAAGGACCATACAGAATCCAAATCTACCATGGATATTACGACTGAAGCTAGCCATCCTGATCCTTCTGATGCTGCATCACCAAAACTGCAGAGGCCTAAACTGGCAAGGAAGCGCCTGACTCCAGACTTGCCTGACCCCGAGCAGGAGCCCAACAAATTAGATCTATTGCTAATCAATATGGCTGGCATTAAGCCATCTCTTGCTCAGGTGGTGGAAGATAAGCGACTGCTTAAACCTACTCAGGAGCAATTTCACCACTGACTCAAAGATGCTGGGTTACGCATTAGTGCTGTTGAAGACAGACAGACCTGAGAGGAGAAAATTATTTTCAACTTAGAGAAAAAAGTTACCAAGCTTGAACTTAAATGGGGGATCTGGAGGCTCGGAGCAGAGGAAATAACTTGGTGCTGGTCGGTATTCCTGAAGGGTCCGAGGGCCAGGAGAAGGACAGGAGTATTTTATTGAGCAGGCACAGAGATCACTCCGGACATAACCTCCTCTGCAAGATAAGCTGAGGGCAATTATTCTGTGGCTATTGCACTGTCAAGATAAGGTGAAAATCCTTCAGAATGCCAAATTAAATAAGCCTTTGTTGTGGAAAGGAAAACACTTTTTGCTCTTTGGAGATGTAACTCTGTTGGTTCTGGAGTGACAGGTTGTTTATTGCAATATAATGCAGACCCTCAATCAAGCTGGGATAAAGTTCTTTATGAGATATCCCGATCACTTATTTGTGACAACTCTGACAGGCACTGTGGAATTTTCATTGGCAGATCAGGCACAAAAGGAACTTTCTAAGCACTTCCCACAGCTCACCTTTTAGGTTTTTAAAGGTTCTTACACTTAATTGGTCATTGCTGGCTACCGCTGTGTTTTGGCCTGATAGGAGTCTCAATCACTCCTCTGGTGAGTTGTTTGCTACCCCAAATATTTGGATAATACCAGTTTGGAATATTTTAAAACTTTATTACCGGCTGCCATCTCTTAGTTTACAATGAGCTGACTGTGCTGGTGACTGTTCTACTTTGATGGGATATTGGGACTGTTACTTCATTACTCCTCCATTCTTGTTTATTCTGTTACATCAGACCTCATGAATGTTTTCTTCTGACTTGATTGTCAGAGACTATTTTTGTTTCCCAACTGTGTTTACAGACATTTGGCTGACTTGTGACTTTCTATAAATCTGGTGTTCTACTTGAGTCATGCTGATGAAGAAAAGTTCCTGAAGTTTCCCTTGTACTCTGGTACTGGTTGCATCAAAGATTTTTCTCTATTCATTACCATGTTTGATCGATTACTTGTTGTACCTCCAAACTGTTTCATTGTGTCATGTTATTTGGCATGATATCTAGTTGACATATTTGGTAGGTACTTTAGTTTGTTGGGGCACTAGGAGGCCATGATTTAATGTCCCCTCACCTACATTATTGCATGTTGCAGTGATTTCTATTTGTGTCTTTCCTAGATTGCCTTGTGGACACTTCATTTTATTACAAAAAAAAAAAAAGAAAAGAAGGGAAGAAAGAAAGGGAAAAGAAAAAAAGGAAAGATTTTGGACATGCTTAGACTTTTTATGATTTTGATAACTTGTTTGATGTCCAGCACGGTTCCAATGCTGAGACTCTATAAGCAAGAAAATATTCCTGGAGTTTTGCTTTCATTCTGATCTAGAAGTCCTCTGGGCCTTTTATTTATTAAATAGTACTTCCCCTTTCCATACGATTAATACAGACTGTTATCTCCTGTTCCCCTGTTTTTGCAACATATTATGATGTATTATATTTAAGGTTATTTTAGATCAATAGAATGTTTGGCCTAGATATTCAAAGCAGATGCATGGCACAAAGTGAAGCTGTGCCACACATCTCAGAAGATGGGCAGAACTGCGATATTCAAAAGGGAAAGAGGCATCATGCATCCATAATGTATGCAGTGCATGTAGAGTGGGCGTTTCCATGAATGTGCTGCGCATCCCTATATTTAGCTGAAATGTGAGGCGCATGTGCAGTGCATCTTAAAGATGAGCCACCCAATGTTAAGCATCTAAAAGCATGCCTAAATGACCATCCACCCACAGGCAGGCCACAGAATTGCAGGCAGGCTGTCTAAATACAGCCCTTGGAGGTGCAACAGAATATGCTCCAGGCACCCACACCCAGCAGTCATGCCAAGATAGATTAACCTTGAGCCACCGGCACCATCCAGGGAGTAACACCCCACACCACTCCCTGGATGCAGCCACCCAGCAGCTAGTCACTGTCTGCACACTGCCATCCCTTGTAGAGCCCACCAAGTACCTTCCATACTGGGGTGTGTGGGGCACTGCAGGTGATGGTATGCAGCATATGGAGCTGGTGTTTCACATACATGTGGTAGCCATAGCAGCCTGTGTCACCCTGTGCCCACCCCTGTTTCACGCCCAGGTAGCCCCGGTGGCCACTGTCCAGGTGGGCCCCCGTACTCCTGTGTGATCCTGTACATGGCTATGGGGAGCTAGTCTTCAGGTGTGAGTATCCCTCCACATGTAGCTGTGCTGCACTGTGTTGTCGGAGTTTGGTGGCATAAAACATTACAAGAGGAGTGTACTACAGTTGGTGGTCAGTGCCAGTTCTTTGTGTTTCACTGTGCATGGCTATGGGTAATAGGACTGTATCCAGGCCAAGGCAGTACACCGACCCACACACATACCTTTCACCACACCTGCCTGCTAGGCTGCAATACCTACTGTTCACCTTTGTGGAGTGGTGGGTCAGCCCTGTAAGGCTGGAATTGAGCATGCCCAGGGTATACAAATGGCTTGAATACATTCCAGTAATGAGATGCAAATGTGGGAGATGGGCTTGGAATGTGCAATGAGGTCATTTGCATACTCTGGCTGAATATTGCAGTTCTGCTCACTGCACAAATGGTTTGCATCACACAGTTCCCCATGCCCCACATAAGGCTCAGGTCACCTGCTGTTCCAATCATCTCTCACTGCATGATCACACAGTTCAGGATATTCAGCCAGACATGCTTGAGTGCATCTCATGGTGACTTGTCTGAATATCTCATTCATTTGGGCTGGCACATCTCAGATGCACAGTGCAGGCACTTGCACAAGTTTGCAGGGGACTTTTGAATATCTAGACCTTTATTTTTATGCAAGATTCTTTTTTCTTAAAATCTACTTTTACCTTAATTGCCACAGATTTTGGAAGTCAGAGAAGGTCCTTTCATTTTATAAATTAATTTTCTTTACTATTTGCAGGGAAAGCTCTGACCTTTATGGTTTTGTTAGATAAATGGAGAAATTGGGCAGCCCTGACAACCCTTTGATTTCCGCTGACAGATAGATAAACTTAAATTTTTGCATATTATACATATGGTACAATTGTATCTAGCTATAAAGTTCCTCAGTTTATAGACTTTCCATTACCTACCTTTTGCCAGGATTCTGGAATCCAGCGTTATAAGGGGTATTAGTACACTATGTGCTTTATTTGTCTTCCCAGATTGTATTAGGGGTTTGCCCCCCTTTTTTTCCTTAATTCCCTTCTTTCCCTTCTTTTCTTCTTTGCACCCTTTTGGGGGCTGTTTCATTTACCCTGCTTAATTTTTTCCAGTGGAGAGAGCAGGATGGAATGATGAAATGCTCGCCAAGCCACCAAGACCTATTATTTTTCTAGGGTGTTTGAACCCTGGAGCTTGGGTGTGTCCCCTACCCATTTCCCCATCAGATGGTGGAGATTATACAGGGGAATGTTATATTTGTTCTGAGTTGTCTAGTTGTCTGTTTTTCTGCAGTTTCTGTTTTAAGATTTTTCTTCTGTGTGTGTTGTTTTTTGCAGGAACTTTATACAACTATTTTTCACATACTGTTCATATTATAGTCACATGGTGGTACAATCCTTTTATGACTTATATTTTATATGTTCCCAGCAAACACTTGGTTGCCATTATATATTGGGGCTCTCAAATATTCTCTTTTGGCATGACATTATTTTTACATTATTTATATTATAGCTCTAACTCCTTTGACCTATATTTCTTGGAATATTAAACGGGGCAACTTCACCCAGAAACACATGTTGATCCTCAAACATTTAGCCACTTTTAAACCTGACATTGTGTTTTTACAGGAGATGCACTTGTGCACCTCCAAGGCATACTTTTTTCACAGACTTTGGCTGGGGTTGGCCATAAGGGCCGGGACTAGTTCTTGTAGGGTTGGGGTACTTATTTTATTTCATTGGGGTATAGATGTGCAAATTTTATCCAAACATACTGACCTAGATGTGAGATTTTTGTTGGTATATGTAAAACTGGGTGCAACAGATCTACTATTGGGTTTTATTTATGGACCTAATTCTGATAACCCTGCCTTTTTTATACAGCTCTTAACACTTCTTGCTGGTTATGACAATAAAGTGCCCAATATCCTCATGGGGGACTGGAATTTGATAAATGATAATGCTCTTGATAGGTTCATTTTTTTCCTGGAAGGGCCTTTCCCCGCTCAACGGCAGTATGGGACCTTATGGATCGGGGGGCTTGATAGATATATGGAGGATCCTCCATCCCACTTAACATGGATACTTTTTTCATTCAGTAGTCCATAATTCCAGTTCTCACATTGATTATACCTTAATCAGTTTGTCTTTATTTCCATCCACACAGTTTTGTGAGATCAATGGTATTTTGATTTCAGACCATGCCCCAATTACATCATCAATAAACCTTTTACCTACTTGTGTAAATGATAAAAAATGGAGGATTGATAATAATATTTTATGGGATGAATGGTGCTGTAATAAATTGAAACAAATGACTTTGGATTTTTTTGATATGAACATCCCATCAGTGGCATCATTGGCCACTTGTGCCTACAAATTCTTTATACATGGAGAATTAATTAGGCTGGCCTCTACATGGTTTAAGTGAAAAGAAAAAAGGCTGCAGGAATTGCTTCAAACTGTCAGACACCTTGAAAGGAACATTAGTGTCTCATCCCCTGATTCGGATTGGTTACTACTTAACAAAAAGAAGGCCAAATACGCAGATCTAAATCATGAACAAGCAGAATATGCTATGTTTCACACTCAATTTAATTATGATGTGTCCAGGGAAAAAAGGGGAAAAGTTACTTGCTATAAGACTTAAACCGCTAGAAATGACTTGCTTTATTCAAGGAGTGTACCTCCATTCAACTCAATCTGTCCTGATGACTCTCCGTGATATTGCAGAAGTTTAAAAAATGTTATGCTGAACTTTATAGTGTGGATTCCCACTCTTCAATATCCCAAAGTCAGATAAGGTAATTCCTGAAGGAACTGCCAACCTTTCCCATGTGGACCTGGTGGTAGCCCCCATATTAACAACACCCATTACTCTAGCTGAGGTTGGCAGAGCCATCTCTTCTCTTTCCTTGAATAAAGCCCTAGGTCCCAATGGCTTCTCTTCTAATTTTTATTCCATATTAAAAGCAGAGTTGGTCCTGTTCCTAATTAACTTTTGTAATTTTTGTTATAATCATAACACATTTCTTCCTGAATGTTTAGAGGCCTTTATTACATTAATACCCAAACCTGGGAAAGATTTGTTAGATGTAGGCAATTACCACCCGATTACTCTCTCAAATGTCAATGCCAAAAATCCTCTCAACTATTCTTGCCCATAGACTTGAGCAAGTATTGCAGCTGCTGATAGGTAACAAACAAACTGGTTTCATGAAAGTCCGTCTGGTATCAGACCAGATGAGAAAATTATTTCATCTAATTTCGGCATCCGGGGAGTCCAACACTCCAGTGGTTTTGGCCTCCTTGGATGTTGAAAAAGCATTCAGTTGTGTATCCTGGCTCTTTTTATTTGAAACATTATCTGAAATAGGTATATCGGAAGCCTTTCTTAAGTGAATTTGAATGTTGTATTCTACCCCCACCATGAGAATTTGTCCTTATATAGAGGGATAAGACAGGGATGCCCCCTTCCCCCTACCTTTTTTAATATATATTTGGAACCTCTTGTTAGGCATATTTCTAAATTTCTCTCCATAACTGGTATCCCTATTGGCCCGTATTCTTTTAAATTTTCATTATATGCTGATGACATCCTACTCCACCTTATGAACCCTAACGTTTCTTTGCCTTCTGCCATTTAGTTATTACAGGACTTTGGTAGGCTATCTGGCTATAAGCTGAATATTGTGAAGACTGTTATTTTTTCACTTAATTCTGTTATTTATAAACAAGATCTTCCTCCATCCCTACAATCTTGCTGTTCTACACTGGGCTGAAATATTTAGAGATACACATTGTATTGGGCTTTACCAAATTGTTGGAAAGGAACCTTCAGTCCTTACTTCAGTAACTAAAGGTTGACTTGAACTGGTGGCAACATCTACTTTTATCATTGTGGGGCAGAATATCTGTGGTTAGGATGAATATCCTACCTCGGATCCTCTATCCTCTCACTATGATCGGTATACCTCTGCCACAAAAATCATTCTTTAATCTTCATAATATCATCACATCATTTCTTTGGGAAGACAAAAAACCCAGGATAGCCTACTCAAAGTTGGTTTTAGCTAAATCTATTGGTGGCCTTCAATTGCCACACTTTTATTGGTATTATCTGGTTTTGCAGGCTAGTAAATGTTTGTTGTGGTGTTCTGCTGACTTTGGATCACCAGAACACCATGCGACCACAGCCTGGAAGTTGATTGAACTATATTATTGTTCCAGATACTGCACTGCATCCCGTTCTTTACTTCATCTCTCCTGGAATCAATTACCATTAGTATTATGAGAGACATCCCCAATGGTTGGTCAGTTAAGATTAATCTACAGTTATGTCACCTACTCAAATATAGTCTACACTGTGACATATTTCAACCAGTCTGGTCTAACCCTAATGTTCAGATGGCTTGGAAATCTATTCCTGTCACTTTCTTACGGTCTGCCTCGTTTTAACTGGTAGCAGACTTTCTTGAGGGAGACCACTTTATTTCTTTAGAGAGGGCCTGTTCTAAATATAATACATCATGTTTTGTGATATTTCAGTTCTATCAGCTTAAACAGGCTATATTAGATTTTTTAGGTCCAACTCCATGTGCCTTCTTGGACAGTACTTTGTACCATTGACTAGTAGATCTAACTTTGTGACCTCATATGGTACTGGTTCTCTATAAAGTCCTATGGGAAGAAGTAAGGAATCGGGCACTGGTGAAATGTAAATATTGGCAGTGTTGCAAGTGGTAGACAAGAAGTACAGGAATGCAGGTACTGGCAAACATGAAATGCAGAATGACGACCCTCAATCTAAAGATAGTTGTGTCAAGACAGAGCTATCTGAGGCCGGCCCAGTGGCACTGAGGTTTGAAGCACTGGATGCCACACCTCGCACCATGCCGGTGACCTGAGCTCAGGAGCCAGCTCGGGCGCCGGGGGTCAGCAGGGGAGGGATCAGATTGAGTGCCCAGTTGGCTGCTCTCCTGTACTGGGGGGAGGGCTCAGGGTTGTCCGGAGCTCTGATGACACCTGGTGGAGACCACGGTGTAGCAGATGCATGGGAAAGCACATTACAGCGTGCCTGACACTGGCTAGGTTGCCATGCGCCAAGCATCGGGAGGTGCACACACAAGGGAAGGTGGGGAAGAAAACTGAAAAACCCGGCAAATGGGGATAGGCAACAGTACATCTCCTCCATGCCCAGCGCCGGATCTGACTGAGGCCAAATCTCATTGCTCCTCACCCCACCCCCTCCCATGCCAGAGTCTGTCTTTCAAGAAGCCCAAGTAAGTGGTCGGGCTACCCTCTCTGGGCAGGTTAAACCAGGGGTGCTGACAACGGGAATGGTGGAGAGAGAAAGGGCATTGACCTACAGCGGATCTCAGGCAGGCAGGCACAGGGAGAGGATGCCTGAGAGAGGTCCCCCTTGTCATGACTGGAGTAAAATAGTGTTGGAAAAAAAAAGACACATCTATCTGTTTAGTCACTAGTAGATTCAGTTAAAGATATTGAAGTATTTCTAGGAAAATAGCATTATTGTACAAGCCAAATGTTGTTATGGAAACCCTAATTTCAGGTCACAGACCCAGAAACTATTATGTTGCTCCTTTAAGAATTTCAGTTCCCATGTCAGCGGGAAGAAGTATAGGAACTCTGTTCCTGCTGTATAAAAGGTACAGAAACTGAGTTTCTGTGCCTTCCTGTTCACTTTCATCACTGCATATTGGACCTGGGAATTCCCCGATATCATTTCAGTCTTGGATTCCTCTGTTCCCTTGGCTTTCACCCACAGATTTATCAGATTTGATAAACTTAGGCTGATACAGTATAAAATTATTCACAATGCTTACTATACACCTTACAGGTTATTTAAACTGGGCATACTATCATCTTCAATATGTGGAAAATGTAAACAGCAACCTGGTATCTTGCAGAATTTGTTGTGGGACTGCCCCTCAATTCAAACCTTCTGGAACTGTATCAAGAATAAACCAGATCCTTTATTAGGGCTCCATGATAGCTTTGTTCCTGGACTGTGTCTATTGGGTGTTGGGATAGAAGGTTTAATGGGTCCTCAGTGATTCCACATAGCCCTTGTCACCACGGTGCCTAAATTACTAATTTTGCATCATTGGTTATCTGATCTTCCACCATCCTTTAAGGAATGGCATGCTGAAATGTTAGTGGCTCTACATATGGGATAAAATATAGCTAATATACAACATTGCACTAAATCTTATAAAACCCAGTAGGATACACTAGTAGTGTTATTACAAATTTGTTAACTTTATTGATGATACATGTGGATTCTCTGAGCTTCTACCTTCATTTAGTTCTGTAACCTTGCGACATTGTTATCTAATAACTTGTCTTTTATTTTTTACTGGAAACTTTGCATACTAGCTTTGATTGCCCTTCTATCATCTTTTAACCCCTCGCTTTGTGGGTAATGGGCAGATATTATGCTATCTTAAAGCTATGTAAGTAGTAACCTACTTTATATGTATAGTATATTTATACTTTATACTTTATACTTTTTATTTTAATGGGTTCACCACAATATATCCCGGGCACACTGCCTTAGGGGTAGCTGGTCCAGTCCACTGGGGTGTTAAACAGACGAGGCATACTGATGAGTCCTGGTAGGACGAAACACGTGTCTATGTCTTCTGTTAGTACCCTTTGCAAACTGTGTGAGAGGCCTTTCGGCACCATGCAATTCTGCTTAAAGTTGGACCAGCATAACATTCTGTGGTGATTTGCATATGCAGCCCATGATGCTTTGCATTGTGGGGGCATGTGTGACTTTGTATTTTCTTGAAACTTGGCTTCCCAGCCAAATGCCCTTTGGGGTAACCCTTGCCTCAGTGTTTACGCACAGAGGTTCTTTGTCTTTTAAATGTTTTTTATTTTAATGGGTTCACCACAATATATCCGGGCACACTGCCTTAGGGTAGCTGGTCCAGTCCACTGGGGTGTTAAACAGACGAGGCATACTGATGAGTCCTGGTAGGATGAAACACGTGTCTATGTCTTCTGTTAGTACCCTTTGCAAACTGTGTGAGAGGCCTTCGGCACCATGCAACTCTGCTTAAAGTTGGACCAGCATAACATTCTGTGGTGATTTGCATATGCAGCCCATGATGCTTTGCATTGTGGGGGCATGTGTGACTTTGTATTTTCTTGAAACTTGGCTTCCCAGCCAAATGCCCTTTTGGGTAACCCTTGCCTCAGTGTTTACGCACAGAGGTTCTTTGTCTTTAAATGTTTTTTATTTTAATGGGTTCACCACAATATATCCCGGCACACTGCCTTAGGGGTAGCTGGTCCAGTCCACTGGGGTGTTAAACAGACGAGGCATACTGATGAGTCCTGGTAGGACTGAAACACGTGTCTATGTCTTCTGTTAGTACCTTTGCAAACTGTGTGAGAGGCCTTTTGACCGTGCTCTGCTTAAAGTTGGACCACGCAACATTCTGTGGTGATTTGCATATAGCAGCCCATGATGCTTTGCATTGTGGGGGCATGTGTGACTTTGTATTTTCTTGAAACTTGGCTTCCCAGCCAAATGCCCTTTGGGTAACCCTTGCCTCAGTGTTTACGCACAGAGGTTCTTTGTCTTTTAAATGTTTTTTATTTTAATGGGTTCACCACAATATATCCGGGCACACTGCCTTAGGGTAGCTGGTCCAGTCCACTGGGGTGTTAAACAGGCGAGGCATACTGATGAGTCCTGGTAGGACCTAAACACGTGTCTATGTCTTCTGTTAGTACCCTTTGCAAACTGTGTGAGAGGCCTTTCGGCACCATGCAATTCTGCTTAAAGTTGGACCAGCATAACATTCTGTGGTGATTTGCATATGCAGCCCATGATGCTTTGCATTGTGGGGGCATGTGTGACTTTGTATTTACTTTATATGTAGTTCTGTTCGATATGTACCACCTTTCTATGAATTTTGTTACTCGTCCTTATTTTACATTGTTGTTACAACTGTTTTAATCTCCTACATTGTTGTTGTTCCCTTTTTTCTTGTTGAAATATTCCTAATAAAGTATGTTCAGTTGAAAAAAAGAACTGTGAGGCATAATCCAGAAGTGGCCTAACATAGGCTCCATACAAGGGCAAGATCATGGCTTTATCTCTTGAGCTAATGGAATGTCTTATAGGCCACCATTCTGATGGAATGTTACTGGTTTGAATACTTTTGTCGAATAAGAGTTTAAACAGGGTGATTTTCATTCATTTAATCATATGCCCCATTGCTCCATCATGGCCTGGTGATGAACCTGTTTTGATCTTATCTAATTTAATCTCAATTTCTTCAAAGGTGGAGCCAATATCCTGAGAGACAGCAATATCTGATACATTGTGTACTGGGTTTGTTTATTATAGACTGTATTGAAAAGGTTATTAAGAATATTTGCCATGTCTTTTCTATCAGTAATTGAGGTGTTATTGATTTACAGTGGTCCGACTTTAAAATTCTGATGCTTTAATGAGTTAATTTAACTATAAAACAGTTTATTTCCACTTTTAGGGCCAGATATTCAAAACCTTACCCCAATGCTAAATTAGCACTACCTGGCAGGCAAACTTAGCCCAGAGCACAAAGCAAGCCATATTCAAAAGGAATAGCCCAGGGCAAACAGCTTCTGAATATAGCATGGGAATGAGGCCAGGCAAATTGGGCTGGGAGTGCAGGGCAAACTTAGCCCTGGAATAAGATAGCTCTGAATATGGCAACCAGGAAGTGCAAACCACAACAGCAACACAGTGCACAGTGATGTGAAGGTAGGTAGAGGTGAACTATGTGGCCAATGTGTGTGCCAGCAAATGCGTGGACCCAGTACAGCTGCAGGCAGCAGCGCATGTAAAAGTACAGTGTGCAAAACTGTAAAATATTCCCCTAACTGTTTGCGTAGTGCTAACATGTTTGCACAGGTTTAGCGCAGGGCTAAACAGTTAGCCTGGTGCAAACACATTTGCCGGGCGCTAAACTTTGCCATATTCAAAAGTGACATGCAAATGAGCCTACTTAGGTAGTCTCTGGACAAACATCCAGATTAGCATCTCATTATGCCCTCATTTGCATGCAGTTTGCACCGGGCTTACGGTTTAGCCCTGCGCTAAACCTGTGCAAATGCATTAGCACTGTGTAAACAGGGGGAATAGTATACAGTTTTGAACACTACTTTCACATGCGCTGCTACCTGCAGCCATACTGGGACAACACAGCATAGGCACAGATGGTGGTGCTGCAAGCAACTGTCACACTGTAGGTCATGCTACAGTACACAGCAGACAGTACAGTAGCAAGGGGGCCAGTAGTGTGTGGACACAGCACTGCCTATGGTGTGTAGAGCAGTGCTGATGACTGCACTATGCACAGTGACAGGCCCAACATGCAGGTGTTTACTGACAGTGGACATTACTGTTACACTGTTGTGTGACCCACAGATGCTGCACCTCTGGCATGGGATGCTCACAGTGACATATACATGTCCGGCTTTGTGTGATGTTGCAGTTGTACAGCTGTGTGGTATGTGGCCGGGGGGGGGGCATATTTTATCAGAAAGACACACTGGTGTTGGGGTATTCCAAATAATGGCACATGTGCACTGTGTGATGTGTCCCAGCCTTGTGGCCACACCTGGTCTGTGGCACAGCCTAGCTACCCGTACACTCTCCCCTCAACATCCTCCATACCCACAGTGCTGCATGTGTATGCTGCCATCTGTTGGTGTCCACAGAAGAGTGGTCCACAGGTGTGTGCTGTATGGCCACACTACCATGCTGTCCACTGGTGACTGGCTCACCACTTAATGCATGGCATGGCTGAGACTGGTGGCAGATGATGACATCATTGTGATGCCATCAGTGAGCAGCATGTTTCCTCTATGTCTGGCTTTGTCTATGTGTCATATTTATTTGTTAGGGTCTTGCAAAGCCAAGCAAAAGCCACGCAAACACCGCACAAAGCCAGAATGTTGTGCAAAGCTGATTGCCCAGGGTTAAGACTACCTTTTTCTGGGTGGTAATGTGCACCATGCTAAGTGTTGCACTAAATGGCGCGAAACTATTTTGCGCAGCGCTAGTTACTGAATATAGCATTGCACCTGTAGTCATGTACACACCCCTTCAATTTGCCCCTTGCATACATTATGATTTTGCCCGCGCTATTTGGCCTTTTGACTATAGCAGACCTGCACTAATCCCACGCTAAACCTGCACAAACGGTTCTTGCCCAGTGCAAAGTTTTGAATACTTGACCCCTAGCTTGTTGTGCTAATGATAAGTCAGCCTTACATTACGCTTTCCTTATTTCTTGTTTGCAAGATTTCTGAATGTTTTTGAAGGTGACTCATTTTTTTAAAGAGCTTTTTTTTTTGTTAAGTTAGCCACTTTCTTAGTAAGCCATTTATGTTTTAGTTTTGAACAAGACTGTTTCTTAGTAACTGGCATTAATTGTCCAGATATTCCTTAAGACCTTTGATTTTAGGATGCTCCATATTCCTTCAACTGTGGAATCCTTAAATAGATCTGACCAGTTGATTTTAGATAGTACTTTGTTTAATAGTGCCTGCTCTGTGATAAGCATAAATATTGGTTACTTTTGTAGATTTTAGCAGGTTATGGTCTATTTCAAAAACAACAGAGTTTTGATCACCGTTACCGAGTGGCATGGAGAACTGACAGTTTATAACAATCAGATTTTCTGAACCAAGCATGATATCAAGAATATTGTTGCCTTTAGTAGGGCTATCTATATACTGCTTCAGAGAAAGTTTATCACAAAGATTTATAAACATTTTAGTTTGGCAATGAGATGCTCTCATATTTGCTCATTCGATGTCACCAAAATTAAGGTCACCCATAAATAACATTTCTCCTAAATCTGATGCTGTTTCAAGTTCTTTCATAATCTCTTCCAGCATATTTGTTGGAGAGTTAGTGGGATGGGGTGGGGATAGCATATGCCAAGAAAGAGTTGCTTATCTGCCTTACTTCTATCTATTTTAATTCACATTGATTAGTCAGGTTTGAAGACTTCATTTTATTAGAAACATTGCTAGGACTCAAACAGGTGTTGATGTAGACTGTCCTCCACCTCTTCTTTCATTTCACAACACTGAAATAGATCACAGCCTACAATTGAATGCCCCAGGAGTCACAATCTGGCCACCAGGAGTTGGTGATTGCTATAATATCAGGTTTATCACAGTTACTGCGGGCCACTAGTTCATTAATTTATTTTTGACACTCCTTGCATTAAGGAGCCATATTTTAATTGGTCAGTTTTTGTGCCTAGGCTTAGTACTTCTTGGATTTACTTGATTTGGTATGATGGGCATATCACTATGACTATTTATCCCCAATTTAGTTTAAATGATTGAGTGAAAACGTTTTTTTGAAAAACAGTTCCTAGGCTTTGTGCCCTTTTTTATCTAAGTGTAGGCCATCTTTAGCAAATAATGCTTTGCTATTGAAGAAGGTTTCCCAGTGATCTATATACTGGAGACTGGAATTATTACATCCGTTTTTCAGGAGAGCATTAATTCTTTCAATGGTGAAATTTTTTTCAGGGTGAGCCTGGGGTACTGGGAGAATACCTGAAATAGACACTTTACATCCTTTATTTTTTATTTTGATTCCATGGTTAATTAAATCATGATCTATATCTTTCTCATGGGTGTATCCCGTATTGTTTGTGCCCACATGAAGGATTATGTGTGAGTTATTATCCAAACTGAGATTGTCATTTTGTTGTGCAAGTGTGTCTATTTTGGCTCCTGGTAGGCAGGTAACATTTGTTTTGTAACTTGTTCTCATCACACACATAAGACTCAACATATCTAACTACTGAGTCACCAATGACCTTATATGATTTTTTTGTTTAGGTTCTGTTACTGGTTCAATGTTAGATTGGTTTTCTAAGACAGAAAATCTATTAGCTGATAATATACTGGTTGGAGGAGGTGTTGTGTCTATCCAACCAACCAAGCTTCATTGTCTGAAAGTCTAAACACCTCTAAGTTTATAGATAGAGAGCTGGTTAAGAGACCACAGTCAAAGAGTAATCATAAATGGGACTGATCAAATTCCTGTCCAGCAAGAAGCAGGGTCCATCAGGGATCTGTTCTGGGGCCAGTCCTTTTTTACTGTCTTCTTTTCTGACACAGGTGAACATCTGGATGGGTGGTGCCAGTGGTGCCATAAATAGGCAGATGAAACTAAGTTAGGTGGCATTAGTTATAACTAAGAACACTGTGCCTGCATATAGGGAGACCTAGACTTAGTAGGATCAAGGGAGATACAGTGGGATATGATATTTAACTCTGATAAGTGTGGAGTACTGCACATTGGGAAAAAGAACCTAAGGCACACATACACTTCCGTTCATCCAGTCAATGTTGAAAGGGGTTTGGAAGTACTAGTCTGTGAAGATATGAATATGAGGGAACAATGTTTGTCAGCAGTGGCAAATGCTAACGAAGTGTGGTGGTCAATAAAATAAAATAAATGAAAAGTAGGGGCACGTAAATTGTGGCATAACTGTACCATCCATATGTGTGTCCTTTACTGGATTACAACTCTCTGTTCTGGGCCTCATTTAAACAAGGGGAGATAGATTTGGTTGAACGTGTACAGAGAAGATATACTAAAACCTTTGAAGAACTGTCTCAATTGTCATCTGCTGACAGATTGATGAAGCTCAACCCTATGACACTGTAAACTAAAGGAATAAGGGGGGGTCATGATGACGCTTTGTGATATTATGCAACATCCCTTTCTGATGACTGAGTTAAATATCGAATATATACCAGATTATGGTGGGTCCCTGAGACACCCAGTACAATTCAAAAGAAAGCCACTTAAAAGTAGCAACAGAAAGTTTTTCTATGCCCAAAGAGTGATAGGGCTGTGGAACGAATTACCTCTGCAGATGATTGCTAGTTCATCTAAGGCTGCTTTTAAGATCAGGTTGGATGAATGTGTAGCGGGAAACCAGAAAATAAAGTTACTTACGGGCCCAATGCCTTCTGCTCTTTACCTTCCATGGTATGATCCGTAGAATCATACTTTTCCCAAACTTGCCATGAAGTTAAATAAAAAAAAATGATATTTGAGAGACTTTTTAAGGTCCATCTTTAATGTGCCATCTTTAATCTAATTGGTATTAATGTTTAATACCAATAATTTGTTATGGCTACAGAACAAACATTCACATTTGAGCCAAATCTTGATGATCATGTAATCGCTGGGTTCCACCAAGGGTTACTAGAACCCTGGTACATTAGTGGTTTGTTAGGTAGGTATGCTGGGCAGTGAATATTTAACTTTTTTGGGGCTCCCTTGGCAGCTCTGCCAATCACTCTGGCAGAGGTTTCAAGTGGAAATGGCTCTCGCAGTAGCATAAGCCACATTAGAATGTTTCTGTGCAGTACGTTATCTGAATCAGAACAGACAGTTAGCTTGGGATACTGACTGAAAGGGAGCCTCAGGAGAGGTGCCGCCTCTCTTCTGACCCTTTTTCAGCCCCAGCAGGTTCACAGAGAGACTGCGTTGAGTCATGGTGATGGCCATCTCTAGTGCAATTCCCCTGAGTGGGTGAAGAGTCCTGAAAGTTAATGGTTCCTGTAACAGTGAGTAACTTCAGGGGACAGCCCCCATTTCTGAGAGACTTTTGAATGAGAGATGCTGCCCACTTTCTAGAATGGCCAGGTTTTTCCCTTTGTCATGGAATTCCTATCTCTTTGGGATAATTTTACTTCATGAACTGTCAGAGGACTGTGTTAAACATACAACTGGTCCCTTGACAGTCATGAATTTGTCTGGAAAAAGAGATGGCTCCCCTCTATCCAGAGTTCAGAACTAACTCGCTTCTATTTGAATTATGATGAGAAAGCCTTTTCTTGTTTGGGATTAATTCAATTGGAATTATTTAACACAGTTTTGAGGACATGCCTTGTCCAGGAAAGCATCTGTGATTTGGGGACTTTGGAAATTGGGCAGCCATGTGTTGCCACCCCTGGGATATGTGAACCTGGCATTGTTCACTTTTGGAAAAGAAATGGAATCTGGTAAATTGTGATCCCAGCATTGCTGATACAGTCACTCATGGACAGGCTGTGCCCTGTGGCCATGGCACAAAAGAGGGATGGATGGGAATACTGTGTTTGTACCCTATAAAGTGTGTGGAGGGGGCAGATTCAAACAAATAAACTCATAGGAAAGCACTTTTGTGGATTTGTGGACTTTGATGTACCTGTTATGCACCTGCAGCGCCTGTGGGCAAATGTTTTGTGTCAGTCTATCATGTCAGAATAAAATGTACTACTTGTATCTATTTCTGCTTGTGGACATTCTTCTGTGAGTGACTGCATGATTTCTTGGTGCCTCCAGTGCCATGGTCCACGCCCATTCCAGGTAAAAAAAATAAATGATTTTGTGTGCCACTTTCTTCTGAGACATGAGCCAGGAAAACACCCTAACATGGGAAGTATGTGGATTGTTTGTTGTCAAATGCCATCTGGGTTGCTGACTGCAAAGCAGAAAGTGAAGAAAGAAGTTGTTACACAAAATGGGTGCTTGTCATGGGATGTCAGGGTTAGGTTGCCTAAAGAAATGGCTTTTGGTGGCAAATATGGTGGCAGTGCACCCACAAGAGGAAAAACTGGCTGTAAAGATAATTTGTTTCAAGTAGTTCAAGCACTTAAGAAAATAAGTTGTGTTCAATTGTATTTTGAAATCCTTCCCAGAGAGTCTGAATGTGCTTGAAGGAGACAGAGAGTATGCCCCTGCCCTAACTTGCATGGCGTCGAGTGATTGGCTGAGCTGGTAAGTCCCACCCCTTGGACTGTGTGTAAAAGGATGAGCAGAGTGCTGTTGGAAGATGGAGATCATGGAGCAGCAGTGAGACAAGTATTGCAGGTCTTGTGGAAATTTCTGTGGAATTTTAGACTGTGTTAAGTTTACTCGGAGTGGGCGTCGGGCAAAACTCTGATATGTGGGAAGTCACCAGTCCATTTCATGGGTGGAGCAAACCATGGAGTTTGGGTGCTGCAGTCCGGACCATCCCAAGAAGTAAAGTGTACTTAGTGTTCAACATTTGTGGTCTGTTAAGCCAGAAAAGAAGGAAAAGTTTGGAAGACTTAGCTGGACTGTGAGTATTCAGGGGACAATGAGAAATTCAAATTGTAATGCAGGTTCCAGAAGTACAGAACCCCAAAATAGAGTGAGAAATTTGGGAAATATGTTTGGCAGGCAGTGTCAGGCAGGGACTCAGGGACAGAGACTGTGAGGCCTAGTCATGGTGCAATTTAAATTGAAGCTCAGTATGCGAAGCTCCAAAGCGCAGTTAAGCATAGCAAGTAAAATTATTGTAGTAGCAATCCACCTGTGAAGCTTTCAGACATTGAGGACTGAAAAATGAGGTTCAGTGCAAAGTAAATGGAAGAGAATGGGTGCAGAGATTGGTATCCAGACACATTGCCCCCGTATCTGGCCAAGTTATTGTAAGAGTCAGTTTTAAGTACAACAAATCGCAGCTCAAATTGTTGTGGGTTTTGATGCATCCAAGAAAAATGGACAGCAGTGATGAGATGCGCCACCTTCCACATGTGCATTCCTCTGTCAGCCATAAGGAAAAGGAGCTGAGAGAGGTAGAGGAAGAAAGTGGATGTGCTGGAGCTCCAGACAACATGTCATTGCCTTGGTGGCTAGTAAACATGTGTGTGGTATGATACCATCAAGGGTGGGACGTTTTGCCTATACCACACTGTCGTGCTTGGCAAGAGACTTATGGACTGAGTCAACCATCAGGGCCTGCTTGGGCACAAGCCAGCCATGCCCAACTGGTAGCCAGGTGGGATACCAATACTGTGTCATCTGAAGAAGAGGTCCCAGAGGAATTTTGTAAGGAGTGGCTACAGCAGTTGCACCGTAGAGTCAAAATTTCTGGTTCAGAAACCAGTCCACCAGCTGAGGAAGAGCCTGGGAAGCTGGCCCACCAGTGCAGCAGTAGTAGTAGCACTTGTGGCACTGATGACCTGTGTTCAGGGGCGAGCATGGGATGTCGGAGGGTTGGCCGGGGGAGGTAGAATGAGAATCCCAAGGACTGCTTTCCTCCTCTAGTGGAGAGGGTCGTGGTTTCCTGGCATCTAACGACACCCAGTGGAGGTTGGGTGTGCTGCAGCCAGGGCCACTGTGCAGCTTGGGAGGCATCAGTGGACAGCTGTGCGACAGGTATGGGAGCATGTCTGTCCCATGCTGGTGTCATTGCTCGTCCGCACCTTTGGGGATCACGTTACAAGGAAAAAACCCTCTGGGCTGAGCACAGTGATGCCCCGTACCTCTGCCAGAATGATGCCACAGGATGTAGCCATGGCTGGGACCTTTGGTGGATCTCGGTCTCTCCCTATCTGTACTGTCCCCAAGGGGGGGAGTCCTTCTGTATGGGGCAAGTTGTGGACCTCTCCCAGACCATGGCAGGCCTGGAGGGGGATGCTGGGTGTGAGGTCCGGGCGCAGAAGTAGGGGTATATTCCCACCGTCCCAGCAGGAGACAAGAAGAGAGTTTTAAAAAAAGAGAAAGAGCCTAGGAGGGTCCATTCAGTGGACAGTCTAAGGGATTGGCTGGGCAGTGTCACAGCTGGGCACTGCCTATTGTCTTACCCTGAGGGTTGGATGCCTGGACAGGTAGGTGAGGTGAATGGCCCTGGCCTTTAGACTAGTCCATTCCACGCCACAGGAGAAGCAGTGGGACTCAAGGCACAGCCCAGTGACAGTGTCCGCAAGCAACTGTAAGAGCCAGCAGAGGACTCTGGACCAGGAGGTAAACCCTGAGATGCTGCCCTGCCTACTGCCACTGAAGCCACATATGGCACTGATGTTGCCAATGCCAGTTCTGCCACCACTTTTCCCAAGGAATCCCCAACAGCCAAGGAACAGGAGGAAGATGTGAGTGTCCTGCCAACCTGGGACAGAGACACTTGGGATGACCAGAGCTGGCCACCACCTGGCCAGCTAGGCTGGTGAGTGTCATCTGCCTAAAAGCAGTTAAAGGGAAAAAGTGATCAGAAGAAAAGTGGAACAAATCTTGAGAGAAAAATACCTGCATCTGCCACGGTGAGTCTGGTGCGAAATAGAGGACTGCCATGAGACATGACTGATGAAGGAAGGTATGAGAATGGCCATGGGCCGAAGATACCTGTGGACCCCTGCAGGAGCAGCCAAATTACAAAAGAGGTATGAAGAACGCATTAGCATATAGAGGATCAGATGCACCCCTCACACAGATGCAGTAATTTGCACAGACAAAGAGGGGAGGCAGACAGTACACTCGATGCCTATGCAGTCCCCACGTGGCACCATTGTGTACCAGCCTCATTCTGATTGGTAAGCATGAGGAAATTTACTGGATAGTCCAGATTGGCAACTTCATGGAGCCTGAGATGTACAAAGTTGCCATGTTGGCGAAGAATGGAAAAGACTGTAAGCCATGTTGGCAGGCTACGCATTCTGCAGGGCATCAGCTAAAGAGGAGGATGACTTACCACTGCATCCTCATCGCTGGAAGAAGAAGAGTGATGAGTCTTCACCTGGGTCCAGTTCCAGAATTTGAGAGGGGGTGCAATCACAAGGTCTGCAGGCAGCAGTTCTGGCCACAGGAGAAGGTACCAGCTGGCAGCAGTCATGAGTCCTAGATCTTCCTTCATGTCAGAACTGGTAGGGCCATGTTCTTGTTGTTTCTTGATTGTTTATGCCTGTTACACCTACACCTGGTAATACACCCGAGGGGTACTGTGGACAGCATTTCCACCTTGGTCTGGTTGGACACTTAGTCTGGATGCTTCCAGTGGGCAGTGTGCCCTTTCTAAAAGCTTTGGAACTTTACAATCTGATTACCAGAGACACTTTTGTCTGGGAGGTCACAGCCCCAAGGACATTTATCCTTAGATGGACTAATAGGGTCCCCTTTTCCCTATGTTTTAATGTTTTATACTGTTTTGCATAAAAAACACAAAAAGCAAAAAATTACAAAACTTTTATAGAAAAACTGCTTTTATAAACATTTGTGAGCCAAGTAGTATGTATCGGTATGCTTTTGCATGCTCTTTTGCAGGTACAGCTGAAGAAGAAGATCCTGAGGACTCCACCAAAGCACTGAGAGTGCTTCAGGGACTGTTTTTAGAATTGTTTTACAAGTGGTTTTAAGTGTTTTAATGTGTACTGTTATTAATTGATTTACATGTGTAAACTTAGTAGTTATTAGTGTTAGGAAATGCATAGCAATCCATTGTGCATATCCTTAATAAGTGCTAATGCCTTTTTTACTTTGGAGGCATGATAAAAGACATGGTTGGGTGCCCCCTGTAGTCTAGCTAGAGGGTACCCTAGTAAAGTCCTGGTGGTGGAGCCGAGTGAGTGCCTAATGGAAGACAGGCTGGTGGCCCCATCCATTCCATCAAGATGCTGCCTCCGGTAGCAGACATGCTACTGTTGAGGAATTCCATAGCTAGCCAGTGGTAGGTAAGTGTTGCATGGCTTTCATGTCCTCTGTGGTGACCCGCCTATGCTGGACATAGGTAGGGGAGGGAAGGCTTACATTCCTCGCAGGGCACCAAGGGGGGGGAGGTCCTGTTGCAGTCCAAAGTCTCACTGCAGACAGCAAGATTACATGAAGTCAGTACATATATCAATGCCCAGGACCTATCTCAGCTCATCCTTGAGCCATCCTGGCTGAACCTTAAAATTGGGAACCACACACTCATTGACTGGACCCTCACTTCTCATCCCCATAGGGTCATTAAATCTGGTTTACTTCCTGATGCCCTGTACGATCACCACATGATGGTTCTGGCTCGCAAAATTCACAGATCCAAGGCCCCATCTAAAACCCTATAATTTAGGTCATATAAATCTTTGAACCTTGCTCCCTCCCACCATGACCTTGCCAATACCAATTTGGACCATGTAGCCTTGGCTAACACCATAGATGATGCTTTTATTTATTTTCATGATAAACTCCTGGAAACATGGATTAAACATTTCCCCATCCATCGTGCTAGGGTCAGGGGAAACCACCTCCCATGGATCACCCCTGAGCTCCTGGACTGTCAGCATGCCCGAGACACAGCCTGGAAAACATACAAAGCCACAAAGCTCCCTAAAGACTATAACACATACCTTTCCCTGCGTTACCAGTGCAAGAACGCTACCCGCCTAACTAAAGCCGACTATTTTTGCACCACCTTCCAGTCTAATATTCATAATCCTTCCAGATTCTGGAAAGTTACTAACTCCCTCTTCTCCCCTGCCTCCTACCCCCCCAACCTGCTCCTTAAAATTAACAACACTCTAATAACAACCATTCTAGTATAGCAACTGAATTTAACTCCTATTTTACCTCTCGTGCCTCCAGTCTCCTTGCTTCCCTTCCTCCCACTTCGTCTGCTTATGTCCCCTCCACTCCATGTTCTTCTTCCTTACCTACCTCCTTCAACTTCTCATAAATTACACCCGCTGACACCCTGAATACTTTGTATGCCCTAAACCCATCCAAAGGTTGCTCACCAGACAGCTTGGACCCTAAACTTCTATACCTATCTGCCCCTGCCATAGTAGCACCACTCTCTGACTTACTAAACCATTCCTTCACAATGGCCACCATCCCTTCTGGTTGGAAGCATGCCATCATCCTCTTCCTCCCCAAGGGCAGTGACTCATCAACTCCAGCCAATTATTGTCCCATATCATTCTTACCTACCCTTGCTAGGCTTCAAGAACACTTGGGCAGTCTCTGAACTCTCCTCCTACCTCTCTGACACTAACTTCTTCACTCCATTCCAATCTAGGTTCAGGAAGAACCACTCTACTACCACCTCCTTGATTAGCTTACTGACTCTATCCTCTCTGGGGTGGACATCAGCCGAATCACTTCCGCTATTTTTGTTGACCTAGCAAAGGCTTTTCACATTGTCTCCCATATCCTTCTTTTAAATGCCCTCACCCTGGCAGGCCTGTCTGAATCTTCCACCAACTGGTTCTGGGCCTACTTGGTAGGAAAGACCCAGGTAGTCAGAATTGCTGACTCTAATTCCCCTTCACTCCCCATCTACACTGGCGTCCCCCAGGACTCCGTCCTGTACCCTATCTTATTCTCTACATTCCTAAATGATCTCCCCACCATCTGGTCATCCTCCACTTTCCACATGTATGCTGATGACACTGTCATATTCACATCAGGCCAGTCCCCAGCTGATGTACTGTAGCTACCAGACTTCAGCATGACTTCAATAATGTTCAGCACTGGTTTAGCTCCCATCATCTCTCTGTGATAGGGTGTGTCCCTGCCACTGTAGTAGAACCCCTTGAATATATTAGGTTGCAACCTCCTCTCTCTCTCTCTCTCTCTCTCTCTCTCTCTCTATATATATATATATATATATATATATATATATATATACATATTCTTATCTAATAAAGCTATCCCTTTCTTTCTGTCTGGAGGCAGACCACCTCCAGACAACCCTCTGTGCTTCTCTTTAACTTTTTTTTCTCTTCCTTCCATGGGTCCGTATGTATGGAGGTCAACTTCCAGTGACCTGGAGCTCCCAGACAGAAGGAGCTGCTATAATAATAGCCATAACTCTATAGAATGGCTGGCTATTGTAGCTAGAAAGTAAAATAGGTCTTGTATACAGTAAAGCACCCTAATCAAAAAGGGATACAGTGGCTATTTAGTGTGTAGGCAGAGAAAGACCTACATGACTAGCCTGTACATTAGTATTTATTGCAAAGCAGCAAAACCCTTTCCCTTTTTATTTTCTGTAACCCTGTTGCCACTATGGAAATGTTAGAATTTGTACTGAATGCTGCAGTTTATATATTGAATACATTGTACTGCCTAATAAAGATTATAGCATGGGAAAATTACTGTCATGAAAGAACCTAGCATAAACATAGCTAGTGAAGACATAAAAGGCTAAATACTGAAAGGGGGTAAAAGAAAACACAAACCTCCTTCAGGCCACATAACATGCTTCAACAAATGTACTTCTTGAAGGAGAAGGAATAAATTAAATCCGTCCTTACCTGAAGCAGGGGAAAGAATGAAATATGTATAGGGGGACAGCAGCCACTTGTGGACCCTTTTTATAGTGAGCTATCTGTCACGCAAGTCCCAGTTGCTAGTTTTCCACCTTTAAGAAGGGTAAAATCCTTCTGGGAAAGTCGTTCTATTATCTAAAGCTGCTGCTCATTATAGAAGTGTAACTAAGTCCTTTTAGCCTGTTATTTAATTAAATGAAGGGCAATGATGATGCTTGGTCACCTGACCCAGGTGGGCAGATATAAATAGTACTGCCTGAGCAGACAGAGATTAGATAGGGTCAGTGTCTTCTGACTGAGTGTAGCTGAAGGACTAGGACAGCCCTGTGCTGCACTAAGGAGAAAATTGTGAAAATTGTTTACAAGTCTTTTCTTTTGAATTGTTTTGATTGTTTTATTTTTACTTTATATGGTGCAAAGCTGCTGTTCCTTATGATTACAAAGTAAACATCCCACCTAGAAAAAGTGGGTTGCACCAAAAATCTTGTGTTTGTGTCCATCTGTATTTTCCACACCTTTACAAGTGGTGGCAGTGGTGGTATTTACAGCTGCTAGTCTCTTGCCAGGGACAGGAGCGTATACCATCCTGTATCCCAGGTGGACACATAGAAGAAGGTGTCCGAGTGACTGGCACCCTTACCAGGAAGATGGCTGCTCAGACGGGAGCACCACCACTAGATAACCTTCCATGGACTGTCAGACCTAAGGTGAAGAAGCAACCTTTGGAAGATGATGATGATGACCTGAGCGAGGTACCCCAGAAGGATCCAGAGGGATGTGGAGACTGAGTGGCCAAACTGATGCAGCTTGTCCACTGGCTAAGCAGAAGATAGCTGGAGGTGGAACAGCATCGGAGGGAGGCCAAGCACTGTTACCGGGTGCTACTGGAAATAACCCGTATGGAGGAATTGATGGAGGCAGCTGAGGACCAGGATCCATGGCACCTAGAATAGGAGGACCCCTGGATGGAAGCCTTGTTGCTGGAATTGCCAATTTTTCCTGGTTGTTACTCAATGGAGGATGGTATCTGAGAAGGGAAGGACCATGAGAAGTCCCCAGGTAAGACTGTGACTGGACATGATAGTGTTGGGGTGAAGGCTGTAAGCAAGTTACAAGAGACCGTGGTGGTAGAAGGGACTTGTGTGGCCAATGTAATGGCCAGTGCCCCACCTATTGACTGGGAAAAGTTGCAGGCTGGGGATGCTGAGTTAACCAGCTTACATGCTTATGTCTCTGTACATGAAGGTAGAATGTTAAATGTGGGTGTGGAAACACAGTTTTGGTGGTATGAATTGCAGAAATGTGTTCCTCATCACATAAAGCCCAGTCCCCATACTGGGCTAGTAAATGCCAGGTTGGTGGTGCCCATGGCCTATAAAAGGGAGGTGCTGGAGACTGTTTGTTCCAGGCACTCTAGACCCTTAAACCATGGAGAAATCCTGAGTAGAATAACAGCACAATATTACTGGACAGGAATGTATAGGCAGGTGGCTGCCTTGATGGAAACCAGTGATATGTGCCAGGGGATGCCTGACAGATGGGTAGGAGATGGAACCCAAAGGTGGGAGGGCCTAAAGAGATGGCACCTATGGAAAAGGGGGAGGACCTCACATAGGTTAAGAAGTACTAGATGGTAACCAGCATTTGACTGTGTTCTTCTACTACTACTACTACTACTACTACTAGCTGTTTCGAGGATAAAAATCCCAGAAAGTTGTAGCAAATACCCTTTTTGTACAGATGAAAGTACATTTAGACTGGAAGAATGAGAAGGTGGTTTGATCTCCCATGTCTTCTTTTTATATTTAGCCCCAGGGTAAAGTAATGTGTCAGTGAGTAGCTGGTATGTCACTAGGATGATCACTTATGAAGGGACCCTGGGGTGGAGCTTTTGGTGAGGGTGGGTCTAGTTCCATCCCCTTCTGAGGGGTGAGGCAGTATAGTGCAGTGGGTTAAGGCTCTGAGTTGCAGATCTGGAGACCTGGGTCTGAATCCCACAGCTGCTAGGTGCATACTGTGTGATCCTTAACAAGTCACTCAACTTCCTTGTGCTCCCAGGTCACATCTGGAAACAAGCTTCATCTTAGTGTGCTACTCCTGGTTAAACAATGTTCCCTTTCCAGGAAAAAGGGAAGGTGATGACTTCCTGCTGTGAAATATTGGACCAATAGTTTTGTCTCTCTTCATCTCTCCTTGTCTTCCTTCATATTTTCTAGTCTGACAGGGTAGCCGCCTTCAGACTAAACTCGTTTCTCTCTTTTGTTCTGCCCTTTTCTACTGATCCATTATCTTTTTTCTTCTTTTGGTCCAAGTAGAGGGAAGTTATTACAAATGACCTCCAACTGAAATATCAGAAGGTGCATACTTTTGGAATAGGTGCTTGATATTGTACTTAAAATGGTTTGGGGGTGTTAGTACCCTCAGTAAATATGACTGTGGGGATATATTAGTCAGTCCAGACTATATACTATTGCCAAATTTGAAATGTGTTAACCCCAGCGTATGTATATGCATGACTTTGTTATAGCCAATGTAGAAGTTACAAAGCTGAGTAGTACTGTATAATGGGACCCTGGGGTGGAGCTTTAAAGAGCGGGAGGACTGAAGCTACACACTCTACCAGGGCTCTGGTTGTGAGACAAAAACCCTTTAGATAATTTTGCTTTCCACTTTAAATCCTTAAAGTACTTTGATCTCTATCAGTTATTCATGTTCTAGGAGATTACTTAGGGACTGATGAAACTTGTATATGTACTGAAATCGTATACTGTGCTGGGCTATGTACAATGATTATCAATGTCCCAGGGTATGCAGTAAAGATCAGTATGACTGGTCAGTAACCAGCAGAGTTGAAAGGGACCCTGGGACAGAACTTCTGAGAGTGGGCAGGCAGATGTTTCACCCCTTCCAGGACTTATTGGAAGGGTAACCCGTAGTTTATGGATCCCTTCATAATAAGAGGGGGGTAAATGTGACAGGGTGCATCCCTACCACTGTAGTAGGACCCCTTGAGTATATTAGGTTGCAACCTCTCACTCTATATATTCTTATCTAATAAACCTATCCCTTTCTTTCCATCTGGAGGCAGGCCATCTCCAGATAACCCTCTGTGCTTCTCTTTAACTTTCTTTTCTCTTCCTTCCATGGGTCCGTATGTATGGTTGTCAACTTCCAGTGACCTCGAGCTCCCAGACAGAAGGAGCTGATATAATAATAGCCATAACTCTATAGAATGGCTGGCTATTGTAGCTAGAATGTAAAATAGGTCTTGTATACAGTAAAGCACCCTAATCAAAAAGGAATACAGTGGCTATTTAGTGAGTAGGCAGAGCAAGACCTACATGACTAGCCTGTGCATTAGTATTTATTGCAAAGCAGCAAACCCTTTCCCTTTTTATTTTCTGTAACGGTGTTGCTGCTAAGGAAATGTTAGAACCTATACTGAATGCTGCAGTTTATATATTGAATACATTGTACTGCATAATAAAGATTACAGTATGGGAAAATTATTGTCATATTTTTTTATCATATAAGATTTTTTTTGAAAAGTTCATAAGACATCACAACTGTTACATAGAATAATGACCAAAATGTAAAAACAGCATAATATACTGAGGTGACATCAATGCCAAATCAGTACCATAAAAAAGCATGCAGTAATGAGAAACCAGAAGGATGGTGAGAACCAAGGGCTTACACTTTTACTGAGAGAGAGCTAAAAGTGATGAGTAAAGATTATCCAACATGTTCCAGCATAGCAGTACATTGGAGGGTTCCTGAGGGGGTAGGTGTTTTACATAGAGGAGAGTGAAGATAAGGATCCCATTTGGCCAGGTAAAGGTCCATACAACCTGCATGAGCATATGAAAGGCATTCAAGAAGAGTAAGGCGAGCTAGGACCGCATGCCAGGAAGGCAAGGGCACAGTTGCCACTTGGCACCAGTACATTAATAGTAGTCTTTTGGCTTCCGGTATAGCCAGAGCAACCTAGTCACTCTGGGGCTTTGACAAAGTATGTAGGGACAAAGTACTCCCCCAAGAAAAGCTTAGGGTCTGAAAAAGAAATGGGTGAGCCCAGCACCTTTGTACAGTCCGAAGCTACCGAGGACCAGAAAACAGTAAGTTGTGGACAGGACCACACCACATACTGTATAACAGATGGGCCTCTTGCTGTTGGTAACGCCAACAGTTAGAGTGCCCCTGAAGTCCCAGGGATTGCAAGACCTCTGGGGTGTGTTGCCAGAAAAGCAGAATCTTCAACTGAAGAAAGTGACTCTTAGTGTCCTTGTAGGTTCTGTGAGCCTCCCTAAGATAGCGGGACCAAAGCCTCTCAGAGATATCAAGGTTCAAAATCTTTTGACATTTCAGGTGTGATGAGGCTGTGGTGTCTGCCTGAGAATCTCTCCATGTCCTGTAAAATCTTCCAATCAGATCTCTAGAAGATGGGGATTTATGCAGGGCACTAAGCCAGGCCCATTTATTATCCATCTGCCACTGGCTAGAGAGATCCCCAATGGCACTACGGATTTGCAGGTATCGCCAGAGGTCCCTGCTTGCTTCTCCCTCAGTTGGTCGAAGGATATCAGTGTGTCAGAATCAGTTAACTACAAGTCTTGAATATGCCGAATACCTGGTGCCTCCCAGGCAGACCACGACAGTAAGGTACCACCCACACTAATGTGTCAGTAACGTCAAAGGTGGGGCATACCAGACCGGGGGAGTCCAAGTTCCACGAGGAGTATGTGAGAGAGACATGAGACAGTGCCAGGCCAACCTCATCGCAGCCAGAATTGGGGTTAAGGCTGTCTGTGAATGGAGTTTGGGGTAGAGGAGCTCATCCAAATTAGACCCGCCAAGCAGGTCAGATTCCAATTGCAGCCAAAACGGAGGGGGAGAAAGTGATGGAACAAACCACTTGGTGGCCTGTGCCACCAGGCAGGACAGGTGGTAGCCTTGTAGCCAGGGGACTCCAAGGCCCCCCCTCGACCAACGCACTCTTAACTTGTGTTTACTCCATCTAGAGGATCTCCCATCCCAAAGAAACCTGTACATAAGCTTCTCTGGGGAAGCAAAAAGCTCAGGCAAGAGACTTATAGGGAGGTTATTAAACAGATACATGAGTTGGGGCAGAAAAAGCATGCGTACTGCAGCCACTTTACCAGGTGGAGATAGTTGTAACTTGCACAATCACTTAATCTTCGTGGAGGATTGGGACAAAGGGGGGAGAAATTAGCTGACTCCAATTCAGCCCATCTAAAGGGGATAACAAGACCCAAATAGGAGAGCCCTTTTGTAGCCCATGACAACTCAGTGCCCCACAGACAGACTTTCGAACAGGCACCATTGAGAGGGTCCAGTATGGTCTTCTTCTGATTCACCTGCTGGCCAGACAGGGTAGCAAACTGCTGTAGCAATGACAAAACAGCTGGCAGGGCTTGTTGGGGCTGAGAGAGGGTAAACAGGAGGTCATCTGCATAGGCTGCCACCAAATATGATGTGCCTGCAACCTCGATACCGGTGACGTCAGGTGAGGCTAAAAAAACCCTAACCAAAGGGTCCAAAGCCACCAAGAAAAGAAGGAGGAGAAAGAGGGCACCCTTGCCAGGTCCCTCTATGAAGTGGAAAGGGGGGGATTCATGGTGTTGGTCAAGTTCCTTGCCATCAGGGAATTATATAGGGTGGTCACCCAGTGATGGAACTGAGGGCCAAAACTATAGGAGTAGAGAACTTAATGTAGATAGTCCCACTCAATCGAATCAAAAGCTTTGGTAAAATCAATGGCAAGAGCAGCCATAGGGAGGGAGGACTTGGAGGTGACCTATTTGAGATTTAAGAGCAGTCTGGTATTGTCTCCCCCGAATTGCTCTGCATGAAGCCGGCTTGCGCTGGGTGAATTATGGAGGGTAGTATATCCAGTAGTCTGGTGGTCAGGACCTTTGCCAGGATCTTAGTGTCCACTGGCAGCAGGGAGATTGGGCAGAAGTTAGAACAATTACGCGAGTCATCAGACTTTTATGGTAGTAAGGTGATAAGGGCCTCCTTCATGGTCGAGGGCAGGGTACCGGCGGTGTGGGCCTCCTGCAGGGCCAACAAAAGAGGCTGAGCAATCTCATCCCCCAAAGCTTGGTACAGCTCCACTGACATACCGTTGGGGCCTGGGGAACAGGATAAGGCCTGACACAATTCAGCAATAGAAATCGGGGCATCCAGACTAGCAACGTGGGCCAGGGTAAAAGCAGGCTTGCTGAACCCCCGGCAGAATTCAGCAAGCCCTTGCTCAAACTGGTAGGGGAGAGAGATGAATGCAATTGATACAGGGCTCCATAGAACTGTTGCATGGTCCTGTTAATCTCCAACGGGTCAGAGACAGTCTTACCTGAAGGGGCCCGAAGGTCTTGGATTCACGATGATGCTTGCTGTTTGCTCAGCCAGAAAGCCAAGAGTCTACCACATTTTCCACCCCATCCCAGTAGGCATGTTTGGAGTGAAGGAGAAGCCATTTGGCCTTCTGATGGAGAATAGAGTGGACTTGGTATTGCAGGCCGACTATCCGTCTTAGAAGAGATGAATCTCTGTGAGGGGGGGGAGTCTCAGAACTGAGTTTCTAGGGTGGCAAGCTTAGCAAGAAGGGTCACTAGGTTGCCTTGCAGGCTTTGGTTTTGGCTGCTGCATATGCAATAATGCACCCCCGTAGGACTGCTTTGAACACATCCCAGACCATACCATGGGAAACCCCGCAGTCAGAATTGAGGGAAAAATAGTCTCTGGCTGTATGGGTAATGATCTGGAGGAAATCAGGGTCCCAAAGATACAAGGGGTTGCATTTCCACTGAGTACAAGAGGGTTGTTGACCATCTAGAATATAGGAGAGGGAAACTGGAGCATGGTCAGAGGTCACAATCTGACGAATTTTACAGTTTGAAACCCCAGAAGCCGCCACCACATTGGCCAGCCAGAAATCGATCTGGCTATGGGTCTGATGCACCAAGGAGTAGAACAAGTAGTCATGCCCAGAGGGGTGGTCCATCCTCCAAATGTCTACCAGACCCCATTCTTCTTGCATGTCCTGGAAATCCCGATGTGCTTTAGGGCACGCTAGGGGACTAGGCCGGGAATTATCCAGGAAAATATCCTGGACCAGGTTAAAATTACCCCCAATCAGAATCGGAATGGAGGCACCCGGTGGGGAGAGGGGAGAGAGAGCCTGGCTCAGGGCTGGAAAGAAATCAGCATGGTCCTCGTTTGGGGCATACACATTGCCAAGGAGCAATTGACCACCCAGGGAGGAAAGTTTGGCCGCTACCCATCTGCCTTGGGAGTTCTTCTTAACCTCCTCTGCAACTCACGGTGAGGATCTACGAATCAAAATAGCGACCCCCTTAGTTTTAGATGCTGCAGAACTGGCCAGAACTGTTCCAACCCACGATTTCCTCAAGCATAACTCAGATTTATATAGAAGGTGCATCTCCTGCAGGAGGGCAATGTCCGTGTGAATGGACCGGAAAAACACTAACGCTTTGGTCCTTTTAATAGGGTGGTTGAGCCCCTTCACATTCCATGAAATGAATTGGGTGCCAGGAGAGGAGGGGTTCAACATAACTGCAAATTAAGGTATATAGAATATAGAGGGTACTTACTCAGATCAAATCGAGAGAAGGGAACACAATTGGAGGAAGGTCTTACCCAAGAACACGTCTATCAGAGAGCAGCAATCTGAGAGAGAAAGTGTAAGCACCAAATACAAGCCAAACAGGGTGACTACACACTCAGAATGAGCTAGAAAGAGCAAAAACAAGAGAGAATATCAGTACACTACATGAACCAAAATAAGCACATCTCACGTGTATGAACAACTTTTGGTATAATGACTAAGCTAAAGCTCAACCATATGAACTATCCACAAAGAAATTGATACGAGCGTAAACACACTAAGGATTTAGAGCCAAAGCAAAAGAGGGTAACTGCAAGCAGGTATCCTAGGCTATGCAACCTCAGAAAACCCAGTTGGGGGAAGTACCAGAACCAGCAGGGAATGAGTTCTCCTAGGCTGGATACACTACCCAGGTCAGGCACTGAGACAACGGGAAGAGACAGGGCCAAAGGTATAATAGTGAGGGGGAGTAGCAGGGAGGGGGAGGGGTAGTTACGGGAGGGGGGGAGAAGGGAAAGGATGGGGGAGAAGAGAAGCAAAAGGTGGAGGGATACCCTCCTACCATCTCAGTTATAGGCCATTGGGAGCCAGCACATGATAAGGAACGCCCTATGGTTAGAGGTGAAACCAAATGAAGCAGGGGGTGTTGAAAACATATAAACATCAATTTGAATTCCCCTAGCTGAATCTAATAGTCGGGACTACCCGTCCTCATATAGAGGAAAAATGGCTTAGGCAGCCACAGCACCTCCACACCATAGACGGACGTACAACCCCTGGTGTATATTCCTGGCCAATTGGAAAAAACATGCATTACAGTCCAGATCTTAAGTGGGAAAGCCTTCGGCCAGCAGTGGGGAGCCCCAGGGGACTTCCCCAGAAGAGGGCCCCTTCAAAGCAACAGCCGCTGCATAGCTAAGCAAACCAGGTTTCACCAATATGGACAAGTCCACAGCTTCCACCAGCAAGGAGTCAGGGAAGTCAGCCCAATCAGAGGGAAGTGCGGTCTCCATCATCAAGGGATCCTCTGGAGTAACCAAAGCATTGGTAGAGGCAAAATTATTTTCATCCCTAGATATTTTGGCAGGAGGAGCACTCAAACGAAGATCTGGAGTTGGAGAGCAACCGCTTCTGGCACGCTGTCGGGGCTTGGAAGTTGAATGGAACTGGTGCTGGGCAACTGCTGCAACGCTGAAACAGGAACAGAGGCTGCAGACTGGTGGGAGAACTGAGCATCAGCTGTCAGAGGAGACTGCTTGGGGGAACTCAGAGTGGGTGCTACCTATCCAATAGGAAATCTGTCCCCCGGAACACGCTGCCCCAGATTTTGGTTCCTGGAGGAGGGCAGAGCTCTGTCTGGTTCCCAGAGCTTCCTGGAACCTGTAGTCAGGGGTGGGAAATTAAGCCAAAATTTACCAAGCCAGCGCTCCTCCTCAATGGGATGCTCAGCAAGAAGTTCCCCTCCATCTTTAGAAACCAGCAATTTGGTGATTCCCTTAAATTTGAAGTGAAAATCATGCTGGTAAAGAAAGCGTTTCAATAGCCCAAAAGCTCTCTATCGAGCTGCAGTCTCTTGAGCAAAGTCCTGGTAGTAGGAAATTTGGGCTCCTTGCCACTTAACTTCTCCCAACTCCCTGGCAGCATGTTGAAAGTGCTCCTTCATGGTAAATCGGAGTAAATAGGCCACAAGGGGCCAAGGAGAGTGATTTGCTCTATCGCGCTTGGCAGGCACCCGATGGGCCCTCTTCACTTCGACTTGGCCCCTCCATCTGTCCCCCAGCATCACAGGTAATGCCTCATTGAGGAAGCACTCCATTGACCATCCCTCAGCTCCCTCAGGCAATCCGATTATGCACAAATTATTGCGCTGACCCCTATTTTCCTGATCTTCTACCCTGGCCCACAGCATCACGAGCTGCTTATCTTGAGAGTGGACCCAGTGCCAGAGCTTCAATCATCAATCAATCAAAATCTTTATTTAACCAGATGAACACCATTGAGCAGAGCTCATTTTCGAGGTGGACCTGGGTGAAAACAAGTGCAACAGGGTAATACACAAACATAACAATACACAGGCATGATCAAAAACAAGCACGGACAATACATTGAAGGAAATACAGGATAAATACCACAATAGTTTACAGATAAGAAAAGGTGCTAACAACAGTAATGCAGATAAGGTCAGCAACTGTGGTATGATGAGGTGACAAGTACCATGGCGAATCAACTGGGACCCTGAAACACAGGTAGGGTGATGGAATACGGGCAGAGGAGAAGGGAGGAGATGGAGGGCAAGTAGGACGGAAGCCCGGAAATGACAGTGGATAGGGAATGAGAACCGTGAGTGCAGCAGTAAGGTAATGTACCTGTCGAGGGGACCTAGACAGTGGGGGCAGGGTGAGGGGGAGAGCGAGTACAATACTAGGAACAGATCAGGGGGTGAAAAGATAAAGAGAAGTGAAGAAAGGAGAGAGGAGAAGGGAGAGGGCTGGGCAGCGGCTGGGCAGAGGCTGGGTTCAGTGTCAACAGATCGGGATGAAAAGATAAAGAGAAGTGAAGAAAGAAGGGAGGGGGAGGGAGAGGGCCAGGCAGAAGCTGGGATCAGTATCCAGAGGCCAAGACGAGAGTAGTAAGTGGGGCTCCCTAGGGAGGGGGGTCATTTGATCAGGAGTAGCAAGCACAGGATTCTTTATTATGCTACAAATAAAGTGTTTTGAAGGCTGTAACACTGACTTTATGCTTTAATTTAAGAATTTTTTGCAGATTATTCCTTAGCTGGGGAAGCGCATGACTAATAGAAGTCCAGCCGAAGTGGGATCTGGCCTTAGTTACCTTCAAAGTAATATAGGAGGCACTTCTCAAAGCATACCTGCTTATGTACAAAGCATTAAGCAGGCATAAATGTAGTCAGGCAGTTTGTTGATAATAGCTTTGTATGTCCAGATGGCGGCATTTCTTTGTCGTCTGAGGGTGAGAGAGGACCAACCTACTGCGGAGTACAACAAACAGTGATGGGTGAAGTAGGGAAGACCGTTATAAACCTTAGGACTCTGTGATAGAGCATATCAAGTTTTGAGCTTGCGCCGGCTGGTCCTTGACTATAAAGGAAATCAACATAGTCTAGCAGGGGAAGGAAGGTAGTTTGGACAAGTCTTGTCTTAGCATCTGAGGGGAGGAGATTTTTTATCCTAAAGAAAAGGCCAAGCCTTTGACGAAGCTTCTTTGTCAACTCTTCTATGTGTACTATGAAGGAGAGTCTATTGTCAAGCCATACACTCAAGTATTTGAATTGATTTATGTACTCCAACTGTTCACCCAGGGCAGTGGATATTGAAGGGAGAGTCCCAGCCGAGGCTGGGTTAGGTAGGGTGGGAAAGAGTGAGAAGAACATTGCTTTTACCTTCTTAGCATTCAAAAGCAACTTTTGGTTTAGGAGCTGGTGCTGCAGCAAGTTAATATTATCCTGGAGAGCTGTGCATGCCACATCGAGAGAGGGACCACTAGCATAAAGCACAATGTTGTCCGCAAAAAGGTGTTTTTGGGCCTTTGTAATAGTGGCGTCTATCCTGTTTATATAGATAGCAAATAGCAGGAGTCCCAGGATGGAACCTTGAGATACACCCCTCAGAAGGGGTTTTAGAGGTGAAACTTCACGTTCAGCTTTTACCTGCTGATTGCGGCCTGTGAGATAGTTCTTAAACCATCTAGTGGATAAAGAATCCAATCCGATATGCCAGAGGGCTGTGAGGAGCAGGTCATGATCGACAGTCTCAAAGGCTTTGCTTAGGTGCAAGAATGCTGCACAAAGTTCTTATTGTCCAATTCACACTGCCAATCATTTTTAAGCTTGGCCAGGGCCGAGATTGTACTATGTTGCACTCTAAAACCTGATTGTAGTGAATTGAGCAGCTTTGCCAATTCCAGGTAGTTCCTGAGCTGGGCCTTCACAATTTTTTCCAGTAACTTAGACAGAGTTGGTTGAAGGGAGACTGGCCTATAATTGTTCAGGTGGCTGGGATCTCCCAGCTTAAACAAGGGGATGACATGCGCCATTTTCCAGATGGTGGGGGGTCTCCCTGTGAGAGGGATAAGTTGAACAAATCTGTAATGGGCACTGCGAGGACATGGTAGCCTAACCTTAAGAGGTAAGGCTCAATAAGGTCTGCTCCAGCACTTTTCCTAACATCCAGCTGGAGCAGAAGGTCCTCAACTTCCTTCAGGGTTGTGGATTGAAGTGAGAAGGACGGATTTGGGAAGAAAATTCCTTGATTATTGACTCCAAGCTGTGAGCGGAGCGTACTGGCTGGGGAAGTGTCGAAGGCAATCCTTGCAGTGGCAAAGTGATTGTTGAAGGCATCAAGGATTGACAGTTTGTCAGTGAGTATAGTGGCACCAGTAGAACTTTTTGACAGCAAGGAGGCACTGGAGGAATGGCCTTCAATGTCTTTGATTAATTTCCAATATTTTGAGGAGTATTTAGCTGATTGATCAAATTGAGAGTGGTAAAAATTAGCCTTTGCTTCTCTAACCATTTAGGTGTAGAGGTTCCGCAACCACCCCTAAAAAAGTTCCAGTCATTTGTATGTTTGGAATTACGGGCCTTTTTCCACAGCATATCTCTGTTGTGAATAGCTTCCTTCAGCTCAATGGTGAACCACCGGCAGGACTTATTCCTAACACGGGTTTTCACTAGACGTGCATGTCTGTTAATAGCACCTAATACTATGCCTTGTAAAATGTCGTAGGCAGTGGTCACTGAATTTGCTAAGTAAAAGTCAGTCCAATATACAGAATGAGATAGCTCTGTGATGTATGCACAGGGATCAAGATACCGGAGGCACCTTTTGAAAGAGAATTTAGATGCACCTGGGGGAGTGTGATTGGACCTCATGCAGGTGATAAAGCAGTGCTCACTAATATCTGAAAAGAAGACACAGCGTGGGTGAATAAGTAAGGTTTGCTGACAAGGATAATATCCAGCAAAGTGCTATTAGAGGGGTTTGACTTATTAGGGCACGTGGGTTCGCTGATGAGTTGCGTCAGTCTGAGAGAATCGCAGAGCGTTTTAAGGGGAGAGGATACACTGGACAACCAGTCTAGATTAAGGTCCCATAATAGTATAGACTCAGAGGACTTATGCCCCAGAATAAGGCTTAAGTGATTCCGCAGCTGCAACCTGGTGGACAGGGGCCTATAGCAGCCTGACACACAAAGTGAGACTCCAGATGAAATCTCATCCTGCAGGGTAAGACATTCAAACTCATATGGAACAGAGGTTGAGTCGATGATAGAGGCCGCAAATTTGTCTCTAACATAAATAGCCACCCCACCACCTCTGGACTGCCTGTCCGTTCGGAACAGAGAGTAAGAGGGGAGGTTTATTTTATCATTGCTAGTCACCGGGCAGAGCCAGGACTCTGTGACAACCAAAATGTCAGGGGCAGTGTGACACATCCAAGCCTGGATAGAGGTTTTTTTTTTTTTAACAAGCTCCACACATTAACATGCATAAAATGTAACCCTTTGAGGCTGTGTAAGTCTGTCGGAAATCCAATAGATACAGGTGGGCCCGAGTTCAACTCAGCATTACCTGAGCACAGTAGTAAGAGAAGCAGAAGCTTCCTAGATAATCCTAAGAGTAATTTTAAGAGCTTGGCGTGTTCCCGCTTATGGGAAACATGGGCATGGCATGGAGGAGCCCTAAGGCAAATACCTAGCTGATGTAAAGCTACATATAGCAGTACCGTGCCAGCAAAAGACAAAGTGAGGTGAGCAAAGTGAGGAAACGAATAAGAGACGTTTGGGGAGTGCTCAGCAAGAATACCACTGTACTGTGTTAGGTATGTATCCAAGATAAGGGGGGGTGGAATTGAGGGCATCTATGAGATAATCGATGATTCCCAGGATGTCAGCATGATCCAAGTTGTAGATGACTCCCCCTGTCTTAGTAGGAGACGTTGAAGTTGCAGAGTTTGATAATAAGGGGGAAAGTTGGATCACAGACAGGCAGAATAGCACCCATGACCTCCATAGTATTAGGCCAGTATTCATCATGCAGAGATGTGAAGGACAAGATTCCGCAATGGTGAGATGGGCTAGATTGCCTGGGAGTAGGTAAGGATATAAAATTTGCTGGAATCTAGACAAAGGTGCTAAGATATCCAGGAATTTAAAAAAGGAAGAATCGAACAACAGCAGAGCCGGGAAATTAGAAGGACATTTAGTTAAGGGGTGGCATTAAAAGGGGGCCGGGAAGATAATACAGTGGGAGGGAGATAAACCAATGAGGAGAAGGTTAACAAGGTGGACGGGGATTAAAGAGTATTTAAGGTGGCCTAGACGGGGGGGAGGGGGCTGAAGCTTAGCTTGCTGTTCACAGGAGTTGAGACACTGCTCAGTAACATTCATTTTACCTTGGAGATGCTTGACTTCTGCAACTGTAGCGGATGATAAGAGGCTAATGTCATCAACTCTGGTAAGGAGGGTCTCCAGCATGTGAGTGATATATTGGAGGGAGTCACCCACCGATGTAGCTGAGGAGGGGGAGGAAGGCCCAGGGGGCGGCTGAGAGGAGGCACCCAGAGAAGATATTCTGTGGATTTAGGGGGTACTGGCAGGCTGTATTTAGTGGCAGGGGCCCACCAGATGACTGCACTGCAGCAGATGAATCGCCGAAGTGTGAATTAGCCTGCTAGAGGAAGCACATTAAAAGGCAGCTAGAGACAGGCCTATGAGGCCTAGCGAGTACGGCGTGGCTGTTAGAGGACCGGTGCTACAGAGACTGTAAATTGCGTTGGATTAGGCTTCAAGTACCACCGGGAGGTAGGAGGGAGCCTACCCGTTCATTGAATAAACTTTTTTAGAGGGCAATGTTCCAGAATCGTGGCACCAGAGCAAGTAATGCTGCCAGCATGGAGAGAGCTCTGAAGTTAGGCAGCCATCTCATCGGTGTTCAGACCCCCCCCCCCCCCGGAAAATTACTGTCATGAAAGAACCTACCATAAACATAGCTAGTGAAGACATAAAAGGCTGGAATACTGAAAGGGGGTAAAAGGAAACACAAACCTCTTTCAGGCCACATAAAATGCTTTAACAAATGTACTTCTTGAAGGTGAAGAAAAAAATTAAGTCTGTCCTTACCTGAAGCAAGGGTAAAGAATGAAATATTGTGTATAGGGGAACAGCGGCCCCTTGTGGCGCCTTTTTATTGTGAGCTGTCTGTCACTCAAGTCCCAGTGGAAAGTTTTCCACCTTTAAGAAGGGGAAAAATCCTTCTGGGAAAGTCCCTTCTATTATCTAAATTTGCTCCCCATTACAGAAGGGCAACTAAGTCCTTTTAGCTGGTTATTTAATTAAATGAAGGACCATGACCATGCTTGGTCACCTGACCCAGGTGGGTGGGTATAAATAGTACTGCCTGAGCAAACAGATGATAGATAGGGTCAGTGTCTTCTAACTGAGTGTAGGTGAAGGACTAGGAGAGTCTTGTGTTGCACTAAGGAGAAAATTGTGAAAATTGTTTACAAGTCTTTTCCGTTTAATCATTTTGATTATTTTAGTTTTACTTTATATATGGTGCAAAGCTGTTGTTGTTTCTGATTACAAAATAAATATCCCACCTAGAAAAAGTGGGTTGCACCAAAAATATTGTGTTTGTGTCCATCTGTATTTCCCACACTTTTGCACTCTCCCTTAATGTCAAAAAGACAGTCTCTATGACCTTTGGCAGTAGGCAGAGACTTGCTAGGCTACCCTCCCTGCCCACCTACCAAACCCTTGGTGGGGCAGTCCTTGAGGACACCACTTCATTTAGGTACTTAGGGGTGTGGCTGGACCAACACCTCACCTTCTTCGATCATGTGGACATCATCCTGAAAAAACTGCACCCCAAACTGGGTGCCCTATACAGGAACCGTACAGCCTCCCACTACCGGCCAGATGAGAACTTGTCCAGAAGATTATCTTACCTATTTTTGACTATTGTGATGTAGTCTACAATGCTGCTCCCAAATCCTCCTTAACCAGATTGGACACCCTTTTTAACTCCTTATGTAGATTCACCCTGGATGCCCCCTCTGTCACCCACCACTGTAACCTAGAAACATAGAAGTTGTCGGCAGATGGGGACTGTATAATCCATCACGTCTGCCCTTGGTTTCCAACTCCCCCCTTACTTAGCTGCCTGCTTGAGTATCCCACATTGCCTGTCCTATTCCTGCTTGAATTCCCCCACCGTCTTGGCTCCCACCACCCCCTCTGGCAGGCTATTCCATGGTTCCACAGCATGCTCTGTGAAGAAGAATTTCCTCATATTGCTCCTGAACTTTCTTCCCTTAAGTCTAAGGTCATGCCCTCTAGTTCTGTTGTAGTATTTTAACTGAAAGAGGTTCTGCACATGCACCCTGTTCTTGCCTTTAAGGTATGTAAATGTTTCGATCATGTCCCCACGATTTTGATCATGTCCCCATTCTGTGGCTTTCTCCTCATTTGAAAACCGCCGTCTTCTCCACTGTGCTAAATTTGTATCCAAATTTTGGTTTGAAACGCCCCCACATCTTACCTCCTCACTGTCTACCCTCCAGCCTCCAGCCCATTCACTCAGATCATATGACTCATGGTTGATGACAATCCCTCGTAGGACTACCACTGCTGGCCAATTAGCCTTCTCGTATCGCTTCCCTAAATTATGGAATGAACTCCCTCCCCAGATTCACCATTCATACTCACCTAACTCCATCTCTTCTGCCTTACATAACTTCCTTTCAGTAAACTGTACCTGTGGTTAAATCCCCTTCGTCTCCTCCCTTCCCCTCCCCCTCTAGACACAATACTCCTAACTGCTGCCTATTCCCCCTTACGCACCTTATCCCCCTGTTCCCTTCTCCTTCACCTCTCCTCTCCTCTCTTCATTCATTTTGTCTTTTTCCCTCTGTCCCTAATCCTGTCCTACCCCCTACCCCATTCCTTCCTCTTCTGTTGCTGTACCTACTTCCTGCTCCTTCCCTGTACTCATAACTACTTAAAGGTAGAAGCTTTACCTCCTTAGTAGGCCCTAAGAGAGTAGCATTACTTATTCTCCTTATTAATTATCTAATTTATTTTATACCACTTTTAGCTTTGTTTTTAATAGGGTTTTTTGATGCACTTATACTTTATTATACATATACAGTACGTGACCACTGTAACCCAAGTGTTTACAATGTCACTGTTATTGTACGTGTACTATGTTTAGCTGTGTATGTCCTGCTTGTCCCCTCTCCCCCAGAACACACTGGGAGATGAGCAACTTGCTGTTCAGTGTGCCATTCTGGTAAAACATTTCAATAAATAAATTTTCTGGAGGCAGTGAGTGTAACCCCCAGGTTCTCCCTAGGGTTGCTAGAACCCTGGTAGTTTAGTGGTTTGTTATGTAGGTAAGCTGGGCAGTGAATATTTAACTTTTTTTGGGGCTCCACTGGCAGCTCTGCCTATCACTCTGGCAGAAGTTCCAAGTGGAAGGGGCTGTCTAAGCAGCATAAGCCACATTACAATGTTGCTGTGCAGTCAGTTTTCTGCCTCAGAGCAGACAGTTAACTTGGGGTGCTGACTGAAGGGGAGCCTCAGGAGAGAGATGCCACCTCTCTCTTGACCCTTTTCCAGCCCCACTTGGTTCACAGAGAGACCGTGTCATGTCATCATGGCAGTCATCTCTAGTGCAATGCCCCTGAAGGGGTACAGAGTCCTAAAAGTTGATGGTTCCTGTGACCGTGAGTAACCTCCGGGGACAGACCCCATTTTTGTGAGACTTTTGAATGAGAGATGCTGCCCAGTTTCTCTAGAATGACCAGGTTTTTCCCTGTCTCCATCAGAGAATTTCTACCTTTTGGGGATAATTTTAGTTCATGAACTGTCAGAGGACTGTGTTAAACACATAATTTGCACCTTCACAGTTATGAATTTGTCTGGGAAAGACATCCCCCCCATCGAGAGTTTGGAACGAACTCTCTTCTATCTGGATTATGAGGAGAAAGCCTTTTCTTGTTTAGGATGAATTGAATTGGAACTGTTTAACAAGTTTGGAGGACATGCCTGTCTGGAAAGACTCTGATTTTGAACTTTATTAACTGGAAGCCCTCCCCAGGATACTTGAATCCAGGGTTGTTCACTTTGGAAAAGAAATGGATTCTGGTAAATTGTGAGCCCAGCATTGTTCCCAGTTCACTTCTAGACAAGCTCTGTCCTGTGTCCATAGCCAGAAGAGGGATGGATGGGAATACTGTTTTTGTGCCTACTAAAGTTGGGGGGAAGTGGATTCGTAGAAATGAACTAGTGGTAAATCGCTACTGTGGATATGAGGACATTGATGTACCTGTTTGCTCCTGCAGCCCCTGTGGGCAAATGTTTTGTGTCAGCCAAGTCAGAATAAAAACAATTACTTGGCTCTATTTCTGCTTGTCAACATTCTTCTGTGAGTGACTGTGATTTCTCAGTGCCCCCAATGCCATGGCCCACACTAGTTTCCAATAAAAATATAAATGTTTTTGTGTGCCCCTTTCTTCCAAGACATGAGCCAGGAAAACACCCTAGCTTGGGAACTATGTGGATTGTTTGTTGCCAAATGTCATCTGGGTTGCAACTGCAAAGTACAAGGTGATGAAAGGGGTCATTACAATCACAAACCCAATATCCAGTAAAGGTGGCAATAAAACAATAAACTCTGTGTGACTTGGAAGCATGAGATCTTTTTATGCCTAACAACAGGCAAGGAATGATACTTTGCTCTGTCAAGGAAGCTTGCCAGCTTGCAGAGGCTTAAAAATGCATTCCAAAAGGAGATCGGTTTGATATCACTGTTGGAGCAGAGTCTTGATTTTGTATCTACTAAGATAATTACACAAAAAAGGTCTGTTTCTGGAAACTCTTTGAAACGCCAGCAATCACAGCCACTTGCTCCTGGTGTGACCTGAGGCAAGTCACTTAACCACTTAGTGCTTCAGTCCCCACCTCCTCACCCAGCTGCAAAAAATATAGGTAAAGCCAGGACCCCACCCCACCCCCAAACTAAAAACAAGATATTGCTTTTCAGCTGAGTTATCCTGGGTAAATAAAATGTAAAATAAAATCCCTTTTTCCCCTTTGTAAAGCCACCCCACCACTAAACTCCTCTTTTGCCTCTGCCCCCTTACCATTTTGACATTTTGGAGGGCATAGCAATGTGTGCCCCATCCTGTCCCTCTGTGTCCATGGGTGGACCATAGCAGCATAATCCTGAAGGGCCTGGTGGTGGTTTACCAGAACAACAGTCCAATCTTCCGGGGACACAACTGCATTTGTCCCCATTCTCTTCCCCACTGTCCATTAGTTGCTTACTGAATGCCCCATTATGTGAGGGAGCAGTAGCATAAATTTATAAGAAAAGTGGCCCTTCAATCCACTTCTAGTTCAAAATAAAATAGGAACAGATCTTCAATGGGGACAGCTGTGGGTGCCCCATCCTCCAAGCCCCACCAAGTCCATAGCTGCCGTTCCCTACTACCAAGCCACCATTACATAGCGGAACAGCAGGACAAAGGCCAGGAGGCTGGCTGAGCATGAGGAGGACTGCAGGTGGGCAGACAATAGGCAGCAAGTGTCAGGGACAGTGGGCACAGGACTCATGTCAGTGTCCTTTCTGAGGCATCAGCAGTTGATGGACTTGGGAGGGCATCAGTGGATGGGGACAAATGCACCTGTACCCCCCAGCTAAAACCCCTATTTGTTTTTAAACAATACTGGTATTGGGGATAGAAGGTAAAGGAGGGAGGGGGAATTAAAATAAGAACATTTAAAAGAAAAACACGCCTTTATCATGTTGGACTGTCTCTGACCCAATTCTGGCCCAGCGGATCAGACTGGCCAATACCAAGCCAGTCTAATTCATTGCTTCTGCTCACTGCACACACCCCTACAATGCACTACTCACAGTAAAGTAAGCTCACTACAATTTGTATGAAATGAAGGTGCTCCAGTAAGCAATAAACTTTACAATCCCACCATGTGGATTCAGATAGGGAGGGAGGGATGCAGCTTCAGTGCCAGGCTGGTTTTAGTCAATGTTTGGGCAAAGTACTACTTGGTGATGTTGCACTGCTTGGAAGAGACTGTGAGTCAGACTTACACAGTGACATAATTTATTCATGTAAACTGTGTCTCTGCAAACCCAAGTGCATGTGTCTGTGTCAGAAAATGATAATTATGAATAATGAACATCCAACTTGACTTCAGAACATGGTATGGGGTGTCATTTGATATGAAATATGAGGCAGCTTTTTTTGGTAAAATAAATAGATAAATAAATTATCCTTGAAAATGTGTTTAGGCTTTCCTTACTTGAGACATATTGAGAAAAGTGAATCAAACCATTTCCTAATGTGAAGGAGTCAATGCACAGTAAGTTTCCCTCAGCACTGACTAAGAGTTGTTGGTTTTCCTCTGTATACATGCTACGTGGTTGATTACGTTCTTACAGCAAGGATTCCACCAGTTGTGAACGAGGGATGGAGGTTGGGAATGGGAAGGTGGTGTGAGTAAAACAAACTGAACCTGGAAATGATTAATTAAAAACCAACACTCCTGTCAACAGTGGCACACCCATATTGCTAGATGGTGTATTTGCAAGAGGTGGCCTTTGGCACCAGGTGGATTGATTGTATGCTAGCAGTCAACCTCTCTTCTGTCCAGTACAATGGACTGAACTAAGGGCTCAGCTGACTAGTGCTGGGGCACAGCTCATGTTAGAAAGATGGTAGTCTATCTAGGGCAAAAATGGGTTACATAACTTTATCCAGGGATAACATGGCTAACTGTAACATTTACCTTTCTGCAGCATATCAGGGCCACAACTATGATGGTTCTACTGCAGACTGTGCAGCATGGGCAGGTTCAGGTATGTAGCAAAATAGCACCCACTACCCTCTTAAACCAGCAAACAGTGCCGGTTTAATCTAGTCTGTGCTTTAAAAAGGAATATTTTACATTTTTCAGAGAAAGTACTGACTCTTGACAAAACTGCTACACCCTTAAAAAAATTTCTAGATCCTCACCTGCAGTATGTTGTATTTTGTGGACAGCCTTGCAGCAAAATTGGGTCCAGGGTGCTGAGCTGCTCATGGGAAAAGGCTGTCAGCAATTTTCCAGCTTACTGTAGATGTTACACACTGCCTATTGTGTTTTCCATGTATTGCCTCAGTGTAGGAAATGAAGCACCCTGCTTTAAGCTTACCAGTGCTACATTTCAGAATACTGCAGTACACCAAGTATGGATGTACCAGACAATGCATCAGGCTGGCATAGTAAGCAGGAACATTAAAGTAAGCGTGGCTGTACTGTATTTTGACAGGGCACTGTACAGGTCAGGGTTGTTAAATGAACAACAATTGTAATTATTTTTTAAAATACTTTATTGTATTCTTCCAGCATACATCAGTATTAAATAGGCAGCTATTCAAGTGTGTACAGGGGAAGAGTACACAATGGGGGGGTGAGATACTAACAACAACAAAAATCAAAAGGGACCTGGGAATAATTATATCAGATGGCCTAAAGGTGGGCAAGAAATGTAAGCAGGCAGTAAGGAGGGCTGAGGGGATACTGGGATGCATAGGGAGAGGCATCAACAGTAGAAAACAGGAGGTTGTTATTCCTCTGTACAGACAGTTGGTGAGACCCCATCTGGAGTACTGTGTGCAGTTCTGGTGACCCCATCTCTGCAAAGACATAGACAAGGTGGAGGCTGTTCAGAGGAGGGCAACCAAAATGGTGCAGGGTCTGCACCAGAAGACATATGAAGAGAGACTAAAGCAGCTTAATATGTATACCCTCGAGGAAAGGAGGGAGAAAGGGGACATGGTAGAAATTTTCAAGTACCTCAAGGGGATCAACAAAGTCCAAGAGGGTAGCATCTTTCAGGAAAAAGGGATGTGCAAGAACAAAGGGGCACAATTTGAAGATAGAGGGGGGACGGCTCAGAGTAATGTTAGAAAGTATTTTTTCATGGAAACGGTTGTGGATGCATGGAACAGCCTTCCTGAGGAGGTTGTGGAGTCAAGAACAGTGGGAGAATTCAAGAAGGCATGAGACAGACATAAGGCAATTTTAGTACGGGGTAGGAGGAAGTAAGTTGTTGGTTGGCTAGGATCTGCAGCTTATCCATCAGGTAGGGAAATGGGCATACTAGGTGGGCCAAGTGGTCCTTATCTGCTGCCAAATTCTATGTTTCTGTTTCAAGCATTTACAAAGTATACATAATCGGCTGGCAATAGTGAAAAATTATAACAGCATATGCAGTTTATAGGTATCCAATTATAGTAGGTAAACACGGCAAAACTATATACAAAATTAGCTATTCAGCAGGCATTGGGATATTATGTTATCAAAATCCACATTTTTGTCCCATTCTAAAGGATTTTTATTTTCTTCTATAAAGGGGTTTTATGCTCCATTCTGGCTGGACAGGTTTGGCACCCTTCAATTCTGCCCTGTAGACATCCCCATCCCCAACTATCCAGGACTTACCGGTTGTCAGTTCACCCAATGGATTTCACTCCTGTGGTAGAGTCTAGAGACAGATGGCCATCCTCCCCCTGAGGCAGTCGTATCCAGTATTTTCCCAAGTCTTGCTAATGAGGCAGGTGAGGGGTCCTTGGTCAGGGCATCCATCATACTAAAGAAAGTGAAAAGGCAGCTACATGAAACGTTTACCGGTGCCACCACATAGGATTCCAAAGTTTTGTAAGCAAAGTGGGACTACTACGGTACAGTGGAAAAAAAACACTTAGCTTGGTCAAAGTTAAAAAGGTATTTATTTTTCCTTAAAAGACATAGCAGCACCCCTCACCAGATGCCAAACATTTTGATGTCACCTTGATGCTTTCTCAAGGTGTGGACAACACAAGACACACAGCTCCCATTTAAACACAATTCCTTAAAGTGACAGTGCAGAAAATATGTAATACTATCATAAATATCAAAAATTATATATACTATCAATAAATATAATTAGCCAGTGATACAAATAGGGATGAAATGTTATACATTGAAAAACATATCCTACACAAATGTTTAGAAGCTCATATATGTATATACTAGACAAAGGGCTACTCATTTAATTTACCAATTAAGACATATTTTTAAAATATTTTTCAGACTATTATTTACAAACTATATTTTGAACTATTTAATCACATCCTATCTTGAATATACAATTTACTCTGAAAGACATCTATTGCACAAGAGAAACATTGCACTAATTATATCTCTATGTTTTCTTTAAGAAGGGTACAAGGCTAAACACTGCATTTAAGCCCATCTGGGCATGTGCTTTCAAAATGTATTGCTCTTGCTCTCCACTTGTAACAATCTGTAATCTAAGTCACCACCCCTTATGTTCAAAGAGACCTTTTCCAGGCCTTGAAATTTAAATTTATGTCCTGGACCTTTTTGCATCACATGTGCTGCTAATGGATTCATTTTATCTTTGTTTTCAATGCTTCGTAAGTGTTCAGATATATGATTTTTAAAAAGTATTTTTGTCTTTCCCACATAAAAATAACAACAATCACAACTCACCACATAAATAAAGTTTTGTGTTGAGCAATTAATAAAATGTCTGTTTTCAAAGGTTTTACCTGTAAGAGGCTGTTTAAATGTGGTACCTGACTGTATATAAATACAGAAAGAACAATATCTACACTGGAAGGTTCCACATGGAAGAGTAGAACATGTGGTCTTAGTTGGTGTGGTGTGTAAACTTCTAGTGATCAAGTCTGTAACATTTTTGCCTCTTTTGTACACCATTCGGGGTGGAATTTGAACTTCATGTTTTAGCTTTGGTTCCAAAGAGAGCAAGTTCCAATGTTTAGCCAGTACTTCTTTTATCATGTGTGCTTGGGGAGTAAATTCTGTAACAATGTTTAAAGAAAACTGGTTACTTGGTTTATTACAGCTTTCACGGTTTTCTAACAAAGTGGTTCGCCTAATATTATACACTGTATCTTTGGCTTTTTATCTACTCCATTATTGTAACCCCTCTCATAAAATCTTTCTCTGACATCACTAAGGCACTTCTATCATATTCAGTTTCAGAAGTTGTATTCCTTTTAAGGTACATAAACTGGCCTTTAGGTATATTTTCCATTATGTGCCTGGGGTGGCAACTGTCAAAATGTAATAATGCATTTTTGGAAGAGGGCTTTCTATATACATTGACTGGTGTTAAGGCCCCACCTCATTTTTAGCAATTAATAAATCCAGAAATTCAATTGCTTGCACATTCTCATTTTTTGTGAACCTTAAGTTAGAATTTGTGGATTCTAAGTATACCACAAAATCAGATAAGGCTGATGGGGCCCCTTCCACACCAATATGATGTCATCAATGTGACATTTATAAAAAAACAGATGTCTGTAGGGATTTTCTTCTGACATCACATTTTGTCGCTCCCAATGCGCCAAATATATATTGGCAAAATTTGCTGCAAAGGAGGCCCCCCTCACCATACCCTTTATCTGGAGGTAAAAATCCTTGTTAAACACAAAACAGCTGCAAGTGAGTACCTTCTCAGTGAGATTCACCAAACATTCAATAAATGCATTAGTATATGCAGTTTTCTTATACAGGGTAGTTCTCAAAACCTCAAGACCCCCTTGATGGGAGATATTGGTGTACATTGACTTTATTTCCAACGTCACCAGTATATCATTTTCCTCAATATGTAAGCCCTCCAGTACCTGTAACATATGCAAAGTATCCTTTAGATTGGCTGACCATAGCGGAACTAGTGGCTTAATATATTGATCCTCTAGCTGTGCCAAAGGTTCTGTAATTGAGTCAATGCTTGCTACGATTGGATGAGCCAGTGGATCTACTAAGATTGTAGGTATTTTAGGTAAGCCATACAATGTCAGTCTGACGGGATGTTCTACAGTCATAAACACTTACATTTGTTTGGTAATGGTGCCATTTATCCAAACATCATACAAATAAACATCAATTTCATTTAAAAACAGTAGTAAGATCTCTAGGTATTTTTTTTTTGTAAAGCTCAGTATTTGATAACTGTTTCAACATTTCATGTTCATACTTAACGCTGTCTAAACCTACAATTGCACCACCTGTATCGGCTGCCTTGATTTCTATTGATGTATTCTAAGCCAAGTTTCTTAAGGCTTCCTGCCCTTCCACTGTGCAGTTGTTAAACCTAGGTCTCTGGCTGTTGTTCAAAGTTCAAGAATATCTGTCTCACAGGCTCTTTGGAATGCAATTACCATTGTTGAAGATGGTGGAATGTATGTGGAAGGTTTCTTCAGTGTATCATTGTTTGAGAATTGCTCATTATTCTGTAAATCAGGGGAATCTATTGAATCTGTAGGTTCTTTTCCAAAGGATGCTTTTAAATCTAGCTTGCACATGAATTTGTATATAAATCAAGCATGATATCAAATTCCTTTGGGTTGGTGGTGGGGACATAATTCAGGCCTTTTTGTAAAACTTTTTCTTCTACCATGTGAGTTCATAATTTGATAAATTTAAAACTATAGTGTTTACTGGTTCCAATGGTATGCCCTCCAATGCTGTCTGCCTCTTCCCTGCATCCATCTGCTCCCTCTTACTCATCCTCTTCTTCCTCCGCCCCTTTCCCCTGGTCCCTCTCACTGTTCTTCAGTGCTTTGTTGAAAGTGCACAAATCGAGGTCTCCTCCTCAGAGTTTTCTGAACTATTGGAATTTCTGAGAGAGTGGGATAGGCGGCCGGTGCAGCCATTGTTGTTATAATTCATGGTGTTACTTGTACAGTCCCTACAATGGTTTTGTTGTTCTGTGGGTAACCTCATTGATCTCTCTTTCTGTAGGGCTTGTTTGTTCAGAGGAGGAGGTGCACACTCCACTCCCCCCCCCCCATACTAAAAAGGTTGGCTGTTATTTTGTTGATTCAAAGTGTCCCTTATATTTGCACTGGTGCTGGGTCCGTCTGAATCCAATCTCGAGCCACTCATATAGGTGTCAATATTTTCATATCCCCGGTTTTTTTAAATAGATCTGAAACATTTACCAGTGCCACCACATAGGATTCCAAAGACTTGCAAGCAAAGTGGGGCTACTACAGTAGAAAGTAAAAAAGACCACTTAGTTTGGTCATTGGGCAGGGCATCCACCATACTAGCCTGCCCACCAACATTTTCCACCAGTTTATGTTCCTGTTCCCCATGCTGGGGCATGAGGCACACACACATCATGAAGTCCCAGAGCACCGCCCTCCTTCTGTTGCTCCTTGACCCACACTGCCACCAGGCCTCCAGCTGGTGGTAGTCATTTGGTGGAGTCAACAGTCCTCCCTCCCTCCCCCAGGAGTTGAGAGCAGTCCTTTGGATGCTCAGTCCTCTCCCTCCTCTGCTGACCCCAGGCAGCTGAGGCAGGCCTTCAAAAAGAGTTTTCCCATAGCTATAATGCACCTCTTTTTTTCATGATGACACTGTTAGTTCTCCTTGGCTTGGCTAGGGAATATACCCCACATTGGTCTGCTTGGTCCCCCCACAAAGATACCAGACTTCATGCTCCTCATCGTCAAGGGTTTTTTCTTGCCATGTGTGATTCCCCCATGGGCCCCTCCCTTGATGAAGGTGGACATGCAAAGACCTCAGTACATGGCAGGCACGCTGCCACTTGTGATGTGTAGATGTCCGCTGCCTCTGCCAGTCTGGATCCTGTTACTGGTCCCAGGCTCACCTACCCGTAGCCATCTCAAGGGTGGTATGCTGCTGGGCCCCAGATCCCCTCTCTCCTCAGAGAAGGTGAGCAGTACAATGGATGTTAAGCCCCCCTAGTCAACCCTCTGACAGATCTGGATTCACTCCCAAATGGGGATTGTCAGTATCACAAACAGTAGTGGTACCACTGTGCCAGTGGCCCAGCCCACCGTTTCAGTTCCAATTAAGTCTACCATTAAGTTTAGCCCAACTTGGACTTTAGGTGGTTTCACATCCTTCCATTTCTAAAGGATACACTATTAGCATTATTAAGTGACACATGTAAGAGTTTCTGTTGGGGGGGTTGGAAGTTCACCATTTCTATATGGTATATCCCAAATAGTATAGTGGTGGCATCAAATGTAAGGTTAATTACTAAAGCTCTAGAGATGATCATATATGTCTTTTCCAGAAATGATTTAATACTTGGGCACTGGGGCTTCGGGTGATGTCAGGGCCTACCTAGCAACATAGAGGAGAGCTGCCAACCCTCCCAAAGTTAAAACTTCACCTCCTTAAAGCCAAACTGCATAAAATTGATCAAAATGCTAACAAAGCAGGGGCGTCATTAGCCCAAAAAATGTGGGCTTGGTCCTTCCAGTTTAGGCTGGTGCCCCTTAGTCTTTTTGCCCACTGTTCCTTTAAATTGTAGTGCTTTAAAAAACCCAGCAGAGCCAGCAACCAGCTAGCAGCTTCCCTGCAGTGGGCTGCCCCGCCCCATCTCTCAGTCCTGCCTCATTACCCCACTGACTGCCGTGTCTCACCACCTAGACTACATTTCCTGGCACTTGTCCATGCCTGCGCTTTGCCTAGACTACATTTTCCAGCATTAATTTCCTCTGTAGCCAGTCTCCCCCAGGCTCATTGGTTTGATGCCAAACGCAGTTCTGCTTCTGTCTTGGTATCAGCGGCACATGAGCAGTACATGGGCTATATGAACTCATGTGGTAGGCATGGGTGGCGCACGATTTTCTACAGCTGATGGAGACTGGTGAGCTTACTTGTTAAAGTGTGTACTTACTACTGTCCCAGTTTCAGACTGTATTCACTTCAGTGAGTGTAAAACATTTTATTTATTTATTTATTTATTAAATTTTGGTGACCGGGTAGGCTCACTGAGCCGCGAAGGTCCCTTTTTCAGGGGTGACCCGGGATAACAATACAAGTTATAAGAATGAACAAGGACATAAGGAACATTTGAAGCATTGTGAGTTACATCATGAGGTGGTTACAGTAAAGAAAAATAGTGGATACAGGCATGGTTACAGGCATGGTAAAGAAAAGCAGTGGATACAGGCATGGCTTACAGGCACGGTAAAGAAAAGCAGTGGATGCAGGCATGGGTACAGGCATGGTTATCATCATGACATGTAAGCAATTGGTAGTACTTTGCATATAGTTTATTCAGGGTTACACTTGGCCTCCCTGGTGACAGTCTGTATAAGGCAGGTGAGTAGGAAGGTTAAGCTGGGGCTGAGGTTGTGGGGGAGGGAGCCTTAGGAGCTTTAAGTGCCATGACAGTGGCATGCGCTTGAGGTCAGCAGATGGGACTTAAGCCTGGTGCGGAAGTTCATGAGTGAGGAGGAGGCCTGGACCTGGGGAGGGAGCTTGTTCCATTGGCAGGCTGCTTGGGAGGAAAAAGATCTTCTGCCAGCGTTTGTCCTTACCCTAGGGACTTCTAATAGCATTCTATCTGAGGTCCTTAGGTTTCTTAGGTTGTGTTTGAGGGTTATGGTCCCGGCAATGCTTGGCGGAGCATGGGGTTTGAGAAGCTTGTAGGCCTGGACAAGCAAGGGGTGTTGGAGGCGGGCAACCAATGTGGGCCAACAAAGATTGACCAAAGTGTCACAGTGGTGACATCTCAGGTGGTCTAAGGTTGCGAAATGAGCTATTTTATTATATAGGGTTTGCATCCTGTTAATCTCTTGTTTAGCCATGCCCTGTATAATAGGGGCTGCAAAGGTCAGGTTGGGTAGAAGGACACTGGTAGCTATGGAGAGCCTGGCTTCAGGGATGAGTTGGTCCCTGAGTCGGTACAGGGTGCCAAGTTTCCGATGTAGGGTCCTGGTGACCTGGTCCACGTGTTCCTTGTATGTGATATTCTGATCCAATGTGAGGCCTAAGTATTTAAGGGAGGGAACTACGTTAATGGCTTTACCAGAGAGTGAGGTTAAGGACAGGGATGAGGACCTGTCAAATCCCAGGGATCTTGGCCTGAATAGCACTGCCTTGGTCTTGTTGGCATTTAGTACCATTCTGTTCTTATATAGCCAAGTCTCTAGTGAAGGGAGATCCTTTTGGAGTAGAGGGCCTAGGGCAACCACGTCACGCAGGGGTCAGAAGATGACAGTATCATCAGCGTATTGCACAACTGAGCTGTCCTCGCAGTGGGTACGTAGGTCATTGGTAAACAAGTAAAACAGGAGGGGGCCTAGAATTGAGCCCTGAGGTACACCCTGGTTTAGGGGTAGTGGGTCAGACATAGTCCCTTTCCATGAGTCCCTCTGTGCCCTGCCTGATAAGTAGCTCCCAAACCACTTCAGGGCATGATTGACTGAGCCTATATTTTGCAGCTTCTGTAGCAGTAGGGTTGTGGTCGACGAGGTCGAACGCCTTGGATAAGTCTATAATGACTGCACCAGTGGGTATCCCTTTGTCCATTGCCCTGAGAACTTCATCCGTGAAGTTAATGTAATGAGGGCAGTGTCAGTACCATGGTTTGTTCTAAATCTATGTTGGGAGGGGGCAAGTAGCTGATGAGCTTCCAGGTAGTCCTTGAGTTGATTGTAGCTGACTCTTTCTTGCACCTTAGCAAGTGAGCAGAGGAGGGAGATGGGCCTGTAGTTGTTGAGTTTTTCTCTGAGCCCCCCTTTGTGAATAGGGACAACATTGGCATGTTTCCATGGGTCAGGGACTGCTCCTTCCCTCAGTGATCGATTGAGAAGCATGGTTATAGGCCAGGCTAAGGAGGTAGCTCCTGCCTTGAGTAGCCAAGGGTTGATACTGTCGGGTTCCCCTGACCCTTTCGGTTTCAGGTTCCTTAGGAGGTTTAGCACTTCAGTGTGTTTAGCCAGTCTCAGGTGAAATGGGGGTCTTTCCATGTGAGGTGGTTCATCTGAGGTAGGGGGGAGAGTCTGGGGAGACAGGCAGGTCTTGCAGGCCTCAAGGTCTGAGAAGTGCCTGTTAAGGGCAGCCGATATTTGAGAAGGGTCAGTTGTGAGCTGACCGTTAATCTCCATGGGACAGGACTCAGGCTTTTTGCTGCCCTTGATCAGGTCATTGTTATGATTCCAGAGTTGCATAGAATAATAAGCACATGCAAGAGGCGTTCTTAAGTGTGCTCGAGCCTGGTATGGATGGGAGCAGTCTGATGTCTGACTGTCTGATCTAAAGAGCACCATAGGAAGTAGGAAGCAAGCAGCATGGCACATAGCAGAAGGAGAGAGCTGCAAGCCAAGCTGAGGTAGAACAGGGGATGGAACAGGACGGGTCAGGTGGGTCACAGTTCACATCATGGCTTAGGAACCAGGATAGAACAGAAGGGAGAGAAAGAGTGATGGAATGGACTTTGGAAGGAGGTCATGGGAGCAGAGCAGGGACATGAGAAGGAGACCAGCCTGAGGAGCCATGGTGTGAGGAGGAGGAAAAGACTGAATTGTACTCCCCTGTTGAATCGAGGAGCCAAAGTGTGCTTCAATGCTATCTGCCTGGCCCATGGATGGAGCTCAGAGAGAGATGTCTTTCTCTGTGAGAGGTTACTAGGGAGCCTGGGATTATGTCAGCTGCATTGGATTCCACCCTCAAAAGGCCCATGCTAGGATCGGAGAGACTGCGAGCAAGCAAGGTGAGTGTGAATGGGTGGTCCACCATGCAGCTTGCACAAGATGAGCGTAGGAGTGAATGAATTGGAATGGGAAGGGATGAATAATTTTTTAGTGCCACAGAGCACATGCTATTGGCCCTTTTAATTTTAAACTGATTTGGTGCAATTCTGCGAGCAGGTCTTTGAGGCAGAATAAAAGCCTACAATCTGTGGTCTGCACTGTCTGCTGGCATTCCCTTCCAATGCTTGCTGCTACCTGCCTGACTCAACCAGTGACCAGAGCCATAACCAGTCCACACCACCTCCTATTCCTTTGGCTGCTTCTTTTGGCTGCTGCAACTTAGCTCTCTATTTGGAAGAAGGGCAAATGTTTACGTATATTGCTGTTCTTGGGGATTAAACAATTCTCTCTTCTGTGTGCCACCTATGTCTGCTTCCATGGAGCTGCTTGCTGGTTGGTTGGTTATGGTTAGTCTAGACAAGTTAGACTTAAGTAAGTCAATGTGAACATAACAGAAAAAAATGTACCTCCAGTCTCTGTGTTTTTTCTTTTAGCAAGGATTAAGATATGACCAAAGTAATTAGAAAAATCAAACTATGTAGGTGGGTGGATGAGCAGTGAGCAGTGTTGTCGTGAGGTGGAGGCCTTGAAAAGGAGGGGGTATTTTGATTTTTGTTGTTTAAAAAAAATACTCAGTGTAGCTGCTCGTGCTTAATGTGTTTAAAGCAACAAACACTGCCGCTTTAAACACAATAAGGAGGAACAGCTTGCCATACCATGTAATTTTTGCTGCTTTTAAACACAAGGGGCCAGATATTCAAACTGCGCTATTTTGTGGAGCAAGCCCTTGTGCTGCACAAAATAGTTGCGCAGGGGTGTGGCCAGAGCGATATTCAAAGGAGTTGCACCCTTGAGCACTCCTTTGAATATCACCCCCCGGCCACAGCCACTGTACATGGTGCAGTGGAACTTGCGCCACCGCAAGTGGTCAGAGTGGAGCATTCAACTTGCGGTGGCACAAGTACCATTGCGCCATGCACAAAATCCCGATATTCAAAAGGTGACATGCAAATGGGGCCATAATTCATGCAAGGTGCAGGGGGGGCCATTTGCATCTGATTATGGCCCCATTTGCATGCCATTAGCATGCAGGTGCACCGATCCCGAGGACTTGTGCCTGGTGCCCTGCCAGCAGCAGCCATCGGGGACTGGCCCCTGCAGCCCAATTGCGGGCAAGCGAGTGTAAATCCCACCACCACCCCCACTAGCCGATCGCGGGCATGGCTTAATCCCCCACCAGCCCGATCGCGGGCAACAAAGTGTTCCCCCTCAAACATATCCCTGGTGGTCCAGTGGACCGATAAGCCCGATCGTGGGCTGCAGTAGTTAAACACACACACACCCACCTACTGAATATATACCTGGTGGTCCAGTGGACCGATAATCCGATCGAGGGCTGCAGTAGTAAATCCCCCCCCCAGCTCCCAAATATATCCCTGATGGTCCAGTGGACCGAAAATCCCGATCGCGGGATGGAGGTGTAAACCCACACACACATCCCTGGTGACCTAGTGTCCCCTCACCCCACCCACCCACCATGAAGCCCACCACCCTCCCCTCCGCAGCTGGCGGGCGGCAGCATTCCACCCGCCTGCGCCCCGCGTCCGCCAACTGACTGCCCAGTAGGGCTGCATGCACATTGGTGCAGAGCAAGAGCCAATGGGCGTGCAGCCCATACCGATACAAGACAGTCCAGTTTTGTGGGTGGTGGGGTGGGGGACACTAGGTCACCAGGGATGTGTTGGGGTTTACACCTCATCCCGCGATCGATTTTCGGCACACTGGACCACCAGGGATATATTCGGAGGTGAGGGGGTTTACTACCCATCCCCACGATCAGGATTATCGGTCCACTGGACCACCAGGATATATTCGGGAGGTGGGGGTTTACTTACCCATCCCGCGATCGGATTATCGGGTCCACTGACCACCAGGGATATATTCGGGAGGTGGGGGGTGTTTAACTACTGCAGCCCGCAATTGGGCTTATCGGTCCACTGGACCACCAGGGATATGTTGGGGGGCACTTTGCTGCCCACAATCGGGCTGGTGGGGGAATAAAGCCATGCCCGCGATCGGGCCAGTGGGGGGTGGTGGTGGGGATTTTACACTCTTTGCCCGCCGATCAGGCCGCGGGGGGCACAGGAGGCTGAGGCCAGCCACAGGTGGCAGCTGCTGTGTTGCACTCTGCAATGCAGCAGTTCACCTGTGGGTGGCCCTCGACTTGATCCTTTTTTTGGCTCAAAGTTGTGCAGGCACAGGTCGGGGGTTGCGCCTGCACAACTCTGCACAGTCCGGCTGAATATCAGGCTGTGCAGTTTATGCATGGTTCCTCCCCCTCCAGTTCAGCATGCATTCATTTGCATTGCGCTGTTGCTCAGCATGTTTTCAGTGGCGCAACTGCCTCCTGCTGAATATCGCAGAATGGAGCAATTTCGGACTTGTGCAGGCACAACCCTATTGTGCATGGCGCAACCCTTTTGAATATCTGGCCCAATAAATATTAAGGAATATCTGCACTGTAATGTATTTTACTGCTGCTTTACATGCAATAATATGAAGGAGTTTTCACATTGTGCATTTCTTTATTGAAAAAAAATACTCCCGGACCTAAATTTCAAGACCACCCCCATGCCACCACACACTGTTCATTCACTCACCTACTGTACATTGTTTGTTTTACAAAATGTCTTAGTTAGGTTTACTCACACAGGATAAATCCTTAATGCATGCTAAAAGAAAAACACAAACAAAAAGACTTTATGTGCATATGCTGTTTTCTTCATTTTTTTCAAGAGCATATGTGATTATGTGTATAGTCTCTATCTCTGTATCTGAGTTAAATGTTCCATACTTAACCTTGCTCAGAATGACTGCCTCGAGCTGAATGAGTTAAGCAGTAAGCACAGACATTAATTTGCTGTGAGTCTGACTCTTATACATTGTTTGTTGCTGTCCCAGCCAGCAGCCCCCTACCAAAGTAGAAGGAACATTTGTATGATTCAATTCAATTCAATTCTTTAATTTTATCAACCAAGATAATACAACTATCATGTTTTTTCAAGAGTTAAAAAATTATATAAAAATATATAATGGCCATTTTTTGCAGAAAAATCATTAACAATTGAACAATGTTCAAATCGAGAGCAGGGACAATAGTCATACAATGTCCAATATACAATAGATCATATAAAGTGCAGACAAATATTCAAGTATGGATTGATGTAACTAATTTACAGTTATTATAGCCATTTCACATGTATTCACCCAGTCCCCTGGAGTTACTAGAATCCTATCAGTATTATTGTTAGGAAAGTACCCGGCAGCTGGTAGGGAGTTCATTAGGGGCTCCTTACATAATGACATCATTGTTTACTCAGCTAGTCTGAGAGAAGAATGATTAGGTCATTCAGAACTCTCACAGACGCATAAGCCACACTCTGTGGATAGCTGCTCTGGGGAGCTTAGAATGCTCAGTATTGTTCAGCCAGTAGTGGAGTGAAGAGGTGAGAGTGACAGAAGGACTGCCAGTGGGCTCTGAGGAGAGGACCCAGGATTTCTCACCCTAGTGGAGTGTCATTTCCAGCTTCCAGTGAAGTGGTGGAGACAAGGGTTACAATAGGATTTCTTGATTTCTACTCCCAGTGAAGTGGAATGATCTGCTTGTTTTCAGTGGACTCAAGAGGCAATCCCCTGAATGTTCTGTGGTGTTTTCAGCTGCCTTGGATGGGATCTGAAAGAAACTGTTTTGATTGGCTACCCAGGAGAGTGCCTTTCAGTTCTTTCATTGTTCCATGCCCTGTGGATGGGACAATTTCTGTGAGTACTGTTCTAGGAGACCAGATCTTCACATTTCTTAGGGGATTTGATAGTCTGGGGTGCATGTGCCTATAGATAAGGCATGATCGCACCTGTCAGTGCCCCTAGTTTCACCTAAGTGAGTGAAGTACTGTTTAAACTGTGGACCCACGTGAGTGCAGTTTATTCTCTGGTCACCCCAGTGAGTGACAAGTTAAAGTATGGGACCTCTAACATTTCAGTGGGGAATGGGTGTTTCAATGGTGTAACCCTGAAGAATGTCAGAGACTGTCAGTTGGGGCCAAGGGTGGGAGGAACACCATCTAAGTGCTTACAAGGGAGGAATTCCTGGTTCATAAGGGCACCAGTATTTTTACCTGAGCAAGTGGCCAAGCTGCAGGTTGAGATGGTGACTGAGTTTCACTAAAATGCATCTGATTTGTGAAGAGGAGTTCTGAGTATGTGGCTTTTACCCACTGAAATAACACTCTTGGGGAAAAAATGTTCATGTGCATTGCCAAGTGTCCACTAATGCACCTTTTGGGAAATTGGAAGGAAAATGTTCACGTGCGTGGCCAGGTGTCCACTGTTGCACCTTTTGGGAATTTGGGAAGAAGATGTTCTGTTGTTCAAGCACTGTACTGCATGCAAGGACAGTTCGTGAATTGTACCTGTACAGCCTGGACCAACCCTTGGAGGTCCACTTCTGCTCTTACTTTCCATCTGTTGAATAAAGCCATACCGCACAATCCCAGTCACTGTTAGGGACATTCCAATTATTGCTTCTGGTTGCGTGGATTTACTGGGGCCCCCTCAGCAGGTTAGATCTAGGATACACCTAGCATCCTCCACCCAGGACCTGGGTTGTGTCATTTACACAAGGTTCATGTTGTTTTGTTTCTGTACCCCTACCCCTCTCTTCTTCTAGAAAATGAGCCAGTTTTTCATCCTAATGCCAAGGGTGGTACTTGTCTGTTTGTAAAGTGAATGGTATGCCAGCATATGGGCACCAGTGTTTTCAGATATTTAATGGGGGTGTGCACACTAGTTAAAAAGTGCCCTGGGGGTTACACACAGTACTGTGTCTTATTGAGCTTTCAGGTTTTAATGTTTCAACACCCGACCATTTATATGATACTTTTTGGATGGGAGCACACCACTCATGATTTGAAGCTGGTTGAGAATGAGGTTGCCCCCCCCCCAACCTTTCCACCAAAACTACTTCCCTGAGTTAGACTTTTAAATAACTATACTACACTGTAAGAGAGTGAGGCATGACTCCCCCTTGTCATCCTTCATTTTACTTCTATTTAGTGACTCTGACCTTTTCCCCCTGGTGGGCCTGGTGGCACTTGTAGCTTAGGATGTGAGTCAAGTTGTTGCTGCCCTCTATAACTTCCAGCCAACAAAGACGAGGTCTTGAACTTACAGAGCTAGCAAATAAACTCGCTCAAGGTTTTAACAAGCATTGGTCAATGCCAAATGTTTGCTTGTTCTTATTTGCTGTGTAGCTGCTGGGCAAGATATCACACTTCAGTGGGACAGTTACAAACCTCACTCTTTTGCTTTTCTTTCTGACTTTGACAGCTATGTAGTAATGACTAGTAAGGGGTGATGGGGTGGGGTAGTGGAAGTGGCCCACAAAAAAACTGACTGTGCAGTTTGATTAAGAGGATCTGATCAAAAGACTGAGGCAATAAAACAATTCTGGAACACTGTAAGTATGCTTCCTGGTTGAAGCCACTTGCTGTATTTCAGGGTTTCAGCTAGTGAATCCCTATGCTTGTCTTGCTTGAGATTTCATAGAATGTGCTTTTAAAATACACAATTTTGTTCCAAATTCTTAAAAATTTCTTTAGGGGGCAAATCTCCCCAGAGCCCCCTTTTTGGAAAATGTCACTAAGGGGAACATGTACCCCCCACTTTTAGAATCTTGCTGACATCCTTGCAACACAGCAGGAGAGAAAAGATAGATGGACATGGTCCAGGTTCGCAAAACTGAAGCAGCAGCAGGATGGACCTAGATTGAGAGCCAACAGTGATGACAGGAGCCTCAGCATGTCCCCTGCCACCACCAAAGTCACAAACTATGATAAGGACTATGATGGTTAAAAATTCACCAGAAACAAGTTTGAGCTGCAAGTGAGGGAGATCACAGCCTTGAGAAGAGAAAATCAGCAAAAATTCAGGCATCTTAATAATCGGCTGGATGGGGTAGAAAAACAACTGGAAGAAGCAGAGGAGAGAGTGGTGGTGGTAGAAGATGGTACTATTCATTTGGGAACTAATGTAGAGTCATTGCTCCACTATACTGAGGCCCTCCAAGACAAGTACATAGACCTTGAATCGAGGTCCAGATGAAGCAACCTCAGGTTCACTGGCCTCTTGGAAGGTTTGGAGGTCAGACACATGTGCAACTATCTCATGGATCTTCTGAGGGGTATACTAGACCTCCCCGAACATGGAGCTCAAAATGGAAAGATCTTACAGATCTCTACTACTAGAGCTATCAGGCCCAAAGGCACAGTCCCAGCCCAAACTATTCAAATTCTCTAGCTTGAGTACGAAGGAGGAGGCGCTCAGAGTAGCATGGCAACAAAAAGAAATAAAGTGCAATGGGGTGAAGCTATTTTTGGATCATGACACCCCACTGCCCCCTTGCAATACAGAGAAAGCACCAATACACAGACATAACCAGAACACTAAGACACAAACAAACACAATGTCAAACACCCTAACCACCCAGAATTAGAATCTTCTGTGAAGAGGCATACAAGTATATCACCCTCTGATGGATGCCAACAGGGCCTTGTACCCCTGGTAGTGGGAGCCAGACACAGCAGGAGCAACATACATTGCCGTGTGGAGAGTGGACGACAGTGTACTGCCACAATATCAAGTCTACAGAAAAAGAAAGCAGTGACGCACACTATGTGAGAGATCAGAAGCCTGTTGGCAGCTGCAGCAATTTCAAGGGATATCTGCTACAAAAAGGCAGCTTTCTTAAAAAACTTGACTTTACCACAAAAGCCTACTGAGATCTAAACATCCTGGTTAGAGATCTATAGACAAGATGGCTAGTATTTAGATAAACCAGACATGCCTTCACAACAACAAATGGGAGGGGAGGTTGGAAATATGGGAGTGACTCCCACCCAACCTTACAATATGTCTGTCTTTCGGATGAGACGTTAAACCGAGATCCCATCTGCCTGGATTGGTGGTAGTTCAGGTGGATGTTAAAAATCCCATGGCATTTAACGAAAAGAGTAGGGGAAATTCCCTGGTGTCCTGGCCAAATTTCCCTCATTCACTAAAAATACCATCAACAGCTTAATCTGGTTCAAGGTCAGTATCCCCCTCCCCCGGGTCATGCCTGAAAATAGGCAGGATGTGTCTAGTGCACTTACCTGGTCAACAAAAACTAAACAAAATAATACAAAAATATATATATATATATATATATATATATATATATATATATATATATATATATATATATATATATATATATATATTTTATATTTCTACTTCCCAAGCTCCAGATCACATTTCCCGCTTTCTGTAACTCATAGATTAAACTCCCACCCAACAAGACAGTGCTTTGTCTCTCTGTTCCCTGGGCTCCCGACCCCAGTCTTTGCTCTAAATAACTAGTGTCTTCTGTTAACCCTTGCTGTGCCGCCAACCTGTATACACATCCTAAAAACCTGTACTTTCTAAATCTTTTGGCAGCCTAAGGGTTAAAAAATTAAAAATGTAAGAAAGTGAAATGGCCTCTTACAACTCATACCCTGAACAGTTGGGATAAACAAAATGCCCCTACACCTCGCCCTCCACGAGCATCTGTGAGTTGCAGGGACAGCCATCACAAACTGTTAACTCAGCCAGACTTGGCTATGTGCTCCTGGGGTAAGGGCGTTCAAATAATAATGAAAGAGACTCAGAATGACTCAAGAAAAGCCCCACAGTGTTCTCCAAATTTAATAACGAGCAAGTAAGGGAGAAGCACCTATATTTTTTAGTCCACGCTTGAGATCCTGTCGGAAGGGGCACAACGATCATTCCCATGACACACCCTGGAACTACTTAGATGTTTACAGACAGGGAAGGAAATGGAAATGGAAAGGACTTGCAAATAAAGGCTGCGAACACTGATTATGTATTTTGAGGGATGGTGGGGAGCGTAAGCACAATGTGAACAGGAAGTCATAGAAAGCAGGGAAAGGGAGGGGGATGTTGAAATTGTCTGGGTTAATACATCACTGGCTACAATCCATGGTTACAGTCCTAAGTTGGAAGCATATACTTGAAATGAAGGTAACATGAGGGCAGTGCCCTAATGATCAAACAAGGATGCCTAGCTATAAGCCACTGAGCCTAGCTCAAGATATTGAAAGCCCTGCATGTGGGGATCTACAAGCAATAACTAACAGGTGAATATGTACTGGCACCTCAGAGAATGTGGAGGACAGGGGAATTAGCCCTCTGGACCTGAGAACTCATTGATGAGGGGAGCAGGCAGGGTGCTGGGAGACCCATGTTAGGGGGGAGGGGCTGCATGGGTCTGACCTCCAAAACTTGGGATGGGGCCTGGGACACGCACATGTGTGGCTACTCTTGTGATGCTGCTGTATGACCTCACTTACCAATTAAGAGACGATCTCTAAAAAAAAAAGATAAAAGGTGACACTGGCATTATGTCACCTCTAAAACTAGTGGTTATAGGATGATGAGGGAGGGAAATGTCTTTATTTATATCAGGATATGGAAATGCCACAGTGAATAGTACTTCAGGAGCTTGGGGGACCATCTGACCAAAGGACATAGACCTCAGGCCAGCCAACAGGGATGTCCTCACCCCCACAATCTTTACTATAAGAAAGTGTCCTGGACATGTACCAAAATAGGTGACCTCAACTGGAGAGAACTCAAAAGTCTACCTTACTGGAATGTGAACGACCCAGGGAAAATAGGGCTTGTAAACCCTTAAGTGTGTTGAAACAGGGATGGAGCTTGGCATCCAATACGAAAGCACAGTAATTGTGAGTGAAGAGATGTCCTGGCATTTAATTTTCACCATCTGACAGAATCAATTACCCTGAGAGGGGATTGTGGAGAGGAACTTGCAATCGGAACAACTGGACTACACTTTGCAATTTAAATCAAGCAAATCGGACTTCAGGTGACCGAGTAATGTCAATAGTAAACTTTTAACACAAGCTTAAGACCGCCTCCAGATGCCAGCATACAGGCTGGGCACAGCACCAACTATCCAGCTCAACCATGGCCTGATGAAAATCTCTAATCATTACTCGCCTGGAGGGGTACTCACGGTGCAGCATGGCAAGCACAGAACTTCCACTGGACTGCGTCAGAGTTTGCAAACCTAACATGTTAAAAAAGGTTCTTCAGGACACCGCTGAGCTCAAACTGACCACCACTAAAACCAATACAGACTTACAGCTGGTAGCTCAGTGGGTGTCCAAAATGGAGGTAGCAGTCCAACAGCACGATCAGCAGTTACAACATCACCAAGCCATATGGAAAGAACAGCAACAACAAATAAATTAACTACTCAATAAAGTGGACGATATTGAGACCCACTCAAGAAGAAATAATGTTAGGATTGTAGGAATACCAGAGGGGATAGAGGGGCAAAATATGGTAGCATTTCTCCATACTGCTCTCCAAGACATGCTGCACCTCAACAACATGGCCCCACCGGAGTTGGAGAGGGCACACTGGAGCTTAGCCCCCCGACCTCCTCCCAGGAAAAATCTAGGCCCATTCTGGTGAAATTCCCAAGGTACCCAACTAAGGAATTGTTTTTGTGCACTGTCAGGGAGCTCAAAAACATCTAATAGCATGGGCACTCAGTACAAATTTACCAAGACTTCTCATATGAACTGTCCAAATAGGGGAGGGCATATGCCACTGTCAAAAACCAACTGTACCAACTCAGCATCCCAGCTGCCCTCCGCTACCCTGCCATGCTAAGAGTGACATACAAGGGGGAATATATTGCTTTCAACTCCCCTGCCAAAGTTGACATGTTGCTTAATGATATCCAACTAACTGTAAAGGCCCCAGGACAACCGTGTATAGCAGACCTCCTCCTGGCAGCCCATGGAAGTCACATCCGTGGTACCAGATCCACACAGGCCATCAATTTAGAGCAACGTCCTCCCGGAGGAGCCATGGCATAAAGTGCAGCATGGCAGACCCAAGAAGTCCTTCAAGCAGTCTTCAGGCATGAAGCCTTTACCCCACAGGAACAGATTCAGAAGCCGCTAGTGACTCCAGATGCTCTCCAATGCTAGTAGCATCTCTCCGGGAGACAATCCAGTCAAAATCAGCAATTGCTTCATTGCCGTATGGGAGCTGTCCCCTTTGGCCCTGCAACTCCCTACAGAAATGGAGCATCCACTCCTCACCACTAAAACTGTCAACGAACCTCCCCCCCGAATGGACCCCATTATGCCAAGAATGGGTGAACTGCCTTGAGGACCAACAGGAGCCCACTGATCCTGGCATCATGGGGGAGGGACAGGCCACCATGATACGGTAACTTTTGGTCCTGCTCGAGGGTATGTACATTGCACCACCGGTTCAGTGAGCCCTTTGCTGAATTTTGCCTCCATGGGGATTTAAACTTTTGTTTGTTCAGTGGGAAAATGCTCTTGCTCATGTCTCTGCCACCTTGAAGAACATGTTCACATGCCACGAGGCGGAGATATGCTGCAGGGTCTCCCAAATCACCCATGCTGCTCAATCTAATACACGCAGCATTGTTCATCATAAAACTTGATTTTTGGAGTGCTGCACTCAAATAACAGGGCAGGAGCTTCATCCCTATGTTACTAACTACATCTTTTTGCTTACCTGATGTGGTAATGGTGAAGCACTTGCTCCTAAAGCACTGCACCAAAACCGGCTGCTGCCTTGGTTACATGTGGGGCACACTGGTTGATAGATATGCCATGCCTGCTGCAATGTTTATCCGGAGACTGTGACACTGGTGCAGCATGCTGCGGGAACATGGCGCCTCAGGAGGTATACACACCAGGGCATATTTTAGGCTGTGGTGCCCCAAATTTCGCTTTGCACCCTTAGCCACTTTTAACAATGCCACCATGCCACTCTATGTTATAGTGGGGGGCCCAGATCAGGGATAAGACACACTGCAGGGCACACACTGTAAGTTCACAAGGCTATCTCAGCGTACACTTTGCTAAGCCCTACCAGGAATCATTTCTCAACCGAACTGATACAACAATGTCCAAGGTGAGACTGGCAAGGGGTTACCCTATTAAGGGTTCCCAGGGCGCAACCTATCACTCACTGTCTTAGCATTGAATGCCCAACCAATTTAGCGGCTCTGCTTCTTCACTCCCTAGCTGTCACCCACTAGAGGAATCAGACAATAGAAAAAAATGATTCTCAATCCCCCCCCAGCTTTTTAGGGGAAACCACCTCCATCCTACTCTCCCCTGCTTCATTTTCTGCACCAAAAGAGGAAGAAGCTCATCCTTATCTATTGTAGAGGAAGGTGAGGATCACCCCTCCCTCCAGGGACTCAGCACTGTGTAGAAACCAAGGGCCTCATTTTACTTCATACAACTTTTCTAGTTAAAAGTTAAAATGTTAATATTTATATTGTTGGTTTATTGGCTCACTATTTTTTCTGCCTCAGAGCGCTGCCCATGCCGTTGGTGCTGTCTAACAAGACTCATCGGGCAGATCTGGGCAGTTCCCTCCATACTTAAACTGCAATTACGGTTATGCTATAGGATTCATGTAAGGATGTTGCACATACCGCTTATACTGTTGATGAATAGATGAAATGTATTTTACATGTGCACCTGTGCAAGGTCTTCTTCTCAAGTAGGCACTAGCATAAGAACTAGAGGTTACTGGTGACAAGGGGGGGGGGATCTCTTGATCACTTTGCCAATGATAGGTATTAGTCTGGCAGCCCAGAAAGCAACCAGAATTGGCAAGTTTGGTTTCCTGAGTATAAGGTCCCTCCTGGTATTTATTACATTCTCCAGTGACTAGTACTGGAATGACCACGGCCACCTCCTGGAATGTGAGGGGCCTAAATTCTCCTATAAAAAGAAAAACAATTCCAAAAAGATTAAAACAGCTTAACTCACAGATTGCCTTCATTCAGGAAACCAAACTGTCAAATCTTGAAGCTACCAAATTAATAAGGGAATGGGTGGGATGGAGGTACACAGTTCGGTCAAGTCTGCCAAATGTGGGTCTCAATTCTCCGTCACAAAAAATTAAAGTGGCCATTACTGGACCACAAAAAAGATGAAGAATGGTGACGGATGATGGCTTAAGTGTCTACCCCATAGATAAATTGGTTCTTGTCAACGTTTATGCCCCGAATGATGACCTTCCTGACTTTTATCATGGGATATCCTGAAAGCTTTCAGACTTTACAGAGAGTGATACAGGGATCATAATGGGGGGACATGAATCTCACTGCCGACTATTTTGTAGACAGATCCAACTCAAAACCAGAACCTCACCCTAAATCACTTCTAGCTTTCAAAGGCTTTTTTTATTTTTTTTATTTTGCTCTTTACTCCCCGAGCTATCTGCCGCCCAATTATCAGCCCGGTCACGAACGCTTGACTTCTGCACCCCAAATCAGCCACAGCCCTCGATACCCCATGAAGCACCCCCATGGTGGGGCCTGCGGCACTCGCGCATATGCCTGAGCACTGGATTAGGTCGGGGCTTGGCCTGGGAGACATTGAAGCCGAGGCGATCTTCATTCGCGGCGGCAGTCAGCTCCTCTATTTTCCGCTTTTTCTGGGGAGGTGGGGTCGTGCCATGATGTCACCATCCGCCCCGCCTCCAATGGGTTGTCAAGCATCGGCTGCGTGGGAACTCCCGGCCTCCGCCAGGGGAGTCCCTAAGCGCACTGAATACTACCCACACCCCTCCCCAGAGAGGAGGAGCTGCCCAGCGCTCGATCCCTACTCCCCGGCCCGGCCCTCCGGCCGCCGGATTCATTCCTCAACCCGGTCGCCAGCATCGCAAGCGGAAATCCCACCACTGCGCCGGCGGGCCGGCCCCAGCTTTCAAAGGCTTAATTAACCCACACACTCTACACGACATCTGGAGACTCCAACACCTGACTGATAGGGACTACACTTATTTTTCTGCCCCTAGACTATTGGCTCACCTCCCCCCAAATATCTCAAAAGGTGGTGGATACAAAAATTACCCCCCTATATCTTTCTGACCATGCCCCTCTAATGATGACCCTGATGGACAACTGTACTCCGAAAAAATCCCTCACATGGCGTCTTGAACCCCTGCTACTAAAGGATGCAGATTTTAAAACCTGGGTGTCAAAAGAAACCTGAAATTATTTTGCAGACAATCCACCTGGGACGGCATCATGTGCAGCTATCTGGGAGAGCTTCAAGGCCACCCTTCGGGGCAAAATAATCAGCTATGCCTCACATCGTAGAAAGAAAAGGGAGGAGGAAGCGGCTTAGCTAGAGCAGCTACTGGCAGGCGAAGAATCTCTATACAAGGCAAACCCTGGAAAGCTTTTATCACATTCCCTAATCTACGAGACTGTCAACCTCAGACTACAGTTAAACACTCTTGCCGCTAGGAAAGCAGAATTATGGTTGTATGCTGACAGTTCAACAACACTTTTGTCGACTAGCACCACAGCAATGAGATTTATGTTGACCGCAAGTTGCGGTAGACATAAATCCCGTATGTCTCCCAGTCCTTTTTTCCTATCTGGGGGCTTCACCCCCTACACCCCCAGTACTTTAGATTATCAACTCCAGTCAGAGTTGATTTGGGGAGGGGGCACAGGACCAGAAGACAGTGTGCCCCTGTCTCAGGCGCACCAATACAGCAACCTGTTGGCAAAGTGTCGATTTTGCTGACATCAAGGTATGTCACTGTGCTGGTGTCACCGTCGGGTCATCATACCCAGAATTATAGATCCAAAGAATGCAACACAAATATTGGGCTCAAGGGGAAACATCAGGGAAACTCTGAAGTTCTGGAGACCCCATCTCCGTAAAGACATAGACAGAGTGGAAGCTGTCCAGAGAAGGGCAACCAAAATGGTGCAGGGTCTGCACCAGAAGACAAACAAAGAAAGACTAAAGGAGCTTAATATGTATACCCTCAAGGAAAGAAGGGAGAGAGGGGACATGATAGAAACTTTCAAGTACCTCAAGAGAATCAACAAAGTCCAAGAGGGTAGCATCTTTCAGAAAAAGAGATGTGCAAGAACAAGGGGGCACAATTTGAAGATAGAGGGGGGACGGCTCAGAGGTAATGTGAGGAAGTATTTTTTCACAGAGGAGGTTGTGGATGCATGGAACAGCCTCCCTGAGGAGGTCGTGGAGTCAAGAACAGTGGGGGAATTCAAGAATGCATGAGACAGACATAAGGCAGTCCTAGTGGGGGGTAGGAGGAAGTAAGCTGTTGGCTAACTAGGATCTGCAGCTTATCTGTTAGGTAGAAAAATGGGCAGACTAGGTGGGCCAAGCGGTCCTTATCTGCCGTCACATTCTATGTTTCTATGTTTCTATGTCTCTTAGCCTTCAGGCTGAAAAAAACTCCATGCAGAAAGACATATAACACAGTTGCAAAACAAAAGTGAGCAGCCTCAGGCCACAGAAGCGGGGATAAATCAGGCAATGTTAGAGTCCTATAAGACTCTCTATAGCACTCATATCAAATGGGATGCACTAAAATATGCAGCTTTTGTCTCTAACCTAAATATGCCCCAACTTACTGACTCTCACAGGGAACTTCTGGACTCCCCACTGACAGAACATGAAGTCAGAGAGGCAATAAGAAGCATGGCCCCACACAAGACCACAGGAGGGGATTGTTTTCCTGTTGATACATACAAACTGGTCCAGGACACTGTCTCCCTTCCCCTGCTCAATATGGTGCAAGAGGCCTTGAACAGAGGAGGCTTTCCCTCACACCTCTGAGGGAAGCTATCGTAACTGCGCTACCCAAGGAGGGGAAGGATCCCTCTCCCCCCTCAAACTATAGGCCCATCTCTCTCATAAATGCTGACACAAAGATTCTGGCTAAAGCCCTAGCAGTCCGGTTAGAAAAAGTGCTTCCAAACCTAATTCACCCATCCCAAGTGGGATTTGATAAAGGGCGAGTAAGTGCAGATCACCTTCGAGCACTAGTGACACTATTGCAGAGAGCACTGGTGATTTCCACCCCAGCTGCAGCCATCACGGTGGACTTTGAGAAAGCTTTCGACTCAAGTGGAGTGGGAATTTCTACATGCTACCCTGCAGCACCTGAACTTTGGCCCCATTTTTAGCAATTGGGTTAAAACATTATACATCAACCTATTGCAAGGGTCCTCGCTAATAACTCCCTCTCTGAACCATTCAGTCTATACAGGGACGCATCTGGAAATGAGCAGTAGCCTGCTCAGCATGCCTTCCTGGTTAAACGCGTAAATAAATAAATAAACAGGGGGACCAGACAAGGATGCCCCTTGTCACCTATGCTTTTTGTACTGGCAGTCGAGACCCTAGCATGTGCAGTTCGAGAACACCTGAACATACGAGGGTTGGAGGTAGGTGGGTGGGATTACATCTCACACTATGCTTTATGAGGATGACTGTCTCATCCTGACTAAGGATCTGTAAGCTAGCCTGTCTTTACTTGACTCCTTTGCAAAGTATCAGGACTTTGCATTAACACAAACAAAACTGGGGTACTCCCCCAACTCCATTGCATCCCCACATTCACTGGGAAGCACAGGCTTAGCATGGGCTATGAAGGGCATAAATACATGGGCGTGGTTATATCTTCAAATATACAGACCTTATGGAAAACAATCTCTCCCCTCTGTTTGCCCAGTTATATTCTGAAGTGCAAAGATGGAAACACCTTAACTTAGCCATGCCCGGGAAAATTACTACAGTAAAGATGATGATTACCCCAAGAATTTTTTACCTTATGTCCCACCTTCCTCTAGAATTGTGTGGCAAATGGTTGTAAAAATTGGACTCCTTAACAGGTAATTTTTTGTGGGACTCTGCTAAGCCACGGTACAGTAGGGCAAAATTAAGAGCGTCATGGAATAAAGGAGGATGGGGGCTCCCCTATTTCTGTCTTTATACCTATGCTTTTTGGTAGCTAGAACTTGCAGGATATTCCAAGATCAAGGCCCAAACAAAACTGAATGGTGCAACTTAGAGCATACGACACTGGGAGGAACTGATTTGTCAGCCTATTTAGAAGGCCCATTGCCTGGCTACTTGAAAAAAATGTAGAGTTATTCAGGATGCCCATAGAGCTTGACATAAAGACTGCCAAATCGCCAAATCATGTAGGAGTCCTGAATCACTGTAATGCTTCTGGAATAACCCAACTGGTCAATTGAAGGTAAACCAATTAACTGGCCTACATATGGCAGGACAATCAGATCATTAGCATAAAAGATCTCCTCACTTCTGACAATTTTACATTTGACTCCTTCTCCTCTTTAAAAGATAAGTACCTACTACCGCAACGAGATTGTTGGAAATACCTTCAACTGAGGCATGCTTACACTAGTTCGTTACATAAGGCCTGCTCATGCCAAACATGCTGCGGACAAAAGAAAAAAACACCCCCCCCCCAAGCAGCTGGCAACACAAGTCAAAAGGTCTAGATGGCATAATATACAAAAATCTTAGGGACACAGCCCCAGACCCCACCACTAGAGCTCACAGTAAGCAGCAAGAAATGCTCCATATAACTCTATCAGATGAGGACTGGGCTGCTTACTGGGCATCTGCTAAGAAGGCATGGTCTGATCCCTGAAGCCTCCTGATACAGAATAAGGTACAACACTTATGGTACCACACCCCAACTCATTTAAAAACAATGGAGCTAATATCAGACGTTAATTGCTGGAGATGTGGCGCGTGGGGCGCAGATATCCTCCATATATTTTGGCACTGCCCACAAATCCGTCCCGTCTGGGAGAAGGTCATAGCCTGCTGCTCCAAAATTTTAAATGGCAGGCTGCCATTTTAACCTTCACTGTGGATATTGGGACTCCTTCCAAAAGACTTAAAACTGCCGTACCAACATAAATTATGGCTGATACAGGCCTCTGTAGAAGTCAAAAGAGTTCTGCTGAGAAAGTGACACTCTACTAAAATTGCCTCTTTTCAGGAATGGCTAAAGTCCATGGAGAAATTGGCTAAATTCACCAAAATGTCACACTTTGCTGCCGGGACCACTAGCCAGTTCTTAGACAGGTGGGCCCCCATTTGCTCCTACGTCTACTTGAAAGGATGCTTGACCACCCTCTTACAGAGTAAAGATCTATTAAAACCTCCCTGAAGCCCAGTGTCAGAGACCATGTCTCTCTTAGGCCTCAGACCCCCACTCTACTATCTGTCTGAAATGTAACTATCCTCTCTAGTACAGTACTGCTTGCACAATCTTTTTTTTCTCCTTTGAATATAGCCTAGATTTGCTCTCTGTTCATGCTAAGAAGTAATACATACCTAATGTTTCAGCAAAAAGCATCTTCTGTGTGTATGTCATGTAAGGTTCAAACATGCAACATCCTTTTTGACATGTTTAAATATCAAATGTTTTATTTATTTATTTATTTATTTATTGTAGAAGTCGGATTTACAACCTTTGAGTTGTGGACTCATTTACAAAGGCACCTCATTGCAGGGAGGGTAGACATGTATACAGTGTGAGTACAACACCATATACAGACATAGGCACTGCTTTCCCCCACAGGCAATGCAGCTTGTGGTGTCCTCTTCAATCCTACCCTTGGTGGACTATGGCATAGTAATTTATGGGTCCGCTGACCATACAGCCCTGCGCAGCATCAACCTCGCCCTCAATAAAGCCTGCTGTCTTGTCTCCAACTCTAACAGGCAAACCCATACTTGTGAGCTTTATAGACTTACTGGCTGGCTCAACTTCCAAGATAGGGTGAAGTATCACAGCTGCCTTCTAGCTAGAAAGATACTACACAAACAAGCTCCAATAGGCCTCCACCCTCTTATTCAAACCGCTTCTCGCAGGAGGGCACCAAGGCACTCAGCAAACACCTCCCTACTAGTTCCCCACTGTAGAACCTCCCTAGGGCAACAGTCTGTCCGCTATCCTGCCCCCTTGTGGATAAACAACCTACCATCCACAATCTCCCTTACAACCAGTTTGGGTCAATTTAAATCTGGTCTAAAGTCCCTCCTCAACTCTACTACCTGTGATTGTATATAACCTTACAATAAGGTTCCCAGTCCTACATTAAAGGGGGATCTCCCCCACCGCCTAGGGAGTTTTTTCGATCCTCAGGTCCCACTCTGAACTTATCCTTGACTCTGGGTCTATTTTGTAAGACCCTAAGAATCTGAAGTTCTGTCATGTGTACATAAGTGTTGATCCAGGACCTTTTTAAGATCCCTGCGAACATAACCATACATTGTACTCTGTGCCAAATGTTTAAACTATGTATCAAATGTTTAAGTTCAGTACTGTACCTAATGTTTACGTTTTTGTACTGTGCAATAGGTGTTAAGTTTTGTACCACATATTTAAGTTTATGACACTCTGTAGTTTTTCTTGTTGACGTGGAGCCTTTGCAAAGGAGTCTATGACTCAAAGGATTGTAATTCCGATTTCTTTCAATAAATAAAATAAATATAACACTGCTAACGTACAGGTGCAATACAGATAATAGTAAGACTCATTTACAGCCGTGGTTTAGAGATAAAGTTTCATACAGAAGTTACAATCGATAAAAAAATATTACAATAATAGAGGCTGCTGTTCTGGACGTGTCAGGGAGGAATACCTATGGGGGAAAACAGTGGGTGGGGAAGAAGGGGACAGCAGTCCAGTGGACATTGTCAAGTCTGAGGACCAGGGGAGAGACTCCATTATTACATTACTTAGGGGCAATTATAGCTTCGGGCATCAAAAGGAGATTCTGGAGGCGACTTTGAAAGAACCAATTTTGGGAAGATCGGTGACACAGGGCGGGAGGGAGTTGAACCAGGTGGGGGCACGGTAGTGGAACAACCTTTGGGCTAAAGAGGTCTTGGTACGGGGCATCTGGAAGGTGGCCTTAACTACGCTGTGGATGGCAACAGATGTGGATACGCGCAGCAAGGATGCAGTGACCCCTGGGGGAGGAGAGACCTAGCAGGGATTTTTTAGCAAGTAGGCAGGTTTGGTAGCGCAAGCGTTCCTCAAAGGTGAGCAGGTTGGCAGTAGAATAGAGTAGGCAAGTATGAGTATGGAAGGATGCACCGGTCAGGAGCCTGCAGGCCTTGTTTATTGAGGTCTGAATTTTGGTGAGGGCAGTGTTGTCGGCCACTGCCTAGATGGGTAGACCATAGTCCACTAAGGACGGAGGAGTTGATGGCCAACCAGAGGGTGGTTTGGGGGAGGCAATCTCCATGTCGATAGAGAATGCCAATCCGAGAATTTATAGCTGAGGACAGGGTATTGATGTGGGTGTGGAAGGTAAGAGCCGAGTCGAAGGTGATGCCCAGGTATTTATAGGATGACACCTGCTCGAGAGGGTGTGGGTTACTGGGGAGAATGCAGAGGGGGGCATTTTTGGCCTTATTCTGGTGGTGAGAAAACTGCATGGATTTGGTTTTCTTGAGGTTAATGACCAACTGGTGGTCAAGGAACCACTTTTCAGCTTGGTTGAAGGTATGCTGTAGGGATACCTGTAGAGATGTGGGGTCAGGGTGGGAAGCAAAGAGGACAGCATCATCGGCATTGAGGAGCATATTGCCTGAGCAGGAGCTGGGGAGAGTGTTGAGAAAGAGGCTGAACAGAACGGGGCCCAGGATGGAACCTTGGGGGACTTTGGAGCGAATGGGCAGGGTGTTAGACAGGGTGCCGGTTACCTTCATGTGCTGGAATCTGGTAGAAAGGTAACTGGTAAACCAATCAAGGGGGCCAGGGGAGAAGCCACGTTGGTGGAGGGAGTCAAGTAGGAGGGGGTGACAGACAGTGTCAAAGGCCTTGGAGAGGTCAATGAACACTGCACCCACAACGTGATCAGAGTCGAGAGCAGAGTGGAGGTGCTGGAAGAACTCCAGAAGGGCTGTTGTGGTACTGTGTCCAGGGTGGAAACCATGCTGTTCCGGGCACATCAGGTCATATTTGGCTAGGTATTCGGAAAGCTGTATGGCCACTATTTTTTTGAGTGCTTTGGAGAGCTGGGGGAGAATAGAGATGGGCCTGAAATTGTTAGGGGAGGTTCTATCCCCACTCTTATGGATAGGGGTGATTTCTGAAATTTTCCAAGCACTTGGGAACTGGCCCAGACAGAGTGACCAGTTTAAGAGGTCGGTGAGAGGGTCTAGAACAGTATCCAAGACTAATCCGAAGATCCTGGAGTCCAAGGGATCACAGCTGGGGTTGTTGCTGGCAAGGGCTTTTTGCAGATGAGGCCTGGCTTCAAGCGGGGATATGGCACATAGGTAGAAAGGGGGGTGATCTATGGGGATAGGGTCAAAAAAGTAGTTGGGGAGGACAGAGCTTAGATCTGAGAAAGCCTTATTGAGGCACTCGGCTATGCGGGGTGGATCAGTGGTGACAGTAACATCAATGGACAGTTGTAATGGTGGGGGGAGCGGGTCTATCCATTGAGCTCCTTCATATTGTCCCAGGAGGCACGGGATGAGCTCCAAGTGGAAGCAAGGGTGGTTTAACAATATTCAGCTTTAGCCTGCCTTATAGCCCGAGGTGCACCTATTACGTGCTGCATTATAGGCTTGTCTGTCAGCCAGTTTGCCTGTCACGACAGCAATATGCCAGAGATTATCTCTTTGTTTCAGTTTTTGGATAAGGGACGGGGAGATCCAGGAGGAGTTATGTTCTTTTGGTACAGGTTCTGGTCAGGGGACAAAAAGGTCACAGGCCTAGCTAAAGGCAGTGGAGAAATAGGCTAGGGCAGAGTCAATATCAGCTGTAAGTGGGATTGGGGACCAGTCCAGCTGGGCTAAGTATATTTTCAGTTTTCTGAGACCCCCAGGGCCAAAACGCTGATGCGAGGTGGTGTGGGACACCAGTTTTGGTGCGGGGATGACCAGTGACAGAGGACAGGAGAGTGGTCACTAAGGGAGTCGAGTAGTACATTAATATCCCTGATTTTATGAGGGTAATTTGACAGAATTACATCTAGGAGGGTGCTGGAACCACCTGACCGATTAAATCTAGTAGGCGAGGTAACTAGTTGGGTTATATCTAGAGCAGCGAAGGAGTCCCTGATATGGGCGTCAGAGGTACCCAGCCAGTTGACATTAAGGTCACCTAGGATGAGCTTCTCTGCCTTGTGTGGGAGTGTGCTGAGGTAATCAATAAGGGATTGTACCGCTTGTCCCTGGTACCTCGGGGGGTATGTAAGAGACTGCGATGAAAAGGGGGCCCCTGGCTGGGTCTGGGGTAACCTTAAGGGTGAGGGCTTGGGCACTAAAACCGAGCTTGGAGGCTGGGAGTGCTTGGCCTAAAAGTCTGTTGATGTAAGCTCTATTAATTGTATCTGTTCATACCTATGTTGTACCTGTTCATACCTATGTTGTAGCTGTTCATACCTATGTTGTAGCTGTTCATACCTATGTTGTACCTGTTCATACCTATATTGTAGCTGTTCATACCTATATTGTATCTGTTCATATCTATAGTGTACCTGTTCATACCTATATTGTAGCTGTTCATACTAAGGTTACCACCTACTCGGTTTTTGACCGAATGATTTGGTTTTCTGGGTCCAGATTCGGTTCTCCTGTTTTCACCATTGCAAATTCGGTTTTCATGGTGGGTCAAGCAGCACTTGTGAGATTCCCCACTGACTGTTTCATTTTCTTCTCATCTGACTGTAAGCAAGTGTCTGACATTTTAGTGTGCTTGCTTGCTTGCAGTGCATGCTAATCAGGAAGTGCCTTCAAGTGCAGGGCACTTAAAGAGCCAAATGTGTCCCTGTCTGCGCAGTTGTCACCTCTAACTTCACACCAGCAAATTGGAGGATTATTCATGAGAAGGGTAAACAATGCCATCTTAATTAACACCTTCATTTTTCTGAAACCCTTAGACATGTAGACAGGCACCACATTAAGGTAGCCTCTTGTCCAGTGTGGACTGTACAATGTTACAGAAACATTACCTGCTAATCCAGTTTTATTCAGAGGTAGCACTTTTTCAGTCATTTTGAATGCTCACATACTTGTAAAACAGATTATGTTAAATCCTTCACCATTTTACTTGCGTGTTCATATTACAAACACATTCTGATGTCATGTAAACCTTTGTTTGTATACCAGTAAATCTGAGAGGTGTAAAGTAGGGCTATTAAGACCATTAGCAGCAAATCAAACTAATCCTTTCCAGGCTGCATTGTGAGTATGGTCTTTGACTGCTGGGATAAGGAATACTTTTATACCTTTAAATGCTCACCATTTTTTCTTTTAGGGTCTGTCCTATATTTTAATATTTGTTACCCCATTTGTTGTTAAATTAATAATCTAATATTTTATTTCATTTCTAGCAGTACTACACCTCTCTCTCCTCAGCAGGTATTGTTGTCAATTTTCATACTACCTGGATATTCCAGGAAGACCATTCCAGGCATCTCAGATGAACAGCACAGAATAGTATGGTTAATGTCATGCTAAGCCACAGAAATGAGAAAAGGAAGAGAGAGTGCAGTAGCTGGTGAGGAGAAAAGAACACAATCTAGATTTGATGGCACTGCAAATGTAGGTAATTTATCAAACATTGTTTTTTCTTTTTTTACCAGAAGAGACACACCAAGCTGAAGCTTGTTTATAGGTGCAACCTGGGAGCACAAGGGAGTGAAATGATTTGTGCAGAATCACACAGTATGCAAGTCTGGGCTGTGGGATTCAAACCCTGGTCTCCAGAACTGTGGCTCAGAGCCTTAAACCACTGTGCTATGCTGCCTCCACACTATATATATCACATATCATGCTATCTGGTATGTATGACTGATATGAAAATAAAATAGGGTATTTAGCAGCATAGAATAGTTCCTATCACTTTTAAAAACTTCTGTGACATTACAAATAGCTTTAGAGTAGGAGCAATGGGAAGAACAGTAGCACATCTTAAAATGGCAGATGATATTTGTAATTACGGCTCGTCCACCATTACTGGTGTAGTTTATTTATTGAAAGAGTTTTACTTGAAAAGGCCACCTGTTCCAAAATAGCCGGTTGTCAGAGGTGTCCTTGTAGTCACCCGATGTGTCAGCTAAGCTGTGTACACAGGATGAAAAGTCCCCTGAACCCCATCTCTAACCCACAAATGTTAACACACACTGAAATTTAAAATATTTAAATCTAAATCAAACAAACCAAAAATAATAATCATGATGTACTTTAAAGAAGTTGTACACAATGCAATATCAGCAGCAATTCCAAATAAATCAAGTGAATCATAGTCCAAGCGATGCCCTTATAAGTCATACAATGGGCGGAGTTGGGGTGGAGTTTGGGGGTGTAGTTTAGTATTCGGTTTTCATCTCATCCAAAGGTGGCAACCCTAGTTCATACCTATGTTGTACCTGTTCATACCTCTGTTGTACCTGTTCATACCTATGTTGTACACTTGAAAACTTGAAAAATTAATAAAAAAATTAACTGCAAAAAAAAAGTGTGTTGAAAAACATTATATTGCACTATGCAGAGGGGGAAGCATTCAGAAAATAGAAAATAGTTAATATAACAATTTAAGGCACTGTGGGGGCAAAATTAGCCATATGGAACTTGCTGAGACCTGGAAAAATATTTGCAAATTCATCCATATGTTGCTTTGGGAAGGGGAGGGAAGCAGTGAAGGACAAAGACTGCATGGAAAGCAGGCTGTGATGTATTTTTAATTTTTTTCTGCTCTTCTTAAAGAGCTGCTGACACCTCATGAAAAACTTAGGAAACATAATATTAAGGTATAATTCAGCTTGTATTTCATATATCTTGCATACATTTCTCCACCCCATTAGTTATTACTGAAGAAATTGCATAGAATCATACAAAGAAATAGATTTTTTTTTTTTTTTTTATTATCCCTCCTCTCCTCCCCTCAGCTCTGGTCTCCTCGGGAGCACCAAGGAGTCATCCCTCTGCGGTCCACCCTACCTGGACAGTCCTTCTTCACCCATGTAGCCTTGGATTACCCTCCGGGTGGGGATGAGGTGGGCACCAACACCCCGAGCAGTCAGTAGCATCAGTTGGGAGGGTGCAAGGTGGGCGGCCACAGATCGAGATCTTCACCGGAGTTGAACAGCATTTTCCCTGTTTCTCGGAAAGTGGCTGGTGCCCTGACATCAAGGCATGGAACTGACATCTGCCACTCCCCCACCCCTTCTCTACATCATCAGCGCTTTGCTGCATCTCCAGCCTCTGCCAGAGGGCAGCTGAGCACCGACTAGGGACCCCTGTCCCTCCCGGGAAAGGAGAGTTGTCCTCCGAATGCTCAATCCTCTCCCTCCCCTGCTGACCCCCAGCAACCCAGGCTCGTTCCTGAACCCGGGTCACTGGCATGGCGTGAGGTGCAGCATCTAGCACCTCAACCCTCAGCACCACAGGGCTGGCCCAAAGAAATAGATTTGGATGGCAGATAAGGACCTCCTGGCCCACCTAGTCTGTTCATTTCCCTACCTACTTAAACTCCAGATCTGAAATGATCAGAAGCTTACCCTCTCTTTCCTATCACTAGGTTTGCCTTCTGTCTATCCCATGCATTCTTGAACTCACCAATTGTTTTAGCCTCTATGACCTCCGCTGGGAGCTTGTTCCATACATTTACCACCCTTTCTGTGGAAAAATACTTTCTTACATTAGCCCTGAGTCCTCCCCCCAGCCTCATATTGGCAGGGATTCTCCAAGGGGCAGGAATAATGCGCTGGAGGTACATATCCCACCCATGGAGTCCCGCACTGGCTGAACGATGCATGGTGGCCATATTCATGGCCACTGGCCACCACTCACTCCTTTCCGTGGGCCTGCACCCCCAGCACATGGGACCATGCAGGACAGCCAGTGGCTGCATAGGGGAACCCAGTGGGCTTCCAATGGGATGCTCTTCCAGGGTCTAGCAGTGGATACCATGCACTGCAGGGCATGGGTCCAGGTGCAAGAATGCCATCGGCAGGCACCTGGACCTGCGAGAAAACACACCATTCCCCAGTGAGCACTCCTGTCCATGCCCATGGACATGTATGCCCCTACAACGCACAGATAGACCGCAGCAGCAGGACCCCTGACCCATGAGCAGGCCCCCCAAAACAGCGGCACCCCACCCCCGAGGTAGTTGACACCATGCACACACATCTGAGCCCAGTCCCCGTACCAGCCCATCTGTACCTCTGGGGAGAGGGGTCCTCGGCACAGCAATGGTTGGCTGGAGTGGCCATGATCGGGGTGGGGGGGTTGGTCATGTGGCGTTGTGCCAGGCGGGGGTGGGGGGTGTCTGTAGGCATGGATCCAGTGCCCCTATGTGTGTATGAGAGGGGAGGGGTGCCTGTATAAGCAGGGTCAGGGCACAGTTGGGTGCTGGGGTGTGCAGTACAGGGTAGCCATTGGGGACGGGTGATGGGGTCTGTCGATGGGGGATGGGGGCTACCCACCCTTGCAGTGGTCACGTTGGACAGGTCAGCTTGGTGGTGTGTCCCATAGGTGTGTGTTGCTGCAGGGGGAATACTGTTGGGTGGAGCGCAGTGGCTACAACTGCCTCCAGAATGTGTAGCCTGCACCCCCTCTCCCGGCACTCTGCGCCTCTGAGTATGGCGCAGAGCACGGGCATGCCCTCTGCACCACCTCCTGGATCACCCCCTCATGGAACTCACCAACCGGATGGGGGATTGGGTACATGTCAGCCCCATGCCCCCTTGGAGAATTGGGCACAGAGGGCCCGGTGGCCATGGAGGGTCTACGTGCCCCAGATATGCAACGCATAGACTCTCCACACCTTAGAGAATAGGGACCATTGTGACCCTTTGTTCTTGTACATCTGTATTTCTGAAAGATGCTGCCCTCCTGGACCTCATTGATTCCACTGAGGTACTTGAATGTCTCTATCATATCACCCCTCTCCCTCCTTTCCTCCATGGTACACATACTGAAGTCTTTCAGTCTTTCCTCATATGGTTTCTGGTGCATTCCTTTCACCATTTTTGTTGCCCTTTCCTGGATCGCCTCCATTCTGTCAATGCCCTTCCAGAGATGTGGTCTCCAGAACTAAACACAGTATTCCAGATATGGCCTGACCAATTGTCTGCACAGTAGCATCACCACCTCCTGTTTTCTACTGATGATGCCCCTCCCAATGCACCCCAGCATCCCTCCAGCCCTCCCCACACCCTTTTCACATTGCTTCGCTACCTTTAGGTCATTGGCTGTGTTTACCCCCAGGTCCCTTTCCAGTTTTGTTGTTAGTATCCCCCCCCCCCCATTTTGTATTTCTTGACAGGATTCCTGTGGCCCAAGTGCATGACTTGCACTTTTTTGTATTGAATTTAAGTTGCCACATTCTTGACCGCTCCTCAAATTTGCCTAGGTCTCTTCTCATTTTTTCCTCCCCATCTGGAGTGTCTACCATATTGCATATCTTGCTGTTATCCACAAAGAGGCTTCCCTTCCCTTCCAGCCCCTCTGCAATTTCACTAATGAAGACATTGAAGAGGACTGGCCCCAGAACCGAGTTCTGTGGCATCCCACTTGTCACCCCCCTCTCCTGGGATTGAACTCCATTTACCACCACCCTCTGTGTCCCGTGGCTCAGCCAATTTTAGACCCAGTGTATCATCTTAGGACCTACTCCCAGACTGCACAACTTGTTTACTAGCCTCCTGTGTGGGATGGTGTCAAATACAATGCTAAAATCTAGGTAGGCCATGTCCACCGCTCCTCCCTGATCCACAGCCCTGGTTACCCAATCAAAGAAATCTATCAGATTTGTTTGACAAGATCTCCCTGATGTGAATCCATGTTACCTCAGGTCTTGTGCCCCACTAGCCTCCAGGTATGCCACAATCCTTTCCTTTAACAAGGATTCTGTGATTTTCCCCACCACTGAGGATAAGCAGATCGGCCTGTAATTTCCAGCCTCCTCCTCCTTGCTCCCACTTTTGTGTAGTGGTACCACATTCACCCTCCTCCAGTCCTTTAGTACCGCTCCCTCCTCTAGTGATTTATTAAATAGGGTTGTCAGTGGTGCCCCTGATACCTCCCTAAGTCCTTTTAGTATTTGCAGATGCATCCCATCCAGTCCTATTGCTTTGTCCACTTTTAGCACTTTTAGGTTTGAGAGTCCCTTTAGGGTTCTTTCCTCCATGAATGGACTAGTGCTCCCCCCCCAACCGTGTGTGTGTTTCTACCCCCTAATTTTGGTCCCTTCCCTTCCTTTTCCTTTGTAAATACTGAGCAGAAGTATTCGTTTAGAATTTCTGTTTTTTCTAAGTCCCCCTCTGCACACTCCCCCCACCTTTATTCAACCTCACAATCCCTCCATTGGTCTTTTGTTTCTTTCCCTGAGATACCTGAAGAAGGTTTTGCCACCTTCTTTTACTGATTTTGCTATCCTTTCTTCAGTTTGGGCCTTTGCACACCTGACTGCCTTCCCCACTTCCTTCTGCTTTGCCTGGTACACTTCCCTGCCCCCCCCCATGCTTCCTTGTACTATCTAAATGCCTGTTTTTTTCCCACTGACCTACCCTGCCACTTCTTTTGAAAACCATTGCTCTTTTCTTTCTTTTAGCATTGTTTATTAGCTTTACACAGAGGCCTGTTTTCTCTGGTATGGCTCCTTTAAGTTTCTACCACTGTTTCTCCCCCTCTTCCCCCTTCACCAGGATTCTCTGGAGGTATTCCCCAATTTTTGCAAGGTCTGCCCTCTTGAAGTCCAAGACATTTACTTTTTTTTTTTTTAAACTTATCTTTATTATAGGAGTCACAGTAAATGGTTACTTACATTTCTGTGGCCGCAACATTTGGCCTGTTGTTCTACCGTACATCATGTTTCCTACAGTGGTAATTTTTATACTTCTGCCTTATATTATCTTATACCTTTCTTAGTACTGTTATCTTAATCCTTGTATAGATTCTATATGGTATTATATGTAGTGTACCTTTGGTTTCTGTTTCCTGTCATTGATCTCTTTTTCCCATTCCAGCATGGACCCTCCACATATGAATTTATTTCCATTTTACCTGGGCTATGATTGGCCTTACCTGTCATCCATCGAATCCCCCATATCTCTCTGTCAGTGAAAATCATGAGGGTGTTACCTGATGAAATCCATCAACCAGAGGCATGAAAATTAGGTGGCAAGGAAGAACCTGGTCCCCAGTGTGGAGTCTGCTTCTGACTCTCTGGATTTTCAAGGCATCTACCAATGATGGGCTCCCCTTCTGGTCCTGGGCTCCTTCCCTTAAAACAAGCATAGAATATTCAATTATTACCACCAACCCTAATGCACTGTTTGCCAGTTGGTTATTGTGTCCCATTATTCCTTTTCTTTCTATTTCTATGGGTCTGCTGCTGTACAGGAAATTATTAGACAAGACCACCTATAAACTGTTTCATTGTCATGGCTGTGGGTGGAATCTACAGTCATCTTGCTGTCTGTAGCTGGAAAAATGGAGTATCGTGGAACACGTTTTTGGAATTTTCAATGTATCCTTCCACATCTACAAATAACTATGCCAACTAAAATAAAATACTCCCTTCTTTCTATTTAGAATGTTTGAGACATACTGTAACACCAAGCTGCTTATCAGATGGCCATTAGGAAACTGAAACAGCTTATTAAATATTGGTTGCCTGTTAAACTGGAGATTTGTTTACCCCCTTCGAAATGCAACAACTTGCACATTTAAATACATAGCATTCAAACATTTTCTTGCCGCTAGCTTCAGTTGGGAAGGTATTGTCTTTCAAAAAAGAGTCATACCTCATAAATGTCATCCTTTACCAGCAAATCTAAAAATATTTACACTGTTTTTTTAACCTCTTAAGACACTACCTGACAAGTACTGTCATAGGACATAGTCACAGTGGACTAGTGTAACTCCTTCGAGACCCTTTGTTTCTCCTAAGACTACTGCAGTAGCACTCTTTTTCTACCTTGCTTTACTATGTAAAGCAAGGTACCGGTCCTATTCAACATCTTCATCAGTGACATTGCACAGGATCTAGAAGGCAGAATTTCACTGTTCGCTGATGACACAAAGCTCTGTAACAGAGTAGACACACCAGAGGGTGTAGACAGAATGAGAAGGGACCTGCAGAAACTTGAAGAATGGTCAAGGGTTTGGCAGTTGAAATTCAATGCAAAGAAGTGCAAGATAATGCATATGGGGCACAAAAACCCTGGCACAATATATCAGTTTGGGGGTGAGGATATAGCATGCACCAAGCAGGAAAGGGATCTTGGGGTTGTCATCTCTGATGACCTCAAGGATGGGAAACAGTGTGACAAGGCATCAGGTAAAGCAAATAGGATGCTGGGATGTATAGGCAGGGGCATCACCAGCAGGAAAAGGGAGGTCATAATTCCGCTTATACAAGACACTAGTGAGGCCCCACCTGGAGTACAGTGTACAGTTCTGGAGACCATACCACGTAAGGACATAGACAGGGTAGAGAAGGTTCAGAGGAGGGCAACAAAGATGGTGCATGGGTTGCATCACAAGTCCTATGAAGACAGGTTGAAGGAACTGAACATGTACCTCCCTGGAGGAGAGGAGGAGAGAGGGATATGATAGAGACATACAAGTATCTTACAGGGAGGAACAGGGTGCAGGAAAACACTATTTTAAGCGAAAAGATGTTTCAGGACTAGAGGCATGGGATGAAGTTGGAGGGAGGACGATTCAGAGGAAACATGAGAAAGAATTTCTTCACAGAACGGTGGTGGACAAGTGGAACACCCTGCCAGAGGAAGTGGGGGGCTGAAACAATCACGGGATTTAAGAATGCATGGGATAGACATAAAGGAATTCTAGAGGTCAGGGGTAAGGGGAAATAGACTTCTAGGAAAACAAACTGAACTTACAAGCTCAAATGGGCAGACTAGGTGGGCCATAGGCCCTTATCTGCCGACACTGTCTATGTATCTATGTATCTATGTATGTATCCTTTTTTCTCCTTTTGCACACAGGTCACTTGCAGATCCTTTCTATCCTTACATATTCCTGGGTCTCGAGTTGGAGTAGAATCCGCTAACCCCTCACCCAAAACCCACATTAAGGTGCCTAAGTTTAAAACTGTGTACAGTCTTTGAGACTGCATTTTTATGTGAACCTGAAGGGTTGACATTTGGCAAATAGTCAAAGTAATACAGCTGACAGAGCCGTCCCAATTATGGAATATTTGTGTTATTTGTACAGCTGTCTAGCAAATGCGGCTTTAAATAAAAAAGGGGCTTATGTACATTATATAAATGTAAGTCTAGCTGTATACCCAACCTAGGACAATGTAACTGGGTTGGGGCATACCTGTTACTGCTCTTGCCAGCCCGAATCCCTGGTGTAAAACCCCAGTTTCAAGAGGTGCACTAAAGATATTATTTTATATTATAGTAATGTGTGGTTCATAGCTCAGTGCTTGTGCTACATTCTGTAACTGAATAACATAAGTTTGTGCCTGGATACAGAGGCCAGACTAGTAAGTAGAACTTTGCTTCCAAGGTATTAGTTATATGGAATGCTTAGTGCTTAGATGCTGCAGCATAGGCAGGAGCAAGTCAGATACAGTACGTGGTAACTGCGTAGTATTTATATATAAGGTGCTTAGATGCATGAACTGATAAGTAACTTGTTATGAATAGATGTTTTGGCTGTACTCTGTATCCCACCATAGGAAGGATGCTTAGTTGAGTAGGATGAGACCCCCCGGTGAGATAAGAGTGCCAGAGGAGAAGGAGGAGGAGGAGTAAGGGGAGGATGGAGGGTGAGTGCGACTCGCTTTAAGCAGAGAGGGTGTAGCCTGCTTGTTTAAGTAGGATGTGGGGGAGGAGCTCTTCCCCCACATAACTACAGGCATAGCCTTTAAATTATGTGTGATTCATAGCTCAGTGCTTGTGCTATGTTCTGTAACTGAATAAGGTAAGTTTGTGCTTGGATACAAAGGCCAGACTAGTAAGTAGAACTTTGCTTCCAAGGTATTAGTTATATGGAATGCTTAGTGCTTAGATGTTGCAGCATAGGCAGGAGCAAGTCAGATACAGTACGTGGTAACTGCGTAGTATTTATATATAAGGTGCTTAGATGCATGAACTGATAAGTAACTTGTTATGAATAGATGTTTTGGCTTTACTCTCTATCCCACCATAGGAAGGATGCTTAGTTGAGTAGGATGAGACCCCCAAAAGAAATAATATAATCAAACAATTATCTCCTCCAGCTCCGGAGGAGTGTGGCCAGTAGCATGCAGGAGAGGAAAAAAACCCTTTGGGGGAAACCTCTGAGGACCCATGGCTACTGACCTACCCGTCCTTCTGGGCATACTAAAGGAGAATAATCCTAAATAAAATTTTCAGTCGTTAGCTAACCAACTCAGAGTTATAGATCTTGATCCAGGGAAGTAGGAAGGCTGAAAGTAAGTACTGATATTAGAGGAGTGTCAGAGAAGGTGGCAGTACATCCTTCTATAGTGAACTTCTAGTCCAAGAAATCCATGTCCAGGGCAGAATCTGATAGTAGACTGGAATCCATGGTCGAGCATAATGATTCAAAGCATCGAAAGTTGCATTGGTGAAATGATCCAGAAGGCAAGAAAGTCTTCTGAGAAGAACCAGGAACTAATTGGCTAAGTCTCTGATTCCACAGTATGAGGAGTGGTGATTCGTGTTCCACTTGGCAAGCTTGCAAGAAGGCTTGATGATGAAGCACGGGAGCCAGGCACAGGCTGTGTAATCTGAAAAGGCAGAGCAGTAGGAACTTCCTGTCCAGAGTAGGTGAAGCAAGTAGTGAATTGGAATAGATCTTAGTGCGAATGGATAGACATAAGTTAGATGAACCTTCAGGTCCCGAGGGGTGAAGCAGGTCATAGAATAGGCTATATGGTTTGTGATGAGCCTCTAGGCCCTGTAAGGGTGAAGTGGGTAGGAATGAGCAGATAGTATATATATAAGTGGATCTGTACATAGGTCAGCAGTAGTAGTAATTGAACCTGCATGATGCAGACGTAGCAGCAGAGGAGTAAGTATTGCATGGATTATGTATTGTATACAGCGGAGAGCATGAGGGAATGTAAATAGCATGTAAATCGAAAAGCTTTCATCTGGTGATCAATTAGATGTAGACAGCGAGGTAGTTATCCACATTTCAGAAGCCAGAATGGTACAGCAGCTGGAATTGAACTTGTGGGAATGGTCTGACGATTCCTGAATTATCGTGCTTATGGTATTCATGAATTATGATACCTGAAAAAGAGGGCCAAGTCGAATGAAGCAACGTTATAACAGGATCCAATAAGCCTTAGATGACTGGAATAGAGTTCTGTCGAGGCCTAAATCAGGAGATAGAAGATCTTTCAGATAGAGCTCAGCTAAGTGTCCTGGTAGGAGTGGAGTAGTAGTAATCCAGTGACTGATGCGGTAACGCAGAAGCATCAAAGGAATTGATGGCGAATGTCCAACTAATTCAGATGTAGGTCTGTAGTGGAGAGAGGAGCTCCTGGAAGGTGAGCAGATGGCGAGCAGGCAGGCGTAGAGTAGAGTATGCATATGCAGAGGCACCGATGCTGGGTGAGGCAGGTGTGAAGTAGAAGTAGTCGAACCCCCAGGCTCCGATGTTGGGGCAGCAGATGTAAAGTAGTATTAGTGGGACCTCCAAGCCCCTATGTGGGTGAAGCATGTGTACAAGTCCGATGATCAAGAATGGCAGAAGGCTGAGACGAAGGTGGATGAGCTGACAATGTGAACCACAGTTAATAGTCATATGGCACTGAAATAGATTAGGTTTAATGCTTAAGCCATGATATCAGAAGGTATAATGGAATAGAGCTTAGCTGAGAATTCAGACAGGAATTGGAGTGATAGTAGATCTGAATGAATGAAGCATCCTGGTAGGAAGCATCCAAGGGATTGAGAGGGAGCTAAGCCCATATGAGGTGTAGGATGTATGGCTGGACCAAATGTAGGTCAGCCAATGGAAAGTACGAGGTGTAGATGTGTGTAGGGCAGCAGTAAAGTGAGAGGAGAGTGGCAGCTAATCCCCCATGAAGGCCAGCATGTGCAGCTGGACCACATGTAGGTCTGCCAGTAAGGTGAGTACAGAGTGGCAGCTAAGCCCCATGAAAGCTTAGCATGCGCGGCCGACCACACGCAGGTCAGCTGGAAAGAGAGGTAGTAGCAATGCAAACAAAGTGAAGCAACATGGTAAGCATCCAGGGATATTGATGTACAATCCTAAGGCATAGTCTGATAGGAAATCCACAATGGAGCACAGATGGTCCTGGACAGATGGAGAGGTGCGAACAGGCAAGGTGAGCTGCAGCATCCAGAACTCAATTGGCATGACTGAAAACAAGACATCCTGGAGTGCGTCCAATCTTGATGGAGAAGCTCGGATGATGGTCCCACAGGAAGGATCGGGAGCAGGGTGCTGAATGTGATGATGGGGTGCATGGCTGAAGTGCAGGGCAGGAGGCCGGAGGCTGAAGGCAAGGAGGCAGCTAGGCCCATACGCGAGTAGAATGAGCTGCTGGACCTCACATAGGTCAGCTGAAAGAAGGAGTAGAGAGCGGCAGCTAGGCCACATGAGGCTTGCAGGACCGCAAACTCACACGCAGGGTAGCAAAAGAGTAATGAATGCTTGCCAGGCTAGGCCCCCACATGGCTGGCAGAAATGACTGAACCTCACGTAGGCCAGATGGAAAGGAGTGAGTGAATCATGCTAGACTCCATGTAGGCTAGCAAGACAGGAGATGCTGGCATGGAGGGCCGCCCGGCACAGGCTGCATCACAGGGCAAGAATGCAGAGCAAGAGGGACTTGGGCATATGCAATAAGAGAACAGCAATAAACAGACTCAGACAGTGGTGCATCTGGGACCATAGCTAACTCAGCATTGCTGTAATAGAGAAGCAATTAAATAAAGCAGTACATGGTGGAGCAATTAGTCAGGTACATTAGAGGAAGCAGAGACTGTCATAGCACAGAATGGTGTAATGATCGGATAAGGTGCAAAGAAGTAAGGAATCTGCTCTAGGTGCCGCGCTGCTCAGAGCTCACAGGATGGCTTTTAATGAATGAATAAGGTGTTTCTCTTTCTCCTCCTGTAGAGAAAGCATTTTGTTACATATCTTACATGCATTTCCTAGCTGTGCTGCCAGAAGTGAGTTTGTAGGCTTTCCAAGGTAAAATACACGGCCAAAAGCAGTGTCTAGCGGAGCAGCAATTTAAATGGCAGGCAGCTGCACTGTTTCAGAGGCTGCAAGAAGTTGTTTGTTGCAGGGTCATGTCTTTAGGCTTAAAAGTAGAACAAGCAGTTGCCTGCCAGACAAATTAAATAATGTTATGTGTGGCAAGCAGACAGGGTTCAGCGGCAGGAGCAATGGCGCCGAAAGAGTAGGCAGTCAAGGTAGTCATGGCAGCAGCGGAGATATATGTAACCCAGCAGGCGGTGGCAGCATGACTGGGAAGGAAGCTGCAATAAGCAGCCAACTGCAGGAATAACAGCGAGAAAGTGGCGAAGAACTGGGGCATGGAGCCGGGCTGCTCGAAGGAGGAAGAGAGAGAGAGACAACAAGGAGACGAGTGCACAGGAAAGCAAAGGGAGCGTAGGCAAAGAAGAGTGCAAAAGGCAGGGAATAAATGCAGCATTCAAGGAATGATCTACAGAACCCCTTCCCCCAAAAAAAAGAAAAGCACACGGACGAAAACAAAACTTGGGGAACAGAAGAGAAGGGAGCTGGGGGCAACCCCAAAAAATAAACAAAAGCTAGGCAGGACAAACGGAGGGTGGGGGGAACAAGGAACAAACAAGAAAGAGAGCAGCCACAGACTAGCAACGGCATGTCAGTGAGTGCGACTTGCTCTAAGCAGAGCGGGTGTCGCCTGCTTGTTTAAATAGGATGTGGGGGAGGAGCTCTTCCCCCACATAACTACAGGCATAGCCCTTAAAATATTATTTTTGCGTCCCCTGGAGTCGGGTGAACGAGAACGGACAAAGCAATAGTAAAGAAAAGTCTTACCTTGCCCATCTGATTCCCCACCGGCATACAGTAAAATCAGTAACGAAATCAGTATCCCCACAAAAGTGGAGTGACCAGAGCAGACTGTGAAAAGCACTCGTTCTTGTTAAGGTTACCACCTACTCGGTTTTTGACCGAATGATTCGGTTTTCTAGGTCCAGATTTGGTCCTCCTGTTTTCACCATTGCAAATTCGGTTTTTATGGTAGGTCAAGCAGCATCTGTTTAGATTCCCCACTAACTGTTTCATTTTCTTCTCATCTGACTGTAAGCAAGTGTCTGACATTTTAGTGTGCTTGCTTGCTTGCAGTACATGTTAATCAGGAAGTGCCTTCAAGAGCAGGGCACTTTAAGAGCCAAATGTGTCCCTGCCTGCTCAGTTGTCACCTCTAACTTCACACCAGCAAATTGGAAAATTATTCATGGCAAGGGTAAACAATACCACCTTAATTAACACCTTCATTTTCCTGAAACTAGACAGGTACCACATTAGGGTAGCTTCCTGTCCCAGTAAGGACTGTACAATGTGTTTCAGAAACGTTACCTGCTAATCCAGTTTTATTCAGAGGTAGTACTTTTTCATTCATTTTGAATGCTCACATGCTTGTAAAACAGATTCTGTTAAATCCTTCTCCATTTTACTTGCATGGTCAGATTACAAACAAATTCTGATGTCATGCAGACCTTTGTTTGTATACCAGTCAGTCTGAGAGGTGTAAAGTAGGGCTATTAAGACCATTAGCAGCAAATCAAACTAATCCTGTCCAGGCTGCATTGTGAGTATGGTCTTTGACTGCTGTGATAAGGAATACTTTTATACCTTTAAATGTTCACCATTATTTCTTTTAGGGTCTGTCCTATATTTTAATAGTTGTTACCCCTTTTGTTGTTAAATTAATAATCTAATATTTTATTTCATTTCTAGCAATACTATGCTTCTCTCTCCTCAGTAGTTATTGTTGTCAATTTTCATACTACTTGGATAGTTCAAGAAGACCAATCCAGGCCTTTCAGAAGAACAGCACAGAATAATGTGGCTACTGTCATGTTAAGCTACAGAAATGAGAAAAGGAAGAGAGAGAGAGCAATAGCTGATGAGATGACAGGAACACAATCTAGATTTGATGGCACTGCAAATTTAGGCAATTTATCAAACATTATTATTTTTTTTTACCAGAAGAGACACATTAAGCTAAAGCTTGTTTATAGGTGCAACCTGAGAGCACAAGAGAATTAAATGATTTGTGTACGGTCACAAAGTATGCAAGTTTTGGCTGTAGGATTCAAACCCTGGTCTCCAGAATTGCACCCCAGAGCTTTAAACCGCTGCGCTATACTGCCTCCATGCTGCATAACACATATCATGCTACCTGCTAAGTATGATTGACATGGAAAACAAAATATGGTATTTAACAGCATAGAATAGTTCCTACCACTTTTAAAAACTTCTGCGACATTACAAATAGCTTTAGAGTAGGAGCAATGGGAAGGACAGCAGCACATCTTAAAATGGCAGATGATATTTGTAATTACAGCTCGTCCAACATTACTGGTGTAGTTTATTTATTTATTGAAAGAGTTTTACCAGAAAAGGCCACCTGATCCAAACTAGCCAGTTGTCAGAGGTGTCCTAGTAGTCACTCGATTTGTCAGCTATGCTGTGTACACAGGATGGAAAGTCCCTTGACCCCCCTCCCAACCCCACCAAATGTTAACACACACTGAAATTTAAAATATGTAAATCTAAATCAAATAAACCAAAAATAATAATCATGATGTAATTTAAAGAAGTTGTACACCTTATATCAGCAGCAATTCTGAATAAATCAAGTGAATCAGAGTCCAAGCAATGCCCTCATTAGTCATAAAAGGGGCGGGGTTAGGGGAGGAGTTTGGGGGTGTGGTTTAGTATTCGGTTTTCATCTCATCCAAAGGTGGCAACCCTAGTTCTTGTGCTTTGCTAGGCAACGTCTGCCCGGACAGCCAATCCCTACAGGGAATATTTGAAGGTTTAGGACCCAGCAGTCTGGGGAAACAAGTGTTTTTAGAGAAAAACAATGTTTGTCAGGAACTCTAAAGTCAAGGAATTAAAATATACCACTAGTATGTGAGGTAACAGAGTCGACTTTGCAGTTTTCGCACAAATTGGCTGCTCTGTTCATCACTGTCCACTCACACAAATGCCAAAGGGGACCGCTCCATTTTTTTGCAAACATGTGTATCAGATGAATACAATCCTGAATATATGCTGAAATATATTACTTATGAAATATACTCCTAAAACCTCTTGTCCCTGGAAATACAACCTAATGAATAACAGTCCAATTAATTGGTTTTGTTTGTTATACCTACTTTTTGCAGTATGCAGAATTGCCAGAAAGCTTTCATTGCAGGGTCCTGACCTGAGGCTGTCTAGAGTTTATTAACAGCTGGCCAGCCCTATTCCTTCTGTATTTACTCTCTGGCCAAGCTAGGGGAGGAGCCTGCTTCCGAAATATCTTCTGAAAACCCTTTAGAAGACTGTTTTTTTGTATAATAAGTACTTGAGTGTGTGGATATGACTGTAATTTATGTATTTATTTTGAGATATAATTAAAACTGTGTTTAAAGAAAAATTATGCTGTTAGCAAGAAAGTGGCGGAGTCTGATGTGGTCACCTGATGGACTCCAGGTATAAAGAGAGTTCCAACTGATGTCCAGATCAGATCCATTGGACCATCAGTTTAGAACTGATCCAGTGAGGTCTGCAAACCCCATTCAGACCTTAAGGACAGGTGGGATAACTACCCAGCCTGCGAACTCTAGCTTATTTCTGGAGCTGAAGTGTCTTCAACTGTGATTTCGCTTTATGAAGCAATGTGTTATTTTTTGCTTTTATTATTTTGTCGTATGAAGTCCACTTTTTGTTATGTAAATCAAATTTTGGCTTGGCATATTTAGCCTTGCTGCACCATACTACTGTGTCTGTGTCCATCCATTCCCACTGTCTCTTATAGACTTATGCCAGGTCTTCTGTGAACTATCCAGGCTAAATGTATAGCAATCAGCAGACCTGTTTTACTATGCTTTTTAGGAAAAAAATATATTGAGCTCCAGCAAATACACACACACACACACACAGACACTGTACACACCATCCTCATGGCCACCACACTCAAAATAAATACTGCAATCTAATATGTTATAAAACAATAGAGAAACTGTTTATGTCAGTAAACACAGGTTCAGTTTAAAGTAGATTTCCTTTAAATATTTCTTATCTATATTTTGTATACTGGATAGTGCAGGGGAGATGCTACATCTCATTGTCATAGGGATCTTCATTTACACATTTTTGCACTGTATTTACTCAGGATGTCCCAGATTAGATGCAATATCTTGTTTTCAGTGGGGTAATGATTTTACCATTTTATAATATATTTATTCAGGGTAGCCTAGTCCAGATGTAAAATATTGTTTTCAGCATGTTCTGATTTTACACAATGCAGCACAATATTGTGTAGATGTAGAGCCCCATTGAAAATAAGATGCCATTTCTTCTGTGAACTATCCAGGCTAAATATATAGCAACCAGCAGGCATATTCTAGGAAAACACATTGTAAAAATGTGTAGAAGGAAGACCACATTGAAACTGCCTCTCAGCAGATCTGCATTGTGCAGATTCATTAGAAACAATGGGTAAAAGCATCCCAAAAGCTCTCCACAGCCATATCGACTCTGACAAGAGTTTGTTATCCTTTGTGACTACCTTTCACACTCTAGTCAATGTTATATTTCATCACAATAAACTGCTTATACAAATAAAGAAAAACTCAATTGTCTAACTTTTGTGTGGTGTGTTTCCTTATTTTGTGTTTTTATTGTCTAAACTTACATTTTACTATCTATTTCCTGTGATGCTTCAAGTCTAGTAATCTCTGAGGCACCTCAATACTCAAAGGCTTTTTGGTCTAGCACTGTAATCCCTTCCACTTCTTCAATGTAGTGCATAAATGGGAGCTCCCCCCAACCCAAACTTATCTGTCTGTAGTCTAAGGTCCACTGTGATCTTTTCCAGTTTATATATTCCTTTCAATATGCTTCTCCACTCCTGTTTTGTGGGTGGGTTAGGGTCCAGACATTTTTTTCTTGTTGTTCTACTTGCAGCTGCTACCAGTATACCTGCAAATGACCTCTGTGCATTTGTTCTTCTACCTTTTGGCAATTGCCCTAATAACAAATGTTCAAATCCTAAACTCCCTCTTGTTTCTATTATTTTCCCATAATGTTCCGTCATATTTGTCCAGTATTCTTGCAGAACCGGAGAACTCAAGATAATGTGGTAGTGGCTGCCCTCTCCTACACGTCCTCTCCAGCACCTGTCACTATGATCTGTGGCATAATATTTGGTTCTTGTGGGTGTGAGAAAAAATCTGCTTAATACCTTCCACCTAAACTCTCTCCTATTATTCGAGGCTGAGGTTCTGAGTGCTCTGTCCCATAGTTGTTGCTATGTTTTTATCCCCCCAGATTCCACCCCATCTCCCTTTCCAATTTATCTTGATACATTGGTAGGGACTGCTCCTTTGTTATTACATATGTTTGAACTAGTATGGAGACATGCTTTTTTCCCAATATCCCTTCTGTGGCTTGCATTATAATGTGGACCAGTGGATGGGGATCTTTCTGTACCTCCCTTGGATGCCCTTCTCCCTTAAGAAATGAGGCAACCTGGAAATAATGAAAGAAGTCTGAATGACTCAATGCATATTCCCCCTGGATCTCTACAAATGTCTTAATTCTCCCTCCCTCTGGAACTGCCGAAAATAAACCAATCCCTGTCTCTGCCATCTAACATAGATGTAGTCCAATCCTAGTGGTGTGAAGTGACTACACTGGGCTACCTTTGTCTTATTCATAAGCTGATCTGTAATATGCAGCTCTCTTTTTACAGTCCCCCACACTTTGTACATCTGTTTTATCCATGGATTACTAGTTTTAGTGGTGGTGAGTATCTGTGCAGATGTTTCAAAGTTCTCTACTGGTTGTGCCCCTAGCTTCTCCTGCCTTTCCTGAGCCACACAGGTATTATTAGGATATTTTTTTGTGCAATCCTTGGCAATAGCTGTGCCATTTGATAGTAATTTTTTAGGTTCAGGAGTCCTATCCCCCCTCTCCAGTCCTTGGGACATTAAAGATCTGCCCACTTTATTCTGGCCCTCTTTCCTTCCCAGATATAGAAATGTAATCCCTTATCTATTTTTTTCCATTCTGTCTGTAGAATATGAAGGGGTAGATTCTGGAAAAGAAAGAGAAATCTGGGAAGAACATTCATTTCTCACTGACTCCACCCTCCCCATCATTGATAACGGGAGTATTTCCCATCTCTTTAAGTCCATCAGTACTTCCCTGATCAATTTACCACAATTTGCTTGATATAGGCATTTTAAATCTAGGGGGATGTGAATTCCCAAATATCTAATACTTGACTTATCCCACTTAAAAGGTATTATTCTATTGAGAGCGTCTGTGCCTGCACCACTCACCAGCAGTACCTCTATCTTGTCTTCATTTATTTAAATCCTGCAACTAGACTATATTGCTGTAGTAGTTGATACAAGGCAGGAAAACTTCTCATGGGGTCTCTGAGGTATAGCATCATGTCATCTGCATATAATTAGATCCTATTTTCCCCCCACCCCACCCCATTGTGATGCTTGCAAGATCCAGGTGTCTCCTTATTAGTTCTGCTAGTGGTACCATGCTGAGGGCAAACAGCATGGGGGAAAGCGGGCAACCCTGTCTGCTGCCCCTCTGTATTTGTAATGGACCCGATACCATTCCATTTACCTTTACCCTTGCCACTGGGGTACTGTAAATGGTGTCCATGGATCTACAAAATTGGTAACCAAACCTATATTTAGGTATGCCTTTTCCGCATCTGTTGCTATCGCTATCTGCTGTGTCTGTGCCTTCCCCCCTGATGTAATATATTTAGACATCTTCAGATGTTATCGCCTATGTGTCTATTGGGAACAAAACCCATCTGATCTGGATGAATGAGTTTTCTAGGATCATGTTGATTCTTGCAGCTAACATTTTTGTGAATATTTTTGAATCCACATTTAGCAATGAAATTGGCCTATATGAGTTGCATTTCCAGGGATTTACCTTCCTTAGGTAGCACTGTTATGAATGCATCTTGCCAAGACTGTGGCAGGTCACCTACCTCCTCACATGAGTTAAAGACTGTTGTCATGATGGGTACTAACTGTTCCTGGAATGTTTGGTAGAATTCCACATTGAATTTGTCTGGGCCTGGGATTTTCCTGTATTCATTAGTTGTATTGTTTGAGTGATTTCCCCTGATGTGACTGAGGCTTCTAACATCTGTTTTTCTGATTCCATTATTTTAGTGAGCTTTACCCTCGTCAAAAATGTCCTGATCCTGTCCTCACCTCCCTGTTCCTCCCCTTCTGCCCTGTATAGTATAGTGTAGTGTAATATTTTTTAAATTCTTCCGCTATTTCTTTGGGGGTATACTTATTACTCCCTTGATTCTGTGTTCCTCCCTTAAATTTTTTCACTGCCCTGTCCGCCTGCTGCTTCTGTAGTTGAAAAACTAATAGTCTTCCTTCTTTGTTTACTTGCTCATAATATTTCTGTCCTATGTATCTTAACTTCCCCTCCGTCTGTTTGTTCACCAATTCCTGTAACTCTTTTTCCACTTGTTGGACATCTCCCAATAATTGAGATGTTACATGCCTCTTATGTTTATTTTCCAGTTCTTCTAGTTTCTGCTCTAGTTTTGATTACCTTTCTCTGTTTCTTTTTTTGAGCCTGGATGCATAGGAAATGATTACGCCCCATTAGAACTGCTTTTAGGCCATCCCACTGCCATTTTTGTTTGGTGTCTGTTATTCCTCTTGTAATCATTAATTGTGTCCTTAATTAGTGTTCTAAATTCCTCCTGCCTCAAAAGGGAAGTATTCATCCTCCAGAAAGCAGATTTGTCCCAGTCTCCTATTTGTATATCTAAGGTTACTGCTGCATGATCCGAGACTATTTGGTTGTGAATTTGGCAATCCTTTATCTTATGTAGGTCTGTGCTGTTACCCATGAAATAATCTATTCTGGAATAGATTCCATGAAGGTTTGAGTACAATGTGTAGTCCCTTGTGTTGTGATGGAGTTCTCTCCAGATATTCACCATGACTAGGTCAGTCATTTCCCCCTCTTACTATTAGGGATGGGCGGACCCGAAAATGTCCTGACCCTTAGTATCAGGATCAGGATCCAGGCCAAAGTCCTGATTAGTTCTGATTTGAATCAGAGCCTTTTGCAAAATGTGAGGAAAATTGAAAATCTGCCATACAATTGCATAAAAACAACACAAAGGCTGATGACATACAGAGAGAATTGTAAACAGCATTCAGGAAATGAAAGCTGAGAAAGTATTAGCACAAATGTGGTGGTCAATCAATTCTGAATACATAGCAGCATGCAACTGCAATCTAGCAGTATTATGCAAATGTATGGCAACTGTCTACCAGCAATGAGAAGTTCAGCTTCCAGTCCAGGTTGCAACCCTTACCCGTGCTAAAACCTTCATACTTTGATTTAATAAATACAACCCCTGCTCCCCCTTCAAATGGGAGATGGAGGACCGAGGATCTACATCCATACTTTTTTGCCCTGCTTTGGGCCTTTAGCGCACATGCATCATGCTTATGACCATCCTCCTCCATCTTTGATCAGTCCATCTGAGATCCCGACCCACTGCCAGACTGCCATCCCCACAACTCCTCTGTCACCTGCTGATGGCTTACAGCTCTCCCCCAAATCCTAGTGCACTACTGGAGACAGGCTACCAGGGTCTGTAATGTCAAACAGGGACAGATTTGCTTTGGCAGGATTTGGCTAGGCAACCCCCCCCCCCAAGAAACTGATATTTTAGGGATGCAAATGATTGCATTTCCTGTGTTATAGAATACTTGTCCATTGTGTAAAGCATATCTTCAGAGCTTTATATTTTTTTTATTTCACTAGTCTCCTCACAACGTCACATCTCCCATGAAACTGCACACCACACTACATCTTGGGTCTGTAAAAATTATCTGACATAACTGCACCAGTTCCCTCGGGTAGCTCAGTTCCCACCTGGCCTTCTGTCTCTGTGACTAACAAGCAAGTGATCCAGAATCTCCCCAGGACACCCACACCTAATGGAGCTCAAAACTTTCAAAAGTGAAAATCTCAGCCGTGTCTGTGCCCGACTTCCACCAGTGACAGCACTTCCTTTTAGAGCCTCCACCCACAGCTGCAATTTTATTGAATGAGCAGTAGCCCAACAAAAAATCAGCATTTTGTCATGTCTCTGTATCCCTACCTGCGCTACTACAGACTGCCTACCTTGTGCACAGAGTAGACAACTGCAACTTGTGAGAAGCTGGACGAAACTGACAAGTAACCAGATTAGCTGTATTTGTTAGAAGGGCTCAGCAGGAATCACTATAAATCAAAACAATCCTGAATATAGCAGGACACTTAGCAACATGTACTGTCCCTAACTGACTAGTGGTTCACCTGGCAGGACTCCACTTATCACTTCCACTTGATCACTCTGCTCACAGCTCCCGCTCCTACCATTCACACTCACAGCTCCTCCTCCTCTTGCCTTGTTCTTCTACTGTCCACTGATCTCTCACTACAACCAATCGTACCTGAGCATGCATGCATGCTCATGGATGAACATTAACATTATGGAAGCTTCTACATGCTGCCATGAGACAGATTGGCAAATGGCTCCAAATCTTAGAAACAGCTGCCACCCTGTCCCATGTGTGCAGGCTTGCTCCCATCTGATTTCTGTTCTCGCGCCCTACCTGTCTGTTTCTCTACCTTAACCTGTGGGGGGACAGTTGAGTCTTTCTTGTTTAATTCCACCACTCCCCTCCTTGGCTAGTTTAAATGTTTGCCAATGAAACATTTAAACCTCTCACTAAGGATTTGAGTCCGCCCCAGATGGATGCAGGCCGTCCCTCCCATACAAGCCCCCATCTCTCCAGGTGGTTCCCCAGTCCCAAATAAAGCCAAACCCCTAAGCTCTGCACCAGCTCTTCAGCCATTCATTGAATCACCTGGTGTGGAATACCCTGACTTTCCCCATGCCTTAGACAGGTAGTACTTCCGAGAAAGTTACTATGTGTGCCATCTGTCTAAGACCCCTCCCCAACTCTGTGAACTCCTTCTGCATAGCCCTCACCTCATCTCCAGCAGATGTACAGAGCTACTTTGTCAACAAAGTTGTCAAAGGACTGGACAGCAACAACACTTTGCCAGTGGCAATCACAACACAGCAACAAAGTGTCGAGGACCACAACGGCACAACATAGGATTTACTGTTTGCAGGGGGCTTCACCCCCACACCCCCTGGAATTATAGAGTCTCAACTCTGGGGGGGGGAGCGGATGTCAGGGGAGAGCGGCGAACACCAGTAGTTGGCGTCTCAGAACTTCGTTGCGATAACCCGTTCGACACTGTGGTTATTGAATGGGTTGTGTTGTTGTGAAGGGTTCATTATAACAGCAACGCTGTTACAATGGTACACTATCCCCAGTCAGGTCATTTGTCACCAGGTGGACAATGACATCTAGCTCACCATCCCACCCTGCTGCCCCAGCAATCCTTTGGATTCACTTCTGATCCTGCCAAGCCCTGGTGCTGGGTAGGCACCTGACCTCCCTGTTTCCCACCCCCAGGACTACCCCCCAAATAACAGAGTCCCCTAGTAGGAGTTGCTTCCTTCTTCTCTGGGATCCCATGCCATCCCCCGGGGGTCTCCACTGTGGAGGATCCATGCATCCACCTTGTCCACCACTGCGTGTGTCTCTAGACAGTCCCACCCTGCCAGAACAATATAGATGTTATGGATTGGAACCTCAGGTTGGATGCGCCTCTGCCCCACCTCACTCACCCTCCCTGAGCTCACCTTTGTCTAACTGACCCTCTTTGCTGGCATCCTTTAAGGCAGCAGATGTGGATTTGGTGGTCCCTGGGTGGGGAAAGAGGCCTCCTGAATCCTAGCCAACTTGGCCTGGAGACAAGCAACTTCATCTCTCAAGCCAGAGAGGTGTGTGCAGATGGGGCAGCACCGCAGTCTCCAGAATGTCTCCCTAAAGACTGCCACCCCACAGCCACTGCATTGCACCACTCCCAACATGATTATTGTTGACTTCCCCTTTTTTCTTCTCTCTCCCCCGCACCCTCTTTTTCTTCTGCCTTAATGCAAGAGTGCAGTTCTAAAGGTGTCTAACTTGTGGTTTTATGCATAGCTGTAAGCTCTACCACCCTGTTCTGAAGCAGGAAGTTGAAATCAGTATCCTGGGTGTATGTCTATAAAGGTGGACTAGCCCAGGGAGGGTGGGATTGGGAGGGTAGTGTGGACCTAATCCCCTTTAACAGCTGTGGAAGAAAAACAATCAGCTCCTTCAATGTGAGAAAGAGAGAGAGAGATCAAACTGCAAAAGATGTAAGCCCAAAACAAAACAGTAACTCTGCTTAGCTTAACGAGAGATGAAAACAAGATATTTAACACTCAGACTTCATCCAGCTCTATAGCTTACTCCATACTTTAAGTCATAATCCTCTGTTGCAATATCACAATCTGTTGCCATGGGAGTAACTGTGATGTCACGGGCAGCGCATTATGAGCTCAGGTAGGGAGAAAGCAACAGGAACAGGTGAACTCTTCAGGAATAAATATCTTGTTTTCATGTAAATGACCTCAGTAATAAAAATATAGGGAGGATAAAGTCAGAACTAAGTCTAAATAATATGTTTTCTCAAAGTTCTTCTGGAGGTGTCAGCTGCTACTTAACAAGCTCATAGAGACAAGGTGTAGAGCGGTAGTGTTCCTCTATCAAAGGGGATACAAACACACCACTAGGTCTCTGCTGGGGGATGGACAGGAGGCAAAGAATACCCCAGGATGGCACAGGGAATCCTCATATGAACTCCCCAGTGTTGAAAGTAGTTTCCAGTTTCTTAGTTTCACACATTCAGCCCAGCTGGCTAAGAGTTGTTTGATTCGGTTTAATGAAAGGTATGAAAATACATCTGGAGGTGAGTCTCAGGTGGTCAGAAGGGAGCAGGGGAGGTTCCCCCTACCATGTGATAATGGCACACTCGGTGTACCTTAACCTTAATTAAGTAACATGCCTAACCCAACAGTCAAAATACTCACATATAATGTAAACGGCCTGATCCACCCTATAAAAAGGAAGAAGAGACCTATATCTGACAAACAAAAGTAGACTTCACAATGCTACTAGAGACTCACCTAGCAGAAGTCAAAAATCATAAAATTACCAAATTTGGGTATCACCAAGTATACTGTTCCTCATATCATACTGGGCGAAGGAGTGGAGTGGTGACATTAGTCTTGAATAGATGCAGCATTCGAAACCACAAAAATCATAAAAGACAAAAGGGTAAACATGTCATTCTTAAAGGTCTGTATAATGCCCAGAAAATTTCATTAGTAATGACATTAGTGTCAGTTTATGCACTATCATCTAGTTGATTTACCTTTTTTAGGCAATTGTTCTTAGTTGTGGAAGAAACAGAGAGAATACTAACATGTGGGGGAGATATGAATTTGACTCTGGAGGTCATACTTTAAGATTGGAAGGAGGAAGATTTAAAGGTAATGTAAGAGGATTTTATTTCACTGAGAGGGTGGCTGAACCCTGGAACAGATTACCTGAGGAGGTGGTAGGTGTCGAAATAGTGGAGGGATTTAAGAGAGTGTGGGATTGACATATGGGGTTGGAGGACAGAGGATAGGCTCCTTGTGCACCGGTGACAAGTAGGGGAGGGGGAAGATGGGCAGACTGGATGGGCCAGGATGGTTCTTTTCTGCTGACACATTACTATGATACTATGATATAATATGGAACACCAAGCAGAAAAAAAGTGAAAGCACTATTGCTGGAAATGGACTTCAGTGGTACTTGGTGACACCTTATGGCTCCACAAAGGGATACACTTTCTATTCAGCCGTACACCAGATCAACTCAAGGTTGGATATTTTCTTGGTCCTGAAAGAGGCAACTTCTAAGTTAAATAGCTGCAAGATAAGACCATGATGATGCGGCCCCAGCTTGAGTACCGTGTCCAGTTCTGGAGGCCCCATCTCCAGAAGGACATAGATAGGGTAAAGGCAGCACAGAAGAGGCCCTAAGAGCAATCAAAATGGTGTAGGGCCTGAATCAAAAGCCCTATGAAGAAAGACTCAAGGAATAAAATACAGTGCATCCCACGTAAATGCATACCCGATAAACACAGAGCCCGTAGAAACACATACATTTCACATGTCCCAATTCTTTTTATATACCTGTATTGTTAGACCTAATAAACGCATAAAGGATCCCATTTAAATACATATTTTTGGCTCTGTTTTTCTGCTCTAAGTGCTTTAAGTACTGCTGAGAGTGTGAACACTGACTGTTCCTTTCACTCTGCTTACTTCTCTATCACTTCGTTATTGTTTCCTGATTAGCTGTTAATTGCCTGCACTATTTAAATCACCTGTTAATCATCTTCCAGCAGAGACAATGGTGTCCCAGGCATCCCTTGTTTAGTAAGCAGGCAAAGGAGTTCGGATTTCAGCTCCATAACATCACTTGTGTCCGTCTCCTACTGAATTCTATGTCACTCATTCAGCCCATGTAATAAAAACTTTATAGATGAAGATTAATCAAGGCCCCTGAAATTCTGCAGTTCTGCGGTTGCGGAATTGCCCGCAGAATGTACATCATTGCCACAGAATATATATAGTGTCAAGAATTCATTTGGGGGTGAATTTTCATCATAATATATTGCTTTTCCATAGTGTCAGGCTTTCTTTCCCACCTCGTTTATCCTGAAGCCCCTCCTCTATGCTCAGCATATGATGTCATCGATGACATCACATCATATTTAGTCAATGACAGGACTGCATTCTACCAGAGAAATTAATAAATCATGCCACAGAAATCAGAAAATGCTGCCGCAGAACACCAGGGGCCCTGAGATTAATAGACTGACTCCTCACCTCCTTTGATGCCATTTCCATGATCTCTCCTAACAAACTTGCAAGGAGCCTGAATGAGAGTTGCTAATTGCTTTAGAAAAGCCAGCAAGTTTTGAAAACGGAAACGGACATAGACAAAGAGATGGACAGTGAGGAAACAGAATACTGTATACAGTCCCCTCACACAGCAAGGCACAGGAATGCTTTAAAAAGCTCAAACACAAGTCTAACCCACTACTCCATGAATCAAAGCACTGAATCATCCTCCCTTCCTCCCTACCTGTATGCTGGCATATTGCCAAAAGCAGGTCTGCATTAAAAGTATATAAGCTCACATAAGCGCATAGCCTGCTTAAATGCACACTTCTCATCCATCCTGAGACTGTGCATTTAAGTGGCATGCCCTGTATGTACTCTCTAGAGGAAAGAAGGGAAAAGGGGGGGACATGATAGAAACTTTAAAATACCTCACAGGTATTAATAAGGTACATGAAAGTAGCATTTTACATAGAAAAAGATGCTTGAGGACAAGGGGTCATGCTATGAAGCTGGAGGGGGAAGACTCAGAGGAGATGTGAGGAGAGACTTCTTAAAAGAAAGGGTGGTGGATGCCTGGAGCAGCCTCCCAGCAGAGGTGGTGGGTGTTAAAATGGTAACAGGATTCAAGCATGCATTGGATAGATACATGGGGACCTTAGAAATAAGGCAAGGGGCCAGCTGGGTGGTACTGAAGGTTGAGGCACTGAACCCCACACCTCACACCACGTTGGTGACCCAGGTTCGGGAATGAGCCTGGGCCACTGGGAGTCAGTAGGGGCGAGAGAGGACTGAGCATCCAGAGGACTGCTCTCCTCTCTAGGGGAGGGAGGGACTGCCATCCTGCCTGCTGATCACCCTCTAGCAGCAGCTGGAGGGAGATATGGGTTGGGAGGCACACAGCCGGTGCATGACGTCGGGGGGGGTCAAGGAGAAAAAGCAACAAACGGAGCAGGCAGGCTCCCAGTGGCCTCAGTGTGCCTGCAACAATCCCAGAATATGGACGCTGGCCATCTGGGGAGGGAGAAAGTCGATGTTCCTTGCCCCGGCCCTGTCACAGGGGGGCAACCCATGGGGATTTTCTGGGAGATCAGTGCAGGGATGCAGGGCCGAGATGTGCTCCCAAGGAGGAGCCATAGCCACCTGCCAGCCCTCCCCTATAAAGAGGATAAAAAAAAGGAAATAAGGTGGGGGGACCAGAGATTGAGTAGGGTCTGTGGTGGTATAGTTGGTAGGGAAAATAGGGTAGACTAGGTGGGTCAAGAGGTTCTTCTCTGTCGACAAGTTCCATGTTTCCATATTTCACGTGGTCTTTCACCCCATGCCCCACTCTCCCTGCAAATGGATTTAGATACACAAAAGAAATCCTTTTTTTGAAGACTAAATGTGTCCCTGCTTTAGGATAAGGAGGTTCCAGAGCAAAACTCACTCCTCAGACAGCAAGCAGTAAGTGAAAACACTGATCCAGAAATTTCAGTGGGAGTATTGTGGGACACAGTGAAAGCCATAGTGAGGGGAAAGCTAATTTCAATACCAGCAGAAAAGAAAAGGAGTAGAATGGAAAAACAAGCAAACCTAGTAGCTAAAATACAGGAATTAGAAGGCCTCCAAGAGCAAAAACTGGATAGATGGGGCAAGGAGTTAAGATAAGACCTGAATAAACTACTGAATTATAACACTTGAACAAAACTTTAAATATTTAAGGCAGTGGTATTATGAGGGAGGGTCAGAGCTCTTAGACTGTGACCCTGCACACTACCAGCCCAGAGAGCCAGGGCACATATCACAAAAATTGCACACTCAGACACAGGGATGAAGACAACAAAAGTAGCACAAATTACAGAAGCCTTTGAACGATATCATGAAACACTGTATGGGGGAAAACAGGAGCAAACACATGAACAGACAGATACTACCTAAACCAAATGAATTTGCCTCAGCTTACTCAAGAACAAAATGAAATGCTCATGGCTCCCAATATGATTGAAGAAAGAGTGAATGTAATTGCAGAATGTAAAGCAGGAAAGTGCCCAGGGTCAGATGGGTGCCCAACTGAATTTTACAAAAAATTCAGAGGACACAGTCCCCCTGCTCCGAAAGGCATATAGAGATGCACTGGCAGAGAAAGGGACAACGTCCCTCACATGAAACTATGCCGTAATATTCATGATCCCCAAGCCCGACAAGGACCTTATCCTGTGCCCATAACACCATCCCATCTCCATAATAAACATAGACTATAGGTTTCTGATGGGAATCCTTATTAGGAGATTGGAGGAAAAGGTTCCACAGCTGGTGAGATTGGATTAGAAAGATTTTGTATCTGGCAGATGTGCTCCAGACAATTTTAGATGCATGATTGCTATAACTGATCAGGTAAATCACACTAAACAGCTTATAATAACTATGAGTATGGATGCTGAAAAAGGACTTGATAAAGTAGAGTGGAACTTTGTGTATAGGGTCTTTGCTGGTTTTGGGTTCTCCCCTACCTTCCTTAGTTATATCCAGACTCTGTATAGAACACCCCAAGCCTACATACGGGCAAATTGCCACCTCTCAGGGGTATTTTAAATTGGGCAGAGGGATACATCAAGGATGCCCAAAATTGTCACCAGTCCTGTTTGTGCTCTATACGGAACTCATAACACAGAAGATCGTTCTATCACAAAAAATCATAGGGGTCATAACTGGACAAACAGAACACAAGATTGCATTATACACTGATAATGTGTTACTGTAGCTGACAAATGTACAGGCATTATTAGACAGAGTTCAATGTGCTTATGCAACTGAATGAGATAATATGAGATGATGCTTGTGTAACTTGATTTGCTTTGTGGCTTTCCGCCTCTTATCCGTGGGATATACCACCCTGTAGGGGTATGACGGAAGGAACCCTAGAGGAGGGTTCCCCCCTACAGGTGCCCGGAATGAATGAGTCAGCTAAAGGTAGGTTAGGAAGAAGCCCACGTGGAAGAGAGATGAGCCGCTGGAGGAGGAGGGGTGGATGGTGGGCAATGAAAAAGAATCCTGGCAAAGTCCAGGCTGTTGCGATGATTTAAGCTCGATGGGGGAGTGACATTTGTTGCTCCGCCCATCAAACCACGTGCTTAAAGCCCTCCCATTTGATGTGCTTATGCAACTGAATGAGATAATATGAGATGATGCTTGTGTAACTTGATTTGCTTTGTGGCTTTCCGCCTCTTATCTGTGGGATATATCACCCTGTAGGGGTATGACGGAAGGAACCCTAGAGGAGGGTTCCCCCCTACAGGTGCCCGGAATGAATGAGTCAGCTAAAGGTAGGTTAGGAAGAAGCCCACGTGGAAGAGAGATGAGCCACTGGAGGAGGAGGGGTGGATGGTGGGCAATGAAAAAGAATCCTGGCAAAGTCCAGGCTGTTGCGATGATTTAAGCTCGATGGGGGAGTGACATTTGTTGCTCCGCCCATCAAACCACGAGCTTAAAGCCCTCCCATTTAATGTGCTTATGCAACTGAATGAGATAATATGAGATGATGCTTGTGTAACTTGATTTGCTTCTGGGCTCTCGCCTCCTCATCTGTGGGATATACTACATCTGTAGGGAGATCGACAAAGGAACCCTAGAGGAGGGTTCCTCCTTACAGGTGCCGGAATGAATGAGTCGGCTAAAGGTAGGTTAGGAAGAAGCCCAAAAAGAATACCCAAAGATGTCAAGCTTTGAAGATGCGAGGATGATGAATGAATTCTGTGAGAAGAAGGGCTAACTTCTTGAGGTGAGAAGGGAAAGCCGGGCCACCATTCACCTCCATCCAACAGCAGAACCTAACTAACTAATGAGAAGAAAGCACTAACTCTAACTAATATTATGACCATTGGCACAGAGGAGAGGAAAAATTCCCTTTGAAGAGGAAACCTCTGGGATCCGAGGCCTAGGTAGCCTTCCCTCCAGGCTGACGACATTTGATTTGAGTAGAGGAAAGCCTGGAAATCTGAAACAGAACTGGAAGAAGAGGATACAGGAAAGAACCAAAAATTAACTGGCATGAAGGAAGGAAAGGAATTAGGCACCTGGAAAGGAGGTAGATTATGAGGACAAGAAGGAAGGTCCGGAACCAGAGGCAACTCAGGTGAAGCAATCAAGGATCAAAACTGGATGAGGTACTATGAGGAGTGAGCAAAACTGGATGAAGTACGATGACGAGTGAATTGAAAATTGGAAGGAAACCATGAAGACTGAATCCTGAAGAACCGGTATGGAACTGGGAGAAGAGGAGGCAGGAATGAAGGGGAAAAGAACTTGAACAAAGGTATCAGGCTCTATGGAGCGATACGAACAATGAAGCTCCTCGAAAGGAGACAGACACCAAGGCCAAGAAGGTGCATCAGGAACCAGAGGGTCAGCGAACCAGAGGGAAAGCGCAGGACGGCAATTGAGGGGAGTCAAATCGGACAAAATACAAGGAGGGGGGGAGCCAAGAGTGGAAGAATCCATGACGGTCAGGACGAGAATAAATGCTAGGCAGAGGGAGGGAACAGGAACAGATGAGGTATGATGAGTGATGGACACCAGGAAGGCAGGTACTGGAGAGCGAGGTATGAAAGGACGAAGGACAATATGGTGGGCAATAGGGTAGCATAGGACCCAGCTGGTACGGGAGGAGAACTGCACGGGGGTGAGTTGGATTAGGCGGTACACAATTCAGGAAAGGCATGGCCAGATGGAGCAAGGGAACAGCACAGACTGGGCAGAAAACCATGCTAAGGCATGCCCAGAGAGGGATTGAATGAGATGAGCAGGTCAAGGTCAGGCATCACGGAGCTGAGGGGCGAAGGTGACGAAGGATCACCAACGAAGGAATCAATGACAGATGACATGGAGCAAGTAGACTCCGTGAAGCAGGAAGGCTCCACAAGGGGGCAGGAGGACAAGCTGGATGAGGTGACACGTAGGCCCAGGTCGATAGAAGGTCGGATGGGGTCAGCCATGGAAGGTCAGAGGATAGGAATGACAAGGCAGACAGATAAATTGTGGCACGAAGAGATAGAAGCCATGACTGGATTGAAACCAGGATGGCTGAGTTTGCTGAAAAAGCCGAGGAGAGGGAGCAGAACGAAGGCATGCTGAAGCAGGAGTAGTTGATGGGGAAAGTGAGGTAGGAAAAAATGAAGCTCAGAGTCAATGGAGGTAGATGAGCACGGGATGACCAAGCCGATTGGCTGCAGAGGGAACGAGACCCATACAAAGCACTGGAGATATACAAATTAATGAACCTAGTAAAGAGAAGGGCGAAGAGAAACATGGTCAAAAAAAGTCTGAATACTACAAGGCATAGACAAGGGAAGCTACATACCTGTTGAAGCTGGTGAATGCAAGCAGAACTACAGGGCACATCCTCAGAGTGGGGGAGAGATAAGGGGAAACATCAGAAAGCACCAATATATGCAGAAGGCAATAACCAGCATGTGGAGCAGTCTACTAGGTGAGAGACTGGAAACTAAGAAGGGTTAGACCTGCAGTGCAGAAGTAGAAAGACTCCCAAGGGAGACTAGTACCGAGGATAACACAGAAGGATGCAGCTGGTAGCATTCAGTTTCTAGCATTGCAGGATGATAAGGTAGCCAAAGGGGAAGGAAGGAAATAGGGGCAGCATCCAAAATCTGGCAAGCTGCATAGTCAGAAAGATCAGAGAGGCGGCTGCAGTGGAAGACCCCAAGGATTCGAAACAGTTTGGTCTGGGAGTAGGCGTGCCGGCACTCTGGGGGTTGAAGAGCCATGCAGTGGCCGGGGGAGCCGGGACCAAAGCCGCCGCCATGTGGGGCGCCATGAAACCTGAAGCAGGGAGCATAAGATCAAATGAGAGGTACGCCTGATTGAGCCAGGTGAGGAAGTAGACACTGAGTCGGAAAAGGCATGAACATGCGATATGAACGAGTAGATCTGGATGAGTGGGTGATGAGAGATCAGAGAATTGAATAGAGTGATGAAAGTAATGAGGCTCCTCGAAAGGAGATATACTCTGAGGCCAAGAAGGCATGTCTGGGACCAGAGGGTATGCAAGCTAGAGGAGTAAGATGCTTGATAGAGCAATGTGATCAAGTAGACTTCTCGAAAGGAGGTAGAGCCAGAAATGAATAGAGCGAAGAGATGAAGTAGGCTCCTCAAAATGAGGTAGATTCAAAAATGAATGTGAAAGAAACTTGAATGATAGTGGATAGTATCTGGCCAGCCCATAGCAAGGGGTGACTGACAGGAAGGCATAGCCAGGAATGGAAACAGAGTTGAATCAAGGTGACTGACACTTCAGGCTAGAGGGAGGCAGCCAAGGCAGATTGACAGAGTGATTGAAAAAGATGAGCAGGTTGAGGCGAGATATGGTGGAATGCAAGCAAATCGGACGATAAGGAGTGAAACCAGGACTGGAGTAAATCCATAACAGCTGATGATGGAATGTATCCAGGAAGCGAGGCTTGATGAGATAACAAATGGGTAATTGAGGACTGGAGTTATGAACCAGATACATGGGCAGGAGGGCCTCAGATCAATGAGGTAGCATGTGAGGTGTGATCGGTATGCCCAAATGAAATATAAAATGAAGGTCAGACGGAGTCGGTGAGGATGAGAAAAGGCACCAGGATGAGGGAGGTAAAAATAGGAAGCAGATGAGTTGCAATGGTGGATGGAAGCTATTGAGGCAGGCACTGGAAAGCGAGGCATGAAAGGATGAACGACTGTAGGGAGGTCAATCGGATAGTATAGGACCCAGCTGACACAGAATGAGAACAGCAGTAGGGTGAGCTGGATGAGGTGGCATGCAGGCCACATTCAATGGAAGGCCAGCTGACAATGGGTGGAATCAGGAATCTGATCTGTGCGGTGTGAGGGCCGCCGATTGATGAGGCAGGCAGACTAGTAATGATAGTTATGCCTAAAAGGAAACATCAAACGCAGGCCTTGATGGGAATTAAACCCCGATAGAGAGGTTGATGAAGACCGAGGCAAGCTGAATGGTCAGCTAAGGCATACAGAATGAGAGACGGAAATAGAAGAATAGTGAGTACAGGCCATACGGAGTCTGCTGAGGTAGACAGATTGGTCATCCAAGGCAGACCGAGTGCGAGAACTGCAGTACGTGATAGGAGAGGGAAACCTCAAAAGAAATGCACAGGACAATGTTTTTTTTTTTTTTGTTTATTATATACGAACTCCCCAAGGTGTCATGTGCTCTAGCTGCTTGCCTGCACCTGGCATTATCATCATCGGGTCATGATAAATGAGGAACACTAAGATGCCTTGTAAAAGAGTACAATGGTAATGAATGATGAGGGGTGCAGACGTGAAGCCAAACTATGTGTAGCAAGGGATCGAGGCGGGATGAGGCAAAGGGAAAAAGAGGAAAGGCATCAGTGGGACCTGACTAAATCCCCAACTTCCATGAACGTCGTATAGCACTACGACTATACACACCCAACGCTAACCATGCTCTGCATAGATTCACTGATAATCCTAACGATGTGAGAGCCAATACTGGACATGCAAACTAGGAAATGAGGGAACGAAGGTGACAGAGCTTGTCTCAGCACAAACAATATAGGGCCTGTAATGTAGATATAAACTTTTTTTTTTTCTCCTCATCCACTCTCAGGCACTGCCAAACCCACAGACCAGAATAGTGGTTGGTAATGTGACAGAAAATAATCATAAATAGCTAGGAGGAAGAGGTATAGATGGCCAGGAAAAATGCATGAGAGAAAGCAGTAATTACCAAAGAACAGGAAATCGTGGGGTATGAGGGATAAAATGGAAATAATACTATTGAGAATGCGAACCACCTATATCATACCATATAGGAGGGAGCTACGACTCGAGGTTTGGAGGTGAAGGTTCTCAAAGGAGGAACTACGACAGTCATAGTAAGGAAGATACATAGTCATATCCAAAGCCAAGGAACGGAGAAATCAACGAAGCTGGAGATAGGATGGTCGGTAGCAGTCAAATCCTTCTGAATGAGGCAAAGTCCCCCGAAGAGCACCAGGGAATCCAAACTCAAGAAGCACCTAACTCACTACAGCTGATATGCAGAGCACAACACCGAACAAGGGGAAGTGAGACATGGGAATCGATGAGCTTACACCAGACAGGTGGAGAGGCCGCCAGCTGAGAGGAGGGAAACTGGGGGCGGGGGCACCCTGGGCAGGACCGGAAATCCAGAGCACTAGCCAGAAATGGAGCAAGGACTTTCCCAACAAGGAAAGATGCCCAGAAACGAAGATGATTGACTCTGTAATGTGAAGCAGTGAAGGGAAACGGCCCTACAGGTGCTAAGCAGGAGTGGCAGCCGGAGATAAGAAAGACCCCCCAATCGGAGGAACAGCACAGTAAGAACAGGGTGGGGGAAGGAAGTGAAGCAGAAAGTAGCACCAGAGGAGCACCCAGCTCAATCGGAGAAGTGAGAGTGAGGGGAAGGGGTGAAAAGGGAGACAAACAGGGGGAGAGGAGCACTCGAAAGCACTGCTGGGGAAGGGGGTGGTGGCGGACAGGACAGCAAGAAATTACAGACAGGCACCAGAGCAGCTGGAAGAACGGTAGACCAACCGGAAAGGCAGAGGTCCAAGTCGGCGGTACACAGAGCTGGCAAAGGGCTCCGACAGACAAGCGGATAGCAGCTGTAAGAGTAAAGGAAGGGAGCTGGCAGAAGAGTGAGAGATACTGCAGCCCCGAAGAGCTGCATTGTCATTTTTTTTGTAAACAAAGGCAAAGAAATACAGATGCAGCAGTCCAAGCTGCTCAGTAGGAGGGGGGGCTTGATATAGGAACGGCAAAAAATGGAAAGCGGGAGGCCAACGGAAAGCAGCTCCTCTGACCATCAACATAAAAGAATCCTGGCAAAGCCCAGGATGTTGCGACGATTTAAGCACGATGGGGAGTGACGTTTGTTGCTCCGCCCATCGAACCATGGGCTTAAAGCCCTCCCATTATGGAACTGGTGAAGGAATCTTCTTCTTACTTATTTATTTATTTATTTATTCAATTTTGGTAACCAGATAAGCCCGCTGAGCCCCGTAGGTCCCTTTTTCAAGGGCAATCCGGAGTTAGTTACATAGTAGAGCATTTCATACACAGAGAAAGTACATAGCAAGTAGTAATAATTGACCATTACAGGTTACACAGTAGAGCATTTCTTACACAGTGAGAGCACACAGTAAGTAGGTGCATTTGATCATTACAGGTTACAATCTGGTCAGCACAGTACAGAGGGTCAGGTCTGTAGTACATGGTATTAATTAGGTAAGCATTCATGCATTAGGAATAAGAATAAAGTATAGTAGTATGGGGAGTGGTCTTAGCAGACAATTAGAACAACATACATTAGACTTGTCTCCGTTTGGCAGAGGACTGGTCTGGCCCGGCCCAGCATGGGGTTGTGAGCTAGTCTCTCCTGCTCAGTGTTCTTGCACACGTACAAGTGCTATTCCTTAAGTGGTGTGCCCGAAGCCCAGATTGGAAGATTCCCAGGGAGGTTGCATCCTGCAATTTTTGTTGGAGCATATTTTACAGTACCAGAGCTGCATGGGCGAAGGATTTTTGTCACCCGCTATTGTGCGTACCCTAGGGATTTCAAAGTGATTTCTCCTAGTGGTTCGGAGCTGTCTGTTTGTCCATTCTTTTGGAGACCAGTAGGCCCATCAGTCTGTCTGGGTGGCTGTTAAGTAGCTTAAAAGTATTACATAACAGTGGGTACTGCAATCGATTTGTAAGAGACAGCCACTTAAGGGAGGCCAGTGCCTCGCAGTGGTGTCTCCTTTTGTGAGATGATGTGGCGAAGCGAGCCACCTTGTTGTATAGTACCTGCATTCTAGTGAGCTCTTGCTTTCCCAGGCCCTGCAGGACAGAGGCAGCATAGGTCAGGGTTGGTAACAGGATGCTGTTGGCTATTGTGATCCTAGTCTCGGGGACTAGCTGAGCATTCAGGCGGTAAAGCAGGCCAATTTTGTGGTGTAGGGTTTTGGTTACCTGGTCAGCCACGGTGGGGGTGCCCCTGTCCCAGGCAGTGATTATAGAAACATAGAAGTGGACAGCAGATAAGGACCGCAAGGCCCATCCAGTCTGCCCATTTCTTTTTCTACCTTATGAATGTGCCATCGGCCTTTGCTCTGTCAATGGCCTATCTATTAATACTCATCTGTATTGCTCCTTTATGCCTATCCCATGCCTGTTTGAAGCCCAGCACTGTATTCATATCCACCACTTCCTGAGGTAGGCCGTTTCATGCATCCACCACCCTTTCTGTGAAAACAAAACTTCCTCACATTACCCCTTAATCGGACTCCTTCTAATCTCATGCTGTGTCCTCTTGTCCTGCTATTTTTCTTATATTGAAACATGTTAGACACTTTCACCTTGTTAATGCCCTTAAGATGTTTGAATGTTTCGATCATATCACCTCTCTCCCTCCTTTGCTCTAGGGTATACATATTGAGCTCCGTTAATCTGTCCTCATATGTGTTCTCATGCAGTCCCTGCACTATTTTGGTTGCCCTTTTCTGGACTGCCTCAATTTGGTTAATGTCCTTGTGAAGGTGTGACCTCCAGTACAGCATGCAGTACTCCAGAAGGGGCCTAACCAGTGTCTTGTAAAGAGGGATTATTACCTCCCTGTTCCGACTTGTGATACCCCTACTAATACACCCCAACATCCCTCCAGCCTTACCTACTGCTTTAGTGGTCTGCTTCAATGATTTCAGGTCATTGGTGATTATGACACCCAAGTCTCTTTCTTTCCTTGTGACTGCCAGCACTCCCCTCCCAGCCTGTAGGTGGTTTCAGGGTTTCTCTTGCCTATGTGCATGATCTTGCATTTCTTTTCATTAAACTCCAGTTGCCACTCTTCCAACCATTTTGCTACTTTATCCAGATCTCTTCTCATTCTGCCCACCCCATCTGGATCATCTACTCTGTTGCAGATCTTGGTGTCATCTGCAAACAGACAAACCTTACCCTCCAGTCCTTCTGCAATGTCACTGATGAAGATATTGAAGAGGACTGGCCCCAGGACTGATCCCTGAGGTACCCCACTTGTGACTTGCATCTCTTCTGACTGAATACTGTTTACCACCACTCCCTGTTTTCTGCCGGTCAACCAGTTTGCCACTCAGTTGACCAAATTCTGACCCACCACAAGCCTACCCAGCTTATTAATCAATCTGCTATATGGAACAGTATCGAAAGCTTTGCTGAAGTCAAGGTAGGCGACATCAACTGCTCCCCCTTGGTCCACCACTCTGGTTACCCAGTCAAAGAAATCTGTGAGATTAGTTTGACAGGACCTTCCTTTTGTAAACCCATGCTGTCTTGGATCCTGTGCTCCTATGGATTCCAGGTGTTGCACTATCCTTTCCTTAAGGAGTGCCTCCATAATCTTGCCCACTACTGAGGTAAGACTGACTGGTCTGTAGTTCCCTGCCTCCTCCCTGCTACACCCTTGTAGAGTGGGATCACATGAGCTCTTCTCCAGTCTTCTGGGACCTCTTCTGTGTTCAGAGACTCACTAAACAGTTCTGATAATGGCTCTGCTAGTTCCACCTTTAGCTCTTTTAGTACCCTGGGATGTATGCCATCAGGTCCCATTGCCTTGTCCACCCTGAGCTTATCGAGCTCTTGTAGGACCCTTTCTTTTGCGAAGGGACTTGTGCACACCTCCCTCCCCCCCCTGTATCCATGGTGCTCAGCTGTGGGCCCCTGCCCTACCTTCTCTTCAGTAAATACTGAGCAGAAGTATCTATTTAGGATAGATGTTTTTACATGGTCCTCCTCCTCCTCACATGCCCCCTTATCCCTTTTGATCTTAGCAATACCCCCTCTGGACTTTCTCCTTTCACTAATGTATCCATAGAAAGTCTTGTCACCTTCTTTTACTGTTCATGCTAGTGTTTCCTCGGTTTGGGCCTTTGCCTGCCTTACTGCCTTCCCTGCTTCACTTAGGGAAGTTTGGTATGCCTCCCTATCTTCATCCTGCTGCGTTCCCTTATACTGTATTTCCTGAAGGCCAGCCTTTTGGCTCTGACCTTTTCTGCTACTCTTTTTGAGAACCAAAGTGGTTTCCTTCTTCTTTTGCACTTCCTTTTCTCTCTAACACAATGGGATGTTGTTTCAAGTATTGCATCTTTAATGCTTGCCCACTTTGCCTGTAACCTTTCACCTGTATTTCTTTTTGCCAGGGCTAGCTTAACTCTGCTGGCCATCTTATCAAAGTCAGCTCCTCTGAAGTCCCATATTTTTGCCTTGGAATGGGATGATTTAGTTCTAGTGGACAAATTGAACCATACCATGTGATGGTCACTGGCCCCCAGGTGACCTTCTACCTGGAAATCTGTGATCCTTTCCCTGTTAGTCAGTACTATGTCTGTTGAGAGACTGATGAGGGCTGTGTCCGCCCCATGGCTTCTTCTGAATCCATGCGGGGCATGTCCTAGCAGTTTGTTTGTTTCCAGGTAGTCTCTGAGTCAGCAGTAGACTAATCTTTGCTGGATTTTGGCTAGCATGCATAGCAAAGAGATGGACCTATAGTTTCCCATGGATTCTCTAGGCCCCCCTTTGTGGATGGGAGCCACATTTGCCTGCTTCCATCTACTAGGTACAACCCCTTCAGTTAGTGACCTGTTTATGAGCCATGTGACCGGGCACACAATGGCTGGAGCAGCTGCCCTAAGCATTTTTGGGTCCAGTCCATCTGGACCGGCTGAAGATTTCTCCTTTATGGACTTGAGGAGGGGTAGCACTTCCTTAGCCCTTACCAGTCTTAGATGAAAGAGCGGTCTGTCTGGGCTCAGAGTGTCTGTACGCTGTTGTCCGACGGGTCTTGGGGGAAGACTCGCCTTATAGTCTTCCAGATTCGTGAAGAACTTGTTGAAGGCTGTAGCCATTTCTTTCCTGCTGTTAAGAGTGCGGCCATTATGCTGTATTGGACCCTGGAGTGGCCTGCCACTGCCTTTTATCAGGGCATTGATGCACAACCAAAATGACTTGGGGTCAGCGAGATTGGACTGTTGGAGGCCCTTGACATACTCCCGTTTCGCAGTCTTCGCTGCTTGCTTGCACTTGTTCCTCTTGGTTCTATAGGTCACCAGGTCCTGTGGGAGGTAAGAGGTTTTGTATTTTTTCCAGGCCTTGTCCCTGTTTAACATCATGGATTTCAGCTCTGGGGAAATCCCCTTGTAGCAGTGGCCTTTGGTTCTTAGTCTCCTCAGGGGAGCGAACCTGTTGGTTGCTGAGATGAAGGAGCTTTGGAAGTACTCCAGCGCTTCATCTAGGGTAGGTAGTAGCCGAATGGGGGTCCAGTCCATATTATGGAGGTGCTGCTGGAAGGCATCTTCAGTGAACTTTGAGAAGTCTCTAGCTGTGAGGAGCCTAGGGGGAACCTTGGGTGCTCTGTTCTTCCAAGTACAGAAGATCAGCAAGTGGTGACTCAGGGCATCTGCCAAGGTGCCAGCCACCTGTATGTTTAGGGGACTGGATGTCAGTGCCCAGTCAAGGGTGGTGAGGTTACCCGACTTGGTATTGTGCCTAGTTGTTTCAGTGATGACCTGTTCCAGGTTCGCCTCCAGGAGTGAGGCTCTGAAGCTCTGCTCGGTGTCAGAGGCCCAGATGAGATTGAAGTCCCCCAGTATTAGCAGTTCAGTGGTAGTACTTTCTGCTATTGCCTTAGTTAGTGATTCAAAGGCTTGGAGAGCATTTTTGGGAGGATGGTATAGGCAGCCTATTGTTAAGTGCTTGGTGAGACCCAGTGTAATCCTAATGTAGATGGATTCAGCACCTGGGCAATTTGAGTAGGGGAGGGAGATGAGAACTGCATCTAGTGTGTCTTTGACATACATGAGTACACCTCCCCCTTTCTCACCTGTCCTGTCATTCCGGAATGTAGTGTACCCTGAGATTTCGATCTCATGCAGTAGGATGTTTGGCTTTAGCCATGTCTCTGACACTGCCAGAATGTCAGGTCTGTACAGCGCCATCCATCCCTGAACTTCATGTATTTTGGGGCGTTAGCTGAAGATGTTCATGTGGGCTATTTTTAATCCTTTGGGGGAGATCCAGTTCTTACTCAGGGTATACCCTAAACTCAGCAAAAAACAGAGATACTAACCCTAAATTTTACCCCCACACACACACACAATCCATGCAAGATAGAAATCCGTTGAAATGGGGACTACAGAAATTTAAATATTTAGGAATCTACCTAAGGGCAAACAATGAATCACTATACTTGGATAATTGTGAGCCTTTATTAAATACTTTAAAGGAATATATAAAAAAGTGATCACTGTTGCCCCTCCCATTACACTTGAGAATTCAAACCACAAAAATGAATATCCTACAAAGGTTCTTATATCTCTTCCAATATGCCCCAGTGAAATTTACACAAACTTGGTTTAAAACAGCACAAAATCAACTATATAAATTCATCTGGGCTAATACCAGGATTAGAGTCTGTAGTAAACTACTACTAGACAGGTAGGAGTGGGGAGGATGAGTGGAACCCTCACTGGAGGAATACTGATTGTCAATGGAAGAAAAGTTGGCCATCCTATGGGGCACCCAGAGTATAATGCACACTGCAAGGACATACAGTTGGACTCAGTAGAGAGAATGCCTCTAAGTGCTCTCCTATTTGCCATAATAACATACTAGCATACTAATTGCCAGCAGATAAGACCAAAAAAATACACTCCTTGCAGCCCTAGGAGTTACATGTATGGTCTGGGAAAATTCCAGAGAAGCCCAAAGTTCAAATTACAACAGTATTGGTTTAGGTGGCTATCATGAGATCCAGCTTTCCCACCCAACAGAGTAGATCCATGGTATAGGAGACAAGCCCCTCAGGATTCTGTTGTCCAGACCAATGACTCCAGGGGTGAATAATGAGACCTTCTGGAGACGTAAAGGCAGAACTTGACTGGAAGATGGCAAGTAGATTTGGATACTTTCAAATTTGAGACTATACAGATGCAAAAGAGGGAGACAGACTATCCTTTCTCACAAATTGCAATACAAAGAAGCCATCTGACTCATTTATCAATTCTTAGTACAGGAAAGGGTGAAGACAGCCATAGTCCTTGTAGGTAGCTGGCAAACAGAAACACAGTCTGAGCTCATGCAATGGGAATGGGAACAAATCTGGAAAGGCTCCTTCTGAACATCCTCCTCTCCACCATGGCATGAATTCACCTGGAAAGTAAGAACAAGATATGTTATCACACCAGTCATTAAGGCAAAGTGGTATCCAACCACCTTGTCCTCTTGCTGGAGGCAATGTGTGGCACCAGTGGGAACCCATACTCATATTTTGTGGACCTGTGAGATACTGAAACTTTACTGGGAAGCAGTGGCCCAGAAGCTTCAAAACATATTTAGTCAGGAGAACTACCAAACTGTAACAATCTAATGCTAGGGCTCAGTCCTACAGCTGTTAAAGGAAAGGAAGCCATCTACCTATGATATATCTGTGTTGCTGTGGCAACAAAAGTCATAGCATGCAAATGGCATCAAACAGAGACCCCAACTCCACAAAACTGGAAAGCAATTATTGGGGAAATAGTAGAGATGGAAAGATTAACTTACAGGGAACAAAACAGAAAAGAGGCCTCTATTAGTAGATGGATTAAGTGGGAATTGGCATAGGGAGAGGAAGAAGCTGAGGAGATGTAGGAGAACCAGCAGAAAGAAACTGCACTACCTACATACATATACAAACAGCAGAGGATATGGCTAAAAACAGAAGCCAAGACAGGACAAGGCCTACCCTACCAATGAGAGAGGGGCAGGATGAGGAAACCAAATAATATACATATCTGGCCATGTCATTGGAACAGACACAGAAGTAGCAGTAAAGTAAGAACTTACTGTAACAGTAGATCTTCGAGAGACTGTCCTCCATTAGGCCACACCTTTGGAATTATAAGCTGTCAGCATCAGAACCACTAGGAAACTTTTTGCAAACCAGGGGCTGCCCACAATGACATGACCAGTCAACATGTATTTAATGTGGGTGGCCCCATCACTCCTCAGTTCCCCACCTGAGATTAGCCTCAGAGTACCACCAACCATGAGGCTAGAGACAGGATGCCTGGAGTAAATCTTTAGGCACAGCATCTGATATAACCCTCAGGATATAGAACAGGGGGAAGGAGGGAGGGCACAGCATGGCCTAAGGGAGGAGATTCTTTTGAAGATCAGTTACAGTAAGTTCTTACATAACTGCTCTATCTTCATCGAGGATATCTCCTCCATTAAGCCACACCTTTGGAACAACTCCCAAGCAGTACCAAGTAAACTGTGAGGATGGCACAGTCTGATATGTAATCAGGACAAAAGGCATTGCAGTAGGAAAGCCCAAACCAGCACATCTACAAGAGACAAAGTCCAGCCTGTACTATTTAGTGAAAGTGTGAACAGTGCCCCATGTGGCTGCATCATGTATGTCTGCAAGAGGAATATTTTTGATATAATCAGCCACAGTGGCCATACTCTTGTGACGTGACCATGAACTACACCTGGAAGTTTCAAACCATACTTCCTATAACAGAACGTATTGTAATGTGCCAGCCATTTGGACAGGCAATGTTTACACACAGGAGCACAGGAGCGCCCTCTTTCCCAGGAGTGAATGAAACATAAAGATGTAAAGGCTTTCTGCAGTCCTTGGTGCGATCAGTATATAGTTTCTTAGTATTCTATGTACATCCAAAGTATGGAGCAGTACCTAACCCTCATTGCTATGCTCGGGATAATGTACAAGATGTATTGTTTGATTCAGTGTAAATTCAGATACCACCTTTGGTAGATACTTAGGGCTCTTCTGCAAAGACTCTGTATTTGTGAAAAATAAAATAAGGAGGCTCACATGTTAATGCCTGAAACTCAGAACTCCCCTGAGCACAGATCATCACAACTAAAATTAATGTTTTAAATGACAGAAAACGTAAACCACAACTCACAGCAGGCTCAAAAGGATCCAATATCAATTTCTCAAGAACAAAATTCAAAAAATCCTAAGAATTATGGATGGAGGTTTCAGGTGAAGAATACCTCTCAGAAACGTACAGGACACCTCTTGTTGGGCAATTGTATGACCATCAGTAGGGGCACTGAATACTGAAACAGCAGCCAAATGCATCTTAAGTGAGGAATACTGCAGGCCAGAGTCAGACAGGGAAAGCAATTATTCTAACACAGCATTCACAAGACATGTAAAAGGGTCCATATTTTTTTTTTATTTTTTATTTAAGTTATTTAAAAGTTGATGACCGAGAAAGGCACCATGAACTAAAGGCTTGTTTCCAGGTGCTGGAATATGGGTGGAGAGTGGCACTCTCCATCTGTATTCCAGAACGAAGCTCACAAAATGAAGCACTTCCATTTTAGGGAGTAAGTATGTCTCGTAGAAGGTTCCCTAGTCACAAGCAGAACATCAACAACTTACCAAAATATGTGATGGCTATGCTTTCAGGAGCTATGAGTACAGGTGTAGGGACTTCAGGCCTGGATAAACCAGAGGCCCCATGCCCTTTGTCAACAGACCCCAACACAGAGGTAGAGGGACAGAAGGCTGTTGAAGGAGCGTAAACCATATCTAGTTATGCCAGAACAGAGCAATGAGAATGAGAGTGGCACTCTTCTACCCACAGCTTGCACAGAACTCTCTGTACTAGCGGAATGGGGGAAATACATATAGGAATTCCCCTTTCCAGGAGAGGAATAACACATCTTGCTAAAAATCTCCAGGCCTGGAGTGAGCAGAAATGTGGCAGGTTTGAGTTGTGTGGGGATGCAAAGAGGTCCAACTCTGGATGACCCCATCTTGCGAAGATGTTATTTACCACGGAGGACATCAGTTCCCATTTCTAAACTGGGACCTGCTTAACCTGTCTGCCAAGATGTTTTGTAGAACTTGTAGAAACATGGCCAACAGATGAAGGCCATGAGATGGAGCCCAGTACCATAGCCTCATTGCTTCCCTGCAAAGGGTATAGGAGTGAGCGCTCCCTTGTTTGTTGATGTAATGCATCACACTGACATCTGTCTGGATTAGCAAAGGACCAGGACAGAGATGATCTTGAAAGGCCAGGAGGCTGTACAGGACAGCTTGGATTTCCAGGGTATTTATATGCAGCTCGACCTCCACCTTGGTGCATGGCCTCTGCAACCGGTAAGGGTCGAGATGAGTACTCCAGCCAGAGCCCATGACATCTGTGGTGAGGATCTGTACAGGAGTTGGTACAAGGAATGGAATGCCCTTTAGTAGATTGTTGTGATCAATCCACCATAACGATACTCTGTGAAGAGGAGATGGACAAGAACCATTTGGTCCAGCTCATCTGTCAACTGATCCCACTAGAACCTGAGCACCCATTGGGGTATCCTCATATGAAGACATGCAAGTGCACAGTCACTATGGCCCCAGCCATGTGGCCCAAGAGATGCAACATTGTTTGTGCATAGACATTGCAGATCCTGTATGCCAAGTGTGTCCAAGCAATCAAAGTGTCTGTCCTGTTCTATGGCAGAAAAGCACACCCCTTCTGTGTGTCCAAGACCTCCCCTATGTATTGCAGTCTTTAGCAGGGAGTTAGCACAGACTTTGGCACATGTACTGTGACCCCCAAGTTGTTGAACTGATATGTCTAAGACATGGTATGTAATAGAGCTTCCCTGGAGCTGGCCTTCAGGAGCCAGTCATCCAGGTAAAGGAAAACATACAGGCCTTCCCTGCAAAGGGCTGTTGAAACAACTGCCAAGCATTTGGTATAGACCTGTGGCACAGAAGACAAGCCAAAGGGCAACACCTTGCACTGATAGTGTTCACCATCCAGCATAAAACAGAGGTACTGTCTGTGAGATTTCCTGATCTTTACGTGAAGGTATGTATCCTACATGTCCAGAGAGCAGACCCAGTCCCCCTTTTGCAGCAGAGGAATCAGAGCCTGCAGGGATGCCGTTCAAATTTTTTGTATTAAATCTATAGGTTGAAATCCCTTAGATGTAGCACAGGACACAGATCCCCTGTCTATTTCAGAACTAGGAAGTATCTGGAATAGAACCATTTGTTTCTCTTCTGAGGAGGAACCAATTCTATAGCACATTTTTGAAACAAAGTAAAATAACAGGTGGCAATGGCTTAGTTGACGGTGTTTCCTTCAGCATGCCCAAAGATGAGGCTTGATGGCAGGAGAAAGAACTGATGCGATGGGGCAACCCATGTTATATATGAATAGGTACTGCCTGTTACTGTGGGTGGCCCCTGGCTAGCAAAAAGTTTCCAAGTGGTCCTGACACCAACGACTTAGAGTTCCAAAGGTGTGGCCTAACAGACAAGATATCCTCAATGAAGATTTGCACTTACACACTCCTGATTGCCACCAAAGATTCTCACCAGTCAAGATGGATATTATAACAGACATTAGAGTGAAATACCTTCATGTTCATGTTTAGTGCTGTATCTGAAGTTTAAAGTAGTTTTAAAAACAGAAAGGAAAACTACAATAACAAATGTCACCGGAACAGACTTAAATTTACAATGTTAACTGCATGTATAATTTTGTAATACGTGCTACACAGTCTGTACTAATGCTGATAGCATTTCAGTAAAGAAAGTATAAAAAGTACTTGGGCATTGCTCAGACATGAATTAGGAATTCTGTGGGTAAGTGCATTGGGGCAAAAACTGGCAATGTTTGGATTAATTTTGCTGAGTTTAACTGCAGAGAAGTAAGTACTATGTAGAATATTGTACTGGATTTGTTGAAGTTTAGAAGAAATTAGACATATGGGAGAAAAAATATCCTTTGCCAACTATCATCCAATATTTTTTCATGCAATACAGTTTCCCATTTAGACCTTCGGATAGACAAGTCATTCCATATTAAGGAAATATGAGTATAATAGATATTTTATGTACACTTTTATGGTGTCCAGGAGTCAGTAGTTCCAGTATAGGGGAGCTATTAGGGGCAGAATAAGATTTATTATTTTTGAAGATAAAATCCTGTAGTTGCAAGAAACTGACATGAAACTGTTCTTGGAGCTGTATAAATGTTATGAGTTGACCATCCTGATAGTAGCCCATATGGACTATCAAGTCTGCTGAATGTGCAGCTAGCTCCCCAGACCGCAGCTGTCCCACCCACCCCTCCCTCTCTTCCCTCTGGCAAATTGTCATTACTACTTATGCAGACACCCCCATGCCCTCTCCCATGCCCTTTTGAAAGAACCCACTGTCTTACATGATACCACTTCTACCAGTAGGGTATTCCATTTCAACACTGCCTTTTCTGTGAAATAATGCTTCCTCATCTCTCTATTAAATCTACCCCCCTCCAGTCTTAGCCCATGACCTCTTGTGTCTCTTCCCTTCCTCAGCCTAAATAACCCATCTGTTTCAGTTTTGCTAAATCCCTTCAGATACTTGAACAGTTCAATCATATCCTCCCTCTCCCTCCTCTCCTCCAGGGTGTACAAACTCAGATGCTTCAGTCTGTCCTGATAGGATTTGTCTTGCATCCCCTGTGTCATTTTTATCACCCTACACTGCATCCCCTCTAGCAGCCAGATATCCTTCTTCAGATATGGCCTCCGGTACTGCGCACAGTACTCGAAGTGCTGGCCTGACTAGAGATCTACAGAGGGGCAGGATCACATCATTGTGTCTGGATGAGATTCCCCTTGCAATACATTCCAGCATCTTGTTAGCCTTGACTGCAGACTTTCTGCACTGGGCAGAGTTGTTCATGCTCTCAGTTATCATCATCCCCAGATCTTTCTCTTCCTCAGTAATCCCCAGTCTCACCCCACCCAAACAGTATTCTCTCCTCAGGTTTTTTGCCCTGAAGTGCATTACTTTATACTTCTTCACATTGAAATCCAGTTGACACTTCACCAACCACTCCTCCAGGTTGGTTAGGTCCCCCTGTAGCTCCATCCACCCCTCAACATCATCCACTACCACTCCCATCTTGGTATCATCTGCAGACAGATTGATTCTGCTCTTAATGCCATGTGAGATATCTGATATGAACAAATCAAACAATACTGGACCCATTACAGAGCCCTGTGGCACCCCACTTGTCACAGGCCTCTAGGGGATGAGAGTTCCCCCCTCACCACCACTCTTTGCTGCCTCCCCTTCAGCCAGCTTATAGTCCAATTAGCCATCTTCACCCCCACCCCCACAGATCTCAATATCCTTCTATGCCACCCACGAGGCACTGAATCAAAGGCCTTGCTGAAGTTCAAATACAGGACATCCACTGCATGGCCCCTATACTGCTCCCTAGTTACCCAGTTATAGTACTCTATTAGCTTGGTCTGTCAAGAACTCCCCGAGACGAACCCATGCTGCTGCCCATCCTGGAAGCCATTAACCTCGAGAAAAGACAACAATGTCTCCTTCAGGATCGCTTCATAAGTTTACTCACTATGAAAGTGAGACTAACAGGTCTGTAGTTTCCTGGGTCGTCCCTTGGGCAACTCTTGTGAATCAGCACCACATGAGCCATCCTCCAGTCCTGTGGCATACACCCTGTGTCCAGAGAGGTATTGAACAAGTCTGTCAGTGGTCTGGCCAACACCTCCACCATCTCCCTCAGCACCCTAGGGTAAATGCCATCAGGACCTGGTGCCTTGTTCATGCTTAGTGCTCTTAGACCCTCTAGTACTCTGCTCTCTAAAATCTCCCCATCCATCATTCCTTCCCCCCCTTCCCCCACCATCTCAGATCACTGAGGCAGTGGACCATCCTCCACTTGGTCAGGTGTCAGCGTGGCTCAGTTGGTAGCACATCCACCTCCAGATTAGAAGATTGTGGGTTCTCATCCCACACCGGGATTGGACTTGCATCTAAAATGCTGGCATCTGAGTGTAGTATTGGGGGGTGCTGTACTGCTGAGGTGTGCCGTCCTTCAGATGAAATGTTAAACCAAGGTCCCTTCTACCCATCCTGGTGCTGTCCTGGTGGGTGTCTAGGTTGAAGTAAGTGAACCCAGGGCACTCTTCACAAAGAATAGGGGACATTCCTGGTGTCCTGGCCAACATTCCCCTCCCCATAAACCGGTTCATGCAATTGTCCAGGCTGTGTGTGGGTTCTGATGTTCGATATGGCTGCCACTACACATTCAGTCACTTCACTACCAGTCTGGCACTGCTTGTAAAGCACTTTTGGATACACTGTGTATGAAAAGTGCTATATAAATGCTGATTCTTCTTCTTCTTCTTCCTCCTTGGTGAACACAGAGCAGAAGTAATCATTCAATGCTTCTGCCTGTTCTGCACCCCTTTTCCATCCACCTCCCATCTTAATCCACACTATTTAATCCCTGCAGCTCCTTTTTCCTTCACATATCAAAAAGCCCCCGCCCGATGCCCTGAGCCATCCTTAACTCTCTGAGGCCTTGGCCTCTCTTACTAGTTTGGTTACCTCTCTGGATCTCCTCACATATTCATCCCTGTCCTTCCCCCTATTGGTCCTCTTGAATTTCTGAAATGCCGCTTTCTTTGCCCTCACTCCCTCCAAAGCTATTCTGTTTAACTAATATGGCTTCTTAGTCCTACTCTTCTTGCTCAGAGTCCTGGTGCAGGCCTCAGTAGCTTCTTTCAGACCAAGTTTAATGATATCCCACTTCTGTTGTGCATTCATCCCAGTCTATTCTCCTTTAGGTGCCCTATGAGGATTCCCCACATCTTCCCAAAGTCCGCCCATCTGAAATCCACCGCCCTTGTCACTGATCCTATAGACTCCCTGCTCAAACAAAGTGTAAACCACACTGATAGGTGGTCAGTCCCACCTAGAGGGCCCTCCACCCTAAGTTCCCTCACCGCCTCCCCATTGGAAAGTACCAGGTCGAGTGTATTATCTAGCCGGGTCAGCACGTAAATCCTAAAGAAATAATCGATTGGTAAAATTTATAATTCATGGAGATCAAGTGAATAAAGGGAGATTGTATTGGTCCACCCAATCAACATATGGCACTTAATCCATATATGGCAGGAGGAAACTTTTGAGAATAAAATAGAAGTATATTTTTTTTAGAGTAAGATGCAAACAGGATGTGTGGCAGATCTTTATAGGGGGTTCTTGAAAGTTCTAATAGATGGATAAGAATGCCGGGGTGCTTAAACCAACTTTTTAATTGGCTAATCTGGCCTACATAATAATACTGTATGAACCTGGGTAAGTTTAACCCCCCTTTGGCCTTTGGCAGAGTCAGTTTTTGCATGGTAATCAATGTCTTCTCAGATCTGACAGAAATTTGATACCAGCTCTGTTCAGAGTATGAAAAAATGGTTCTGGTAGGGTTATGGGTACAGATTGGAACAGAAATAATACTTCAGGTAAAATTAACATCTTTATGACTATGACCATTCCTATTAAAATCCAAGGAAGGGAGGTTTACCTATCCAGTCAACACATGATTTTATTTAGTATTGTTAAAACATTAACATCATTTATTCTTTGGTCTTCGTTGGGAACTTTGATGCCTAAATATGACATTTTGTTTATCTCCTATAAATTATTATTAGAAAGACTGTCTGGAATTGAAAAATTAACAAGGGAGAGCATTTCTGTTTTTTTTTTTTTTTTTGGCCAGTTGATTGTGTACCTGGATGCATCACCAGATTTGATAATTATTTTTTTTTTTTTAATTAAAATTTATTGGAGAACTTTTTTCCCCATAGAGATACATATATTAAGACAAATAGTAAGTCCACTTCTACTCTCTTACACAGTATTAACACCGGAACCAAAGGAAAGAAGAGGAGAAGACACAGAGAAGGAAAGCAGGAGAGAAAGAGAGGGAGAGATAAGATTAACAGCTGAGAGAGTGCCTTCAAACTTAGAAAAAGAGGAAAAGAGAAGGGAGAAAAACAGTTAAACATTATAATTGCTGCCAGTAAGTTATTGCCTCTAACAGAAGTTGAAGATACCTCGGTTAGTGCTAAAGGCCCAGACTTCCACAGTCCCCCTAATGGTACACTTATATTAAATGTACCTGATGAATAGGACATATCCAGAAACTTATAATAAAACAACTCTGAGTCTCTGAAGTGAAGAGACCTCCTATCCTCATATCTCAGTCAGAACATCGGACTGGACCTGGAGAGTCTTCTCACACATATCTGGCAAGCAACTCTAGTACAGGTTTCCCCTCCCAGGAGGCCATGAAATGCAGAAATGGTAACCATCTCCCTTTAAATTTATCTAAAGATAGCCTCAACTTAGCCATCAGATATTCCATGTCTAGGATCCTGGTGCTAATATCATACCAAGTAGTGACTGTAGGCTCTGGAGTGTGAGTGTTTGTGTTTTACTGCCCAAAATGGCTGACCTAGAAGACAGACAGAGGATGGATGTGTTGGGAGCAGGGGAGCCAGCCTCCTTCCCTTTTTCTTCACCTTTAGAGGCTGATTTGGAGAATAAAATGGCATTAGTAAATGCTGTTGTTGATGTGGAGAAGACTTTGCACCAGCACAGTGATATAACAGAAAAGCATGATATATCTCCTGTACATAAAAAAATAAAAGAAGAAGAAGAAAGACTAAAGAGAGCATTGGAGGAGCGTAAACAACATCTCCTATCATTGGTGGCAGAAGAAGAAGAAGAAGAAGAAACATTTAGGATTCAGAAGGAGAAATTAGCTATGGATTACTGCACTCACCAAACACTATCAGGAACAGTGTGGGTTCTTTTGAAAGTGCTCTCAAGCTTGCTCACCTGCTAAACAATGCTGGTGATGACATAGGATCATCAAAGGGCCAAGACTGCCATGCAGTATCTCAAAAAGACATCAGCAATATAAAAGTGGTGAGTATGGAAATGAAGATGGACATACCGCAATGAACAACTGAAAACATAACACAGTCAAATGTTTTATCATACACGTTGGAAGATATTGACTCATCCCAAAATTGAACCTGATAGTCATCACATGGGCGAACAGCTTGCCCCAGGAATGCTACAGCAGCAGGTGGCATCATCTCATACTGATAAGCTATGGCAGCAGCATTTTGAGGAAAAGCAAAAAAGGAGAGGGGGTTTGGGGTCAGCCATGCCTGGAATGGCCCAAACAAGACACAGTCTCAGCCTAAGACATGACCTCCACCCCCCCGCCTCCACTGTCCCTACCAGGAAATATCTGTAGAAATGGTCAGCAGAGGTACCCCTTTTGGCAGACAGGTGGATGAGGGCTGCTGATGGAGTCTCCTGTGTCCCACAGGATCCAATGTGTTACACGAGGAAAGAATGGTAGATAAGAGAAAATGGCAGCAGTATGGAAACTGTTAATGAGAATGATAATATAGATTGAAATGAGGATAATAATATGAGAATAAGCCCTGTCACGTTTGATAGAGAACAACTACAAATAGGTGGGGATCATAATATACAGAAGCAAACTTGGACAGTGAGAACAATCATTGTGGAATACTGCAAGCTTATATCCCCACGGAGACACTTGAGATTAATATTCAGAATAATACAGAGACTGGCGACAACTCAAATACTGTATCAGACTCAGGGGAAGGTCCCTCAAACAATGTACAAACCGCATCAAGAGCTCCGCTATGGCCCCTGTTACAACGGGTGAGAGGGCATTTAAGACGTCAGCCTCTTTACAACACAGGAGGAGCCTGCACAAAGAAGAAATGCTGTAAGACTTTGATATCAAGGGGATTAGGATCCTCATCCAGACAGAATATATGTAATAAGAAAATTACTGAAAAATGTTGTTGTTTTTTTTTCAAAAGAGCTATATGCTATCATTCATATATCAGCAAAAACACTTTCGATGTTAGCCTTAAAGCACTGAAAGCACTAGAACACTTTTGGGTAAAATATGATAAAGTGAAAGACACTGTGCTGTGATGCTTTCACTGTCATCCCCCTGTCCAAACCTACAGTAAAAAACAATTGCAATATTATTCCGTAACGAAGGAGTAAATGTGTCAGATATCAGTTACTGGCTAAGGCAACAGTGTAAACAGTGTGAAGTGCTTGAAATACCAGCACCTGTTATAGACAGCAAGCAGGTTTCAACTGGAGGATGGAAATTTGAGGTAAAACAACATCAAACAAATACCAGTATTTGTCCTTTACTAGGGAGTTTTTTTTGTTTTTGTTTTTCATTTAGCAGGGAGTTTTTTCATTGGAACAGCATGGGGAGTGTGTTTTTATTCTAGTCGTGTCACTAATGTGGTGCATGTATTCACTTAGGTTCTGCTTTTGATGCAGAAAAATGCCATAGTTGCCTGGAATGTGGTCATTCTAGTCAGGGCAGTGTGAACCCCTTCAAATGCAACTTGTGCAAGAACCAAGGGCATTCTTTTAGGCAGTGCCCATGGGCCTCATACAACAGATGTGATGGTCTGAATCAGGGTGACTGGATCATAAAGGGGCAAGCATAAGGGATATCCAAAGGTAGGTTACAAAAATTGGCAGATGTACAGGCAATGCCACAGGAGGTCCTACAAGACACAATAACCCAGGAAAGACCTGTAGCCTCAGCATCTTGGAAACTTCGCTCAATACCAATGCTACCACAAGAATAGGAGATGGCTATAGACTACAACATCACACAACAAGAGTTACATTAATTAACCCACGCACCCACAGAAGAATCCAGATCAGCAACAAAAGGTAGTATGCTGGCCCCCTCCACAACAGGCTGAAATGATTGTAATTCCTGTTTAAAAAAATGAAGTAGACAGAAGAGAACAAAATGTAAACCTACTAAACCTAAGGTTAAAAATAGATATGCAGCACTGACATCTGAAAACAATGGGGGGACACTGAGGAAAAAGAGAAACTATGAAGCATTCTCACCATCCTCACAAAAAGACCAATTCTCTGATATCAAGGACTCACAGGCAGAACAATTAGCAAAAAGAATAAGAGTCAAGACAAGGTCCCAATCTAGAAAGATTCTAAATTTCTCTATCTGATTACTAAATATGAGTAGGACAACACATATAAGTATCCTGAATGTAGATAGTATGAAGCCATTTAAAGAGTGAATGTCCACTCTGTTGGTTTTGAATACGCTTCAGGTAAACATCATCTTTTTACAGGATACTACATTAAAAAGACAATTTATGAGGTAACAGCTGTAAAAAGGGTACGGTTATAAGGGTCGTCCTTATGGTTGTAAGGTTCCAGTAGATGTGATGGAGTATGTATTTTCTTTAGAGGAACAACATTTAAACTCCAAACTGTCATGGATATCACACCTGGGAAGGCATTATTAATGGATATGACCTATGGGTAGCAAAATCTTAGGGTCATAAACATATATGCACCTCAGTCTAAGGCACATGCATACCATTGTTTCAAGAGGTAAAGTCCATATTTACACACAAGTAAATTATTAATTTTGGGGGAGATTTTAATTTTCATTTAGTAGTAAGTATTAGGGGAGGAAAGACTAAAAACATTTTCTGTGGTATGGCTTATTTAAGAGGTATGATGCAGGTAGCTGATCTACACAATGGTTTGCTATTAATACATACGACTCCAAGCTCTACTTTTACTAAAGGAAGACAGGCCACCAGAATAGAATACATATTTCTATCTAAGCAGCTTAAAATTAGTAGTGCAAAAGTCATTGTGGACATGGTAGAAACATCAGATCATCTAGCAGTATGCTGTAATTGTATTCTAGGACCACAATCTCCCCAATAAGAAACCATGGAGAGTAAACACAACCTTACTAGATAAACAGCCATTAGTAGAGCAATGGCATGATGTATTTCTAGCACAGTAGTCTGCATTAAATACATATGACGATTTAAGGACATGGTGGGAGGATTCTAAAAAGGAATTTAATGCATTTTTTTCAAAGAACTGCCTGAAAACTGGGAACTGATAAACACTTGCAGTGTCTAAAACTTGGAACACATTTACACAGACTAACATACAAAATATATGAAAGTGGGACTGACCTGTCTGAGCAAACTGAGAGTGTTAAACAACACATGAAAGAATACCAATATAATAGGACTGAGGAGGCCCAAATGAGAACTGATAAGACAGGGATAATTAAGCAATAAACCACGACAGGGTGTTGGTGATGCTGGGTTTACCCACGCCTGGTGTGGTTCGGTCATGAGGCCGCAGGCTGAGTGACCAAACCACGCCAAGCATGGGTAAATCCCAGTATCACCAACACCCTGAAGTGGTTTATTGCTATTGTACAATGTTCCTGTTCATTTACTGTAAGATAAAATAAAATAAAAAATATAGTTTTTGTTAGTTGTAGTAGTTTTAATTGAATTTATTATTGCGCATAAAAAAATAGTTCTCTTTTGGTGCTGGATACAACAGTGCCTCACATATGTTTCAGGTAGGAGACGAGCATCGGAGAGTTCAGTTTTTTTTTTTAATTGAAACTTCATTGTCAGAGAAGTGAATTATTGAAGGAGCTGTGCAGCAGACTGTAAGCAGACTCTGTGACCATCACTTTTGTGTGTTTCAACTTAAGACGGTGATAGCGTGGTTGCTGCCACAGCGCTGAAACCGCGAGAGGTTTTTGATGGGTACCTGTATCCGTTTTCACGTCATGATATTTTTTTAAAAATCTGTGAGGAATACTGAAGTGGAGAAAGTGGTTTTGCAAAATTAGGATATATTTTAGTTTTTCTGTATGGCGCAAACCACTTGTTTATGGGAGTCAACTGAGAAGTTGTCGGAGATGACGGAAGAAAGTCGAATTGAGGGTTAGATGGGAACTGGGCAGAAGTGGTTGTGGGGCGTGGGGGAATAATTTCACAGTACTAGACTGTTTCACTATGAATTGGATCGGGAGTGTTGTTTTCTACGAGTTTTAGTTTTGAATTAGGTGTGGTGCAGTGGCAGGTGTGTGAGACTGCTGTTTAGCAATGTTTAAATACGCCGGCTTTTTCGTGGTTGGGGTGACAGTGATTTGAGAGATGCGGCTGACTGACACCTTTTGCGTTGGTAATACTAGATTTTACAATGCTTGGAAGGTGCCAGTTAGCCAATGGGAGTGCTAGAATATGAGACCCCATTGTATAATGCCATATCTATGGTACAAGGGTATGTGGGAGAAAAATTTAGCACTTCACAGAGATGCAGGACAGATACAGTAACATTCTTCAGGATGTGGATATACCAGACATCCCAGGCAACAAACAGCAGCAACTAATGTAATCTATTCAGCTAGAAGAAGTTGAATCAGCTATTAAAGCTCTGGATAACAATACAGCTTCAAGGAATGATAGATTATCATCAAAGTTTTATAAAGTATTTCTGGGTCATTTGGCTCCAACAGTGCAAGTATTATCAATCAGTCAATCAATCAATCAATCAAAGTCTTTATTTATCCAGGTGGTCACCGTTGAGCAATGCTCATTTGCAAGATGGACCTAGTTAGAACATGTATACAAAGTTAAGAGCCCCAGGATAACATTACATATGGATACAAATACTGGCAATACAAATATAGGTAATACAATGCAAGAGTTTGTATGTTCGAGTGAGGGGATAGCATCAGCATAGAGAATACAAGGACAGTGCACATATGTGTGCTGAGCGATGACTGCAGCAGTGGGCTAGGTAAGAAATATGAAAAAACAGGTGGAGGGAGTGGAATTAACTGGAGTAGGAAGGGGGTGTGTAATGCTAATAGGGAGGCTGGGATTCAACTGCTAGAGGTCAAAACATTACAAAGGTATCTCAATCTAAAGTGCCGGGGGAGCTCCAGCCAAAAAGGGAGACGGGGGGGGGGGATTGTACTGAATGTCGAAAGCAGGGAAGGTACTGCGGGAAGCTGGGGAAGGCAAAGCAATGGAGGCAGCTACGATCAGGTTCAAGCCGGAGGGTGAACCACGGTGAGTTTGGACGTCGGTGTTGGACGAGCGAAGCAGTTGCAAACTTCTGTGACTGTGCAGGGGGTATAATGCTTTGACAGTGAGTAAGGAGACAAGGGCACTCAGTTTAAGGGTTCTTTGTAAGTTATTCCATAGGGTGGGTAGCGTAAAGCTAATTGCCACTCTACCGAAGCGACATTTTGCTTTGGGTATTTTGAGAGAGATGTATGAGTGGCTTCTAAGCGTGTATTTTCCTATTGTGCTTAAAGGTAGGCAGCCAGAGATATGGGGGTTAATTTATTTGCAAGAGCACAGTAGGTCCAGAGTACAGCATTTTTGTGGCGCTTAAGTTTAAGGGAGGTCCACCACACAGCAGCATACAGCGCGCAGTGGTGAGTAGTAATGGGAAGACCTCTGACGAACCTCAAGGCACGGTGGTGCAGCGTGTCCAGTTTTACTAAATGAGAGCTGGGGCACTGGCTGTACAGGAAATCAGCATAGTCGACCAGAGATAAGAAGGTGGATTGGACCAGTCGTATCTATCGTAAGGAATTGATTTATTCTGAAGAAAAGTCCCAGCCTTTGTCGGTATTTTCTTAGCAAGTCCTCGATATGTTCGGTGAAGGAGAGTCTGTTGTCAATCCATACTCCCAGGTATTTGAACTTTGTGACGAATTCCTGCTTTTCACCTAGTATTGTGGTGATTTTGGGGACAGACCCACAGGATGTCGGGTTGATTACATGGGCGAGCGGAATGAAGAGCATCACTTTTGTTTTTTTGGCATTCAGGAGTAGTTTTTTGTGAATTAGCTGGCTTTGCAGGAGGTTGAACTCGGCTTGGAGATCATTGCAGGCAGCATCCGGCGTAGGCCTACTAAGATAGAGAACGGTATTGTCTGCGAACAAGTGGATATTGACATTTTTTATACCATTGTCAATATTATTAATGTAGATTGCAAATGAGAGGGCCTAGAATAGATCTCTGCAGTACCCTCTTAGAAGGAGCTTGAGGCAGGGGGACAGTTCACCTTCCGCTTTGACTTGCTGAACTCGCCCTTAGAGGTAGTCAGTAAACCAGGGCAGCAAGGAGGAGTCCACTCCTATGGTATGTAAGGAGGACAGGAGGCCTCGATTAGGTCCAGAAAGACCGCACAGGTGAAGTTTCTGGAGTCAAGGGCTCTCAGCGAATCATCAGTTACTTTAGTCAGAGCTGAGACGGTGCTGTGTTGTGCTCTGAACCCAGACTACATGGGATTTAATAGATTTGTTGTCCCAAGGTAGGACCTTAATTGTACATTCACAATTTTCTCAAGGAGTTTAGATAACACTGGGAGGAGGGAAATGGGCCTGTAATTATTGAGGTTGCATGGGTCACCTGATTTGAAGAGAGGGATGACATGAGCAGTCTTCCAGACAGGTGGCAGGATACCCTGGGACAGAGATAGATTGAATAGATGGGTGATGGGAATGGCTAAGACATGGTAGGTGATTTTAAGAAAGTACAGATCTAGTGAGTCAGCGCCTGTGCTTTTTCTGGTGTCCAGATGAAGTAATAGATCTTCAACCTCTTTTATGGAAGCAGGTTGAAGCGTAAATAGAGAAGAGGTTGCTGGGGGTGTTGAAGGGAAGTTGTCTGTCAGTGAGCGTATCTTACATGCTGGAGAGTTGTCAAATGCCAGACCTGCGGTTGCAAAGTGGTTATTGAAGGAGTCTAGGATCTCCGTCCTTTTGTTGAATGTAGTATTTCTGGAGATGATCTTGTTCGGAAGGGAATTACCTGAGGAGTGGCCCATCAGATCCTTGATAGTGCTCCAGAACTTGCACAGGGTCTTGGAGGCAGAGACAAGTTCTGATCGGAAGAGGAAAGCCTTGGCTTCTTTAATTGACTTAGTGCATAGGTTTCATGCCTTTCTGAACAGATTCCAGTCGTTGGGCGTATTTAGTTTACGTGCCTTTTTCCAAAGCTTATCCCTTTCGAAGAGCAGTGACCTGATCTCAGGGGAGAACCATTTGCAGGATTTGTTCTTGGTTTGGACTTTAGCCAGGGGAGCATGTTTGTTTAGAGCTCCTGCTAGTATGTCGTAGAAGACATTGTAGGCAACAGTGACTGTTTTGGCTAAGTAAAACTCCTGCCAGCGCATAATCAGATGTTAACCATAGAGTTATAGCTACAATCATTGACACAAGTGATGATCATTTTCCTGTATAAAACAAGGAGATAGAACATTACTAGGTAATTGGAGACTCTTGTGCCTATTAAATACAGATCAAAACATCTTATATAAAATATTAACTAACAGATCAGTACAAATAGCTAGTATAGTAATATCATCATCACAACGCTGTAGAGTCCCAGAACGTGAAATACAGGACAACCTAATTATCCTGAGAAAACTGTTTGAGAGGGGTATAAAAAGGCTGTGTTCTGGTTTTGTGCTTTCCTTAGATCAACAGAAAGCATCTGATCATGTGAATCTTAAGTATCTATTTTCAGTATTACAACAGTATGGCATACCTGATTGCTTTATACAGTGAACTGAGATATCACATAAACAGGCAGTTATGATACCACATATTAACTCGTGTTTAGGCCTACCTATTGAGGTGAAAAGGGGAGTTAGACAGGGCTGCCCATTAAGCCTACTATTATACATCTTTGCATTAGATCTCTTAATGAAGATGATTCAAAGGAATGAGATAATACAGGGCATAAAAATAATGCCAGATACTGAGGAACTGAATATCTTGGTATAAGCAGACGGCCTGTGTAATTTTTACAGAATATGGTTTCAGGGGATGAAATACAGAACATTCTGACCAGTTTTTTAGAAATGTCTTTTTTTTTTTTTTTGCCAGTAGAATAGGCCTAACGGTCTTTCATGTCTGCTCGTTTGGTCAGCCCCCACCCTGGGAGCTGACCTTGCTGCCCCCCTCAACCTTTCTGGCTTCTTCCTTCCCAGTCCCAGATAATCTTGCTGCACTGGATGTTGCTTCCAGAACCCTTTCCCTGTACCTGTCTCATCCCCTCTTGAACCCCTCCACCATCTCTGCCTCCACCAGGCCCCTGGGCAGCGCATTCCATGGCTCCACCACCCTCTCAGTGAAGTAGCATCTCCTCCTTTCTCCCCTGAATCTCCCCTCCAGCTTCCACCCATGCCTTCTAGTTGCCCCTCCTTCCTTCAGAGCACCCTGACTGCTCTTCCCTATTTACCCCCTTCATGTACCTGAAGACCTCTATCATGTCCCCCCGGTCCCTTCTCTCTTCCAATGTGTACATATTTAGCTCTTCAAGCCTCTCCCCATAGGTCCTATCCCCAAAGCCCCAAATCATTTTGGTTGCCCTCCTCTGGACCCTCTCCAGGAGTTCAATGTCCCCCTTTAAATGTGGCCTCCAAATATGCACGCAGTACTCGAGGTGCGGCCTCACCAAGCAGTTATACAGTGGGAGTATCACTTCCCTCCTTCTGGAGGTGATCCCCCAAGCGATGCATCCAAGCATCCTGTTGGCTTTTGCTGCTGCCCTTCTACAAGTCTCCGAGTTGTTCATCTTGACATCCACCACCACCCCCAGGTCCCTTTCAGCCATCGAGACTTGTAGCATTTCCCCCCAAGGGTGTACACTTGGCCCAGGTTTCTGGCTCCCAGGTACAGTACCTTGCATTTCCCTGCATTGAACCTCAGCTTCCACTTTTTAGACCACCTTTCCAGAGCCTCCAGGTCCCCCTGTAGGGCCATCCTCCCCTTCTCCCCATCTACCACTGCCCCCAGTTTTGAGTCATCCTCAATGAGACTCATCTCACCCCTGATACCCTTCCTTATGTCAGAGATGTAGGCATTGATCAGGAGGGGCCCAAGGACTGATCCCTGAGGGACCCCACTAATGACCCTCCTTGGGGATGAGACTATCCCGCCAACCACAACCCTCTGGGTCTGGTCCTGGAGCCAATTGCCTATCCATCTGATCATCTGGTTCCCCAACCCCATTTCTCACAGCTTATCCAACAGGCCCCCATGAGGAACAGAGTCAAACGCCTTGCTTAAGTCAAGAAAGAGGACGTCCACTGGTCTACCAAGGTCCAAGGCATTCATCACCCAGTCATAGAACTCCACAAGGTTTGTCTGACATGATTTCCCCGGGATGAATCCATGCTGTCTATCGTCCAGGCACCCCACCTTTTCCAGGTCCCCCCTAGTCTCTCCTTGACAATGCCCTCCATCACCTTGCCCACCACTGATGTCAGGCTGACGGGCCTGTAGTTCCCTGTCACCACCCTTGATCCCCCCTTGTAGATAGGCACTATATGCACCAGCTTCCAGTCCTGGGGCACCAACCCTGTTCTCAGAGAGACGCTGAAGAGCTCCACCAGGGGTTTCGTCAGGACATCCGCCAGTTCCTTCAGCACTCTGGGATGTAATTTATCCTGCCCTAGTGCCTTCTCTGTCTCAAGGGACCTGAGGGCTTCCCTCACTCTCTCTGCCATGATTTCCACCTCGGCTACCTCGTCCCCCTGCTTTGCCTTCCCCCCACCTGCCAGTGATACCCCCCTCCCCAGACCTGCTGATCGGTAAGGGTCCCACCCTCCTCAGTTACACCAGCTCCTCCCACGTATGATGCAGCCTCCCCATTTTCCTTTGTGAAAACTGAGGTGAAGTACTCATTTAGTACCTCAGCCTGCTCCCCCGGGTCTTGTGCCCATCCCTCCCCTGTTTTAATCCTGCTAATCTGCCCCATCACCCTTTGTTTTTCCTTAAATTCATGGATCAGTTACAACAAAAGCATAGCTGTTCCTGTGGGAACTCCCCACCAGTAAATAAAAACTTAATTGCTGGGGTAAAAACAAGTGGCAATCCAGTGAAAATTCTAGGGGATTTATTTTAGTCATCAAGTAGCAGATTTATTTAATTGACAAGAATGTTTACAAAAAGCAGACTGAAAATTGGCCAAATGGAAGAACAGTAATTTAGTTAAGCACTAGAGGGCATATTTAATTAAAACATCACTACTCCCCTGTTATATTATTGTAAGTTATATTTTTCCAGCACCAGTGGAACTTGCAAAGAGAATTTATAGTTTATTTTTTCAAAGTTTTTGGGGATCCAGACTTAAAGAGTGATATTATATGTAAAACCAAGACTAAGGAAGGGACAGACATGGTCAACCAAATAGCATTTTACTATAGTATATTTATTCCAGTAACTTAACCCCAGTACTAAGAGATGATAAGAAAAGCTGGATTCCTATGACTGGAGACTGGATAGTGCTGATTATGTTGGAAAGAGTTCAAGGTAGAATAAGGTCTCTAAGACAAGACTATAAACACGTGATTCTGAGATATATACTGTAAAACTGGCTTACACCAAAATTCAAAAATGGAACTTGACGCAAGAAGACAGTATATTAAAATCAAGGAAGGCAATATGGAATCATTATAGATAGGAATGTTTCCCCTCTCAAAGACTTAAAGAATGTCCACCAGATAGTATTAAGGCTTTTACATCTCAACTGAGTAATTGTAGGATACCACAATATATGTGGGATACATTATGGCTAAGCCTCACCCTGAGTGTAAGGGTATTTTAGAAATGTAGAATCACTTTGTGTTTGAAGGCCTGCACAATCATACATTTTGGGTTCAACTTTGAAGAAAATGGAATGAACCATTGTTTGCCAATGTAACATAGCAGATAGTGGCACTAGGTTTATACCCAAATGAATGGAAGAAATATAAAATAAGCACACTTCAAGTGTGCTTTGCAGTATGCAGATATTATTTATGGCAGGCACATTGTGCACTGACTCTACAGCAAAAATATGTACTCCCACAAGTAGTAGTAGACAAGGTACAAAAATGCATACAGAATAAATAGTGGCAAGAAATGTCCACACTACCAAAAAACAAGACAAAAATATTATGGAAACATTTTGCCCAAAATTTCTTGCCTGTTGAACAGAGATGTGGGGCTTGATAATCAGCTGGGTGCAAAGAGTAGTGCAAATGTTTCCACTATACTTTGTAATTGCCCACTGATCCCAGGATGACATGTTTAGTCAAGTGCTAACCAAATGACTATAGGGCCATATCGGGGCAGTTCTAAGTCAGGTAGCCCCACCCCAACTTGGCTCCTGACGTTGGCCCCAAGAGTTGATAGTGCCAGAGCACCGTCTGCAAATTTTAAAGATACCCATGCAAATGAGCCTTGGGGCCATTTGCATGCCCATTATGGACCTATTTGTATGGGTAGTGGAGGCAGGTAGCATGGCACCACCCCCAGTCCCTGATAGCCTGTAGCTACCCCTTGTGCTAGTGCCCCCTAGTCACCAGCCCCAATGGTAATATCACAAGTGCTGGTGCTACTGCTCCCCCTCTTGCCGATCTCCAGCCCTTATAGTAAAATAGAATTCCCTGGTGCTAGTGGTCCCCCCCTTTCTGATTACCAGCCCAGAAGTACGAAAAAAACCTCTTCCTGACATCCAGTGGTCACCCCTGCAGCTCCGGGCATACTGCCCCCCCCCCCACTCACTGTAGCATTATCTGTGGTGGCACAGGAGCATACGGTGACTGGCACAGCCCTCATCACACCTCCCCAGCTGGCTATCATATGTACAGGCAGGGACTGCACCTCTTATTTATAGGACAAGGTGATGCACCCTATCCTATAAATAAGAGGTGCACTCCCTGCCTGTACATATTAACGCAAACTGAGAGCATGTGAGGAGGGCTGTGTTAGTCACTGTATGCTTCTGCACCATGGATAATACCACGTGTGAGTGGAGGGGTGCCCAGTGCTGAGGGGGATCACCGATGCCAGGAAGGTTTTTGTACTTCTGGGCTGGTGATCCAGGGTGGGGGCTGACCAGTAGCACCAGGGAATGTTGTTGTACCGTCAGGGCTGATGATCAGAGTGAGCGGGGACCACTAGCACTAGGGAATTTTATGTTACCATCAGGGCTGGTGGTTGGAGGGAAGCTGGGAAAATTAGCACCAGGTAATTTTATTTCACCATCAGGGCTTGTAATTAGAGGAATGGTGGATAACTAGCACCAAGAAATATTATTTTACCATCAGGGTTGTTGATCGGAGGGGGGAACCACTAGCACCAGGGCATATGATTTTAATGGTGGGGCTGGCGATCTGAGGAGGAGGGACCTCTAACACTAGGGCATATGATAGTAATGGTGGGGCTGGCAATTGGAGGGGGGACCACTAGCACAAGGGCATATGATTTTAGCAGGATGACTGGTGATCAGAGGGAGGGCATGCCATGGACCACAGAGGTGGGTATGCTCTCCCAGTAGCCAACTGGCTCATTGGCTATATTACCTCCAGCAGCCTCTAGTGCTGAATGGAGTTAGAGGAGTTTTTCATCAGTGGCATCTGCATGGCACAAAAAGCATGCACAAACACTTTTGCACTGCGCAAATCTGTTGAGTATTGGCTTGCACCGATATTCCTGTCCCCATCCCACTGTTTGCATACCACCCCCTTTTTGGTTTGTGTGGGTACTACCACTGTTTGGCGGCACAACAGAGTCATTTCAATATTGGGCTCCAGCAGAAAGCCCAGTTTGCATGGGCAGACACTGGTTAGCACCTGTGCAAACCTCTGAATATTGGGCTCCTGGTGTTTGTTAATGTGTTAATAGAGATTAAATGTGTGTATTTTGTTTCAATGATAATGATGAAAACATAAGTACACCTACAGCATGTGATGTCTGATATTTTTGTGGTACATATATAACTTGCTTTGTATGTATAATATGTTATCCTAATAAAAACACCCTTTCTCTTTTCAATGTCACTGGATCAAAGAAGGGAGACCTCTTGTGCAGCAAATCTGAAAAAAATACTTATAGCAGGGGTAAATGTTTGGGGTCCAATTAGTGGCTGAATGGACAGATTCTTTCTTGCTCAGCTGGGAAGAGGGCAGAATATGACTCCCAAGGGGACATGGAAACCGGGAAGTAAGATCCTGGAAACTCTCACATATCCATACTCACTATAAAATGTTTCATTCCCATGTCCAGACTTCATGTTTTATGGAAGCTGTGGTTTACAAAAGTTGTGAACCAGCACCGGACTGAACAGTTCTGAAGCTATTGGTTAATTCCCAAATACTTGCTCCTATGTGGAATAGTCAAAGGATGAGCAGCTGTGAGAGACTGAGGGTAAGCAATGCATTAAAACACTAACAACTAGATGACAGATACTGCCCCTGGCCTGGCTGCATTAAAATACTTGAAACACAGGAGCAACTCGATTTAGAGTGCCCCATTGTTGCAGGTTTCCAGCAGTTTTTAGCTCATTATGTGAAAAAATCTTTGTTCAACACCCTGACATACCATATATTGGTGCTTAGTAATTCCTCCAGAGTGGAGAAACTACAAGCCAGATACACTTGGAGTCATATTCTGTTTCTTGATATATTACATTTGCCTAACTAGATGTGCCCTCACATGACAAAAGAAAGTTATCCCATATAATGAACTATTTACTACAGTTATGGAATCCTGCCATTTGGTTTACCAGAAATATTTATTTATTTAGTAAGGTAGTTTTTGTTGACCAGGGAGGTGCACTAGACAAGAAAATACCTATTTTCAGGCATGACCGTGAAGCGGTTAATAAGACATCTTAAGTACAAAAGCAGTGGAGTCGCAACACTGCAGAAGAGCAGAAAACACCAAAGAACATAACTCATTTAACAAGGTCACAAGCAGTAGGTAAGGATCAGCAAGCATGCAAACAAGCAACAATGACAGATAGTGCAATAACAGGAAACAGACAGAAATAAGGTCACAAATACGTCAGAAGTCATAAGAACAATAATTATGTGGTGAAAGACATACTGTACAAAGCATAAATTATATGATTTTACAAGGCAGCAAATCCAAAACAGTCAGGTGCAAGAGCATTTGTCTGTGGAACTTAAAAAGCTGAGAAGCTCTTTTTGGAATATGTGGTGGGAGTGACAAACTCAAAGGTGAGAAGGGAGGGTGAACCATACCCATGGAGCAAATGGATAAAATGCTTGCTCACCCATTTCAGAGGAGCACTTGGGTATGGCCTGGAGAGACAGGTCATTGGAATGTAGGGAGTAGGCTTGGTCTGAGGGGGGTTAGTAGAACAGCATGAGAGGTAGGGTTGGATAACCTGATGATGTTGTCAGTAACACTGCATAATGTATAAAGGTGATGAGTGGGGGAGAGTCAACCAAGACTGGTGTATAACATGCAGTGGTGGGTCAGCCCAGGGGGCAGATAAGGGAAACCTACATATATTGTTGTAGATGGCACTCCATTTAAATAGTTTGCAAGTGCTGGCCTGGTAAAATGAGATGAGCCCATATGAGAGGCTAGGGAGCAGCACTCCCTAGACTACCGCTACCCTAGTTGTAGGAGTTAGGGCATAACTGATATGGCAGGCAAGCCCAAGTTTTGAATTTATAGACTTGCTAATGTTCAAGATATGCAGTGTAAAATCCAGGGCAGGATCAAGGGTGAAGCCTAGGTATTTGCAGGAGTCAGCCACAGAGACGGTAGAACCATCTAAGCAGCAGATATCTAATCCAGTGGAGCAACCCTGTAATTTATGTTTGGACCCAAAGAGCATGGCTTTAGTCTTGCCAGAGTTTTGGACAATGTGATTTTGGACTAGCCAGATCTGAACTCTTTAAAAATCAGCGTTGAGCTTTGCATTGATGTCAGTCAAACTCTAAAGCACCACATCACTGGCATATAGTAGGGTGTTACAGTTAGAAGGGGTATTAGGGGTGTCATTAATAAAGATGGAAAAAAGCAATGGGCCCAAGATGGAACCTTGAGGAACTCCAACATTGATAGTAGTTAGAGCAGAGCTGGCCTTGCTAAACTTAACAAACTGTTGTTTTTAGGAGGGTGTGATTAACCAGGTCGAACGCTTTAGTAAGGTCTACGAATATGGCTCCAGTTGATACCCTTTTGTCCACAGAAGTTGCAACATCACTGTTGAGTTGTACTAGAGTAGTGGTAGTTCTATGAGCCAGCCTGAATCCGTGCTGGGCAGACGTTAGCAGGTTATGTTTGTGAAGGTGGTCCGTGACCTCAGAGGCCATGTGTTCTTCCAGCAGTTTGCTGAGAATGGGCAGATTTGTGATAGGCCAGTAGCGCTCAATGTTTTTAGTATCACCCTTTTTAAACACTGAAATAATCTTGGCCATCTTCCAGCTTTTAAGAATAGTCACAGTGGTGAGGGATATGTTGAATAATCTGGTAATTGGGATACAAGAAAGTGGGAAGCCATCCAAAGAGGTTTAGGTGAAAGCCCATCAGGACCAGCACTCCCACAGGTTAGGATGGATTTTAGAAGTCGAAAGACCTCACAACTGGAAACAGCATGGAGGTATATCAGCAGAATGAAAGGCCAAGGATACCCAAGTGTGCTCAACCTGATTAGGTCAGAGAAGTGGGAGTCAGAAGTGTGTTGGCAATAGTGTCAGGATTATTGCAATTAGAGTTATTAACAGTCATATCAGGTGAGGTTTGGCTTTTACGGTTCCCCATGAGCCCCTTAATGTGAGTTCAGAAAGTTCCTGGAATCTAGTAGAAGCATAAAGAAGCTTCCTGCAATGCTTTTGGCCAATCAGATATCTTTTTTACAGGCATTCCTCAAAGCCCAGTATGCCAACCAAATGAAGTATAGTGACATGGATTTAAATTTAGCCCAGCATTTATCCCTGCCCTTAAACATGGAGAGCCGATCACTATGCAGCCATCTAGCGGATTTACCTCTTTCTCTATGCCTGATAACAGAGATATGTTTATCTTGAAGGGATTGAAGGGCAGAGGTAAAGTAGGCAAGGGCTTGATCCACATCACTTAAGGAATATAGCAAAAACCAATCTATGAGGTGAAGATCAGCAAGGAAGGCATCCGAATCAACTGTGCCGAAATCCCACAGGAGTATCTCCTTAGGAGGACAGGAGGGAGGGAGGGAAGGCATTCCATACAAGAAATTGGGGAGTAGACACTAATGGCATCAGCAAGGGTGCCGGCAGCAGCAAAAATCTTATCCTTCCTATTAGACAAAACCCATCTATGAGTGAGTGGTGACCTCCTTTGGAGGAAGGTCTGGTTGGGACATCAATCAGCTGAGAAAGGTTAACTTTACTTAGAAACAACTAAAAAGATTTAGAGTTACTACTGAGCCGGTCCAGATTAAAATCAACCATTAGAATGATTTCATTCTTCCCTGTAGCAGAAGGGAGGTAATCTATTAACTCAGGCCTGTCCAACCTCTCCTAGGGGGATAATATGCACATACAATCCATCCCCTAGGACAAGAAGGAAGTGAAAGGAATTCACAGGAGGATAGGGTGACACCAGGCAGCGCAGTTAGGTGTAGGTGAGCTTTGTAATAAAGGACAATGTCTCTGCCTCTTCTTGTGGAGGGACGATCAATCCTAAGCAGCTTATATCCTACTAGTGAACACATTAAATAAGGGACTGATGGTTTTAGTCAATATTTGGTAATACCAAGGATATCAGTATCACAGTGAGAGACCCAGGCTTCAAGTTCAGGAAAATTGGCCAAAATGCTCCTTATATTGAGATGAGCCACCCTGAGACCTTTAGTATTAAACCACGGGGAGGGACTGTTGGGCCCAAGATTAGATTGTGGACCTGGGTTAGTTTCAATGTCACCAGCTAGGTGCCGCAGGTGAGCTAGGTCAGCAGTAAGGGGATCATAAGGAGAATAGTAAATGTTATACATAGCGAGGTGCAATGGAATTAAAAGTAAATGACTGGGTCTGAAGCACTGCTTTAAAACTGGATATGATGCAGTGGCAACCAAGAAGTTAGAGAACTGGAAATCCTGGGGAATACATAAATAACATAAGGAGCCTAGTAAGGGGAAGCAACTAGGTAGTCAGCGACAATAATAATTGCAAGAGCAAGGCTAATTATTTCTAAAGAGCATAGGGCAACATTCGTTTTGGAATATAATAATATAGCCTGCAGCAACACAAATAATGAATGAGCACAGGCAGTAAGGGATAGAACTGATATGGTAGGGATTGAGCCAGGGACTCAGTTTAGTTTTACTGACAAATGTGCCCTGTCCCAGGTAGGGAGTAGCAAATCATTAATGAAATTACATTGTAACAGTTAAGTGATATCAACATTCATCAGCTGGGAACTAGAGTGATAAGATGATAACAACAACAGTCTAGCAGAACCCTTAGTGACAGTAGATCCTAATTATTGTATTGGCATCCTGCAGTTCAGCCAAATGAGTAAACAGCAACTATATATCTCAACCAGCCTACCCTAAATAGCAACCATTGTGCAGACACGCATACACAACAATTTATATGTTTCCAGTAAATAGCAGTGAGCTGTGAGGCAGAGGGTTTGTAGCCAGAACTTTTGCAGAGTCCAGGCGAGGAGGTTTGGTAGGCTACTTACCAGATTCGTAACAGTGTCCATTTGCAATGCAGTCCATCTGCAGGTAAACCGGTGGCAGTCCAAAAGAAGGGTTGGTTTGGTATGGCAGAAGGGGTCTTCACTGGGGCAGCATGGCTGATCGATGGCTGACTCCACAGCTAACTTCCACAGTAGACACCCTTTGCACTGTGGCCCATAGTGCTCCAGTCCACAAGTGCAGAGGGCCACTAGGGTCATCCTGTTTTGAAGGGGGAGGTACAGAGATCGGATTGGCTACCCAGTGGGTGCATTGCTCTCTCGATTAAAGCTGAATCAGTCTGGGTCAGGGCTTCATGTTGGACTTGTGGCTTCGGCACTGAGGGAGAGGGATCCCTACAGAGGGACAAAGCGTTCTCTCATCCCAGAGCTTGAGGCAGATAGTGACTTGAAAAAAGTGCACAGACGTATTTTTAACATAGGCACCCAGGTATTTAATGCAGTCCAGGATTCAAAACTGCCACCTTTTCAGTCCCAGCGGCTGACTGGCTGCTGACTGGGTGCATTGCTGTCTTAGTCAAGGCTTTGTGTTGGACTGGTGCCTTCAGCAATCGGGGAGAGGGGTCCCTACAGAGGAACAAAGCCTCCTCTTGTCCCTGAACTTGTGGTAGGTAGTGACTGAAAAAAAGCACATGCCTACACTTTCAACATGGGTAGACAGGAATTTAACACAGTCCAAAATTTAAAACTGTAACCTTTTCAGTCCTGGTGTTTGATTGGCTGCTCAGTTGGTGCATTGTTTTCTCGGTTACAGCCAAGTTGGTCCAGGTCAGGGCTTTGTGTTGGACTGGTGGTTTTGGCAATGGGAGAGAGGAGGTCCCTATGGAGAGACAAAGCCTCCTCTTGTCTTGGAGCTTGCAGCAGGTAGTGATTGAAAAAGGTACATGGTCACTCTTTTAGCACAGGCAGCCAGGTATTCAACACAGTCCAGGATTCAAAACTGGCACCTTTTCAGTCCCAATGTCTGATTGGTTGCTCAGTGGGTGCGTTGCTCTCTCAGTCATGGCCAAGTTGTTCCAGGTCAGGTCTTTGTGTTATACTGGTGGCTTTGGCGATGGGGGAGAGGAGATTTCTATGGAGGAACAAAGCCTCCTGTCATCCCAGCGGTTGCGGTAAGTAGTGATTGAAAAAAAGTGCACGGCCACAAGGTGCTGCTCAGAACATATACTGCACAAACTATTGAAAAATTGTATGAATAGGATATTATTTTAATGCCCAATATGGCCTCTCATATTGTGGTGATTTCCTTTTCCTGAACATCAGAAACGGTGGTTTGGGGAGTCACGTGATGTCTGGCTAAGGGCAAGTAACGGTCTTGTCTCTCTCCCACTACATCATACAATTTTTTGGCTTTAAATTCAGTTTAAAATTGCCTAGAAAGACTCTTTTTCTTCTCATAAAGTCGACCTGCCTGATAACCATACAACTTTTCATCAAGAGAAGTAAATAGCACCTTGGGAAGAGAGGCGGAGATGAGGCAAGAGCTCCCGCACCATACCCCTCCAGCTTCTCCTAACAAGGCCAATATAAAATCCAAATAGCAGCCTGCAAAATCAGTGGCCTCTCCTGTGACTAAATCTGCCGCTGTTCTGCTCAAAGAAGAGCGCTTTCTGTTAGAGATGAAATGGCTCCAGGAGGATTTACTAATGTTGACGATGGACATAGCCACCCTAAAGCAGGACCTGAAGGAAGTGTTGAGACATGCCAGAGACACGGAGGCAGGGGCAGTTTCATTGGAGAAGGGGAGGGAGGCTGTGGACCCAGAGATTGTAGCTCTCTGAAAGCAACTGGACAAGACAGAGCTTAAATTGGAAAATCTCGAGTGCCGCAGCCGCTGCAATAATCTTGTGTTTATTGGTCTCCCGGAGGAAGAAGAGGGGTCCTCCCCCATCATCTTCACCCAGAAGCTGCTGGACAAAGTGGCTGGTCCCTCACCTAATGGGCCTGCATATATTGTGGAGAGGGCCCATCGTGCTTTATGCCCCAAGCCAGCTCCTGGTTCATCCCCTCACCCTTTCATGCTGAAGCTACTGAATTATCTCGACAAGCAACATATTCTGTTGAAGCTAAGGGGCACACAGCCTTTGATGTGGGAAGGGCACAAGATACGAATCTCACAAGACCTGCCAGGATCAGTCAGGCAAAAGAGGGGTATGTTTCATCCTACGATCTCTCGCCTTATTCCTGCAGGAGTCCAGTTTCGGAAGCTGTACCCTGCACAACTACAAGTTCGGGTGCAGGACAAGTGGCACTCGTTTGATACTAATGAGCAGGCTGTGAAGGAGCTGCAGGGGCTGCTACCAGATCTGTTTAAAAAGTGACAAGGGGTTTACTGTCTGGATATCTTCTATGGTGGCGAATTACCTTCCTTTGTAAGCACTAGGGTAGTGTGAGACTTGTGGAACTATGGCTATTTGAACTGGGCTGGCGCATGTCCTCACAAGCGATTTGACTCTTTTTTGCTGGGTCTTACAGCCCATGGTTTGTGGGGAAGAGCGTCGATGTGCAGGAATAACTGATTGTGAAAATCACAGCCATTGGTTCTGGCTCCAACACCATCTCCTCTGCCTTATCATGGTGACTTTTGGATTATGACAGCCCAGCAGTACTGTTTGTATCATTTTCTGTGCAGTAGCATAGTGGAGCAAGATGTACTGATGCTCCTCGGAGATGCGCATAACCGAGCAGGTGCAGCTGATTACTTGGCAGTGGGGGCTTCAGCTCGGATGTGCGCATGATCGTGGAGTTGCAGCCAACGCCGCTCAGTCCTGCTGCGGTTTTCATAAAGCAGAGTACCTTCAGGCCACAATCACACGAGAACACCAGGTCAACTCATAACTTTTAGGTTGCTGGTTATGGATGGCGAAGGGGTTCCCTTTCAACAATTTTATTTTATTTTTTGATGTTCTCCATTCTGCCACCTGGGACTCAGTTGCAGTCATCAGCACTATAAATCACCATCAGGCAACATTATGTGGAGAGCTTAGCTAATTTCAATTTATCTGACTACATAGCCTTTTGGTTCTGAAGTAGAAGGGGGGATGTCCGATGGGGCTATATCTCTCAACAATAGGCCTGTTTCATACCAGTTTTTTCATTCTAGGTTGTTTGCATTGATGTTAGACAATTTTCTTTAATAATTCATAATGTTAAAGGGTGGGGGACAAGATCTTTATATGCTCTGGCTGGCAGCATCGCGTACTAGATTGAGGGGAGTGGTAGACCTCTCATCATCACTTTCAGCAGTTTCTGATTTATGTACGCCTGGTTTGAGAGGAATATTTTCACATATTTCACATAAGTGTTTCAATTCGGATGGGAGGGGACCAAAGGGGGGGGGGTCTGACGTGGTTTGCTTTGTATATTGGGGTGGGGGGGACCCATGGTAGCAGTATAAAGGGCTCAGTATGGAAATCTAAAATGTATTACATTACTTACAGAAGGTCTGGGAAGATATGGCTAGCAATGTGAATATTGTATCTTGGAATGTTAATGAGGCATGAAATAAGCAGAAACAATACAAACTATTGAAACATTTGCAAGTAGTTAGGGGCAAATCTCTTTCTTACGGGAAACCCATCTTCTTGAATCAGAGGCCAAGTTGTTGAGAAGGTTACATGTGGGGCAAGTTTTTGCTGCTGGATCCAGTTCACAGAGTAAAGGGGTAGTGATACTGGTGTACAGGAATCTGGGTTTTAAGTGTAGTCAGTGCATTGCGGACCCCCTGGCAAGATACGTCTTTGTGATGGGAGCACCGGAGAGGTCTGATATACTTCTTGGATCCATTTATGGTCTGAATACAGACACCCCCTCCTTCTTCATGGAAATCCTTAATCTTCTGTTGCCTTTCCTCTCTGTTCCGTATTTTGTTAGGTGGGGACTGGAACCTCCCTCTCCCCCCTGACGCAGACAGGATGAGCAAACAGAAGGCTGGTTTATTACCAGCTCAAAGGGCTATCAGGGACCTGATAGACAACCTAGGATTGTGTGAACAATGAATGGTTTTATATCCCAACCTGCAGGAATACACTTTCTGGTCTCCAGTACATGGGATCTCCTCCCGGATAGACTACTTTTTAAAGTGCAAACAACTTCTCCCAGGACTTATGGCATGTCAAATTTCTCCAGAAGTTATCTTGGACCACTCCTCAGTGTCTTGTACCATCTCCATGACCCCACACCTCCATGTGGAAACAGCTGAGAAAATCAATAACAGATTATTGAAAGATAAATGGGTGTTAGATAAGTTAAAGGCCTGTATTGCACAATATACGCAAATTAATTTAAACACTACGGGTCACCCTGACTTGGAATGGGGGGGGTCTAAAGTGTTGTATTAGAGGGGAACTTATCAGGATTGCCTCTGTACAGAAACACAAGAGGGAGGGTCAGGCTAAGGACTTACTGGATAAAATTAGGCAATTGGAGAAGAATATCTCCCCATCATCCACGGAAATGCTCCGACAGGAGTTGGTCCATGTTAGGGTACAATACAACAATTTGTTGAGGAATAAAGCGGAATATGCAATCCTCAAAACAAACTCCACTTATATTGATCAAGGGGGGAAAAAGCCGGTCGTTTGTTGGCCATGAGGGTCAGGCAACAGGAAACCTCGAGGTTGATTAACGTAGTCCGTTCCAGGGCAGATGGTCTCCTTTTAACCACTCCAAGTGAAATTGTAGCTGAATTCCATACCTTTTATCAAGATCTATACGGAGCCAGGCCCCCCCCACCCAGTGACTCAGGTAGACGAGTACCTGGATGCTCTGAATTTGCCCATCCTGTCCACGGAGCAACAATCCCTTCTGATTTCTCCGCTTTCAGAGGATGAAGTTAGAATGGCCATTCGTAGTTTGACACTTGATAAAGCCCCGGGCCTGGATGTCTTCTCCGCTAATTTCTATAAGGCATTGGAGGAGGATCTGACCCCGTGGCTGCTTCGTCTGTTCCAGGCTATCCTGACAGAAGAATGCTGGGACGCACATCTCTTTGAGGCCCTAATAGTAGTATTGCACAAAGAGGGGAGGGACCTGGAGCAGGTATCGAATCACTGCCCTATCTCACTTTTGGATTATGACATTAAAATCCTCGCCAAAATTCTGGCAAACAGATTAGGCCGGGTTATTCCCTTTCTGATCTGTGCAGAACAAGTGGGTTTCATGGTGGGCAGATCAGCTTCGGATCATGTGAGGAAATTAGATCATATCTTCTCTATATCCCAAGTTAATGCTGCTCCTGCCATATTGATGTCCTTGGAAGCCGAAAAAGCATTCGACAGAGTGGATTGGTGTTTCCTTTTTAGAACATTATGTAGGTTCGGGTTTCCTCCACTCTTTGTGCAATGGATAAAGGCCCTGAACACTAATCCTACTGCCCACATATCTTGCAATAGAACTTTTTCCTCTTATTTCCCTCTCTATTCTGGTACTAGGCAGGGTTGCCCCCGTCCCTCCTATTGTTTAATTTGTATCTGGAACCTCTCCTGGTGCAGATTAAAATGGACCCGGTGATAAAAGGTGTGCTGGTAGGAAGGCATGAGCTCAAACTCTCAGCATATGCTGATGATATTCTCCTCCACCTATCCAAACCAAGGGCTTCAATTATCAGGGTCCTGGACTTAATCCAGGAGTTTGGAATCTTGGCCAATTGTAAACTGAATCTGGAAAAAAACGTAGTCTTCCCTCTTAACTTTCACACTCACCGTAAGGAAATCGAAGGATTAGGATTACAGTGGGAGCATAAAAAACTTAAATATCTGGGCATATATTTGACCAGGAACCCAAAATCCTTGAGAACCTATAACTTGGATACCCTGGTTCAAGAAATTCAACAAGACTTAAATAGATGGGGGACATTGCCAATATCCCTCTGGGGGACAGTGAGTCTAATCAAAATGATATTCTACCCCAGATCTTCTATCCCCTTAACATGTTGAATATCTAGCTACCTCATGTCTGGCTTTCTTGGCTTCATTCTCTGATCACCGGGTTTCTATGGAAGTGTAAACAGGCTCCTAGGACCTATGGGAAGCTTACGGTCCCTAAAGTAAAAGGTGGACTGAGACTCCCCCATTTCAAATTTTATTATTGGGCAAGTCACGCGTCGAAATATCTGAGATGGCCAGAAAGGCTCGAGAATCCAAAACCAGACCAATATATACCTTTATGGTTAAAGCTGGAAAACAAGCTTATTTTCTCACTAGGCCTCTCTTCCCCTGTCCTCTATAATGTCCCACTCAAATCACTTCCCCTTGCATTGGCTGATACTCCAGTCGGTATTTCAGTTAAAATCCTTGCTCAATTATGTGTGTTCCTCACTTATAAACATACACAAGACCCGATCCAACCATTGGTGGGTAACCCAAATTTTAAGATAGATGGGAAAGTAGTGAAGGCTTCCTGGCTTTCTCAATTGGCACATGCCAAGGTTGCTGACTTATGGCATGATGGCCACGTTAGGTCAACAACGGACATCCTCAACAGATACCATTTAGGTCCCTACTCGAGCTTCAAGGTGTTTCAACTCAGGCATATGTTGGCTGCCTCTCAAATAAAACACTCAACAGAGGATGAAGGTAGTTTTCTGCAACCACTCAGTGCCATAGTCACTCAGCAACATGCGGTTTCTGGTATATATAAGATATTAATAGAAAAAGCTTTCCCACATCAAGATGGGACCTCTCATTACTGGAATTCCCAGTTCCCAGATGTAACACTCAACTGGGAGAGGGTCTGGAAAGACACCCACCGGTTCATTTCGCAGGACAGATTAAATCTGATGCAATTTCAGGTTCTTAACAATATGTATTGTACTCCGGTTAAGTTAGCTAGGATGAATAAGTCTCTCTCCCCAAGCAGCAGATGTTGTATGCATGAAGTAGGCTCCTTATACCACATTTTTTGGGAATGCCCCAAAGTGGTGCCCTTATGGACCCTTATAAAGCAGAGAGCAGGCCCGCTATTGGGTATTGCCGAGTATATAGAACCGGGGCATGCCTGATGGGTGACTACTCCCATATAGGTGTTACTGAAAGAAAATATCACTTAGCAATGATAGCAATGTCAGTTAAAAAGTTAGTACTCAGACACTGGCTAGACATGGATATTATATCTTATGCTGAGTGGTTGCAGGAACTCTTGTTCAGTCTCTCAGTAGAGAAGGTAATCGCTAGCGTACATAACAAGATGCCGAAGTTTGAGAGGTTTTGGAGTAAACTGCAAACTTTATACTCCTTTTAATAGGTATCGTGAATGCCTAGGAGTGCACCTCCTATAGTTGACTTTACCATAGCATTCCTGATACCATGGGTGGGGTGGGGTGGGTTCGGGAGCGGGGGTTATTTGGGATGTTTGTATTGTTTGTTTTTGTAACCATGTTGTGTAGTAATACAGCCTTCTAAGGCCGAATGTACAAAATAAATAAAGTATCTTGAATTTCAAAAAAAAAAAGAAGAGGTGGTTTGTAGCTACCCCTGGTCTTTTGATTAAGTACACTGGTTCCTTAAGATCTTCTGCATAAATAGTTTTTTTGCTTTTTTGTCCTCAAGTTTTTCTTTTGATTTGTATAACAGATTTGTTGATTCCCTTTTTATGTTGGCTTGTGTGCACGTGCAAGCAACATCTTGTGGTACTAGCACATTTCAGAGGTGTGTCAATGTTGTGGCAAATGCAGGAGATGCTTTAGTGGGTGCACCCCACAGCCGCCAATCAGTGAGCATGCTGGCGATGACAGAAAACTTCAAAGAGAGCCAAAATGTTGAAAGAAATCTGCCGCTGCAATCAGGTGCAGTTTCATCATTGCAGTGGCAGATGACAAGACTCTGGTCATGCGCATTGCAGTGCACAGTAATGTACAGGCCCACAGTCACGAGCAACATGTTTTCTCAGTGTGTCTTTCCTGGTGAAACATTTCAATAAATGACGTAGCCACAGAGCAGCTTTCCACAATGGCGGCTCCTACTGCCTGCCACATAATCCAGCAAAGCTGATATCGGGGGTGCCCAATCCCCATGTCATCTCGTCATGTATTCCCCCCCCCATTAAATGTGGCACACTGGGAGCCCACCCCGGTGTGTTGAAACATGGTGGCTCCTGCTGCCCACCACACACTCCTGAAAAGCCAACATTGGGGTGACCAATCCCCATGTCAGCATGTATCCCACCCTCACCCCCATTAATGTGGCACATTGGAAGCCCACCCAAGTGTGCCAAAAACATTTTTTTTATTTTCTTCCGACACCTGGATGTCCACTTTCAGTGTCGAATGGGCCCCCTCCCCCCAAACCCCTCTACATAATTTTCCAACATTGGGGTGTCCAATCCCTGTTTTGGCTTGCCCCCCACTATTATGGCACACTGGGACCCCACCCCAGTGTGCCCCCATTAAATAATAAAATGTTGCCTTTGAAAGAAGAAAACCATCCTTCCCTGTTTTTTTTGTACCTGTAAAAAAGGAAATGGTCCACCGTTGTGTCACCATCCCTCCCCCATCCCAACCCTCCTCTGTGCACCCACCTCCCCACCCCCTCACCCCATACTTACCTCCAGAGGTTGGGCGCTGTCATCTTGTGGACTGGGACACATCTGCATTCTGCAAAGCCAAACCACAAATGAAGAATTGAAGAAGCGTTTGATAATGGGAGTCAATGGGAGGATTCAACTTAGGTTGATATCTTAGCCATTTTGGGTAGCCCCAAATTTTCAACATGGAGTTCTTAGGACCCCACCTCATGAACATTGGCACTGTCGTTTCGTTTCTCGGTCCTGAAAGATGATTTCACGGTCACTGCACAGAATCACTTTTGGGGCCTATTAACAAAACAACAGTGCCAGTGTTCATGAGGGGAGGTCTCAAAAGCCCATGTTGCAAATCTGGGAAAAATTCCAAACAATGATCATGCTATGCTAGCACGCAGCGTTTCTAGCAGGTTCTTACTTCTATAGTTTTAATATTTTCACCCCAAATTTTCAACATTGTCATTTTTTCACACCTCCTTATGAATAGTATAGCTGTCATTTTTCACATCCCTCCCAAAACATGTTTTCTCACCTGTGGTACAGAATGGTGCAGTCGTTGTGGGAAATCAACTTTTGGGACAGAGTAACACAATCACAGTGTCACTGTTCATGATGGGAGATCCCAAAATGCTCATGTTGAAAATTTGGTGAAAAAAATTCCAAAACATGTTTGTGTTATGGGCATGAGTGGCGCAGTTTCTACGCACGTCCTTAACTTTGCCAATTTTTCATATTTTCACTCCAGATTTTCAACATTGCCGTTTCTTCACACCTCCTCATGAACAGTATAGCTGTCATTTTTCACATCCTGCCCAAAATGTGTTTCTGCACCTGTGTGAAACTCACCTTTCAGTATTGAGTAACGAAATGACAGTGACACCGGTTATGCGGTAGGGTCCCAAAAAGCCCATGTTGAAAATTTGGAGTGAAAATAGCAACAGATGCCTGGGGCGTTAGGGTTTATAACCATAATACAGGCCTAATATGTGCAGTTTGCATGCATAGAGAAAGTATGGTAGTACAAATCATAACATACCCTGACACTTACACTTGTACGGTAAGTGCCCATGTCCTATAAGTTAGTATGTGCATATGCATAGTATGGTTTGTCTAAGGTGTACAGGTGGAATGCCAATTAGGGTGTAAGGACCTTGCATAACACTTCCTTCCTTGTTGTCTTACCAAAAAGGTAACAACACTATGGGAAAGTGGTTTTGAGAGTAGGCCTTAGGCAGCAAAGTGTTAGTATCAAAAATATTATCAAAAATGCTTGCATGATAACAAATCCTTTAAAAGTCATTTCTAACCAAGTACAGTATTAGAAAGTGTATTACTTAAATCGCCATCATGGATAAGGGTATTAAGAGCATCTCCAGCTGCTGAGATATTGTTACTGATGTGGATGAGTTGTGTATCCTTTCTCGCTAACAGGGACTTAAGAGTTTCAAAGGGTTAGTGTGAACATTGAATATGGGTAAATACTGAAATAGAGCAAGCAAATATTCAGGGCCTCCATCGACAACATCTGGTTCCACGATGGGAACAGGAGTAATCACAGTATGGCCAATTACAGTAGCCTGATGAGGAACAAAACAAAAGTTATGTTGCCTTATTTGACAAGCCTTATCACCACAGGAGAAAGATTTATGATTGGTTGCAATGCAGTATTGCCCATCAGACTAATAAGTCATTTTAACACTAGGTAGCCTCCATTTCTGCAGTTGAACTGGGCAGGTGTAAGACTGATTCGTAAGTCTTGTAGTCAGCCAATGAACTTCTTCCAAATAAGTATTGTAGAGTTGTCCAGTGTTCAACACTGGTGATGGTGATGATGATGCATCGGGGGTATCTGTGTCATTAGAGGAAATGTCCTGGTCCAAGGTAAAGGACCAATCAGTGCTGTCTGGTGAGTATCCACATACCAGCTTGATGATGTCGAAAACATCACAATGACAAAAATAATGATCACCCTTATGTGCACAGCAGTCCATGTGAGGTGAGACCCATGCTTCCAGCATCGGATGAAATACCAGAAGAGGTGGCAAGCCACTGCATTCTCTGTAGATGTCATTGTCAAGATGCCCAATGGAATGAACAGAGGCAAGCCTATCAAACATTGCAGTTTGAGGATCAAAATGTGGTAAGGATACAGTAAAGGTTACAAACATGGTATCCCAGACAGTACAACGTTTAGCAGCATAACAAGGTCCTCTACTAGGATGTCTTGTAGCATATCCTAAATTTCTAGCAGTAGAAACAGGAATAGAAATTGAGCAAAACATACACATTGTAATACAGGATGAAGATTTACAATGCGGGTGATACCATTTAGAAATTCTTCTATCGTGAATAATATCTGAAATACATCTAGATTCCAAATCACGGGAGAGATTATTGATGGTGATTGCGACATAAGAGCCATAAGCAGAGCAGAGAAGTTCCCTGGCAATATATTGCTTGTCTATCTCCTTGTTATTCTGGAAAAAAAGTTGATTTAGTTTATCTTTGCTATCATTAAAAGTTTTAGCACTGTCTCTCATATTATACACTGTAGAATGTTCTTCCTGACTATTGCCATCCACACCATGTAACAAAGGGGGTAAAATATCATTCTTCATGGCCTCCTGGAATTTTAATGTGTGACTTTTGATGGCAGCAATGTCTGCCCTGTTGCAGATGGACATGCTGGATCCAAAGAGTCCAGAAATGGTGCCAGTGGTGGCAGTAACATCAGCAGAGTCTGAGCGTTTCTTGCATGATGTAGGGTTCTTTTTAACTGAGGGATTTGGTCTATGTCTAAACAGACCTAAATGTTCTATAGTATGTATACCAGCTACAGGATCTTGAGTGCATGTTTGATAGGCTGCAAGACTATTAAGTAACATAGTGCGGAAAAACTTTGAAGTGTTTGGTAGTGGAACACATACCAATCTCTGTCATGTTCCAGTGTATGAGATTGAAAATGACAGGAACATGCATGTACTGTAAGTTACTGATAAGGTTACCTGGGATAGAAATTGCAGTAAGACCACTAAGTGGACCAGGTTTCTGTGGGAGACATTCCATAAGTTCTGCTTCAGTAGGAGGTAAAACAGACAAAAATATAGCAGCTGTAGCCATATAGTTGTGTGTACAAAATTCTTTTGCAGAGTCTTTGGGGAACCTCTCACAAAAGGCAGGGTCAATTAAAGCAGTATGTCTATGATTAGCTTGTATGATGGACAGAGTACCATTTGGGGCTATTTTGATATTGGGCCAGCCATGGAATGTTCCTTTGGATAGGTGGGCCACAGAGACAGTTTGTCCATATAGATCTGTTTGACATTCAATTTGAAGGGAAGATTTGTCAGGGGCCACAACTGAGGCAGTAAGGTAGGTGTCCTTGCCTTCCTGAACAGTAATTAATTTTTTTGGGACTGAGATACTAACTCCTTCTGGAATAGTAGTAGGAGAAAAGTCTAGATGTGGAAGGAGGTGACCCACCATGCCTTGGATGCAGGGGAAAGCTCCTGAGATGAGGAGAATCAGGTGCAAGATAACCATATTGCAGGGTTACCTGTAAGGAAAAAGGAAAGGAAAGGTCAGTCAGTACAATTCCTCCCAGTGGGGTTAGGAAAAGTAATTATGCTCTTTTGTAAAGCTTTAGTTGGTTAGCATGTAATTCTAACTTGATAGACTGCGGAACTGAGTTTGTTGACAATCGGGTAGTGTCCTTCCCTATTACTAGAGAAGGAGTGTGTAGGGTGAAGCAAATCTGAGCACCATTGCCTGATCTCCGACTTGCCAATCAACTTATTGTGTGTGCTTGTCAAACTGGATTTTGGACTGTTGCTGGGCCTTGCCCATGCGATGTGCAGCATACAGATGAGTTTTTGTAATGTCATCTTTAAGTTTAGTAACATACTTGTTTACAGAACCTCTGTCTGTGGTGGGAGTGTTCAGGTCAAACAACAGATGTTCAGGTAATCTCATAGTTCTACCAGTCATCATCTCAAAGGGTATCAGCTGGGTGGTGGTTAAAGGAGTACCCCTTATTGCCATAAGGAGTAAAGGCAACAGGGAATCCCAGTCCTTGGGATTGTCCTCAATGAATTTGGATGGCAATTGCTTAATCCATCTGTTGGATCTCTTTACTTGACCTGAAGACTGAGGGTGGTAAGGTATGTGGAGCTTCTGGTGTATCCCTAGAATTTGAAGTGCTTCTTGCATTAACTCACCTGTAAAACTGGTTCCTTGTCAGAGTCCACCTTCGGGGGCAGACCTCACCTGGAGAAAATCTGTTCTACCAGGACTTTTGCAGTTGATTTGGCTGTACAGTTCTTAATGAGGAATGCTTCAATCCACTTAGAAAATGTCAGTAACCACAAGTGCATACTTGTTTTCCTGCTGGTATTGGTCAAAGGACCAATGAAGTCAACCTGTATGTCATGCCAAGGTGCCAGAAAGTCTCTGTGGTAGGCATTTGGCATTTCTTTGTGTTGGTATTGGGTTGTTCTGAGCACAAATTAGACAGTTGTCAATGTAATGCCTGACATCATTGGTGATGTCAGGCCACTAACCAACAGTTTTGAGTCTCTGGAGTGTATTTTCAGCTCCTTGATGTACACCACTGGTAGTATCATGAACCTGGTGAAGAAACTTAGATAATCTCAAGGATTGAGGGAGTACCCACAATTTGTAGGCAAGGTCCTCCGGTTGGTACCAGATCAATTTGAGATCCTGTGACAAATGTATCCTAATCATATGTCTCTTGTAGGGACTGTGAGTGGGTAAATCTTGTTCAGTTCCTTTGTCAAGGAGACGGAACACATCTTTTACTTGGAGGTCTGTGTTTTGTGCAATGGACAAGTTCAGTGGCACAAAAGGTTCTGGTTTCTTCTTGAGAGCAGCCATTTTCACAGCTGCCAGAGCACCAGGGTGATCCATTGCCCATGTCTCCCCACCTTAAGCACCCTCTTTTGCAATAGTATCCACTCGATCATTGAAAGAATGGTAAGGGTCAATCTTAGAGTGGGCTTTAACCTTGTGGATGAAAAGTTTGCATTGGAAATGTTATGTGAGTTTGTGAATATAAACTACAAGTGATTTATATTTCCTTGGGGAGCCATCAGAAGATGCAAAGGAGTTCTTCTTCCAGAAGGGTAAAAACTCAGTAAGGGAGCAACAGACCCAGTTGGAGTCCATGAAGATGATGGTGTCTTCGGTACCATGTTGTATAAGTTTGAGGGCACAGGCCACTGCTGCCAATTCTGCGTACTGTGATGATGCAACACTGCAATGCTTGGAAGCTCTGACAGTGTTACCATTGGGATATACAATGAGTACTCCAAATCCGGATACCTGTTCTCCTTGATAGTATGAGGTGGAGCCATCTGTGAACACATGACACAGGGAAGTGTCAGCAAGGAGTTTTGGAGCAGCAGGGAGAAAAGGGCCTGGTTCAGGCAAATCAGGAGGTTGCAGTGCACAAAGTCCCTGGTACACATAGGGACTAATGATCTCACCAGCCAGTCAGTTGTGGAGACCACGGAACACCTGACCAGGCTGGGTGACAAACTATCATCCATTTCGTATGACATCTCCTTCTCTGAGATTCTGCCAGTCTGGGAGAGGGGGCAGATGGACGGAAGGTCAGAGAAGGGAGATAGAGGAGCTAAACATGTGGCTCAAGGGCTGGTGCCAGGAAAAAGGACACAGATTTGTAGGAACTGACAACAGTTCTGGGAGTGAAAGTTCTTTAAATTTGATGGACTGCATCTGACTAAGGAGGGAGTCAGTGCATTGGGGCAGAAGTTTGACGCCTTTGCAGAATATTTAAACTAGCAAATGGGGAGGGGGTGCAGCACCCCATACGTCGAATGGGAAGAACACCCCTCCCCCCCTCAGCTAGTGGTCAAACAGGGATTCAGCATGTTTGCAGTTCATTTGCATCACCAGGTAAGAAAAAAGGACCATCTCCTCATATGATGCACAGGGGAAATGCCAAACCTCACCAAAAAAACTAACACACCGAAATCTGGCCAATGGAAAACCATGTACACAAATGCTCACAGCCTGGGAAATAAGATCCCAGACCTGCAGACAATAATGTCAGAGGCTAAACTGGACATAGTAGCAATTAGTGAGACATGGTTTACCAGTAACCACACTTGGAAGACTTCAGTACCTGGCTATGTACTGTTCAGAAGAGACCGAGGTGCAAAAAGGGAGGTGGAGTGGCCCTGTATGTCAATGAAAATATCAAAGCTACAGAAATTCAGAATACACATAAGGAGCCAGAAGAACTGTGGGTCACCCTGGAAACAGGAAATGGGACAGCCATAAGAACTGAGGGTTGCCTACAGGCCCCCAGACCAGGGGGAGGACATAGACACATTACTGTTAGAAGATATGCAAAACATGACAGCTAAAGCGAAGGTTCTGATAATGGGAGACTTCAACATGCTAAATATAGATTGGTCAATACCAGCAGGACCATCTGCCAGAACTAGACACATGGTGGATTTCCTGCAGGGGGAGGGCCTCAAACAATTGGTACAACAACCCACAAGAGACAGGGCTACCCTAGATCTAGTACTGACTAACAGGGAAGGGATCACAGATCTCCAGGTAGAAGGTCACCTGGGGGCCAGTGCCCATCACATGGTATGGTTTAATTTGGCCACTACATCTAAATTATCCCATTCCAAGGCAAAAATATGGGACTTCAGAGGAGCTGACTTTGATAAGATGGCCAACAGAGTTAAGCTAGCCCTGGCAAAAAGAAACACATGTGAGGGGGTACAGGCAAAGTGGGGACGCATTAAGGATGCAATACTTGAAGCAACATCCCATTGTGTTAGACAGAAAAGGAAGTGCAAAAGAAGAAGGAAACCATTTTGGTTCTCAAATACAGTAGCAGAAAAGGTCAGAGCCAAAAGGCAGGCCTTCAGGAAATATAAGGAACACAGCGGGATGAAGATAGGGAGGCATACCAAACTGCCCTAAGGGAAGCAGGGAAGGCAGTAAGGCAGGCAAAGTCCCAAACTGAGGAACACTAGAATGAATAGTAAAGAAGGTGACAAGACTTTCTATAGATACATTAGTAAAGGAGAAAGTCCATAGGGGTATTGCTAAGCTTAATGGAGAAAAGGGGAGCATGTGAGGAGGAGGACCCTGTAAAGGCATCTATCCTAAATAGATACTTTTGCTCAATATTTACTGAAGAGAAGGTAGGCAGGGCCCACAGCTCAGCATCATGGACACAGGGAGGGAGGTGAGCACTACTCCTTCACAAAGAAAGGGTCCTACAAGAGCTTGCTAAGCTCAGGGTGGATAAGGCAATGGGACCTGATGGCATACATCCCAGGGTACTTAAGGAGCTAAAGGTGGAACTAGCAGAGCCATTAGCAGAACTGTTTAGTGAGTCTCTGAGCACAGGAGAGGTCCCAGAAGACTGGAAAGGGCTCATGTGATCCCGCCTCCACAAGAGTGGTAGCAGGGAGGAGGTGGGAACTACAGATCAGTCAGTCTTACCTCAGTAGTGGGCAAGATTATGGAGGCCTTAAGGAAAGGATAGTGCAACACCTGGAATCCATAGGGGCACAGGATCCAAGACAGCATGGGTTTACAAAGGAAGGTCCTGTCAAACTAATCTCATAGATTTCTTTGACTGGGTAACCAGAGTAGTGGACCAGGGGAGCAGCTGATGTCACCACCTTGACTTCAGCAAAGCTTTTGACACTGTTCCACATAGAAGATTGATAAATAAGCTGGGTAAGCTCGGGTGGGTCAGAACTTGGTCAACTGGGTGGCAAACTGGTTGACGGGCAGAAAAAAGTGAGTGGTGGTAAATGGTATACAGTCAGAAGAGATGCAAGTCACAAGTGGGGTACATCAGGGATCAGTCCTGGGGCCAGTCCTCTTCAATACCTTCATTAGTGACATTGCTGATGGACTAGAGGGTAAGGCTTGTCTATTGGCAGATGACACCAAGATCTGAAACAGAGTAGATGATCTAGATGGGGTAGGCAGAATGAGAAGAGATCTGGATAAACTAGCAAAATGGTCAGAAAAGTGGTAACTGGGATTTAATGCAAAGAAGTGCAAGATCATGCACATAGGGAAGAGAAACCCTGAAGCCACCTATAGACTGGGACGGAAGTTGCTGGCAGTCACAAAGGAAGAAAGAGACTTGGGCATCATCATCACCGATGACCTGAAATCATCCAAGCAGACCTCTAAAGCAGTAGGTAAGGCTAGGGGAATGTTAGGGTGTATTAGTAGGGGTATCACAAGTTGTAAGAGGGAGGTAATAATCCCTCTTTACAAGACACTGGTTAGGCCCCATCTGGAGTACTGCATGCAGTACTGGAGGCCACACCTTCACAAGGACATTAACCAAATTGAGGCAGTTCAGAGAAGGGCAACCAAAATGGTGCAGGGACTGCATCAGAAGACATATAAGGACGGATTAACGGAGCTCAATATGTATACCCTTGAGCAAAGGGTGGAGAGAGGTGATATGATCGAAACAGTCAAACACCTTAAGGGCATTAACAAGGTGGAAGAGTCTAACATGTTTAAATATAAGAAAAATAGCAGGACAAGAGGACACAACACGAGATTAGAGGGAGGCCGATTAAGGTGGAATGCGAGGAAATTCTTTTTCACAGAAAGAGTGGGGATGCATGGAACGGCCTACCTCAGGAAGTGGTGGCTATGAATACAGTGCAGAGCTTCAAACAGGCATGGGATAGGCATAAGGGAGCAATACAGATGAGTATGAATAGATAGGCCACTGACAGAGCAAAGGCCGATGGCACATTTATAAGGTAGAAATAGAAATGGGCAGACTGGATGGGCCTTGTGGTCCTTATCTGCCATCAACCTCTATGTTTCTATGTAATTGTGTAGCTCTCTTTGGTATAGGAGTCCATGGGCTAGAATTGATGGCATCTTGGCAGAGTGGATCTGTATATATTGGTCCTGGAGAAGAAGAGACTAGTGAGTCAGTCTGGTGTTAGATACTGATCCATCCTTTACTCTGCCTGATAGCAGAAAGGTGGTGGGTGTATGGTTTGTGTTGATAATGATAGGTGAGTACCCAATGATATACAGAAAATGTTTGACAGTCCAATAGGTAGACAGAAGATTTCTTTCACAAAGACTGTACTTCTGTTCCACTGGTGCCAACATTTGAGATGCATATGCAATAGGTCTCAAAGTATCATTTACCTTATGAGCAAGGGCTGCAGACATGGAAATGTCTGAGGTGGCTGATTCCATATGGAAGGGCAGTGCTGGATTGGGGTTTACCAAGGCTGGAGCAGAAGCCAAGGCCTGTTTCAGTAGTGTCACAGCCTGAGTGTGTACAGGACCCCAAGTCCAGGGAATATCCTTTTTCAGATGCTCATACAGAGGTTCTTCTTTCTGTGCAAAATCACAAATGAAGTCCCTGGAATAGTTGACCATTCCCAGGAAATGTCTGACTGTTGCCACACTGGTGGGTAGTGGCAAATCTTGTAGGCCTTGGATTTTCTTCCAAGCTGGGCTCCGGCCTTGTTCTGTTGTGTGTAGGCCAAGAAAGATGACTTCTTTCTGGCAAAGTTGTGCCTTTGCAGGGTTGCATTTGAGACCTGCCCTCTGTAGGAGGGTCAGTAGTTCATCCAAGAGGTCAGTGTTGTTCTTTGGTGGCAGTTGCCAACAATAAGTCATCCACATACTGCAGAACACATTGTGTGATGGAGAAACCTTCCAGGGCATCCATCATGTGTAGATGGAAAAGGGAAGGGCTATTGTGAAACCCCTGGGGTAAGCAGGTCCATGTATACTGTTGACTTTTAAAGGTGAAGGCAAATTTGTACTGGCTTTTTAGGGACAGAGGCAATGACCAAAAGCCACTGGAGATACCCAGAGTGCTGAACCATTGGTGATCAGGGGTTAGCAGTTTGAGCACATCAGGTGCTGATGCTACTATTGGTGAGCAGCTAGGCGTGACTTGGTTAAGTCTCCTATAATCAGTTATGAGTCTCCAAGATCCTGTGGGCTTCTTCGCCAGCAAATAGGTGAATTGGTGGTCAAGTCACAAGGTCTAATTACACCTTGTTTGAGAAGTGACTGAATGGTTTCTCTAAATGATGGTAAGGCCTGAGCAGGAAAAGGGTATTGCCTTTGCCTTTCATGTGCTGGGCCTGGGATTTCAATGACTGTTTGCATCCTCCTGCAATCATGCTTGTGTGTGGCAAAAGTGTTGAGATGCTTCTGCAGGATGGGTAAGAGTCTTTTGGAAAACTCAGGGTTTTGGAATAAGGTTATGACGTCATATTCCTTGTCTTTAGTGGCTATAGCTGCAACCACATGCGAATCAGAAATCATGACAGTGTGATATTGTCCTCTGATTTGGATTGGAAGCATGTTGGCCATATCCACCACACATCCATGTGGTGCCAGAAAATCAATTCCCAAGATGCTGGGATAATCACGTAACACAATAAGATCAAAGGTATGGTGTGTGTTCAGGTTGCCTATAACCACTGAAAGTACAATCGATCAGTGCATGGATAGCTTCATGCCATATATGCCTGATGTATTGGTCCTCCATCCGGTAGACAAAGGAGAGTTTGCTGGGTCATCATCATGTAATGAAGACACAGCCACGCCTGTATCGAGTAGCATTGTGAGTTGGCGGCCCCCAGCCATGACCTTGGTGCAAGGCCTTCCATTTATGTCCAAAGCAAGCTTGTTCACAATACAGACTGGGGTCAGTAATTGTCAATCCTTACTGCTAGTACCTGGGAGCTCCCAGAAGAGTGATTGGGCCTGCCCTTATCGGGCCTCAACCCAGTCCTTGACAGCCGCCACAAAGGGAGTAGCGTAGGGGTTAAGGCCTGGTGTCGCCTGGTTCCCTGCAGTTTCCAAGTCCCTGCAGCCTGCTGTCTTATGTCTATTGCTGCGATTATGGACAATGGGACTGCATCTGATATGGATTGAACCTGACCAAGAAGATTCTGGAGATTTTATTCTCCTCCATGATTTCTCGATAGGAAGTGCCTGATCGATTATTTTGATTGCACTGATTGGAATCAGAATTCCAATTGCATTTGTTCTTGTTGTGGTTCCGGTTCCCACCTCTGGACTGGGAGTGCTGTGGGTTGTCCAATGATGCAGGCTTTTTGTCATGGGCCTTGCCCTCCACTGTGTAGTGGGTTGCGGACTCACCGGTAGACTGTACCACGGCCACCTTTTTCAAACCAGATCCAAGGTCTTGGATGTAGAGCCGGAAGACCTGCTCCGTTTTCTAAAGGCTGTCTGCAAAAGTGTCCATGGTTGGTAAAATTGTTGGCTCCACCTTTTCACGGACAGCCGAAAGCATATTCCGGAGAAACACATTTTTGTATTCAATGAGGTTGGCATCTGTGGCTTCACTTGCAAGGCGTTTGCCAGCACGTTAGGCCATCCACAACCTCTGATGAAATGTCACAGGGCTTTCTTTGGTGTTTTGGTTTATGGGATGGGCCAGCATCACCCCAACCATGCCTGGGTTGTGTGCGGCAATGAGTTCCACTGTGATCTGATCAAAAGTTGCTCTGGTGTCTCGTCAGGCTATATCTGGAAGTTCTGCCCATAGGCCTGAGTCGATGGTCTTTCAGAGGATCTGTACCAGGTAGTCCTCCACTAAGCTGAACATCTCACATTTGGGATGTACTTTCTTCAAACGACAGCTGAGATTGTCAGTGGGGCCCATGCAACCTATGCTGTCAGTGATCTGCTATACAAAGTGAGCCATCTGAAGGGGCTTGCTGGGGGCACGGTCAGAATCCCGTGCTTCATGAAGGGCAGCCTGCACTGTGGCGTCAGCCACAGTTTGGACCACAGAATCCTGGGAAGCAGCCTCTTTCAGCATTTGTTTCATCTGTGCTTTGAAGGCCTGCTTGCTTTTCTCAGGCAAATCTGAATTACCGAGGGCTGCTTTGATCATTCTCTCAATCTGCTGCCTATCACCCTTTGTCAAGGTGGCTATCAGAGCAGCCATTGGTAGGCCTAGAGGGTCCAGTGGTAGGGTTATGGAGGCTGGTGGTAGGCCTATGCCCCCCCCATCATGGGGGGTCACCATCTTGGCATTGCATATGATAATTGTCATCGTGTTGAAGATATAGGGGCGTGCTGTCATAGCAAGGGGATCCGCCATCTTGTGAATGGTGTGTGGATACTGAACCACAGTAAGAGCATGACTGAGCATTATATTGGGAGATGCCATCATCAGAGTCGTCATCCCCCAATGACATGAGGTCGATGGGTGTGTAGTGAAACCCGTCCATCGCCTTAATGTGACCAGCCAAAACCTCTCGCTGATGGCGCAGTTTCACCATCTTGTCTTTACATTCTACATGACTAACTTTTGCAACACTCTGTTCTACACCTTTTGCAACATCTTTCTGTAACACTCTTTACGCGGCACTCAATTTGCAGTTGTCCATAAGCTCCCTATCCAATTCACCCCTTACCCATTTCAGGTTATCTCGTACCTCCTCCATCTCCTCACACATTTGCTCATTTGTATCACTTAACAAATCATTCATTTGCAATACCTGTCTCTTATCATGTCTCAAACTTTCACATTCTTCTCTCAACATACATATGTATCTCTGATTACCTTCACCAGAGCAGTACAAAAGAATGTGTTTCTTATTTTGCAATGCCTGAATTTCAGTCTCCAGTCATTGCTCCATTTTCAAACTTTCAGATGCCTGCAATCCCATCTCTTTCTTAAGGGACGAGAGTTGCAGTTTGAGGGAATGAAACCTCAATTCGGAGGCTTCTAAAGCAGTCGATAGAGCCGCGACCAACAGCCCTTTAGCCTCACACATTTTGGCTGTTTGTCTTGTTTCAAAGTACTGGGTTGAAATCCCTAGTATGGAGTTGTCGGATTGAATTGCGTCCAGTGTGAAATTGCTCCATCCTCCACAGGAGACAAGGAAGTTAGAGATGTCTAGTCTCAAGTCTGCGCATATGTTTAATGTAGCAGACATTGTGGTACCAGTAAAAGTTATTGGGGAACACAAAATCATTTACCCGTAAAATTATGCTGTGCTATGTATCGATCCACAACATGCAAAACCAGCAGACGGGCTGGCTACTGTACTCACGTAGTCCTGCAATTCAAAACTTCCATGGGGCACAGTGAATCGGCATCAACCAAACCCGGTAAGCAGCCAGACTTTGCAAGTTGCTACGAAGTTTAAAGTAATGGGAGAGATGGTGCGGGTGTGCACACCTACTGTACACATAGGAAAGGGAAATTTTTAAGCAACAAGTGGAACTTTGCATCATCCAAAGTGCCTGCTCGCAGTCGTCAATATGTTAGGGTGAGTAGCTCTGATCAGATTCTTTGCCGTAATAGAGGTGCAAATGAGTCACAGACACATTACATATCAGTAATAAATCTAGTTTATTACTACAAGAGGAAATCACAGTTGCCCTAGGCAGTTCTTACCATAAGACACTGGGAGCTGAGTCTAGTGTTCTCCAATACCCCAAGGAGTGTGGAAAGTCTCCAGGGGGAATACGCAATACATTACATTATATACTGTGATAATTACCATGGTTACCATTTGTAAGAAGCAGTGCTAGATACATAAAGTAAGTCCTATTGGCCAAAGGTTAGGTGGCTCCACAGCATTCTCTAGTCTTATACAATAAGTGCTAAGTCAGCTACATCGTAGAACAATAAAATCATACATGGTACATGGAAAACACAGGATGTGGTGCAATTATACATAAATCCAAAAGATGGCAGTGCTGACTACATATTAGTATATCAGAAGACTACAAAGACACAGGTGCCTTGGCCTACTATGTGCAGTTTCCATCCATAGAGAAAGTATAGTAATACAAATCATAATGTACCCTGACACTTACACTTGTACAGTAAGTGCCCATGCCCTTTAAGTTAGTATGTGCATATGCATAGTATGGTTTGTCTAAGGTGTGCAGGTGGAATGCCAATTAGGGTGTAAGAACCTCACATAACAATGACTAATCAAACCTCCAATCCAACCTATGGTCTCCAGCCAACTTTTGGAAAGTACTGCCCTCCCTTGTTGACACTCCTGCCCAATCCTTCCTCCCATCCCTTCAAAGTGACAGTATGCTGGTATCCGACCAACCCACAGTTACCACTATTTCAACCACCTCTTTACCACCTGTGCCCTTCCAGACCAGCCTGCCTCTGATGCACCCCTTGCTTCCATTCTTCCTTACCATGGTGCATTTGACTTTACACCAGTCACCCTTGAAGAACTCCTTCAAGCACTTGCATCCCTAAATCTGTCTAAGCACAACCCAGATGGGCTGGATCCTAAGTTCCTCCAGCTTTCTGCCCCGGCCATAGTCTTGCCCCTCACACATCCTGAATTTGTCCTTCTCACACTCAGCTGTTCCCCAAGCCTGGAATTTAGCCAAAGTCCTCCCACTCCACAAAGGTGGAAACCCATCTTCCCCTGGGAACTACAGGCCAATCTTCCTACTTCTCTCTCTTGCAAAACTACAGGTATCCTTAGTGCTCTCCAGGCTCACTACCTTTCTTGAATCCACATCCTTTCTCTCCCCATTCCAGTTCAGCTTCAGAAAAATACATTCCACCACCTCCTCTCTCCTCCGAGTAACTGACTACATCCTCTCAGAAATGGACAATGGTCAGATTACAACAGCTATTTTTATAGATCTTGCCAAGGCATTTGATTCTCTTTCCCATCATCTCCTCCTAAAGAAGTTGTACCTAGCAGGTCTTTCACCCCCCACAGTTAACTAGTTCTGCTCCTACCTGACTGGCTGGCAACAGTCAGTACGGGTGGGTGGCAAACTATCACCCCACTCCCCATCATGACTGATGTCCCCCAAGGTTTCATCCTTGGCCCAGTCTTATTCTCCATCTTTTTAAATTACCTTCCCTCAGCCTGTGTCTCCTCAGACATACACATGTATGCTGATGACACCATGATCTACACCTTTGCCCAGACAACTGCCACTGCTGAGAGCCCCTTCCAGTGTGACTTTTTGAATGTGCTCCACTGGTTCAAGGCAAACCAACTCACAATGAACACAAAACAAAACAGTATCATGACCTTCAGCACTGGCCAAAAGCTAGCAAAGCTCCCTTCTTTCCTTACCTTCTATACCCCAGATGGCACCCTACTTGAGGCAGTCCCAGCCTTTGAATAACTGTGTGTTTGCCTTGACAGCAAATTGGACTTTGTCACTTACTTTGACGCTATCCATACCAAGCTCCACTCAAAACTCAGTGCCTTATACCTTAATAGGGACTGCTTCCCGCTCCCTATATGCCGTGAATTTGTCTCCAAACTGATGCTTCCCAGTTTTGACTATGCTGATGTGATCTACAGTTTGGCCCCTTCTTCATCCCTTGCCAGACTAGGCATTCTATATAACACATTCTGTCATTTTGCCTCTAACCTGCCCCCACACCCACCATTGCTCATTATACTCTGCACTTCCCTACCTCCCCTTCCACAATGCCACCTGACCCATTGCTCCATCCTCATTGCTAAGTACTGCTATGATTCTTTACCCTCATACTTATCTTCACTTCTTTCACCTATAGCTGTGTCTATGCTCTTCATTCCAGGAACTCTCGCACCTTCTCTATACCCTATCCACATAGTTATGCAGGAAAAGCTGCTTTCTTGTACTGGCTTCCCACTCTTTAGAACCAACTTCCCTCCTCTCTCCCATTTTCCCCCTCCCTTCCCTCTCTTAAGCACCTTCTAAGGCTCTACCCTCAGCCCTCCTGCTTCTGACATCACCTTCCTTGATTCCTTGTGGTATTACAGCAGGGAGTATTTACCTATTCTCCACTTCTCAACTGGATCTCTAGACCTTGATAGCCTATTTGTATAATACTGCAGGTATTCATGCTTTTGCTTCAGTATACTCCGTCTGTATGATATATGAGTCTTCTAGCCCTTGATAGTCCTTTGTTATACCATTACAGCATTGAATTATGTGTTTTTGCATGTATGTACTATGCCACTATGTAATACTGTGCCAGACTTTCTTGACTAGATTGTAACTACTTGTTTTATTCTGTATAATGATTGTTATTTTTACCATGCTTGCAACTACCCCCTTTGTACCCTGTCCCCGGGTAGCAGGGTAGCACCTGGAAATGAGTCTCAGCTCAGTATGCCTTACCCCATTACCAAATTTTAAATAAATAAAATAAATAAATATGTATACACGTTTATTTTCTTTTAATAAAATTCTACTACTTTTTTCAGAAGTGCCATGGGATCTTTAATATCCATCTGAACAGCCACCAGAGTAGGCAGACTGGACTTGGGTTTAACATCGTATCCAAAAGACCCCCCTCACATTGCACTAAAGTGTCACTAGTGGGATTTTACCCCGAGCTCCTGACGTGGGGCTAGAATCCACAATCTTCCAATCCTCCTGCCTCAGAAGTCAGTGTGCAACCTTCTGAGCCACTGACACTGCTCTTAAAAGTTAAAATATAACAGCCCTCTTTGTTCTTGTTATGATTATACAGCATACCTCTCAACCTCCTGCCTCGTAAATCAGGGACAAGGCTTAAAAAAATCAGGGACAAAGGACCAAAATCAGGGACACATCTTCAAAATTGGAGATATCAATTCAGGAAGCTGGTAGAATAAGGGGCTTAGTGTAAAATGCATTTTCTAAGGAAGAACAAGTCTGTAACTTTAAGGTATGATATTATTTTGTGCTTACAACTCCCGCTGTTTGGTCTTGAAAACACAATTTTTAGGAGGGACAGAGTAAATTTTTGAGGCAAAATCAGGGACATCCCTGAAAATCAGGGACAGTTGAGAGGTATGTTATACAGCAATTAGCAACTTCTTCGTCAATTTGAAGAGACATTAGTTTCTCTGGTTTGTCACTCACGTTTTAATACTTGGATCTTGTTTTCAAAATAGAGTTTTGTACTTTTTGTGTGCTTACATTATTATGCTGTATTTCACATTTGGCTAATAAATTGGTATTAGCAACTGAATGCTCTTCTGTGACCATTATTTTGAGTCTCTTGATTTCTTTTTCCAAACCATTCAATATAGTATTAATGCCCTTGTACAATTTTGCTAAGATAGTAATACAGATACCCCTTAAATGGGCCATGAAACAACCCCATACTACTAATACAGATATTTCAGAAAAAGAATGTTTAATGAAGAAAAAACTAACTTCTTCATCAAGTTTTGTAAGAAAATCTTTATTACTTATTAACGTAGGGGGCATGCACCAGAATTTTGGGAGTCTATCAGCTAATAGATTAATTTGCTTTGAGACTGGGACATGATTGGAAATCAGAATGCTGTGGTATTCAATATTTGAAATAGTATATAACTGGGAAGCTGAAATTAAGTAAAAATCCATCATAGAGAGAGTCTTATAGACAGCAAAGAAAAAAGAAAAGTATGACATTTTTGGGCTGGCATTACAGCAAGGGTCAATGAAGTCAAGATCTCCCATAAAGTATTTAAGTATTCTGACTTCTAATGTGACAGAAGTTTAGGAGGGTGCTGACCTGTCCTGGATATTATTAATAGTCAAATTAAGTGCTGGCAGCCGCTTGGCACGCTGGTGACCCAGGTTCAAGCCCCAAGCCCAGGACACAGGAGCGGAGGCTGGCAAGGAAAGTGATAGAGCTTTCATCAACTTATTTCTCAATTTTGATATCCAAAAACAGAATTTCATGTAATAAAATGGGATTTGAAGGCAATATATTTATGACATTTTTATGGTGTGGCGGGGGGAACATGGCAAAGCTGGAGGCTTTTGTGCGGTGGAGCAATAATGACCTACAATTTACCTGCAAGGTAAGTGAGAAAGAAATTCCATTTCTGGATATCAAAATCCAAAAGAAACTTGATGGTACTACAGCTACCAGTTTCTATATAAAACTCACAGACTACAACACTATCCTTCTTGCCAGTAGCTGCCATGCCTGCCGCACCATAGAGAACATACCTAGGGTGGAATATTGCCTCATAAAACATAACTGCAACAGTGAAGCCTGCAGCCAGTGAAGTGAAGGAGAATTGTCTGTTCTTGAGAAAAGATGCCTTGAAAGGGGCTATGCTGTGGACACTACTGAGATAGCAAAAGAGTGTTGCAATGGGAAACGAAGGGAGTCCCTCTTAGGTGAAAAATTAGAGAAAAAGAATGAAAAAGAGATAAACAATCAGATTAATTTTGTCACAACTTACAGCATGGGGGCTTGGAAAGTTTAGGAAATACTCCACAAAAATTGGCATGTGCTAGGATCTGATACACACCATAAGGAGATTGCAGTCCCCCCCCCCCAACAGTGGTATATAGGAGGGCCAAAAACCTCAGAGACACCTAGTCAGTTCAGTCCAGCCCATTGTTAGACCTAAACATTGATTGCCCCTCTACCAAAAGGATATAAAAGATGTGGGCAGTGTAAATACTGTCCATACATAAAAGAATGCACCACCTTTCAGAATCCAATAACAGATGAAAACATGGGCATATTCAGTTTTATAAATTTTGCCCCGTGTTTGTTGTCTACATGACATATTGCATGTGAGGGGTATATTATGTAGATAGAACTAAAAGAAAGTTCAAGGAACAAATTGGGGACCACATTCAAGCTGTCAAAAATGAGAATATGGAATATCTGCTAGCTAAGCACATAAAAAAATGTGTAGAATAAAGCAGAACACGTGTTGTCCTTCATAGGGCTCAGACCTGTTGCCAGGATATTTGCAAGGGGGGTTCTTTTCATGCAGTCTGTGACATTTATTTAAAAAGCCTGGGGTCCTAGATACTCTGTGGTGCATTCTGTGGCTTATTTTGAATCTAAATAACTCATATCTACGCTCTCCTCTACCATTTACTATAAGGAAAATTATTAACTGGCTAGCTGTAGGGTGAATACATTGACGTAGTCGGTACCTGAAGCTAGCAAGCTACTGATAATAACTGTGTCTGAGGCATAGAGGCTGCAACTGTGGTTAACTGGGTATTGTACTACCTTAGATAATGTAATCCCCAGCTTACAACAGATGTTCTTTGCTGATGTGCCTGTTGGCTTGTAAGCCAGGTATCTGAGGGCTGCTAGGCCCCCAGAACCCTTGGGTACTAGATGCTCAGTAGTGCATTGTTGGGGTTATTTTGAAGCTAAATAACTCATCCTAGCCCTAAGCAGCCATGAAAGATCATGCACAATAACTTTTAAATGGGAATAGTTAGTATTACTTGACACACATCCCAGTGCGGGACTGGTCCCAATTTGCAGTTTGTAAGCAAAACATTTTTATGTTTTTTACTTACTGTTTATTGCAGTATGAAAGATTGCATAAGGCTAATTCTGTTGCCTTCCAAGCTGACATTTACTGTAGCCAGAAATCCCAGCATCTCCTGCATCTGACATCAGATCAGGGCTGCAGCAGTGTGAGATTCAATAGGTTGCAGTGCATGTTAGAGATCTTGTAAGCTCAGATCTTTTGTTTACTAGATATGCTGTCCTCCCAGGGCTGAGTACAGTCCTCCATGACTGTACTTAGCCCCAGGAGGACAGCAGGACTAGTAAACAAAAGATCTGAGCTTATGAAAACTCTGCATTTGCATACACGCAGATCCTTCGGAATTGCAAAAATTATCTACACACATAACTACTGGCACAGATTTGTAGCTTCATAACATAAAGCATTATTTTTAGCCACATACCTCAGTCTCTTGCTAGTCTTTAGTTTAGGCCACATGGCAGTCAAGGATGGCCTCATGACATGCAGTGTTGTCTCCAGTCTCCATTTTTAGTTATTACGCCACAAGCAAGCCTCAGCGTGCTCCACGCCTCTCTGTTGTTTTACTTTTTAGTTTAGACATGGCTCGTCCCATCACCCACCTCCCTGATACTTTTTATTGCCTTGCATGCAGTACTCTAATAAGGACTGATAACAAAACATGCACCCTGCACAACATATCTTCTAAATGTGATACATATCACTTCACCATGTACTGCTGTTAACTACAAGAGGATGCCATTTATTACTTTAAAAGAAATTTATTTTTCCCAACTAGATATTTCAGGACTGAGCATACTTCTCATCCAGGTTAAAAAAAGGGAATCAGTTACTTTTTTCCACCTTTGCATGCCCTTTTTTGTTGCTTATTGTATTGCCAAATGTTTGACTTGTGCCAATTACGGAGGGTTAGTTAAAAGGCTACAAGGACCAGTGATCAATGTCAGGCATGCTTGCAGTCTGCTACAGCATCAAATGGCTATTACAGTACACTGAAACTGTGTAGGTGTTTCCCAAAGGAACTGCCTTTTATTAGAATTGTATCTCTAGTGCGTTTTACGTCACTAACCGTTATCAGCTATAGCTACTAAACAGGATTTTCATATAAAGAATGCACTGTAAAACTTAAAAACTATTCCTATTGTGCCATAAAGCTTTTGCTTTGGAAGGACATGGAATCAGATTCTTGACCAAGCTATCAATATTGCTTGGGACAGGATTCAACAATGATTCAGCAGTTGTTTAGTTAAAGACAAGAGGTCCTTAGTTACAAAGGCAAGGGAACCGCAAAACCTATAATTAACATCAAAAGGAATTGTTTACTATAGCCTCATAGAAGAGTCTATCTATCTATCTATCTGATAGAACAAAGGACATATGCTTACTTAAAGAAGCAGGCCAGCAGTTACTATCAGAAGTCTCTGTTTACTGATACATGTGTTTCCCTTGGAAACACAGTTTCTTGGATGAGCTTGGCTTGGCACACTTAAAAACCAGTTCCTTGATCTACTGCTGTATTTTTCCAAGTTTTACTTTGAAAGTTCAAATGCAGTTTACAGTTCATCTAAGTGGATATAACCCTTTTAGTTTTTATCAAAAACGATATGTCAGCAAACCTCTTTAACTGCTTTTACACAATACTTATAATCCTTCATTATTCTACAGTATGACATTTGCAAAATTGCATCTCATACCTGCTCAAACAAATCCTTAAAAACTCAGCCATCCTACAAATACGTTAAGGTGGCACAAACTTGATTGGACTGTCTCATAGTGTAGTCTCGGAGTCGGATGTCGCAATGCGATGTGGCAAGAAGAGGGATAAAGAGTTTTTACCTGCTGCTGCCGGGCCCTGAAAAAAGCAGCTGATCATGATATTCATATCTGCTTTGCCTTTTTCCCCAGTATACCTTGTCTCACCTATCAGTCCAAACTTCATCTTCTCAAGACTCTTCCATCAGATATCGCGTTCATCTTGGGCAGTGGCTGCATGCATGCCAGTTTATGTTGTAGTCCTGAGTCACCTACTTACTGGCAGATGATCAGGGGTCATACGTTGGAAAATCTGTCAAACCCTTGAGACTGCAACCTGCAGATTTATTTCTCAGGGGATGCATTTTTTACTATCATTGACTTTTCCGTGAGTGGTGCGCCTAGTTCTTTGGTGTGGGATACGATGTAAAGCAAGGAGGTACAGGGACTGTGCATGCCACATACTCACTGTCAGGGAGTTAAAGGGTCAGAATTTAATGCAAAAGAAAGAGAAGAGGCTTTAAAAAGAGGGGTTCATTTGAACCTGACAAACCCCAGCTGACAATGGGCCTGGGGCTGGAGTAAGTATGCATGGGACCCAGGGGTGGAAATAGGGAGATAGCTCTAGCTAAAAGAGAATCCTTTTGGATCCACAGACTGGGGGCATGTAGTGGGAAAGGTGTCAGTGATCAGACAAAACTTCCTCCATTTCTAATTGACAGATAAATAATCATGTGACATGATTTGCACTGTTACTAACAATTGTTTCCTTTATGTATACTTTTTTTTTAAACTTTATGTTTATTGATTTTACAATAGACGGACTAAAGCATCCTGAGGCAGTACATGAGGAGTTAAAGTTTAAAATAAAAACATTTTCACCTGAGGGTGCCACCCCTCTTAATACATGCAGGTTTAAATTGAAATCATATTGCCTCTATTAGTTACATCCCGGGGATCAGTAAATAAAATAAAATAATAAACCACGTTCAATACAAAACTTTCAATGCTGCCTTGGGAGCCCATGAGTTGCATGATTTTTTATTCCTTATTATAGCTCAAAAGCTAAATCAATCTCTTTTTCCTTGAAAAGGAAATGAGGTTATCATGCATTCCATAAATTTAGGTACTAAGATGTATCTTCCAGATAAACATTTAAAACTCCACATCATGTGTTTTTTTTTAATTTCTTAACTGTATAGTATAGACATCAACCAGACATACTTAAACGCCCTGTAAGACAGCATCTTAAACTACTTAACCTTTGCTAGCACTTCCAGTAATTCTAGCAAGTTACCGCCTTAATACATAAGTGTCCCACTTGTATAGAAAGAAAAAATTATCACAGACTAAGTGAAAACAAAAAGTTCCAGCAGAGAGCATATCTGGCTCAACAGTCTAGAAATATGTAATGCTGTGATTTCAACATAAATGTTCACCTAAGGCCCTTCAACCATGATGCAAACCTGTAATTTGGGTCTCCAATCGCAAAATCAGGTTTTCCCTTCTTCAGCCTCTTCTATGTCCGACTGGTCTGTCGATTCCCTCCGTCTAGATGGCGCCACATGATGCTGGGCCCATTTCAGGGCTTCATTTGGATCAGAGAAGATCTACACTTTTCTCCCATGTGGAATTCTAAGGCATGCAGGAAACAACGTATTGTGGGGGATTTCTGCATTCCTTAGCATGGCCCAGACTCCATCTAAATGCTTTTTTTTTTTAGTCGGGTTGCATAGCTGAGGTCTAAGAGTCTAACCTGTGCACTGCCCTGGAGTAACATTTTTTTCTGGTGTGCCAGCGCTATGATAAAATCCCTTGATCCAACTCCATCTAAAACTGCAACAACAGCCCTCAGAGCCTCCGGGTCTACAGGATGTCCCCTTTGTGCCACTCAGTATGCTTTTTGGACGATTACCCGATGATCCAGAAATGCTTGACCTGGTTGTCATTGCAGCCACTCCAAAATAAACAGAGCCAAATGATCTCCCTAACTCTGTTCTGGTAAGCCCACTATTCGTAGATTGGCTGCCCAAGCTAGATTCTCCAGAACTTCAAGATGGGAGCGTAGGTGATTATTTTCTTTTACAGTCGTTGTAGTGGTGCCCAGGGCTGCCTCTGATCACTTGCGTGTTTCAATGGCTTTCGTTTTCACTGATGCTACTTCCATCTCTAAAGTATTAACTCTGTTGGTTAGGGAGTCGAACTTCTCCATTAATCCAGAAATCATGAAACTAAGGCGGTTGATTTTAGCACCAATAGTTTGCAATGTTTCTTCTCCCACAACGGAGTCCTCTAAAGCAAGATGGCCTTGTGCAGGCCTCATGGCTGGGGATCCCATGGCATTTTTACTTTTAGCTCCCTTTTGCTGCATTCTGTCTTTCTTTGGGTTTCCCATTCTTGCTCTACAGATGCTCTGATTCCCTTTGTTATAATCTTTGTCCACCAAAACTCCTGAGAAAATGTTAATATTTAATTTACTTTAAACAAGATGCAACAAGCTCAAACTCTAAGCCGCCATCTTGCTCAGGCTCAACAGCATCCCACCCCCCACCCCCAATATGTTGTTTTTCAGATGGTCCAGACTTTATGGAGCAGTATAATACTTTTTGGTCCAAGACAGAAAGGGTCTTTGCCAACAAAATGGAAGGAGTGTTCCACAACACCTCTCTTTCCCATTTTTAGCATTTCATATGTGATGATTAATTGGTGTATTCTGGGCAGCTTTAGATGCCTTGGGCATCGTCCCCAAATGCACTGGTTATAATTTATGGGTTGTATTTACTGGTTTTTGAAATATTAATTGTTACCATTCTTTCTGATAAATAAGAGTGTACAATCTTTAAAAAAATAATCTTAGAATTATTAAGTTTGTTCCTACTGTAGCAATATTATGCTCCCTTTATATTCGAAGTGCTCTCTGTGCCAGTCATGCTAATGTCTTTTCCAAAACATATTTTTCAAATTTTAAACTAGTTAAGGCAATGTATTTAAGATTAGGCAATTTGTACATGCATGGTGTTTTTAATTTGTGGATATTTATATAGGATTTACTGTAGTCTAATGACAAACTTAAGAATTAATTGCACTGTGTCACTTTAATTTTTATTAATTGCATGGTCAGGACATTGCTATAAAAGCAATCATACCCTATAGGTCACCACAGGGGTGTAGTGGGTCAAAAATGTGGGTCGGGCATAAAGTCCCTAAATTGTCAACAAGAAGGCTGGGGATCTGGAGGTCACCAGGCCCCCAGAAGCTCTGGATGCTGAGATGCTCTGTGATGAGTTTTGGGGCTTTTATTGAAGATAAAGCACACTTTTGTTACATTTTCCCTACCCCTCACCCCAGGAAAAAAAAAATTATTTTTCCAGAGTTAGGGGTGTGAGTTGACTCTAAAGACTGCAGCTGCAACTGTGGTGGGCAACTGGCTGACCAACAATGGCATCAGCCACCCACTCCATAGGCATTATTGTAATGTATTGTGCAATATTTCTATCTAAAGGCTAGAGGACTGGGGGCCACTAGGACTCCAGTAGCTCTGGGGATTTAGATGCTGTGTGGTGAGTCTTTTGGCTTTTATTAAAAATAAAATACACTTTTGTTACATCTTACCTATGCTTGACCCCAGGGGAAAAAAATTGTTTTTCTCTGAAGTCATGGGTGTGGGAGACTATAGCTGGCCTTAAAGTCTGCAGCTGCAACTGTGGTGGGTAACTGGCTGACCTACAATGGCATCAGCCACCCACTCCATAGGCATTATTGTAATGTACTGTGCAACATCTTTATATAAAGGCTGGGAGTCTGGGGGCCGCTAGGCTTTCTCGGCCGCAAAGAGGAGGACCAGTAGCAGTTTCTTGGCCACAAAGAGGGGACTGGCAGCAGCATTTTCAGCCATGAAGAGGAGAAGCAGCAGCGGCTTTCTCGGCTGCAAAGAGGAGGACCAGCGGTGGCTTTCTCAGCTGCTAACAGGGGACAGGTGGCAGAGTTTTTGGCCGCACAGAGGAGGACCAGCAGCGGCATTTGCAGCCACAAGGGCAAGCAGCAGCTCCAGTGACAACCAATCCAGCCACAAGGAAAGGCTGATGGCGGCTCCAATCAGCCCTATTCAGGTGAAGACTCTGAGTACCAATTGGGGCAAGGGGTGCCAAGCACAAAAGCCATCTAGGCTTTAAAAAGCAGCCTCGCCAGAAGCAACAAGAAGTGAAAAAAGTCCACCCACCTGCCCCCTCCACCGCAGCTTTTTAAATACTCTCTGGAGCATGGGGATTTGGGAGAAGGAGACAGTAGCAAGGAAGACTCACAGATTGGCCATGAAAACTGCAGTGCACATTACACAGAGGGGCTGATCACTTAAAAGGTAAGCTGAACAGAGCACACTGGAGAGCTTACCTTGTATATTTCATGGCTAAATTTGAAGCAAGCCGTCTTGATCTTTTTTATGGCTAATTTGAATGAACCTTTTTTTGAACATTTGAACATTTTTATGACTGATTTGAAGCTATATGGCTCTGTCTTGGTGGGATTTGCATTGCTTTGGTTGGGGGTAAATCTTCATTGGGGAATTGCTTTTGGTTGGGGTGAATCTGGACTGACTAAGGGCAAACTGAGTTGGCTAGCTTGAAACCATATTGCTTTGCCTAGTGTGGGCTTGAACTGCCTTGGTTTGGGGTGACTCTGGGCTGAATCTGGGAGAAGCTGCTTGCAAGCTTGATTTGAATAGTTAGATAACACATTTGAAGCTAGCTACATTTTGCCTTGCTTTGGGTTGATTTGAACTGCTTTGGATCGATCTGCTTCCTGCAGCAAAGGAGTCACTGGCCAATAGTCAATACCTTTGTGGAGACTAGAGTCACATGGCTGCAACAAGTTAGGGACATGTCAGAGGAAATTGGTATAGGGGTAGGGAGGCACAGCTTGGAGTGGCAGACAGGAGCAGCCGGGCTGTGCGGGGTCACTACTGGATGGGGAGGACTTCAGTTACAGGATGCAGAGGAAGCAGGCTAGTGGGATGCAGTGACTGTGGTGCTGTATTGGCCATGAGTACACTGTGGAGACTAGGGCGCTGTCCTATATGTGCCAGGTTAATGGGATTGGAGGCTGAATTGCGCAGGCTCAGATATGAACTGGACAGGTGGGTGAAGGTCATGGGTGCAGGGGGTGGGAGGCACATATATACAGACAATTGGGGGAGGGTGTCTGCAAATACGGGTGCAGGAGGATGGGGGGGCAGCAGGAATCATGGATGGTCTGGCCAGCCCCAGGGGTGGAAGTGGGAGAAGGGATCGAGGATACTGGACAGGGTGGAGGGTGGAGGCTAGCAGAGGGTGGGGGCTATTGATAAAAGGGCAAAAGGATCTCCAAGGACCACAGCAAGGGAGTTCAACTCACAGGAAGGGGATACTGGTAAGCAACCTACTGGGGGGATCCCAGTCTCAAATAGGTACTTGCCACTGGCGGACACCATAGTGGGAGGAGCCATGGTGGGGGAAGACACGGAGGGGGCGCAGTCAACAGAGGATGGAAGGAGGATGAAAGTGAGGGGGAGATGGAGGCATGGGCACCAGGACTAATAGAGGGGCCAGGGATAGCATGGGAAGGGCAACTGGGAGTCGGGAGTGCCTGGGAAAAGAGGATGAGAGGACAGTGAGGAGGGAGGATGGATCCCAGAGGGAAGGGGACCAGCAGGGAGTAAGTGTGGGGAGAGCAGAAAAAAGGATGATGGGGGGTATAAGCGAGAGACCCTGGAGGTCAGGAGGGGCCACAGGCTAACGGGAGTGCTGCTGGGACAGATCAGAGTGGTGAGATGGGGGGGAGCTAGGACAGAAACAGTCAGACAGGGAAAAGGTTTGACCAGGGGGGTAAGGGTGACAATTGGCAGTCAAATTGATGGTGCGGTCTGAGAAAATGGAAAGGTAGTGGGAGTGGGGGGAGTATGGCAGATGAGGGAGTTAGGTTCAAGGGAAAGGAAGAGGTTAAAGTGCTCCTGCTGGGGGACTCCATAATCAGGGACATTAAGTGGGAAGGGAGGAGTGAGGGGCAAGGTGGTGCTGTCAGGGTCAAGAGTATATCTGGCTTGACTGGGCACAAGGCCAAGCACTTGGTCTATGCTTTGGTGAAGGACTGTGGAGGATCCCTTAATATTTCAGTACACTTGGGCACTAATAACATACAGGGAAATACAGTGGAGGAGATATAGGCAAGGTTTCGGGAGCTAGCCAGAGTGTGTCATGCTGTTGGGTGCACAGTCTCTTTCTCGGAGGTCAGTATGGGAAACAAGCAGAAAATCATGGAGGTTAATGAATGGCTCAGACAATGGTGTGTGGCTAGGGGGTATCAGTTGGTGGAGGACTGGGGTGCAACTAATGGAAAAGGGGCTGTATGCTAGGGATAGACTTCACTTAAATGTAGGGGGGGGTTGAAACCAAAACTGTCCAAATTCATTGAAGCTAGGTGGGGTTTAAATTTGTGAAGGGGGAAGGGCTGGGGTGTGAGGCTGCTGCTGGCAGGCACACCAAAGGAGGACTTGGCCTTCTTACCCCAGCAGGGGAGGAAGGAGTGCTCAACTGGGGCACCAGACAGTGTGCGAGGGAGCAGGAGCGTGCATTTAACTAGGGGATCTCAGGTTGGGGGGAATGGGTGATGAGGGCAAGGGGCAGGGATGGAGGGCAGTTCTGATTAACACCAGGAGCATGGGAAACAAGATGCCTGAGCTTCAGGCGATGCTAACTGAAGGGACTGTAGATGTGGTGGCAGTCACTGAAACTTGGGCCACTCCTTGGCAAGACTGGGACCTAAACCTGATGGGGTACACTGTGTTCAGGAAGGACAGAGCTGTGGGCATTATTGGTTACCTTGCAGGTGCCTGGGGGAAAGAGGGTCAACCTGGGGGTAGTTTATAGGCCTCCCACGCAGGAAGAGGAACTCGAGAAGGGTCTGGTGGTGAATCTAAGAGATCACTATGGTCAGGGTGAGGGTAGCACTGTGGTGCTAAGTGACCTTACCATGCCAGGGGTTGTTTGGGCCACTATGGCATCTTCATTGACTAGGGAGCAGCACTTGCTGGACATCTTCCAGGATGCATTCTTATCTCAGCTGGTGGCTGACCTGATGAGGGATGGTAGCATCCTGGATGTGGTCCTGTCCGATTGCGATCTGGTTAGGAACCTAGTTGTAGGGGATCCACTGGCGGGGAGTGATCACACCATGGTTTGGTTTTCCTTAGACCTGTAGGGAGGGGAAAATCACACTAAAATGGTAGGAATTTTAAGGGGAACAAACTTTGAGAGTATGGCAGGGATTCTCAAGAGGCATTTAGAGGGGATCAAACAGAACATGGACACAGAGAGCAGGTAGGAAATTATTAAAAGAGGGCTCCTGGAAGCCACCAAGGCCTGCATGAAGGTCAGACGCAAATTTGGTAGGACCAGAAAGCCAAGCTGGTGGACCAGGGAGGTCCAGGAGGTGGTGAGGGAGAAAAGAGCTGCTTATAGGACATATAAGCACTCATGAGGGGATGTGGACAGGGGAGAGTACGATAGGATAGCCAAAAAGGTAACCAGGGTGGTGAGATTGGCCAAGGCGAGGACAGAGCAGAGCAGAGGTTGGCACAGGAGATCAGAAATGGGTAAAAGGGTTCTTTAGGTATAGCAGGGAAAAGAGGAAAGTGAAGGGGCAGATTAGCAGACTGAGGTCAGGGAGGGTGGGGGCCAAGGAGGCCAGAGAGCAAGCGAAGGTACTTAATGAATCCTTTGCCTCAGTTTTCACAAGAGATGATGGAGGGCCAACACCATATGGGGGGGGAGGAGGCGGGCTAGGAATGAGGAGGGGGGAGCTCTCTGATGGTGACATTCCTGTTGGTAGGGTGAGGGAGGCACTTAAATCCCTGAGAATGGATAAAGCACCGGGTCCGAATGGCCTTCATCCCAGGGTGCTGAAGGAGATGGCAGATGTCCTTGCTGAACCTCTGGTGGACCTTTTTAACTCCTCCCTTTAGATGGGTTGGATACCTCAGGATTGGAGGATGGCCTATATTGTGCCTGTCCACAAAAGTGGCTCACGGGAGAAGCCGGGTAACTACAGGCCTGTCAGTGGTGGGCAAGATGATGAAGGCCATCTTAAAAGAGAGGCTACAGGTGTTTCTGGAGACATAAGGCTATCTGGATGACCACCAACATGGCTTCATGCAGGGCAGGTCATGTCAGACTAACCTTGTGGAGTTCTACAATTGGGTGACAAAGGGACCAGGGAAGGCCAGTGGATGTCCTCTTTCTGGACTTCAGCAAGGCGTTTGACTCAGTGCCACACTCAGGGTTGTTGGACAAGCTGGGGGAATGGGGTGGGGGAAAGGATGGTTAGGTGGATAGGGAACTGGCTGACTAGGCGGTCTCAGAGGGTGATGGTCAGTGTGGAGGTATCATCTCCTAGGAGGGTCATTAGCGGGGTCCCACAAGTGTCGGTGTTGGGCCTACTCCTGTTTAATGCTTACATCTCAGGCATCAGGGACAGTATCAGGAGTGAGATGAGCCTCTTTGCTGATGACTTAAAGCTGGGGGCGGTGGTGGATGGGGAGGGGGGTAGAAGAGCCCTACGGGGGACCTGGAGACTCTGGAGAGGTGGTCACGCACTTGGAAACGGAGATTTAATGCCAAGAAATGCAATGTTCTCCACTTGGGGCTAAGAAATCCTGATCATGAGTACTTTTTGGGTGGGGAGAAACTGCAAGTTTGGGGGTAGGGGGGATCTTGGGGCGGTCATGGATGCCAAAATGAATAACTCTGAGCAGTGTACAAGGGTTGTGGCTAAAGCAAATAAAATGCTTGAGTGCATTGCCAGGGGGATAACCTCAAGGAAATGGGAAGTGCTTCTCCCTCTGTATAACTTCCTGGTTAGACTGCACCTCGAGTACTGCATGCAGTTTTGGCGCCCATGCTTGAAAAAGGACATTGCACTTCTGGAGAGGGTCCAGAGGAAGGTGACCAGGATGATACAGAGTCTGGGGGAAGATCCTATGAAGAGAGAGAGACTTGATGAGCTGAACATGTACTCCCTGGAGGAGAGAAGAGGAGGGATGGGGAGGTATGATCAAGGTATTTAAATATCTAAAAGGAGTGAACAGGGTCAGTCTAAATAAGGTGCTCCAGCTGAGCGTATAAGGGGCCACCAGGGGGCATTCCATGAGGCTGGTTGATGGGAGGCACAGGGGGAGACTAAGAGACACTACTTTACCGAGATGGCAGTGGACCCATGGAATGCACTGCCTGTGGAACTGGTGGCTGTTGATACAGTGGAGGGATTCAAGAGGGGCTGGGATAGGTATAAGGGTAAGGTAAAGCTGAGGAATGGAAGATCTGGAAGTGTAACTCTGATGGAGGATGGGGTCGGGGGAATTTACAGGGGAGTGGGGGGGGCAGCAACAGTGTCCTGACCGAGTGCTGACTTTTTGAGCAGACTCTATAGACCTTTAGGCCTTCTCTGCTGGCATTTTAGTATGTTAAACACAATACAATTCCATCATTACATCATACATACTGTAGAAACATAGAATCTGTTGGCACAAAGATACAGATGGTCCATCGAGTCTGCACATATTATACTACTATACATCACCCCTGGACCTAGTGGCCTAGTGGGTTGTCCTCCCCCTCCTCTTCCCCAAAATATTAACCCCCTTGATTCCCCAGTGGGACTATGAAAACTCTTGTGCTGTCCCAGTCATGACTGAATGCTTTTAGGCTACCAGCCCCACCACTTCCTCCAGATATCTGTTCCATGGCTCCACCACCCTCCAGTGAAGTAGACCTTTCTTGCATCCATCCTGACTTTATCCTCACTTAACCTCCAATTGTGTCTTCTTTTGACTGTGTTGATATTTCAAACAAATAGGTCTTCACTTTACACCTTCATTATACCACTCAGAAACATACACGTCCCTATCATGCCCCCCCCCCCATCTCTGGCCTCCAGCAAGTACACGTTCAGGGGGTACCAGGCGAATATAGAATGGACAGAACTGCACATGGAATACCGCATAGAACATATAGCGCAGTGTAGTATCACAACAGGGTACAAAACCCTGCAAGGCACATGTGTTGCATGCGGTTTTCTACCCTGTCATGCATGGGTGGTGGGGAAGGGTGATATGGAGGTCAAGACCTCTGTTGTGGAGATGATCCACTGAGCTGCTGCTGTGGTTCAGTGGTATGAGCTGCGGCAGTGTAAGGTTACTATGCATCTGTGGACTGGGGCTCAAATCCTGGTCCCAGACTTTTTGCAAAACCACATTGTGCAGTTTTCTTTTTTCTCCCTCATCAGTGTTTCCCCTCATCCCTGTGTTGAACCCCCCCCCAGAGTTGATTATAGTAATGAGGGGAGTTTGGGGTGCAGCCCCTGTAATGGGGGGTGCAGGGAGCAGCACACCCCTGAAGAAAACAAAGAACCTACTGGATTTTTTCGCCGAACTGTTTCAGCATTTTATACAGCAGCAGCAATGTATCCGCTGTATTTAGAGCGCAGTACATTGCTGCGCTGTTTTGTCATATGGCATCATGACCCCTTGCCTGTTCAGGGCCACAAGCCATTCTTCATAGCATCTGCCTTGTTGGCCCTGGCTGATTTTGGTGACCCCTTCTTTGTACTGACTCCAGCCTGTCTGTGTCCTTTCTCATGTGAAGACTCCAAAACTAGGTACGGAATTCCAGGTGAGGCCTCAACAAAGTTCTGTTTAGGGGAAATATCACTACACTTCACTTCTGCTATCAAAACCTCTCCAATACACCCCAGCATGCCTTAGTGCACTGGCTTGTTTGCTTGAGGCAGTCACTGATGATGAAATGCAGATCCTTTCTTTTGTTGTACTGGTCAGCCTGGTCCCTCATGGTATTCAGTGATGATAGCAACCAAAAATGAGTGACTACAAAAATAGCAACTCATTTTCAGCGCTATCATTTTGGGTTTCCCTGCAAGGGTAGCGATGCAATAGCGAGGATGGTGACCAGAAGGGGACGGATAGGGAGAAGGAGGGGAAGGATACGGAAAAGGGTTTAGGTGGGGGGGGTGTGGCTGCTGCAGCCAGGTCAGCCCTGTGGTGTGGTGGTGAGGATGGCTGGCTCTGGTGCGGTAGGCACTGGGTTTGGGACAGAGCAGGGGAAAGAATTTAGCGGCTGCCTTTTTTTTTTCTATTCCCATGCCGGAGTGTTGCCCCCTTCTCAACATTTACTCCCCTGGAGTTGGTAATCCAAAATCAGGGGGGTGCATGGGGCAACCCCCCCCCCCATGAGGAGAGGTGCAGGGGGGCACAGCTCCCCCACCAAAGCACTAAGTTTTTCCAGAAGTGTGGTTGCCAAGAAGTGCATATCGCCAATTTGCTTTTCTACGATGAGCACTCGCCATAATAGTGAACGCTGTTTTGCAGTCACTATTATGACATGGAACCACCTCATATCCAGTACTCCATGCATGGGTTCCTTTTCCTAAGTGCATCATCTTGCATGTCTTGGTGTTTGATCTCAACTCCCAGGTCTGTGACCCCCAGCATCTCTAAGTCCTTTTGAAGTTTTCTCAACCCTTCCTTGATATCTACCTTACATAGTGTTGCATCATCAGGACAAAGAGACACATCTTGTGCTGTATTGCTTCCCCTATGTCACTAATGAGCATACTGAATAGGATGGGTACCAGGACTAATCCCTGTGACACTCCACTTTTGAATCCCCCATCTCAACAACATACCAGCACTGGCAGTAAATGGTATCCAGCATTCAAGTTAAGTAGTTCTATGTCAGTGTTTATCAGGTCACATGGTGGGTCAGAGATGGGTACAGTAAGTTCCCTGGGTTGTGTACAGGAGCAAGCAACTGGGTTGGGAGTCAGAAAAGGGGTGAATAACCTTCCAGAACTTATGAGGGAAGTTAAGGTCACTGCTGTGAAGGTTTGTGGCAGAGTAATTTAAATATAGATGTTTAGATACTGCAGATACATAAATTATGCCATTATTTGTTTTCAGTACAACTTAAAACCAGATATTTTGCTTGGTTCGGATAATGATTATCTGGTTTGATTATTAAGTTATTCTGTTTTCCTGAATCACTTAATGCAACTTGTTCTCTGCCAATCTTTTTTTTGTTTTTTATTTGAAAAGTTTCACCAGGAAAGACATACTGAGGAAAAATAGCTCATTTCCAGATGTGTCCAATGTAGTCTGGGACTTTCCGATTTGCCCTTGGTAGTAACCGACTGGTGGCTATACAGATACAAGGCTGATGTGGATGCTCATCACTTACACTAGCACCTCATCTCCACATTTGTCCTCTACACTCATCATGCCCTACACCCATCATCCCCACACCATCACCACCACAATAAAGGTGTTATGGGGGATTTGAAAAAACCTGCCTGCTTTAGGTTGTCCCTTTAAGATCTCAGGCTTGCTCTGCTTGCAGAGGCTATTTGTAAGGCACTCAGGGGAAAGTGTTTTTGAGACACACAGGGGAGCCCCATAAAGGGGGACCAGGAAAGAGGGTGAGAAGAGATGAACAGTTGGGAGGCAAGAGCAGCAAACAGACTGACCATTGAGAATATGTTGTATTAAATTGTACATCACACTGAATGTAAACTCCTTTATTTTTCTTTTGTGTCTTTGCTGAAGTAAAGTTGAATTTATTCCCCGCAAAACTGGTGTCCATACAAAATATCTGTCTGTGAGGGTTCCCTTGAAAAACACTGCCTAGCCCAATGCCCTCTCTAACACTGGCCTATTGGGTCTGATGGGAGGATTGGATCGACGATGAGTTGATGGCAGGGAGGGAACTCGAGGGTCATGAGTGACTTTAAGCCATTGCAAAATGCAAATCATGACACTTGACTTCCCAGGCAGCCACATCAGTAACAGCAGTAACTTCAGTCACTTCTCCCAGTGCAAACATCTGCAAGATGAAGCCCACATCGTCATTTTAAAATCAAACGGGCCGAACAATTTTACACAGTTTAAACCATTTATGTTAACGTGTGCTGCAGTGTTAACTTTAAAATCATCTCTAGTCATTCCAAGTAAGACTGTGACTTAATGATGAATTTTACAGTGCTAGCGATGACAAGGTGAGCCACCTCGTACAACTGACAGACAGATACACTGCGCTCCACTCTCTCACTCCTCAAGAGCTAGGACAACAACACCAAAGGCAGGAATGAACAACTACTGATATGCACTGTATAGCCTGTAGGGTCTACTAACTTAACACATGACTGTAACAGTGGTCTGCTAACAGAGTCATGTGGTAAGTTAAGTTGAAATTCACGTCGCATGCGCCTCCCCCTACCCATCTGCCAATGCCAATAAACATGACATGTAGACTTGTAGTGTTTACATATCATAGAATCATATATCGATTCGTACATCTACTGTCCCGTCCACCTGGAAAACTGCCAGAACCATCCCTATACACAAAAAGGGCGATGTCAAACTCATGTCCAACCACCGCCCTATATCTCTTCTGATCACTCTCAGTAAGCTGCTTGAAAAAATAGTCCACCGCCAGCTTGCTGCTCACCTTGACATGTTTAATCTTCAAACCCCATGCCAACATCATTTCCGGCCCGGTCACAGTACCACCTCTGCACTTACAAATGACATCAGAAATAATATGGACCGTGGCCTACTCACTTGGGCCGTCTTTATCGACCTGTCTAAAGCCTTCAACATGGTACACCATCCTCTCATGCTAAAGAAGCTCCTCTCCATTGGAGCATCTGACCAAGCCCTCTCCTGGTTCCATAGCTATCTTGACAATCGGACTCAGGTGGTAGCATTTCACAAGGCCCTTTCCTCCCCCCTAAACATCTCCCGTGGAGTTCCCCAGGGATCCACTCTTGGACCTCTACTCTTCTCCCTCTTCCTAAATGATATTCCCACCATGCCCGGCATAGCTGCACTCTTATGTATGCAGATGACCTTGTTCTCTACTCTGGGTCAAAATCGGTTGCTGCCATCAACTCCACCCTCACTAATGACTTCCAATTCCTGCAGACCTGGCTGTCTAGCAACCACGAAGTCCTGAACCTAGAAAAAACCTGTGCTATGCTATTCAGATCCTCTAAAAAACTGTCTGCACCTGCAAACAGGCTCCGGGTTCAATGCATTGATGGCTCCCTCATCTCAAACACTGAGTCCTTCAAGTACCTTGGGGTCACTTTGGATCCCACACTTGACCTGTCTCAACATGTCAATATGGTGTGCCATGCCGTCAATGCTAAAATTGGCGGAGCTTATCGCGTGCGCCACTCCCTCACTCCTTCCGCTAGACTTTCTGTTGCGAGAGGTATTCTCTTACCCCAGCTCCAATATGCTCTGCCCCTCCTCTTTGCTGCAAACTCTGCTACACTCCACAAATGGGACACCGTCTACAACAACATCTGTAGATTCGCCAACCGCTTCAATGCCTTACCCATCATTGTCTCCCTTTACGCTGGCTTAAATTGGCTGTCACCTAAGGATATTCGAGCCTACTCCCTGGGCTGCTTTATCGACTCCCTGTCTAGACCTCCCTGCCCTGTCTATCTTGCCAACCTCCTGACTCCTGCCTCACACACCCTGCACTCAGGTCTTCCTCTGTCCCCATGCTTCCACTAGACCTTGCATGACAAAATGGGTGAGCAGGCATTTGCCCATTTGCTCCCAAATTCTGAACTCACTCCACCTTATGGTGAAAACTTCAGCCTCCCATCGAGAATTCAAAACTGCTGTTCACCCACCTCCTAGCCTCTGGTCAATGCAAATGCTCTTAATTTGCTTTGTCCCACTGCAGGCTGTCGGGTCTGACCCTGAATACTACACTAATCTCTCCCATGCAATACGCTTGTCTAGGTGGCTATGAACCTTGATGTCTTTCTGTCCTCAGCTGTCTTATGGTTACCTAATTGTTTTATTTTACATCCTTATTATGATCTATGCCTAAAATGTACCCTTATGTAACTATTACTGTGCTACCCAATGTATATCTTGTTTTGCTCCTGTACACCTATATTATGTCTGTGCATTTCTGCATTTTGTAACCAGTGTCCTGTGCTCTCCCGGGTCGTGCCTGAAAATAGGCAGGTCTGTTGCCTAGCGCACTTACCCGGTTACCAAAAGCTAATAAATATCATAGAAGCTTGATGATAGAAAAGAACCATACTGGTCCATCTAGTCTGCCCTTTTTTTCCCCCTACACCTCCTCCTCCTCCTCCCTGCCAGCCCCTGCCCTCTCCCCAATACTCAGCCCCATATGCTTGTCCCATGGCCTCTTGCATTCTTACTACAGCACAGCTGCTTTGACAGATACAGTGTGCATGTGAGTCAGACAGATTGGAGTGGGCTGTGATCATAGGAGGAGAAGCGAGAAGGGAATGAATGTCTAGCGCTGTGATGGGGACGAGAGTAGTTGAGGATAAAAAAAAAAGAAAGGAGTTGCAATTTCCCAGCAGAAGTCTGGCTACATTTTCTGACAGAAGTCTGGCTGAAATGACTGTCAGGCATTCACCTGACTCCTCCCCCCCCCCCACTATGCCCCATCCTTTTAGAAGGTAAAATGTTAGGAGCTGGTGCTCCCTGTTGCTGTGGATATTTTGTACGCACTGCCTTTCACTGCTGGATTTTAGAGGGAAGTTGTACAATATGCTTTTGTGTGAACCCCTTTTTCCTTACTGGACGGTGTGCTATGACTTTATGTTACCTTTGGACTTTGCATTTGTCACTGGGCACCATGTACTCCGAGTGGCTCTTCCTGTCCTGTATGGCTGCCTTATCCCCCCAACACCACAATCTGCTAGCGCTCCCCTTAGGCTCCTGCCCCCCAGCCCTGTGTGTCTTGGAGGACCCCCCCAGGAATGCTACTTCACCTGCTCTCCCCCCAGGGAGGGGGACCCCTGGTAGGGATAAGCTGGACCATCCAAGGACACAGGACAGCCTGGGAGAGCCAGGTGGCAGGAAGCGGAAGCAAAGGGTGAGACCTGTGAGCAGAAAGGGATGATGAGCAGCCAGAAGGAGTTGGAGGTCAGGGGTGCAGGGGAAGGTGCAAAAAAAAAATAGTCAAATTAAAATCACCCCAATAACATATTCTGTACAGATGGGAGGGCTACCAATCCCGGCCCCAAAAAAAAAACTGGTGACGAATTGTGAGTCATTTTCATTCAAGCCATAGGTTTTGACTAATGTAAATGTGAGGCCTGGAGAAATAAGTTCCATTGTAGCAATTGTCCAAATAAGACTTCTCTACTTTAGTTATGCTGTTTTTTTAAAAAGGGTAGCTATTCCCCTGTAATTTAGCTTATAAAAGGATCCTACTTCCTTCCACCATTTTTTTACATAAGAAATAAAAATATTTCTTTGTAAAGTGAGTTTCTTGTCTGTTCATGTTTGTGTAAGATTTCCCAATTTTAGTCCAGATTATTTAGTAAGATTCCAGACCTAGAGGCCATCATGGCAGAGGCTGACCTGGGTATTGTGGTCATTACCAAGTCATGGTGCACTAAAAAAACATGACTAGGACATGGCCATACCAGGCTGTACTCTGTTCAGAAAGGACAGGGTGGGAAGGACAGGAGGGGGTGTGGTGCATTATGTGAGGGAAAGCATAAAAGCAATGGAGATACATGGAATACAGGGGGAGGCAGAGCTACTGTGGGTCACCCTGGAGATGGGGAATGGAGCCACTATTCGCACTGGAGTTATCTACAAACCTCCTGCACAGGGGGAGGATTAAGATCAGATTCTGGTGGCAGCCATTGGCAAGATGCCAGAAAAGGGGGAAGGTGCTGCTGGTGGGGGATTTCAACCAACCAGATGTAGATTGAAGCCTCCCAGCAGTGACTTCAGCTAGAAGCAGGGACCTCCTGGACTCTGCAGGGTGTATTCCTTGGGCAATTAGTCAGTGAACCCATTTATGATAGGACAATACTGGACCTGTTACCCACTAACAAGGACAGTGTTGCAGACGTCAAGGTGAATGGTCAGCTGGGGACCTATGATCACTGTACAGTGTGGTTAAATATAAGGACAGCTGTGGAACTGAACCACACAAGGGCGAGGGTGCTGGACTTCAGGAGGGCAATCTTTATAAAGAAGAGTGAATACCTCAGGGAATGACCTGGTGGGGGGGGGTGGACTGGGTGGGGTGGAGAAACAGTGGGTGAAGACAAAAGGGAGCATAGTGAAGGTAACAAACCTCTGCATTAAACAAGTGAGCAAAAGCAGGAGGAAAAAGAGACCTTTAAGATTCTCAAAAGAGATGGCTTGAAAAGGTAAATGCTAAAGGGTAGCATTCAAAATATATAAGGAGGCACAAAGAGAGAAGGATAGGGTGGTATATACAGAGGGAAGAAGGAAAAGCAGTAACGATCACAAAGGCGCAAACTGAAGAGAGAATAGCCCAGAAGGTAAAGAATGGAGACAATTTTTTTAGGTATGCAAGTGAAATGATGAAGAATGGAGTGGGATTGTAAGGTTAAAAAGGGGAGGGGGACTGTGCAGAGGGGTACCTGGAAAAAAAGACATCCTGAACAAATACATTTGTTCAGTGTTCATAGAAAAAGGAGAAGGGAAGGGGGCACAAAAAGGTCTTAGTAAGAAAATAGTAAGCAAAAGCTTTGGAGGAAGTGAGGTGGACACTAGTCCTTTTTGTGAGGTGAGAGTACTGCCATATATACATAAACTCTACTACTGCTACTACTGAAGGAACTTGATAATCTGTAGGTGGACAAAGCAAAGAGGCCAACAGGGTGTGTCCAAGGGTACTGAGGGAGCTCAGAGAGGTACTGGCTGTACCTCTGCCTGTCCTATTTAACAGTTTATTGGAAACTAGAGTAATTCCAGAGGACTGAGGATCGCGGATGTAGTCCCACTACACAAAAGTGGAAGCAGGGAGGAGGCTGGCAATTATTGGCCAGTCAGCCATACATTAGTGGTGGGAGAGTTAATTAAATCACTGCTGAAGGAAAAGATTTTAGAATATCTTGAATCCAGTGTGTTACAAGAACTGAGACAGCATGGTTTCACAAGGGGGAGTTCATGTCAAGCAAACCTGATAGATTTCTTTGACTGGGTGACAAAGGATTTAGATCAGGGTGGAGTGGTGGATGTGGCTTACCTTAATTTCAGTAAGGCTTTCAACACCATTTCACATAGGAGAATAGTAAGCAAGATGGGTAGATTACGAGTGGGTTCAAGGGTGGTAAACTAGATAAGAAATTGGTTAGCGGATAGGTGACAGAGAGAGAGTGGTGGTTAACGGAGTTCACTCTGAGGAAGGGAGGGTGACCAGTGGGGTACCTCAGGGATCAGTGCTAGGACCAGTCCACTTTAATGTATTTATGAGTGACATTGCAGAGGAGCTGGAAGGGAAGGGCTGCCTCTTTGCAGATGACACCAAAATCTGCAATAGGGTGCAGACTCTGGGGGATGGAAAGGATGAGCAGAGACCTAAGAAAACTAGAGGTGTGGTCAAGGGTATGGCTGTTGGGTTTTAATGGGAAAAAGTGCAAAATAATGTACTTGAGGCACAGAAACCCAGGGGAAGAATACAAAATGGGTAGCGTGGTACTGATGTCCACCAAGCAGGAAAGAGACCTGGAGGTAATCATATCAGATGAACTAAAGATGGCCAGGCAGTGCGACAAGGCAGTAGGGAGGACTAGTGGGATTCTGGGGGTACATAGGGAGGGGTATCAGCAGCAGAAAGAGGGAGGTGGTGTTGTCTCTGTATAGATCATTGGTAAGACTCCACCTAGAGAACTGTGTCCAGTTCTGGAGACCACATCTCCAAAAGGACATAGAGTGGAGGTGATTCAGAGGAGGGCAACTAAAATGGTGCAGGGTCTGCATCAAAAGCCCTATGAGGAGAGACTAAAGGATATCGCTATGTACTCCCTGGAAAAGAGGAGGGAGAGGGGGAATATGATACAGACCTTTAAATACCTCACAGGGGTAAATAGGGTACAGGAGGAAAGTATTTTTCAGAAGGAAAGATGCTCAAGAACAAAAGGACATGCTATGAAGTTGAAGGGGGGTGGATTCAGGAGAGACGTGAGGCAGTACTTCTTCACAGAAAGAGTAGTGGATTCCTAGAACAGCCTTCTAGCAGAGGTGGTGGGGACAAAAACAGTGATGGGTTCAAGAATGCATGGGATAAGCTCAAGAGAACCATATTAATGCCTAGCCTCCTAGCCTCTGACCAGACACTTCATCTCGCTGCAGCGGTGCGGCTTGTGCTCCTGTGCAGCGGCCGCCACTTCTGCTCCTGCTGACCATGGAAGCTCATCTTCAGCCGAAGCCTTCTCACCCCTGACCGGGCGCTTTATTTTGCTGCGGCGGCACGATTTGCACTCCTGTGCAGCGGCCGCCACTCCTGCTCCCGCTGACCACGGAAGCTCATCTCCAGCTGAAGCCTCCTCGCCCCTGACTGAGCACTTCATCTCGCTGCTGTGGCGCAGCTTGCACTCCTTTGCAGTGGCTGCCACTCCTGCTCCTGCCAACCATGGAAGCTCATCTCCAGCCAAAGCCTCCTCAACTGGGTGCTACATCTCACTGCGGCAGCGCAGCTTGTGCTCCTATGCAGTGACCGCCACTCCTGCTCCCACCGACCATGGAAGCTCATCTCCAGCTGAAGGTAAACCCGTACTCTGCTCAGATCCCTAGGCTCTTTCAAAATCTGGCGCATACTCATTTCCCACCCTGATTTGCCATTTCCAATCGGAACTGAACTCCTCAGCCAATCAGGTCTCTGAAGCCCCATACAGCTTTCTAGCTTTATACTTGGCTACTAGTATTGTGGGCAACTGTGGGCTTCTGTACTGTTTTTGCACTGTTTTGTGGGCTAATTTTTGAAACTGTTTTTAGCTGCATAACTGTTGTCTTAAAGCCAATTAAGTTGAACTGATCATGTAATTTAAACCACATCCTGCTAGCCTAATTTGCTCTGACTTTCCTCTTCTTATCTGTTCTCCCTACCTTCGCTCTTGCTTGCTTATTACTTTTTTCATGCCTGCGACCTCTCTCCTACTCTATTGTTTCTCTCCTACCTCCCACACCCACCAATCTGCCTTAATTGTGTTCTGTCTCTGACTCCCTGTAGTTTCTCTGCCTGTCCTCTGCTCCTCCCCTGCCCACCCATCGCTTAGTTCTCTATTTAACCTGCTGTATTTTTTTCCCTCCCCTGACTTCCTCACCCCCGACTGGGATCTTCATCTTGCTGCGGTGGCACGGCTTGCAATCCTGTGCAGCGGCCGCCACTCCTGCTCCCGCTGACCATGGAAGCTCATCTCCAGTCAAAGGTAAAGCTGTACTCCGCTCAGATCCCCAGGATCTTTCAACATTTGGCACATCTGCACTCCCCACCCTTATTGGCCATTCCCGATCTGAACTGAACTCCTTGGCCAATCAGGTCTCTGTAACCCCATACAGCTTTGTAGCTTTATGCTTAGCTACTTGTAGCGTGGGCAACTGTGTTCTGTACTGTTTTTGCACTGTTTTGTGGGCTAATTTTTGAAACTGTTTTTTGCTGCATAATTGTTGTCTTAAAGGCAATTAAGCTGAACTGTTTGTGTATTTTAAACCACATCCTGCTTGCCTAATTTGCTCCAACTTTCCTCTTCTTATCTGGTTTCCCTACCTGTGCTCTTGTCTGCTTATTACTTTTTTTCCTGCCTGTGATCTCTCCCCTACTCTGTTGTTCCTCTCCTACCTCCAACGCCAACTGATCTACCTTAATTGTGTTCTGTTGCCAACCCCCTGCAGTTTCTCTGCCTCTCCTCTGTTGCCACCCACACCCACCCATTGCTTAGTTCTCTATTTAACCTGCTGTATTTTCTCATCCTCCCCTAGCCTCCTCTCCCCCGACCGGGTGCTTCATTTCACTGCGGCAGCGTGGCTTGCATCCTGTGCAGAGGCCTCCACTCCTGCTCCTACCAACCACAGAAGCTCATCTCCAGCTGAAGGTAAAGCCATACTCTGCTCGGATCCTCAGGCTCTTTCAAAATTTGGTGCATCCATGCTCCCCACCCTGATTGGCCATTCCCGATCTGAACTGAACTCCTTGGCCAATCAGGTCTCTGAAGACCTGTACAGCTTTCTAGCTTTATACTTGGCTACTTGAATTGTGGGCAACTGTGGGCTTCTGTACTCTTTTTGCACTGTTTTGTGGACTAATATTTGTCCCACCTGCCCTCCCCACCCCCGCCATCCCCACCACTCTTTAAATGGTTTTGGTGCCAAAACTCCTCGCCCCTTCTTGTGCTACTTGAGGCTGCCACCCTTTAAAGTGTCCTTACCCCTTTCATTTTCTAACCCTCATTCCAGTACCTCTCTGACTCCTCCCTCAACACTTCTTTCCATCTCTTCTCATAGCATTGTTAACAAACTTGACGGTCCATTAGCTACCCAGCCTGTGCCTCAGTTTATTGTTATTCCATTGCGCTTCTCCAAGTCTAAGCGTCCATTCTATTCACCTGCAGCCTTGCCTACCTAGTTCTTCTCATCTTCTAGTGCTGTTCCTATTTCTAGTGTACCTCTCCAGTCTACCCAGCTACTCCCTTGTCTGCTACTTTTATCCTATTTCTCTTTCTCACCTTTCACACTCTGTCTCTATCCTAACCTTCACTTACTCTTCTCCAGATATCACCTTTTCCTATCCTTGCCCACCTTCCCGTCTTCCAACATGCCACTATCTGTCTCCCTCTTGCTGTTTTTCCTCTCCTTGTTTCCTACCTATGACACTCCCCTCCATCAGCTCTCTCCCTCCCAATCTATCCCCCTTGCCCCCTAAATTTCTCTTCCTTTATCTCTCTCCCCCTCATTTCCATGCCTTTCTCTGTTTCCTCTCCTTTGCTTTCCCCTGCCCACCTCCTTTACCCATCCCCTCCCACCTCTCCTCTTATTCATCCCAGTCTACTCCCTCCTCTCTCCTTAACCTTGAGTCTCTGTCCCGCATCACATCTCCAATCCTGCAAACCCCCTCTCATACCCTTAGAAAGTCTAGGTGCCCTCCCTACCTTCCTGTTTTCGTTTTTCTACTACTACTCTCTGGTGATGTCCATCCTAATCCAAGTCCTCTGACAAAACCCTCAACCGTGGCCCCATCACATGCAGTCTCAAACGCAAGCTTCTCCTCCTTGCCTCAGAGATTAAGACCTTTTCACGTTAATGCATGCAGCCTACTTCCTAAATTCGACATGCTTAATGTATGGGTCACTCAATACCCTGTTGACATCCTTTGGGTACTCAAACCTGGCTTTTCTCCAAAATCCCTGATTCTGTCATCTCCATCTCTGATTTTAACCTTTTTTGTCAAGACCGTGGGAAGTGTGGGGGTGGTGTAGCCCTGTATATCAGACAGTCCATCTCCTGCATCATTATTTTTAAAGAAAGCCGGATCTCCTCTCATAAAGTAATCATAGCACAACTATCCTCCCCCTCCTCAAGGCCCGGTCTATGTTGGGACCCTCTATGTCCCTCCCAAAACATCTCCTGCTGATCTAGTTTCCATCATATCCTCTATTTCATCCCTCACATCCAGCAGCGAGCTGCTGCTACTCGGGGATTTCAACCTCGACTGGCTCTCGCCCTCCTCCTTGCCCACTATTCTTAAACTGGAAGCCTTAAACCTCACACAATTGTGCTGGCCCACCAGCTCAGTGGTTGGATTTCCACTTGCGACGTCAACGACCCAGGTTCAGGAATGGACCTGGGGAGCCAGAGGGCCAGCCAGGGGAGAAGGATTGAGTGCCCCTAGGGCTGTTCTCTCCAGTGGGAGGGTTGGGTGTGTGTCCAGCATGTGGAGGATTCCTGGTGGAGGCCAGGGGGGGAGCACAAGTGCCAGTGCCTAGTACAAGAGGGACAGGGCAGACGCAGGATGTCATTGCATGTCCCTGCCCCTGGGGCAAGTCCAGAAAACCTCGCTGACCACTGTAAATGATGCGCTCACCTGGCACCACAGCCTTCATTGCTCAAGCCTCCCCTGCTGACCAATCATGGCTCCAATGCACCGTCCAACCCAGAACCCCACCCTGGGGGAGAAGCCAGGGAGGTAATGCCAGTCACTGGCACCCTTTGCTGATGGCATTGTCCCCACCCTGAAGGGGTTAGTCAGGGGATATCAGTTGGGGAGGTGACTGAGGAAGTGGTGTGCAGGAACGTGCCGAGATATAGGTGGCTGGTGGCAAAAAGATGAAAACAAAAAAAATATCTCACTCAATTGATCCAAGAGCCCACTCACCTAAACCTCTTCTCCCAGAACCACACTCTCCTCAGCTGGGTCCTATCCTCCCACCCCATCATATCACTGCAGCAGGCATCCTCATAGATACTATTAGTGACCACTGCATCACCTTTTGTGTAAGAAAGATCCACTCCCCCTGCGTGGCTCCCAAATACTTTTTGTCCTGCCCCTTAAACAAACTCGATGTCTCTGCCCATTGCAACGATCTAATAGAGGCAGATTTGGCTTCCATCTACTCTGCAAGAGATGTTGACTCTGCCCTATCTCTCTTCTTCAACCTCCTACTACACATCTGGAATCTCCTCACCCCCTCAAGAAAACCAGGGTGAAGAGATACCATCACCCTTGGATCACTGCTGACCTACTGGTCAACTGCAGAGCTATGGATAAAGCCTGGCGCTGCTATAAAGCCTCCCTTCTTCCAGCTGATCTACAAGCTTACAGAGCCCTTAGAAACAACTGCACTAAGGCCATCCATCTCTCAAAGGCAAATTATTTCAGGGCTCACCTGCAGCAAGACCAACAGATCCCTGCCTCCTTCTGGAAAGTTCTCTGTACCCTCCTTGACACTCTGGCCCAACATACCTCCCCAGTACTTCAAAGTGATGGGTCTCCTGTCTGACTCTGCCTCAGTTGCAGAGATCTTTAACACATTCTTTGCTACCTGTGCTCACCCGGACACCTGCTCCCCCATCTTCTCTTCTCCCCATGACCCCTCCAGTTGCATTCGACCAGCCTCATGTTTATAATTGCCCTCATTCACTCCTCTTGAAGTTTACTCCGCAATCCTTGCACTAAACCCCACTAAGTCCAGCTCTGATAATCTCCACCCTAAGCTTCTCCAGTTATCTGCCTTTGCCATAGGAGCCCCACTCTCCCACATACTAAACCTATCTCTCTCCTCTTCTACTGTACCCAAGTCCTGGAAATCAGTTAAAGTCCCCCCTACACAAAGGTGGGTAGCCCTCCACCCCTGGCAACTATAGGCCCATTTCCCTTGTCCCCTTCCTTGCCAAATTACTTGAATCCCTTATTCATTCAAGGCTGTCTGATTTCCCTCTCTAGTTCCAATACTCTCTTCCCTGTCCAGTCTGGCTTTAGGAAGCATCATTCAACATTATCATCCCTCTTGCGTATCACAGGTTCGATTCTTGCAGCGATGGACTGGAGCCAAATTACCGCCACCATTTTCATCAACCTGGCAAAAGCCTTCAATTCCGTCTCCCATCCCATCTTACTACAAACTCTTGGCTCAGTCGGCCTTGCCGACCCTACTGTCAACTGATTCCAATCTTACCTCCAGGGTAGGGAACAATCGGTTCAAATAGGCAATGCTTTATCCCCCCTTCCCCATTCTCTCCATCGTCCCCCAAAGCTCCATCCTTGGCCCCATTCTCTACTCTTTATTTAAAAATAACCTCCCCTCAGTCTGCAGGTCCACTGAAATTCACATGTATGAGGACAACACCATTCCTTTCCTCTCTGGGCCCTCTATCAGTAGCTTACAGCTCCCCCTCCAGGAAGATTTTATTCAAGTCCAGTCCTAGTTCATGATTAACAAACTCAAACTTAATGTAAAAAAAACAGTGGCCATGACCTTTGGTACCATACAAAAGCTGGCCACCCTACCACTATGCCCTACTTATACTTCTTGGGATGGTTCCTCCCTTGAGAAAGTTTCTGCCTTTAAGTACTTAGGGATTTGGTTGGATGAAAATTTGGATTTCTCCACCCATGTTGATGCTACCTGTGCCAAACTTCACCCCAAACTTGGTGTCCTTTATGGGCACAAAGACAGCCTCCCTTTCCCCACCCATCGGAAACTGGTCACTAAAATGATATTACCAGCCTTCGACTATACCAATGTGGTGCATTGCACTGCCTCATAGTTGTCCTTAGGTAGGCTTGACACCCTGCTAAACTCCTTCTGCCATTTTACCTCTGTTTCTCCCCCTTTCACTCATCACTGTCTGCTTTATTCTGCCCTATCTCTTGCTCCCTTGTCTCACAGGAGACTGTTAAACTGTGCTACCTTTATTGCCAAATACTGGTTTGGTTCCCTCCCCTCCCACCTCTCCTCCTGCCTGTCCCAAGCTGCCTTCTCAGACTACTCCCTTCACCACAGAGACTCTCGGACCTTCTCTATCCCCCAACCCCATTCAGTCTCTGGTCATTCTGTTCTCTCCTTCCATTTCCCTTCTCTTTGGAACAAATTACCCTCTGACATCTGCTCATGCTCCACCCTTTTCTCTCTCAAAAGGCTGCTCAAACTCCTTCCCCATCAGCCTTGCTCCCACTGTCCCCAACCCTGATCATCTCATTTTACTTTTTGGCTACTGGTCTAGGCTGCCTTTAATTGGCCAAACCTGCCAATGTGTTAATTTTTGTGGGGGCGTGTATAATGTATCCCTCATTTAAGCTGATTCTTATGCTGCTTGACTTTGATTATGCTGTTGTTTTCTTATTGCTGTGCTGGTTCAACTTTTATGGTGGGTCTTGTAACCCTGACCCTTGATGCATGTGCTGTAAATTGAGTTTTCTGCCTGCCTCTTGTGAAATTACTTCCTTTGTTCCCTTCCCCCAAGGGTGCATCTGAAAATGAGCCTTGGCTCATGTTGCCTTTCCCAGTTATTAGCTTTTAAATAAATAAATATTGGAAAGGAAGGGGGAGGGAGAAGGAGGTGTAGATCGGGTATGGTCTGTGGTAATATTCACTGTACAGAAATAATGTTTATGAGTTGTGCTTAGTGCCACTTGTTCGTACATTTATTTGTTTTGGCCTTACTCATTCCCATCTTGAGTGTGAGCTGATAGTTGAAGGCCCTATAGATGGGAAGAGCGCTGGAGAAGGAGGAGGGGAAGGTGGAGGAAAACTGAGAACGCTAAGCAGAGAGGGCCAGGTGCCAGTATTTTATAGGAATCCCGCCCCTTGAATTATGGGCGGGCCTCTATAATTCACTGTAAAGGGAATAATGTTTATGAATTGTGTTTGGTGCCACTTGTTTGTACATTTATTTGTTTTGGCCTTACTCATTCCCATCTTGAGTATGAGCTGATAGTTGAAGGCCCAAAGAATAGAATAGAATCCACCTCCTCCAACTCATGGAGAGTATACCTGGCAGCACTTAGGAGAGGAAAAAAACCCTTTAATGGAGGAAACCTCTGAGGAACCATGGCTACCAAGTTGCCTTCCTTCTAGGCATACTATGGGGAGATGGAAATAAAGGCTGAACATATTTCTGGTTCAGGATTAGGAATGTAGGTCTCAAAGCAAGATGATATCCATCTTCCTAGAAGTTTAATGATGTAGGCTGGAACTTTCTTTCGAGATGTGGAGGTAGCAGCACCGATTCTAAATGAATGTCCAGAGTAAGCGAAAGGATCAAGTCCCAGGCATTGCAATACTGATTGAATGGAATCCACAAATTCTTTGGTCGTTAGAGAAGCATTATTATGAGAAGTAAGTAGGGGAGCATCAGGACTGGATTGACTATGAAGGTTGCATAGCTGGTTCAAGAAGTAGACAGGGCACCAAGCTGTATTAGTAGGAAAATATTGAATGTCTATGCCTTCTCAAAGTCTGTCCATCTTTGATGCTGATAGATGAAGAACATAGTAGTCAGCTTGCTTGGTAAGATGATTAACTTTGAGAAAGGATGTTGCAGAACTTGATGAGACTGTAAATTCTCCGGGGCGTAGAAATCCGTAAAATTCCAAAGATATAGCTGCAAGTAGAATGGTGGAGTGTGAAGTAGGAGGTTCGGACTTCAGTAAAGTAATTAGCTGTTTGAATATGATATCGTTGATGGGCAAGCAAGTAGGCATCTTTTTGAATGAAAGTTTTTGGATTGCTGAAAGGAGGAGCTTAACAGCAGGATAAGATGTCAAGGAGCCAGATGATGGATCTTGTAAGCAGAAATGAAATTGAATGCCAGCTAAGTATTGACAAATGGTAGAATAGGATAATTTACTGGTTGAATTGCAATAGGTCATGAAAGCTAATACGGTAGGTAAGGAAATTGGGAATGCAGAGGAGGCTGACATGGCACAGAATGAATTGTATTTTCTCCAGGTTGTGCAGTGAGCTGATTGTGTGCTGACAGATAATGCTGACCACATGAGGTATTGTGCTGAAGTCAGGTAACTGCTCATGGCATGACTAGAGCCCTGAAACGAGGAGCTGGAGTTGGTAGAGGATCTGCCACAGGAAGGAGAATACGGAATTTCTGAAATTGAAAATGGGGAAAGGTAGTCAGCTGCTGTGTTGAGATGACCAGGAATATGAAGACACTGAATACAAAAATTATGAATCAGAGAAAGCCATGTTAATCTCCGAAAGAATAGCATGATCGTAGGAGAAGATGATCTGCCTTTGTTAATAATATCTACTGTTATTTGATTGTCTGTATAAATTAACACTGTAGACAAAGACCAGCAATGACCTCAAGTGGCAGCTGCTGCAACTACCGGATATATCTCAAATAACGGAGAAGAAGTCGTGGCCGTGGGTAAGTGTAGAAATTCGTGAGGCCATGTTGAAGAGATCCAGGAATGATGGAAAATAGCAGCAAATCCGTGAGTAGGCGAAGCATCCGTGAAGACTTTAGGAGAAAGCTCATGAGAAATGTCTTTGTAGAACATAGAGTGACCATTCCATTGGTTTAAGAAGAGGAACCACATGGCAAGGTCGGATTTTGCGGTGGCTGTAATAGAAATATGATGGTGGAGGGCTGAAGCTGAAGGGAGCAATTCGAGTAAATATGCTATGAATGTACATCCTTGAGGAATTATACATGTAGCAAAGGAGAGATAACCTAGCAAAGACAGGAGTTTGTGTTTTTTACAAGATGAGCGATTGGAGAATGAAAGGACCAGAGTCTTGATTCTGCATAACTTGTCCATAGGAAGTCTGGCTTCCATGCGAACGGAGTCGAGAATGATGCCCAAAAATTCAAGGGAAGCAGCAGACCAGAAGTCTTTTCCTCTGAAACAGGCACAGCCAATTGATGAAATAAACAATGTAAGGCAGAAAGGGCTGCCACCAGAGGCGCAGAAGGAGGCTCGATAAGAAGAATATTGTCAAGCAAATGAATCACTGAGGTCACCCGACAACGATTCAACAACAACCAACAAAGTGTCGAAGAAAATATGTCAAACAGTTTCGGACTACTTTTGCAACTGAAGACTACTTGCACAGCAAAGTAGTAGGAATCTGCCCATTTGATGCCATAGAGATGCCAAAGGGATGGATGAATAGGAAGGAGTTTAAACGCATCGGCAATGTCAGGTTTGGAAAGCCATGCACCTCTGCCCATCTGTTTGATAGTCAATATGGCGTCATTAATCTTGGCATAAGCCAGAGAAAAATCCTGAGAAGGGATAAAAGAGTTGATACTAGGAATGCAAGTGGCACGTGGAGCGGATAAATCGAATATGAGGCGCTGCTTTCCAGAGAATTTGCGAGTAGCAATGCCAGTAGGGCTGACATGAATGAGAGGAAATGGAGGATGGAGGAATGGTCCGATGATATAGCCTTTATCAGTTCCTTCTGTAAGAGGAGAGACCAAGTCGGTTGAGAGAGAGCTGTTTGCAAATTAGAAGATTCATAGGAGTCCTGAGGAAGAGAATATATGCCAATATGGAATCAAAAAGTAAATCCGGAGATGAGAAATTGTACCAAGCAGCGTAGATGGATGATCACAGGAAATGAGCCAGCGGATGACATTAATAGGAGAGAGGGATGACTGAATAGTCAGGTCCTGCTTGAGGTTAGGGCAGTTTGATTCGATGAGTTTCACCTCACAATGACTGCAAACGCAGCAGCATGCAGGGATGAAGGAGCAACCCATATCGCTGAAATTATTACAGATAGACCTACCGGCCATGAAAGTAATTGGACAACCATGTTTGTCATAGGACAAGCGGCATAGCAATATGATTACACGTGTAGCCCTGGTAATAGTGGAGCCTGAAGAGAAGTACAGGAAGATGAATCAGGAATGGATAAAGGGCAGAAAGAAGCAGCATGGGAAAAGAGTCAAGTCTGGCAAGTGAGTTGCCACAAATAAGACATTGACAAAACAATTCATTGTCGAGAAACCCCAGTGAAGGCAGATATCCAGGTGAGATAAAGCAGCAGCTGCCTTAGCTGAAAAAAATTTATGGTAGTCGTAAAAGTGAGTACCACCATAGCGGACGCTGAGGTTGACTACGAGATGTAAATAGGAATCCAGCTCATCCCTACGAGACAGAAAGGCAGAACACAGAATGTCTCTGAACAGACTTAATGCCAGGACAAATTCAGGAACAGTCAATTTCTTGGAAAGCCTAGGGTCCTTAGAACGCAGAACAACGGAGAAGTCACCACAAGAGATGACTCTGTTCTCAATAGTATCATGAAGAAAGTAAGCAAGGAGATAAGGTTGGCATCCTTCCCTTCGATGGTATCCTTGCGGAGATGAGCGGGAACCAAATGAACAGGGGAGATGGCAGGCATAGAGGAGTTGGAAGCCAAATTACCTGATTTGGAAGCAATGGCAGGCACTGAAGGAGAGGGCTGAGGCATCGGGGCTGGAGCAGGCAGAGGGACAGGTAGAGTCTGCAGAAGTGGAGAGGAGGACTGACGACATTCTATAACATCCAGGCGACTGGAAATATCAGTCACAGAGGAAGCCAGTTGAGAAATCAAATCTTTTAGTTCAGCAAAGGCATCAGGAGCAGAGACAGCAGGGCAGGCTGGCCCCGGGCAAGGATTGCACTCTCGATTTTCAAGCCATAAATCATAAAGCTCCTGCTTTTTAGCACCAGCACCAAGGGCACCAAGCCATATTAGTAGGAAAATATTGAATGTCTACGCCTTCTCAAAGTCTCTCCATCTTTGATGCTGGTAGATGAAGAACATAGTAGTCAGCTTGCTTGGTAAGATGGTTAACTTTGAGAAAGGATGTTGCAGAACTTGATGAGACTGTAAATTCTCCGGGGCGTAGAAATCCGTAAAATTCAAAGATAGCTGCAAGTAGAATGGTGGAGTGTAAGTAGGAGGTTCAGACTTCAGTAAAGTAATTGACTGTTTGAATATGATATCGTTGATGGGCAAGCGAGTAGGCATCTTTTGAATGAAAGTTTTGGATTGCTGAAAGGAGGAGCTTAACAGCAGGATAAGATGTCAAGCCAGATGATGGATCTTGTAAGCAGAAATGAAATTAAATGCCAGCTAAGTATTGACGAATGGTAGAATAGGATAATTTACTGGTTGAATGGCAATAGGTCATGCTAATCTGATGAATAAAGGAAATCGGGGAATGCAGAGGAGGCTGACATGGCACAGAATGAGTTGTATTTTCTCCAGGTTGTGCAGTGAGCTGATTGTGTGCTGACAGATAATGCTGACCACATGAGGTATTGTGCTGAAGTCAGGTAACTGCTCATGGCATGACTAGAGCCCTGAAATGAGGAGCTGGAGTTGGTAGAGGATCTGCCACAGGAAGGAGAATACGGAATTTCTGAAATTGAAAATGGGGAAAGGTAGTCAGCTGCTGTGTTGAGATGACCAGGAATATGAAGACACTGAATACAAAAATTATGAATCAGAGAAAGCCATGTTAATCTCCGCAAGAATAGCATGATCGTAGGAGAAGATGATCTGCCTTTGTTAATAATATCTACTGTTAGTTGATTGTCTGTATAAATTAACACTGTAGACAAAGACCAGCAATGACCCCAAGTGGTAGCTGCTGCAACTACAGGATATATCTCAAATAACGGAGAAGAAGTCATTGACAGGTAAGTGTAGAAATTCGTGAGGCCATGTTGAAGAGATCCAGGAATGATGGAAAATAGCAACAAATCCATTGATAAGCGAAGCATCCGTGAAAGACTTTAGGAGAAAGCTCATGAGAAATGTCTTTGTAGGAACATAGAGTGACCATTCCATTGGTTTAAGAAGAGGAACCACATAGCAAGGAGTTGGATTTCGCGATTGGCTGTAATAGAAATATGATGGTGGAGGGCTGAAGCTGAAGGGCAATTCGAGTAAATATGCTATGAATGTACATCCTTGAGGAATTATACAGTAGCAAAGGAGATAACCTAGCAAAGACAGGAGTTGTGTTTTTACAAGATGGCGATTGGAAATGAAAGGACCAAGTCTTGATTCTGCATAACTTGTCCATAGAGTCTGCTTCCATGCGAGCGTGAAGTAAAGAATGATGCCAAGGTCAAGAGGCAGCAGGACCAGAAGTCTTTCCTCTGGAAACAGGCACAGCCAATTGATGAAATAAACAATGTAAGGCAGAAGGGAGAAACTTGCTGCCCGAGGCTGAGGAGGCTCGATAAGAAGAATATTGTCAAGCAAATGAATCACTGAGGTCACCCGACAACGATTCAACAACAACCAACAAAGTGTCGAAGAAAATATGTCAAACAGTTTCGGACTGCTTTTGCAACTGAAGACTACTTGCACAGCAAAGTAGTAGGAATCTGCCCATTTGATGCCATAGAGATGCCAAAGGGATGGATGAATAGGAAGGAGTTTAAACGCATCGGCAATGTCAGGTTTGGAAAGCCATGCACCTCTGCCCATCTGTTTGATAGTCAATATGGCGTCATTAATCTTGGCATAAGCCAGAGAAAAATCCTGAGAAGGGATAAAAGAGTTGATACTAGGAATGCAAGTGGCACATGGAGCGGATAAATCGAATATGAGGCGCTGCTTTCCAGAGAATTTGTGAGTAGCAATGCCAGTAGGGCTGACATGAATGAGAGGAAACGGAGGATGGAGAATGGTCGATGATATAGCCTTTATCCAGTTCCTTCTGTAAGAGGGAGGAGATTAAGTCCGGTTGAGAGAGAGCTGTTTGCAAATTAGGAGATTAAGCAGGAGTCCTGAGAGAAAGAATATACCAATATGGAATCAAAAGTAAATCCGGAGATGAGAAATTGTACCAAGGAGGCGAGGTGGATGATCGTGAGGAAATGAGCAAGCGTGATGACATGTGAATAAGAGGGATGACTGAACAGTCAGGTCCTGCTTCTGAGGTTAGAGCAGTTTGATTTGCATGAAACTTCACCACAATGACTGCAAACGTGCAGCATATGGCAGGGATGAAGGTAGCAACCCATATCGTTGAAATTATTACAGACAGATCTACCGGCCATGAAAGTAATTGGACAACCATGTTTGTCATAGGACAAGCGGGGCATAGCAATATGATTACGTATAGCCCTGGTAATAGTGGAGCCTGAAGAGGAAGTACAGGAAGATGAATCAGAAATGGATAAAGGGCAGAAAGAAGCAGCATGGGAAAAGGAGTCACAAGTCTGGCAAGTGAGCGCCTGCTGGCCTGCGAAATGGCGGCAAAACAATTCATTGTCGAGAGAACCCCAGTGAAGGCGGACATTCAGGTGAGATAAAGCAGCAGCTGCCTTAGCTGAAAAAAATTTATGGTAGTTGTAAAAGTGAGTACCACCATAGCAGACGCCGAGGTTGACTATGAGATGTAAATAGGTATCCAGCTCCTCCCTTCGAGATGGAAAGGCAGAACACAGAATGTCTCTGAACAGACTTAATGCCAGGACAAATTCAGGAATAGTCAATTTCTTGGAAAGTCTAGGGTCCTTAGAACGCAGAACAACGGAGAAGTCACCACAAGAGATGACTCTGTTCTCAATAGTATCATGAGAAGAAATAAGCAAGGAGATAAGGTTGGCATCCTTCCCTTCGATGGTATCCTTGCGGAGATGAGCGGGAACCAAATGAACAGGGGAGATGGCAGGCATAGAGGAGTTGGAAGCCAAATTACCTGAGTTGGAAGCAATGGCAGGCACTGAAGGAGAGGGCTGAGGCATCGGGGCTGGAGCAGGCAGAGGGACAGGTAGAGTCTGCAGAAGCGGAGAGGAGGACTGATGACATTCTATAACATCCAGGCGACTGGAAATATTAGTCACAGAGGAAGCCAGTTGAGAAATCAAATCTTTTAGTTCAGCAAAGGCATCAGGAGCAGAGACAGCAGGGCAGGCTGGCCCCGGGCAAGGATTGCGCTCTCGATTTTCAAGCCATAAATCATAAAGCTCCTGCTTTTTAGCACCAGCAGGAACAGGAACCCCAAGAACCTTTAGTTCAGCGAGGAGATGAGGAACAGTCCAGTTCTTTAAGGAATGGTGAGACTTCGAAGATTTTTTCTGAGGAGCCGGGGGAGGGTCCTTCAGGTGGAGCAGGAGGATCCATGAATGCAAGTACTAGCTGAATACCGGAAATGAATAGCAGAAACAAAAAAAAACAGCAAATATGTCCAATGTAGTAGTCCAGATGTCCAGGAGGTGGTGACCAAAAAATCCAGGATAAGCAGGAGGCCACAAAATTCCAAATGAAAGGGTAAATGAACTGCCAGGAAAGTGGAATGCAAAAGAAAAAGCTGGGAGCAGGCAGGACTGAAAAACAGTCGAACCTGCAGCAGGAAGCACTCCGGAGGAACCTAGGAAGGGCTGGGCGCGTAGCAGGAGAAGGAGAGCGAGAATCAGGCTATCCAGCACCCAAAACCGCAGATGTAAAGAAGAAAATGGGGGGGGGGCAAGGAGGATAGAGCAGCAGAAGGTGCCGAAAGAATGCCCATAGCGGCAAAAGCTGGGTAGCTGAGGCAACAGGTAAGCCCAGCGAGGACAGTATCACACGCCCGGCCCGGCATTCAAACTGAGAACGCTAAGCAGAGAAGGCTGGGTGTGTCGGTATTTTATAGGAATCCCCGCCTCTTGAATTACGGGCTGGCCCTATAATTGTAGGTACTGTAGGGAGAAATGGGCAGGCGGGATGGGTGAAGTGGTCCTTATCTGCCAACAAATTCTATGTTCCTACTGTATGCCTTTTTTTAGTATGGGTAGCTACTCCCCTGATGTTTGGCTTATAAAAGGATTTTACTTCCTTCCCCCAATTTTTACATAAGAAATACAAATCTTTCTTAGCAAAGTAAGATTATTGAATTAATAGTATGTATGTTTTGTGTCCATATAATGTATTACCTTAACTAGTTTTACCCTATCATCCAGACCCTTAACATTCCATGAAAGCAATTCCCTTAGCCTTAGCCATTCTAGAATCTCTGTAAGGGCAAATCGTAATACATCTGATGGGTTACCAATATGGGCCAAGGAAATGCAATTTTAGACTTACTTTTAAAACGGGACATTACATATATGCAATTGCTGTAACATGCTTACTTTAGAGGTTGGTACATCCACAATATATAACAAATGTCCTCAGCAAAGGGCTAGTCAAGTGGAAATGGACATTTTAAAAACAGAATTACATAATATGATTGAAATTAATAAGACAGAATGATTTTTTTACAGCTTCGATAATGAATCATTAGCAGCAAATACAGGGACACAAGATAAAAGAAAACACTTTCAAGACAGCGATGACATAAATATTAGTACATCATCCACCAGTCATATGGCAAGGAAAAAAAGTTGCAAGCTCAGAGCTGAAGATTGGAGTAAGGTTACTAAATGCAGCCCCAAAAATGTAAAAGGGCCTGTAGGAAAATACGATTAGTATCCGTAATAGGTTTACCCCTCTTGATGTTGAGCCCTTGTCTGATAAAAATGAGCCTGTTGTTTCAAATAAGGCTGGTGCTTCTGTTGAAAGATGGAATGAAATTATATATAGCAATTCCCCAGTCATTTAAAATAGTAATTGGAGACTCTATTGTTAAATTCATGGATGGTTTTGTACGTAGGAGGGTAAAGCTAAACACAGCTGTTACATGTATGCCAGGAGCAAAAATTGCAGATATTGATAAAAACATTGATAAATTACATGTCCCTCGAAATTAGTCAATTATTTTGCATGTGGGTACAAATGACCAAAACGACCTGGCAGGGGAGATGGTGAAGGCAGTGAGGGGGAGGTTTGAGGGTGTGGGAAGGCTGTAAGAGGTGATAGGGAAGTTAGTGGCCTTCTCAGAGGTGCTCCCAGTACCCTGTGCGAGTACGGAGAGGAAAGGGAGGATTGGAGAGTTCAACACATGGTTGAAGGAGTGGTGTCAATCCAAGGGGTACGGGGTAGCGAGTGGATGGGGCAGGACCTGGGACAATAATGATCTATATGCAGGGGATAGGCTGCACTTGAGTGGGGAGGGAAAGGGGGGTATTAAAGCAGCAGTTAGAGGGGTATATATTGACAAAAGTGGATTTAAACTAGGTGGGGGTGGCAAGTGGACAGCTGGTATGCAGGGATCCCAAAGAGAGGTGCCAAATGAGCCTACCCCCCCAAGCAAGCAGGAAATGATTTGGAGAAGTTGCACAGGGAGGGAATAGGAGGGAGGAGAAGCAAGGAGAGGAAGGGAAGGGAACAGGATGGAGGGTAGTCTCACTGAATGTAAGATGCTTAGGTAGCAAATCAGCTGAGTTACAGGCTTTCTTGGCAGTGGGGAGGGTGGATACTGCAGCCATCACAGAAACATGGGCCACCGAGTACCAGGACATTCAGGAAGGATAGGGCAGAGGGGAGGGAGGCATGGCAATTTCTTTGCAAGAGGGGATAAGGTGCATTAGGGAAGGGGGGGGAGGAAGGCAGGACAGAGACCCTATGGATGCAGTTCCAGGACACAAAGAAAAGGACACTGAGGATGGGGGTAGTGTACAGATCACCAGCACAAGTGGAGGACCTGGATAGAGAGTTACCTGATTAGATTAGAAGGGTCTGTAGGAAGGGGAACATAGTGGTGGTGGGGTGCTTCAATCTACCGGCAGTGGATTGGAGCACTCCAACCACCACAAGTGCAAGGGAACAAATCATATTAGATGCAGTTCTGGACAGCTTCCTGGTGCAGTTGTTCTGTGAAAAGATTAGGGAAAGAAGAACTCTGGACCTGGTATTATAAAATGGAGACGCTATAAGGGAACTGGAGGTGGAGGACCCTCTGGCTGGGAGTGACCACCACACTGTGTGGTTCACACTCAATATGGGAAGTGAAACGGGGTTACGGGAACCAGGGTGATTGATTTCAAGGGGGCGGACTTTAAAATGATGGGGAAGATTGTGGGTAGGCACCTGACGAGTATTCAGCTTAACATAGATGTTTGTCAAAAGTGGGAGATTATTAAAACAGGGCTGTTGGAGGCTACTGGGATGTGCGCAAGGAAACATAGCAAGAAGTGCAGGGCAAAGAAGCCCAGTTCGTTAACCTATGAAGTGATGGATGGGGTGAGGGCCTAGAGAAAAGCATTCCAGAGACTCAAGAAATCAGGAGGGGAAGGAGACAAAGAGGAGTATACGAAGAGGTCCAGGGAGGTAAGCAGGCTGGTCAGAGTGGCCAAGGCTTCGAGAGAGCTGAGACTGGCACAAGGTATCAAGGATGGTGAAAAGGACTTCTTCAGACACATTAGGGAGAGATGGAGGAACAAGAACTAGATTGTGAGGATTAAGAAGGACGGGGGTGGGTAGAGAAGGAGGGGACAGGCAGAGGCACTAAATGAGCTCTTCTGTTCTGTGTTCATGAAGGAGAAGGGGCAGATATCTTGGGGAGGAGAGGGTGGGCAAGGGAGGGGGGGTGACTGATACAGGGATTACAGAGACCAGGGTTCTGGAGGGGTTAAGGGCACTGAGGGTGGACAAGGCACTGGGTCCGGATGGCATTCACCCTAGGGTGCTAAAAGAACTGGCAGCGATCCTGGTGGAACCACTGGCTGACCTGTTCAGTACCTCCCTGGACATAGGATGTGTACCAGAAGACTGGAGGATGGCCCACATGGTGCCCATTCACAAAATTGGCCCTAGGAATGAGCCAAGGAACTACAGACCTGTGAGCCTCACATTGATTGTGGGAAAACTAATGGAGTCAATCCTGAAGGAGCAGCTGGTGGCATTTTTGGATGACAATGGGCACCAGGATGTTCAGCAACATGTGTTTGTCATGGGAAGATCGTGCCACACAAACCTAGTTGAGTACTATGACTGGGTGACCAGGGAACTGGACAAGGGCCATGAAATGAATGTCTTGCATTTGGATTTCAGCAAGGCCTTTGATTTGGTGCCGCATGGGAGACCGGAGGGGGAAGCTGGGGGATACCGGGGTGAGAACAAAAATGGTCAAATGGAGCACCAATTGGCTGAAGGGAAGGGAAGGCAACAGAGGGTGGTAGTGGGGGGCTCTCATCACCAAGGGATGTGACGAGCGGAGTGCCACAGGGATCAGTATTGAGACCAGTGCAGTTTGGGATATTCATAGTAGATATCTCACGTGGAATCCGGAGAAAGAGCAGTCTGTTCACAGATGATACTAAAATGGGAGCTGTGGTAATGTAGATGACACAAATGGTTGGAAAGGGCTGTAGGATGACCTGACCAAACTACAGGAATGGTCGGAAACATAGCAGCTGGGGTTCAACATCAAGAAGGGCAAAGTACTGCACTTTGGAACTAGGAATCAGGGGAGGAGCTATCAGCTCAGAGGAGTTCAGTTGACAAGCACTGGGGCAGAGAAAGATCTCGAGGTGATTATAGCAGGGAATATGAACAACTCAGCACAGTGCAGGAAGGTGGCAGCAAAAGCCAACAAGATACTGGGTTGTATAGCGAGAGGTAACTCTTTCAGGAATAGGGAGGTGATCTTTCCCCTGTACAGATCACTGGTCAGACTGCACCTGGAACACTGTGTGCAGTACTGGTGCTCATTCCTGAAGAAAGACATCAGATTATTAGAAGGTATACAGTGCAGGGTGACAACGATGATCCAGGGTCTGGAGGGTTTGTCCTACGAGGATAGGCTGGGCAAGCTGAACATATATTCACTGGAGGAGAAGAGGGGTTGGGGGATATGATTGAAACTTTTAAATACTTATATGGGATTAACAAAACTGACACAGAGAGAATCCTCCAGATTAGAAATGGGAGGGGCACAAGAGGGCATAAATTGAGATTGGTGGGGGGAAGATTCAGGAGGGAAATCAGGAGACACTTTTTCATTTAACGGGTGATGGATAAGTGGAATGTCCTGCCTGAGGAGGTGGTAGCCTGTAGTACGGTGGAGGTTTTTAAGAGAGGGTGGGACAGAGTGAGGGAATGGTAATTAAGAGGAGTGGGTGGGAGGGTGGGGCAGCTGCAAGTTGAGGGGCTAGCTGCTGCACAATCCAGCAGACTCAATAGACCGGTGTAGACCTATTTCTGCTGGCATTTTCGTATGTTCGTATGTGAATGGCATAGGGAAGAGCCATGGGAAGGTATTTGCTCTGATCTAAATTTAGGCATGAAGTTAAAATTAAGAGGGCATAAAGTTACAATCTCAGGCATTTTGCCCATTCCTAGGGCTTTCCCAGAAAAAAAAAAAACAATACTTAAAATAAATAGCAGGCAGTCCAACTGGTACAAGAAAAATAACATTGTGTTTATAGAGAACTAGGACAATTTTGTACAGAAGTACGAACTGTTCTCGAAAGATGAATTACACCCAAATAAATTTGGGGCTAAAGTTCTAGGATTGAGCTTTGAACAACGTTTTACTGATTTTGATTTAAACTAGGTATTAGGGGTGAACAACATAACCATTCATTTTGGGAGGCAACTCATAAGTAAAATACCACTCACTTAAAACTGATGAAGAGTGAGCTAAGCTTCATGTTGTTGAACACTAGGGCAGGATTCACAAAAGAGATGCGCCAGGCGCAAATGAGATGCACTGGCACAGCCCAAAAATGCGCCATGGAATGATTCACAGATAGGGTGGATGTGCCGGCGAATCCCAGATGCACTGCTCTGAACAGGATGCATTGTAGATGTATGATAATGATATGCGGTCAAATAGAGGGGGCCTACAGATGCATACACAGCGCAAAACAATTCACAGTGCAAAAGGAAGGCACAACTACAGAGCAAACATGGGGCATGCACCAAATTCGCCATGGAAAGATAACTATAAAAGAAGCAGACTTAAGTGCAAGCCACCAGCAGGCCAGCGACAGCACTACAGGAGCAGCACACAGACAGTGGGAGAAAAAGCTGCAGGATACAATTGATGGAGCACCAATTGTGATGGTGACACTGATAATGGGGATGAGGAGATGGGGAGGTGGAAGGCACCATAGGCGGCCGGCCCAACGGCGGTATCGTGCCAGGCTGTCCTTCAAGCAGCTCACGGACACGGAGACAGTAGGCCAATACCACCTGAATATGGCCATTCTGAGGCAGCTCTGCAAACTGTGCCATGAGAAAATGAAGGCACCCACAGGACGAGGTCATGCCATATCAGTGGAGACCAAGGTGACAACAGTAATGTGCTTGCTCATCATGGGAACCTTCCAGAGGTCTTCTGGGGACACCACTGGCATTTCACAGGCCTCCACTTCCTGTCTCCTCACACAGTTCCTCACCACACTGCTACCACATGCTTCAGAATATATCCACTTCCCAAGCACACAGGCAGAGTGGACAGAAGCCATGCAGAAGTTCTACAGGGTGGCATGCATGCCAGGCATCATAGGGGCCATTGACTGCACCCATGTAGCAATCTGCACACCACCTGGCAATGACATGGTCACCTACATCAACCGCAAGGGCTACCACTCTGTAAATTGCCAGGTGGTGTGCAATGCCACAGGGTGCATCAGCAATGCCTGTGCCACACACCCTGGGAGCACACATGATGCCTTCATATGGCAACAGTCCATCCTCTGCCAGAGATTCGAGGCAGAGGACATACCAAGTGGCCATCTAGTAGGTGCATGGGACATGGCAATCTGTTGCACAACAGGTCACTATGGCATAGGATAGGAAGGGGGGGCAGGTGTGCAGGTAGCATGATGCACAAAGCGCAGAGGGTACAGCAGATGTGGGACAGTGGAGGGGGGGGAAGGTGACACAGGCAGCCACCAATCAGTAGAGGGTGGCACATGTGCAATGCACGGAATGTGGGGTGCAGTGCCATGGGGGCATGTGTGGCAGGGCCTAGTGCACCACATGCAGACAACAGGTGCTGCTGCCATGCACACTGGGAAGGACAATGGTGGGTGGGGCACATGTGACCCCAATGGCTTGGGGGGCCTGGAGCCACCAACAGCAGCAGGAGGATGGGAGAGGTAGGATAGCAGGGAAGGGACATGCACAATCAGTGGTGGATGCACAACACACACAGCTGTGCAGCATGGAGCGGGGGGCATGCTGCACATGTGACCAGTATACTAACAGCCACCCTCCCCACCCCCACAGGTGATGTAGCCTACCCACTGAGACCCTGGCTCCTCTTCCCCATCCAGTGACCCAGAACAGAGGCAAATGAGCAATGCAATGAGGCACATACCGCTACGTGCACCATCATAGATCGCGTCTTTGGCATGCTGAAGATGCGCTTCCGGTGCCTGGATACATCAGGTGGGGCCCTACAGTATAGCCCTGAGAAGGTCTGTGGCATATTCCTGGCCTGTTGTGCATTACACAACATGGCCATTGGCTGTGGAATAGCTGTCGAGGCCACAGAGGATGACAGTTCCGGGGAGGAGAATGAGGAGGGTGGGGAGGGAGACGCAATGCCACTGGGCCAGAACACTGGATCACAAATAGCACGGTGGGACCCACATCTGGCTGCAAGGTCACAGCTCTACAGGAGCACACTGGTGGAGGAGCATTTTGGGGACTGCATGTGAGTGTCACAGGTATGTATAGAGGAGGTGCACAATGGTGACCACAGGTAGAAACATAGGCGTGCATTGCACAGGAGATACAGCACAGCACACAAACAGCCAAACACAGGCATGCACAAAACACATGCCACACAGGGGTGGCAGGGCAGCAGTGGACCACAGATATTCCAGGAGCCACCAGGCTCAGACACACACACACACATCACACACACACACACCTCGCAACACACATATGTGCCACAATGACAGTGCCAGGGATGGCATGGATCAGTGTGCAATGCTGCTGGCACACAGGTGCAGCAGACACTGGACCACACTCATCATGCCAATGCCACATGGTAGAACAGTGGTGCACACAAGCATGCAGGTGGCACTGCACAGGGGGCCCATGATGGCAGTGCACTGTGGCAGGCGCATGCCACCCATGCCACCGAGGCATCTGTATCCAGGTGAGTGGGACACAGAGGTGGAAAGTGTAGCAGACATTGGTACAGGGACCTGGACATCACAGGGCGGCACCATGGCAATGAAGGACATGAGGGCAGCCTCTGCCATGACTGGTAGATGCAGCCGCGGCATAAACAGCCACATGGGGTGTTGCTAACACCCCTGTAGGGGTACTGCAATGAGACCATGAACGGGTGTTCATTGGTGTGGTGGCCCTGTAAGCCATGCCTGTGCTGAGGATGCTGGACAGTGTGATGTGTGGTGACAGCATCAGTAGCAATGGATCCACCTGTTGCCACTGCCTGGGTGTGTGGGAGGCACTTCTGGGTGTCCAGCTGGAGGCCCAACAACCGCAGCATGCACCAGATGCACATGCTGCCTCAGCAGCGGCTGCAGTCCACTCCAAAGCTGCGGTCATACCCACCCACAGTAGGCGTGCCTCTGCCAACATCTGGGCATGCCATGCGGACTCATGCTCCAGGGTTATTAGCATCCAGAGGCCCCTGAATTCCACACATAGGGATGCCTGCCCCTCCATGGTATCTTGCAGGAGGCAGGCATAGTCTTCAATCTCATTGGCGGGTGATGGCTCACGGTGATGTCGCCGATGGGTGGGTGGTGATCCAGCCTGCTGTAGGGCATCCATGGGCAGTGGTTGCACCACGGCAGGCTGTGGCATGGGTGGGTCATGGGCATGCATGGCCCCATCATGTCCATGGCCAGTGGAGTCATGGACCAACAGCACCTGCAAGTGTCACACAACACCCGGACGTGACTCGCTGGATGACCCCAATGCCACATCAGGACTGGCTGCAGAGTGCACAGCACCCACCACTATGGGAAGCTGTGCAGTCTCTGCAGCCATGCCATGTGCAGCATGGCCACCAACGGCATCAGGTGCCACCTGTGCAAGCACCTGTGTGCTGCATGCCCCACCGTCAACCGTGTCTTCCTGTATCTGTGTGGCATCATCATTTGCAGGGACATCACTGTATGCCCCCGGTGTGCCTGATGCCAGCACAAGTAGGGTATCAACAATGTCCACTACGTCCACTGGTTCATCATCAGACAAACGCAGTAGACCCTCCAGCCATGTGGTGTCATGCCCGCCAGCAGTGGCAGCAATGGCTGAAGGGTCTGATGGGCCCCACCACCACTGACACTGCAGCTGGTGACACTGGTGCATAGGATGGTCCAGGGATGGCACCATCCCCTGATGTGCCTGCAGCCCTGTGTGTTGGGCCAGCATCATCGCCTGCTAAGGCATCCCATGCAGCTGTGGACACAGCTGCACCTATAAGGCGTGATGGAGCTGTGAAAAGAAGAAGGGAGAACATGGTCAGTGTCAATGGATTATACAGTGGCATACGTACATGTACAGTGTGTCACAGTGTTGTGCCATGGATGCACATCACAGTCCCTGGCATGGCTGTGCAGTGCCTGTAAAGCTGCTGCAGCCATGCACCTGCTGTGACCGGGGCTACTTGGTGACAAGACATGTCCACATAACACCCTGTGTGTCAGTGCTACAATATGCCCATCCAACAGTGTTAGTGCCCAAGTAGCCTAATTGGCACTGGCTCAGCACATGTGCCACCACGGGCATGGACTGTCAGACACAGCATAGCACAGCATGGGCCAATGCCACACATGGTACATCCCATGGGAACACAGTTGCACAGCGGCGCACCCATTGAGACTGGCATGGCAGCCAGGGCACAGTCACGTGGCCTAACACATGTCATGGGCATGGCAACTTACAGTGCTGCAGTGAGCTGCCACCTGTCTGGAACCCCCCTCCAGGGACACACTTCACAGCAGACCTGGCAATGTCTGCCACTAGCAGCTCCTCATTTGGACTGTGGCACACGTAGGACTGTGGGTCACTCTCTATCCTGTGTAGGGAGGCCACAATGTGGGCCACATTATCCTTGGCACTCCGCTTGCCATAATTCAGGTGCTTCCAATTGTATTTTCCCACAGCATTGACATGGCATGCCACCACCTCCCAGCCCTCCTCCCATGCTGCATGGCTACCACCCCTGCCTGTCAGGACATCACGACGTAGGTTATATGCTTCTATGAGGGCCCTCTCCTCATCTTTGGTGAAGTTTGGCTGCCTGCGACTGGTGGCACTGTCTCCTCCAGACATTCTGGCTTCTGTGGGAGAGGAGAGAGAGAGAGAGAGACATTAGACCTACATATGCAGGCTCCCGTGTGCCCAGTACCTCCGTATAGTGGTTGCAGTTTGCCACCTCAGCAACTGCCTGACAAGGTCTGCAGTCAGTGCATCTCTGTTGCGGTACACGGTGTGTTGTGGCGGGCAGTGCTGCATCCACCATGGTCATCTGGATTGCCATGGACATGCCACCAGTTTCGCATGTCCAGAGACACATGCAGCTGGTCTGGCCATCACTGACACTATGCACACCCCACTGTTTGTGCAGGCACATCGGCCACCAGCATTCCCCCCGTCATAGTGCGGCCTGTGGGATAGTGTGTGGCACAGCATGGTGTGCAACAGGTGTCTTGCATGTCTGAATGGCAACAGGCTGTCCACTGACCATTGCATGATGTGGATTGGCTACGCTAGTAATGGTATTGTAAAACAACAGATTACTCTGGTTCACAGTCCATTGGCATTCATCTGTATCCCCCTTCCCCAGGTCGTGCCTGAAAATAGGCAGAATTTGTCTAGTGCTCGTACTCGGTAAACACAACCTACGTAACTACATAAATAAATAAATAAATAGTATTAACCTTCAAGGTTGTCAATCCTCTTAGTTACCGATACTCAGTGTTGTCTGAGTTGGGAGTATTTATGACTCAGGGCATGTAAATGAGGACTGGGGCGGTGATAATGAGATGCTAAACAGCTGAGATGCCCCTGTATATGTTAATAGGCTGATTTGGGCACATTGTCTGTGAATTGCATAATTGTCCTCAGCTCATCCCAATGAGCATGATGCATCTGCTGCATTGAGTGCATTTCCAAATGGCGCATTACCTGCACATGCGCAGTGAGTTCGAGGCATCTTCCTGAATTGGTCGCAAGTGCATGGGCATATTCTGTGCGCATGAACTGTGTCTGTTGTACATCTGCCACTGCAATGCATATGCACAATCGGCCCGACAGTCGCATCGCAGACATGCATATAGTGCACGTCGCGTGGTGCCGTCTGTACATGCATGCACGTCCATAAGCGAGGCACAATATGCCACCTGTCCATGGTTGTACACTGATCTCACATTACACACCATAGCATGGCATTGTGCTACTGTGCATCACAGGTGCCACGCGCGATGATGCGTGGCACACACAATATGGTGGATGCCTTCGTATTGTGCATGCGTGACCCAGTCATGATCCATGACCCCACATTCCCACCATAACAATATGCATTGCGCATGCACCTATGGATGCATGACTGACCAATCGCACTTCATGCCACTGTGTGCGGGGACATGCTCGTGGCCTAGTGGTGCATGTGGTGCCATTTGGCAGTTCAGCTGTGCAGGCCTTGCAAACTGCTGTGTGTTGGTTCTGCTGTGAACATGCCAAGAGCAGGGAGGACTGGACCAAGGGCCATGAATTGGTCCAAGGTGGAGCTGCTCCACCTAGTGGCCCTGGTGCTGTGGGTGGTGGGGCAACTTTTTGAGAGAGAAGACCTGCAGGTGCCCAGGGCTCAGGTATGGGCCACCATTGCCCGGCAGCTGGTGCAGCACACAGGGGTTCCCTGCACCGGGGAACAATACAGGCACTGATATGGTGACCTTGGTTTGAGGGACTGGGTCCATCTGCAGTGGCTCCATGAGTGTGCATGCAGGGGTGCACTTCAATGACCAGGTAGGTATCACATGTACATGATCATCACAGGCACTTGCAGGGCATGGATGGGTCACACCAAACCATCACACTCACATGGGCACTCACCAAGATGCACATTTGGGTGTGGCTGCACCTGCCCTGTGGTGCCCTGTCATGCATGCCACGTGGGGTGGGCCTCTCTGTGGTGGTGTGAGTGTGTGGGACAGGTACAGTGTGTCGCGCATGGGGTGGGACCACCATGTGCGGTGCATAACCATGGCAGGGCACTTTGGGGGTTCAGGCAAGGCTGGGCAGGCAAGGCAGGGCAGCCATAAGCTTCGTGCTACCTATCTTATGGAATGATCTACAAAAAAAACTCAAATTAAGCACTCTAATTGGTATAAATGCCGTCAAGACACTTTATTTCCATACAATCAGAGAAGTGTGTAACTGCTTCAACTACTCAGACCCAGTACCATTGTCTGCACTGGTATACAGCCCTATCTAGACCCAATTTTAGCTGCGGACCCCCTGTTTCATCAACACTAGGCCAGTCCATCCCCTAATCCTCCCCCCCCCAACTTCGGACAAGAGCTCACTACCCCTGGGTTGTGACATCCTCAATGCCTGTACTTCATAGCAGTCAATGCCGGGGCCCTCACATACTTCTTCCTCCATCTACCCCTCCACTTCCCATTCCACCAACTCCTCTCTGTGCACCGTCCCTCCTAGCCTTATCCCCCTACCTTCCTCTCTTCCCCCCTAGCGCCGCCTCTTCCGGGTGTGTATTTTTTCACCTATTTTTCCTCCATTACTTCTTCCAGCATCCTTAGATATCCTGCTTTATCTTCCTAGAGACACTTACATGTATGTAAATACCCTGTAATCTGTACAATGTCTGTATAATTATATGTACATATGAGCATTTTTCCTCCTCTCTGTAAACAGTATCTATCTGTATTGCCTTGTAAATATCTGTGTTGACCTGTATATATATTTGTTCATGCTCCACCCAGGTCCATCTTGCAAATGAGCTTCTGCTCATCGATGAACGCCTGGTTAAATAAAGACTTGATTGATTGATTGATTGATTGCTGTGCACAGCTGCAGACTGCAAGGCCAGTCACTGGTGTTGCACTGGTTGTGTACACCATCACTGCATGACCACACTGGTGTTGGGGGGGCTTATGCAATGACATGTCTACTCATGGTAGACTCTATCTGTTGTGTCTTGCAGGGCTGGAGGCCAGGTGGCAGGTCGTGGAGGTCGCTGAGGAGAGACAGCGGAGGGCCGCAGATGGTGCATGGCATGGTGTCCGTATGGGTGCAGGTAGGTGGCTACCTTGTGTGTGTAGTGTCTATCTGGTGGGGTGGGCTTCTGCTTGGTGGGGGTTATGTGTCTTCGATGGCACTTAGTATGTGTTCTATGTGTTCTTGCTGTAGTTCCCTGGGATCATGGCACTGTGGCTGGCGTTGGAGGACCCCTGGGGTGGCAGCAGGACATTGGGTGCGGAGTCCAATGGCCCATACAAGCAGCACTGTGGCCCATACTGAGAGTGCAGGACCAACTGGAGAGGACATTGGCTGCTGTCACTAGACTGCTGTTGGCACATGGTCAAGAGGGTTTGCAGCAGCGTGTTGTGTGGCCATATCACTAGCCGTAATATTATACATAGTTGTTAGTCCTGTACTTATATTACTGTTTCCCCCACCCTCCCTACCTATGTTGCTGTCCCTGCCCACTCCCCCCTTATGCACACCTGTTACTGTAAATAGTCCTTCACACCCCATTCCTTTTTCTATTCTTGTAATTGTTGTTGTTGATGTGTTTTGTATTAAATTATTGCTTTTCTGACACGGTGTCTGTGGTCCTTCACTGTTCCACAGTCCTGGGTTTGTGTACTGTCACAGGCTTGTCACTGTCCCTATGCTGCCATGCTCCTGTGTGCACCCATATTTATACAGTCTGCTTTCCCCTGCCCCCCACCTCCATTTGACCCCACTGTTGCCTGTGGCATGTGCGTGGGCCTCCTGTCCTGCTGCTCATATCTCTGCCCCCAGTCTGTGTATGCTTCTTGTGGCATGCATACATTGCACTGCTGCACTATTGGTCTGTGGCCCTGTGTGTGGTGTCCTGTGGTTGGGGGTTTGGACTGGCTATGAGGCACTGTGGTGGCACTGTGTGCTGCCCATCATATGGCGCAGTGTCGCCCTGTGTCGCCTCACACACGGCTACAGTCTTGCCACCTGTGGTGTTGGCCTTGTCCTGTGGATGCCACCTTGTTCCTTGCTTTCACCCGCTGTTGTGTGGTGCCATGCCAGCTGCAGTGTACCTGTTCTGTGTGCCTGCCATGGGCCTGTGTGCAGTGTGGCCTGGGTCTCTGGGTATTGTTCTGTATGCCTCATCTCACTATTGTGCCTGTTTCAGCCACTGTTGTGCCCTTGGCCACTCTGGTTTGTTCCTTTGGTCGTGTGTCCCTCTCTCTTTTATACCACTGCATTGTCCCCTGTTGCTCCCACATGCCTTGCTGGGTTGCTCTGTATTCACTGCATTGCTCCACTGGGTGATTGTGCACATCCCGAATGTGCTGTGCATCTCCACTTGTGCCCTGCCCTTTCCGCATGATTCACAGTGGGGTTGCACATGGTGCATCCCTTTATGAATCGCTCAGTGTTTGGTGGGTGCATCCAATTTGCCCCGGCACATCTCATTTGCCCCCGGCGCATCTCTTTTGTGAATCCCGCCCTAGATGTTTACATAAGAAATCACACAAATTTAAAGTGTGAATTGCTCAGCAAGGGACAGCAATTACAGCAATCACAGAAACATGCTGTGATCATAAAGCAGCATGGGACTTCAAGATGTTGGGGTTTAATGTGTATGGATGTAACTAAACTAACAGAAAAGGAGGTGGCGTAGCATTGATTATATTAAATAAAATCAGGTCAGTGGAGGAGTCTGATAAAATAAAAATACACTCATTACAAATTGAAACTTTATAGGTAAAACTTATGCTTGATCAAGTGAACTCCTTATTTATAGGAGTTTGTTATCGCCTCCCAAATTGCCCAATGGATATTTATGATGCTATCCTCTCTGAAACAGAAACTGCAGGTGAATTAGGTCACACTGTGGTGGTGGGAGATTTCAATATGGGAGAAATTAATTGGAGCAAGAAGTCAGCGCCAAGCTCTAGTGGGGAAAAAAAGTTTCTTTCTACTTGTGAGCAACTTCAGTTAAAACAGTATGTAACTAAGCCTACCAGAGGTTTGAATATTTTAGATCTAGTATTATGAACAAATAGCCTACTTATTAGTAAGTGTATTACCACTTCCCCCACTCAGTAACAGTGACTACAGTGTCATTGAATTCAATGTCACACGGTAGGTCAGCTTATATAATGGCAAGACATCTATATTTTTATATGGTAAGGCAACTGCGGCTAAATCAAGGACTCGCTTAGGGAGATTAATTGGATAGATGAATTACACAACAAACAAGCGAATGAAGGCTGGGAATTTCTCAAAAGTACTATTCTTTCCATTTGTAACAAATATATTTCATGTAGACTCAAAATACTCTAACAACAAGTTAAACCATAAATGGATGAACAGAAAAATAAAAAGGATCATTAAAAAAATAACAAAGCATATCGGAAACGCCTCCATCTCAACACCAGCAATTCTGGGGCAGCTTATAAATCTACACAAAAAACACGTAAGAATGAGATAAGAAATGCTAAGAGAAATTATGAAATGCCAGTTGGCAAAGCATGCTAAAACAGATAATCACAAGTCTTTTTACATATATATATATATATATATATTTTTTTTTTTTTTAGTCTTTGGTAAGCGGGTAAGGCCCACTAGGCACAAGTGCCTGTTTTCAGGGGCGACCTGGGAACACTGGGCGGTTAAGTGAATTGCTCAGAGTCACACAGTATACAAATGGAGGTTGTGAGAATCAAACTCAGGTCTAGTCTGCTGGATGTACCAAGCTCATTCACACCTTGTTCCTCTAACCTCTAGCCTATACTGGCAGCCCACCAGTTACTAGCGAGTGCCACAGGGCTCTGTCTTGGGTCCCTCCCTCTTCCAGATATTTATATCTGATATGACTAAAGACTGTCTGAATATATAAACTCCTTAAAGAAGCCTACAAGTCAAGTAGACCCAATTCTACATAACGGAGAATGGATTACTGACCATATGAAAATGGGCAATATATTTAATACAAAGTTTTGTGAGGTATATTGTCCTGATGACAGAATGGCTATTTCTCTGGAACCTGTTGATCACGCTTATGTAACATTTAATTTGAATGATATAAAACGCAAACTGCTTAAACAGAAAGGTAAAACAACAGTTGGACCAGATAATACTGCAGGACACATGCTGTATCTAATGTCTGATTTTTTAGCATACCCATTAAAACTCTTGTTTGAAAATTGTGTTAGCAAAGGTTTTGTTTCTATGGATTGGAAACTCGCATTTGTCGCCCCATGCTCAAGAAGGGAACCAGGAAGGACTGGGCTAATCATAGGCCGGTTAGCCTTACATTGACAGTATACACGATTTTGGAAAGCTTAATAAAGGACAAAATCTCAACAGAAATTAATATTGGAGGTGCAGAACAACACTGCTCTAGAAAATCTCATGGAGTTTTGATCAGCCTGATGTGTTTTTTTGAAAACATTAACAACCAGCTTGATAAGAGAATTCCGTGTGACATTGTATTCTTAGATTTTAGCAAGGCTTTTGATGTGATGCCCCACTTGTCTTAGATTGAAATGGTTAAGAAGTACAATATTAACTTCACTATTATTAGATAGATAAGTGAATGGTTGACAGACAGACATCAGAGGGTAATAATAAATGGGAATCTATCAGATCTGGGCAGAGTTACTAGCAGAGTGCCACAGGGCTCTGCCTTGGGTCCCTCCCTCTTCCAGATATTTACATCTGATATGACTAAAGACTATCTGAACTACTCTGTTAAATATGCTGATGATGTTAAAATTGGTGGGCCATGTCGCACTTTCAACAGTCCCAGGATCTCCAAAGGGACTTCAATAAAATCTCAGATTGGGTCAATAAATGGGGTATGATGTTGAATGCGAAGACTTGCAAAGTAATGCACTTGGGAAAACATAACCCAAATATAACCTATTTGATAAGCGGAAAAGTCCTGAGTACCACAAATAATGAATAAGATTTGGATGTTCATTTAATGAATGACTTAGGTGGCACTGAACAGACTCATGCTGCAGTTTGTAAAACAAATAAAGTAATATGGTCTATTAAGCGGAATATAATATCTAACAATTCTGAGGTATTGATGCATTTGTTTAGGACTTGTGTAAAACCACATTCAGAATATACAGTTGTAACATGGATATATACATGTATTTACGGGTTTGGGGAAGGATGAGGTTACCTGGCACAAGAGACCTAGGTTTGGCTACTCTGCACAGGGGCACCCAAGTAAATCCAACTACAGGAAGCAATAACTGTAATGTCCAGAACCAGAAATGGGATTTTTCAGTGTGACTTTATTTATTAACTAACTGAACATAAACAAAGCACTGCATTGTCCCCCAAAAGGCTACGTTACTGTAATGTGCAGATTAGAGGTTAAAACACAGCGGTCCATTTGAGGAATGAATACATTACTACAATTGTCTGGCTTTGGACCCAACAGGCACTCAGCCCGGACTTTGCAGCACATTGGATACATAGCCCGACTGGCCCGGCTCCCCTGCCGGCCACTCGACTGACGGTCCACTTGACAAATGAACCCAAACTTTACTTGGAAAGACATCCCATCAAACAAGGAGACTCCCAAACTGTGGCTCCCCACACCACTTGAAGTCTGCGACTCCTAGAGAGATTTTGTTTTCGTAATTCCCAATTGAAACTCCCATCAAACAAGGAGACTCCCATCCAACAAGGAGTAATTTTCCTATCCTGTGGCTCCCCACACCACTTAGAGTCCTGCGACTCTAGAGATTTCAAGTTCGACCCGTCTGGGTACCCACCCATCCACTGGCCAAGTGCATGAGACAAGTAGCAAAACACAGAAGAAATCCGTAGAGGTGGACCTGGTTACTAAAGATGGGGGTTTTACCACCTCCAGCTCCCACAGCCCATACCCGGCCATTTCTCTGGACACACAGAAAACTTTAGACTTTAAAATGTAGATTGAATGGTGGATGACCTGAAGCACCCCCTCTACAGCGAACTTTAAATCCATTTAAAACTTTAAACAGTTGACTGCTCTATTTGTTTGTCCTAGTTGACATAGTCCTCCCAAATAGCAGTCCACATTTACTTGAAATCCAACTGAAGAAAACAAGATGTTTGCCCCTTCCAATGGAGCCAAACACTCACCCACTCGTTGCAGGTGCCCCACAGGCAGTACTGTAACCTTTGCTGTTATACATGAACAGACTGAAACTTAAATCAGGCAGCTTTCTTCCCAGGGTGGGAGAAGGGATTGCCCTGGAACCCACAGAGAACTTTCCTACCCCGGAGGAAGGAGACACTGAGACAGGGGCGGTCTCACCACTTTAAAAAGGTAAATTCAGGAACACTTCCTTTGTGGAGGCAAACAGACCACTCACTGATTTCCTCACTGTTTGCTTAAGGACAAACTGAAGACAGACTTTGAATTTCCTAAGTTCTAAACTTCACTCCCTGAGCTGGAGATTCCAAAGTGGCTCATGCAGCTGCGACAGTTCTATAATGATGTCATCTCTCAAGTCTCAGCTGTGACTGAGGACAGAGTGAGACAGTGTGAAACCCATTTAACTGGAGTTTCACAAGCTGCCTTCCCTGCCTACCACTAGGTCTTACTGGGATTCTAGTAACCCCGGGTAACAAAGGGGTTACACAGTACATCTCAGTTGTGATTCCTGTTTAAAATGTCCGACTATAAATTACTCGAAAGGGTACAGAGGAAATACACAAAAAAATCCATGGGTTAAAAAATATACCATGTGGACAAATATTAGAAACACTGAATCTTATGTCGCTGGAGACCAGAAGGCTCAGGGGGAACTTACTTTTTATGTATGACATCATAAATGACCCATACCTCATGTGTGAATTGGGGATCGATTTCGAAGATAGTGGGAATGACATCAGAGGTCATCTTCTGCAAATAGTTGGGGGGTCCTTTATTTTGTGCTATTTATTTATTTATTGATTTCTGTTCCTCACACGGGTACCCCCAGCTGGCCACTCCTTCAGACCGCCTAGGTCCCGCTACCATTCTAACCCCTGCCACCATCCACTGACCCCAGGTAACCTGACATATCAGGAGGGTCCCTCTCTTCTGGGGGGAAAGCACCTGTCAGCAAGCCTCCATATCCCAGGTGCTGCAGGGTTAAACTGGGTTTTCTTCAGGGCTTTGTGACAGCAATGGGCCAGCAATTGTCATCCAGCCAATTGAGGAGGCACTTTTTCCCATTTTTCTGGCCTGCCCACAGCTGCTGTAATTGGCCTGTGGGAGTATGGTGACCTCAGATGGGGATGTGCAAGGGGAGTGTCGAGGCTTCATATCCCCCTAGCACATCACCCAATCTGCCCACAGGTGCCAAAGCCCTGCCTAACCTACCCCCCGGGAGGGAAGCATCCAATGGATGCTCTGAATCCCCTCCCCACCAGACTCTGCTCCTGGTACCCAGGCTTGGGGCATGAACCTAGGTTGCCAGCATACTGAGTGAACCCCTTTGCTCGGCACCACGGAGCCAGCGGGAGGTCCTTTAATATACTGAAACAAAAATATTTTTTCAGCCTCAGAGTTGTCAACCTTTGGAACCAATTGTCACTTTATATAGTTATAAGCAGAACAAAAGATGAATAGGATAATTATATTCATGCTGGAGGTAATCTCAGATATTACTCGAATTAAAGATATAGGAGCATCTATGGGCAGTTCTGCCTCCTCACTCCTCTTTTTACCTTAGTATGCACCTTAGTTTTGATTCATCAGTGCTCCATTGGATATCCAGGGCTAAATAATAATTCAGCACCTAAACCAAAATAAACCATTAGGTTCCAATAAACTGCAGTTGTAACCAAAGACATGGTCAGATATTTCGAGATATTTCACAAAATTTCTTTTTTTATTTTGTTTTACTCCCCTACATGTTCCATCCTGCCACTCCTTCAAGCGGCCATGGTCCTGACTTACCTCCTACTACCCTTGCTCAAGCCTCTGTCCTCACATTGCAGCCATCCCTGAGGTAACCCAGTGTAACCCTTCGCTGGATGGATCCCTCTCCTCCAAGGGGGACGGCACCAGTGGAGCTGGCCAGCACACTCTCTATTTGGTCCCAGGGTGCTGCTGAGGCAGATATGGCTCTCTTGGGGGCTTCAGTGGCATCAGCAGACCAGCAGCCATCATCCAGAGGGTCCTGGAGCTGTTTCCTACTTTCCTGTGGTTCCCCACTGCACTGCTCATGCAGTGCTCCCAGTCTTCACCGGGGGCTGCTGCCGAGCGAGGCTTCCCTATAACCCACCCCAGGAGAGGAGAGCAGTCCTGTGGATGCTCAATCCTCTCCTTCCCCTGCCAGCCTCTGGTGCCCCAAGTCTGTTTCTGAACCTGGGTCGCCGACATGGTTCGAGGTAAGGCACCAGTGCCTCAGCCCTCTGTGCCACTGGTCTGGCTCATGAAATTTCTGAAGAGATTCTTTCTGCTGCCCCTACTGTGGAACTGCAGAAAGCAAGAGATTTCTCTAGAAATATCACAGAAATTTCAGGAAATATCTGACCATGTCTTTGGCTGTGACTGTGGTCTCTCAAAAACCTTTTTCTCCCTCTTGTTACCTCCTTCCTTCCCCCATCCCACTCCTCTAACAACCCCCTCTTCCAACCAGAGATACCCCACCCAAATCCTGCCTGTTGTACCTCCCCATGCTTCTTACTCATTCTCAAAATCAACAAAGACAAAGCCGAGTAAAGAGCAAGTGACCACTTACCCACCTAGGTGACAGAGACAGTGACAGCCATGGTGAAATTGGAGCATAAAGACATTATTAGATGCCTGATCATGAGAGATAAAGAATGCCACTTTGAAGAATGTAAAGGAAAATTTAAATTAATTACAAATATGTTTCTATTTCCCATCTTCCCCAAGCCATCAGTTTTTTGGCCCTTTCCTTTTCCCCTTTCCCCTTTTCCCTTCCCCTCCTTTCTTTGTCTCAGTACCAGAAAAGTAAATGAAGGGCAGCACAAGAAACATAAAAACTTCCAGCAGAAAAGGCCACTTGGTCTATCAAGTCTGCTGGATTTTGCAGCTAGCAACCCTATTCTGCAGCTGCCCCTCCCTCCTTCCCTACCCCCTTGACCCTCCCTTTTGCCCTGTCCCAGCCCCTCTTGAAGCATCCCACTGTTTTACAGGCCATCACCTCTGCTGGTAGCATATTCCACTCTGCCACTACCCTCTCTGTAAAAAAGTGCCTTCTCATTTCCTTCCTAAACCTTCCACCCTCCAATCTCATATCATGACCACAAGTGTCCCTCCCCTCCCCACCCTTCTCTTGAACAGTCCCTCCGTACCTGTTCTGTTTATTCCTCTCATGTACTTGAAGGTTCAATCATATCCCCCATCCCTCCTCTCCTCCAATGAGTACATATTCAACTCTCTCAAGCTGCCTTTATTTGGCAACTCCCCCAGACCCTGAATCATCTTTGTTGCCCTGCGTTGCACCCCTTCCAGTAATCAAATGTCCCTCTTCAGGTATGGATGCCGGTACTGCACGCAGTGCTCCAAGTGGGCCTGACCAGTGATCTATATAACATCAGAATCACTTCCCTCCTCCTTGAGGTTACACCCCTTGCTATACAGCCCAGCATTTTGTTGGCCATTGCCACTGCCTTCCTGCACTGTGCAGAGTTGTTCATTGCTCCCATAATGAGCACCCCCAGAGCTTTCTCCTCCTCAGTCTCAGCTAGCTGTACTCCCCCCAGATGGTAGTTTCTTCTTAGATTTTTACCCCAAATGCATCACTTTGCATTTCTTGGCATTGAACCCAAGTTGCCAGGTGTCACACCATGTCTCCAGCCTTGCTATATCTTCCTACAAACCCTGCCATCCTCAAAGATCACCCACCACTGCTCCCATCTTGGTGTCATCTGCAAATAGACTGATCTTTCTCTTGATGCCCACTGAAATGTCTGCAATAAATATCACAAATAACACCGGCCCTAGCACCGACCCTTGCAAACCCCTGCTCATCACTGCCCTTGGGGATGAGAATTCCCCTCCCACCACCCTCTGCTGCCTTCCATGCAGCCAGTTCTTCACCCATCCCACCAATTTTGCTCCCAACCCTGTGCCCTCTAGCATACTTCCAAGTCTCCCATGCAACACCGAATCAAATGCCTTGCTGAAGTTCAGGTATATGACATCCACCGCATGGCCCTTGTCCAATTGCCTAGTCATGCAATCATAGTATTCTATAAGGTTGGTCTGGCAGAATCTGCCCTTGACTAAGCCATGCTGCCTACTGTCCTGCAACCCCTTGATCTCCAGCAGGGTCACCAGCCTCTCCGTCAGGATTGTTTCCGTTAGTTTCCCCACTATGGACATGAGGCTCACTGGTCTGTAGTTCCCCAGTTCATCCTTGGGCTCGCTCTTATAGCATAATCCCAGTAGCTAAAGAACAGTATTATGTAAACTCCAAAGATAAGATAGAACTTATAGAAATCATAGATAAGGACATGCGGAATTCAGCCTAAACCTATTAATTCTGGATAGGTATGAAGGAACTGATAATAAGTTCAATGTATTATAATTCCTTCTGCCCAATTCAGTCCTTGTAGAGAGATATAACAGACCCACATGGAGTGACTGCCCTGTAGCCATTGTATAAACCAGTAGGCATGGTCCAACTGCCCAAATACATGGGAGCTGGATTAAAAGTACAGGATGCAAGGATGTGTTGAGTGGGGGAACAGGACATGACTGGATGGAACAGGCTGGGAATTAGGACAGGGATTCCATAAAAATGGAGGTTTGCCTGGGATGAAGGGAAGGGGTACTACCACTAACACTAGAAAGTTAACCACAGCGGGAGTTAGAAAAGAACCAGACTGTGCTGGATTAGTTGGATCGAATCCAGATATCTGTGATCCAAAATCTGATCCAACCTCAGAATGAATTTTGGATCAGATTTCCCAGCTATGTGACACAGTCTGGTGTTATCAAATTACATGCTATCTAAGCAACATTAGCATGAAAGATCACATCTTAGAAGAAGGTGGCTAATAGGGAACTGGGGGACAAGATCAGAAGGGCAGCAGAACAAGGAAAGGTGTTGCCAGTGGATAACTTTAACATGCCCACTACAGTCAAGGCACATAAACAGCTAATTTTTACTGCCAAAAATATTGAGTGCAAAAGGCAAAAGTAAAGACAAACAGTAAAAACACTTACAGCAGCAACAGGAGACAACAAACTCTGGTCAGAGCCAATATGGTTGCAAACCTTTACAGGGATTAAGAGCCATCTACAGAGAAATTCTTCCCACAGACCACACAGTGAGACAAATACTCCTATGTCAGCCCTAGAATCCTACACTGGAGCCAAATGAGGGGAGAGGAGTGACTTCCAAAAGAAGATGGGCAGTAGAGTAGCACCCCTCTCTATAGTATGCTGGTTTCCCTCTCCTTTTAGCAGGATGTGTTGATCACTCCTTTGATAGTGTCAACATGAATATGTTGCCCCACTTCCACAAGATTCTGGTTAGCAACCCACCCACCCCAATATGCTGGTTCCTCATCCCCACCCTCTTCTACAGTATATACTGCTGGTTATCCTTTATCCATTCCCGCTCAATATGCTAGCTAGTAAGGCAGCACCCAACTCATATGTTGCTACCTTCTCTCCCTGAGTGGCTGTATATATCAGAAGACTCTTGGAGGCTTTGGGCTGGAGCTGTAAAACATGCAAAAAAAGAGGATACTCCCCAGTCCACAATAATATGCCCCAAGACCCCCCCCATTACAGCATGCTATCCCAGGAGTACAGGGCAGAGAGTCCTTAGTTGTGTTTGTACATGATATTGTGCACCATTTGTTGATTTGCATTCAATATAACATGCACTTGATTCTTCTGAATCCCAACCCATTCCCATCTCAAGTTAAATTGTTGTTCCTGTAGTATTACTAATATCTCCTGTCCCCCCCCCACACACACATATACACACCCGTGGGCTTACCACTCGCTCACTCAGCTGGTAACAGCAAGTTGACAACTGCCTGGTGGCTCAACCAGGATCTCACTTGAATAGACACCTCTCCACTAGAGACAGCCACCCCCGCCAGCAACCTACTTGTCCCCAGCTGCATGCTGCCCAACTCCACAAATGCACATGTCCCATCACAGTCAGTTTTGGACTTGACTAAACTGCCCTGCTGTGCCCTGAGTAATGAGCCCCAGCTCACATGCTGCTCATGTCTCACTCACTCACTTCACTTGGATGTCTTCTCTCTCCTGACTTCTGCTTGCCACTGCAATGCATTTTACCCAGCAGCTGCCACTGCAGTGGTGTCCAACCTCAGGTTGTTCCAGCCCAGCTTACTTGTCTGTTTCCTCCTAATTCCTCCATGCTTAGGCTTGCAGGCTTGCCATTCCCATATAGTAAAAACATGCTGATGCCAGAAGTAAAGGAAACAAGACCCCCCCAAGTTTATTTATCTCCTAACTACTTCAGCAGTTCTTGCGTCAGCATTTAGATGTGCACAGTTTGCTTAGGGGCAGGGATCATAAATCCTGGTACTAAAGAGCTGGCTGCCAGATCCCTTCCTCTTCCTGGTACAGTTCTGCTATAGGGCTGCCGCCAGACTCTTCCATTTTGTCATATAGTAGTTTGTATAGCATGGAGGCGTGCTCCATTGATTACAATGGCAGCTGATTTTTTGGGGCCACTTCCAAACCTTTCAGTTCAACTGCATTCTTCCTCAATTGCTTTCACCTGCTTTTCTAGCTAGACAGCTGCTCCCATTCCTTCTGTGTCATTTTAATTAGTTTACTAAGTCAGTCTGCTTCAATGTTTACCTCTCTAGTCTTACTATATATATAACATCCAGCCTTCCCTGCTGAGGCTGGGGTTTACCTCTCATTTTGACCTTGATGTACCTTCAGATTTTAGTACCCTTTCAGTCACTGTATTTTCCATCAATATCAGTCATTCCATCCAGCAGTCATTGTTCAGTTACAATCTTATGCTCAGGATTCTCCCTGTTGATAGCCAGCTCTTGCAGTCTCCATCTTGAGGGTTACTCCATCATCTTGGGCATTTGGGTCTTTCTCTGTAGGTCACTTGTCTCCACAGTGCCTCCTGGCAGTCCCACTGGGTGATAAGGTCCAGTGCTCCAGGGGAAGCGTTACCCATCCAGAACTTTGGTCAGTGGCACCACAAGGTATAGCATTTAAGACTTCTGTTGCCAGAGGATTGGGCCATAATCCAGCAAGGGTTCCTTTAGCTGTTTAGACCACATGAACAGCAACTCTGAAGGCTATTCTCCCTGCATCTGCTTAAGGTTCACCTCATCTCCTTCCATATCCCTTTCCTTTAGTTTGCATTCAATGATAGGCCTCCTCATGGTCTCGAGGCTGAGTGATAGCCTTTCCACATTCACTACTCTCCTAATTCTATGATCTGACAGGTTGGCCTCCTTTATGGGGAACTTCCTTTAGCTGCAGAGCTCAACTCATGGCACCCCACAGCATTATCCCATTATAGGGATAGAGAGAGAATTATCCCCCAAAAAACGTTTCCTGGATTTTGAACTCCAAATTGTCATTCTGAGCTGTCACAATAATAAGTTCCCATGTCAGGGAAGATAGCAGTTGAGGCCATGAATCTACAGAGATTTCCTCCACAGGTTTTTTCCCTCCTGAGTGCCAGTTACCATAGCATTTAAAACTAGCAGTAGGCTTGCGCCGTGAGTTGTGGTTGGATGGTGGCTTTCCTATCCTTCAATCCTGCCATTCCCTCTCCTTACAGAAATCATGCCTCTGGCTGCTATCAGTTACCAGTTGCTCTCAGTCATTGCTCCAATTAGTCTCTGTCTTTTATCAGTTGTCACCAGCTGCTGTCAATCAATACTCTACTCCATCTCTGTGTTCATCACCTGCTATGTACTTTTGGACTCCTTCCTAAGCTCCCTTTAGCCTAAAGGAATTATGTTGCCATGGCACCTCTAGGGATGGAACCCTCCTCAAGAGGGTTACTTTGCCTTCGCAGTACCCCAACAGGATTGTAGTCCCTCATGAGACAGAAAGTGCAAGCTGCCAAAGTATCCACATATAACAGTCAACAACACATTCATTCAACTGTCTTCAGATTACCAACAATGCTGCGCAAGCATAACTCCTCACTAAGTTGTGCATGCCCATTGAACACAAAGACTATGCCTGAAGTTCAGTGGGTGGGAACTACTAGCCATGCCCTCTTCCTGCTCTAATTAAGCCAGCTTCCTTCAACATCATTCAGAAGCACTGTTTCTCTGCCCAGCCGTCCTCCCCTCCTCCAATGGTATACCTTTCTCCTTGGGGTTCCTTCCTAAGGTATCATTAACCTAAAGGAATTATGTTCCCACCAGCCCAGTGGTGCTGAGGGTTAAGGCACTGGATGCCACACCTCACGCTACACCGGTGGCCTGGGTTTGTGAATGACCTAGGGTCACCTGGGTGCCGGCAAGGGGTGGTGGGAGCAGGGAGAGTGTTGGCTCTCCTCTCCTCTCCTGGGAGGGGTGGGTCATCCGTCTGTAGTCCTGCCACCACCAGATGGAGGTCTGGTGGCTGGCACAGACAGTAACAGAGTGACTGGTAGGGTGGGATGTCCCACTAAGTGTGACATGCGTGCCTCCCACATGTGCGTCGCAGTAAGGATGCGCAGGTCGGGACTGGGACAAAGTAAAAACTAAATAAAGTACCTAAGGGAAAAAAAAGGAATGATGTTACCATGGCACCTCTAGGGGTGGAACCCTCCTCAGGAGGGTTCTCTTGCTTTCACGGTATCCCAAATGGGTGGCAGTCGCTCATGGGACAGAGAGTGTGAATGGCTAAAGCATCCCCTTATAACTGCCTAACAACACATTCATTCAGCTATCATCATGCTATCAACAATGTTGCACAAATATAACTCCTCACTAAGCTGTGTATGCAAATTGAGCAAAGGAAATTACTGGGGAGGGTCAGAGGCCATGAAATTAGCCCTGGCCACCTAAGATGGGTCAGAGACTGTTTTTTTTGCAAATTTTTTTGTATAAATGCTGAATGACAAATAGTAAATATTTTGGGGGCACATCTGTGAATACTCACCATAGTATTTATTTCAGGTGGCAGCTGGCCAAGAAGGTGAGTAGAGGGCTTTGATTGTCACATTATGGGTGCATAGTGGGGGTTTGGGTATCACACTGAACATCAGGGAATATTTCTCTGAGGCTGCCAGGGGTAGGTGGTGAAGTGGGAAGGATCAGGGAATCAACAGAATAGAGAAAGAGAAATTTAACTATTTCTGGGGTCCATGGCCAGGTGGAGGAGAGTGGGAAAGCAATCAGAAACAAAGTAGGATGGGAGAAGGGGAATCACTTTTTTTTCTGAGTGTCCAGGGTGAGGAGGGGGAAGGGATCATGGCCACAGCATGGTGGAGGACACATGGTGGTGATAATGACACAAAAGAGCAGAAGCAGGCAGAAACACTCCCTTGCTGGCAGTGGCTTCACAGGAATCAGAGACACTAAAAACAGAGCATGGTGGTGTCAGCTGTGATGGGCCTGAGCGCTGGAGATTGTTTAAAGATTAGGCTGCATTTTATTTAATCAAACATGGTTAGGACATGAATGGGGTGGGTCAGGGAATGTGTCAGCAGATGGGATAAACTGGGACATAAATGGGGCAGGCTAGAGAGATTGACAGCAGATCAGACTGGTCAGAACAGTGAGAGGGAGAGGCCTGGGAGGGTGTCAGCAGACCAAGGCAGTTAGGACATGAATGGGGCAGGCCAGGATGTGTGCAGGCTGAACCAGCTTAGACAGCATAGAAACACTGGATTTTAAAAGCAGATAAAGACCATAGTCCATCCAGTCTGTCCAGTCCCTAGGTGCAGGTGTGGGACCTTTTCCAATGTAGAAAAAGTACTAGAACAAGGGGGCTCAATATAAAAGTGGAGCGGGGTAGATTAAGAGGTAATGTGAGGAAATTTGTCTACACAGAAAGGGTAGTCGACACTTGGAATAGTCTGCCACAGGAGGTAATGGGGACAGGCACAGGTGAGGGGTTTAAGCATGCCTGGGAAAGGCACAAGGGAAGCTTGAGAGGGGAGAGAGTGATGAAAAGCCATTGATCACATACGGTCAGTGGCCACATACAATGTATAGGGCCTACAGGCAGACTGGATGGGCCTAGCAGTCCTTATCTGCCAACAATTTCTATGTTTCTATGTCAAGGTGCCAGTCTAGCCCTTTCCAGACCATAAACTGCATAGACAGTCCCCACATACTCATTGGCAATCCAGAAATGGTGGCAGAACAGATTAGCCCTGACATGAATGGGCAGGCCAGGGTGGTTGTTAATATGTCTGAACATAGAAACATGGAATTTGATGGCAGATAAGGACCACTTGGCCCACCTAGTCTACCCTTTTTTCCCTACCTACATTGTTACCACAGACCGTACTTGATCTACCACTTTTTCTCATGCCCCCTTCCTTTCCACTATGATTCCCTTGTGTCTTTCCCATGCATTCTTGAACCCCTCCACTGTCTTAGCCCCCACCACCTCTGCTGGAAGATTTTGCCAGGAATCCGCCAATCTTTCTGTAAAGAAGTATTTCCTAACATCTCTCCTGAATCTACAACTCCAGCTTCATAGAATGTACCCTTGTTCTTGAGCAGCTTCTCTTCTGAAAAATACTTCCCTCCTGTACCTTATTTACCCTTGTGAGGTATTTAAAGGTCTCTATCATCTCTATCATGCCCTCCTTCTAACTCCTCTCTTCCAGGGTGTACATGTTGAGGTTCTTTAGTCTTTCCTCGTAGGGCTTTTGATGCAGACCCTGCACCATTTTAGTTGGCATCCTCTGGACCACCTCCTCTCTGTCTTTGTCCTTCTAGAGATGTAGGGCAGGATTCACAAAGCATTTTGGGACTAAGTCCCACTCTGCATCCCCAGTTGCACTTTGAAATTGCCGCAGGTGTGGAGCTGCCAATCCACAGCCGCAGCAGTTGCTGAGGGTGTTATGGCGGGTCCCACTGGCCGTAGCAACCTTCTGCAGCTGCGGTGCTGTCCCTGGTAACAGCACCAACAAGCTGCCGTAATCCGTGGAGCCGATTGTACTCTGGTTTCACCTTAGTAAATACCAGCAGCTGCGGGCGACCTGCAGATTTGCAAGTGGCAACCCACTAGCGCCGAGGTTTTCCCACAGCTGCGGGAACTTCCCCGATGTTCGTGAATCCTGCCCATAGTCTCTAGAATTGCACACAATACTCTAGGTGGGGTCTTACCAGAGATCTATTCAGAGGTAACACCACCCCCCTCTTTTTGCTGATGATACCCCTCCCTATGAAGCCCAGCATCCCACTAGCTCTTCCAACTGCTTTGTCACACTTACTGGCCACCTTTAGGTCATCCGACATGATTACCCGCAGGTCTCTTTCCTGCTTGGTGGTTGTCAATACCACTCCACCCATTTTGTACTCTGCCCCTGCATCTCTCTGCCCTAAGTACATTATTTTGCACTTTTTCATATTGAAACCCAGCTGCCATACCTGTGAACACTCTTCTAGTTTTCTCAGGTCTCTGATCATTCTTTCCACTTCCCCTGGACTGTCCACTCTATGGCAGATTTTGGTGTCATCTGCAAAGAGACAGATCTTCCTTTCCAGCTCCTCTGCAATGTCACTTATAAAGACGTTAAAGAGAACTGGTTCCAGCACTGATCCCTGAGGCACCCCACTGGTCACTCTCTTTCCTTGGAGTGAACTCAATTTGCCCTCTGTCACCTATTTCCTAACCAATTTATTACCTAGTTTACCACATTTAAACCTACTCCTAAGCTACCCAGCTTGCCTCCTAGTCTCCTTTGTGGAACAGTGTTGAAAGCCTTATTGAAATCTAAGTAATGAGTTAATTGGAGAGCCTTCTGTCTCAGTCTCATGTACACAGCTTTCACCGAGACCTTCGGAAACTGGCAGTCTTTTCAAGTTGTCCACTAATTGGACTAGGTCAGGATAAAGTTTGTTTGGAGCAACACAGAGGGTTGGAAGAGTGGCCCCTGTGTTATGATCTAGACCACCTACCACAATTATCCTATCTAACACCTGACTAACCAAGACTATTTGATCTCAGTCCAGGAAGGTGCTGTGTTCATTGAAGTATAATGTTTCCTTATTGGCAGGAGTATTTGTCAGTGGACAATGAGTCCTTCCTAGTTCTTCAAATATTCTTATATTTACTTTAAAATCATCTGTGCGTCTGTGCCTGGGACAATCACATATCTTACACCAATGTCTTCTATCTGAATCAATGATATACCAACCAAAATATTTATGTAATGATTCTGGACATAATAAATCTGCACAATTAACCATATGACTATAACCTGGAACTGTTATCTTAAGGGTACCAGCTTGGCCGATAAAGTAGAAGTCTAGATCTGACTTATTTCTTAGTTTACTATTTTTTAAGTCAAGTGTCCTTAGTTTTATGAGGTTAAATTGAAAAGTCATGGTTAAGAATGTTTTTACTTTTGATATTAATGTTCAAAGTTTACAGAACAGTTTTGGTATTAATATGAACAGTTATAATTTAAAACAAGGCTAACGATTTTTCTCAACAGCAGTGCAAAGCGGAAAATAATTTCTTCGACTCAGACCAAAAGAAGTCGCTATGAAAGAAATAAAAAATATTGTAGGCATATGTCAGCCTCAGCTCCTATGCCTGAAGTGAAGGTAACAAACTCACCAACCAGTACCAACTGATGTCCTTACGAGGTCCTGAGAGTTGAGGTGACTCTTGGTTCTCCCTCTGAGACTCTTTACCTGGCCTTGGATTGTTGGGGTTTATATACTCTGTTAATGCAGAAAAATAGGAGGGCCAGGTGCTTTGATAGTTTTAGCTCCTAACAGTTTTTACAAGCCAAATGACCACTAATTGATGATCACATGCTGAAGACTGTCAGTAATCCAAAGACATCTGACTGATTTAGAGAATTATTTGGGCTGTAACCTTGATCTGATGTCATGACATTTGTGTTAGAGATAGCCTGGGGAATTTTCCTAGATATCAAAAAATTAAATTATGTTCTCAAGCGGGACACACAGCTTGAGAAGAATTATACTTTAGACAGAGATATGAAACCCTGACTACTTATTGAGGTTAGTTGTTTACTTGGCAATACTAGGTTGACCACTCATGTGGTCAATTATTCATCCAATAGAATAGGGTTGACTGGTTGTGATTGCTCATGCGGCCAGACATTCACCCAATAGGGCAGGGTTGGCTGCTTGCTAACCTCTTCTGGCTAGACTGGGTAGGTTAAAATATACTGCCTGTGGTTACTAGTGAAAAGTACCCAACAGGTGTTTCAAGTTAAAAAGATCACACTCAGATCTCATGAGGACACAGCATGTCTGGAAAATTACTAGTCTACCCTCAGTACTTAACTCTGTTTAAAGTTAAAATAAAAATAAAAACTTAGTACATGAATTTTAAACTTGCAAAGATAATCTGCCAGATTAAAAATTGTTAATCAATTAATACAGAATCAATACATACTAAGATCTATTAGTAAATATCAGATCATAAATGTTTATCGTCAATACAGAAGCAAACACACTGCAATCTATTATTAATTATTAATTAGAGAATAACAAGCCGATGCCCAAGCATTTTGGCTTGGCTCGGCTATGTTCTTAAAATCTGTTGGGGGAATGTTTGCAGCAATCCACCTGACCACCATGCTCTCTTGCTCGGGATTCATTTCATCATTGACTGGGGGGCAATGAGGCAGGCAAAGCCTGCAAAGTGAGTAGTCTTAGGTAATCTCCTAACCACGGGGCATGAAGGTTTGGTAGCATAGGTGGGCGTAATGGAACAGGTACATTTAGTGGGGCAGTTGCATGCAGTGGGAAAGGCAGGGCCGGCCCTGGCAATGAGTGAGTTTGAGGTGGCAGGTCCTGTAATAAAGTAGACCTGTTTAGTGGAAAGGTTAAATTAAATGGAGCAGGTGGATCTGGCGGCAGAGGCAGACCCGGTGGGGTCTGTGAAATGGGATTGCATGCAGAGCAGTAGGATACATCCATTACTCCACCCTGATCTAGCTCCTTTGTCACCCAGTCAAAGAAATCTATCAGATTCATTTGACACGACCTCCCTCCTGTGAAACCATGCTGCCTCTGGTCTTGTAACCCACTGGGTTCAAGATATTCCACAATCGTTTCCTTCAGTAATGAGTCCATTAATTTTTCCACCATCAATGTCAGGCTGACCGGCCTATAATTGCCAGCCTCCTCCCTGCTACCACTTTTGGGTAGTGTGACTATATTCTCCCTCCTCCAGTCCTCTGGAACCACTCCTGTTTCCAAAGAGCTTTTAAATAGGACAGGTAGAGGTGCAACTAGTATTTCCCTGAGCTCCCTTAATATCATAGAATCATGACACCCATGAATACCCTTGGATTTATTTATTTATTATTAGGATTACAATACCTTTGAATCAGAGGTTCTTTTACAAAGGTTCCACGTCAAGCACAAACAGATTGGGAGTAAAATACAGAAACAGGTAACATAGATGAACATAGAAAATATCATGAGTAAAACAATACATTAAAAGTACAATTATAGCAACTATTTACAGTTCATAATTGGGAATACATATGTTCAGGGTATTTACAAATGGATAAAAGACAAATACATAACAGTATGCATAAATACATATGTGGTACAAGTAGAAGAGGGAAGAGGAGAGTGAGAGAAAAGAAAGGCAGAAGTCAAAGATACGTGGAAGATACAGCAAGAAGTAGAAGGGTGGGGAAGGCAACAAGGCTACGGTGTAAGTCAGGGATGAAGGGAAGGGGAGATGGGAAAAGAGGGAGTAGGATTGGTTTGAAAGGAGAGGGAGGTGTGTAGGAAAAGGAAAGGGCTGGAGTGGAGGGAAAGATCGGGAAGAAGAGTGAGAGTAGGGTTGATGCAGTCTAAGGTGACATAGTCAATACAGAGAAGGGGTTGAGGGGGTGCATGCTGAGATCAGGGGAAAAGAGGGGGAGAGTGCTCAGGACACAGGCTTAGGTCTAGGACAATAGCAACTAAGCTTGGGGGTTACAAGAGGGTACAGAGGAGCTGATTCATTGATTGGATGCACCCCATCTGGTCCCATTGCTTTCTCCACTTCAGATTAACGAGTTCCTTCAGGAATCTCTCCTCCAAAAAAGGACTAGTGTCCACCTCCCTCCCTCCCTGCAAAGCTTCTGTTACTTTTTCATGACCCCTACACATCTTCTTCCTCTGTGAACACTAAACAAAAGCATTTGTTCAGGATGTCTGTCTTTTTCTGGTCCCATTCTGCATAGTCTCCCCTTCCCTTTTTAATCTTACAATCCCACTTCTGGTCTTCCTTTTTTCACTTATGTACCTAAAAAATATCTGTCCCCTTTTGTTACCTCCTGGGCTATTCTCTCTTCAGTTTGCAACTGTGTGCTTCTTACTGCCTTCCCTGCTTCCCTCTGTTTTCCCTGATACACGTCCCTATCCTCCTCTATCTACATCTCTTTATACCTTCTGAATGCTACCTTTCTTGTGTTTACTTTTTCAGCCACCTCTTTCGAGAACAGTAGGGGTCTCTTTTTCCTCTTGCATTTGCGCACTTTTTTGACGCAGAGGTTTGTTGCCTTTACTATGTTCCCTTTTAGCTTTTTCCACTGTTCTTCTACCCTTCCCAGGTCATGTCCTCCTCCCAGGTCATCCCTAAGGCACTCACCCATCTTTATAAAATCTGCCCTCCTGAAGTCCAGGACCCTCACACTTGTGTGGCTCAATTTTGTAGTCATCCTTATATTGAACCACACCATACAGTGATCACTGGTTCCCAGGTGGCCTCCCACCTCAAAGTCCACAATACTATCCCTGTTAGTAAGTACCAGGTCCAGTATTGCCTCATCATGAGTGGGTTCACTGACTAATTGCCTGAGGAATGCCACCTGCAGAGAGTCCAGGATGACCCTGCTTCTAGCAGAAGCCACTGCTGGGAGGCTCCAATCTGCATTCAGCAGGTTGAAGTCCCTCGCCAGAAGCACCTCCTCCTTCTCTGCCATCTTGCCAATGGCTTCCACCAATGCCTTATCTAATTCCTCCAGCTGTGCTGGAGGTGTGTAGATCAATCCAGTGCAAACAGTGGGTCCATTCACCATTTCCAGGGTGACCCACAGTACCTCTGCCTCCCCCTGTATTCCCTGTATCTCTGTTGCTTTTATGCTTTCCCTTACATAAAGGAACACATACCCCCCAACCCGTACCTTCCTAAACAGAATAAAACCTGGTATACCAGTCATGGTTTTCAGTGCACCATGACTTGATAATGGCCACAATACCCAGGTCAGCTTCTGCCATGATGGCTTCTAGGTTTGGAATCTTATTTCCTAGACTTTTAGAAATTGCACACATTGCCCTCCAGATTTTGTATCCACTCTGCTTGTTGCTCCTCTTTTTTCCTTTTTGCTCTCCCTCCTTCACCCCCTCTCTTTTTAATGCTCCCATTCCCTTTCCTCTCTACCACCTTGCTTCCTTTATTAATTTGCATCATGGGGAATTCCACTCCCATTGGGTTCTCCTTATTCTCTACTTCAGCCTGTTCGGGAGGGGGGCAGCTTCCACCTCCCTGAGTTCTTCCACCACCTCCCTTGACTAGTTTAAATGTTCATCAAAACAACATTTAAATCATCACTGAGGACTGCAGTTCCCCTCCCAGATAGATGCAGACCATACCCCCTGTATAGGCCTTTATCCTCCCAGGTGGATCTCTACTCCCCAATGTAGCCAGACCCCTCCTCTCTTCACCATTCTTTCAGCCATGAGTTGAAGCTCATGGTGCAGAAATCCCTCTCCTCACCCCTGTCTTAGGCGGCACCTCAGCAAAAGCCACTAAGTGAGCTAACTGATTAAGACCCCTCTCCAACTCCCTAAACTCCCCCTGCACTATCCCAGCACTGCCCCTAGCTAGGTCATTAGTCCCCAGGTAGACAATGATATCCCGCTCTCCCTCCTTTCCTGCTGCCTTAGTGATCCTCAGGATCCACTTCCCATCCCTCCAGGCAGTGGCACCTGGTAGGTACTTAACCTGCTTCCCCCTTCCCCCACTTTCTTATTCCCAAATCTATCCCCCTCACAATCCCCACCAGAAGTTGCATTCTCCTCCTCCTCCGGGGTCCTCTACCACCCTCCTTGACATCTGCACTATGGAGGGACCCCACTTCCTCTCTGATCACTACCATGGGTGCCTCTTTTTTTAAAACATATTTCTATTGAATAATTTCCAAAACTAGTGAATACAATAGCATAAAATATTACATGTATTGTATCATATTTCATACATATAATGTAAGTTCATAATTTGTCTCATTATTAAAAAGGTCTGAGAAATGGAGCTTTCTGATTGGCTGTAAACATTCTAACAGCCTTATGTTAATTTTTTATTAACATACATGTACAGCCTAATCATATGCTGAACAAGGTTTAACACTATTTAAAAAAACATTTTTATTATAATAGCAATAAGGCTATTACCAGGGGTTATATTAATGGTCAGTTAATCACCCTCTAGGGGCATGTGGTACTTGGCTATGCCTCGTACAACATTACACCCCTAGAGGGTGATTAACAGACCATTAACATAACCCCTGGTCATACCTTATTGCTTAATTATAAACATCGAATATAGTTTTATGACAAAAACTTATACCTTAACGCCCCACCCCTCTCCCACATCCTGAATAGATCACTGGTGGTTATAACTTATCTTGAAAAGTCTTTTCAATGCTCCTGTAGGGAAAAAGAAAACCTTATTCATTATTATAACAAGGGTCTGAGAAATGGAGCTTTCTGATTGGCTGTAAACATTCTAACAGCCTTATGTTAATCTTTTATTAACATACATATAGAGCTTAACCATATGCTGAACATGGTTTAACACTGTTTAAAAAACAGTTTTATTATAATAGCAATAAGGCACTCCCAGGGATTATGTTAATGATCAGTTAATTACCCTCTAGGAGCATGTGGCACTCGGCTATGCCTTGTGCAACATTACACCCCTACAGGGTGATTAACAGACCATTAACATAACCCTTGGTCATGCCTTATTGCTTAATTCATAGCTGTAGCAGAGGGGGGTAAAATAGCTTTAATAGTTCTCCATGTAGAGTCTAAGATATCAGTTGGAGATTCCAAATGGTCTAGTAGTCTTTCTATTAATAAACATTCCTTGACATTATTAGCCCATTTATTTACATCCCATACTGAAAGAGAAGGGTGATTCCACTCAGCCAAAATCATTCTTTCGGTGGTCATTGTGACCACGGCCAGGACGTTTTGTTCATTGTTATCCACTTTTAATGAATCAGAACCATTCAGAAGAATATTTGGGATGTCATGGGGATTCTTCTATCTAAAATTCTGCCAACTTCTAAGTGGGTTTTTGTCCACCATTCTAAAATCTTTGAACAATTCCATAATAGATTATAATGATCTGTCTTTCCTTGTATATTACAATTGTGCAAGCATTCTATTTTTTGTTGTTTGGCAAATTGGTTCAACCTATATGGGGTTATATATGCTTGGTCAATTATTTCATATTGAATTGATTTGTTTTTCACATAGGTATATGATTTATTTGCATTTATTCTAATTTGACGCCCATTGTGGTCTGATATTGGTACATTTAATTCCTTTTCCCATTTTTTATTTACTTTAGCTGTACTCTTGTCTATTTTGACTTTTAAAGTTAGTGAACATTTATTTAGGTCAAGGCTATTACACTACCTGTTCCCTTTTTCTAGATTTGGAGAAATTCAAAAAAATCAATAAAATGATGGTTAATTTTCTTAGCTCTTGTAAAGACAAAGTATTTGTTATATGTGGTTTTTAAAATCAGATATTTAGTTCTAGGATTAATTGCTTGATGCAGAATGACCGATTTTTGAAATCTTCCCATGTGATGAATTATTTTTCTTGTAGCAGATCTAGCCAGTTTATAAAGTCACAAAAATAAGTAGCACCGAGAATGACTGGTCCTGTTGACTATAAATGAGCAACAGTAGCCTGCCTGCTTTTTGACACTATGTCAGTAAGCCAGTATATTTTGCACTGTTGCACTTTGTTACAATAAAGCACTTTAAATGTGACCAGACTGGGTGCTGACCTTTTTTACTATTGCCAGTCTATGAAGTTTAATTTAGTTAAATCTATTTTCGATATTATACCAGTTGATAGTCCATTCCATTTTTTTTTTGTGGTCAATAATGGTCAATAATGGGTTTTAGTAAAGAAAAGTTATTATAAGGTTGTGTTTTATTCCAAAGTAAACTTATTTAATAAAAGTGCTTGATTATATCATTTTTAATTAGCATGAATTGGTTAGGGTAAATTAGTAAATCCGATATTGTTAAATTGTTGTTTTCTAAATTAAAGAGATGTTGAATTTAACTACAGTGAGCCTTATCTTTATTCTTTTTTTTATTGTTCTTGAATAGTCCAGTTCATCAATTGCTCATACGTAACTGATCAATACTATCTTTCTAGGTCAGGACAACCTAATTCCACCCTCTGACCTTATCAAGAATATTTTCTTCCAAGCAATCCTGTGGGCACCCTCACACCACAAATATTTTTTGAACGCGTTTCATCTGATCCATCCAAGATATGGAGATTTCCCCTATTGTACCCTGGCACAAGTACATTAATAATGGCATGACCATCATTTTAAGAGTTTCAATCCTCCCCCAGAAAGACAATGATTTATTCTCCCACTCATTCAGCAGTCCCATAATTTTGTCCATGTAATATGACAAATTAGTTGACATAGTTTTCATCAAATTGTTAGTAATCCTTAGTCCTAAATATTTGATGGACTCTTCAAGCCTCATTTCACTTAGTGATAGTCTAGTGGTGGGTTTCACTTTGGTAATAGGTAAAATGATCGATTTAGTTTTATTTAATTCGTACCTGGAAATTCTTAAAAATTGATAGAATTCTAACATTAGAATAGGAAAAGACAATATTGGATTGATGAGGAATACCATGATATTGTCTGCATATACATTTAATTTGAGTTGAGTGTCTTTTAATTGAATATCGGTTATCAGAGTATTATTTCTTATTACGATTTAAAAGTGGTTCTATACTAATTATAAAGAGGAACGGTGACACCGGACACTCCGTCTGACTCCATTAGTCATATTTAATGGGTCTGATCTGTTTTTAATATAAAGTTTTAATTGATATAATGATTATTTGAGGAAAATTATAAGCTTCTAACACTGAGAACATATATTTCTAATTCAGCAAATCAAAAGCTTCCATGATGTCTAGCGTAATTGCTATTGTCTCAGTTTGAGTCTGGATAGCTAAAGAAATGGCAAGTTGTACATCCACCAACCTGTTGAATATATTTCTATTTTTAATAACTCCAATACTGTATCACCAGATAGGGTGCTTCGCTGCAGGGGTGCCACCACAGGAACATCACTGCAAGGTATTATTATCCCTAAGGTGGCCTTCTCTTGAGGGCAGATTATCATATTCCTCACTGTGCCTTGCTTTTAAGCTCCAGCAAAATGGTGCCACTCCTAGCCTAATTAACACATTAGCTCCCAAAAAGAATGGGAGAACACTAAGCTCCTCTGGCTGCCAGCTTCTCCAAGTCCCCAGTGTTAGGGCTTCCCTAGGACTCTGGTCCTATGCTGCCTTCATCCCTCCCATCTAGAATTATCTCCCTAGCAGTCTCCAGGAATGTACCTCCCTTGAGGGCTTCAAGAAGGGTCTTAAAGCCAACCTGTTGGAAATGAGCCTCTGCAACTGCTACCACTGAGTCAGCCGACTCCCTCCTACCGATCTAACCTTATTGGGACATCAATCCGACTGTGGCTATCTTGTGTATAATAATAATATTTCTTCTCCTGTTGATGTTGATTGTAATTAACCTGCCACTGTATCCTTGACTGGGTCAGTATGCCTATATTGACTGTTAATTGTGAAATGACATGTATGTATCTTGTTATGTTTATAGATGTATGTGATTAATTCTGGGTCACCCCGGAAAAGGGACTGTTTTGGTCTCAGTTGGCCTACCCAGTCACCAAAATTTAAATAAATAAATAAATACATTTTTGGTTGTATTGAATTATTTCTGGTAAGTAATCTTGCATTTTAAGAGTTATTAATTTGTCAAAAATGTTATAGTCAGTGTTAAGTAACACAATAGGATGAAAATTCTCAGGATTAGACAGATCTTTATTTTCTTTTGGAATGAGTATGACATCAGCTTCATAAAATGGGTTTGGAATCGAGTCACCTGAAGCCATCTCTTCAATCATTTGGAAGAGCCACGGGGACAGTTCAATTATGAAAGTTTTAAAAAATTCAGATGTGAAACCATCAGGTCTGGGGGTGGAGTTATTTTTCATCGATGTAATTGTATTTATTAAATCTATCTTTTCAAATGTGTTTATTTGACAGTTTAATCAGTTAATGTTTGCTTTTCTGATATAAGACTAAATCATAAGTTGATCATTACCATAATCTCTATTGTAAATGGATTTGTAATAATTTAAAAATACCTCTGCTATTTTGGTGTCTTCAGTGAGAATCTTATCCTTGTTCTTTATGTTTGTAATAGTGTTATATTCTCTCTGTTGTTTTAATACATATGCTAGTAATTTACCAGTTTTGCCAATATTATAGTATCATTTATTTTTTAATTTGAGCACATTTTTTAAACTTCCTCTAATCAGATAGTTTTTTTCTTAAGATTTTTTTGTTCTGACTCTTTTTTTCCTCATTAGAGGTGTGATGAACTGATTGTGCTTGTAATTCCAAAATCTTGTAGTCTAATTGTCCTACTCTGATCTTAGCTTTTTTACTTGCTTGGATCTGATATGATATAATTTTTTCACTTATTGTTGCTTTAAAAGCATCTCAAATTGGACTAACTTTGTTATTTACTGAATGATTAAATTCCCAAAAAGTCAGGATCTGAGTTTCATTACTTGAATAAAATTTGCATCTTTTAACAATGAATTGTGAAACCTCCATTGAAAAATGTTGTTTTGGTCAAAAGTAGGAGCATAGTTATTAATATCATTGCATGGTCTGTGAGAGAAATGTCCTTAATTTTGGCTTTATTTGTATTTCTTACTAAGTCTTTATTTATGAATATACAGTCAATTCTTGAGTAAGTGTTCAGGTGTTTCGCTTTACATGTGTATTGTTTGTGAGGATATGTAATACCCCATGGATCACTTAAATTGTGAATATTTAAAAAGTCCCTCAAACATTGAGAGACTCAAATGTCTGAATTAAACGTTTTAGATGATTTATCATTGTTAGGGGAAATGAAAGCATTCCAATCTCCACACAGTATAATATTTTTAACATTAAACTCATGCAAAACATTAGAAATATTGTTAAGAAATTCTACATGGGCAAGAAAAGGACCATATATTGATCCAATTACCACTTCTACTCCACTTAATAAGCCTTTGCTCAGTATCACTCTTCCATCTTCATCATTCCATTGATGAATTCATTTGAAATCAAGTCATCTTGCAATTAATATGGCCACACCTCTGCTATTAGAGGTTCCTGTAGAAAAATAAACTTGATTAATCCATTCTTGTTTAAATTTCTTATGATCTTTAATAAATAGATGTAGTGCTGCCATTAAGGCTGCAGATCTGGGGTGCATGGTACACTCTCCACAAATGTTCAGGGTACAAATTACATTATAAGGATTCATTCTACCATTTGTACAACATTTTTGTGGGGTACATATACTGCAAACAGAATTATGGGGGTACAGTGTACCCCCTTCACACAAAAATGTACTTGAATTTCATAATTTGTACGTGAATTACATACAGTTGGGGGTAAATGGGAACATTGGATAGATGAGTTTCCTGCAAACTAAAGATTTGTGTGTTATTCATTTATTTATTTTGCATATAGCATTATGAGTTGTTGTTTTTTTAGGTTTGTTAAGGCCATTAACATTCATCGATGAAATGATGATCTCAAGAGAGCATATGTCTAAGTTAGCTAACATTTTAATTCAAGAGAAAAAGTGACATGCTGAAATAATACCATGATTTTCTTTTCCTTCGACCCCTCATTGCTTTTTTGTTTATTATTTTTTCCATTTTTTTATCATTTGCCCCTACCTTATAAGCCACCTTGCTTTTACTATTATCCCCTGAAAAAAAAGTGAAACAACTTGACACTCTTAGGTGTCTTAATATTGAGTGGTTATTATCCTGATGTGCATATTGTACAGTGCCCCCTTTAGAGGTGAAGATTATTTCATTATCTCTCTTTTTTTCCTTCCTCCTTCCCTTCCTCCCTCTCTTCCCTTCCTCCTCATCTGCTCCCCTCCCCTACAATTGATATGAGAATCCATTTATCACTCTCCAAAATGGTGAGTGACAACAAGATGCAGCAACAACCAAAACAAATAAGAGAGACAAAGAAACAGAGCATTTGTCACTCTGCAAATATTTAGAGTGAAAATGACATTTAAAAGAAAAACAACAATGGAAAATAGATGAAAAAGAAGAGAGAGAAAAGAGAAAAAGAAAAAAGCACTGAATTCTCAATATTAGTAGAGATTAAGAATGAGTTCTCATTGCATTAGACTTGTTCTGTTTTCTTCTTTCCAGTATTTCCAGTGCTGAATATTCCAATTAGACTTTAAAAAGTCTGGAAAATGTCTTAGTCTTTTTTGGCTTCTTCCGCAGATCTGTATATCCATTGATTATCTTTAATAAAGACTCAGTTTATTTGGTGGCTGCAGATTTATATTCCTTCTTCCAAATGGTCGACCTAATGTGAGCATATTTTTTTCCTTTCAGTATTCACTTCGGCAGGAAGATCTTGGTAGATGGTAATTGTGGCACCGTCCACACATACTTTTTTCTTCTTGAAGACTGCTGACATCAATTTATTTTTATCTTCAGTTTTCATAAATTTTACTATCATTGCACGAGGAGGTTGGTCATCTCCTGGTTTGCTTTTTAGAGCACGGTGAATTCAATCATTTTCTATCTTGTGTGAGTCCTTAGGAATATCCAAGAAAAGTGCAATTATGTCATTCATTATTTTTGAAGAAGATGCATGTTGTTCCCAAGCTTCAGGTATCCCTAGGACCCTGATATTTTTCTGATGGGCTCTTGTTACAGCATCTATTATTTTTTCCTGTTTTTGTTTAATCTGTGTTTCCTGTTGGAGAGTTAAGCATTTTAGATGGTTTATTTCTTCTTCATTTGTGGAAGTTCTTTTTTCCATGTCTTGTATCTTGGAACTTGTTGATTTAATTTCTGTATCTATACGTGTCAGAGTGGTATTAATAGCATCAATATCTGTTACAATCTTCTCTATGGATGACATTTTCTGTTTTACTTTGGAGATCTCGGTTAAATAGCTTTTGCCCATATAGGTGGGTCTACCTTTTTATCTAATTTAGATTGAGCTGACCCCTGAGATTTATCCATGCCAGGTTCTTCCACAACTTGATCTGCAGACCTAGTATTGTTAGTATTGTGCTCCATGGAATCAGAGCTTTTCTTGCATTATTATACTTTTTTTATTTTAGCTGGAGTCGAAATTGGAGAAATAAGCTGTGGGAGATCACCAATAGGAGGAGGAGGGAAAAAGAATGTAATCTTTTCTTTATTATTTTTTTGGTTAAGTCCTTAGTAGTTTGTTTTTCCTCTGTTAGTTTGCTTTTTTGGTTTTTATGAATTTTGTTAGGTTTAATCCTTTGAACATGATTGTGTCTCCTTTCTGGGCTTGAGTCTGTTTCAGAGTGACTTTATTTGTTATGGCAGCTGATCCCTTACTTCTCATAAACATTTGGTTAGACAGTTTGTATCAGAATCTAGTTTTTTCTTCTGCCCAGCAGACACAGCCTTTTTATTCCTGTATTCCTGGACCTTCTCCTCCCCTTCACACACCACTTTCTCCTCTCCCCTCTTGGTCTTACTTCAGTTCTATTTGTCAGTCACACCTTACGTATACACTTGTTAATCCCTTCTTCTTTAAACTTCTTTGAGAGTTGAGTACTTAGCTTTAGGCTCCAAACATATTCAGAGTTTCTGTTATTTGAAGCCTTTTAATAGAGCTTTGAGAGAGTCTAAGTGTTAACAGTAATGGGTGGGTAACTGGCGTTGTAGTGTAGTTAGCTCTTTTCACATAGCAACATTTTCTCTCATTGAGAACAGTACTAACATCCAGACTCTGAATGCAAATCACAGCAAAAAATGTTAATCCCCCCTTTATGAAAGTCACTGCATCTTAAGTGAACGTTAACAGACTGGAAATGTGCTCCTACAGCTGTCAGATATAACTGCTTCTCACGGATGTATTCCCCTTATTGATGTTGCGGTTTTACAAATGCATTGACAATTGGCAGTAGTTAAATTGGTATTATGTAAAGTGCTCACAAGTTTGCAGAGTTCTGCTAGACCTTGTTTATTCTGTTTTCCTTTGATTCTCACAGTGGTATAAAAAGATAATGATTTCAGTTCTGAAGTGCCGCCGGGAAAACATGTTTTTCTGGGATCACTTTAAAGCCACAGTTGTTCTGTTGAGAGCCGGTCTTTTGCTTTAGTTAACTACAGGCACCCTTTTCTATATTAAACAGAGCACTTTTTATATAATTGGTAATTGGTGACTTCTAGGCAACTGTTCAGAGAAATTGTACCTCCCGGCCATAGACACTGCAACGTCTATTTTTCAGCAAGTTTGTCTGCAATAACAAGGAGTTGCCCCACAGCAATATAAATCCTCAAGCCTTTTTCTTCCAATAAAACCTGCAAATAAGTGCCACCTTTAAGCACCAACTCAAATATCTTACAGCACAAATAAACCATGAAGTTAAACTCTTTTTTGATCTGCGAATAATAAGCCTTCTCAACGGACCACGCTGGCCCGATAACATGGAGCATGGGATATCAGAGCATGGGGGGAATAAGTTGCAGACTACAAAGCAGGTAGAAAGCCTTGCATTCCTTATTTTGTTAAACCACAACACAAACAGTCAGAAGCATTATATGACAAAAGCACACAGAATTATTGAAATAGAAATGAACATGATTCCTGGGGTATTGTTAGAAAAATCAGTGTCTCTTCTCCTCCTCTCCATGGGGCTCTGATGACCAGCACATCACTCCTCCTCTTTACCAAGCATTCCCTCCACTCCCATGGGTGCCTCTTTTTGACAGTCCTACCTCACTGGAGTGGTGTAGGAATTACATAATGGTACCAGTTGAGGAATGTGCCTCTGTCCCACCACCCTTCCAGAGTCCATCATAGTCCAGCCATTCCTCCTCCTCTCTGGCATCTTCTGAGGTAACAGTAGCAGACTTAGTGATTCCTGGGTGGGGGAGAAGCTCCCCCAAATCCAAGCCAGTTTGGCCTAGAATCTGGCTACCTCCTCCTTCAACCCAGAGAGGTGTGTGCAGATGGGGCAGCACTACAGTCTCCATAATGTCTCTCTGAAAACTGCCACCCTACAGTTACTGCACTGCACCACTCCCAGCATTCTCAACTTCTATTCTTCCTGCACTACCTGGAAATACTTTTCTACCCTTACCCCTGATAGAGTGTTTCTAGCTTTCCCCTTTATTTTCTATTTGTAATTCCCTGCACTTTGTTTAAATCTCTCTATACTCCTATCCTAGAAAGGGTGTTGCATCTAGCCCAAGTTTTGGCCTACCTTTGATCTTCAACCCTTCCCAGCAATGACGGTTATACAGTAGTAAATAGGTTCCTTGCCTTAGTCTACCAGCAGAGTCCTCCGCTTCTCCACTTCCTTCTACTAATACCTACCGATGCCTATGACACCAGTCACCTGTACCACTCCTTTGCTGTTCCACTCACTCACTGTACATGAATGTGCTGGACACAACAGAGTGGAAGTACTTTTATAGTGCTCTTGTAAGAAGGCACTAAGCCTCTGTCAGCTCCACCCCCCCATTACACACCTGATTCACAGGGCTTTCTGAATTTTCTTACCCCAAGATTAAGCTCCTGAGCTAGTTTCCCCCACACCACCTGTTACAATTTAAAACCCAAGATTCAAGGTATCTCAAACACTGCCTACCAACTTTCAAAGTGACCCAAACACAGCTTACAGATCTCTTTTTTCTCCACTTACCCTGCTACTTTCAAAAGAAAGAGAAGTATAAATAAATATTAATATACCTTTAAGGTAAAGCTAGGTGCTGAACCACCTACATTCACAGATACTCCTCCAGACATTACTGGGAATCAAAACTGGGACCCTGTGTCTGTTCTCTCGTATTGTAGAAAGAATATGGGTCTTGTAGCATACTGGAGATATGGAAGAACATGAACACAAATCATTAGATGAGTAGCCCACATGAATCTGAGTTAGCAGTAAAAGAAAATGTGTGTAGCGATTAAGAAATATCAAAATGTTCAAGAAACTAGATTGTGTAGGTAGAGGGCAAAAGACCTTTCTTAAAATTTCTGAAAAACAAAATAATGTTGAGCCTGTTACAGAACCAGTTGCTATTAGGACAAGGCTTGGCATGTCAGAATGCCCCTGACAAACTTGATTTATAAAGAACATTTTAAAGTAAAAATGGTATTTTAATTTGCAGTGGAGGGCAGTGCCTCAACCCCCTCCCACCCAAGTTCATCTTTTCTAGATGCTGAACAAATAGCTCAATTGAATATATAACACACAATCTAAGCCTAGTCTACTGGTCATTCACCACTGCACCAGGTAACCATGACTCTATCCTTGACAGATTCTCTACCATCCTCAACAGTGTATGCAACAGATATGCCCCTTGCAAAAAAAATCAGGATTAGGGGACATGTTAATGAATGGGTATCGTCCGACATTGTTAAATTGATGAGGACCAGAGACAAGGCCTGGGCCCATTACACCAAGCACAGGAACTCTGCTTAGCTTTCCCTCTACAAAGCACTCAGAAACAAGTGCAAATCAGTCATCAGAAAAGTCAAAACTGACTTTTTTCATAATAAACAACTCGGGAAAACATCCAGCCCTCATCAACTTTGGGTTACACTCAACTCACTACTCAGGAAACACAAAAATACTGAACCAATCACTCTGATCCATGGTGGAAAGCAGATCAATGACCCCTCAGAAGTAGCAAACATTTTCAACTCATTCTCGGTGACCTCAATACATATAAACCCTCCCCCTACACTCCCCCCTCCCTCCATCCACCCATACCCCCCTGCCCCAATACTATGCCCGAGCTCTGCAATAGATTCTATTTTAGGGTCCTAAAATCCTTGGACACCAGAAAGCTCATCCGAAGTAATAACCCTAAACCCAGCAAAGGGGCAGACGGAATCAACTTTAAAATCCTTAAACTGGCCATTAATTCATTAGCTGTCCCCATCACCAACATACTAAACTGCTGACTCTGCTCCAGCTATTTCCCTAGCACCTGGAAAACTGCCACTATCAAACCATTGTTCAAGTCAGGGTCAAGGAATGAAGTAGGGAATTACCAACCTATTTCCTGTCTTGCACCCCTCTCCAAAATCATTGAAAAAGTTATTCATACCCAGCTCACCACCTTCCTCGACCATCATAACTTGCTCTCTGTTGCCCAGCATGGTTTCAGATCCAGATATAGCACCGAAACTACCCTGGTCAGGTTCACCAGTGATATCCTCAAGGCAAGCGATAAGGGCCTGTACACAGGCTCTGTCTTCATGGACCTGACCAAGGCATTTGACCTGGTTGACTATTGTCTTCTTCTAGACAGCCTCAAGGGCTTGCACATATCTGAAAACATCATCAAATGGGTTGAAAGTTAGCTCTCCAGCAGGTCATAGAAAACTAATATCAATAGTCATTTTTCTGCTGAACGTTCGATTAAATATGGGGTTCCCCAGGGCTCCATCCTGGGTCCACTCCTGTTCTTGCTCTTCATCAATAACTTTCTTTTCATCTGCCAAACCACACAACCAGTCCTTTACACTGACAGTGCAGCCCTCTACTGCAGCAACACTAACCTGGACACAATATTCAGTAACATAGAACATAGAAACATAGAAGTTGACAGCAGATAAGGACCACAAGACCCATCCAGTCTGCCCATTTCTTTTTCTACCTTATAAACGTGCCATCGGCCTTTGCTCTGTCAGTGGCCTATCTATTCATAGTCATTTGTATTGCTCCCTTATGCCTATCCCATGCCTGTTTGAAGCCCTGCACTGTATTCATAGCCACCACTTCTTGTGGTAAGCCATTCCCTGCATCCACCACCCTTTCTGTGAAAAAGAATTTCCTCACATTCCCCCTTAATCGGCCCTCCTCTAATCTCATGCTGTGTCCTCTTGTCCTGCTATTTTTCTTATATTTAAACATGTTAGACTCTTTCACCTTGTTAATGCCCTTAAGGTGTTTGAATGCCTTGATCATTTCACCTCTCTCCCTCCTTTGCTCAAGGGTATACATATTGAGCTCTGTTAATCTGTCCTCATATGTCTTCTGATGCAGTCCCTGCACCATTTTGGTTGCCCTTCTCTGGACTGCCTCAATTTAGTATGTCCTTGTGGATGTGTGGCCTCCAATACGCATGAGTACTCAGATGAGGCCTAACCAGTGTCTTGTAAAGAGGATTATTACCTCCCTCTTATGACTTTGATACCCCTACTAATACACCCTAACACCCCTAGCCTTACCTACTGCTTTAGAGGTCTGTTTGGATGATTTCAGGTCATCAGTGATGATGATGCCCAAGTCTCTTCTTCCTTTGTAACTGCTAGCAACTTCCTCCCAGCTATAAAGGTGGCTTCAGAGTTTCTCTTCCCTTATGTGCATGATTTTGCACTTCTTTGCATTAAATCCCAGTTGCCACTCTTCTGACCATTTGCTAGTTTATCAGATCTCTTCTTATTCTGCCTGCCCCATCGGATCATCTCTCTGTTGCAGATCTTGGTGTCAACTGCAAACAGACAAGCCTTACCCTCTAGTCCATCTGCAAGGTCACTAATGAAGATGTTGAAGAGGACTGGCCCCAGGACTGATCCCTGAGGTACCCCACTTGTGACTTGCATCTCTTCTGACTGTATACCATTTACCACCACTCTCTGTTTTCTGCCTGTCAACCAGTTTGCCACCCAGTTGACCAACTTCCAGCCACCCAAGCCTACCCAGCTTATTTATCAATCTTCTATGTGGAACAGTGTCAAAGCTTTGCTGAAGTCAAGGTAGGCAACATCAACTGTTCCCTTGGTCCACCACTCTGGTTACCCAGTCAAAGAAATCTATGAGATTAGTTTGACAAGACCTTCCTTTATAAACCCATGCTGTCTTGGATCCTGTGCCCCTATGGTTCCAGGTGTTGCACTATCCTTTCCTTAAGGTGCCTCCATAATCTTGCCCACTACTGAGGTAAGACTGACTGGTCTGTGGTTCCCATGCCTCCTCCCTGCTACCACTCTTGTGGAGGCGGGATCACATAAACCCTTCTCCAGTCTTCTGGGACCTCTCCTGTGCTCAGAGACTCACTAAACAGTTCTGCTAATGGCTCTGCTAGTTCCACCTTTAGTTCCTTAAGTACCCTGGGATGTATGCCATCAGGTCCCATTGCCTTATCCACCCTGAGCTTAGCAAGCTCTTGTAGGACCCTTTCTTTTGTGAAGGGAGTAGTGCTCACCTCCCTCCCCCCTGTGTCCATGATGCTGAGCTGTGGGCCCTGCCCTACCTTCTCTTCAGTAAATACTGAGCAAAAGTTTCTATTTAGGATAGATGCCTTTACAGGGTCCTCCTCCTCACATGCTCCCTTTTCTCCATTAAGCTTAGCAATACCCCCTCTGGACTTTCTCCTTTCACTAATGTATCTATAGAAAGTCTTGTCACCTTCTTTTACTGTTCGTGCTAGTGTTTCCTCAGTTTGGGACTTTGCCTGCCTTACTGCCTTCCCTGCTTCCCTTAGGGCAGTTTGGTATGCCTCCCTATCTTCATCCACTGTGTTCCCTTATATTTCCTTAAGGCCAGCCTTTTGGCTCTGACCTTTTCTGCTACTGTATTTGAGAACCAAAGTGGTTTCCTTCTTCTTTTGCACTTCCTTTTCTAACACAATGGGATGTTGCTTCAAGTATTGCATCATAATGTTCGCCCACTTTGCCTGTACCCCCTCACCTGTGTTTCTTTTTGCCAGGGCTAGCTTAACTCTGTTGGCCATCTTATCAAAGTCAGCTCCTCTGAAGTCCCATATTTTTGCCTTGGAATGGGATGATTTAGATGTAGTAGCAAGTTGAACCATACCATGTGATGGTCACTGGCCCCCAGGTGACCTTCTACCTGGAGATCTGTGATCCCTTCCTTGTTAGTCAGTACTAGATCTAGGATAGCCCTGTCTCTTGTGGGTTGCTGTACCAGTTGTTTGAGGCCCTCCCTGCGGGAATCCACTATGTGTCTAGTTCTGGCAGATGTTCCTGCTGGTATTGACCAGTCTGTATCCAGCATGTTGAAGTCTCCCATTATCAGAACCTCCCCTTTAGCTGTCATGTTTTGTATATCTTCTAACAGTAATGTGTCTATGTCCTCCCCCTGGTCTGGGGGCCTGTAGACAACCCCAGTTCTTATGGCTGTCCCATTTCCTGTTTCCAGGGTGACCCACAGTTCTTCTGGCTCCTTATGTGGATTCTGAATTTTGTAACTTTGATATTTTCATTGACATACAGGGCCTCCTCCCCCCCTTTTTGCACTTGGTCTCTTCTGAACAATACATAGCCAGGTACTGAAGTCTCCAAGTGTGGTTACTGGTAAACCACATCTCACTAATTGCTACTATGTCCAGTTTACCCTCTGACATTATTGCCTGTAGGTCTGGGATCTTATTTCCCAGGCTGTGAGCATTTGTGTATATGATTTTCCATTGGCCAGATTTTGGTGTGTTAGTTGTTGGGTGAGGTTTGGCATTACCCCTGTGCATCGTATGGGGAGACAAACCTTTTTTCTTACCTGGTGATGCAAATGAACTGCAAACATGCTGAATCCCTGTTTGACCACTAGCTGAGGGGGGAAGGGTGTTCTTCTCATTCGACGTGTGGGGTGCTGCACCCCTCTCCCCATTTGCTAGTTTAAATATTCTGTGTTTGCAGGTTGACTTCAGTAGGCTATACACTTGATTCTCTGTCAAAGGCATGGTTCTCAACTCCAAGAAGACCAAGTTTATGATCTTCTCTGGCCCACGAAAAGCCCTAGCCATGGGCCGATCCCTCTCAAACAATCTTGGTAACATCATAGAGGAAGTCTATGAATTCAAATACCTTGGACTGTACTTAGACCCTCACTTGATCGACACTATCCATATTACCAACCTCATCCACAAAATCCACATGAGGCTAGGTTGCTTATACCAAATCAGAAAGTTCCTTATCCCCATCTCCAGACAATGCCTCACCAGCTCCCTTCTCCTACCCCTCCTTGATTATGGCTCTATTGTCTACTCCCCCCCAACACATCCCCCATTTTCTCCAAACTCAGGACTACATACAATAATAGACTAACAGACTATCTGTCCAAACACAACCTGCTCTGCCACAAACAACATGGGTTCCAGAAGGGCCACAGCACCTCCACAGCCCTCACTGAATTTATAACAAATATACATGAAGCACTGGAACAGGGCTCCGTGATCTGACCAAAGCATTTGATACTGTCAGTCACACATTACTTCTCCACACCCTTCCATCCCTACATTTCACACTGGAGGTTACCACCTGGTTCAAAGATTATCTCTCAGGTCAGACACAACAAGTGAAAATCAATACAACTATCTCCCCAAGCAGACCAGTCCAAGCTGGTGTACCGCAAGGGTCAATACTAGGTCCATTACTCTTCACCCTCTTTCTGAACTCCCTCCCTAAATCCTGCAGTGGTAAGATGCTGCTTTATGCTGATGATGAGGTAGTCTTCTGGAAACATCCTCATCCCAATTCACTACAAACTGCCCTGCAGGGCTTCTTTAGGGAGCTGAAAACCTGGTTCGCTGGACACCGCCTAATAATTAACTACAAGAAAACCAAAACCATGATATTTGCCCACCACCAGAACCCTCTCTGTCATGCAACATTAATTGTCTTAAACTCCCAAGGCTATGCGCTTGAACAGATCCCATACTTCAAATACCTCGGACTCACTTTGGACAATTCCGTCTCCTATCACTCACACATACAACAAGTCTTCTCCTCAATCAATACTAGACTAGAGATCCTGTACAGACATAAGCACTGCCTACCCCCTCAGGCCATGCACCTTGCAGTGTCATCATCTATTCTATCCTTGGTGGACTATGAAATAGTGATTTATGGATCTGCTGATCAAACTGACCTCTGCAGCATTAACCTTGTCCTCAACAAAGCCTGCCGATTGGTCTCTGGATGTGACAGGTTAACCCACACATGCGAGCTTTATAGGTGCACCGGCTGGCTAAACTTCCAAAGCAGACTTAAGTACCATACCTGTATACTTGCAAAAAAGATACAACTTAAGCAGGCCCCAGTAGGCCTACGCCCACTTATACAAGCTGCTCCGCATAGGAGGCCCATAGGCACTCTGCAAACTCCACTCTCCTAGTCCCTCACTGTAGAACATCCCTTGGACAAATATCCTTCCGATATCATGCTCCATTATGGCTGAACAGACTCCCATCCTCCATCTCCCAGGCCCACAGCCTCAACCTATTTAAATCAAGTCTCAAAACCCTACTCCTTGACTCTGCAACCTGTGATTGTAAATAATCTCCCTCTCTTGTCCCTCCGGACCTGTATCTTGTCTTAACTCTGACCCAGGACCTTCTTTAAACTCCCTGATGATATAACCCTGCAATTTGTAAAATCATGTGATGTATGACTATGTATTACTTGATTTTAGTTATGTATGTGTACTATATGTTTTTCCTCTGTATTAGTATTTTACTTTTAACTGACGTGGAGCCTTTGCAAAAGAGTCTATGACTCAAAGGATTGTAATTCCAAGTCAATAAATAAATATAAAATAGTAGTGCATGCTTCATTACCAGCCTCCCCTGGATGATCCATCACTGTACCTTCTATGCCTCCTTCAACTGGCTCACCCTTGAAGGCAGGATCCAACTTAAAATGCTCTCTTTCCTACATAAAGTTCACTGTAACCTACTGCTGATCAGCGTTAACTCCCTTTTCCCCTTATTGGTTCCCAAGCACAGTATAAGAGGGACCACCTGTCATATCTTCAACACCCCTTTTTATGGCACCAAGCATGCACAGAACTCCATCACATACAAGGGCCCTAAGTTTTACAATAAACTGCCCCCTGAACTTCAGGCCTGTAGTTCAATTGGCTCATTCACCTCCTCCCTCAAGGACCACCTTCTCCAATCCACCACCTGTGTCTGCCCCCGTAGGTAACCCCCTTGAATGTCCACCAACCCTTGAGAAGGTGCTGACATCCCTGTGTGACCACCAAAAGTGGTGTGAAAGGGTTCCTGTACTGAAATCAGTTTGCTCATTTAACATTTAATGAACTTGCTGCTGCTGAATTAGTTAGGTGGATCAAGGTCCAGGGAGCTGTGACACAGGAAGGGGTTGTATAGTCTGTATTTCAGCTGAGGAGGAGAGGAACTACAAAGCTGTTCCCTGAGGGCTATTTCTATTTTGATACACCTAGGAGGATGAGGGCAATTTTAAGATTCACTAGGGAGTGGGTGAAACATTTTTTTAATTGATATTGCTGCTCAAATTGCAAACAGTGCAAGACATGACCCTTGCTTTACTTCCGGGTAGTGAGGCACTATATAGTGAGGCAGCTCAGCGAGTGAACTGTTTGAAGGTGCCGACATCCCTGTGTGACCGCCAAAAGTGGTGTGACAGGGTGCCTGTACTGAGATCAGTTTGCTCGTTGTAACATTTAATGAACATGCTGCTGCTGAATTAGTTAGGTGGATCAAGGTCCAGGGAGCTGCAACACAGGAAGGGGTTGTATAGTCTGTAGTTCAGCTGAGCAGGAGGAAAGGACCTACAAATCTGTTCCCTGAGGGCTATTTTCATTTTGATACACCTAGGAGGATGAGGAGAATTTTAAGATTCACCAGGGAGCTGGTGAAACATTGTTTTTAAGTGATATTGCTGCTTAAATTGCAAACAGTGCAAGACATGACCCTTGCTTTACTTCCAGGTCACAAGGCACTATATAGTTGGGCAGCTCAGTGAGTGGTGTGAGCGAGAGTGGTGCATGCGGAGACTTGCACAAAGACACATACGTGTTAGTGTGTTGGTGTGGAGGGAGGAAGAAGGAGAGTAGAAGATAATAAGTACATATAAGTTTCACTGATAAGTTGCAGGGTATTTGGGGAAGTACTACAAGAAAATGGCATGTTATATTGACTAAAGATGGTGACCTATGTGTGGGATGTAGTAATTGTAAAATGTTTAAGTTAGCCGATGAGGGGTCAAATTATGACAACTTTGTATGTGAAAAATGTGTGCAAAATCAAGAACTGCAACAAATGGTGCAAATACTGTAGTTAGCACAAGACTTGAGAGTTGGTTTTTTTTCAATTGTTTTACCAGGTGAGACACACTAAGCTGAAAGCTTGTTAACAGGTGCAACCTGGGAGCACAGGGAAGTTAAGTGACTTGCTCAAGGTCACACAGTATGCAAGTGGGAGCTGTGAGATTCAAACCCAGGTCTCCAGATATGCAGCTCAGAGCCTTAAACCACTGCACTATACTGCCTCCCGTTTGAAGCAGTTTGAAGAATTGTCAGGCAGAAATGACTAAAAAGTTGAAAGTGCTATCTAGTCTTAATAAGGAGCAAGTGGGAAATGGATCAGGAGTTGCAACTGATGCTAGAAACACAAGGAAACTAGAAACTGATAACATTGTAGTGTCAGATGACAATGATGATAATGTTACATCAATAAAAAGAAAGAGATGGGGAAAGGGCCCATTGATGATTTCTAACAAGGATGTACACAAAGGACACAGGGACATAAATAATTTGAATAGCATAGTAAGGACTGAAGAGAATGGTACATTATATAATGGAGTAGCTAGTGAGGGGAAGGGGGAGGCCATTGTTCCACTGCAGAATCAGTATTCTATATTAGCTCAGGATGATGTCATGCAGGAAGGGGTTATGGAAACTGCTACATCAGCATCACTATCAGAGACAAGAGAGGATCATTTAGGGACTAGGCAGGTCATAGTAATTGGAGATTCCATTATCAAGTACACAGATAAATACATTTGCAGGGAAGACAAAGCCAACACAATGGTCAGTAGCTTCTCAGGATCAGGGGTACAGGACCTGATTAACACTGCTGACAACATTTTTAAAGGAGCTGGGAGCAAACCATTAGCAGTAGCACATGTTGGAATAAATGATTTGGGGACAAAAACACTACTAAACATACATAAAGATTTTATTAAGCTGACAGATAAACTGAAGGAAAAAGACGCTGAAATCATTATTTCAGAAATACTTCCAGATCCGAGTGCATCCGTCTATAAGCAAAAGAAAATCTGTTTAGTGAATTCATGGTTGAGAAGGTGGACACAGGAAAATAATTACCACTTTTGAAGACATTGGGATACCTTTCGGTAAAGACTGAACATGTTTTGTAGGGACGGTCTACATTTGAGTTTCAGAGGAAGCAGAGTACTGGGGATGAGAATAAAAAATGAAATAGATAAGTGTTTAAACTGAAAGATAGGGGAACAAGGGTAGTATACAACCATCCCAAGGGGGCCATAATTAAGAACTCTAAAATGAGGATAACTAACTTGGCTAATGTTATGTTCTTTAATGCAAGGAGCTTGAATAAAGACGAAATGGCAGAACTGAAAGTATTACTGGGGAAAGAAAATGTAGATTTTATTGTGGTCATTGAAACCTGGTGGAGCCAAGACTGCTGTTGGAATAGATGTATACCTGTTTTTCAACTGTTAAGTAAAGATAGAGTTGAAGAAAGGAGGAGGGATTGCACTATATATTAAAAATGACATTGAATACATTTATGATGAAACTAGTAAGAATTATGAGAACATTCAGACACTCAGGGTGGACTGTGTGGGGCTCCAATGAAAGACATTTAAGATTGATGTCTTTTATAGGCCCCCTGACACTCCTACAGGTGAAATGAAATAATTTATTGATGAGATTACAACACTAGCAGAACATAATGACCTAGTATTAGTTGGAGATTTAAATATTCCAAACATGGAATGGAATGGTTTGAATAATTCCAGTAATACAATGGCTACAAGGATACAGGTGGATTTGGTCTCAGCTGGGTTAGGCCAATGTATTAATGAACTAACTCAGGGACGTATCATCTTGGATGTAATTTTAACCAATGTGATGAAAGACATCAGCCATATTAAGCTTACACACCCAATTGGTACAAGTGACCATGATATTATTATATTTCAGATAAATAAATCCAAAAACATTATGAGGGAAAGCAATACATGAACTATATAATAAAGCTGACTATAAGGCCATTAGAAAAGATTTGTTAAACATTGATTGGAGTATCACAAGTGAGGGCTTAACAACTGAGGAAAGTTGGGATACATTTGTTAAAATCATGGAGGATATGATATCATTTCATATCCTGTCAAAAGAAATATATAATAGAGGTAAAAAGCCTATGTGGCTAAATAAAATAATTATCAAATTTAGTAGTAGGAAGAGATCATGTTACAGGAAAATGAAAAACAATCCATCTGATATGTATAAAGATAACTATAGAAAGGTACTACACAGATTAAAAAAAGAGATAAGGAAGGTTAAAAGATATACTGAATTCAGACCAGCTAAGTCAACAAGCAACAACAAGGGCTGTTTTACGTATATTAATAAGAAGGGTAATGAAAGGGTAATTGGACCACTTAATATAAGTGGAAAATCAAAGCAGGGCCACTCGAAATGGCTAAGGAATTTAATTATTATTTTAGTTCAGTCTTCCATAAAACAGATTCTGGGGATTTGAATGTGTTCCTTGATAATGAAAGGATGGAGCCAATTGAATTCATTATTAGTGACACAGCACTTAAAAAAAATTGAAGCTTTAAAAGATAATAAATTGGCAGGGCTGTAAAATCTACATCCACGATTCCTGAAGGAATTGAAGAATAAACTAGCATCTATCATAGCAGACATAGGACTAAGATCTTTAAAAGAAGGTTATGTACCCAGAGATTGGAAAAGGGCTATCATGATGTCAATCTTCAAGAAGGGTAGTAAGGCTGACCCAGCTATTGACCGGTCAGCCTGATATCAGTTGTAGGGAAAATAATTGAGGGCCTAATAGCTCAGGAAGTCAGGAACTCATTAACTGAAAGGAAAATGATTGATAAATCCCAACATGGCTTTGTTTGTAATAGAACCTGTAACATCAATCTCATAAGTTTCTATAACTATATAGGAGATACATTAGATCAAGTAAAAGCAATGGATGTGGTGTTGTTTGATTTTGGGGACCTCATAGGGAGTTGGTTTCTAAAATGATTAAACTAGGTATCAACAATGACATTGCTAAGTGGGTCATGCATTGGCTAATGGATAGGAATCAAGCAGTGCATATTCATGACCATATATTCCAGGAGGTAAAGGTTGAAAGTGGAGCACCGCAGGGGTCTGTGCTAGGCCCACTGCTGTTTAATGTGTATATAGGTGATCTTAACATTAAAAGTGAGAATAAATTAATTACATTTGCAGATGATGTAAAACTTGAGGGTGTGGTGGACACTTTTGAAGACAGGTTAAGGTTTGGACAGGACATTATAACCACTATAGAATGGGCTGAGAGGAATGGGATGAAATTTAGTTTGAATAAGTGTACCATAATGCACATGAGGAAAAATAATATCCAACAGGATTACTACTTTCAGGGGACTCATTTGAGGAAAACTACCTGTGGGAAGGGCCTAGGCATATATATTAGGAATGACCTAAAGGGTGAAGAGCACTGTAAATGTGTAGCTAACAAAGCAATGTATCTGGTAAACAGTGTGTGGAGAAGCATTTTCTCCAGAAGTGAGGGTGTTCTGCTTCCTCTGTACAATGCTTATATAAGACCGCACTTGGACTATGGCTCTCCAAGATGGTGTCCTTACTGAACAAAAGATATAAAGATGTTTGAAAAACCTCAATGGACCCATACAAAATTAATAACAAGATGTAGGGACAAATCCTTTATAGATAGGATTAGTCATTTAGGCTTGTGGTCCCTGGAGGTCAGGCACAAAAGAGGGGATTTATTATTATTATATAGAATCCTTAAAGATTATATGCTAAGGGAGGATTTGGGCATGGTCTTCAGGGATTACACTTACGACATGAGAAGCCATAGACAACAGATTAAAGAGAAGACACACAGAACAGAACTAGGGAGACATGGTTTTGTGTCTAGGTCTATAAAGTTGTGGAATCAACTGCCTGAGGAAGTGGTAAATGCTCTTCATTCCATTCCTTCAAGGCTAGGTTAGATAGATATATTGCAGTTGGTAAATTTGTTACCTCCACTGAGTAGTGGGGACAATTCATGTGGACACATACCTTCTGTTGTCCTACATCGCCAAGTATGATTCCAGGTTACCTTAGGGTTTATATGTATCTGTATATTGGCTCTATTATTGTATTTATTTATTTTATTTATTTAGTTTTTGTTGACCGGGTAAGTGCACTAGACAAATCCTGTCTATTTTCAGGCATGGCCCGGGGGAGAGGGATACAGATGAATGCCAACTGACCTTGAACCAGATTAAGCGGTTGGTGGTATTTTTAGTGAATGAGGGAAATTTGGCCAGGACATCAGATAAATTCTCCTACTCTTTTCGATAAGTGCCATGGGATCTTTAACATCCACCTGAACTACCACCTCAGAAGTGCAGCACCCCTCTCATGCTGCACTACAGTGTCAGTACTGGGATATTAACCCAAGTGCCAGATGTGGGAACTGAACCCACAGCCCTCTGATCTCCTGGCCTCAGAGGTGAGTGTGCTACTTACTGAACAACTGACACTGACACTGACACATTATTGTGTGCTCTGTATTTTTTTCTCTAATCTAGATGATCCTGTCATATACACTGTTACTATTGTAAATACCATACAATTTTGCAAATATTGTTTTTACCTTTTTCTCTGCATCATTGAATTCCTGTACCACTGGACATTTGTGAAAGTGGGCATTTTTGCTCACATAATTTCCAGTATAAAAATAAAATTGAATTGAACTGGATCTTATGTATTTCATAGATTTTAGAGTTTTCAAGAAGGTCCCTTGAGTTGCTTTCAAAATGTCCCCATTTGGCCAAACATGCTTTTAAATTGTCCTATAGTAAGGTTAATACTAAGGCTGTCAGCATTGAGAGACGGTATATACCTATTGAATCCACCCCCAATACAGTCTGCCCCTTGTCCCTGCCTATAACATCACCACTGGCCCTAGTTGGTCATAGGTGTCACTCCCCCCCCCAGTCCTCCATCTAATACGTTCCTGTACCTATCCCACACATGCTTGAAGCTTCCCACTTGCTTTCCTCCCACTAACTCCTCTGTCAAGCTGTTCTAGTCATCTGCCATACTTTCTCTGAAGAAGTATTTCCACATATCTTTCTAAACTTCCACCTCTTAGCTTCTTTGCATACCTCTTTGTTCTAGTGCATTCCTTCTCTGAAATAGACCCTCCATTTGCAGATTGTTCACTCCAGTGAGGTACTTGTTGGTTTCAATCATATCTCCTCTCTTCTTGGGAGTACATGTTGAGTTCCTGCAGCCTTTCCTCATGATGCTTCTCATGCAACCCCCTCACCATGTCGATTGCCCTCCTCTGTACCGCCTCCACCCTTTCAATGTCCCTGCAGAGGTGTGGCCTCCAGAACTGGACATAGTACTCCAAGTGGAACCTCACCAGTGAGTGATACAACAGCAGCACCCTCTTCCTCCTCCTACTAGACATCCCTATCCCAATACACCCCAGCATCCTGCTAGCCTTTCCCCACTGCTTTGTCATAATGCCCATCTACCTTGAGGTCATGAGCTATGATGACTCGCAAGGCTCTTTCTTGCTTGGTGGCTGTAAGCTACACTTCTCTCATCTTCTACACAGCCCCTGGATTCTGCAATAATAAGTGCATAACTTTGTGTTTTTGACTTTGAAACCCAGCTACCTCCCCCTAGACCATTCCTCTAGTTTCCTCAGATCTACTGTATTTGCATTCTCTCTACCTCTTCCTGAGTGTCAACCCAATTGCAGATTATTGTATCATCCATATAGGGACACACTTTCCCCTCAAGCTTCTCTGCAACATCGCTTATGAAGACATTGAAGAGAACCTTTCCCAGCACCGAACCCTTTCACACCCCACTAGTCACTCTCCTATCAGCTGAGTGGATAACATTTACCACCACATTTTGCCTCCTATCTGTTAACCAATTTGATGGCCAGCTTGTCCCTTTCGCCTCCACCCCCAGACTGCTTTGTGTCTTAACTAGCCTTCTGTGCAGCACTGTGTTGAAAGCCTTACTGAAGTCCTCATAGACCACGTCTACTGCTTCCCCTTTGATCCATCATCCTGTTAACTTAGTCTTATAAATCTATGAGATTAGTTTGACAAGACCTTCCCCTGAGAAACCATGTTGCCAGTGGTTCTGCAACCCTTTTACCTCCAGGTGCTCCACAAGACTCTCCTACAGTAGTGTCTCCATTACCTTTCCCACCACTGATGTGGTAATATTCAATAAATTCCACCCCCTCCATATATTTATCAGGATTGATATGGAAGCTATATACATTTCACAAGGGACTTCAGCAGACTATTCCAAACACCCACAATACAGTGAGTAAAAAAGTGCTTTCTGAGATCAGATTTACCCATTAAAAGGTCTCTATATTGGTCACGTGATGACCAGCTTGGAGTAGCAGCTCTACGGACAAGCTCCTGTTGACCTGCCTAATTTATTACTATATTGTGTTGCAAATCAATATTCACTGAGATCTACAACCAGATAATGGTACCTGCATCCCAATCATAACACTAGAGGAGTAGAAAGCACCTTGCAGAGACTTACAACTGCTGAATAAACATGGAAATAGAAATGCGACAGGCCCCGCCACACCACACACCTCCACAAACACCGGAGAAGATTTCTAAGTGATCCAAGGGCCCTTCTACCAGCTCTAGTAAATCTCCAGCAGCCTCTCCACAATCTGTCCCTCTTATGGAGCAGAAATTTATTGAGGAGCTCCAGCCATTTAAAACAGTTCTTCAAGATCTGACTCTGGAACTAGTGAAGCCACGAGGGGGATTTCTGATGTGGTAGCCTGAACCACCTCACTGGAGAGATGGCACGACAAGGTAGACCCCGAGATTACATCTCTGAGACAGAAACTTCGCAAAGTAGAAAAGCTAGAAGATCTGGAAGGCCAAAGTCGACGGAATAATATTGTCATATTCGGCCAAGCAGAAAGGGCTTCCCCAATATTATTCACTCAGAAGCTGTTAGTTAAAATTGTAGGGTCCACTCCTAACAACACCACTTACATCATAGAGAGGGCTCACCGGTCCCTGAGACCTAAACCAGCCAGAGACACCCTTCCTAGACCTCTGATATTGAAGTTTCTCAATTACCTGGACAAACTCCACATCCTTGGCAAAATGCATGAGCTTAAGGAAATTCTTTGGGAGAGCCACAAGCTTAGATTTGCCCAGGATTTACCCATCACCATCAGGCAGAAGCATGCAGCATACCACCCATTGGTAACCAAATTCGTTTCAGCTGGGATAAAGTTCAAAGTTGCCTACCCTACTCATCTGTCATTTCAATACCGAGGCACCTGGCATAACTACAATTCTGCAGAACAGGCCTCTCCTACTGTTAAAGCCACCTTTCCAGAATTGTTCAATGACCACTGAGGTACACTACAGGGGATCTGGAGTTTAGTATAATTCTACTGCACAAATGTGTGCACTATCGTCTACGTGATTGTTGTCATCTTTCTATATGCCTCTAGAGGGAGCACCAGACCATAAGCCTCTCTCCAAAGCCACTTCTTAGCTTTACCTTTTTGCTTGATTTTCTTCTGGCTCTCCTTGAACTGTCTCCCACAAATGCTAGGTACTACCACCGGACTGAGCAGTTTCCAAGTCTTCTTAGCCCTCCTGTGCCACATCCTCTGCAGATTGTCCCCCTTCTACATCGCTCGCTATGGGATGCAGCTCGGCCGTGCATCAGCCGTATTTTGGGAGACAACTGGTCCTTATCTCTTCCATGATCATTTTCCTTCACACACTGACTCCAGGAATCATGAAGTTTGGACTGAATGTGTTTATATGTTCAAGATTGGATTATAAAACTGTGCCTGTTTTTGGACTTTATAAGCTAACAGTGGAGCGTTCCTGTTGTATTGGTCTCCTTTTTCTTTTCCTGTTTTGCTGTTTCTACTTATTGAATAGTTCAAAATTAATATTGGATGTGGGAGGGGGGGAGGTAAGTGGTCTACTCTGCTTCTCAGGTGGTGTATTGCAAATCAGAATGGGGAGGGGGCAGCCCACAATTCTGTATATGAGCTTGTTTTTAATTTATGTTCTGAATACTGATGAACTGAAGAAAGTCCCACGGCCTTTTCTCAGGCTGATTCTGGTACTGACATTTCTGAGCAGGCATTTTCTTTATGATTATGTTTCTATTTTGTGGGCAGAGGACTGTATGGGGTACATAGGGGGTTATGATATAGGGTATGTAATGTGGTTAATTACATATAGTTCTGGTAGGCTGAAATCATATGTTTCCATCAGGGGCAGGGGATGGGTGGGGTCCAGGGTAAATGCACTGCATAGGATTGTGGAAGTTCTTAGTACCATAATTTTTTGGGCTACATGCTGTGTATGCCCCACAGGTTTACTGTCTACATTTCATGTTAGGGAGGCGGGTGGGAATATGGGGTGCACCACCAAATGGTTGATTTCTTTTTTGCCTGGAACTTGGAACAATTCAAGAAAGAATTTATTATGCTGGATACTGGTAGATGTTTAACTCTGCGATGACCTTAAGTATGAGATTTTGTTCTTGGAATATTAAGGGTGCTCAATCCCCTACCAAGAGGGCTAAGATACTGCAACATCTCCATAAACTTCACGTGGATGTTGCTTTTTTTCAGGAAACCCACTTGCCCTCCTCCCAGGTTCTTCACTTCAGGAGATCCTGGGTAAGACAGGCACTGGGTGCGGGGCTAGATATGCGCAAGTGGGGAGTGGCTATCCTGGTAGCCCATAGGGTGCCATTCAGATTGTTGCCATCAATAGTGGACTCTCAGGGGAGGTTTGTGCTTCTAAGGGCCCTATTAGGTCACTCAAAATTAGTGCTGGGATCAGTTTACAGACCTACTAATGACGACCCACAATTTATTACTAGTCTCATGTCACACCTGGCTCCATGGTCCGTTCTTCCCATACCGCTTGGGGGTGACTGGAATTTAGTTTATTTTAATGGACTAGACAGATCTGGATCCAACCACCACCCTCTAACCCCAGCACAGTTGGGCCTTAGGGATATGATGGATTCAGTGGGCCGTATAGACCCCGGAGGGCTCTATTTCCTACCCAAAAGGAATATTCTTTCCATTCACTCCCTCATAACTCATTTTCTAGAATGAACCACTTCTTGTTAGGGAATGAGCACCATTCCACTGTACTGACATGTAACTACTTGTCCAACATGATCTCTGACCACCACCCAAAATGATTGCATTGGAATCTCTCCTTTTCTATGGATTGAGATAAGGTTTGGAGGTTTAATGCCCAGCTATTAAAATCCACATCTCTGGTCACTCACCTTCAAACTTTCATCTCTAATTTCCTTGAGCTCAATTCTCCTACCATGCCAAAACTTGATCCTGTATGGGGAGCTCTAAAATGTTCTCTAAGAGGAGAGATTATCCATCTTGCCTCTCTCTGGAAAAAAAACTATCTCCCAAGAATCGTCTTCCTTACTATAACAAATTTGGATGCTGAAACAGTCCCTCTATCTCCAGCCCACTTCCTCTGAATTAGAACGTTTGGAAACCCTCAGTTCTTGGTATAATATTCTCCACAGCGATAAAGCTGAACATCTCATCTTTAGATTAAAAGTCACATATTTTGATCAGGGAGACAAAGCCGATAAACTACTGGCTTTACGGCTCAGAGCTTTGGTGCCAGATAGAATTGTAGCTTCTCTCTGCAATTTGTCTGGCAGTTTAAACACTTCCCCTCAGGAAATAGTCTTATGTTTCCAAGAATATTACCAGTCATTATACTCCCAACCTTCCCTTGCTTTTGACACTAAATCTTTTGATCTCTTTCTGCAAGATGTGAACCTTCCACATTTGGAACAGCATCAGATAGCTTTCTTACAAGCCCCTTTAACACTAACGGAAGTTACAACAGCTACTGCCACATTACTGGCAGATAAGGCACCGGGCACAGACGGCTATACTTCCTATTTTTACAAGGCCTTCAAATCTCAGATAGGCCACTGTTGGATAAGTTGAAAGTCACTAGAGAGCTAAAGGTTAATGTCCTCAATGCTATTGGAACTGGTATACAGTACAATGTCATCCGCATATAATAAGGAGGAAGTACTGTGGAGGTTTGTGGTGATGTTATTGATGAAAATTGAGAAAAGCAGAGGACCAAGAATAGACCCTTGTGGAACACCAATGTTGATCATGACCTTGTCAGAGAGGGTGGAGTTAAATTTCAGATATTGAGACCTATCCGTCAGATAACTATCAAACCAGTTCACATTTGGTGAGAAACCTAGAGAGTTTAAGGTGGCAGTGAGGATGGAATGGTCAACTAGATCAAACACCTTCGTCATGTCAATAAAAATGGTCCCAGTGAGCCTGCTAGAGTTGATGGCCACTAAGGTGTCAGACCTGAGTTTGAGTAGTGCAGTAGTGGTACTATGTCCTTTGCAGAAACCATGTTCAGCAACAGTTAAGAGGTCGTGTTTCAGTAGGAAGTCAGTTGTTTGGGTGGCAACTAGTTTCTCAAGAATTTTACTGAGAACTGATAGGATGGCGATGGGTCTGTAGTTTGATGGGTCAAGAGGATCACTTCTTTTTAAATACAGGTGTAATTCTGGCCATCTTCCAGATATCTGGGACAGAGCTTTGACACAGGGAGAGAATAAAAATCTTGGCTAGGGGAGCAGCCATGTGAGGGGCAGCTAGTTTCAGGAGCTTGGGTTCCAAGTTATCAGACCCAATGGCAGCATACTCTGAGATGTTTCGTAGCAGTCTAAGAACTTCACTTTTTAAGGCAGACTCGAAGTGGAAAGTGGGCCTGGAGGGGTTGAGGTTGGCTGGTGTGACAGGATTTGATGAGGTAGAAAAAGTGGCGGTGTAGTGAGTAAGGTCAGCAAATTGTACATTAAAAAAGTTAGCAATAGTGAGGAGATTGTTACAATGGATGCCATTTAGAGACATGTCATTAGGTGCAGGGGACTGTTTGGATCCCATGAAGAACTTAATTTGAGACCAGAATTTTTTAGGGTCCCCCTGGGAGTCTATTAATAGGTCTTTGCAGTATGAGCTTTTCTCTTGTTTGATTTCTTTCTTACAGGAGTTTCTCAGAGCTCTGTAGATTTTAATATTAATGTTATGTATATCCACCTGTACCTCACTGGTCAAGGATGTCTCACAGCCCATTTTAGAAAATCCAAACTTTAAGATTGGAGGTCAAATACTTTTGGTCGTGTGGTAAGGGTACAACAGCACCTGACTTGATTAAAGACCACAAACTACTGACCTTTCAAGAAGCAAGGCTTAAATTTGGCATATCTCTTTCCTATTGTTTTAAATATATTCAGCTCTCACATCTGCTACTCAAACGTTTTGTCACGGGCCCATGGAACCAATATCTGGCTGTCCCCATCCTTGCTATGGTCTTGGCTGTCCCTTCCTCTCATTTTATCTCCTTTTTTATCAGCACTTATGTACCCTGGTTGGGGAGTTAGAAGGCCAACCACATTATACCTGGGACCAGGTTCTGCCCCCTCCCCCTCTCACTACCTGACAATGGCAACAGATCTGGTACCACCTATACAAGGATGTCAAATGGGACCATTACTGATTACTCCAATTTCAAGTAATACATGACCTCTATTATACCCCTGAGAAGCTTCATAAAATGGGAAAGCTTCCGTCTAATCTTTGTTCCAGGTGTGGAAAACAACCAGGCACATTACTTCACATTTTATGGGAGTGTGAGAAGGTTTCTCTGTTTTGGAAAGCTATCCAATCTAGGTTAGATCCTTTACTTGGTTTAACTGATGCTTTTCTGCCGGAGATATGTCTACTGGGAGATTATGGTGAAAACTTGATTGGCAACCAGCACAGATATATGACTCATATCACTATGTGCCAAGAAAGAGATAATGCATCACTGGCTGGACCAATACACTCTAACACTCACTGAATGGCTCCATGAAATCATTTTTGCCTTGCAAGCTGAGAAACTCCTGGCTAGCATTTCAAATCATAACCGATCGTACCAAAAGATATGGGCACCCTAATATACCCTATCAACACTCTAAAGGACTATGTTTACAAAGATAAACAGTCTTTTGTTAGGCTAGACCAAGCCCTGTTGCTGAAAAATTGTAGCTAATTATATCTCCTATGTTTTTTTAACATTGTGTGTTAACCTGTCTCCTCTGGTGGTGTAGGGAGGGGGGTCCTTTATGGGTGGGTGGGAGTGGGGAGGTATGATTATTGTTATTGTATGGTAATTATAGTTGATATTTTCTGTATCTTGTTATATTTAGTACTAAGTTTCTTAAGGAGCTGTAAATCTTTACATAACTGATTTTGTTGTCCTGTCGAGCTCCTGTACTACAACTTGTATGAATGCACTTTCAATTTGAAACTCAATAAAGCATATTCAATTTGAAAAAAAAAAGGTCTCCATATTAAACGTTGTGAATGTCCCCTGGAAGAATACTTATTCATACTAATTGATAGTTTTCACTCGTACTTTAAAAACCTGTATTCAATTATACTGAGCATTGTCACCTATCATATGCATACTCCTGAGTCTTATATTTCAGTTCATGTACACCTGCCACGTACTTAAGTATATTCACAAGATCAAAGAGACAGAGAAGTTACATCTGGTATCTTTCAGCAGAAAGCAAACATTTCTTGAAGTTCAAAAGTAGTGAATTCAGCGGTAGCATTATGAAACATTTCTCCCTGAGGGTGGTGGACCTATGGAACAGCTGATCTGCAGTGACAATTGATATGATAACAGTATAAGCCTTCAAAGTAAACCCGGAATGATTTCTGCTTACCAAGGAAATCACCTGGTATCATGGGTAGTACAGTGGGTAGGAGACCTCTTAAAAGTAGTGCATGTTTGCTTTTCTTTGTTTATTCATTCATTTACAAATTGGTAACCAAAAAAGTACACTTAGCCAATGCTCATTTTCAAGTGCTTACATCTGCTTATAAACCAAGGGACAGACATGGCATTAAATTATTATGTTACTTGAGAGAATGGATGGGGAACATGATAGAAACCTTCAAATACCTAAAGGGGATTAACAAGGCTAGTACAGAAGGGATTTTCCTGATCAGAAGGGGGAGGGTCAAGAGGGGGCACCAGCTGAGATTGGAGGGGGGAAGATTCAAGAGGAAAGTCAGGACAGAGCATTTCACAGAAAGGGTGGTGGACAGGTGGAATACTCTGCCTGAAGACGTAGTAGCCTATAACATGGTAGACAGCTTTAAGAGGGGATGGGACAGAGCGGAAAGGGGGTAATTATGAAGTGGGGAGGGGTGGATGGGGCAGCTGCAAGGTGAGGTGCTAGCTGTACAATTGAGCAGACTCAATAGACTGCGAGGCCTGTATCTGCTGGCATTTTCGTATGTTTGTATGTACTACTTATGCTTGTCTGTTTTGCTGCTAATGATTTATTTATTTATTTCAAAGTTTGGAAATACACCTTTGAGCAGAAATGCTCATTTACAAAGGTTCCTCATCAGAATAACAATTTGTTCACACCATGTCAAAGACAGTATTAAAAACTGATTAACAAAGGCTGGACAATATTGATTTGATGGTATAACAAAACAAAATGAGCAACATAAGTATATGCTGTAACTAACTTCCTCTTCATTGAATATTGAATAACTGTATACTCTCCTTGTATAAATGTCCTTTGTCTTGCACTGTTCCCCCTTTATGCATTTACACTGCATTGTTTTACCGTAATGTATTTTGCACTGTATCATTTGTAACTTATTCTGGGTTGCCCCTGAAAAAGGGGCCTTAGGGGCACAGTGAGCTCACCCAGTTAACAAAATTTTATAAATAAATAAATAAGTACAGTTCTGGCAATAAACAGTGTCTATATCTAACAAGTTCTAGCCGGAGCCGATAGGGGGGTGGGCTCCCAGTGTGCCACATTACTGGGGGGGAGTACACATGGGGATTGGGCACTCCTAAGTTGGCAGCGGTGGGGTGGGGAAGGAAAAATTTAGGCACACTGGGGTGGGCTCCCAGTGTGCCACATGAGTTTGGGAGGGCACAGAATACCACAGAGCTGGTGGTGGCCAACACAGGGATTGGGACCCCAATGTCAGTAGGCAGAATAAAAAAACTTTGGACACACTGGGGTGGGCTCCCAGTGTGCCACATGAGTTTGGGCCGGGGGCCACAGAATGTCGTGGAGCTGGCAGCGGTGACACAACTGAGCATGTGCAACACTCATGCATGAGTATTTGCTATGAATGACATTTTGCCATACTTGATGTCGCCAGCAGAATTGCACATGTGAGCGAGTTGCGCATTCGCAGTTCATGCCACGGAATACGGAAGTAACAGCTGAAATTGTGTGGCTGTTATTCCATAGCAGCTGATCATGGAAGAGGGTTTCAAGCTCTGTTGGGCATTCAGAAGGATACTTCCAAATTTGCAATTGAAGGTTCCACGGTCAGCCATTTTCAGAGCTACGATCCCAGTAGGGCTGTAGACTGTGCCCACAGCTGTAAAAATGTAGTTATTGGTACACAGTTTTGTTGACTTGTTAAACTGATAAACTAATAATGTTTTATGAGAACCAACTATGACTCCTCTTTTATATAGGACCTGTGATCAGATCAAACAGAACATCAGTATGATAGGTCAAGAAGGTCAAGGCCGCCAGAGGCCCCGCTGGATATCAGGGGAGGTGGGAAGGACTGGGAGTGGGACAGGGGCAAAAAAAAGACAGAAAAATATATGTGCCTCATGCCATCTACTGGACAGTTATTGGCTTCTTGTGCTCTGCACTGTGTAGATCCCCACAGGCTTGATGGTGGAAAGAGTAGACAATGGGGGTGGAGACCAATAGGGGTCCAAAGTTGGAGTGGGTGATGGCTTGAAAGGCCAAAAATCCAAGTGGAAAAAAGTGTGTTGAGTCTGGCAGGTTCTCAGAACCTGGAAAAAATAAGACTGATTAGAAGGGTGGGTCTCACATGGTCATCAGCACTGTGTCAACTCACATGACACTCCTACAGAAAGACTTGCTTGTGTGATAGTAGGTGTCATGAGCCCAACCTCAGGAGCACAGTAGGACCTCCTGTTTGCAGGGAGGGTCCCCTTTTTTACAGAACTTGTGAGCAGCTGTAGGGTTTAGGAAGCATTACCAACCTTCCTTTTTCCCAGTGGTAGGGTGGAAACAGTAGTTTAAAATCCCCTTGACTCTGTACTACATTCAGGTTTGAATCCCATCACTGGCACTGGCAGCCTCTTGCCTAAGTAGTTTTGTAGGATAGCCAAGCTGTCACTATCTTCGTTATCGAGGAGTACAGTCTTTTAGGAAACCCTTCTGTTAAAATGTTAGCTCACACAATCAGACCCCAGGCAGACTTGATAAGAAAATCATAAAAGTTTACTAAAATAAAAACAACACAGTAAATTCAACAATTTGGAAGATCTTTGAACTGCAGATAATACCAAAAGTAACACTGGATGGTTTACAGAAAACACTATACACTGTTGTTCTAAACAATGTCTTATTCTGAGGTTTCAAAGTCCAGAAAAGTGTCCTTTTTGAGAATAACCTTCTTTCTGTGTATGTGAAGAACAGTTCTTTGGAAACACAAGATTTGTTGGAATTAAAAATCAGTCTCTGAGTGTCCTTTTTCAAAACTCAGGGTTTATCTTGAAGAGTGAAGTCCTTGTTCCCAAATTCCGACTTAAAATCAGAATTTCCGTTTAGCATGTGAAAGATCAGTTTTCCACAAAAAAACAGGTCTTGTTCTAAAAGTAGTCCAAGAGACCCACATATACTTTAGCCAAAGTATATAACAGCTTAAAGGAGGTTGGAAATTATTTTTCACTATTTGTAGGTGTTACATGAATCACTAATGTTAAACTATAGCCTTTGTATTTTTTTATGGAGTAAGTGCTCAAATACATACAGTATTTGTATGCTCTGATTACTTTCTGACCATACTATCAGCCTGACAACATCTATTTTTGTATCAGGAGTCAGCGCGTGCCAAGCCTCAAAATGCTGACATAACAGACTCCTGATACAATGCCTGTAACTGCCTAGTGTAACTGCACTAATGTCTAAGAGAAAAATTTAAACTGAAAGGCTACCGGCAGCCCCTCTTTTCCATGGTAGATCGCATTGCACAAATATCAGTAGCTGGTCCCTAAAACTGCAGCAGGTATTCAGTTTAATAAAACAAAACGGACAAACTCCTCTCGAAATCCCCCCCGTCCCCATACCTTAGTATACCCATATTGAATACTAGTCAAGGAAATATTACAATGGACAAAGTTCCTCCCTTTTATGAAAACTCCAGATTGCCCTTTGCATGTCTGCTTTATCTTGACACTCAATCTCCATTCCCTGAATGGATGTGAACTTGTTTTGGGAGTACATCTGTCATAATGATCCCACAGCTTCAGGTCCCTCATACAACACTGAAGACATTTTCATTTCTCTTTTGTCAGTCTTGTCATACTGCATGCATCAAAGCAGGTACTACAGATACACACTCTGCAGAACTGGGTGGGAGGTGGGTTGCATGTACAGAATTACCCAAATCGCAGAAACACTGCACATAAACAGTACCACACTTACCAAAGCCGAGTGTACCAAATCATTGGGCTCCACACAAAAGAAATGCTACCATTTGCTTTTATTTAGCTGAAGGCATTCTACAGGTTGTAGGTGCACAGATAACTACTGGGCTGACCAAAAAACCCTAGCGCTTTGTAGGCTTTTGGCAGGGGGCTGGCTACTGGTCAGAGAACCCCATCTTTTGTATCTGTTCTAGACACTTCAGATAAATAACTGCTTAGTCTGGATACAAGTCATGTGGCCTTAGAAACATGGCAACGAGGGGTGTAAAACAAGGAAACTAGTGAAAGCCAGCATAGTGTTTCAAGAAAGTTATTATTTGCTGTACATAAATGAGCAAAGATCACTGGTGACTGCGAGCCATAGATAGCAAGAGGAGTTCCGGGGAGGGTGATAAGCACCCAACACAGGGGATGGGGGGTGGGGGTGGAGGGAGTGTAAAAAAAACTTGTATGCTCCCACAAAAGCAAGCAAAAAGACGCTTGGCACAAGGAAGCAACATTAACTTATCTTTTTAATAAATTCCAGTAAAAAACATTACAGTACCTGGCTGTGCTGTGCTTATAAAATGCAAAAGTATGGCTGGATATCCGACCTGACCTGGTTTCACATATACAGGCTTTTTCAAGGGTTCCTTGAAGCCCCCCAATAAAATAAAAGGACCGGGAGACACACAGGAATCATGATGACCACAACTTGTGGTCGACATGATTACTGTCGGCGAGATGCCGGTCGACAAAACAGTTGTCGAACTGGCATCGTACAGCCCCGGAGCAGTAGCAGAGCAGTTACTTTCTGCCTCTACTATGTTCCCCAAATACTGCTTTAAAAATAATTATTCATTAAATGACACAGATAGGGCGCCTCACACTTCCTCTGTTGACCGCCGACTGGCTAACGTAAACCGAGCTTTCTGCTTTGCAGTTTCCATTAATCTGTCAGCGGTGGGTGAGGAAGTAAAAGAAGTGAAGTTTCAGTCCCTGAATATTATGCACAGTAATATTGTATGTAACATGTATGTTACAGTATTTACATTTTCTGGTTTAATAGCAAGTAGGGTTGGGAGTGACCCAGTGGACCGTCGGGAAGAAATAAAACAGGTTCTGATTTTAAAAAAATTAAACAGTTATCATTATTGAATAGCTGCTGCAGTTTTAAGGATCAGCTACGGGTATTTGTGCAATGTGATCTACTGTGGAAGAGATGAGCTGCCAGTTGCCTTTCAGTTTTAATTTTTCTCTTAGACATTAGTGCAATTACACTAGGCAGTTACAGGCATTGTATCGGGAGTCTGTGATGTCAGCATTTTGAGGCTTGGCATGCACTGACTCCTGATACCAAAATAGACATTGTCAGGCTGGTAGTATGGTCAGAAAGTAATCAGAGCATACAAACATGCGTTTGAGCATTTACTCCATAAATAAAGACACACATAGGCTATAGTTTAACATTAGTGATTCATGTAAAACCTACAAATAGTAAAAAATAATTTCCTACTGTATCTCCTTTAAGTTCTCTCAGCTATGAAACCCTCCAAGTCCTCAGGCTTTTGACTCCAAGCTAAACTGCACTGATGTTTAAAATGTGCACCTGATAAATACAGTCTGAATGGTCATTTTCAAGCCACACCCACCCCTTTTGGGATATAGAGTTTGGGGTGCAACAGTTTCACCTCGTCCTGCAGGTGTCACTGTGGTTCCATGCCTAACTCCTGTGACATCTGGTTTCTGCATTTGGCTTGAGTCCCTGACCCTAGACCATCCTCCTGGCCTCTTTTTGTTATTGGAAACTAAATGCCCAGTTTTATCCAACAGTTATGACTTTCATGGCCAAAAACCTGTTTGTTCTTTATCTAGATAAATACCAGACTCAAACTAGCTTTTGGTAATTCTGTTCTATTTTGTTTAGCTCTTTCTGGCCTTTTAAAGAGACAGTGTCTTAACTGTAAAGTACATTACAGCACATACAATAGGAACATTAATAAAGGATATAGGCCTATCTTGCCACAGTAGGTACCTTCTTGGTACTGCACCAAAAAATTCAACTCGATTATTCAGTGATACTCTTGGTGTATCCTCTTCATGGAAATTGGGGCAATGGGGCAGCGCACATTGCTTCATCCCTGAAGGCATGAATGTTTTGGTAAGGGGCAGGGAAACAGGGTGTGGTATTGAATGGAGATTGGTTTACAAAGGAGGAAGGGATTTTTTTCCTTGATAAATCTTTATTTATTTTTCAACATAATATACAATAACTTTGTAGAACACTGCCTTGTTCTCCCCCGAGAGGTATTTCTGATGATTACTGGTGGACGAAGTTAAAAACATTCACTCAGTGGAGAATTAGCGAATTAGCAAAAATTCACAAATTTAATCTGCAAGGTGAAGTTCAACTTTGCCTTACAGCTAGAACTTCATTAATGGCAAATTTGGTAACTTCACCTGTGCATTGTGTGGATTGTGCTCCTAAAGTGAAGTTTGCAATGATCCATGGGATTGGAGATCACATGGTGCTGCAATGAGCCGTATTGCCATGTGTAGGCTGAATTCAGTGTGGTCTTATGAAGAGAGTTGGTGTTAAGTCTGCTGTGAATCTCTGTGACCAAAAACCCTTTAAAAAGCATTTAAAACACACAGTTTTTCAACCAAATCTCTCCCTAAAGATCTAGTGTGCATAGTGCATCTAGATTACAAATGATTTGTGGTATTTTTTCTGTATTGTGTGCAGTGAGGCAGTGCTGTGGGAGTGTTAGTAGCTAGCAATAGCAAGCAAAAGATAGTCTTTTCTGTCTGAGCAGCAGTAGTGCTGACCTGTTGTTGTCTGTGTTTTGTGTGAATTATTTTTCCTGTTTTCTGTGATTTATAATTTTAGCTCTTAGCAGTTAGGTGAGTTTTAGAGACTAGAAGGATTGCCTAGCTGGGTGACCCTAGAGGGAGGATGAGAATGAGGAGCTGTGGCCCTGGCAAGGGTAGAACCCAAGGATATTAAGAAACATAAGTAATGAAAGCCATAGAACAATGTTAGATGCCTGGTGTACTGGCCTAAGGGAGAGGGGTGGAGAGTCTGGCCTATCCTTGATTAGACTAGACCACAGACTTCCTGCTGGCAAGATTGACCCCACAATCAAAAGATTGATGGGGGGCTGGGCAGATTAGGACAGCTGCTCTCTACAGGAAAAATGAAGTCTTTCAAGCAATTTAAACAAGAATTTCAATAGCCACAAAAATAGTTTTATTGTTATCTACAGGTCAGTGACTACTTTATGAAAGAACCTATTTATACCTAGTTATAGAAGGCCTTAGGCCCACTGAAAGAGATAGCAAGGGCAGTCCTAGAGGAAGATAGTATAGCCCAACCAGTCTCACATATCTGTCTAAATGGTCTTTGTAGTCAGCCCCCAAGGAAAGCCTTAGAAGCCTGTCAACAGAAGTGACAGGAGGAGGCAGGGGTGTCCCTGTCTTAAGAGGAGAGGAGAACTTGTTGGTATAATCTAAGAAGTGTCATGACCTCCAACATTTGGAGAGAGCATAGATGGAAGTTGTTACCCCTTTTTAGGACCCCTGCTCTTATGGCCCACTTTGGTCACAGGAGCACAGACAAACGTTGGAAAGGGTATTCTCAGTGAGGGCTCCATGGGCAAATTTTCTGGAGCTGCCCCAAATTCACCTCTTATTGGGATGACATAGCGGCTGCAGTAGGGCAGATCTTTTCTATACCCCTCCCAGAGATATCAAATACCTATTGTGGGGACTATATCCAGTGGGGCTGAAGTGTTAAGGAACAAGATACCTGTACCAGGTTGCCCTGGCAACAGTATCCAAATTAACAATGCAGCTGTGGCTACAGCCTATGCCCCCATACTGTGAAGGGTAGATATGAAATTGTAAGGAGATTATGCTGACAGACAGGCTTACTGACAAGTTCAGGCATAAAGTGGAGATTTTTTCAATCACAAGAGTGCGGTGTGCAGATCTGTGGAACCTATACAAGCACAAGAGAGAAAGCAATAAGTGCTTTCGCTGGGACCTGAACCCAGGTCACTCAGAATACCATTCTGGTTGTGCTACCAGCTGTGCTACCAAGGCAACTGGAAACTAGGACATCCAGAGGCACTTTACTCTTTCTCTAATGCACAGCCTGGTGCTGCACAGATAATTATTTTTTCAATCACAGGAGTGCAGTGTGCACATTTATGGAAACCATACAAACAGAAGAGAGGAAGAAATAAGTGCCTTAGCCGAGACTTGAACCCAGGCCACTCAGAATACTGTTCTGGTTGCACTACCAGCTGCACCATCAAGACTACTGGAAACTGGGATGTCCAGAAGTTACTCTCTCTAATACACAACCTGGGGCTGCACAGATAATTACATTTTTTTTCAATCACAGGAGTGGAGTATGCACATTTATAGAACCCATGAAAACAGAAGAGAGAAAGAAATAAGTGTCTTAAATGGAATTTGAACATTGGCTGCTCGGAATACCATTCTGATTGCACCACCAGCAGCACCTTACTTCTTTCTCTCCTGTTTGTATGGGATCCATAAATGTGCACACTGCACGCCAGTGATTGAACAAAATGTAATTAGTTGTGCAGCACCAGGTTGTGCATTAGAGAAAGAGTAAGGTGCCTGTGGACATTCCAGTTTTTAATTGGATTAGTGGTGTAGCTGATAGTGCAACTAACATGGTATTATGAGTGGCCTGGGATCAAGTCCCAGCTAAGACACTTATTTCTTTCTCTCTTCTGTTTGTATAAAGTGGAGATTGCCAAATCATGTTGGCTATCCTTCAATTACCTTGAAAGGGTGAAGGTGTTTATAAAGTGGAGACTGCCAGATCCTGTCGACTACCATTCTTCAATTACCTCGAAAGGGTGGAGGTGCTTATAAAGTAGAGATTGCCAGATCCTGTTGACTACCATTCTTCAATTACCTGGAAAGGGTGGTGGGCAACTTGCCTTAAACAGTACTGCTTAACTTAGACAGGTTTCATTCTCACTAGACTTCCTGGCAATTTGCAGGATTGAATCATTGTGTTTTATATTGACTGAACAGTGTAGTGCTGTCTGTTTTTCTGTTTATTATTATGTCATTTTTTTGTTACTTTGGTTTAGTAACGTCACCCTTCAGTTGTTAACCATTGTGTACCTCAATGTTATTCATGGTGCAGAGAATTGACCCTCGCTGACATGCATTTCCCTCATTCCAAGTATTGAACAATGGTATTTTAATAGATACTATTTGGTTCCACTTGTGGCATTCTTCCCCCCAACCCCCATATACCCTTAGGTGCCTACACCCTGGATATGCTATTTTCCTTTGCTTGTATGGCTGTCAGTTTGTTAGTGCACAGTGTTCATGTTGAAAATGAAAAGGTTCAATTGGATCGCAGAGTGGTGGATGTGCTGAACCAGTGCTTGGCCAAGATCCAGGACTGGCTGTCATTGAGCTGGCTGAGAAAAACCAGAACAAAACTGAAGTTCTAGTGATTGAGCTTGGGGAGGGGGGGGAGACTGGCAGCATCTAGGAGGGAAATGGGGCTATACCTCAGTACCTCAAGGCTTGGCGCTGCCGAAAAGGTGAAGAATCTGGGTGCCATCTTGGACGAAAAGCTGACATTTGAGGCTGAGGTGTCGACAGTTGTCCAGAATGGCTTCTACCATCTGAGAAACATTAGCCAGATTTGTTCCCTTATCCCCCTGAGGACTTGCCCTCTCTAGTACATGATTTTGTGACCTCATGGCTCGATTCCTGTAATGCTTTCTACCTTGGTATCAGTGGAGGTACATTGCAACTGGTGCAGAGCATGGCTGCAAGGTTGTTGACCAGCCTTTTGAGGATGAGTCATATTACCCCGGCACTGCTGGAACTGCACTGGCTGCTGGGCAAGTGGAGTATCTCCTATAAGGCTGAATTGCTTACTGATAAGGCCCTACACAGTCTGGGTCCACACTACCTGTGCAAGCTCCTTCATACTTACCTGCTTGTTTGCCCCTCCATTCCACTGAGGAGGGTTTCATGGTTGTTCCCAGGGCCAGATTCAAAATGTCAAGGAATAGGTCCTAGAAGTAGCCAGGCTGGTATTATGGGACTTGCTCCCAAGGGCCCTGATGCAGGCCCCCTCAGTGTAAGTCTTTGAAAAGGAGTTAATGATGCATCTCTGCTCAAGCTTTTGGTGTACGAAGTATGTTATTTATGAAGAACTTAGTTATTTATTGTAGTACTGTCCGGCTGTTGGTATATTTATTTTGGGTCCATGGTTGTAATTTAAAATTTTTACTGTTTTTGTTTTATAATTACTGTATGTACTTAGTTTTTTAGTGTTTGTGCTATTTCCTCCTTTGTAGTGGGAAGGGCACCATAAATAAATAAAGCTACTACTACTACTTTAATTAAAAAAAAAAACATTTGTAGTACAACAAAAGAGTTCAACATAGTAGCATTAACTATATGCATGTCTATGTCTTGTTAAGAAGGTATCTGATTACTATTGTAGGAAGAGATTTTTAAACATTCTGGAGGATGGGTACATAAATAGGCCAGATACATAAACAAGCCAAAATAAGGTAGCACAGGCAAAAACTCAATTTTAACCTGTCTGACCAAACCAGGAAAATTCCAGTAAACCCAATTCTCTTACCACTGGAGATGACGAGTGGTGTGCAAACAGTAACCTTGGGTGCTCATCCAAGGAGATATCTGCACGGGCAGGCAGCAACAAAATGAGCATTCACAAGCAAGGATAACAATTTGCTATTGGCATTTTTAATGATTCAAAGTTTTCATGCTCATACATCAAACTTCTAAAGCACAACAAAAGTGCAACAGATGAACTAGGACAAAACACCCTGACACTTCAAGATCTAAAACCTCTTCATCAAGGGATTCTCTGACCCTCCTCTGATGCACATCCATACTATGGGGTTAAAGTGATTTTTCAACTTAAGTTACATCAGCTGATGTCAGCGACTGTCATCCCGGATGGTTTTCATAATTTGCTTTGCAGTCCTTAAATTTAGGGAAGGGATCGTAGTTTGGACCTACAAAGTGGCCAGCCGATCCCTTCCACTTACAAATAGAGCTGACACGCCCCTGGGCGCAGGCATGTAATAACATGTGACCAGGGAGAGCACATGGGCATGCCCCATTGAAGTAAATAGGGCTCCATTTCAATGGCATTTTATACATAAGAATGACTAGCTGGTGATTAATGAAGACCACTGCTCAACTAACAAGCCCCTTGTTAGTCAAGTGGTGGCCTTTCTTAATCTCCAACTGGCCACTCTTATGCATAAAAACAACATTAAAATCAGCACCATTCACTTCAATGGTGTGCCAAATCTCTGGTCATGTAATTACATGCCTGAGCATGGGGACGTGACAGCACTATTAGGAAGCGGAAGAGATTGGCGGGCTACCTCATAGGGCAAAACTACAATCCCTTCCACAAATTTAAGGACTGCAAATAAAATTATGAAAACCAGCTATGATGACTATTGCAGGCATCAGCTGCTGGAATGCATGAGTAGGGTGAAATATTGAAAAATCCCTTTAAAAGACCTAGAAATAAGTACATTTTGCACAAAACAACTTGCTATGCTGATGTGTCTGACCCCTGTGAGATGTTTCTCAAGGAGAGCCTTTTAAAATGTAGTATATCCATGTGGTAGTATTTATTTTCATAACCGCATTTCATGGAAGCGCCCTTTATTCATTTTACAGCATGAGCTCCTCTTACCCCGTTCAACGATGGAAGATGATGACGTAATGGTAGCAGGACATCAGTGGCATTGCCTGTATTAACATTTTTTTTCGTAGCTTTTTTTGGCACATCTTTCATTTAATAAACTATGTTTAACAGCAAAAAATGAGTATATGACTATTTTTTGGAGCATTTCTTATGGAGTAGGGTGGATGAGATTCCTCTTCACAAAAGTGGGAGCAGGGCAGAGGCAGGAAACTACAGACCAGTTAGTTTGACTTCAGTGGTAGGGGAAAATGATGGAATCACTTCTGAAGGAAGAATTGTTCAGTACCTAGAGGCCGGTAGGGCAGAGGACCCAAGGCAGCATGGATTCACAACAGGAAGGTCATGTCAGATGAATCTAATAGATTTCTTTGACTGGTGACCGAAGTAGTAGACCAAGGAAGGACTGTGGACATGGCCTACCTAGATTTTAGTAAGGCATTTGATACAGTCCCACACAAAAGATTAATATACAAGTTAGCCAGCCTTGGAGTGGGTCCCAAGGTCGTAGTCTGGATAAAAAATTGGCTGGGCAACAGAACGCAAAGGGTAGTAGTAAACGGAGTCCACAGTGAAGAAAGGAGGGTTACTAGCAGGGTGCCGCGGGGTTCAGTACTGGGACCGGTCCTTTTTAATGTCTTTATAAGTGACATTGCAGAGGAACTGGAAGGAAAAGTATGTATTTTTGCAGATTGCACAAAGATCTGCAACAGGGTTGATACACAAGATGGTGTGGAAAGGATGAGAAGGGACTTGGCAAGGTTGGAGGAATGGTCAAATGTATGGAAGCTTAGATTCAATGCAAAGAAGTGCAAGATAATGCACCTGGGAAACAAAAACCAAGGGGAAGAGTACACACTGGGGGGGGTGAGATACTGACAACAACAAAAATGGAAAGGGACCTGGGGGTAATTATATCAGATGACCTAAAGGCGGGCAGACAATGTGAGAAGGCAGTAAGGAGGGCTGGGGGGATACTGGGATGAATAGGGAGTGGCATCAACAGTAGAAAACAGGAAGTTGTTATCCCTCTGTACAGACAGTTGGTGAGACCCCATCTGGAGTACTGTGTGCAGTTCTGGAGACCCCATCTCCACAAAGACATAGACAGAGTGGAGGCTGTCCAGAGGAGGACAACCAAAATGGTGCAAGGTCTGCACCAGAAGACATACGAAGAGAGACTAAAGGAGCTTAATATGTATACCCTTGAGGAAAGAAGGGAGAGAGGGAACATGATAGAAACTTTCAAGTATCTCAAGGGAATCAACAAAGTCCAAGAGGGTAGTATCTTTCAGAAAAAGAGATGTGCAAGAACAAGGGGGCACAATTTGAAGATAGAGGGTGGGGTGGATCAGAGGTAATGTGAAGAAGTATTTTTTTCACAGAGAGAGTTGTGGATGCATGGAACAGCCTTCCTGAGGAGGTCATGGAGTCAAGAACAGTGGGGGAATTCAAGAATGCATGGGACAGACATAAGGCAGTCCTAGTGGGGGGTTGGAAGAAGTAGGCTGTTGGTTAACTAGAATCTGCAGCTTATCCATCAGGTAGGAAAATGGGCAGACTAGGTGGGCCAAGCAGTCCTTATCTGTCGTCAAATTCTATGTTTCTATGTTTCTAGACCACTTTATGTTTAAACATGCTGTGTTTCACGGAGTGCAATCTGTGCATCAAATTCTTCCATGCATTGAAATGCCACTATTTATAACATTGAACACTGCTGTCAGAAGTCTATTGCTGATAAAATTATTTTCATTATAATGGTGTGTGTGCTAAAAAGATGATACCATGAAATGCAGTGCAATCACAATGAGCAGTGTTGCAGAGTGTATAATTTCAGGCACTGTGATGCCATATTGTTATGAAGTTCCGAAGGTCAAATCTCGTTTCGTCAGAGTAGCCATAAGTTTCTCGTTGTCTGCCTTGTGGAACGGTTTGCAAAAAACTTGAAGCTGAGCTGTTCTGTTAGTCTGAATATTTTCAAGTCACTCTACGACCATGTCATGAAAGAATCCTGCAATTGTTTCCCACATCGCTAGCTCACCTACTCTACAGTTCCCCCCTGTCCACCCTGCCTCCCACCCTGCCTCTGCCTCTGCCTCTTTCTCCCTATCTAAAGTCTGCTTCTCTCACTCTTCCCTGTCTGACTTTAGCCTGGGCCAAGTTCCACCCCTCCCATGAAGTATGCCAGATATCATTTCCTTCCCCATCATTATCTTCCTAAACTGTATCCCACAGCTGTCTGTCCTTAACTATGGCCAAGTTCCAACCCCTTCCCTTAAGTATGACAGAAACAATTCCTTCTCCTTCAGTATCTCCCTAATCTAGTACTCGTCAAACTGCCTTTCTCGTCCTTTTTAAGTGAACAGGCCAGCTATACCAACTGATAAGCCTATCTGTTGTAAAGCTCCATACGTTCATATTTTGTTGCGCATATGCTGATTTTTCTTCTTTTCTATAATATTGCATTATGTTCTACCTTGCTACTCTACTGTATATATTGTATATTTTTTCTCTATGTATAACATTGACCTATGTCTACCATGTTACTGTACAATGATGTTCTCATGACCAGGTCCATCTTGCAAATGAGCCTTGCTCAATGGTGCCCACCTGGATAAAGATTTTGATTGATTGATTGATTGATATTGCACATGTCTGTTGCAGATGCTGCATTGATATCACTGCATACTTCTATTTACAGCCTGTTTTATCAAACAGTAGTCAGAAGTAACAGTACACAGAGGTATCATCTAATGTTTGGATGGATGACAACTATTTACAAGTATATTTTTCCTATGATGCTACTGTGATTATAGTACCGTGTGGTGTTCTTTTTTAATTTTTTTTATTTTCATTCACCTTTCTTTTTTCATTATCTGTTCTGTTCTACAAATAAAGTGCTAGCTATCATGGACCTTGATGTGTGTTGTGTTTTTATTTTCCATTATCTGTTCTATTCTATCAATAAAGTGTTAGCTATGAAGGACTTTTGATGTGTGTTGTGTTTATTTTTTCATTATCTGTTCTGTTCTATCAATAAAGTGTTACCTATGAAGGACCTTTGATGTGTGTTGTGTTTTTTTTTTCATTATCTCTTCTGTTCTATCAATAAAGTGTTAGCTATGAAGGACCTTTGATGTGTGTTGTGTTATTTTTTTCATTATCTGTTCTGTTCTATCAATAAAGTGTTAGCTATGAAGGACCTTTGATGTGTGTTGTGTTTATTTTTGTCATCACTGTTCTATTCTATCAATAAAGTGCTAGCTATGAAGGACCTTTGATGTGTGTTGTATTTTTTTCATTATCTATTCTGTTCTATCAATAAAGTGCTAACTATGAAGGACTTTTGATGTGTGTTGTGGTTTTTTTTTAATTATCTGTTCTATCAATAAAGTGTTAGCTATTAAGGACCTTTGATGTGTGTTGTGTTTTTCTTCTGTGCCTGATCTTTTGTTCTCTTGTGGCTCTGACATATTAATTGTACCTTTGACCCTGTCATGTGTTTTGGAGGAAAATCAGTGTCACTGGTTATCTGTCCTTAGTGACTAACAGCACATTGCCTGATTGGATTTGAAGACCGATTGTTCCTGTCAAGTCGCGCTTCTGTATCTCGTTATTTGTTATCATAATTGTAGTTATTGATTTTTTCTTTTTTTTTTATCTGTGGTGCTTTCATTGTTAGACAGGTCTTTAAATTTATTTCATCAATACAAATTTATCATATCACAATGCCATACTATGTTGTGTATGACTGTAAAAATGAAAGTCGTAAGGGCTGCAGCATTCACTTCTTTCATATCCCAAGTGACAAAATTATGCATAAAGCTTGGATTAATTTCTGCAGGCATAAAGGCTTTCAACCATCTCAGTATAGCTGCATTTGTTCTGTTCATTTCGAGCGGTTGTGTTATGAGAGGGATCCAGAGAAACTGGCACAGTTAGGTTGGACAAATGCGCAACTGAAGCTCAAAGCTGGCACTGTGCCATCAATATTCATGCCTTCAGGTTGTGCAGTGGCTAGTACCCCTATGAAGAAGGAAAGGAGTGCTGTTTTGAAGCGTAGCCTAATTCAGGTACCTGTTATATCCCTCTTTACTTTATTATTTTTTTTTATGATTTGTTATTGTGCTGCTCATAATTTGGCTTTTATTTTTCAAGTGTCTGAGTTACTGCTCTGGTTTGTGATGTCTTGTGTGAGTGTTTTCAGTGTGTATGGTTGTTGAGTTGGTGGGGGTGGGTGGAACAATGTTGCGGTAATGGGTTATTTTTCTGCCATAGACCCATTATGAAGAATGTTTTAGTTTGCAGTCAAAGAACACATAGACAATCATATTGTCATCAGATATATATTATCAGGCACATTTAATGTGTCAGCAAACCCTTCACTTGTATGTGTCCTGTGATCCAATCGGGTCAGTGGTCTGTTATGCCTCTCTCCCTCCGCAAGTTTCTCCTATGACTGTTACTCACAGTTACCATCACTGTACACCTTTTATGGTTTTTGGACTTGAACACAATTCTTGAATGTATTCTGTAATATAAGTGCCCCCCAACCCCACCACCCACAAATCCATCTTGTTCATGTTCTTTAGGTACTTGAAATCTTCTATCATGTTCATGCCTGTCCTTATTATCACAAATGACTACATTTTGATGTCCTGTTTTGTGTCATTTGATGTTTCTTTGGTGCCAGCCTAGTATCAAGCTGTGAAAGTGGTCCAAGATCTGGCAGCTTGGCTTCAATGCCAAGAAATGCAAACTTATGCATTTTGGAGCCAAAAATCCCAGTACAGAGTACTACCTGGGTGTAGTCCGAATATCTGCATCAGAGGAGGAGGAGAAGAACCTGGAAGAGATGATCAATAGTGACCTGAAGCACTCCATGTAGTGCAAGAAAGTAGCATCAAAGGCAAACAAGATGCTGGGATGCATATTTAGGGGGATCAGTAGTAGGAGAGATGAGATTATACTGCCCTTGTACAAGTCAATGGTGAGGCCACATCTAGAGTATGGACTTCAGTACTGGTGCCCACACCTCTAAAAGGACATTAACCTGCTGGTGAAGGCCCAGAGGAGGGATATAAAGATGATAATAGGTCAGTAGGGTAAGGCATACAAGGAGAGGATAAGGGCACTGAATATGCACTCCCTAGAAGACAGGGGGAGAGAGAGAGAGAGAGAGGGAGGGAGAGACAGAGAGAGAGAGAGAGGACATGATTGGGACCATCAAGTACTTGAACAGGATAAATAAGGTTGGTAAGGAGATCCTCTTTAAGCTGAGTGGCAACCATAGCACTAGGGGGCACAGTCTTTAGCTGGAGGGTGTGAGGTTTTGGAAGGAGGTCAGGAAGAACTTCTTTACAGAGAGGGTGGTGGACAATTGGAATGCATTTCCAGAACAGGTCACCTTGTTAAAGACAGTGGGCAGCTTGAAGAGAGGCTGGGATAGGTGTAGGGGAAGGTAAGGATCATGCTGTGAACACTGCAATATGAACAGACAAGACAGATTAAATTACCTTCTTATGATGGTTCTTTGTATGTTCATATGTTTGAATGTACCATACTGGACATTTTTAACTGTGCTGCTTTCAGTCTGCCATTATTCTTTGGTGGTGCAGCCTCCACAACAGCATGAAGACATGTATGTGAGTCATGACCACCATCCGCCTGTTCTTACAATCACAGAAACATAGAAGGGGCTGGCAGAAAAGGACATCTTGGCCAATCTAGTTTGTCCTTTAACCCCCTAGTCCGACTCATCATATCTTGAGACCCCCCTCTTCCCTTTATCCCCCATGTGCCTGTCCCAAGCGGTCTTGAATCCCTCTATGGTCTCTAAATTCACCACCTCCTCTGGAAGCCCATTCCAGTTCTCCACCACCTTCTACATGAACTACTGACCTCTCACATTGCTCTTGAAGTGCCCCCCTTTGAGTTTCAGTCATGCCCCCTTGTTATGTTTCTTTCCTTCATGTGGAATTATTTCCCTGGGCCTCCCTTGTTCATCCATTTGATATATTTAAAGGTCTCGATCATACCCCCCCCACCCGGTCTCCATTGTATATAGCCTCAACTCCTTGCATCTCTGTTCGTATGGTTTGCCTTTCATCCCCTTCACCATCTTGGTTGCCCTTCACTGAACCTTTTCGATTGAGTCTATATCCTTGCACAGGTAATGTCTCCAAAAATGGACACCATACTCGAGGTGTGGCCTCACCAGGGCTTGATACAGGGGCACCAGGACTTCTCTCTGTCGATACTTGCCAGCATCTTATTTGCCATCCCCGCCACCCTTGAGCATTGCTTCCCTACCTTGAGGTTGCTGGAGATTGTTACCCCCAGATCCCTCTCATCCACTCCCAGCATGTACTCAGCCCTTTGGTTACTGTGTCCCAGGTGCATAACAGCACACTTCTTGATGTTGAATTTTAGCTGCCAGGTCTCCGACACACTCTTCCAGTAATCTCAGGTCCCTTCTCATATCCTCCACCCCCTCAGGGCAGTCAACTCTGTTACAGATTTTCATGTCATCTGCAAAGAGGGCATCCCTCCCTTTTAGTTTCACTGCAATGTCTTGTACATAGATCATGAATAGGAGGGGTCCCAGGCACTGATCCCTGGGGAACTCCACTTCTCACCTGACCAATCCCCGAATACATCCCATTCACCACCACCCTCTGACTTCAATCTGCCAATAGGTTTTCTACCCATCTTGTTATTTTGATCCCTACTCCTATGCTATCTAATTTGTTGACCAGTCTCCTGTGGGGTATGGTGTCAAAAGACTTACTGAAATCAAGATAGGCCACGTCCACTGCATCCTCCTGGTCCACTACCTGTGTCACCCAGTAGATAAATTCTATCAAACTGGAGTGGCATGACTTACCTATAGTGAACATGTGCTGTCTGTCATCCAGCAGTTCATTCACCTCCACGTACTTCATTATCCTTTCACCGATGAGTGCCTCCATGACCTTTCCCACCACAGCAGTTAGGCTGATGGGGTGGTAGTTTTCCCTCAGCTCTCTGCTTCCCCCCTTGAGGATCAGCATCACCATCACCTTTTTCCAGTCCTCTGGCACTCTACCAGTGTCCAGGGACAGGTTAAACAGCCTTGCCAGTGGGGCAGCTAGCTCATCTCTTAGTTACAAATTACACTTGGATGCAGGCCATCCATGCCCATGGCCTTGTCCACCTTCACCCTGGCTAATTTCTCCCTAACTCTCTCCATTTTTAAGGGATCCGATACCATCCCTGTTCCCACCCCCCCTTTCCAACTCTGGCCTTCTACCTCCTCCTGCCTCCGTAAATACAGAGCAGAAATACATGTTCTGATCTTCTGCCTTCTCCCTGTCCTCCTCCAAGTGCACCCCACCTTCCCCCCTCAGCCTTTGAATCCCCTGACCAGCATTTTTTTCTCTCCCTCACGTATCTAAAAATATATTTTTCCCTCTTGTGGCCTGTTTCGCTATTCTTTCCTCCATGTCTGCCTTAGCCCTTCTAATGACCTTTCCTGCTAGTCACCTCACCTCCCTGTAAAGCTCCATGTCCCCCTTTCCCTGAGTACTCTTGTATCTCCTGAACACCCTCCACCTACCCCCTATCACTCTTGCTACAACTGTACAGTACCAAAGCACCTTCCGGCTCCTTACCCCTTTCCTGACACTTTTAATGGATGCCTCTGTGGCCTACCGGATCTGGTCCCTGATAGCTACCCATAGTTCGTCTGCGTCACTTATATCCCCTAACCCTTCCATCGCTTCCCTCACCAGCCTTCTTAATTTGTTGAAGTCTGGTTGTGGCCCTGTATGCCTGGTGTTACTTAAATGATATGTAACAGTTGCATTGAAGTTGTGAGATGCTGTCTGACATAAGTGCAGTACTATGACAGTGTGACAGATGCTGGGGGGTTGGATACAAGCTGGAACATGTAAATTATTGTATTGTTTATTGATTGTCATGTGTCCCTCTTGATTTACTGTCTGCATTTTCATCTTTTTACAGTTTCTACAAACACTATTTCAAGACGATGCACAATCAGCATCTTTGCCCATTGTGCACCAGTCAATTGTGACAAATGAAGATGGTGGAACATCAAGTGCAGCTGACGAATCCCTGATTCAAACCTCACCCATGGTTTCATTCTGTACTTCAATGGAGGCTGATGACTGCCCATTCGACACATCCAGCACATGTGATCAGCCCAATAACAGTGTGACTATCAACAGTGAACACTTTACTGATGTTAGCATGGTTGATATGGGTGACATGCCTATTGAAACACTAGTTACCGAAACTCATAAGGCAAGTAGAAGTGTGAGGTGTCAGGCAAATATTAAACCTCAGCAGAGGACACACCACATTCAGCAGTGAATACTCGTAGTGCGGTCACAATGTGTTCTGTTGGCATTCAATGCATGATTGATGAGGATGAACAGCGTTCTGCTTTATTATATGAAGAAGAATTATTGAATGATGAAGCCAGTGACATTTGTGACCCCATCCTCAATTCCACCACTGATGCAGATCTGGACTACAGCCCTTCAGATGATGAAGAGTCTGATGATGATTCATCTGACAGTGATGAGTACCACTGTGAGTCTTTCACGATGTGTCTGGAATTTGGGAATGAGGACATTAAACCATTGGATAAAAGATATTTCCTGGTTTTGGAAAGAAGTTTGTCCCTCTTATTTTCGTGGTGTCATAAGTGCTTTACAAAGACAGAAAGCTTCATAACAAGTGTAACTGGAACCATGATTATGATTAATGTTACATGTCGGAAAGGACACGTGCGGCAATGGGACAGTCAGAGCACATCAGGATCAATGCCATGGAGAAACATAATGCTGGCCACAGCAATTTTCTGCTCCAGTTTAACTGCTGCAAAAGCGCAATGACTACTTCAACATATGAACACATCAGTCTTTTCTCTTGTCACATACCATAAACTGTAGCAGTCATACCTTGTGCCTGCCCTGAAGCAAGTGTGGGGTGTGCATCAAAGGGCCTTACTTGACTCATATCATGAGTCATCACTTTGTATCACAGGAGGTGCTCACTGTGACTCTCCAGGCCATCCTGCGAAGTATGGGATATACACCATAATGGATTTAAAGTCCAAGAAAGTGCTGGATTTGCAGCTGATACAGGTAATATTTCATTTCTGAACAGTAAAGTGTTTGGTTCATATTACTTTTTTTAGTTCTTCAGTACATCTTTCAATTGTACTTTTCAAAAGGTGTTCAGGCACAGCAACTGTTGTTTTACCAGTCGCATCACTCTTTAAGCTACTGCCAATCTAACAACTGAGAGTGTCTTACTGTTATTATAAATAAAGCCATACAAAAACAAGAGTATTGGACTTTAGGAAGGCTGACTTTGGGAAAATGAGAGAGTGCCTTAAAAAAGCACTAGCAAATGGGCAAGAAGGAGGGGTGGAGGAACAATGGGGAATAATCAAAACAGCCATCACAGAAGCAGCAAGCCTTTGTATGAAGCAAATCAATAAAACAAAATGAAGGAAAAAACCACTATGGTTCTCAAAAGAAGTGGCAGGGATGGTTAAGAAGAAAAGGATGGCATTCAGGAAATATAAGGAAACACAGAAGGAGTAGGACAGAGAACTTTATCAGTTAAGGCAGAAGAAGGCAGGGAAGGCAGTCAGAATAGCAAAGGCACAAACTGAGGAAAAGATAGCCAACTCTGTTAAGAAAGGGGACCAAAACTTTTTATAGGTACATTAGGGAGCGAAGAAAGTCCAAGGGAGGGAGGGATACAGAGACTTAATAAAGGGGAAGGAATGTGGGCAGAGGGTGACAGTGAAAAAGTAGAGATACTGAACGAATATTTCTGCTCAGTATTCACAACAGATGAGGAGGGAGAGGTGCCTAAACCAAACAATGGAGAAACTCTGAATAGGGAGGTCGATACCAGTCCATTCACAGAAGAAAGGGTTTTGAAAGAACTCTTGAAACAGAGAGTGGACAAAGCAATGGGGCATGATGGGATTCACCCAAGAATACTAAAAGAACTAAGGGTAGAACTAGTAACACCACTGGCTACTCTCTTTAACAAATCATGGGAGGATGAAGTGGTACCTGAGGACTGGAGGAGGGCAAATGTGATTCCACTTCACAAAAGTGGGAGCAGGGCAGAGGCAGGAAACTACAGACCAGTTAGTTTGACTTCAGTGGTAGGGAAAATGGTGGAATCACTTCTGAAGGAAAGAATTGTTGAGTACCTAGAGGCCAGTGGGGCATAGGACCCAAGGCAGCATGGTTTCACAGCAGGAAGGTCATGTCAGACGAACCTAATAGATTTCTTTGACTGGGTGACCAAAATAGTAGTCCAAGGAGGGGCTGTGGATATGGCCTACCTAGATTTTAGATTTTAGCAAGGCATGCAACACAGTCTCACACAAAAGATTAATATACAAGTTAGCCAGCCTTGGAGTGGGTCCCAAGGTGGTAGCCTGGATAAAAAACTAACTGGACAACAGGACGCAAAAGGTAATAGTAAACGGAGTCCACAGTGAAGAAAGGAGGGTAACTATTGGGGTACCGCAGGGTTCGGTACTGGGACCGGTCCTCTTTGACATCTTTAGAAATGACATTGGAGAGCACCTGGAAGGGAAGGTATGCCTCTTTGCAAATGACACAAAGATCTGCAACAGGGTTGATATACAAGGTGGGGTGGAAAGAATGGAAAGGGACTTGGCAAGGTTGGAGGAATGGTCAAATACGTGGCAGCTCAGATTCAATGCAAAGAAGTGCAAGGTAATGCAGCTGGGAAACAAAAACCCAGGGGAAGAGTACACAATGGGGGGTGAGTTAATAACAACAACAAAAATCAAAAGAGACCTAGGAATAATTATATCAGATGACCTAAAGGTGGGCAAGCAATGAGAAGGCAGTAAGGAGGGCTGGGGATACTGGGATGCATAGGGAGAGGCTCAACAGTGAGAAAACAGAGAGTTGTTATCCGTCTGTACAGACAGTTAGTGAGACCCCATCTGGAGTACTGCGTGCAATTCTGGAGGCCCCATCTCTGCAAAGACATAGACAGAGTGGAGGCTGTTCAGAGGAGGGCAACCAAAATGGTGCAAGGTCTGCACCAGAAGACATACGAGGAGAGACTAAAGCAGCTTAATATGTATACCTTTAAGGAAAGGAGGGAGAGGGGGGACATGATAGAAACTTTCAAGTATCTCAAGGGAATTAACAAGGTACAAGAGGGTAGTATCTTTCAGAAGAAGAGATGTGCAAGAACAAGGGGGCACAATTCGAAGACAGAGGGGGGACGGCTCAGAGGTAATGTTAGAAAGTATTTTTTCACAGAGAGAGTTGTGGATGCATGGAACAGCCTTTCTGAGGAGGTTGTTGAGTCAGGAACAGTGGGAGAATTCAAGAATGCACGGGACAGGCATAAGGCAATTTTAGTGGAGGGGCAGGAGGAAGTAAGCTGTTGATTATCTAGAATCGGCAGCTTATCCATCAGGTAGGGAAATGGGCAGACTGGGTGGGCCAAGCAGTCCTTATCTGCTGTCAAATTCTATGTTTCTATGTTTCTAATATTGTTCCAAGGTCGACGTGGTGGTGCTGATGACTGAGGCATTTTCATGCCACACTTCATGTCATGCCGGCGACCGGTGTTCAGGATCTTATTCTGGTCATCGGGTGTTGGCAGTGGAGGAAATGATTGATCATCTGGAGGACTGATCTCCTTTACTGAGAGGGATGGAAGATGTTGATCCCACTGTCTGGCAACTCCAACTGGAGAGGGAGGTAGGACAGCATCAGTCTGGCTCCATTCAAGAGAGATTTGTCACAGTGGCACTCCAGTGTGCGTGTATGAAAAAACTAGCCAGTGCTGGAAAAAAAATAGTTTTTTTTCAATATGCGTTTGTTCTCCCACTTGGCTATGAATGCCTCCTGGTTTGAATGTTGAGCAACTGAAGTGCTAAACTTAGCCATTGTGATCTATACTGCAGCGAGTATGTACAGTAACTGTCTGAATGGAATGTGTGTGTTTTGAACGAATGTCCAAGCAGCAGGTCACCTTTCCAAGAATTTTTACAGGTAGTGACATTCTATCCTGTAATCCCATCATTATGACATGGTTAAGCAGGGTTTACAGCATACTGATGTCATAACGATGGGATTATCATGTTGTAAATTGATTGAAAACAGGGGTTAATAGACACTGTCCATACATTATTTATGGATAAATTTGTCAATGGACTTAGCTGTGCATTGCTTACTGGTGATATTTGTTTTTGCAGAGCATGGAAGTGAAGAATTCCGCTGCAATGGAATTGGAGGGTCTGATTAGAGGGATGAAGTTTGTTCAGGACAATGGATGCTCCATTGAACAGCAAGTAACAGACCGACACATAGAGGTTAAGGTATACATGAGACGTGAGCACCCCAATGTCAGACATCACTTTGATGTTTGGCATATCTCAAAAGGTAAACTTACAATTAACATACTAAACAGAGCCATCAAGTACTCCAGAAATGAGTTTTATGAATTTTTTTAAGTTATAATAACTGCAGCCATCATGTTCTCTTTTACGTCACCGTGGTGTTATTAGGGTATCATATGTGTGAGTGTGGTGTCATCAAAGAAATCTCAGTGTGCTACTTATGTCACCAGCCCTTTGGATGGGCTAATTGTATGGTCCTTGAATGGAACTGAAAAGGAAATGTTGAAATTGGCCATGGATGGGGAGGCGTGAAAAGAAAAAAATTGATGACCAGAAATTATATAAAATAAGACATAGAGTGGTGTGGTTAGTCAAATTTAATACACACCCTCATGGTTTTATGTAGCATCACACACCTTGGGTGTATATAAAATTCTCGCAACTCACACAGCCCCATTCATTATTCTTTATATGTTACAAATCTTCAAGGGGCTATAATGCACTCAGTTGGGAGAGTTGGTGGTGCGTAATAGAAGCAGCTCTTGTGTGAGGTAGCTTGTTCAGATGGTAGGTAGTCACAAGAACTAGCGGGCATGAACTGATGGTGGAGTAGAGTAGGTTTAATGGAAATATTAGTGGCATTACTACTCTGACAATCGCACTTAATAAAAATTGCATCAGTGGAAGCCATGATTGTAACAAATCAAGTGTATCCTATTTTTAACTTCACAGGGATAGCAAAAGAAACTGGATGCTGCTTCAGAAAAAAGGGTTGTGAGATCAATCATTCAACCTTGGATTAAGTCGATCAGCAATCCCTTGTTTCGGGTTGCAACAACCAGTAGCAGTGATCCGGAAATCATCCATCAAAAGTGACTCAGCCTTCTAAACCATGTGGAAAACATACACAGTGGGCATGGTGATAAGTTTCCTGAATGTCTACTCGGTGAAATAGAAAAGGAGAAGAAGTGGATTGAAATGGGTAAATGTGCACGGCATAGCAATGAAGTCATATATATCCACATATATGTCCACTGTTGATAGGAAGTTGGTGGTTCTCAGGGTTGGAGAAAAGATGGCTAGATGGGTGGAAAACTGGCTGAGGGACAGAACCCATAGGGTGGTTGTGGGGAAAGAGTTATCTGGCACCAGATAAGTAACCAGTGGGGTCCCACAGGACTCGGTGCAGAGTCCGGTGTTGTTCAGTGTCTTCATCAATGACATTGGGGGTGGCATTATGGGCAAAATGTGCCTAACTGTGGATGACACTGAGCTCTGTGGGAGACTAGATACAGCTGAAGGGATAGAAGACCTACAGGATGATCTGGAAAAGCTTGGGAGGTGGTCCTGGATCTAGCAGCTTGGCTCCAATGCCAAGAAATGAAAAATTATGCATATTGGAGCAAAGATTCCCAGGACAGAGTACTACCTGGGTGGAGTCTGAATATCTGTATCAGATGAGGAGAAGGACCTGGGAGTGATGATCACTAGTGACCTGAAGCACTCGATGCAGTGCAAGAAAGCAGCAGCAAAGGCAAACAAGATGATGGGATGCATATCTAGTGGATCAATAGTTGGAGAGAGGAGGTTATACTGCCCTTGTGTACAGGTCCCTGGTAAGGCCTCATCAAGACTATGGGGTTCAGTACTGGTGCCCACACCTCAAAAAGGACATTGACCTGTTGGTGAAGGTTCAGAGGAGAGCTACACAGATGATAGCTGTTCAGCAGGATAAGTCATATGAGGAGAGGTTGAGGGCACTGAATGTTTAGGATGGAAGTCAGGAAGCACTTCTTCACAGAGAGGGTGGTGGACACTTGGAATGTGCTGCTGAAAGAGGTGATGTCATTGAAGTCAGTTGGCAGCTTCAGGAGAGGCTGGGATTGGCATGGGGAAAGTAAGGATCATGGGTAGGGAGGATGGCAGGTGTGGGGAGGGACAGTAGCTCAAACTGTGTACTCTGCAATACAAGTAGACTAGATAGTTCAAATAGCCTTCTTCGGCTGGCTTCTTTGTATGTTCATATGTAACTATGAACCTGACTTTTGGTTTCATTCTTCTTATCCTAGGACGTTGAGTACACAAAGTACTAAGTGACACAGTGGCAAACGCATATCTACTCCGGGATTTGAAGCAAATATTTCCACTTTACCAGATGTATAGTCTGGAATTGTTTGACAGACTTGTGTGCCATTTTGCACCAAAGTTCTTTCACTTTTTCTACCACTCCATGTATGCAAGGTACTGACAATGCTGAATCTGTGGTACCACAGACTGTTTCATACTAAGAACTTTCCCGAGCTGGTCACATGAAGGCTTGTACTGGGGCAGGCACTTCATCAGACAAGCATGACCAGTATTTAGATTTATTTGAGACAACTGAATTTAAGTTTGAAATGCTCACAGTTACAGTACTAGCGATCGCTATTCTCAAAAAAGAACAGTAAATGATGTTCACATTACATTTGGTTATAGATATGATAATGACTGAATAACGGTGGTCAACCACAGACGTATTCACCTGAAGAAGTTGCCATGAGAACCAATTAAACATCGGGAGTGCAGCTCCAGAGGTTGCAGTTCAAATGGCAACCTCGAGAGGTGAATCCATCCATGGTTGACCGCCAATACTCAGGCATCATGTTTTATGTTGTATGGAAAAACTAGGCACTGTGGGAAAAAAGAAAATGTTTTTTACAATGTGTGTTTGTTCTGCTAGACTACGCCATCCTGGTTTGAGTGTTTAGCAACTGAGGTGCACACAGAATATAAATCATTCATTTCCATGCTTTTGAGTAACAGACTATAATGTATGGGGACATTACAACATTGGTATGCCACTGAAATTACATCACTCTGTTGTGACTGATGGATGGCATTTGTAATAGTAATAGCAAGTCACAATTCATATTTCATTTCACCCATTTGATTGTAATCAAGCTTTTACCTTTTCTCTAAACATCTCCTTGCTGGTCTACACTACAGTGAAAATGTGGACTGGGAGTTAGCAACATTACATCAGGGGGAACCACTGTACCATGTAGCTTATCCCAAGGCAAGCCATGAAAAGGAGGATGTTGTAAAGCCAGTTAAAACTTCACCCACATTTGGTAATTCAGCTAACTATAATTTGCTCCTACTATGGTCCAGGAATATGTTTACATCAAGCTGTGCATAGAGATCTAGTTCTTGCGTGAGATATGTTCACGCAATGTTGTTCTTGTAGTAAAGGATCAAGGACCTGCTTGGTGGGATGCTCTCCTCACTAAGTGATGATGGCGGATGTTTACTTGTGTTACCCTTAGGTAGTAATAGAGACTGAGGCCAGGATATTCAGTCAGCACCAGGTTGGGGTGCAAGTCTGGGCGCAGCACAACTGGGATGTGCCAGGGCATGACCTGGGCAATATTCAATGATGCTGTGCCATGGCTCAGCACCATTGAATATGGCATAATGGCCGCCAGCATTGCGCATGGTGCAGTGGCACTGCAGCAGTGCAAGTGGCACTGCACCAGCACAAGTGGCAAGTGAGGAGCAGGGGGATGTGCCAGCACAAGTAGAGTTGCACTAGGTGCCCTATCGCAGGCTATATATCCGTAGATATATCCCTGGTGGTCCAGTGGACCATATCCAGCCAGATCGCAGACTTAATAAATATAATGTCATCCCTGGTGGTCCAGTGGACCGAATCCTGCCTGATCTCGGGCCCATATTAATGAAATATATCCCTGGTGGTCCAGTGGACTGAATCCTGCCCGATCACGGGCACATAATATTGAAATATATCCCTGGTGGTCCAGTGGACCTGTGCCCAAGCCCAATTGTGGGCTTAGTAATTGAAAACATCCTGGTGGTCCAGTGGTACCCTCCCTCCCCACCCGCCCACTGAGCCCCACCACCCCTCCCCCTCCCAGTCAGTGGCGGGTGGCATCTCCCCACCCATAAGCCGCCTGGCCACCCGCTGACTGACAGCGTGAAAGTACAACTGTATGCCCATTGGTCTAGCTAGGCAATGAGCATGTTCGTGCTGTACTACAGCCCCAATATGTGAATGGATCCATTCACATGTTGGACACTGCTAATTAGTACGGTCTGCATCTCTATTGCCCGCGCTGTGGACCAATGAGCATCAACTGTACTATGTTGCTGTCAGTCGATTAGACAACGAACAGCTTACGGGTGGGAAGCTGGCGCCGCCGGCTGACCGGGGAAGTGGGTGGTGGGGCTAGTGAGTGAGAGGCCCGCTGGACCACCGAATATGTTCAGTGTAAGCCCGCGATCGAGCTGGGCGTGGGTCCACTGGACCGCAAGATATTCATTATTATGGTAATTAAAACGATTTCGTCCAGTGAACCAAACTCTCATTGTATGGGCCCATGTCGAGCATGATTGATCACTGGACCTCAAAAGGTAATATTATGGCCCGCGATCGGGTCGAAAGCGATGCCTGGCCTGCGGCTCTGGGCGAAATGGCCACCCACAGCTTGCGGCTGCTGTTTTGCACCCTGCAATGCGGCAGCTCACCTGTGAGTGGCAGACCTTGCTCCAGTTTTTTTGGGGCAGATCTCTGAGCCCCTCCCGTGCGGCGCAAGGCAGGTGTGTGCCTGCATATGCACCGCACATCCCAGGCTGAATATCAGGATGTGCCGCATATGCTTGGGCATGCCCCCCCCAACTTGCACCGCATACATTACTGGTGCACCCCAGCACATCGGGATTTCCACCGCGCAACATCCTGTTTTGAATATCGCCCCGGGGTGCATCAGTGGGTTGTGCATGGTGCACCTCTGTTGCGCCATGCGCAACCCCTTTGAATATCCCCGCCTGAGAGAATAACAAATAATGCTCAAGCAGGATGTGAAAGACAGTGGTGACTGTCCTATCAGTGGCTATGGCTTCTATACTATCTTGGACTTAATGTCTTTGCACATCTACTTCTTGGGGGACTGATGATCAAATGACAGTGATTCTGTGACTATGAGGATGAAGGTTAACAGCTGTATAGCAGTGCGTATACATAACTGTATGTTTGGTGATGGGACACAGAGTGCAATAATAATCGTCAAGTTGTGGATTATGGCGTGACTCCCATGGTGGCTGTGCTCTTATCATGCCATAACCCACACCTTGTTGTGTCTTATTGCTGGCCATTGGGTGAAATGTGGCACGAGACGCAGTCGAGTGCAATATTGTACCCTATGTTCAGAACAACCACCAGGTAATCTTATTCATGGGAATGCCTTATTTAAATTATAAGTATTCCTAAACTCACTTCAGTGAGCGGCTTTTGATTTATACAATAGTGGTGGGAGCTATTTCAGTGTGATAAATCCTGTTATTTTCACCGGAGTGTGGTGAATACAGCCAATTGACATTTATCACACTCTGCTTACCTGCCTGAGTTTCATACCAGAAAAGAAACCAAGCAAAGAGAAAAGCCTTCCACATCCAGTAATACATCAACCACCAAGGAATAAATCCTGCTTCATTGAAAAGGACAAGACAGTGTTTTCGCTTATTCTAGCATAATTTTTTGGTTTTTTCCAGTATCTTCTTTGTGTACTCCACAATACAAAGTGAAATAAAAAAATAAAAACAAAAGATCTGGAAACCACTTTTGTATAAATCACACACATGATGTGAAGTTGTGTCGTATGGTAAATATTTTCACTCCTGCTTCGCCACTCATGAATATCCAGATGAAAGTCTGCAGAAGAAAAAATATTTTCCATATCACACAACTGCACATCATGTATCCCCTATAAATATATATATATACTCTATAGTACTCTTATATATCAGTGTGACAGTCAATACATGACATATAAATAGGGTTTCCGGTTTTCGGTTTTAACCGATAAAACCCCACCGACGTGTTTTTCATCATTTTGGTTTATACGTTCCCACATCTGAATCTCGTCATACATATCTTGTCTTACCATAACAACACTCAGTTAGAGATACTCATTTAATAAAACAAGTTAATCCAGTCTGCCCATTATGTTAATTCTATGAACCTGCATCTGCATGCTTCATTCTCATTACAGCATCTCTCAGTTACCACTACACATCGTAGAAAACATTCTAATGTAGCTGCAATCAAGTACCTCGGATACTGCCCCTCTCATACTTCGATTGAAATGCCATTCCTTCATTATACAGATCAATCAATTAGATCAATTAGATCTGATTACATTAATAGAAGTGCACGTTGTCAGTACTTGATCTACCTTATTTAGTTCAGTTGTGTAGTTGTGCAGTTAGCATGACAGATTCACTTACCTCTGGTGCTTACAATCATTTTCTGAATTTTATTACGGGTGCTCCAGATTCGAATTAAAAATGCCTAGAAGATCAAAAATGGCAGAGCAGTATGCAGCTGAACATAAAGATTTTATGGTCGCGTTTCTCCATAGCAAGCGGACCCTAATTTGCAAGTTCTGCAGAGTTATGGTGCCACTTGTCCCCGGTGAAACTGCGAGTCAGCTCGCTGCGCATGTGCATTCTAAAACTCACATTAAGCAGAAGCAGTCCCTGGATAATGATGATCATTGTTTAAGCCAAATTTCACTTACTGAAACCATCACTAGGTTCAAGCGAAAAAGAGAGGACAAACGGGACATCGCTCATGAGTTTACCAGAGCAATGATACAGTCGGGTGTCAGCCTACATCAAACGAACAGTCCTCTTGGAGATCTTTTTAGAAAACGGGCACCTGCTGCATGAACTATGCCTAAATCTGGCCAAATGTATGAGAAATATCTTCCTGAGGTCTTCGATGCAGACATGGAGCACATTCTTGATTTGCTCAATGGCACACAGATTTCAGTGACAATTGATGAAATGCCTGAGATGCACGGTGACCCAGCAGTGGCTGTTATGTTTACTTTTGCTGACAGATTAAAGGGTTGGGGTCAGCGTACCATTATGGCAGACCTCGAGGTAATTGAGTGTTGTAACGGAGTGTCAATTGCAGCATTAACACAAAAGGTTCTGGATATCTATGGGAAGAACTGGGAGGATGTTGTATGCATATGCAGTGACAGTGCCAGCTATATGAAAAAATTGTATGATGATTTACAGAGAGCTCACCCGCAGTTCAAGGCATTCCCTGTTCGAGATCCGTATCACCTGCTGGATGGTGTACTGAAGGCAGCAATCTCATTATCAAACATCATGAAAAAGGTAGTTGACTTTATTTTGCACTCTGGAGTACTATTTAAATATGCACGGGAGCTTAAAAGAAAATACTTTGCAGTGTGCTCATGCCTGGGGTAAAACAAAAGGTGATCCCCAGCGTTACACATAGCTGGTGGTATTCTGTGATAGAGGCTATAGAAAGCTTGCTTGCCATGTGGAGACCGTTACCCTATTTATATTAAGTACATATGCTGAAAGGAAGAAATGTGATGAAATTAGAAAGCATGTAGACAATGACATCAAAAAGAACACTGTGTATTGCGTTTTAAACTTTCTTACAGAGAATATGAGACCTCTGATTGATATTATGAAAAAAACTGGAGTCTGAAGACACACAAGTCCATCAAGTATTTAATATAGTTGGAGTGAGCATTAAAATTCTGTTAGAGAGCAAAATTGATGGAGGCAGCTCTGAGTATGGACCTGCTGCAAGTGCACTTCTTGGATGTCTGCCGCTGGAAAGCCAGCAAGTACTGGAAGAGAGCTTTAAAAATTTTCTACACAGCTATGTATGACAAATGGCAGGCTGTAATGGCCAGAAATATCTCAAATCCAACAATGAGATTTAAATTAAATGAATCCTCTCTGTGGTACTCAGTTGAAGTGTTTGATCCATTTAGAAAAATCAAATTCTCTTCTAACTTTGAAAATTATGTATTTATTTTTGATACTTTTAACAAACATGATACTGAATTACTATGTGTACAGTTTGATGAGTGCTTTGCAGAACAATTGCCAACTAACATTGAATTAGAAGTGCACACATTTTGGAGGGGTAAAATGAAGCAATGGCCAGAACTGAGTGAATGTGTTCTGTCAATTCTTGCACTGCCTGCCTCTAGTGCTAATGTAAAGAGGGCCTTTTCAGAGATCAGGGCATTTACAGCCAGGAAACAGAGAGGGAAAATGTCAAAATAAGCACTGAAAATGCATTGCATGATTTATTATAATAAATTTAGCATTTAAAGTTATTACAGTATGTGTTAATAATAGGGTTATGTGCAATTCTAATTACTTTTGATATTTATTGAACATGAACATCAATGCACACTGTGCTTTTTAAAAAAAAAATTTATTACAATAAACACAGATAAATACTGAAATTTTATAATGATTTTTTGATTTACACCGGAATACACAATTTTGCTACTTGAAAAGGGAGCGAGAAGAGCTGAAAAATAAACACCTTTTTTCATGAGTAATAAACACCTAAAACCGGAAACCCTACATATAAACAAGTGCTTGATATTTATTCAAACAATCTGAATTCAAGGTGCAATGTGGTAGAGGTACTGCTGATAGCATAACATATAGCTTAGTGGTTAATGCCAATCGGAATAACACTCATCACTAGTGAAACAACACCAGTATGGGTCTTCCAATTGTCCAGGTTTCAGGAAGACCAGATTAGGAATAAAAAGCTGTAGCCAAGGGTTTGTAACTTCCATATTGACAAATTAACTGCTGCACCGTTGCTTTTAAAATCATAATTTCACATCTGCTGAGTGTTGTTTTGTTACAATCTTACCTGATATTAATTGTTGTTTATGGTTGGTAATTATGCTTTTCTGTCTTTTCCAGGGTGTGTTCGTGACATAAAATCAAGGGTTATCACCCTGTGACAGGAGCATCTATTGTACAGAGCAGCCAGTGTGTCGTATGCTGATGAGACAGTGCCAGAGCCACTGTCGTCAAAGTTCTCACATCAGGACAAGCACACACTAAAACATAAACACATGCCACATTTCCCATCATTGCAACAATAGGAGCAAAGTTTCTACATGAATCCAGTTGTGACATTACACATGTTATTATGTGGTCATCATTTTCTATATATCATGTGCATGACTGTTTTTTTTTTTGATCAAGTACCTTACTTAATTCCCGGTAAAGGGTGTCCACCACATGGCCCATGTCCAATTTTCTACTTGCTCAGCCCATCTAATTAACGATATACCACCTATCAGCACTTTGTCAAAACACCAACATATGAACCTTGAAATCTACCACCTACACCCTGCCGAACCATCTGTGCACTCATAATCTGTTTTCTTCCCCCTTCTCCCCATTCCCATCCCCCTTCACCGCCACCTCTTCTCTTTATCCTTTGACACCCCTCGTGCAACCCCTAACCATTCCTCTCCCCTTCCATCCCCCTCTCTCAATCCACTCTCCTGCCTTCCCATCATGCCAAGTTAACTATTCATACTGGTTTCCACCAAGCCTGCCATGCTGTTCACTCATCTAGTCTACTTTTAAATCATCTCCCTTGACTATCTCGATTGCCTACTCCTTTACTGATTTTTTTTTGACACAACAAATAGTGTTTTTTATTTTTTTTTTTTCTTTCTCTCTGGTTTCGGCTCGGATGAACCTTATCATACTCTGGTCTTGTCGGATGTGACCCGACAACAGGAACACAGCATCATGATGCTTCATTACTGGCAGATTTGTATCTATGGTTTTCTCCCATTTTTGACCCTATCCATGAAGTCATCAATGCAAAGGACTTATGTCCAGATCAATAGTGTGCTGATGCATGCAGCCATCAAGTTTCCACAACACCCTCCCCACCCAACTCCTGATGAACCGTTGCGCCTTGCTGCATATGCATCCACAGGCAGCAATGCTATGTGTGCGATCACTGCCCAGTAAACCCCTTCCCCCAGAGGAGGAGAGCATCTATTGGGGTGCTCAATCCTTCCTCCATCAGCCGACCGATGGTGACCATGGTCAGTTCCTGAACCCGGGTCACCGGCGTAGCGAGAAGTGTGGCATCAAGTACCTAAAACCTCAGCGCAAACTGGGATGGCTTAACCAGTGTTTCTTAAAGTCTACTTGGTGTTTACGTTCCACTTTATATTTGTGAATGGTTTTCTAAATATTTTTCCTGTTGCTTTCATTTGTTCGTTTATGACCTACACATTTAGATGTGGAACCACTGAAAAAAGAGTTTTTATAGCTCAAAGGTTTTGTAATCCAATAATTAAATAAAAAATTACTAAAATAATAATCCACTTAATTGGTATGTCAGAATCTACCAGAGCCATACGCATGATGCCTATCTTCATGTAGCCCATTTGATACAAGAAATTAAACCAGACACTTCTTTATGACTGTCTCCATCAGCTTACCCACGATGGACGTGACGATTACTGTTCTGTTGCTCATTTGTTCATCCTTGAGGATACTGTTGTGGATAGTAACAACGCAGGATGTCCTCCAATACTGAGGCATGCTTCATGAGTTCAGTGAGGCAATGTTCAGGTCAGCAAAGGTGTCTGCCAATATTTCTGCCAGTTTTTACATTACACTGTGGTGTGTGACATCTGGAACCTTGTTCAACCAGAGAGCCATGAAAGCCTCCAATACTCTGCAAACTTTGAGATCAACATCTTTCAACCCCCCAGCCCCTCCCCCCGTGTCAACACTCCCAACAAACTGTGGAGCACGACATCCTTTCTCCTTGTGAGATACATAGCATAACTATTTGTTTATTGAATCTGCATTTGAACAGATCTTTTAACATACTCCTCCCTTTCCTCCCACTGCCCAGATTTCTTGTACTTCTGAACACTGCTTTTTGTGTCCTCACATTTACTCTACCCATCTGACACTTTTTAGTATGGACTTGTCCAGCAATAGCACGTTCACTCTACCCCTTGTTTGTCATCCCTCTCCCAAACTCTCTTTACTTGTGCCTGCAATGAGGGTCCACCCTGCCCAGCACATTTGCATCGCTATATGAACCCTCAACTCCACCCCAGCCATCTACCGAGTCCAGCCAGGTCTCCTATCAATCTCTTTACCTGACTTGTCCTCTTTCACACATGGAGCTCACTCATTCTCAATGCCATACATACCCTATGCACTGGTCTCCCCATTTCACCCCTTCCCCACCCCTCCCCTCACCATAACCTCCACGTCCACCACCACAGCCGGACCCATTTTCTGCCAGTGTTTCCACTCCTACCCCATTCTGCTTAAACATTATGATTTGGTCTTTAGTGGACCTTTTCTCCCTGTAGTGTTCCAAGAACTCTTTTTCTCCCTGTTGGAACATTGCAATTGTACAAATATGGTACGGTGAGCAGGTTTTGAGGGTACTCATTCAGCTGTTACAGTATGCAAGTCAACCAATTACACCACCGTAACATTCTATTGCATCCTATACCCAAGAATGAACAAACAATATACCCAACAATGTTATGTACTGTTACAAGTGTGCACAGTTTTTGTTCAATTGTGTTACCTTTCATGATTTATTAGTACCACATTTCAGCCAATATGCACACTGCATAATATTAAATTCATATACATTTTCCAAATGTAGCAATTTTAATCCAAAAAATCTGCATTGATTGTTTCAAATTAAGTTTATTGGTAAATATAATATGTTATATAAAGAATGAGTTGAACGTGTAACATGTGTCCATTGCCATACTTTTTCCTGCATACAGTTTTAAAACCATACAGTACAATTCACAAGACTAATATTGCAGGTCAACAAGTGATTTGACATGAATTCATTGATGTACAAGTATGCTTTTAACAAAATGTCCCAATATACAGTGTTTTATTTCCAGTAAAATGTGACAAGATACTAAGTGGTTGACTGTGACTATTAGCATACCAGCTACTAAACATTGAAAATGCAGATCACTGCATGTTCATGTGATATAACAAACATATCTATTTGTTAATATAAAGCACCAGGTTAACTGACAAGGCTGAGATGTGAAATAGGTCAATACATGTTGGTGGCCAAATATTGAAAACATAAATAAAACTGTATTTGCCATATACGTCACCTACTTTCCATAACTCAGTACGAGTAAAACAAAGGACAAATAATAGTAAACAGCAACTGCATTGTCTGGTAACATAATACAGAGTACTGTACATTTCTGATTTACACTGAGGATACTTTTTACATATACAATTTCTATTTATATAATTGAAAGATTGCAAACAATGCAGTACCAAGGTGACATGTGGAACCACGTTCTGTGTGTTGTACAGCAACAAAATCTGTTCAGTTCAATTCCTCAAACTACATCACAACTAGTAACACACTGAGTATGACTATGACATCACTATTGATCTGCGAGAACCATTGTCAGTGACAGGTATAAGTTTCCATGGAAGCATCATGGACTAGTTCTTCATGGTTACTAGTGATCTACAATTTCATGCAGCTTGAGATGTAGCTTCACTACATCGCTACTCAGTCTTCGATAATTTCTAACTACGTGGGTGATTTGACACATTTTCGATGATGTTGTTAGAGAAGAAGAAAAGTATTTTTTTATGTTGCCTTCAGTAAGAGTTGATACTCACACATTAACACAATATTGCCATGTTGAACATCTGTCAGTTATCAAACATAACTGCAAAACAAACTAATAATTAAAGTTGCACCTGACTGTTTCTTAAAGATCATGTGCAAAGCCCTTTCGAGTCAAATCACAGAAATTCACAATAAAGATGAATTCCTTACCTCTGTCTAGTGTCTTTCTTTAGAAAGTGTATGTAATGTGTTTGATATGCATATTTTCATATAAAATGAATGATTTATAAAATGAATGCCCGCCCCTTACATTTGGGATCTCCTATCCCACTAGTCACTCCACCTACCACCTTGACATCATTGATGAGTGGCGTGGAATTTAATCTATTTGGCTGCAGATGTTGCTTCATGTCATCTTGTCTGTGGTCACACTTTGCAGTTTTACCCAGTCCAGCATGTCTTCTGAGTCTGATTCTGATATTGACAGCCTCCTTTACCAGCATGCAGTCATCCAACCATTCTCATTTGAGCTGCTGGTAAGCCACATACTGCACCGGAGGAGGAACAGTTGGGCAGCAGTGAGAGCAGTGAAGAGGAGCTAGGAACTGTTATGGAGCTCAATGAATGGCAATTGTTTTCCCATTTACTTTGTGGGTGATTAAAAACATGATTGCTGCCAGGAACATTGCTAAAACTGCCACTGCACACCTAGCAGCATTCCACATGAGACTGCCCTGCTAAGCTCCACAGTCGTGATTGTGGCCCCCCAAAAACTAGATCCATCAGAGACCACCAAATGCCTGTTATTTGTCCATCTGTGCAGCCTAACATATCTATTATAACTACTTCTGCCCATTCATTTTCACTCGTTGGTTACCAACAAGGTGTCCTTCCCAAAATCATTCCCATTCATGACCCTTCTCAAAACATGTCTTCTGATCATTCTGGACCAATACCAAGTTCCCCCTCTGATGATTTGGCTTGGACACAGTGCATCCATCTGTAGTTGTCCCCGGTGAATTCCATGCCCATTGTCATACAAAAGTAACACAGCACCTATCTTTGGTGGCTATTCATTGTAATGTTTTACTTACTGCCTCTTGGTGCCATCAGCAGCCTCCTTACTATGCATTCCCATTTCTCCTTTCACAGACAGCCTGCCAGACCACCATCACCTGTCAGAGAGCCTTGTGTTCCTTTTTTTTGGGGTGGAGTTGTTTAAAATGTTATCTGCATGAGCCCAGGAATGGAGCCAATGTGTCCTGGGGCAAGCAGTCTGTAGAACCTGGCTATGGTGGGGATAGCTACACAGGTATAACAGCCGCATACAGGCCATGCCAATCTAACTGGCTCTGCTGCTGATAGATGCTGTAACTCCAGATAATATTTTGTACTCCTAATTTACACACATAACATATTATGGTTGTCCTGCCAAGAGTTATGTGCTTACATTCCCAGGCAGCTATTATTATCCCCATGGAACCTGCTTTTCACCTCTGCTCTCTCACTTACATACTGCATCAGAGGGCATTCAGTGTGCCTCCCACTTTCTCTGAGTCCGGTGCTGTGTGGTATCTGGTTCAGTGCTGACATTTTGTCTGTGGGCTTTCTTGATGCCATCAATAGCAGCAATACCTATCTATATATATATATATATATATATATATATATATATCAACAACCACATGCACTGTGCAAGTTTACAATGCCAGACCTGGTGGTACTTCATGGAAGGAACGGACTGTGGACATACGGTTGTGCAGATGTGATCACTTGTCATGGTCACAATCCCATTCCTATCATTTGCAAGCCTAATCAAATTTAGACTCTGACACTGTAACCTCCTCAAACTACTATGCCATATCAAAAATGCATTGCTTTCCTCTGCTATGCACCAGTTCTGTCCATCCTGACAACCCTCATCTCATTACATCCCGGCTTTCACCTGCGCTATATATTCTACAAAATGAGGTGTGTGTCTGACCCATGGGAATAAACTTTGCACAGTCTGCTGATAAAACTGGTTCAGCGTGTGCCTGCTAACAGACCCTGGTCATGCAGACTCTATCTTGTGGATGTCACCCTTGACCTCACAGCGAATGGGTTGGTTATTGGGTCACGATATTCTACTTTATGGCATATGCCCTCCTGTTTGTTCTGTGTGTGTCAGTTAGCGTCATTTGCATATTACAGGCAAGGCAGCTATCAGTCAAGGATGCCATAATTTCTGGACCCATCAATGGTTGTACTGGTGAGATTTCCTAGGGCATATGTGATTGCACAAGGTGCACTGCGATGGCATGTCTGTGTGTGGCAACCATTTTATAGGTTCAACTTTCCAACTGATTCGGCATGCTGTGCTAGCCATTTGTTGCGTATAAATTACATATAATTCCATTACTAATGCCCACCCACCCAAACACCCCAAAGTACCACCCTTAGCATCTCTAAAGACGTCGCGCTTCTGTGAGCTTTCTGCTGATGCACAGAGGAACATTATTTACTGTCTGTACTATATTCCTGTCTGTTTCCCATTGTTATCCCCACAGAACTGGTGTAGTAGGTCTCTTTTCTCCTTCCTTACTGACTCATCTGACCTGGTCCTTATTCCCAGTTGTGCACTCCCTCTCACCAACTCAGATATCAACCCCCTGTATAGGACACCTCGGGTGCCTGTCAAGCATTTAGTTTTGACAGTTGTGTTTCTTCTTGTTGGACTCATTCTTGCAGTCCCTGTTGACCTTTATAGTGCCGGATGAGTCTGTGGCACTGCATTCAGGCACTCCTCTCACACTGGAGTCTTTTCTGTAATTCTCACCTGATTATGCTTTGTTTGAAAAATCCAACCCCTTCCCCGTCCCCCCGCCAAAATAACTAGTTGTACATCTAGACAACCATTGGAAAAATAAAACAGCACAGACTACACAGTATGCAATTATTTAATTTCTAGTGGTCCACCCAGCAACGTACTTCATTTGTGCCCCATTTCATTGTTGGCCTGGTCACTTCATCTGTGGGTGTAGCTCACGTCTATGGTCCATTACACCCCATACTGGTCCACTCTTTCTACCCTTGTGCTACCTTTCTTGTTCATTTCCTTTATTTATTTTCCACTGTGTACTGCAAAGCTAACCCCCCTCCCCAGTTTCGGTACACATCTACCAATTTGTAATTGTTATTTTTTTATTAGTTTCTTTAGTCTGTTGTCATTAGGCTTGTTGCCACCTGGCTTTGGCGGTGTTGCGGCTGGTGCTATTTGCTACATCATATGGATTCTGAAGCATTTTATATATACTCAGTTAGGCAACTGCCGGGTGACTCTCCCAAGAACTAGAAATAAAATGGCAATGTGGCATTCGCTGCCGGATGTCCATCGACCCCGTTCCCTTGCAACTGAATACAGAATGCAACGCAAGGGCGGCTATTGGAGAATCTTACTCTTGGCCTATTTTTCTCATCCCTTGATGCCACCCTGGCATTTGTCCAGGCAGATTGCTTTTGTGTTTTTGTATTGTCATTGCCATTTATTTCTGTCTGCGGGTGGTGTGAGGAGATAGCAGTTGCACTGGATGGGACCTTCCAATAAGCAGTTTTTACATATACTGCTACAATGCCTGCCCTGCAGTCTCCATAGCTGTAGCGGTCACCATGTCCCCTGCTTTGTCTACTTGACTTGGTACACAGTTTCCCCTTTCCTAATCACTGGATGCATATATTTCTTTGAGCTTACTACTGTGAGTTCACCTGAACCATATCATGCTGCTTTGCACCAAAGCCCTTGAATATAGGTGGGTGCAGGAATGGTCTGGAGAGATCCAAAAAGTGGGCAAGGAAGCCCTAACAAGAATGAATGGGGAATGCTTGCTCTGCTGCTACAACGTTTTTTCAGCCGGGTTTCTCTGTATCTGCAGTGATCTTGTGGTCATGCTGTTATCTCCCTGGGACAGGCCATGCTACTTTCAGTAAGAACAGGTGATTGTCTCAATGATGCTGTTTATTTGAAAGGCAGCCATGTGTCAATGAATGGTCAAAAAGCCACTATCGCTCCATGGACAAGAACCCTCTTTATAATGGCTATTTTTAGATTGTTGGGGTTGTGTGGTGGCCGCACAAGCGTAAAGGTTGAAAGCCACAACAGAAACAGAAGAGCTAGCTCAGTGTATGCAGGCAATGTGTTGAGAGCTTGGAAAACCTTATGTTCCATAGTGCAGTGGTGTTCTGACACCGATAAACCGAGCACGCTTGCTCTACACCTCCGATGGGTTTTCGGGTTGGTAGCTGGGAGGGGTGGGGGGCTCGTCTTATCTGCCGTATGCTTGTGGTCAGATTGCTGTCTACGTGGCACACGCCATGCTAGTTTCAGTAAGAACAGGCAATTCTACCAGTGCTCTGGTGAACATTTTGCATCAATGGAACAGGCTATAGTGCACATCTTCTGATCTTGGCATTCTACTAAATGTACGACTTTAAAATCTGTTTTTATCACATCTTCACTAGCTTGTCACTACACTCAAGTGGCAGTTCTCATTTACATGATCTGTCTTGAAACTGCCTTTTTAGAACAGTGATGCTGTTTAGTTGGAAGGAAGCAATGTGTGAAGCATAATGTTTACTCAGGAATGGTAACACAGGGCACATCACGCTTCCTTCACTAGTCAGACTCTAAAGTGATGTCACCGCTAGACCCGCCGCACTTGCAGGCAGGGGTGTAGCCAGAAATTTCCGTTTTGTGCACAATCTTCAACAGTTCCACCCCCCCATTAAAAAAGTACACATCCTTTCCAAATGGCACCCCCTTCCAAACAAGTCAGATTGCTGTCAGATGATTCCTCTAATCTCTAAAGAGGTCATACATGTATCTGTCTCCTAAACAACAGAAGTTTAAACAGAGACACTCCTCAGTGGCCTACACCAACCCAAATATTACAGATTAGAATGAAAATGTTAACAGAAAGGCTTATGGTTTGTGACAGGCACTCAACAAAACTGTACACAAATGTGTACAGTGAGTATGCCTGTCTACACTCATGCTTGCAGGGACAGCCTCTGCATGCGGGCTTTGGGAATCAAACAGAGAGTAGCAAAAAAGAAAACGTTGAAAAAAATACAGGCGCTAATAATATGCAACTTAAATAAATTGACACACAGACACTTTGGTTTACATACAACAGTTTATTAATGGAAAAAAATCCGTTGCACATGATCTTTAAAGATTGTAAACACAGTAAACAGTACAGTACCTATGTACGACTGCTTGTAATGGCATTATTTTTTAACCATTTTTAATCCAATGGGTGTTCAAGGAATGAATTGTACCATGTTCTCCATAACATAGTAACATAAGTAGGATGTGCTGATGATTATTTACATCCAAAAACTCATAAAAATTGCCAGTACTATTAACTGCTTAGGTTTGGTAATGTTTATTTTGCCATAGTTGCAGTACACACTTACTATATAACTGAAATGCAGTACTGCCGCTAACAAACAGGAAAATGAGCAGACCAAACACAGTACATTAGAGACTGGTTCTGCTCATGCAGCTTTGATTTTTAGAGACTAAAAGCAGAAGTTACCAGAAACCACTAGATCAAGTGTACATGGTACAATAGCATGTTTTTTTTTTGTTTGTTTTTAACTATTTTTGCACCCCATCCAGAGGAACTCTCTTCAGCATCCACCGATCCACTCTCTATCTCCCGCTGTGGCTCTGAGGGCTGTTCTCCTCACTCTGACTAATGAAACCCCCGGATCTGAACCCTCATGGGGAAGGGCCACCCTATCCTCCCAGGGTGCTCTATCTAGAAGGTAGAGTGTCAACCAGAGTGACTGGGATCGAAGACAGCGGAGAGCCCAGCATTGGGAGTGTGGAGCAGGAGGTTGTGCCTTCACCTATCCTCCGGGGGGGGTTCTGCTTACAGTTTCCACTGGAGCTCATCATGCCATGGCATCTGGACACAGAGTGCCAATGCCCACCACAGCTCTGCCCCTCACAATTGCATGGTGCCGCAATCCTGGCCATCCTCTGGCTACCACCAGAGACTGCTCCTGTGTGATGCATCCCCAAAGTCCTCCCCAGGAAGAGAGAGCAGTTCTCCAGACACTCAATCTATTCCCTCCCCTGCCAACCCCCAGAGGCCCAAGTCTGTTCCTGAACCCGGGTCGCTGGTGTGGCACAAGGTGTGGCATCCAGTGCCTCAACCCTCAGCACCACTGGGCCGGCGGTACAATAGCATGTTAAGCAGCAGCAGAGGTCACATCATTGGTTATGGGGATGGGGGTAGGGGGGTATGGTGGGGGATGTCCACAAGTCACCCTACATCAAGGTCTGGAAAATGTTAATGCATGTACCTGGTGCGTAATCAGGTAGCATGCAACCAAACTGAGTACAGAATAAATGTAAAAATGGAACAACCACACACTCATATGGTATGCAAGTATGGTCAATTACTGGACCAGTATTTGGAGGACTCAGTGCACAGAGGCTTGGCACATATTGGAACACCCCAGTAACCTAATGAGAAAACCAACATCACAGATGTATGACAACAAAACTTAAATGGTATGTTTATTACTTGCAACTATATGTTACCTGATGTCTGAAAGAACATTGTACCTATTATGACATATATTCAGGGACCCTGGTTTTCCATTTTTAACGGTAACACCGGTAACAATCACGGAATCTTGCTTGGTGTGCAGATTTTGAATTCTTGTACCGGTGCCTCACGGAAATTGCATGTCACTGCACAGAATCTCTAAGATTTCAGCATCTTTTTAAATTTTTTTATTTTCTTTTTCTATGTCCCCTTCTCACAGCATCAGTCTCCACTTTTCAGAGATCTCTAGGCTGGGTATCCCCTAGCTTCACCCTCAGGTAACGCTCAGGAGCTCCTGTGTGTCTGCCCCTATCCTGCCTGGGTTGTAACCCCTCCAGGTGGGAAGGGAGGGGACCCCAGGTCACCCCTCCACACTCCCTTAGTGTGTGTTGGGTTGTCCAGTGGGTCCCTCATGGAGCTTGGTTATGAAGTCTGGGGCACCCGGGTCCCTTCTGCCAGTGGCCGATGTGGGGTGATTGTTCCTGGTTTTCTGGTCTCTGTCCCTGAGGGCACCAGCACTAGAGGAGATCCAGGAGGTAGGTCACATAGAGACATGCCACCGTTCCAGATCCTGGCTAGCGTCATTCCTCCTGATCACTCCTGCAGCACCATTGCACCACCACCCATGGTCACACAGGTGGTGGTAGAAGCAGCAGGACCTGCAGCCCACCCTCCCCAGAGGAGGAAAGCAGTCCCCCTTGTGCTTGATCCTACTCCCCTGGCCAGATGTCCAGCAACCTGAGTTCACTTCCAACCCTGGGTCACTGGCATTGCAGGCAGTACTGCTACCGCAGTGCCAGCAGGCTGACCCAGATTTCAGCATCTTAAATGAATGCTGCTGTGCTTTGCATTCTTTTCTGTTTTGCTGCATATAGTCAGTAAGGAAATCACATGCACTGCTTTGTTGTAATCAGTCATTCAGTTTAACCACCCATGCTTCCCACCAACATCTCCATCACCTGAGGACTGCTTTCCTTCCTGAAACCACAGTTTTCACATAGTATGTGCCTAAGACTCTACAAGTATCAGCACACATGGGCAGGGCTGCTGGAAAATTGCAGGAAAAGTAATCTGAAATTTCAGAGATTTTTTGCAAAACATGCTGGCAAATTGCAGGATTTCTATAGATCCTGAGTGCTTCACAATAAATCCTTACTGTTTTCTACAGCATATATTAGCCAGCATAAACTACTAAATGAATACACTGACACTTGAATATGTTTTAAATATGAAAACAAATTCTGTTTCTAACATGAATCCTAAATGGATAAGATGTGTTGCCTCTTCCAAAATGTAAAAACATCTGCCTCATACAGTGTTAGATTCTATTTAGTGATCCACAGAAAATCAATATTAAATAAATCCAGAATAAACAAATGTTATCTGTTTCTGGATGTAAAATAATGAAGCCTGATCAAAAGCTATTTACAGTGCTGTCAACTATTCACCAGCTTTGGTGTAAGAAAAAATAAGCAGATGGAGTGGCAAATAGTTCAGTTTTAGTAAAATGTTGTAAAGTGTTTCATGCTCATAATTTGTACTGTAGGTACTGTGCACTATTATTAAAATCATATATTAAAACGTTACATATGGGTGTTATTATGGCTGTGGCAGTATAGCCTAGTGGTTAGAATAACAAACAATGATTGAACTAGGTACATCCAGCAGACTTGGGTTTGATTCCACAACTTCCACTTGCATAATGTGAGACTCCAAACAAGTCACTTAACCTCCCCAGTGCTTCTAGGTCACTACTGAAAATGCAGTTCTGCCTAGTGGGCCTTACCTGGTTTACAAAGAATATAAAAAAGAATAGCAATATATGTTTAGTACTACATCATAGAATAGTAGTCAGGGTACCATGTAATTTTTCTTGAGTTTTACCTGGGCTGCAATGATTTTGTATAGGTAAAGATAAATGTTCAACTACATTTTATGTTTTATAAGCTTGTTTTTAGATTTTAGTCAGGTTTTTGGTATTCTTTGCATATGAGCATCTAGGGTTGTAAATTGCTAAATGCAGGATCACTGTTACCAACTAGCTTATTCAAGTTTATAATCAGCAGGGCCATCCAAAATTCTCAGTTGTTTGAATGAAAACTAGTCTGAATGAAAGTATGTTCACAAGTAAAAAGCTGTCTTATTACTTATGAAAAGACTTCACAGTCAGCCCCCCATTTAGGCGAATTGTATCATTTGTACCTTTTCTCCCACCTGCTGTTTCAGTCTCTGTGACAACAAAAAGTTTTCTGATAGATTGCTTCAACATAAAGCAAATGTTAAGTATTTAAGTGTACTTATGTTTGACCAGTGGATTTTGAAAGCACATTTAATGACATACAGAAGGTAAGACCCCAGGGGCTGTATGATGCTGGTTGACAGATTGGTGCTCAAGTCACATCTGAGCTCAGACATGAAAACTGGGAGACGCCCTTTTCATGGACACCAAGAAAAAAAAAGCATCCACATGTCTGGGAGATGCATACATCCATTTGAAGGTCCTCCACTAATCACTTCTGGATTTTTTAGGTGAAGATACTTTATTTCAAAGAAGCAAATTCAAGCATTTTTTGCTTCTCCTACCCCTGCCATCCACTCCTTCAGGCCTTACAAGGCCCCCTACCACCGCTGCTGAGTCCGACCACCATCCACTGCCCCTTACTGCTGTGCTAGCCGGTAACCCAAAGTAACCCTTCATTGAGTGGGTCCCTACCCCTGTGAGAGGCTACCAGGGTAGGAGAATTTCCCCAAAGAGCTTTCTGTGTATCCTGGGCATGTCAGGGGTCAGAACAGACACATGTCTGGGGCTTCCGGCTTATGGAGGGACCAGCAACCATCCTCGGTTGGCTTGGTGTTTTCCATTTTCTTGGAAGCGTGATAGGCCACATGATGTCAAGGCACAAGCCACGTTCGTCCATGCTCCCTCCCGCAGTGAGGGCTGATGTGTTGTTGTGCCTCTGGCCTCCACCAGGATCCAGAAAATGCTGAGCTATGAACCCACCCTCCCTCCCAGGAGAAGGTGAGTGGTCGTTGGACACTCAAACCTTGTACCAGCTGGCCCCCCAACACCCAAGTCTGTTCCCTAACCCTGGTCAGCGGCGTCCACAGGCAGAAATCCAGTTCAGGCAGTTAAATTATAGATAGGAAAAACAAAGGTAGTCCACCTTAGTGGTGGTGGTTCAGATTAATTCACATCTGAGTTCTAACAAGCCAAGAGACCAAGTAATTTATAGCGATGCATGTGGGGTGGGGTGTTGAAGAAAGGGATCATAGTACTGTCACTACTGCCATCACCCTGAGGGACATGGACTGCATTGTTGCTACTGCCATCACACCGAAGGGTGTGGGGCTGTAAGTGATTCTGCCATCACCACTGGTGGATGGGAAATCTAGTACTGCTGTCTTCATACATAAGGGATGGGGGCCACAGTGCTGCTGATTCTGTCACACCTGAGAGAGGAGGACATAGTGCTGTTGCTGCTGCCATCACACCAGAGGGATGGGGGGCTGTAGTGCTGTGAATTGCTGCCATGCTTGCGTGAGGGATGGAGACGTGAGTGCTGCTTCCATCACACTTAGAATCAGGACTGTAGTGCTGCTGCTGCCATCACATCTTGCACCTAAAATAACTTTAAATTGGTATAAGGATGGAAGGATGTGCAATAGTGGAGGTCAAAATTGCTAAAATGCATGTTAGCAGAGTTAAAAATTGTTAAATAAAGTACACAGAACCAAATACCGGTTAAACTGGATTTTGGCTTAGCAGACACCGGTGACAATACCGTATTTTACAATCTGCAGAATGGAATATGACCTTTTTCAATCCCGGTAAACCAGTGTCCCTGCATATATTATCTTCGTAATTGGTTGCCAGTGCATTTCAATATTCAATGCTCAAAAACTTTAAAAACTGTATAAACACCACAGTGCTGTCATTCAAGGGAAGTGAACATTATAGAAATGAAGACAGGAACAATGGTAATATCATCAAAAGTGCAACTGGGAATTGACTTGCCACATAACTAACTGTGAGAAATAAAAACATAGTAAATAAAAAGCAATGTTCAATCCCAGCAACGCAATGAATGTCAGGCATCCACTACAGTAGGTGGTGGTTTAAACCTCATATATTCCTCGGAGAGAAGGCTTGCTGGATGGATGACACCACACACGCTGGAAGCACTTTGCGATTCCATCTTCCAAGACGCTGCCATATCCAAGTCACAAATCAACGATAAGCAACATGATGATATGTCCAACAACAGAAAGTAAAGAAAAGCATGTGGTTAGAACACTGATGAAACCATCACTTTGAATATCACAAGAAGAATTTCAATTGTCCCTGTGAAACATCATTATCAGAAACATGTTTCCTTATGTATGTGGTTACTCATTATAATTATCATGCTATGGTGCACTGGATAACAGCACAGGTCTAGATTATAATTACCAGACAGCATGCATTCAACCACACCATTCCCAGACCCAGAACCACCCCCTTATTTTCCCTACGGGTCCCACCCCACCCACCTCTGTCATGGCCAGGATGAAGGAGCTCAGCATTTACCCAAACTGCGTAGCAAAATCCAGACTTCATTGGCGGGGGTGTGGGGGGCTGGCCAGAGTGCAGCTGGACCATCATAGAGCTTTCACACTTCTTTTTCCTCCAGTGCCACCATACCCACTGATGTAAAGACACTAGTGAGTGCCCTCCTAACCTGTACTGTACTACGGATGTCGCCAGAGGGCAGTCAGCAATCAGGTGGGCAAACATCCCTCCACCAAAAGAAGAGAACAGTCCTCTGAGTGCTGAATCCTCTCTCACCCCTGCTGACCCCTGACTGCCCGGTCTCATTCCAAATCAAAATTTACTTTGGCATAGCATGAGGAAAGGAGGGAGATTAGGAAGCAAAATTAAGAAACATCAAGAGCATAAACAAGATGCAGTGGAAAGACATCTTCTACTGTAGAAGGAGTTCTCCAAGAATGTGTAATGATACGTAATTTGTAGGGTGAAAGATGAGTGAATGTGACAAACTGATTCATTACATTGAGGTTGTGGATATAATGTATAGTCTGTAACAGGGGGTTGAACAAACTAGCACTACACATGGGATTCAGCATGCATGGGACAGGCATAAAGGAATCTAGGAGGTAGGGCAGCAGAAGGTATAGCCTCTGATAATTCAGTGACATGGTCAAAAATGAACTATAATATTATGATCCAACTGGCTGTGCTTGTCCGTCAATATCTGGCATCAATTGAAATGTTTCTATGTTTATATGCAAGGTAGTCAGTGAAAGATAAATGTTCAACATATTTTCTACACTTCAACAATTGAGGACACATGTGATAGCTACCACACCAGGAGGTGGGAAAGAGCACAGTGAATCAGCTGATACATGCATAGGATGGTATTCATGAAAAATCATAGTTGAAAAGTAGTGGTACAGGAGAATACCTGGCCATATTGACACTTAGAGACCACAAAAGAACATGGGCATTGATGCCAGGTTACATGGGCCTGGCAGTTCTTACATACCAACAAATACTATATCTCTTGACTTCAGTTACACTTGATATCCTTGGCATGCAAACATGACACTCCAGTCAGGCACCATACCCATAGACGACTACATTGTGTATAACAACATACATGAACACTATGAAGGGGGGTGGTTGATGTTGAGGAGCCTTGATAGGGTGCATTCCATGCTAACAGTGAACAGAAAAATACAAGACAAAAGAGAAACAAGAGCTAGAAGCAAACAACAGCCTACTCATTCAGTGGAATGCCATCATCAAATGGTCTGTCCAATTCAAGGTATTCATAGAATGAGACCTCCACAACACGGGGGTGAAGACAGTTGACATGGAGGATGTCTATCACTGTAATACAAGACATTTCTTCGTTCTCCATGACATCATCAACCACATTGGTCTCACAGCAGCAAACACATTCCAAGTCAGTTGGCATGGGTGAACAGTTCCCCACAGGTACACCTGTGAAAGACAAGAAAAAACAATATGAGAACCCAGCATTAAGAATCACCCAGCATCATCGATTCACATAGACAGTCATTTTTACTAATACAGTTATTGTCTCCCCCAACCCCCCCCCAAAAAAAAAGACGAATAAGTTTTGACTGGTGACACAGTAATATGGGTATAATTCTAGAAGCACACCTATGCATATCTCAGTTCACAACATCAGTCAAGTGAAGACGTGGCAAGGACACTGCACCCAATTCTCTATACACCAGTCCACAAAATGGAGGGTGTACCTGCACAGTTGGCCTCAAGTCTACAGTATGGACTAGGTAAGGGTGAAGATGCTTCCTCAAAGTCAATGCTCAAGATCATAAAAGCCACACAGTGCTATCGACTACACCACACCCAATCCAGCTCCCAGTAATATTAAAAGGAAATACCTGCACGACTATCAAGCACCTCTCCCCCCCCCAAGTTCCACATCATCATGTGCATTTCATTTACTATTAACAGGAGTGGAACTGAGGGTGGGGGGGTGGCCAATAGCCTTTCAGGCTTTTCTTTTATTATTTCTGATAGCGGGACTGGAGGAGGTGAGGGGAATGATATCACTGCAGTAATTTTTCTTGTATTATTACAGGTAGTGTGACTTGGGGAGTAGGAGGGGGTCATAGCACTCCAGGTCTTTCTTTTACTATTATTGGGTGCTGGTCTAGGGTGGTGGGGGGTGGCCATTAACCCTATGTGGCTTTTATTTTACTATTACCATGAGTGGAAAGGGGATGGGGAGAGGGGCCACCTCACAGAAGGGGAGAATGTGTTACACACAAAAAAAAGGCATTTACACAATATCAGGAATTTAATTGTCATGGCAAAACATTTTTTTGTCAGAGAAAGAAATATGTGAGGCATGAAAATGAGTGACATTACATGAATATTATAGTTTGTGCACAAAAGAAATATCTGTGAGACTACAATTATCAATTGATTTACTGACACCTGATGATGGTGCAGTTCTTTGCCAGCACAGCCTAACTCCCAATGAATACTGTTCACCTCCTATTTTTGATTTTGGTCTGGAAGCGTGAGGGAATAACATATGGAAATAGATAAATAATGTGTGTGTGCGCGTGTGTGTGTGTGTGTGTGTGTGTGTGTGTGTGTGTGTGTTAGGGGAGAGGAAGACAAAACAATCACCATTATCCTGGGTAAGGAGCTGGATAGGGTGAAGGGAATGGGAGCTGGGGCAAGATAGCCTTCAGCATAAGGTAGCATGATGTCAAGGCATAGGAGAAGCATCAGAACTGAAGAAGTAGAGGCAGGGAGGAGGATTAGAGGGGTCAAGATGACTAAGGGGTTGAGTAACGGAGGAAAGCCTCAGTGAGGGAGGAAGAAACCTAGTATCAGCAACACTGAGAAGGCAGATAACAGGTTTGCAGTGTTGGCAGAAACAGTGGAGGGGGAGGCGATGGATCTCCTGGATGGGGCAGGAGGGAATAGAGACAGGGACAGCCCAGGTGACAGCAGTTGAACAGAGAAAGGAATGAAGGGGAAGAGGGACACAGTTGGACTGGTGGACAGAGGGGACAGGGGTAATGGGGACAGGAATTACATGTACACCGGGGAAAGGCTACACCTGAGCCAGGAGTGGAAAGCGGTACTGAAGCAGAAGATAGAGGAATACATAGAAATAAATATGAATTTAAACTAGAAGGAGTGAGGGTGGCGAGTGGTCAGCTGGTAGACGAGGGTCTCAGATAGGGGAGGCCTGACAAGCTTACCCAACTAGTTAATGAGGATGGCAAAGAGGAGGGGACATGGGGGGAGAGGGAGAAATGAGGGAGAAGGGTTAGGAAGAGGAAGGAAGTGGGTTGGAGAGTGGTCTCACTGAACGTGAGGAGCATCGAAAACAATTCAGTTGAGTTCCAGCCCCTATTGGCAGAGGGGAGGGTGGACAGTGCAGCCATCACAGAAATGTGGGCCACCCAGTACCTGGATTGGGAGTTGATGGCCTGGGGTACAAGATATTCAGAGAAGATAGGTCCAAGGGGAGAGGGGTGGGGGGTTGGCAATCTATGTACGAGAGGGGATAAGGTGTGCAAGGGATGAGGCAGATGAGGTCAGGACAGAGGCCCTATGGATGCATTTTCAGGACTCAAAAGGCAGGACACTGAGGATGGGGGTAGTTTATAGATAACCAGCTCAACTGGAGGACCTGGACAGGGAGTTAGCTGAGCAAATCCAAAGGGTCTGCAGGAAGGGTAACACGGTGTTGGTGGGTTACTTCAATCTACCTGGGGTAGATTGGAGTACCCCAACCACCACAAGTGCAAGGGAGCAGGTCTTGTTACAGACATTTCAGGACAGCTTCTTGATGCAGTTGGTCCATGGGCCAACTCGGATAGGAAATACTCTGGACCTTGTACCATCCAATGGGGAGATGGTTAGATATCTGGGGGTTGAGGACTCACTGACGGGAAATGATCACTGCTTGGTGTGGTTCACACTCAACATGGGGAGGGAAGCTGGGGGTACAGGTATCAAGGCGATTGACTTTAGGCAGGCGGACTTTAAAAACATGGGAAAAATTCTGGCTGAGCACATGGAGGGGATTCAACAAGGCTGGGACACAAGTCAGGAGTGGGATGTCATAAAAAAGGGACTAGTGGAGGCTAAAGGAGCATGTACTAGAACACAGAGCAAGAAAGGGAGGGCAAGTAAGCCCAGTTGGATGACTCAGGAGGTCATGGAGGGGGTGAGGGTCAAGAGAGAGGCATTCCGGAGGTTCAAAAAGTCAGGAGAGGGGAGAAGACAAGGAGATGTATATGAAGAAACCAAGAGAAATCACCAAACTTGTCAGAACAGCCAAGGCTTCCAGGGAGCTGAGGCTGGCACAAGGTATTAAAAATGGAGAAAATGATTTCTTTAGATACATAAGGGAAAGAAGGAACAACAAGGACTAAACAGTGAAGGTAAAAAAAAGGATGGGGTGGGTGGAGAGAGGGGAGGTTCAGGCAGAGTCATTAAGTGAATACTTCTGTTCTGTATTCACACAAGAGAAAGTGGAGTAGGTATCACAGGGGAGAGGTGGGGTAGGCATGGGGTGACAGATGCAAGAATTACTGAGGACAGGGTGCTGGAAGGACTCAGGGCACTGAGGGTGGACAAGGCACCTGGGTCAGACCATATTCAGCCTATGGTACTCAAGGAGCTGGCTGTTGTTCTGGCAGGGCCACTGTCTAACCTGTTCCATACCTCCCTGGACACTGGATGTGTAACACAGGACTGGAGAATGGCCCATGTAGTGCCCATCCACAAAGGTGGTCTAAATGATGAACCAGGAAACTACAGGCCAGTGAGCCTCACATCAATCGTGGGGAAGATCATGGAGACAATCCTGAAAGAGAGGCTGGTGATCTTTTTGGAGGACAATGGACTCCAGGATGGGCATGAGCATGGGTTTGTCCTGCTAGACCAACCTCATTTAGTACTACGATTGGGTGACAAGGGTTCTAGACAAGGGCCATGCAGTGGATGTCATGTATTTGGATTTCAGCAAGGCCTTTTACTCTGTGCTGCATGGGAGACTGGGGGAAAGCTGGAAACTGTGGGAGGTGAAAGCAAAGACGGTGAAATGGAAAAAAAAATTGGCTAAGGGGTAGGTAGCAGAGGAAGGTAGTGGGAAGGCAACTCTCAGCACCGATGGCAGTGATGAGCGAGGTGCTACAGAGATTGGTGCTGGGATCAGTGCTGTTCGGGTTATTCATAGCTGATATCTCACATGGGATCCAAAGTGAGATAAGTCTGTTTGAAGACAACACCAAAATTGGGGGTGGTGGCTGATGACATTGAGGGATGGAATGGGCTACAAGACGACCTAAGTAAACTGCAGGAATGGTCAGAAACATGGCAGCTGGGGTTCAATACCAAGAAGTGCAAGGTTATGCACTTTGGAGCAAAGAACCAGGGGAAGGACTATAAGCTAGGAGGGGTACAGTTGGGTAGCACCATGGAAGAAAAGCACCTAGATGGACTTATAACAGGGAGCATGAACAACTCTGCTCAGTGTAGGAAGGCAGCAGCAAAGGCCAACAAGAAGCTGGGGTGCATAGTGAGGGTAATCTCCTCCAGAAGTAGAGAGGTAATCCTCCCCCTGTACAGGTCACTGGTCAGGAGACACCTGGAGTATTGCATGCAGTTCTGGTGCCTGTACCTGAAGAAGGATGTCAGATTGTTGGAGGGTGTGAAGCGTAGAGTGACAAAGATGATCCAGGGATCGGAGGACAAGCCCTACAAGGAAAGGCTGAGCCAGTTAGGTATGTATTCCTTGGAGGAGAGGAGAGGAGAGATAGGGGGGACATGATTGAGACCTTGAGACCTTTCAGTACTTGAAAGGGACAAACAAGACTCGAATAGAGTTGATCTTCCAATTAAGAAGAGTAAGGGACAAGAGAGGGCACAGTCTCAGACTGGAGGGGGGATTCAGAAGGGAGATAAGGAGACAGTTATTCATGGAAAGGGTGGTGGACTAGTGGAACACTCTACCACAGGAGGTGGTGGCCTGTAAGATGGTGGGTAGTTTCAAGATGGGATGGGACAGAGTGAGGGGGAGGTTAAATGTAAGGAGGGAAGAAGTGAGAGGGGCAGCTGTGAGATGAGGGGCCAGCTGCACAATTGAGCTGACTTGACAGACTGTGAGGCCTATTTCTGCTGGCATTTTCATATGCTTGTATGATCATATAAGTGCTTGTCTCTGTTAAATACAAATCAAGGCCTGTACTACCCATAGGAAGATTTTTTTTGAATACCCACACCAGTTACAGCATGTCGGTGACCTATGTCATCTACAATATTCAGCCTAACTACTTCTTAGTCCATTGTGCAGTGACAGCATCAATCGCATACCACATTTTGATATATTCATTATTTGGCTGACCGTTGGGTCAATCCAACATTTCACCATCTTATTTCACTCAGTTATGACATTACCATCAATTGTACAGCATGGCATAGCTAGGATCTGTCTGCTGACTCAGTCTTCTTGTCTCAGAAGCTGTACTCACTCTCTCAGTGACATGATGTAACATCTAACATAATCTTATCATCAGAAGCTGTATTCACTGTCCCAGTGACATGCTGTAACACCTAACTTAATATTATCATTGTGTTGAATCATAAAATTATCGCTGAATTACACTGTACATTAGCAAAACACATACGCGGTCTCAAGAAAACACCCCATGACAACTATCATGGTTTGCTGTTTATAGCAATAAAACATATTATAAGACACCAGTGTAGAGGGTACAGGTATAAAGATATAGTAGGCTGATATTCATAGCTAATAAAATGTGATGCTGACATGTCCCAACGTGCATCCTTAATAAACACAGATATGCATGCTTCTACAGCTGTTGCAACATTCTCCGGCTTCACATAATTCATTAAGGTACACCGTGATGGGGCCAGATGACTGAATCAGCAGAAGGGTCACTGTTATTGCAATTGAAGACATCACATGCTATTATAAGTCATGCAATGCACCATGTGACTGTCACTAAGAGGAGTCACTGAACTAAGTCACTGTAGTTCAGACAGGGTAACATCTATGCTGATGAGCAACTGATAAACCACTTTTACCTTGACTATACAAAACAGAATTAACATAAGCAGAGGGGCACTTGGCAGCAATATGTACATGCAACTGAATTTAATTACATCAAGGACAGAAACAATACATACTAATGACCTCAATGCAGCATAATGTGTCAGACTGTGAAGCTCAGACCAGGTCAGCGATGACATGTGGAGGCGTAGGTTCCACAATAAATATCACTTTTATAAAAAAAATTATGTAGTGACAAATACAACACACTGCAGAACAGGAACATGAACTGACGTATCTTGATTACCGCAGAATACAAACAGTCCAGGTTAATGGTGCAAAAACACATGGGGGGGTGGCAGCTTACAGAAAAAAAAAATGTGCACCCAAAATTTAATAGACTGCATAAACAGTAAAGTTGCCATTCACTTGAGCGATGACGCTGCGTGAATGGCTGCATGCACAATAAAACTCACCATGCATCAGCATCAAGGCTACAGCGCCCGCTAAGAAAGCAAGCTGTCTTGTGAGTATTTCCTCTTCCTTCTCAGAGGAATTGCCTCCAGCAGCCTCAGAGTTAATATCCACGACATCTGAGTCTGGCTTGTACATATACGGCTGAATTTGTAAACAAATACTGAAGTCCTCTGATAAATCGGACTCAGAATAAGCCATTTCTGTTTGGATTGCTGTCGCACAGAAAAGAGACCTGTTGTTTCGGTGACGTCATTGTGTCATGTGACACCGCTAACTCATTAGCAGAGAAACACAATGGAGTACAAAAGCCTAAGATGCAAAAATGATGATTTTCAACAGGTAAACTCTACTTATTGCTAAGATTTACAGTTAAGTTTCATTAATCTGAACAATGGTGACTTAAAAAATGCCAATTGTTCTTCGCAAAATCAGGAGCATATTTATGTTCCTGTGACAGGGTGACCACTGTCATAGTGGACACCCCTTGGATAAATTGAAACTCCTTCCCCAAGCAGTTTATATGTTTTGTATAATGTCCAACATGCTGGTTGGCTGGTTATAAATTAAGTGCTGAAGCTCTTATAATGCTTTCTGTGCATATTAACCTAAAAACAAAACTAAGAGGGCAGTTTTAATATAAAAATAACAAAAGTTTATGTTTGTTTTTTCTAGATGTCAGCAGCCCCCTTCTAAGATGTATTTTGTAGCAGACAGCATGAGGTAATATGATCCTGCAGGAGAGTTTAGGAGAGTGCAGAATGTTCTGACATCAGCTCTGACCTTTAACAATGTTGTAAACAAGTTATGTAATGTTCTCCAGGTGCCAAATAACTGTTCTCTGTGGTGGAACAGTGGCCCCTGGTGACTATTTTTTATGTTATGTCTGCTGTTCATCAAAAGGCTGGGGAAATTGTTTTTCCAACTTCTAGTGAGCTTATAAAAAGCCCTACCTCAGTGCTGAGATAGGATAGATAGGAGAGATAGATAAGAAGGTGAAAGTCCTCCTTATAGTGTGTGCTTTCACACTGTTTGATTCATGCTAGGCTGAAGAAAAGCCTTAGACACTGTTGAAGCTAAACAGTTGTCTGACTTACCATTTTGCTTGCTGTATATTTTACTTGATGAAAATAAAAAGATAAATGCAACCATGCATTTTTTTATGCACCTTACTTGTGGTCTGCCTGAAAGTGTGTTATCATAAACCCACACCCGGTGACATATGGTGTGAGAAGTGGGATCTGACTGGACATCTGAGAAAACAGGAGGAGTCCAGTCAGTAGGTTCCAGACCTGGTACCGAGGATACATGGCAGAGGTGCATGGTGCCAGGTGAGATGTGGACAGCACCTGATGGAGATGGTGACCTGGGCGAGGCACCATGGATGGGACGAGACAGACCTGCTGGCCAAATGGAGACCCTGATATGGCTTCTTCAATGGATGAGTGGGAGATGGCTGAAGGCTGATCGATGCCAGAGAGAGGCAAAGCGCAGATGCCAGGAGCTACTAGAGAGGTCCCACTCAGATGATGTCAAGGAAGAATCAGTGGAGCAGGATCCATGGGCTCAGGAGGAGGAGGATCCCTGATGGAGCATTTACAACTAACATTTGTGGAAATCCCACTGTTGCTCATTTTCCTGGGCTGCTATTTGGTGGAGGTCGGTGCACAGGTAAGACTTTGGCTGGCAATGTATTACTGGAGCAGAAGACTCCAAGCAACATGAAAGGAGACATTTTGGCTGAAGGGACTTTTGCATGTTACATACCTCCTCCTATGAAAAATGATTGTTATCCTGATGTTGACTGGGGAAAATTGCAGGTGGGAGATTCTGAAGTAACCCAGTTAAGGGAGTATGTAAAAATCAAGGATGGTTAATGGTGGTGTGGGGTACAGGTTATGGTGCCATGAACTCAGGAAGGAAGTTCTATATCATATGAGGTACAACCCCCAGATGAAGCAAGTGGAAGGCCAGGTAGTGGTGCCCATGGCATATAGGAAAAAGGTGATGGAGTATATGTACTCCAGTCACTCAGGGCATGTGAGCCATGGGAAGGTTTTGGCTAGACTAACCCCATCTTACTATTGGTCAGACATGTATAGGCATGTGGCAGCATACTATAAGACCTGTTATAGGGGCAGACAGATTGTGACCCCAGATAATGATGTGTGAGGAGTAACCCAGAGAGTGAAAAGCAAGAGATGCCACCCTTGGAGGAAGGGAAGACTCCCACATAGAACAGGAGGGACAAGGCGGTGGTCAACACCACTAGAAGTGTACACGATTTGATACGTAAACCCAGAGGTTAGGCATACAGCATGGTATGTCACTAGCCTACCTTTAAATGTCTAAGTGAGGACAGAGCAAGGTAGTTCCCCCCATGAAGGCAGTTCTACTGGGTGCTGGATTGTCCAGCCGTTGAAATGTATCTGGTCAGGGAAAGTCAGTAGAAGGCATAAAACTGCCGTTAGTAGTTCTTTCTCCTTGTGTATGTAATGTTTGTAGCTTACTAATGTAGTAAACTTGTAAAATGCCTCATAGAGTATTTGTATTGCTATGAATACGATACTTAACAAATGTTTTTTTCTTTTAAAGGGACCCTGACACAGAGCTTCCGGTAAGGGTGGGCAGAAACTCCACACCCTTCCAGAGCATTAGCTGAGATTTGGACAACCGTATGCAGTAGCTTCCTGGTCCCAAGGAGCCCCCACCCCAGGAGCGATCCCATGGTCTGACTCCCCAGTGGATCAATTGTATACCCATACTCAGGCACATGCCCCCATGACTCCCTGTTCCCTGATCCACCCCACTGGGTATAGGATAGCAGGGCCCTTACCTGGCTCCAAGGAAGTCTGGACAGGATGCAGGTCTCTGTCTCCACTTGGTACAGCTCAGCAGCTTTGGTATGCAGACATGGCCTACCGGCTCACACTCTCAGTAATTTCTTTCACACAAAGGCTACTCTGAAACAGTCTCTGGATAGGGTGAACCCAAGGAAAAGTTTAATGGGATTTCTCTAACTGAACCCTGGAGAGGATTCATAGGAAGTTGGCCTTGCTAAGCCTCCTGCTTTCTCTCACCAGCAGCAGGTCTGAACACCTCTGGGTCCTCCTCAGACTGCCCCCCAGCTCCTCAATAGGTAAGCAAACTCTTTCCTTCCATTCAGTGTCTTTTTGGACAGGCAGGGTTGTCCATCAGTCCTTCTGCCCTGTTCTGTCCTCTGATTGGCTCAATAAAACTGCCAATCCATTTGAAGAGTGTCCTTAATGCATCATCTCCCTCACAATCTTCTGGTGTTCTCAGCTGCTGAGAGGTGAAGGTGGGGCAGCTACTATGTAAGGGGGCTAGCTGTGCAATCGAGCAGACTTGATAGACCGCAAGGTCTTTTTCTGCTGGCAGATTCGTATGTTCATATCCCTGACCTCCAATTGGCTGGTGTTGAGGTCAAGGGTCAACAAGATGGTGGGTGTCCGTTCAGTAAAACAATGGCTGTAGTTTAAAGTTACCTTTATGGGCAACCACCAGACTTTTTATTTAGACTGTGCCATGGTCTGATAGGCACACCTCTATGTAACTGTCCAGTGGTGGTGTGTTGACATTTGGGACTTTGTGATCTCAGTCAGGAGCTCCAATTTCTGCTATCCCATTCTGTGCAGGAAGTCTCTGTGCGGCTGATGGCCACTAATTTCTTAAAGGCACAGAACACCAAAGTTGCAAAGTCCAGTTTTACTTCCCCCCCACTAGTGTCTCCATGCCCCCTGATGCCCACTGGTGTCCCTGGGGTCGAGCATACTACAGGAAATGCTGCAGCTGGCTGCTGATGCATCTTTAAAGTCCCAGTGCTGGCCAACATTCCAGCTGCCTTCAGCTTGCACATTTGAGCAGGTGGCTGCTTGAATGTGCACATATTGACTGTGCAACTGTGCAGTGATTATTTGGTCCCCTTTTTGTCTGCAGTTCTGCAGCTGGAGAGAGCAGAAAAACAGCTAGCAATGTTCTGGTGTGGCACAACAGCTTCCAGGTAAGTCCCCTCCCAAGGAGGGAGTTACACTCTTCCCAAGGTCATGAACTGTCATCCGAGCACTACCACAAGTTCCATCAAGTGCATATCTGAAAGACATAAACCAGACAACAACAGCTAACAGTTCTGTCTAGACAAATGCTTCCTGGATAGGCTAGTTTTAAACACCAAGTAATGCAACAATATCAACAGCATTAACAATAGTTCCATCGACATTTCTACATAGACAATTGGCTCCTGTCTGACCAACATGCCCCAGCACTCTGCATCCCCACATTACACCTCAGGGCTATTAAACACAATAAGGAGCAGGGATTGGGGAATGACATAGATTCCTTGGTGCACCTTATAAAGAGGTTGGTCAGTGCGGGCACTAGGAATGTCATAACTGAGCTTCAAAAGAGGTTTGATAAGCCTTTCTGAACATCACAATGGGACTTTGTCTGGCCCCTGGGCAACTGAAGATGGGCATCTCTCTTCTCTGGGTGGTAAATGAGGTTCATCAGAATGAGCAGGTTCAAGTACAAGGTCTGGCTGTTGGTCAGATTCTATAGGATATTCCAGATGTTCTAATTCAGGTGTGGATTCAAAAGGCTCTGCATCCAGGTTTAATTGTGTGGGTGGAGTATTGGGCATCTACCACTCATTGGAAGCTTTTAACAGATGGGGAATGTCCACAGTGGAATAATATCTGACCAGGTCATCTTCTTTAACCAGAAGAGTCTATTGCATTGGATGCTGGTTCCAATGAGGGCCATTCAGGGGCCCTGGGTGGACAGTTACATAGATTGGGGACAGACTGACTAGTTTTGCTTTTGTGTCCATTAAAACCCCTGGCCTTATTCTCTGTGAGAGAAATGAGTTATTTTCCAGATCTGACACATCTAATTGTCCAATGGGGAGCAAATGGTTGTTATTTAAATTCTTACTTCTCTGAGGCCCCCCTCATGAGCAAACTCTGCACACTGGCAAGTCCACTGGTTCTTCTGTAACCACATAGTTAGTGTTGCCCCACCAATCTGTAATGTTATGCTTTCCAGGTAACCCCAAGTTCCAAACCAAGACTCTGTCTCCAGAGAGTAACTCATGCACTCTAACACATTTGTTGTATCATATTTTATTTGCCAAATTTCTTTTGCTAGACAACTCTTTGGCCAGCCAGTAAGCATCATCAGACTGCTGTTTCAGTCTTTGAACATATTTGGTGAAAGTCACTAAATTGTCCCCATCAGAGGACACCCCAAATGCAAGGTCTACTGGGAGCCTGGCATCCCTTCTGAACATGAGCAGATATGGGGATAGCCCCGTGGCATCACTGCGAGTACAACTGTATGCACGGACGAGCATGCTCACTTGTTGACTACAATTTGATTTTTTGTTTGAGGGTCCAGTGTGCCCAACATATTTAACAGGTAACATTGAATCTTTCTGGCTGTGGGTCACACTGAGGGTGGTAGGGAGTGGTTCAGGACTTCCTAATTTCCCAAAGAAACAATTCTTTGATCAGTCAACATTCAAAATCCCGACCATGGTCAGAAAGGATTCTCTTTGGCAGTTCATAGTAAAAAAAAGTACTTTTAAACCAGAATGTTAGCTATGGTTGTGGCCTGTTGATCTTTTGCAGGAAAAGCTTGGGCATACTGGGAGTAATGATCTGTCACCACCAGGATGTTGGCAATGTTCCTTTTGTGTAGTTCCAAGGCCAAAAAGACAATGCAAACCAAGTCCATGTGGTCACTTATGATAATGTTCACCAAAGGGGCTGCTCAGGTGGGCAGCATATAGATACATAGATACATAGACAGTGTCGGCAGATAAGGGCCTATGGCCCACCCAGTCTGCCCATTTGAGCTTGTAAGTTCAGTTTATGTTTTCCTAGAAGTCTGTTGCCCCTTACCCCTGACCTCCAGAATTCCTTTATGTCTATCCCATGCATTCTTAAATCCGTAATTGTTTCAGCCCCACCACTTCCTCTGGTAGGTGTTCCACTTGTCCACCACCCGTTCTGTGAAGAAATTCTTCCTCATGTTTCCTGAATTGTCCTCCTCCAACTTCATCCCATGCCCCTAGTCCTGGAACATCTTTTTCGCTTAAAATAGTGTATTCCTGCACCCTGTTCCTCCTGTGAGATACTTGTATGTCTCTATCATATCCCTCTCTCCTCCTCTCCTCCAGGGAGTACATGTTCAGTTCCTTCAACCTGTCTTCATAGGACTTGCGATGCAATCCATGCACCATTTTTGTTGCCTCCTCTGAACCTTCTCCTACCTGTCTATGTCCTTATGTAGGTATGGTCTCCAGAACTGTACACTGTACTCCAGGTGGGGCCTCACTAGTGTCTTGTATAGTGGAATTATGACCTCCTTTTTCTGCTGGTGATGCCTGCCTATACATCCCAGCATCCTATTTGCTTTTTACCTGCTGCCTTGTCACACTGTTTCCCTACCTTGAGGTCATCAGAGATGATAACCCCAAGATCCCTTTCCTGCTTAGTGCATGCTATATCCTCACCCCCCCAACTGATATAGTGTGCCAGAGTTTTTGTGCCCCATATGCATTATCTTGCACTTCTTTGCATTGACTTTCAACTGCTAAACCCCTGACCATTCTTCAGGTTTCTGCAGGTCCCTTCTCATTCTGTCTACACCCTCTGGTGTGTCTACTGTGTTACAGAACTTTGTGTCATCAGCGAACAGTGAAATTCTGCCTTCTAGGTCCTGTGCAATGTCACTGATGAAGATGTTGAATAGGACCGTCCCAGCACTGGATCCTTGTGGTACCCCACTGGTCACTCTTCCCTCTGTGGAGTGACAGCCATTTACCACCACCCTCTGTGTCCTGCCACCCAGCCAGTTACCTACCCACCACACTACTGTCCTGCCCACACCCATATTCCCCAGTTTGTGTAATAGTCTTCTATGTGGCACAGTGTCAAAGGCCTTGCTAGAAGTCCAGATAGGCCATGTCCACTGCCCTCCCCTGATCCACCTCCCTAGTCATCCAGTCAAATTCAACGAGGTTGGTCTGACATGACCTCCCCCTGGTGAAACCATGCTGCCTTGGGTCCTGTAGTCCATTGACAACCAGATGTTCCACCAATCTCTCCTTCAGTAGTGCTTCCATGATCTTCCCCACTACCGAGGTGAGGCTGACTGGTCTGTAGTTCCCTGCTTCCTCTTTGTTCTCACTTTTGTATAAGGGGACTACATCTGCTGTCCTCCAGTCTTTGGGTACCTCCCCTGTTTCCAGTGATCGGCTAAACAGGATAGCCAGAGGTTCAGCCACCACCTCTCTTAGTTCTTTAAGGACCCTGGGGTGCACTCCATCTGGCCCCATTGCTTTATCAACTCTCATTACTTCCAGTTCCTTCAGGACCCTTTCTCGTGTAAAGGGACTTGTGTCCATTTCTGCACCATTCTCACCCCTTGTACTCCTTCAGACCCATTACCCTCCTCTTCCTCAGTAAAGACTGAGCAGAAATACCTGTTCAATATGCCAGCTTTACTGTTGTCATCTTCCACGTGGCCCCCATCCTCCCCTTCAGTCTCACTCATCCCTCCCTTTGTCTTTTCTTTTTTTCACTTATGTACCTGTAAAAGGTTTTTTCCTTCTACCCACTGATTTTGCAATGTGTTCTTCTGTCTGAGCTTTGGCTTCCTTGCTGACCTCCCTGCCTCCTTTGCTTCTCCTGGGTACTTCCTATCCTTCTGCCTGTGTCTTTTGTATTGCCTGAATGCAATCTTTTGGCTTTCACTTTCTTTGCTACCTCTTTGGAAACCATAATGGTCTCCTTCTCTTTCCTTTTGCTAACCTGCTTAATGCATAATTCTGTTGTTCTTGTAATCCCCATTTTAAATACTGCCCACTGTTCCTCAACCCCTGATTCCTGTCCCATTCCCCTTAATGCCTCTTTTAAGTATATCCCCATTTTCCCAAAGTTTGCCCCCCTAAAATCCAGGATACATGTTTTTGTGTGGTTTGGTTCTGCTCTTTCTGTGATTTCAAACCACAATGACTGGTGGTCACTGTTCCCCAGGTGCTCCCCCACTGTTACGCCCATCACACTGTCCCTGTTTGTGAGCACAAGGTCCAGTATTGCCTTCTGCTGAGTTGGTTCCATGACCAGTTGCTTGAGGAAGGCACCCTGAAGGAAGTCCAAGATAAATCTGCTCCTAGTTGATGCTGCTGCTGGGATGCTCCAGTCCACGTCTGGAATATTGAAGTCTCCAACCAGTACTACCTCACCCTTGTCTGCCATCCTTTGGATGGCTAGCATCAGCTCCCTATCTGTTTCTTCCTCCTGGCTGGTGGTCTATAGGCCACACCTGTGCGGATGGCTGGCCCCATTTTCCTTTCCAGCTTAACCCACAGTATCTCTCCCCCATTTTGTTCCTCCTGGATCTCTGTGGCCCTTATGTCATTTTTCACATACAGTGCCACTCCTCCTCCCTTCCTGCCTGCTCTGTCTCTTCTGAATATGTTGTAGCCAGGTATGGCCATCTCCCAGTTGTGGTTATCATTACACCAGGTTTCAGCAATGGCCACAATGTCCAGGTCTGACTGCACCATGATAGCCTCCAGATCTTCCATCTTGTTGTTAAGGCTCCTGGCATTTGCACACATGGCTTTCCATGATTTCACCTCCCCTAGACTGTTTCGCTGTTCTACTCCAGCCCCTTCCTTGGTTGTCCTTTATCCCTGGTTCTCCTTGCTGTCTGCCCTTCTGCTGAATTTTGCCCCTTTTCTGCCTATCCACCTCTTGGGCACTAATCTCCATTTCTGCACACTGCTTTGGAGAGATAGCCACTCTTCTGGTTCACTGGTTCCACTGCTAGCTGTGGGGGGTGAGCAAGTAGGTACTCTCCTTGCTGGCCTGCCACCCCCCTTTGCTAGTTTAAATACTTGTCAATGTAGCATTTAAACTTATCATTGAGTGCTTGGATTCCCCTCCAAGATGGATGCAGGCCATCAGGCTTGAACAAACCTCCATCCCTCCAGGTGGGTCCCCAGTCACCAATGAATCCAAACCCTTCCTCACAGCACCAGTTCTTCAACCATGAGTTAAAGTTCCTGGTGCATGCACTCCTATGCGCTCCCTTGCCTCTCGCAGGTAGTACTTCTGAGAAAGTGACAGAAGTAGCTACTTGCTTGAGACCCCCTCCCCAATTTCCTAAACTCTTCCTGAACTTCCTTTGGCTCCCCATTTGCCAGGTCATTAGTACCTAGGTGGATAATGACATCCAGCTCACCCTCCCATCTTGCCTTCCCAGTGATCCCCAGGATCTTCCTTCCATCCCTCCATGCCGTGGCACCTGGTAGGCACCTCACCTCCCTGTCCTCCCCCTCCTGTGTTCCTAGCTGGATCCCTCTTATGATGGAGTCCCCCACCAGGATTCGCTTCCTCCTCCTCTGGGGTCCACTGCTTTCCCCGCTGAGGTCACCTCCTTAGCTAACCTCCACATCCGTTCCTTCCACTTCTCTGGGTACCTCTATTTGGTTGTTCCCGTTTGCCAGTGTGGCATATGAGTTCTTGAGTGGAATAGGATCTGGGATGTCTCTGCCTGACCGCTAACCCTCCCTGAGCCCACTGTCATCCAAGTGCTCCTCATTCTCAGCATCCTTTGAGGCAGTTGCATTGGACTGGGTGGTCTCTGGATAGGGGTGATGGTACTCCTGACCCAGTTTACTTCCGCTCTGATTCTGGCTACCTCATCCCACAGTCCAGAGAGATGCATGCAGATAGGGCAGCACCTCAGTGTCCAGAAGGTCTGCCTGAATATGGCTGCCCCACAGCCACTGCATTGCACCACTCCCCACATTATACTGCAATTATACTGCTGTTCCACTACTTGTCTGCTACTGAAGCTCTCCTAGTTCCCTTTTTATTAATTTACTGTCTTAAAAATCCTGCCACTGATCCTCAGATAATTTTCTTTAAAAAAAAAAAAGAAACCAATAAATAAATAAATGAGTCAAAACACTTGTGCTGAGGGTGGGCTTCTTCCCCCTTGTGCCCCTCCTACTTCACACCCCTTACTATACCCTGTGTTTAGCTCCTGTCAATCAGATTTAACAGGGCATATAATTAAGAGTTTGGGGAAAGGGGAGGGAGGGGGGCGAAAATTTGCAGCAATTAAAGACAGTACAGTGTCACTAAAAGCCCACAATCTAAGTTTAAAAGAAAAATAGCAATTACCAGTTACTCTAAAGCACTGAATTGAATATGTTTCCTTCCTTCCCCTTCTGGCTTCTTCTGAGAAAATAAAACTCTACTTGCTACCTCAACTCTGACTAAGCCCCACCTCCAGTTATCACGTAGCTGAGGTCAGAGGCCAGACAATTAACACCCTTCACCCAGCTACAGGGCAGTCAGACAAGCCAAGATAAAATTTGCAGCAATTAAAGACAGCACAGAATTACACCACCACTACGTTTTAAATTTTCAACAGCCTAAAAACAATTCTAAGTAAAGACAACAAAGAAAGTACAGTGTCACTAAAAGCCCACAATCTAAGTTTAAAAGAAAAATAGCAATTAACAGTTACTCTAAAGCACTGAATTGAATATATTTCCTTCCTTCCCCTTCTGGCTTCTTCTGAGAAAATAAAACTCTACTTGCTACCTCAACTCTGACTGCTGGATGCACCATATACACTGTTTATAATAGTTCTCCAACTTTGTACTCATCCAAGGCCAATAGAACCTCCTTCTAATTTGGTCCAATGTTGTGCCTATCCCCAAATGTCCCAACTCATCATGCAGGGCTTTAAGAACCATTTTTTCTGAACCTTACTGGCAGCAACAACTGTTTTAGACTTGGCCTCTCATTGCTCTGTGGTTCTCTGTAATTCATGCCATCATGCACTTTCAATTTGTTCAAATCTCTCTCAGTAGCAGGGAGGTGTCAAGATGATTCATTTTGACAAATTCTGGGTGTCTTCCTCATTGGAGGGGTTTGACAATATCCTAGATTGCAAGGCCCTCCATTTGGTTTTTGCTCCAGTCTTGAGGGCTCATTTGTGGCAAAGGAGTTTTGTTGAGGGATACAACATTGCAACAGGCAGTATGCAGTCTGACGAGCCGCCCAAGCTGTCCACTAGGTGAAGTGGTTTACTGAAGTTTTGTGATTCTTCTGGGTCATATCTTTTGCACAAAACTTGAACAGCTGTATCTGGGATTCAGATCCATGCTGCCCCTGGCACCCCTGGGTGGAGTCTTCTGGATAGCATATCAGCATCAATATTGTTTTTCTCCAGGTGATATTCCACACAGTAATCATAAGTCAAGAGAGCTGACAACCAGTGATGGCCTGCAGTGTCCAATTTTGGTGTTGTTTGCACATAGGTGAGTGGAATATTATCAATGTGAACTGTAGTGTGGGCCCCATACAAGTACTCATGGGACTGATCCACAATTGCCCATTTGATAGCTAAAACTCCAGCTTGTGTACTGGATAATTTTGTTCTGATGGTGACAAAGTGTGACTGGCATAGATGGTTGGTTGGAGTCCTTCTGGGTGTTTCTGATATAACACTGCTCCCAAACCACTGAAACAGACATCTGTGTGCAACTCATAGGCCTTGCTGGGGTTTGCATAGGCTAATATGGGATCATTGGCCAACTGTCTAATTATCTCTTCCCCCCCCAACTCTTTTTCTCACTCCTGCTGCCTCAGCATCATTTGGAGGTACCCAAGAGACTGTGTCTCTCACTCCCTGTCTGAACCCTTGCATTCCCAGGACATCTCCCCGAATGACTTTATAGGCCCAGCCACCCCGGATCACCCCCCAGGGTGGGTCCACCCTCCCTTGACAGCTGGTACCAGGATTAGAGGGACCTACCTTGTCGCCAGGACGGCTGTGGGGATTCCTAGGTGCACAGAGCTGACATGGGATGTGGGCATGCCTCAGGGGTCCTTGTCATCTCACCAGGCAGCTGGAGGGTTTTTCTGGTACTTGTTACACCCTCAATCCCCCCGGCCCCAACTCCCAGAGCTCGGACATGCAATGGCGTCAGGTCGCCTGCCGCAACTCTCGTCTCACTACATGTTGCCCCTACCATTTGCAGTACCTCAAGTCTCCACCAGGGGCCACTGCAGTAGGGGACAAGCCTGAATTCCACCCCAGAGAGAGGAGAGCCATCCTCCAGATGCTTGATCCTCTCTCTCTCTCCCCTGCAGACCCCCGGTGGCCCAGACTCATTCCTGAACCGGGGTCACCGGCATGGCGCGAGGTGTGGTGTCCAGCACCTTAACCCTCAGCACCACCGGGCCAGGCTAATATTCTCTTTTAACGCATTGCCTCCACAAGACCTCTCTGAAGTTGCACCGCTTGTCTCCTGTATACTGTTAACAGTGAATCCTGGGCCTTTCTAAGCAAAATCAAGCCATACTCAACATGCCACAAACAAATCCTAAAAGCTCAAGAACTATAGGTGCTAGACACAAAGTATGAGTGGCAAAGTTGTTCAGCACAAAATTACCTTTTCAACAGTGCTATGCAATGAAATATATATTATATTCTACTATATTATATATTAAAATATATACGTGACGTCTCCAGACGTTGCAAGGGCATACAGGAAGTCAGTAGCTGACTTCTGTAGGCGTCCTCGGGACACACCAGTGTATTTTACTGATGACTACAGGCATTTGCCAGGAGATAATGAGTCAATGCTTCATCACAATCTCTAGTCCATTTGGGGCCAAACAGTTTGTGTACTTTATAGTAAACTTTGGCATGAGTGGACTGTGGTGTGCGCTTGGCTTTTTGGTTGGCAAGGGGTACCCTTGTGTCAGGCCTACAGAGGCTTGACAATCTTGGTGTAATCTTTAATGAACTTTCAGTAATAGCCAAAAAGTCCCAAGAAACTTTGCATTTCCCTCAGCTGGGTGGATTTTGGCATGGTAGTGACTGCCTGAACATAGTTGGGATTGGTGCAAATATCATCTTGAGACACAATGTGACCCACATACTTGACTGAGGTTCTGAAGAACTGGCACTTGTCAGTGGACAACCTGAGGCCATACTCTTCCAGTCTGTTGAGCTTCATATTCTTCCAGGGTTTCCCAAACATGATAATGTCATCCAGGTGCACAAGGCATTCCAACAGGTTCCTGTCACCCACTGATCTCTCCGTCAGCCATTGGAATGTGGCAGGTGCCCCTGAGAACCCTTGTAGCATTTGGAGGAACTCATAGAACCATAGGGAGTAGATGAACAGAGTCTTTTCCCAATCTTGCTCAGCCGTGGAGATTAGATAGTAGCCAGATTTCAAATCCATCACACTAAACCATTGACTTCTGTTCAGGCAACCTAGGGCATCTTGGACTCATGGCATAGTATATTGGTCAGGTATTTTTTAGGATAACTACAATTGAGGACACATAGGGGCTCCTGGATTCTTGATTGATGCCTGCAGCCAGCATGTCCTGCAAGTGCTTTCAGACAAAATCTATGTCAGCTGGAGCCAGTCATCACAACCTTTCCCGAAAAGGTCTCTCATCCATGACCTGAATGTAGTGCTCCACACCCCAGGCACACCCAACATCCCATTACTTCATTACTTCAAAGAGAAAACTTCTGTTCACTGTGCCAATCTTTCCTGAATTCTGCTTGGCCACTCCACAGGCAAAGAAGGGTCTCCAAACTTGAACAGTGAAGGGTCTATCTGTCCTAGAGTGGGGTTCTCACTCTCTCTTTCATGACTGTACACCAAGAGAACACAACAGACCCAGGTGAGGGTCTTCCCTCTTTGAATGGTCACTGTTCATCATTTACATTCATCACAAGAACTGTTATTTGTCTGACAGAGGCATGGGCTTTAGCTGGCGGTATACTAGGTTTGACTGCGAACCCCTCTGGCAAATCGGCTTCCTCTGGGCCATCCAGCATTAGCAACTGATTAGGGCAGGTTCCCTTGAGGCGCACTACTCCCTTGACCACACACTGTGCTTTGGGGTGGGCAACACCATGTCACATCATTCCTGACACCACACAGTTCCTACCAATTCATCTTCAGGTGGTGCAGTGTGTTTGAAAATGATTTTCCGTGCTGGGCCTCAAACTCTTTGCACAACTGACTTAGGTGGGAGAACATATGTGCATTGGTTCCTACAATATTCAGGATCTTTTCAACATGTTTGTCCATGCATACACCAGGGCACATGTCTCCACAGTAGTAGGAGTTCATGCAGTGTTCACCAGGAAGGAAATCCAGAAATGAATCAGACCCACATGAGGGTATGAAGCTTCACTGACACCCCACATGTTCAAGCCTTCCAAAGGCTCCAACTTTTTGTGAGACAGATACTTATCATAATAGTCTTTAAACACTATAGTGATTTGGGAGCCCCTATCCAGCAGTACTCGGGTGGGCCGTCCATCCACTCGAGCTTCTGCATCAACAGTAGGACCCACAGTCTTGTCCCAATTCCTTGACACTGGGACTTTCGTATTAAAGCACTCCTTTACTGGGGACCCACTGAAATTTAATGATCTGGTGGTGCTGATGGCCAGTTTCTCTTGAATGAGCCTGTCTGTGACCCTCTGAAAGTTGCTTTCGAACTGACTCTGACATTGAATATGCCCATCCTCCCCGCACCAGTAGCAGTAAACATCACTTCCATGAGCTGACTGTTGAGGGGTTTCTTTGCAGGGCTTGGTGGTTCCTGGAGTCTCTCACCATGTTCTTTAGCTCAATTAGTTGAGTATGGACTTCCTCCAGCGAAACTGTATTTGAGGGCCACACTCCAGGACTCAAGACAGTTGACACAACACTACATGACACAGGCATGCTGGAGACTGTGGGCTCACTCTCCCCAGGGGTTGGGCTGGTCATCCCACATTCAACTATCACACCATTCATTTCTTCAAGCAATCTCTGGACCTCTGTGAGTTCAAGGGAGCCTCCACATTCTGACACTTGGGCACTGGCAGTGGCAGCAGGTGGGGGTCCCTGCTGTTCATCTTGCTCCTAAGCCTCTCTAACCTCCTGCAGCAGGACTCAGTGGGAGGGGGGATCAACCAGCCTCTTTTTTAAGCACAACTCTAGCAACAGTAACTCTGAAAATTGGGTGGGCTTCAGTACTTGATCTAGTCACACCTTGTTCAGATCTTTGGACTCTTTCTCACCTCTGTGATACACCCTCTGTAAACCCCTCTCAAATCTGTGTAGGTAAGTGAGAGAGGCTCCCCCTGGTGCTGTTTTGTAGCCTTAAAATTCCAGTACAAGTCATCACAGGATTCCGTACTTCCAAACACACTGTCTAGGGTAGCAAGGTATTCATCAACTTTGACTGCCGAGTCTGTGGCATTCAAGAACCAGATAGCATGCAAGATCAGCCCCTTCAAGCTCTCTGCCAGTCTCTTGCATTTTTCTGCCTCTACACATTGCCATTCATGTAGCATGGGTACAGCATAATCAATCCAGGTTTCATAATCATCTTCTCCAGCAGAGGTGGGGATGGTGCCAGAGAAAAATTATTTGGTGTTGGTAATAGTCTGAACCAGCAGGGCGAGCTATCCCAGATTCTTAAAGGGGAACTGTCATCAACAGGATTTCTTAATGTCTGAAAGTCCATAAAAAACTAATTTGATTGAGCCATTGTGTTGATCTGTGAATCTTTGCAGTCCAGAGTTATTCATATGTAAATCACCCTGTAATTAAGGGCTGGTGGCAGCCATATGTTTAGGGCTACTGACAGGAAATGATGTCACCGAGGGTCTAGGTCCTCCTTTGACTGTATTTAATCCAGCAGGTTTAATAGGAAATCTACTGTTTTATTAAGTGTGTTTTAAGGTGTTATTGCAACACTTTCTCTACATCTATAATAATTGTTTTGTATATGCACTAAAACTAGTGAGTTATCATCTTTACATTTCAAACTGTTAGTAAAAATAATCCATCTTCAGCATTGCTTTAATCTCTAGGCTGTACTACCAGTGCCAGCTGATCATCAAAAACTACACATCTCAAAGCTGGCTTTGTGGTGTCAACAGGTATTGGGGCCCCATATCAGGATTTCTAAACCCTGGCTGTGTTAATGTCAGTAAAGATTTCTGGGACTGCTACAGCAGCAACTTCCGTCTTTTTCCATTCCCTCTCTTGCAGCCTTTTCTCTTACAATTTCAGGTGTGAACTCAGGTCTACAAGATGCAAATGTGGCTACATATGTACTGGCCTGGCATCATGGGGCCAGCCTTGAAATGTGTAGCTTTTAATTATTAGCTGGCAGTACAGCTGTGAATAAGCTTCATTCATCCGTTAGAATGGGTTTTGATCATGTGTTAAGATTCTGAAAATATACTCTTTCTATCCAGATTTGATTTGAAGAAAAAAATAGAACAAAATTACTTGTTTATTAATAGCAAAAACACAGAGATGTACAACATTGTTAAAACATGCATAATCTGAAATGCATAATTAAAATATAGAATAATATATGGGTGGGTGTGTATAACCAGAATTTTACACAAACCCAAGGTGTGAGATGCAACATAAACACCGACTGGTTTATAAAAGCATCACACAGAGAGTGTGTGTGTAAGATTCTGTTTTTTACACATGCATACACACACGCACGCACACACACCCACGCACGCGCATTATTTTATTTAATTAATGGTGATATCTTTTTCCCTTTCAGCACAGTTCAGTTAGTGCAGCACTTTTGTCAGAGATAGAGAAACACACACATACACACACACACACACAGCCTGTCTCTCCCTTTTGTTTTTTTCTTTTCTTTTTTCTTTACATTACAGTAGTAAAGACATTCTGGAAAGTCGCGGTCCATCAGCATTGCTACATAGTGTAAGACACGCTCTAAGGGTATGAGCGGCAGGATCAACCAGATTGATTTTTTTCATTTTCAAGGCAGGATCAACTAGATAGATATTTAAAAATACTGTATTTAAAATCTTACTTGTCTTAACAGTGGGTGGCAAAGCTTGAATGCTGGTACCAGTGCTCGGTAATGGAGCTGCCATGTTGGGCAAGATGTTCAGCCTGCCCCAAGTGAAACTACACACCAGTTAGCTTTCTGTGGTGATACTTGATTGACAGGTGTTGATTACAACCTCCTGGCTGTAACCACAAATATCAAACGGGAGGCTATAACTGGAGAGAAATGTGTCTTTATCTGTATGTAAAAAGTGATCACCATTAATTAGAGTATTTTTTTTTCATTTGTAATTTATGGTATTTTTCATTTTTTTTCTCCCCTTCACTCCCCTTCCCCTGGGGTCATGGTGTACATGTGTGTGTATGCACACCCCCAGGATCCAGTGGCCTCATCTGCCACTCCCCACCCCTGCATCACCACTCTAACTGCCTGAGCTGCCCACCGGACCTCCACTCAGTGAGAGCAGGACTACAGCAAAGTGGGCTCCACCCCTTTGGAGGGGAGGGCCGCAGCCCGATCCCGCTCCAACCCTCCCCCCGAGCTGGCTCCCCAATGACCCGAGGTCTTTCCAGAACCTGGCTTGCCAGCATAATGTGAGGTAAGGTGCCAGCACCTCAGCCCTCTGCACCACTGGGCCAGCCACTATTAAAAAGTATTTTACTTCTTTTGATGAAATTAAAATTATAACAGTTTCTTACTGAAATTCATTGGATGGAATGGGATTTTCTAGCTTAACAATGCCAGAATTCTGTTGGATTACTAGGAGGCAGTATAGCACAGTAGTTAAGGGCACTGAGATACAAACCTGTACTGACATGAACACAGCCAAGGTTTAGAAATCCTGATATGGGGCCCCAATACTTGTTGGCACCACACAGCCAGCCTTCAAATGTTTAGTTTTTGATGATCAGCTGGCACTGGCAGTATAGCCTAGATATTAAAGCAATTCTGAAGATGGAATTTTTTTACTAGCAGTTTGAAATGTAAAGGTGATAGCTCACTAGTTTCAACGCACATACAAAACAATTATTATAGATGTAGGAAGTGTTGTAATAACACCTTAAAACACACTTAATAAAACAGTCTATTTCCTATTTAACCCGTTGGATTAAATACAGTCAAAGAAGAAAGTAACAGTCAAAGTTAGGAGGCAGTATAGCACAGTGGTATAAGGCTCTGAGCTGCAAATCTGGAGACCTGGGTTTGAATCCCACAGCCCCCACTTGCATACTGTGTGATCCTGAGCAAGTCACTTAACTTCCGTGTGCTCCCAGGTTGCACCTGTAAACAAGCTTTCAGCTTAGTGTGTCTCACCTGGTTAAACAAAGGTTAAAAGAACCTAGACCCTCGGTGACATAATTTCCTGTCAGGAGCCCAAAACATATGGCTGCCACCACCCCTTAATCACAGGGTGATTTACATATGAATAACTCTGGACTGCAACTACTCACAGATAAACTCAATGGCTCAATCAAATTAGCTTGTTATGGGCTTTCATACTTCAAGAAATCCTATTGATAACAGTTTCCCTTTAAGAGGTTGCCCACGGAGGCAAAAAGGTCCGCACATCCTTAAAGGTCTTTCCTTCACTAGCCAGCAAAACTTCTAGTTTGGTCTTGAATCCTCTCCCACCCCAGGGTTCAGGTGAAGGTTTTGGGCTGGCAGGACTCCCGTTACTTATCACCACCCAGATCTCTTGGAACCCCTCAGGTGTCACTGTGGCAGGTTAATTTATGGCCCTTAAGTCCTTCTCAGTTTCTACAATTAGGTTCTAAACCAGGTGTCAGGTTCTCTAGTCACTCTCTGAAGTTTCATGTTCCCACTGTCTTTTAAGGCATCCTCCAACACTCCCAAAATGGACCCTTTGTCCCACTCCTTGGCCACATTCTTTACCAGGAGCACTTTTTGAGGGTCCAGCCCCATGAACACACACCAGTCCTCAACCTCTTGAAAAAACATTTCCCCTTTCATAGAAATTGCAAGGCAACTCAATGTCAAAAGTCTCTGAAAAGTTCACAGGTGTCCAGATATTCATGCCTGCAATGCATGAGCTGCATGGCGCAGTGACTGTGTTTATACTCCTGCCTGGTGTCTGTACAGGGCACACCTGGTTGATGGGTTGGGGTTCATTCTGTCTCCTGTGGTAGAGGGGTTCATCCCAGAACAGATAATAAGCAGCACAGTGCCTCTACCCAGAGAGAACAAGTGGTCCAGATGTGTGCAGTTCCACCCTCTGGGATGCAGTACCTACCCACCTCCCTATACTAGATTGCACCACCCCCCTGGGGCCACAGCAGTTATTATAAGTCTAATTAAGTATTCATGAGTGTTCCTGCACTTCTCATTGGCTGCCACACTGGTTTGAAACCTCTTAGAAGTAACCGGTGCGACATCTGTTCTCATCTTCGCACTACTGCGGCTGTTCATCTATGGCACCCACTCTGATCTTCACGGTACAGAGACTCTTCGTCTGTGGCACCCACTTCTGAAGCTCTTCATCTACCACTACATGAAAGAGCTGTCAGCTGTTCAAAGGTGACACAGAACAGCTGCTGTCACTGCTATGAACATTAATGAGCCACCACACAGACAACAGGAGGTAGTATAGCGCAGTGGTCTAAGGGTCTGAGCTGCAAATCTGGTGACATCCAGCAGACCAGACCTGGGTTTGAATCCCACAGCTTCCACTTGCATACTGTGTGGCCTTGAGCAAGTCATTAACCTCCTTGTGCTCCCAGGTCGCGCCTGTAAAAAAGCTTCCAGCTTAGTGTGCTATACCTGGTTAAACAACTAAATAAAAAAAAAAAAAAACCCAGCTCTGCCACGTGCTGTCAGTCAAACACCTGCTTATGACAGGACAAAGAAATAAGTGAGTAAATCAAAAACTAAGCACATCATTATTGCAATTAGACTTATAATCACAATAATGATCTCATAGCTGGTAATTTCCTTTCAATTAACAACCGGCTGGGTGGGGGTGGCCCTTGGCTGCACATCGAGCCACCCTTCCCCCCACATGGTAGTTTATCTCTAGGAAAGGACCGGCTCTTCGGTCATTATTGCTTAATTATTTTCACCAATAAACAATTCAGTCAAAGCATACAAACTGAGGGCACACACACAGAAGTGGAATTCAAACAATTAACAGTGCTTTTATTTGGTAACACAGGCCCAGCAGCTGGAAAAAAGAGAAAGGTTAAACAATTGCAAGTCCCCTTAAGAACCTCTCCTTATATCCATATACGCTAAGAGCCTTGGATATGTGGGCCACTGTCACTGTCCCAGACTCCACACAGTTTGAGAACGCACCCACCCAAGCAAGGGACACAACCAGATGAACTATTTTACACAGGGTGAGATAAACTCTTCAATTGGTACCAACAGATAAACTGCAGTCTCAAGTATAACACAATTTGACAATTATTCCAGGTACACAGGGATTACACTAAAGTCCCAGTGCAGGCCTGAAAGCTACATTGCATAGGTTCTATTGGTGGTGCACTTTGAGGAAAATGAACAGCCTTGCAATCTAACACCTCAACCAGCCACAGTGTGCTACCACAAGTCTGAAAATGTAAAACTCCAAATAAGAAGGTTTAAAACCCCAAAACTGTAATCCAAAGTTGAAGAGATACAAAGGACCAGCCAGCCGTACCAGCATTCAAGTGCCCACGGATGCAACAGTTCGGATGAGGCAGGGAGTAGCACACAAAAACAGGTTAAACAGCAATTGGGAGCTTTGGATTCTCTCAAATATGCTACAACAGCACAGCCTTTCTGGCTCACACCTCTCTGGATACAGCCGTTCTGGCTCACACCTCTGTAGATACAGCCCTTCTGTCTTACATCTCCTTGGCTATAGGAGCACTATGCTGCAGCTTCCTGGTCCCAAGGAGCCCAGACCCCAGGAGCCACCCCATGGTCTGACTCCTCAGTGGATCGATAGTACACCCATACTCAGGCACATGCTCTGTGACTCCCTGTTCCCTGATCCACCCCACTGGGTATAGGATAGTAGGCCCCTTACCTGTCTCCAAGGAAGTCTGGACAGAATGCAGGTCTCTGTCTCCACTTGGTACAGTTCAGCAGCTATGGTATGCAGACATGGCCTACCAGTTCACACTCTCAGTAATTTCTTCCTCACAAGGGCTAGTCTGAAACAGTCTCTAGATAGGGTGAACCCAGGAAAAAGTTCATAAGGGATTTCTCTGATTGAACCCTGGAGAGAGCTTGCAGAAAGTTAGCCTGGCTAGGCCTCCCACTTTCTCTCACCAGCAGCAAGTCTGAACACCTCTGCGTTCTACTCATACTGCTGCCAGTTCTTCGATAGCCCAGCAGCCTCTTTTCTTCCATTCAGTGTTTCATTAGACAGGTAGGGCTGTCCTTCAGTCCTTCTGCCCTGTCTTGCCCTCTGATTGGCTCAAAAACTGCCACTCCATTTGGGGAGTGTCTTTACTGCATCATCTCCCCCACAGTCCTCAGGGATTCTCAGCTACCGAGATCCCTGACCTCCGATTGACTGGTGATGAGCTCAGAGGTTGACAAGATGGTGGCTGTCCATTCAGTAAAACAGTTGCTGTAGTTTAAAGTTACTTTTATGGGCAACCATCAGACTTTTTCTGATAGGCACATCTATTCCTAACTATCCAATGGTGCTGTGGTGATGTTTGTGACTTTGTGCTCCCAGTCAGGGGATCTGATTTCTGCTCCCCCTTCTGTGTAGGCAGTCTCTGTGTGGCCGTCAGCCACTTTATTTCTTAAAGGCACAGCGTCCCAAAGTCTCAAAGTCCAGTTCTACTTTTCTTCTTCCCCTCCTAGTGTCTCTGTGCACCCTAATGCCCATTGGTGTCTCTGAGGCTGTAGCACACTAGAGGAGATACTGAAGCTGCCTGCTGATGTGGCTTTAATGTACCAAGACTGGAAGGTGCCCTGAGCACTGAGGAAACAACATTCGAGCTGCCTTCAACTCGCATGCTCAAGCAGGAAGCTGCTCTAATGTGTGCATATTGATTGTGCAGCGATCCTATTAGCCTCTCCTCTGGTCCCCTTCTCAGATGCAGTTCTTGGGCAAGACAGAGCAGGAAAACAGCAGGCAATGTTCTGGGGCAGCATAACACCATCCAGGTAAGCCCCCTCCTGAGGAGTGGGTTACACAGAGTTAGGGTGGAAATGGGCAGATTGGATAGAATGAGTTTTTATCTGCCATCAGAATTGATATATCTTTGCATGACTCAAAAAGCACTTTAACAATTATCAGAAATGACAATTCCTTGGATGTTACAACTGGCATGCCAACTCAGCATCCCTTGAGTGGTGAATGAATTGTAATTGTATGGGACTTTGTTATTTAAAGCCCCTAAAACTCGATCCAAATGTCCATCATGCTTTCTATCAGCTGATATGTCTGTGTGTTACTAAAGGAAAATTTTGTTTTTGCAGATGGTGTAGAAATGTATGTTTGTAAATATTTTGTAATTAATGTTGCCCAGTTTCCCACTGGTTCCAGTCTCCCATACCCAGGATCCCATCTACTACAACAAATAAATTCATTTGGGGAGTGCTGCCCTTCCTCAAGAGCCTCATGACAGCTCTCAAAAATCATAGAATGCAAACAATCAGAAATACACACAGGGGATGTGGTGCTCTCAATAAAAAAATTTGCATACACATACAAAGAACTGGGCACACACCACCTCCATGTTTTGAAAAGAAGACGCCACTCATAATATCTTGTTAAATTGCAAAAAGTGCCATTTTATTCAAAAGTGCAAAAAATGAACAGACGCCCCAGAATATCATTTGCCTAATGCATTTCAGATGAAATAAACCCTTATCAAAAGCATGCTAAGTTAAAAGCGACTTTTAACTCAGTTTACCTTTAATAAAGGATTATGTCATCTGAAACGCCTTAGGGCAACTGATGTTCTGCGACATCTGTCTGTTTTTTTTTGCACTTTGGAATAAAATGGCACTTTTTGCAATTTAACAAGATATTATGAGTGGCGTCTTCTTTTCAAAACATGGAAGTGGTGAGTGCCAAATTTTTTTTGTATATGTACCTCTCAAAAATCCACTAGACCAAGGAGGAGGACTTACAATTTGGAATAGAAACTGCCACCCAAAACATTATTACAAAAATAATTTAATACTATTAGAAGTCATCTCGAAAAATAGGTGTAAGTTCAAATCAACCTGCCTTCTGTTTGTTTAAACCAGCTGTCCTCCAGTTTGTTTGAACTTTGATTTTACATATCTTATAAAAATAACTCTGAGGGCTATGACTTTGTATTAACATAGTAAGGTGAAGTCCAAAGGTTAAAATTGCATGACTTTTGGCTTTGACAATAACTTGTCTTGTAAGCACACTCTTGAACCAGATAAGTCCTAACTCTTTACTTTTAAGGCAGAATTATAAAGACAGAACTTGTTTTATTTATTTATTTATTTAACATTTGGTAACTGGCAAAGGCACACTGAGCCGAAGCTTGTTTCCAGGTCTGACCCAAGGATAACAGGGAAACAAGACATACATGGGGGAAAAATAAAAATCAGAGCAGTGCAACAAAAATAAAGTTCAACAAAATAAACAAAGGGTAGCGGTATAGGACATCTTCTAATTTCATGAGAGACAGTCAGTGAGGTAGAAACCTTCTACGGCAGCATTACAAAACAGGATAGATCAGGGGGAAAATTAAGGGGGTAGGTGGCTAGGGGAAGTGGAGGGGTGTGGCATGAGCATTGGTTTACTGGGAAGAGTCAAAGGAGACATTTGACAGAAGACAGTGATGGGGATTGACAAATGTCTGAGGAGAGTTGGTTCCAGAGGAAGGGGAGGTGGTAGGAAAAGCTGACTGACCTGCCCCTGAGGGGGAGTGGGAAAGGAAGAAAGAGTGGGAGTCTCAAGAGTGTAGGGAGTAGGCTGAGGGATTAGCGAGTGATAGACAGATGCAGAGGTAGGGCGAGAGAGTCCCAAACCAGTATTTAGCAGTGAGGGAAAGGCACTGGACCATCCTACTGTGGGGTAGAGGCATGAGGGAGAGAGAGGAATAGAGGAGGCAGTGGTGAGTGAGGGAAAGGGAAGAGGTAACAAAGCAGCAGAATGAGTTTAGGAATGTCTCAAATCTTGAGAGGGACTTTGCAGAGGCAATGTTGTAGACCATGTCAGCATAATCAATAACTGGAAAAATCATTTTCGAGACCAGCTCCCTTTGGGTAGGGAGAGGGAGGCAGTCTTTGTGATGGTAGAGAATGCCAAGTTTTGGGTGAAGTTTGGAACAGATGGCTTCTATGTGGGTGGAGAAATTGAGACGGCTCTCCATCCAAACCTCTAGGTATTTGAAGACATGGACGTCTTCGAGTGAGGAGCCATCCAGGGTGACAAACGCTGGAGGAGACTGGAGTCTGGCCAGCTTCTGCCTGGAGCCAATGGTCATTGGAACAGTTTTCTTAGTACAGTATTTAATTTTAGATGGTTGGCCTGAAACCAGTTTTGAACTTTGAAAAGTCGTGCTATGGGGGGTTTGTACATAAATGGTGGAAGGACATAATATGTAGATAACAGTATCATCTGCATACATGTGAATGTGGCAGACAGAGCTGGTGGAGGGAAGGTTATTTATAAAGACAGAAAAAAGAATGGGACCAAGGATGGAGCCTTGGAGAACACCAGCAAGGATAGGATGAGGGGAGAATAGGGCATTTCTTTCTTGGACTGATTACTGCCTGTTGTGTAGGTAGGAGCCAAACCAGCTGACCACAGGAGCTACCAACCTGACCAAGTGAAGTTTATTTAGCAGGAGAGGGTGGGAAATGGCTTGAAGGCCTTTGCCAGGTCTAAGAAGATGGTAGAGGTTATGTGACCCTGGTCCATTAAACTGAGGATTGAGTTGGTGACTCACAGCAGGGAGGAAATAATCAAATGCTGTTTCCTGATGCCTGACTGGAAAAGGGAGTGAATGCCAGAGGAGGATAAGTACTCAGAAATCCTAGAGTAGACCAGGGACTTTTGTAGTCTTGCGAGTGAGGAAAGGAGAGAAATGGACCTGTAGTTGCCGGGAGATGTAGAGTCCATGCCTTTATGAAGCAGCAGCACCTTGGCAACTTTCCAGGCCTGTGGAATGGAGCTGGTTGAGAGGGAGAGGTTTAGGAGGTGTGCAAGAGGGGTGGCTTTCGAGGGAGCAGAGATGTGGAGGAGCTTGGGATGGAGTCCATCGGGGCTGCTTTTGGCAGTGTTAAGAGACATTAGAGCCTGGTAGACTTCTTGAGGAGAGATGGTGAAAACTGAAACCATTAGAAGAGAGAGAGGGGACAGGTCCAGTTTTCAAGGTAAGCCTGTGCAAATTTTTGCTTCCCAAGGGGATCACAGGGTACCCTGGGTAGTAGAGTGGTTACAGATTCTCTATAAAAGGGTACATGATGCACAGCATAATGATTCATCTCTACTTATGAAGCTGGAAGTAGATTGATGTATCTTTCTAGAGTCCCTTCTGACCCTAAAATAATATGTTAAAGGGGAATGCTTATGTACAAAGAAAGGTGACCATACTGTTGCCAAGGGAAATCTATTGCAAGTAAGCTATTGGCCAAACCTGCAACACTTTTAGGGCCAAAAAAATAAAACATTTATTTCCCCCTCCTATTACAACTGCAGGCATCCATTTTCTAAATCACTGGCACAGTAAACAACATCACAGAATGGACATGCAATGGTAAAACACAGGGTTGTCAGTAAATTCCTTATGAAGATTTCTAGATCCCAGTAGCTCTTATGTCATGTTTGGTAACTTCTGCTGATTTAGTGAACAGTTTTGTGTCTGTGTGGATTGCAAATTTCTTTCTGCAGGTACCATTCTGAATCATTTTTGTACCAGGGCCATTATACACATTTGTTGTACAGGTGCCATTTTGTCTACAACATATGCGGCATGCATTATTTTGCATACTTTTTCCATTTATACTTTGCATATAGTACTGCATCAATTCTGTTCTGCATGCTTTTTGTCTGGTGGTGACATACTGTAGTGGCTCCTATGCACATAGACATGCAATACCTATGCACCACATATCCATGCACATAGGCAACCCTATGTCAGTGAGCCTTGCATTTCTGGTCCTGCAGGCCCCCTGCAGTATGCACAAAAGGGGCACATTCCCTTTATACATTCAGTACCCCTAGTGATTCATGCAGGCACACACAGATCACTACAGTATAGTGTGCTGGGTGAGAGGGTGCAGGCCACATGAGCAGGAACCCTGCCATAGCTGCTGTGCATCCCCATGAAGTGCACCCACCAGCCTTGGTGGGACATCTCCCCCCCAACCCTGCTGCCTCAGCCCACCAGTCAGGCAGGGAGGGCTGGGGAAGCCATGTGTGTACTTTCCCAACAGTTAAAACTTGAAGGGATGCATGGTGTCCCACAATCCCCTGCTCCATGTGGAGCAGGGGATCCACTCTGGGACCAGGATGTGCATCCAATTGGACACCTGCCTGTGACCACCAATCTGCTCCCCCCATGCACCAGCACACTGAGGGGACAGGGTAGCAGACAGGCACCCTAAAGTGGCTGGCACCTTGCATGTCTGTCCTCAGATGCAGACATGCCCTAGCCTATTCACCCAGCCCACTATCAAATAGGTACCCTTGTGCACATTTGTCTTGATGGTGGGCACAAAAAATAATTTAAGTCATGCTAATGCAAATAATTATGCAAAGGAATTTAGGATAGCTCCACATGGTGGGGTGTACATACTGCCCCCTCAGCTCAACAAACATCCTACACCCAGGTGTGTTATGGCTAGGTTGGCAGCAGGACAACCAATGGAGCTGACATTAGAAACACACTTCATCAGTGTTATCAGTTCTTTCAGGAAGACTGCCAGCAAACAGTGTGAATCAGCATAGCAGGCATCTCACAAACAAGGCATGTAAAAGAAAGTGAAAAATATTTTATTGGTCCTTTGTCCTTAGAGATGGGATCTTTATGATATTCTCTAAGCAGCTAGGCCAATTGCTAAGCTAATCAGAACCTGCCAGCCACCTAATAATTAAGTGATTGCACCTATTAAGGCAAGGGAACTGAAAAGGTCATGTCTCTGGGAAAAGAGGACTGCTGTAGATTTCATGCTACAAAGACAAACTGAAAGGGTCTGTGGAAGAAAAATTAAGCAATATACCACTAGAGGCTGTGGGTGATGCCAGGATTTACTCATGGGTGGTGTGTTGTTCGGTCCCAAGGCGGATTCGAGGGACCAGCATCACACCACTCGTGTGTAAATCCTAGCATCACCCATAGCCTCGAGTGGGTTAATGCTATTATACAATTAGGATTTTTTAAACTAAATATTTTTTATTATAGGTTTTATTGATTGTTAGGACAACGTACTTAATGTACTGATTTAGTGCTGTGAAGGAAAAAAATAGTTCCTGATAGTATTGTATGCTGTGGAAACTTTTGCCAGTTCTGAAGGAGTCGCAGAGGCTGGCTGCTCGAACGCTCGAGCTGAGGTGCCAGGTAAGTCCTGAGGAGATATTTGAGACTTTCTTTATGGAAATGTTTGAAAATATTTCATCCAGCTCCATTTTGTCTATGACTTGAAAGGAGCATTCCATTTTTATTTTTTGAATTTTACCATGATCGGTAGTGATGGTATGGAAGATGGCGGCACACAGGTTTGATGTTGGCCGTCGGACTGATTTTTGAGAGAGTATAGGGCACGGGGGTGCAACTGGCACTTTTTCTTGTTGGATACTAGCAGGATTTACATGTTGTAAATCCTGCTAGATAGCCAATCAGGAGCCAGTTATTTTGTGTGCTATTGTATACGATGCAATTTCTGTATGACTGATGAGAAGAGAGAGGGGGGGCATGACTGAAACATATAAATACCTTCATGTGGAAAATAACGTGGACAGCGGGAAATTGTTCAGGCTGAGTGGAAAAAACAAAGCACAATTCCATGAAGCTGGCAGGGGAAAGGCAAGTTTAAGAAAGATATCAAGAAGCCCTTTTTCATGGAGATGGTGGTGGAAAGGTAAAATAGGCTGCTGGAGGAGGTGATCTGTACAAAATCAGTGAGAGCACTCAAAAAGGGTTGGGACAGGTACAAGAGCTTAGTTAAAACATACCAGAAAAAAGGGGGGATGGGGAGGGTGAAGATCCACTAGTACTCTCTCATTCAACATTAGTTAGGTAAGAATGGGCAGACACAATGGGTCAACTGGCCTTTTTCTGCTGACATGTGCAATGTTTCTATGTATAAAGTTATGCTGAGCAATACAATCAATTCTAGCAACCTTGCCATGCATAGCTGTAAATATGTGTGTGATTTCTATGCCAAATCCTTATCCTGGATTTGTTCTCAGTCAGTATTGATGTCTCAGAGACACAGCGTAAGCATTTATTAACAGCTATGCCCAAATACAGGAAAAGTATACATACCATCCCCGGGATGCCAGACAAGACTCCAAACTGATTGTGTAGGACAGTGACCCCATTTGTAGTCTATGGGCTCTAACTTCAAACAAGACCTCAAACTGATCTTGTATTTATACACTATTTTATGACTAGGGCTATTGTCTCAGCTTCCCTTATATACACACAAATTCTGGTCAGAGCAGATATGGCTGTGGAGAGCTTTTGTGATGCTTTTACCCATTATTTCTAATGAATTTGTACAATGCAAATCTATGGAGAGGCAGTTGCAATGCGGTCTTCCTTTTACACATTTTTGCAATGTGTTTTCCTAAAATATGCCTGTTGATTGCTATAAATTTAGCCTGGATAGTTCACAGAAGACGTGGCATCTTATTTTCAGTGGGGGTTTACATCTACACAATATTATGCTGCATTGCATAAAATCAGAACACACTGAGAACAATATTTTACATCTGGGGGGAAATATTAAGTGCCGGACTGATGCGGAAGCAGAAAGATGTGTTGCGCAAAGAGGGTGCGCACAGAGGGTGCGCTGGTCGGCACTGATACAATATTAAAAGAGAATGCACCACCAGTACAGGGCGTGCATACTGTACCTGTTGAAAATGTAACCTTGGATGGGAGTCACAGTGCAGACAGCCACCAAGACAGGTGCATCCAGGGCACCCCTGACAGAATACCTCCCAGGGGGAATGGCTGGCAGATACTGATATGTGCCAGAGCCCATATGGGCGATATTCAGCCCAGGAATGCAAATTAGCTAATTGAACATGCAGGGTGCAAAGGAGCCTTATGCATGCTCATTACCAGCCCATTTGCATGTTGGCACAGGGATGAATGTGCTGGAGCAGCTCTCACCCCCAAGCCCTGACCCCGATCGCTCCCATGTGGGACATGTTCTGAAGTCTCTGGTGGTAAATTGGCATCCCCCACCCATTCCACCAGCCCCGATCATACTGGAATCCAAGCTCTATTGGTTCCATACTGTACGGACCCCACTCCCATCCCTCATAGCACTGCAATACATCTACAGTCAATGTCCATAGTGTAGTGGCCTCTGCCCCCCTCAACGGTGCACAGATACCCCCCTTCCTGCCCCCAACCCATCCCATTGCAATGACGGGCACTGTGATGGGATCGTACCACTGTATCAGTGGGAGGTAGAGCACTGGCAGTAGGATGCTGAAATGTGTCATACATATGCATGAGCTGTGTGCAGGTGATAACGCCCAGTGGCCATACACCTCAGGTGCTTGCATGTGGATCCATTGTCCCAGTGCCATTGCGCTTCTCAGTGCAGGTGACAGTTGATGCTGCACCCTCTCACACAGGTCCCAGAACAGGCATGTTACAGTCAACCTGTCATTTATTTGTACAATTGGGGAACCATGGACAAACTATCCATAGCCTGGAGTGTACACTGCAAATGGCAATGCAGGATACTGCACCCCATGGCACCCAGGATGTCTCAGCAGTCCAGAGGGTGGCATGTTACACAGGGGAACTGGGGAGAGTGTGGACTTGCACCGGTGTATGACAGCAGGAAGATACAGCATTGACAAGGCATACATTGGAGATATGTCAATTCCCTCTTACGGTTTGCCAGGGATGTACAAATCGCTGCATACATTGGTAGATCCGCAGCTTGTGTAGTGCCCCAATGCACGTTACAGCCACTTAGGTCATTCTGGAGTGCAGTTCCCTAGCCTGGGTACAGTGAAGTTGGCATCTGGCTATGGCAGGGGATAGAGGGCAGTACCAGTCTCTGCAACAAGTCGGGTATGGGGGGGCGAGATGGTCCGTATACTGGGGTGGTGAGTGGGGATCCTTTATGCTATGGATATGGACCATGGTTTCCTCTGGTGCGATTGGGTCTGGGTGGTCCTACTCTATGGGATGGAGTTGGATCAATTAAGAATGGGAAGGGGGTACTTCTAGTTCACCAGGGTTGCTAGGCAACTGGGTGCACTTCCACAGCTTGCTTGTAGGTTAGGTAACAGCAACAAGCAGAAGCTGGTGATGTTCTATACCAAGAATGTGCTTATTAAAAAAAAAATAATGAATTCAGATTAGTGACTATCCTCATTTGAAAGATATTTTTATCTTGAACAACTTGCATGCTAGTTGTGTATGTGTAACTTGTATACTTTCTGAGATGTTTACATTTGTTTGGCATGAAAGAAAAAAATTAGGCTGTTTGGAAACACAATAGGAGTCATACTAACATACTAAGAAGCCATCAGGAGAAGGCCATTTGGTCTATCTAGTCTGCTTGTGTTGCAAGGTCCAGAGTATGAGCTACTGTCCCTGCCCCCCACTCCTTCTATCCTCCCTACCCATGATCCTCACCATACCCTTATGCCTATCCCAGCCTCTCTTGAAGCTGCCTACTGTGTTCAACAAGATCACATTTTTGGGCAGCGCATTCTAAGTGTCCATCACCTTCTCTGTGAAGAAGTGCTTCCTGACCTCCCTCTTAAACCTCCAACCCTCCAGATTAAGACGGTGCCCCCTTGTGTTATGGTTGCTGCTCAATTTAAAAGAGACCCTCCTTATCTACCTTATTTATCCCTTTTAAGTACTGTACTTGAAGGTATCAATCATATCCCTTCTCTCTCTCTCTCTCTCTCCTGTCCTCCAGGGAGTACATGTTTAGTGCCCTCAGCCTCTCCTCATATACCTTACCCTGCTGACCCACTGTCATCTTTGAAGCCCTCTTCTGTACCTTCTCCAGCAGGTCAATGTCCTTTTTGAGTTGTGGCCACCAGTACTGAACTCCATACTGTAGATGTGGCCTTGCCAGTGACCTGTACAAGGGCAGTATAACCTCCTCTATCCTACTACTGACCACCCTAGATATATATCACAGCATCTTGTTTACCCTTGCTGCTGCTTTCTTGCACTGTGTGGAGTGCTTCAGGTCACTAGTGATCATTACTCCCAGGTCCTTCTCCTCCTCTGATGCAGATACCAGGACTCCACCCAGGTAGTACACTGTCTTGGGATTCTTGGCTCCAATATGCATAAATTTGCATTTCTTGGCATTCAAGCCAAGCTGCAACATCCTGGACCACCTACCCAGCTTTTCCAGGTCATGATGTAGGCCCTGTATCCCTTCAGCTGTGTCCGCTCTCCCACAGAGCTTGGTGTCATCAGTCAATAGGCACAGTTTGCCCTTTATACCATCCCCAATGTTATTGATGAAGATATTGAACAACACCAGCCCCAGCACTGAGCCCTGTGGTACCCTAATGGTGACCTCTCTGGTGCCAGATAACTCTCCCCCAACAACCACCCTCTGGGCTCTGTCCCTCAGACAGTTTTCCACCCATCTGGCCATCTTATCCCCTACCACAAGATCCACTAACTTCCTGATCAACCTTTTGTGGGGCACAGAGTCAAAGGCCTTGTTGAAATCAGACAGAGGATGTCTGCTGCTTGGATCCTATCTACTGTCTTAGTGACACAGTCAAAGAAGTCAATTAAATTTGTTTGACACAATCCCCCGGATGAACTTATGCTGCCTCAAATCCTGAAGACCATGCTTGTTTAGATATTCTACCAACCTTTCCTTTAGCATGGTCTCCACAAGCTTGCCCACAATTGAGGTCAGACTGACTGGTCTGGTATTCCCTGGGTCATCCTTGGGACCGCTTTTGTGGAGGGGCACCACATGTGCTGTTCTTCAGTCCTGTGGTACCACACCTCACTCTAGTGCACTATTAAATAGGTCTGTCAGTGGCCCTCCCAGCTCCTCAGCCAGTTTCCTTAGTACCCTTGGATGTACTCTGTCTGGGCCTGGTGATTTATCCACCTTTAATGCTAGCAACCCATCCCTCACTCTATCCTTTTCTATCACTACATCTGTGCTCCCCTCACCCCCTCTTCCTTTTCTCCCTTCTGAAGGCACTGGTCTGTCTTTCTCCCTGGTGAAGATGGAACAGACATATTAATTTATTATCTCTGTTTTTCCCCATTATCCTCCACCCACTTCTCCCCCTTTCTTAAACCTAACTATCTCTTCCTTCTTGTCTCTTTTTTCTTATATAGCAAAAGAAAGACTTCTTCCCTTAATTCCTTCAGCTATCTGCAGCTCCTTTTGTGCTGTAGCTCGCCAGACTTCCTTACTTGACTCACAAGCCAACCTTAAGTAATTTTCCCTATCCACCGCTCTCTTAGTCTTCCTGAATTTTCCATAGGCCAGCCTCTTTTCCCTTACTGCCTGGGCAATCTCAGAACTGAGCCAGCTGGGCACTTTGGCCCTTGTGTTCTTACCCCTGAGCCTAACACACTCCTCTGTGGCAACCAGTATTCCTTCCTTAATGATGAACCACCTTTTGATCCACCCAATATCTGCTCTGATGCCTGCCAGGTGGCTCCATACTACTTCTCCCATTTTCCTGAGGTCCACCCATCTAAAATCCAAGATTTTGGTCTTAGTCAGGATGCTTTCCCTGTCCATATCTAACTGGAACCACACTGTGCAATGGTCACTACCACCCAATGGCTCCCTGACCATTATTTCCTGTACATGCTCCCCATTTATGAGCACAAGATCAAAAATTGCCTCTGCTCTTGGTGGTTCTGTGATGCCATGAGTCAGGAACCCACTCTGCAGTCCTTTCAGGATCACCTGACTCCCAGCACATGTTGTGGATGGTATTCTAGAGTCCACCTTGGGCAGGTTGAAGTCCTCCACAATTACCACCTCTCCTTTCCATGCAGCTTTCAATATTTGTGAGCTCAGTTCCCTGTCCCTCTCCTCATCCTGTTTGGGTGGTCTGTAAACTACCTCCAACCTCACCTTTCTCCATCTATTGGACCATAACTGAACTCATAATGCTTCCACCTCCCCTTCCACCCACTTACCCCTCATGCAAGTTATTTCCTGCCTGATATAAATTGCCACTCCCTCCCCTTCCTGACTACCCTGTCCCTTCTGTATAGTTTATATCCAGGGATCACAAGGTCCCAGTCATGGTGTGGTGATGCCCAAGTCTCAGTTACTGCCACTATGTCCACCCTCCTGTCTGCTAATAATGCCTGCAGATCATCCATCTTGTTTCCAAAACTCCATGCATTCAGAAACACCACCCTCCACCTAGAATCTGACCTTCCTTCCCTTCCTCCTATTCTTCTCTTCACATTTCTCCCATCTGTTGCCAAACAAATGTAAAAATCTCAGTACACACCATATTATTAATAATAATCAGTATGAAAGTTAGTTCAGGACAAAAGTGTTTTAATGAGGGTAGTCACTAATCTAAATTATTTATAGTTTTTTAAAAACAGCCATCAGAAATGTGAATTTTGTAAAACCAAAAATGGAAATACAGGTAATAAGATTACCATATTTTATAAAATATAAGGAATTCAGATTAGTGACTACCCTCATGTAAAATGTCTTTTTGCCCTGAACAACTTTCTTGCTAGTTACTTTTGTGCACCTTAAATAGTTTTAAAGATATTTAGATTTGTTTGGAATGTGTGCACATTTGCTAAGAATTCTGCACCGTGCCTTATGATTCTCAGAGAAAAGCATCTTGGAGTTCTGTCTCCAACATTCTAAACATAAAGAAGGGAGTATTTTATTCAACTGGCATAGTGATTTGTAGTTGTGGAAGGATACACTGAAAACTCCAAAAATGTGTCCCACGGTATCCCATTTTCCAGCTACAGCCATAAAAAGGGAAGATACCAATTTGGTTCACTACGGTGATTAAGAAACAGATTAAGAAAAAAGGAAAAGCTTATGCAAAATTCAAATGAATGCCAACTGAGGATAATAAAAATACAAAATAGGATTAAGAACAGTTAAATCTTGGATCAAAAAAAGAAATGATGTAAAAATGTTGAATTCAAGGGAGTCCATACAAAAGACAATCAAAAATCATTATTTGTCTACATAAAGAGTCATAAAAACAATTCTAGAATTATTGGCCCATTATCAGACAATGGCAGAATCATTCACGATTCTACTGACTTTGCCAACCTTTTTAATGAATGCTTTTGTTCAACCTACAGCAAGGGGTTGGGGCTAGGAATTTATCAAAAGAAATAACAAATTACATCACTAAACACATTACGGCAGATGATGTCTTATCTGCGCTATACACAATTAAAAGTAATACTTCCCCGGGTCCTGACAAGATCCATCCCAGGCTGCTGACAGAACTGATACGTTATATGCTATCTGCTGACCATTTTGATTAACTTATACCCAGATACTGGTCATGTTCCTGTTAACTGGAAGAGGACAGTTGTTATATCATTGCATAACAAGGGTAGTAGGAATAATGTGGGTAACTATCACCCCATCAGTCTAACTTCCCTTATTAGCAAAACCATAGAAAGGCTTTTAAAGCAACATTTTGAAAATGAGCAATGTGATCGTGGGCTGTTTGACACAGAACAACATGGTTTTGTTAAGGAGCAATCATGTACAACCCATTTGATTACCTTTTATAAAAATGTGGGCACGCACTTGGATTCTGGTACTCCAGTAAATGTGGTTCTCTTAGACTTTGGAAAAGCATTCTATAGTCATTATCTTGTTAGATGGGTGAAAAATTGTTTATCAAAAAGGATGCAGCAAGTTAGGATAGGAGGCCACTATTCGGGGGAGGGCTTGATGACCAGTGATGTGCCCCAAGGTTCGGTGCTGGGCCCAACCCTTTCTGGACTATTCATTACTGGTGTGTACAATAATTTAGGGAATAGTATAACCAAATTTGCAGATTATACAAAATTAGGAGGACAGGTAGATACTCTGGAGAAGCATCATTCCTTGGTGGATGACCTTAAACACATTGAATTAGGGGCAAACAACAATAAAATGGTGTTCAGTTGTGAAAAGTGCACAGTCTGGAAAAAACAGTCCTTTGCTCCCTTACACTTTAAACAATTGGCAGTAAAAATCAGTAGGTAATGAGTGTGACCTTAGGGTTTTAATAAATGATAAATTCTCATAATCTCACTGTAAAAAGATAACTCAAACTGCAAATAAGTTATTACGAACTATGAAGAAATCCTTTATATCAAGAAGAGACAATGCATTTTGCCCCTGTACTAAACCTATGTTAGACAACACATGGACTATGGCTCACCTTTCTAGTCCCTATATCTCAGGGGAGATATTAACATGGTGGAAGGTGGCCAGAGAAGCACCAAGTTTGGGCGACAGTGACAATGCCAAACTCCCCCACAACAACGGCACAATACCGACGCAGGTATTGTGCCACCTGTTCTAAGGGTGTTTTCTGTAGGGGCTGTGCCCCCCATACCCCACTTGTGGGGGGCTGTGCCCCCCATATGCCCCAGACTTTAGGATTCCAACTCCAGGTTGGAGTTGGTCTGGGGAGGGGGCGGAACATTGGGGGAAGGCGAAACACAGAAAAAGGACCATTACCGCAAATGTCACCGTAATGGTCTTTTTTCCTGTTTCGCCATTGTGGTGTTGTCGAAAAGGGGTGCACTGAGCCAAAGGAGGGTCACTAAATTGATCCCACATCTTTGCAATATGTCATACAATGAGAGATTGTCTGAGGTGGACTTGTTCAGCCTGGAGGAGAAAAGGATTGGGGAGATATTCTTTTACTATTTAAGTTGTTAAATAATCCAGATCTTATAGCCCAATGTGGTATTATATTCTCCAACCGGTCCATTAATTTAAGATCACATAACAAACAACTTAGAATCCCGAATGTAAATACAAAAAAAAGGGACCACTATTTCTCAGTTAGGGCCTCTAGGGCATGGAATTTGTTGACTTAGGAGCTAACAGACATTACATAATTTGATAGATTTAAACTGGAACTGGATAAGTACTTAATATTTATGTCTCAAAAGACAAACTTTGCCCCACTGGGAGTGGGAGACAGACGAAATGGCACCCAGCCTTTTTGTGTCTAAATGTAACCAAGTAACCATGTAACCAAGTACTCTAATACACATATAGGGATTGCATGTATAACAATGTATATATATGACAGATCACAAGCATATGCTAACATAGCACACTCAGTATATTGTCATGATGAAAAAATAACTTGTTTGTATCAGTGGAAAAATCCCACATATGAAGGCTAGTACACATAGTGTCAATCATGGTGTGCTTGCCATAGACAGTGCAACCATCTTGCTTCCCCTCTCAGAGGGGAAATATGTAAATGAATGACAGGTAGCAAGCAAACATACACTGCATAAGACATTTCAGTATTTAGCCCTTTGTGCATTTCAAGAGTTGGTTGCAAAATATGTAATTTCATGTCAATAAATACCTTGGCAGAACAGTTATGCATCCTATTATTTTTGGTGTACAGTTATGACACATGTGATTTCAACTACAAAAACACTCTTTAGAGATGTCTGTTCATGTAAAGGTGGATTTAGTTTGAGGGCCTCTGCAAATCATCAGCCAGTAATACACTCCAAACTGCATTTCCACATTTCCACTGTATCTTGCTGCACAGGCCAATGTGAGAGCTATAACTAGGGTTGGGTGAAAGTTGTGAATTCCACTTTATCCGAACTTTCACAGAATTTTGCAACTTTCAAAAAATTTTCTGAACTTCTCCCTTTGGCGAAATCAGAAATCTTTGAAAAGTGTTTTACAAATTTTCACCCAGTTCCATGGAATTTTCTCCCTGAACTATGAAATAAAATATATGAACTGTGAAACTAATACATTAAACCTCAATTCATGTGATCATTCCCCAGTTCAGTGGTCAGCTCTGTGCTGTTCCAATAGAAAAACAAATTTACATGGTGTCCAGTGGCACCCCCCACCCTCCAATTGCTCGCCCCGCTGCCCGTATTTATGTTCCCCTGGTGTCTAATGGCACCCTCCATCCTCTGATCACTCACCCTGCTACCCATATTTAGGTTTCCTTGTGTCTAGTGGCACTCCCCCCACTCCACCACTTGGATGGTGAGGGTGCCACGGAAACATAAATACAAGTGAGCGATCGGAGGGTGGGGGGGTGCCACTAGGCACCGGGGAGAGAACTTAATATGGGGGTCAGAGATACAAAGTTTTTTTCATACTTTCATTCCACAGTTCAGTGACTCACTGAACTGCAGAATGAAAGTATGAATTGCAGAGCAATGTTATTATTTAAATGGGCAAAATAAATTCCATAGAACTGGCCTCTGACAGTGATCAGTTCTGCAGAAATGGTTTCTGTGGTTTAATACATTAATCCGCTGTTCATACATTTATTCCACCATTCTATGTCAGAGTTTCCACAAACATTATCAACATTATTTCCAAAATGTTCACAGAAGCAAAAGTCCAACTTTCATGCAAATTCTGCTGGTGGAAGTTTTTTGCACAACTCTAGATATAACATGATTTCATCTCACAGAGATAGCATACTGTACTCATCATTGCTCTATCAGGTTGTCATTCACTTTATGCAGCCTAACAGACCAATGGGATGCCATAGATTCTTTATCCATCTGTCAAAAGTAAACAATAGACCAGCCCGGTGGTGCTGAGGGTCAAGGTACTGGATGCCGCACGTCACGTTATGCTGGTGACCTGGGTTCAGGAATGGACCCACGTTACTGAGGGTTGGCTGAGGGAGGTAGGATTGAGCATCCCAATGGCTGCCATCCTCCTCTGGGGGAGTGGGTACTGGGTAGCGAAGCCCACAAGTGTTGTTGCCTGTGGAAGCATGGGCTGCAAGGCACAATGGCTCCTCAAGGGAGTCTGGGTTGGGAGGGTGCTGTGGATGCTTGATGGCAGCATGTGCAAGCACGCTGTACATCTGGATGTAAGTCCTTCATGTTGGCACCCTCGGGGTGGGGTAGGGATGAACTGGGAGTAAAACCCAAAGGCAAAAAATCTCCCAGTATCGTGCATCATGATGCTGAGTTCTCGGTACATCGGGGCCCAGCCAACAAGACCAGAAGAAAGGATTCCTCCAGGCCAAGATCAGGATGAAGTAAAAAAAAAAAAAGCAAACAATAAATAAGAAATTAACTCACTCTGATCTGTGTTCCTCTAGAAACACAACAGTTTTATCAATGTGCTCCGAGTCTGGAACTGGGGGTTCAAATTCCACTGGGGAAAGATTTATATTTGTTTGACTGCCTACTTTTTTTTTTTTAATTTTATACGTTAACATGATGAGCCCTACTAAAAATAAATGTACTTTCAAACTATTTAGTGGCATCCAGCCTTGTGATAAGTTTGTGTTCGTTATATGGTGAGTAAGTTCTAAAATCCACCCGTCAAGTGAAGAATGTGTAGTTATAGTGTAATCTGATGTTTTGCAAACAGGGCTTCTGTTCACTCTGTTTTGAAAGTATTTAGCTTCAAAAAATAAGGTAATAACTTTCAAAATAGAGGGAGATGAATTCATTGATTACCAAATATGAAAAATGAGAACTAGAGGACTTCCAACTATGTAGGCATGGAAGTCAAGAAATTACTGATTTGTTTTTCAAAATTCTCTCTTTTTGCCCAACCTTCTGCTTCCTCCACGCTTTTATCTTTCAGTCCTAGTTTCTTCCACTGTTTCACCTACCACTCTTCACACACTTACTAGGCCACGTGAGTCACAACTCCAGGTCTATTCCTGCCCTTTGCCCATGTGGCTTGTCCCCTGCAGTAGGGCCCAGTTAGCATGGATACAACTCTGAACCTTCCAGACATGAGTATCTAGTTCCACAAGACAGAGAAGAGGACCCCAGTGCTGTTCAGTGGCTGTGAAATGGGCCGGCATGCAGCCAGACATCATTTGTGCATCACAGTTTTTTCCACACTCTGTAGTCCCCTCCCCCACCAACTGCTTATTTGGCAGGCACCCGCAGTGTCCATCCTACAGTATGAATGGGGCAGGCTGGTGTTATGTGGTCACCTGTGATGTCAATGCCATCACAAACCAGATCATAGTAGGTGCTACAAAAACATGCTATCCTGCCCCCCCCCCCAAGTTCCTGTGTGCAATGCCTTCACATCATATCCTGTGCACCACTGGCCTGGGTGAGGGAGTCTGAATCAAGACTCAATTCTGGGTGTCCCATAAGGTAATGCAATGCACAACCAGCCAATGTTACCAGACCATGGATGACTGTTTTTTTAATGAAAGAAATGGTATTATACCACTAATAATCTGTTATTTAATATATTTAACTTCCACTCAAAGACCAATGGCATGCCCCAGTTTCCTCTAATTTTCTTTAGCCATCCGGAAGAAGAAAACAACAGTGTTGGTACATTAGTAATATGTTTTATTCATAAAATATATGAACAGGGATTGCCCAATTGAGTCAAGGCTTATTTTCAATGGGGTCTTAATACAACAACAGTTGCTTGTTAAAAAAACAGCAAAATCATACATAATTTAACCCAGGTAACCCTATGTTAATTCTGATAGCATAGCAGTCGTGCCTCTGTGCTCTGAAACTGGACACTGGGGATTTAAATCTCACTAGAAGATTTTACTTGCTTGGCTCTCTGGCCAGGATATTCAAAGGGTTGCCTGGCACAACTGAGTTGCACCAAGCGTGACCCGCATTCTACCAGCAGAATATTCAAAAGGCTGCCAGGTGCGGTGCATGTCCCATTACGCAGGGTGCAAGGTAATCCTATGCAGCGCAGATGCAGGGGGCATGTCCATGCATATGTGGCACATCCCGATATTCAGCCCGGGATGTGCCGCATATGCCGGTGCAACCCTGCATTGCACCACACAGGAGGGTTCAAAGTTGAGCTCTGAAAAGCAGGAGCAAGTCCTGGCCACCCATAGGTGGGCTGCTGTATTGCAAGGTGCAACACAGCAGCCGCCAGCCATGGGTGGCCACCCGCCCACCCAGACCACCGTTGCAAGGCACACATACCCCCACAGTGGTCCAGTGGACCCCACACCTACCCCATACACCTGATCATGGGCTGTAATAACTGATAAAATCCCTGGTGGTCTAGTGTCAACCCGCCCCCCCGGGTATGCCTGATCATGGGCTGAAATAACTGTTGAAATCCCTGGTGGTCTAGCAGTAACCTGCCCCTGGTGCACTTGATCGCAGGCTGTAATAAAGTGTAATCATCCCTAGTGGTCTAGCAGTAACCCACCCCTGGTACACCTGATCATGGGCTGTAATAAAGTGTAATCATCTCTGGTGGTCTAGTGGTAACTCACCCCCTCCCATATGCCTGATCGTGGGCCATTGTGGAAATGAAGTATAACCTGGTGGTCCAGTGGTACCCCCCTCCTCACCCACCCACAGAGGTCTCCCGGCCACCCAGCACCCCCCCCATCATCAGCGGGTGGCAGCACTCTGCCCGCATTCTGCCCAGCCGCCTGCCAAATGACAGAGTACAGTATGATCTGCTTATTGGTCCACAATGTGGACCAATAGGCTTGCAGACCATACTGTACTACACAGGACCAGAAATGTGAATGAACGTTTTTGTAACGTAAATTTGTAGGCTTGATGGTTCCAAAATTAACCTCTTCTAATCACTGTTTGTTTGAAAAAGGCTCATTTTGTAAATGTTAGCGATACTTCCCAGGATATGAGGGTTGCTGCCCATGGTTGCTCTAAGTTCTGTTACAATAGGAAATAGTGAGAGGAGGATGTAGGTATTGGGGAACCTTCTGTTTTCAAACTCTTAAATTTAATGTCTCTTCCCACATTGAGTTGCCAGTGTTGTTTATTTATTTAAAAGTTTCACCAGGAAGTACATACTGAACTGAAAACAGCTTGTTTCCAGATGTGTCCTGATTAAAAGGGGAGTAGGCGATAGCTAACAATAAAAAAATAAGGTAAAATACAATAATGTTGTTTTACAAGCAGAATCATAAATATTATAGGCAGAATAGTAAATGAAGACATCTAGAAAATAACACACACTCTAATAAATACAGAAAGGGAAAACAGCAGAACAGGAAGAAGACAGCAAGACTAGAGAATGGAGAAAAAGACGAAGGGTCACAAGCAGTTGCAGGTAGGATGACAAAAGCCAGACAGAAGAGACTTTAGGGAGGAAGAAGAAGAGGCAGAATGAATAGGGAAGGGAAGGGAGGACCGAAGTTTTGGAAAGTGGTAAGAAAAAACAAGTTGGCCAACAACATATTTTCTAGAAGGGAAAGAGAAAGAATGGAAAGTACTGTGGAGGAGAGGGTAGGAGGAAGAAGGAGGAGGAGGAGGAGAAAGAAGAAATTTGAGATAAGAGGGAAGAGTGCCAAACCAGAATTTGGATAAACAAGCATTTGTCAATGCCTAATGTTTCCTTGCATGGTGCATGTGTGAAGGGTGTATTAAAGTTATGAGCCTGTGTTAGCAAAATGCAACATAGCCTGATAACTTAATTTTTTTTAATACTTTGATGCCACATGTTCTATATAGTCTTCTTATGACCCCGCCTCATGAGGAATGGTGGAGAAAATGTTCAACTCCTGCCCAAAAGGTGGTTTAGTGCAGCGACTGCGAAATCACCTTTCCGGATCTGACAACACAATTGAAACATTACAGCTGTCATATTCATAAGGTGCTGTGATGAAATGGCTATGCTGAAAATTTGGGGTCAAAACACATGCAGATGTATGTCTGTGTTTCTTTATGTTTGCATGGACATCTACCTGAGCAGAACACTTGAATATAAGTACGGAATGTGTGTGAGCATAGTTATGTCGCCCTGTTAACTTTGCATGTCTCCAATTACTCTCCAAAGTTGCTTATGTCCTTATGGAGACACTTTCCCTCTGCTGTCTCAGCATTCTAACTGCTGTTTTGTGCTGTAAATTGTATCATGTGGATTGCAAGATTGCCTTTGATCTCCCTCTGATCTGTTGTTTGCATGGACATCCAGTTGAGCAGCACACTTGAATGTAAAGCTTCTGAATTTGTGTGGGCATGGTTTGATCACCCTAATAGCTTTGCATGCTTCAAACAATTGCTCTCTGATGCTGCAGATGTTTTTACGGAGACAGCCAATACAGACAAGTTCTAATCCCACCACCGCATATTGGCTATTACTTATAATCTGCAAGCAGTACCTGTTTTTATTTATCTTTAATCTCCCCATGAGCTGTTGTTTGCTAACCACATCACCCCACAGTGCAACAGAACCGGAGTCACACACACCACACAGGAGAAAGGCAAGCCCCCGGCCAAGAGGAACCGAAAATTCCTCACCCAGAAAGTGAGCAGTGTAGTAGCCAGTACAGATCTAGAAGGGTTAAGGACCTTCCTGAGCTGCTGAGTCTTTCTGAAGTCCTCACTGGCCACAAGTAGAAAGCAGTTACTAGGTCAAAGAAACAGCAACAAAGGTGTCTTAATGGGCATGGACACCCTTTGCAGTCAATCCTCCCAAAGTAAGGTTAAACCAGCAGTGCATGTTAAAAAATATCTGCACTTTTTTGACAGTTAATTACCTGTGCGCTGTTGAGCATTTACCTGGTAATCTTTTTCACTGACATTGTATTTATCACCCCATAATTTGTTCCATTTTCCTTTGTTTTTGTTTACATTTCTGCCACCTACCATGTTAAAAGCCGTATACTAGATAGGAGCCTCCATATTTCCTGAAGCGCTACAAAAACTAGACACTGTTCACTTCCTGATTATTCAATAAAGGGACTTATTTGCTGCAGGATGTCTGAGTAGATGTCCGAAGAGGTGACGCCAAGGTACCTGTAAAATAAAACATAACAAAAAGGGTCACAAAGGATCTGCAGCTCTTAGGGGGTCCAGCAGGGTGGAAGGGACAGGATAGAAATAAAACTAATACTTATCTGATTAAGGTAGAAGCCCTCGTCTGGTCAGACCTGCAAAAATAAAAGAGAAATAGGTTAGTTAGATGAAAAAGCAGTAAGAAAGCAGAAGAAGAGTAAAGGGAGCGAGGCTAGGAGAAAGGGGATCAGCTGGGGCCCTTTGCTCCTAGTGGTGGCCAAGTGGCCAGTAATTTAGTTAGTTGCCCAAGTGGGCTAGTGGAGGTTAGTGGAGGCTAGTAGCCCTTCTGTAGAAATAAAAGTATGGTTGGTGGTCACTGGAGCTTGGAAATGCCCTGTAAGGGAGGGCACAACATAGAGATAGACCTGGTGGCATAGTGGCCTTGCCCCAATGTTCTGAGGCCAGCGTTCATGTTAAAATAAATTGTAAACCCTTCCTGGGTCTAAGAGGAGCTTCCCTGAGCCCTGATTATGCTGTGGGTTGTGATGGGGGGGTTTATTTGTGGTGGCAGCAAAGGAGCAAGTTGGGCTGCTGGACAGCCTGCCGATAGCACGACCGTGCTATAGTGTGAGTGCCTGCGGGTGCTCTAGAACTCCCAGCCCATACGGAGCTTAGGCTGTGGCCTATTCTGCATGGATGGTAGACAGGGTAAGCCATGAGCCACTGGGAGATGGAGGAGCATGTAATGAAAACGCCTCCTTCCCATCTTCCTGATCGCTGCTCCAGCGGCAGTTTTTGAATTAATTTATGCACTACGAGTTTTAAGAGGAGGCAGGCACAAGATGCTGCTTTAAAGTAAGGTCACTCTGGTGGCACTAGTGAGAGCCCTGAAGGGCTGTACAAGGAGGCAATGGGGCTGAGGAGGAGTGTGCAGGGTGGCAGGATCCACCAGGAGTTACATAAGCCGCACAGCAGCATTAGTGAGAGCTGGAAGGGGGGGGGTTGAGAGAGACAGTGAGCAATGAGACAGCGCAGCAGGTGCTGCGCAAATGAAAGCCACACTGCGGCTTATTGAAATAGCCAGAGAGGCTAGTTAAATACTTAGAAAATAAAAAGTAATGCCTGCAAGGGAAGCAGGCAGGCAAGTAGGAAGCGGTCTCTGAGGGGAAGGTAGCTAGCAAGCCCTGAGGGGTTGTATCAGAACTGGGGAGAGGGGGGAACAGCTAAAGGAAGGAAAAGAGCTATAGCCACACGGGGGGTGGAAGGGGAAGCCAGTGCCGGTGAAATTATGTCACATTCTGGGATGCTGATGAGGCGTGGAGGTGGCAGAACCAAAACAAAGGAAGGGCAAAAGAAATACAAAATGGGACAGACAGCGGAGGACAGACAGAGAGAGAGAGAGAGAGATGAAGGAGGTAGGGAATGGAAGGGACAAAACAAAGCACAATGAAGGAAGGGGAAGGAGCAGGTGCTAGCAGCTGGTGCTTTCCTTGAGGTGGCAGTCACTTTGTTTTTTCTTGGGGGTGTTGCTTATGCAAATAAAAGAACAGAAGTGCTCTCTCTCTCTCATTGGAGCACTTCATTTCTTTTAAGTGAGGCTGCTTCCCTGCTGTGAAATTCTGACAGCCATCACACACGGCTTCAGTGGTCATTGGTCTGTCAGGGTTGAGCTCACTGTAGAGTGCTCTGCATAAGACTTGTCCCTAGCACACCTCTCCAATGTGGTACTGTCCCAATATGTTTCTTGCATATGAACAAGGAAACATAAAAAGAGACACAATGGGAAAGGCGCCTAGCATCAAAAGAGGGGAAGGAAAGAGCTAAGTAAAGAGAAGAGTGGTGAGTATGATAGGGAGAATCTAAAGCAGAGCAGCATAAAGAATGAAATAGGGGGTCCAGTCTGGCAAGGGTGAATTTAGGGGCACTACTGTAGATTAAACCACTGTAGTCAAAAATAGGAAGGATCATTTTTAGGACAATTTCTCGGCAGGCAGGGAGCAGAATAGTCACTTTATTCTTATACAAAGCATCACGATTAGGGCAAAGTTTTGGTGAATTGCATCAATGTGCACAGAAAAATCAAGATGCAGGTAAAGGCAGACCCTGAGATACTTAAAGGAGGAGACATCTTCAATATTAGCACCATCAAGGGTATTAAATAGTAGGGGAGAAGTAAGTTTGGCAAGCCTCTGACAGGTACCAAAAGTCATTAATACTGTTTTCTTTTGGCGTTTAGAGACAGTTGGCTTCCTTGAACACTTGCTTAATGTTGTCAAAATCCAACTGAAGTCAGGAGATAAGGTCATGGGGAGAGAAGCCAGATGCAAAAAGAACTGAGTCATCAGCATAAATATGAATATACACAGATGAACAGACAGGGGGTAGGTCATTTAGGAATACTGAAAAAAGAATAGGACCCAGGACAGACCCTTTAGGGACACCAGAGCTAATGGGAAGTGAAGGTGAAATGGATTTTCCTATAACCACAGCTTGAGACCTGCATTCAAGGTAGGAACAAAACCAACTGACCGAAGAGTCAGAAAGGCCCACAGCTTTAAGTTTGTCCAGTAGGAAGAGATGGTTCCACAGTGTCAAAAGCCTTAGCAAGATCAACAGAAATGGCAGAAGTCATCAGTCCTACATCCATATCTGTAAGTATGGAATCAGTGAGCTGAAGGAGGGAGGTGGAAGTGAAGTGGAATTTCCTAACACCAGACTGAAAGGGAGTGAAAAAGGAGAAGTTGTGAAGAAAGGAAGTATGCTGAGATAGAACAATGCGTTCCTGTAACTTAGCCAAGGTAGGAAGGAGTGAAACTGGATGGAAGTTAAAAAGAGAAGTGGAATCACCACCTTTGTGAATAGGGATGATGATAGCCTGTTTCCAGATGTTAGAAACAGTAGCAGAGGAGAAGGATAGATTAAAAGTAAGGTAATGTGAAGAGCAATGGCAAGTGCCATGTGAAGGAGAAGTTTATGGTTGAGACCATCAGGACTACCTCCCTTTAGTGGATTTAGGGAAAGCGGGGTCTTTAGAGAAACAGCAGGAGTGATAGGAGAGAAAGAAAATGAAGGAGGAGGAGAAGAAGGCAATGAGATGCAAGGAGGTGGTAGAGGAAGGGATGAAATAAATGGCACAGGTAGTAAAGTAGGAATTAAAAGACTTAGCAACAGCAGAAGGGTCAGAAATAAAGGAGTCACCAATCTTTAGAGAGGGAAGGGGAGACTGGGTCTGAGGGGAGAAAAAGGAATGAATAACCTTCCAAACATTGGAGGGGTTATTAATGTTGTTTTGGAGTGTGGAACCAAAATATTCAGACTTTGCAAGTCTGATAGCTTTGGTATAGGTGTTATGAAGGATTCTGTAGTGGGCCAATGAGGACTGAGAGCCACTGATTTTAAAAGTACACCAGGCAAGGTCTCTGGAGTGGAGACAAGTAAGTACATCAGCCAATATCCAGGGAAGATGTGAACCCTGCACTCTGGTTCTACGCAGGGGTACATGACTATCCCATATAGCCAAGAATTTAGACTTAAAGTAATGTAGGACAAAATTTATATTACAGGCTATAGAGATGGGAGACCAATCAATTGACCAAAGATCAGTTACGAAAGAGGTTAAGTCAAGTGACTTAAAAGACCTGAGGTATAAAAATCTAGGGGGAATTTTAAAATGAAACATAGAATTTGAATTTGATGGCAGATAAGGACCGCTTGGCCCACCTAGTCTGCCCATTTCCCTACCTAATGGATAAGCTGCAGATCCTAGTTAACCAACAGCCTACTTCCTCCTACCCCCCACTAGAATTGCCTTATGTCTGTCCCATGCATTCTTGAATTCCTCCACTGTTTTTTACTCTATGACCTCCTCAGGAAGGCCGTTCCATGCATCTACAACCCTCTCTGTGAAGAAATACTTCCTCACATTACCTCTGAGCCATCCCCCATATTCAAATTGTACCCCCTTGTTCTTGCACACAGTAAACTACATGATGATCGCTGAGTGCATCAGGAAGGATACCTGCATCTACTAGATGGTGGTAATGAGAAACAAGGACCCAGTCAACCAGAGAGTGGCTTATGGATCTGAAATTTAAATGTTAACTGGGTCAGCTCTAGTGACTTTACATTTTGAGAAAATGTTTTGGCATTAATGGCAATCCAATTTATGTTAAAGTCACCAAGTATAAGTAACTCACCACTCAAGGAGTTTGAACAGCTAGAGGAAAGAAGTTCAGTAACTGAAGCAGAGAATACACTGGGGCAGCAGTAAACACAAGCCAAAAATATGGGGCTAGAGAAGGGAAGGCAGAGTTTAAGGAGGATCAACTCATGGAAAGGGGGAGGAGATGATGAGAACAATTGTACACTGGATCTTAGTTGATATGTAAACTGCAACACCATTGCCCCTTTTAGAGTGATCTTGTCTGACTAGGGTATATCCACAGATAAATATTATTGTTGCTGTATTGCTTCTTGTAACAAAAGATCCAGAAAAAAAAGATGAGTTGATACCTTTTATGGGACCAACATAGATGTTACAGAAGAAAACAGGTGCTTAAGGTACTTTTGCAACATCTATGTTGGTCCCATAAAATATATCAACTCATCTTTTGTTCTGAATCTAGGGTACAGCCAGGCATAGTTACAGCTGAGTTCAGGACCTTCGAGGTGAGCCAGGTTTCAGGTAGAACTGAAACATCCAGCTGAAGGTTAAGCATGATAGGTATTAACTGGCAATTTTTGGGAGAAGGCTGCAAGTGTTTAGATGAGCTACCCTCAACCCTTTTGGGAAGCTGCGAAGGTGAAGGCGTACTGGGACCAGGATTAATTTCAATGTCACCTGTTAACAAAAGCAGTAAGCTGACAAAAAGTTTTAACGCACAATTGTGCTGCTTGGAAGAGGGAGGAAGAGAGGAAGAAAAAGAGGAAGAATAGGAAGGAAGATGGAACACAAGGCTGTTGTGTAAGGTTCATTTCAAATTGATACATGCCTCTGCATCCTGGCCCCCAATATTAATACCCATGTAGACCAAAAAGGTACACTCACAGACTGGGGTCAAAACAGCAGGGCTGCACTCTGCTTTCATACTGGACATGTGCAGTTCAACCCGGAATGGAGGACTACTTGAATCTCATGATTATGACTTTGAGACAGCACACAGAAAACAACAAAGAAACAGCAAATAGTCAAAGTTTCAAACAGTTTAGTGGGTGGCAAGACTATTACCATAGAGCACTACAGTTAATTCCACCCAGCCTAGTTCCTTTGCTCTAGCATCCATGATATCACCAGCAGCAAATGTCTATACAACAAAGCAATACCCCCTCCCAAAACAATGTCCCTGCTTGCCCAAGAGGTACAATCTTAGCAAACCCTCATCCCAGACCCTATAGGTGTTCTTGTGGAAAAGAAGGGAGTCTATCCTGGACTCATCCATCACTTTCTGCTCATGAAGTCCAGTTGAAATCCAGAGGGAATTCCAGTTCTGGGCTCTGAATGTGAGACCAACTTCACATGTCAGTCCATATATGGCATCTCTGTCTGGCTTCTTAACAGTTCCACATTCCCTCAGGGACCACAGTCAAGGTTCAGGCCTATGTAAGCAATAAGACATGATGGGAGTGCATTGAACAGATATTACTGCACGCCCAGGGGTGTAGTAAGGCAGAAGACTACAGGACGAGTGCCTGCTGCCCCTGGGGGCGTGGTAATATCTGTTCAGTGCACACCACAGAGTGTCTTATTGTGCTCATCAAATTAGCTCCTTTTCTTTTTTTTTTTACTTTTTACAGTTAGAAAAGCATGTTTATATGTAGAAAAAAAAGTTTTGCTTGTGTGAATTATGATAAATTATACAATGGCAAGAAAAAATCCTGGACTCTGATTGGTCAGTCTTGGGCTGGACCCGTTTTGTTATCCCAGTACAACATCACGGGTCTAGTCTCAGCACCGTGAACCTCTTGTTGATTTTTTGCTTTTGCTTGATTTGCTTTGCTTGGCTGTTTCCATTGACTCTTAGAAAACAAAAATATTTTTCTACACAAAAACATCTTTAAAATGATTTTTTTTTCTTCTGTATAACAATGAGCCATTGTATAATAGCAATAATGCCCCCCAGGGTGTGTGTCATTTGGGATAACGTCACGCCTCAGTTATTGGACACATTCGGCCTGCGGCCTCATGCCCAACCACCAGAGGCATGACATTATCCCAGCATGACACACACCCTGTCGGGCATTATTGCTTAAATAGTCCTTCTGCCCTCTACAAAATGATGTCATTGTGTATGTGCTGGACAAAGTTTGTCCTCTGCTAGCATCAGTAATGTTGGTTTAATTTTGTTGCCATTAGTGATGCAGGAGCACTACCCCCTCCCCACACCTCTGTGTACTGTTGTGGAGTTTGTCTTTTCAATGTGAAGCAGCTCCAATTGACAGGAGAGAGTGAGAACTGTGGTTTTTGTGTTTTTATGAAATGGGGCTGATGGCTGCACAGCAGCACAGCAGGAGCAGGCAGAGACTGCAGAAGGAGCGGTCAGGGACTTGGATAAGCAGCAGTGAGTGGGTACACACACACACACACACACACACACCACACCACCACCACCCCCCCCCACACACACACACACTGTGCAGCATGAATTCAGCACAATTGCAGGATGGAGTGTCCCCTCCCATTCCACATAATGGAGTGAGCACTGTTGTTAAGCGTCAAGCAGGCAGAATAGTGGAAGTGCTTGTGTCTTGCCAGTGCCTTACCATTAATAGTGACATTCACTATGTGACTATTGAAAAAAACATACAGAAATTGTTTTTTTCATTAAAAACTTTGGGGGTGGAAGCATCACTAATAAGGGATAAAGTAGGAGCCGGCATGCTACTGGACTGCTACCACAGTTGGGAAGTGAAAGAGTAGAAATTGTTACCACTAGGTGAGACAATAAGATAATTTATATGATTTTATATTTTATATAATTTTGTTTGTATTTAACTTAGTTATGTTTGACTACGGAAACTATGTTGTTTAAATTAATGGTGAAGGCTGACAGAATGCCTCAGTGTTTCGGTCGATACCAGACAAAACAATACAGAGGTATTTTAAATCTTTAGTACTCTAATGGCACTTTGATTTCTAGCCTACCAGTGTGGTCATTGTTTATAAAACTTGTTTTGACCTGTGCATTGAATGTATTTGAGGCACAGGTAACAACCAATCAGACGACAGGATTTTCTCTTCCCATTTTCATACATCAGACTAAAGAAGCCTGACACCTGATCATCCAGGTAAGACTTGGACACAATGGAGCAGCTGTCCCTAGAGTTCAGGCCTGTCATTGGGCCCCCAGAGGCCAGCATATGACAGGAGGGTCATCAGGCAAACCTGGACCCTGGATGGACCCTACCCCAAGCTCTAGTCTTGACCTTCCCCAGTCACACTCAATCACAGCCATAGCATCTCTTGCCAGCATGGCGACTCATTACCTGCTACTCTAATTTCATCCTCACTAGACTTCCTGTCTAGACTCCCACCTCCTGGGTGCCCTAGATTACATGCCTTTGCTTGGAGCATACTGTTTCTTCATACCACTTTGGCGCACAAGGAATATCTAATCAAATATCCCCAAAATGGAAGCTGTGTTACATTAAACAAAATGGGACTGGGAGGCAGTTCTGGGACAGGCTCTAAATTACTGAACAGAAACTGCTTTAGCATTGTATTAATTCAAAGGCTTGGTATAGCAATACCTTAAAGAGCAGCTGATGCCTTCAGGAAACTTTCCCAAAACATAATATCTAGACTCAGTTCTCCCTGTATTTCACATAAGTTCTGTATTTCTCCTCCCCATTATTTGTCACTGAGGTAATTTGTATGAAAACAGGATCTTTGCACCCCTCCCTATCTCAGGACATAATGCACTGTTTGCGACGTCACAGTTACTCCCATGGCAACAGACTATGATGTAACAACAGAGGATTATGACTTGAGGTAGGGAGTAAGCTATAGAAGCACATGCATTCTGTGGGATAAAGATCATGCTTTTATGCAGATTTCTTCAGTAATAAATAATGGGTAGGAGAAATCTATAGAAAATATATGGAATTCAAGCTGAAATGTACCTAATTGTTATGTTTTTAAAAGTTTTCTGAGAGGCATCAGCAGCTCTTTAAGCCACAGCCCCTGAAAAAGGGACCTTGGTCTCAGTGGGCTTAACCGGCTACCAAAATTAAACAAATAAATAAACAAATAAATAAAGTAAAGTAGTACAAATAGCCTCCTGGACAGCAGCTACCAGGTAGAACCAGGGTGTTACACATGCCTAGTTTTTCATTGAAAGATACACAATGAGCAAAGGAACCAAAGAGGTTGCCAGTACTGAACAGGTCATATTTCAGTAACAGTACTGCTACTGATTGGTGTTTGACTTTTGTAATATCTCAAAGTTGTTATGAGATCTCAGAAAAAGACTTAATTGATTAATATCATTGTTCCTTTGCATCACTGATCAAAGTTCTCACATACCTGAATCAGGGATTAATTATTTACTATAGTCGATTCTGATAGCTTTTACCTCTGTTTTACTGAACATGTTCTAGCTGTGGCAGCAGTATAATGGTTCCATATGATTTATGAGGCTGTGACCTAATTGTGAAGTCGTTGTACCATCCCACCTTTCCTTGGAAACCAGTAACTAGAAAAGAGAGTGTTTATTCTTTGAATGAACAAACACTAATATCTTCCAATGAAGTAATATAATTGTTTTTTAGATTTCAGTGTTTCCACTTGAATCACAACAGCGGTGTACAAGGTAATATATTAAGTTTGGAATGCCTTAATGTCAACATTAAATTTGTTTATTATACATATTATAAATTCTTTGCAAAAAAAACTTTGTTACTGCACCAGTTAGGGTTCAGATTAAACTGAAAAAAGTAGGGAAATGTGGAGTTAGGGTTTCCAACCATAACACCACACATTCATCCTACAAGCAGCAACAGGAACAACATTACAGTTTTGCCTGTCCTGAGTCTTCCTAAATCAGGCCTGGGGTCTTCCTTGGGGTTATCAGTCCTAACAATCCTCCCATTCCATCAGCAAATAAGCTTAGATGTGTAGACTAACTATGAGAATGGGGTGTAGATCTGATTTTGGAAGACTTAGTACAGGCAAAACTATATATTACTTTTTTCATTTTGCTGTTTGCAGGGTGGGGGTGAAGTATTAAAGTTGGAAACCCCAACACCACATTTTCCTACTTTTGTTAGTTTAATCTGAACACTAAAGGGTGCATTAACACAGTTTTTTACAAAAAATGTTCTTACTTTTTGAGATAGTATAATCATATCCTCATTCACATAGATTCCTTTGGGCCCTGTGTGAACACATCCATTTGTCTAGGGAATCATAGCACTCTTTATTCCCTGTGCTTCCATCCCTCCATAGATGCACAGATCCATCTGACTGTGGAAGCACAGGGCCTAGAGGGCCTGTGCTTCCATGCCTCCGAAAAGGAGTTTATGTGCTTGATTCTGATAGGTTTTTTTTTGTGAGGCTCACCTCAAAGGGAAAATACATTAAGTGTGCCTCTTACCTCCCAGTGTTTGACTGTATATGGGCAAAAATGTCTTTCTTGGTTTTTTTCCCTTATGTGAGTAAATGTTTGTTGGTTTGCTCTGAAACTTCTTATGGTTGTAGGGGAAAACTAGACACACCTTTGGTGCATTTTTTGATAATAATCAGACATTTACTGCGGATGTGGCACCATGGTGAATATTGCAGCTAATTTTGGAGTGCATTGCATACCGCATGAATATTTAGGGGGCAATTATGTGTTAGTGCTGTAGAACTCATCGACAGCTTATATACATTATTGTCCTTTAACTCCAATTATTGACAAACGTATGACTTGTTAAAGTTGCAATGTTATCCTATGGGAATTTTGATTTTTTTTTTAAAACTTCTTTATTAAAGTTTTATTATTTCCAACATTGAGACATACATACAAACACCCCAGGTTACATGCCCGGGCCCGTATCCCCAGACTGGATATGAATACAATATACATCCCCCAAAACTATTTACAATCACAGTTATATATTATCACAACCTAACACTTAGTCCATTTGTATTATAGTGACCTTCAAGTCTATTCTTTCCATTCTGGTAAACAACTATTCCTTTACATAGCCTGGATTACTTTGTATAGATTTCCCAACTTAATGATACTTATACTTCCTCCGGACTAAACCTTCATAACTGTGTCCCTAGGAGAGAGAGAGAATCCATCCTAACCAACCAGAGAGAGACATACCATCTAATCCCAATAAACAACTTCTTGAGAGTTTTATGTCTATTCTCATAAAGGACATATCTTATGAAAAACATATGTTTCTATTCAGGCCTAGGCCCTTCTTACATTTTTGCAGAAGAACATTATCGGCTAATCTCCTTCAGACAGACAGATCTGTGTCCGAGGACCCTTCCGCTGCAATAAGTACACCATCTCCAAAACCCCCCACCGTCTATCATACAATTTCTTTTTCCCTTCTAATAATATACGCCTTTTAAGTCTATCCAGAACCTGTAGAAGGTCACTGACCCACTGATCATAAGAATAAGTATTGTCCTTCTTCCAATGTCTCAGGACAAATGTTTTAACCAAGGCTGACATCAAAGACACATGATATTTAGCTGAGTCTTTGACTACAGCCTGCATATCTCCTAGTAGACATATCTCTGGTTCAATGTACTCAGCGTAATTTAATAATGGATCCATTTCTTTTCTAATTTGAACCCATAGTGGGTGGATTCTGGAACAGGACCACAAGACATGAAGTAAGTCCCCTGATTCCATTCCACATCTAAAACATCGATTTGTCTGTCTGAGTTTTCTAGAGCATAGCTTGACTGGGGTGTAGTAAATATTTGAGCAAATTAAAAATTGCATAGTCCTATACTTCGGAATAGGCAAAACTTTGATATTTTTCCAAATTTCTTTCCAGTCAGGCCTCTGGGAGGATAGAGTTTTATCCCAATATGTTACCTGAGATTCAATTTCTAAGCTCACAAAATCCAGCAGCACCCTGTACACTTTTGAGAGGGGATGCTATAACAGATCAATCTCCTTCAAATGGTCCCAAGTAAATGAGGTTTGTCCCACATCTTTATTATCCCGTATAAATTTCTGCATCAGTTTTGTAATTTGTATCCTTTGGAAAAAATCCCATTCCTTAGCCTGCCTTGGTAAGTTCACCCTATCTGCCAGTATGAAATCTGTCAAGTTCAATTCAGACAGTTGTGATGCCCATTGACGGGTAATTATTCAATTCCCCACACAAAAATTAGGGTTTCCTATTATAGACTGAACTCTAGCCCCCCTTTGTGTTCTCCTCTGCGCTGGGTTTAATAACTCCCACCACCCCTTAATTGATTTATATATTGGAAAGTATTTTCCTATGTCTGGCAAGGCATCCGGATCTGTAAACAATAGCGCCTTAGGGGAAAGTTTAACATCTTTTAAAATACGCTGTTCAATTCGAAGCCATGTTGGGGTATAACCCCCCTCTTCCCCATTCCTTACCCAATGCCTCATCAAACCCAATTGTCCTGCGACATAGTACAGTAACAGATCTGGAAGCTTAATGCATCCCCTAAGATGAGAGAGGCGTAGAGTGATCTGTTTCTTTCTTGGAGGTTTGGAGTCCCACAAGAAATCTGAAATTATCCTCTGAATGCTAGTAAATGTTCCCTTTGGGATGCTGTAGGGTGAAAGATAAATCGGGTATAATAATCTAGGTAAAAGGTTCATTTTAATCAGTCCCAATCTGGTGGTAAAATTTAGGGGAAGTCCCTTCCACCTTAAGATGTCATTTTTAATTACGGCCATTAGACTACCCAAATTCTCCTCCACCCCAGTTTCTGATCTAGCTAAAATCCAAATTCCCAAATATTTAATTTTTTTCCGGGGCCCAGTTAATCTGTAGGCTATTGAAGTCTGCTCTGTGAGTAAAAACAGTAAGTGGTAGAACTTGGGTTTTACTTAAGTTTAATTTATAATTAGACACCTTCGAGAATTTCGCAATGAACAAAATTTTGATTTTTTTTAATTGTTATGATTATTTTTATGATTTTTTAATATGGCCCCTAAATCTTTGGGGTGGGTTATTTGCTAGGCTTATAGTACTCATTAAGACCTTTCTCATGACATATATAGATTGTTCTTTAATGGTACATATTGACAGAGTTATGGCTTGTGAAGGCTTGAAATGTGGAAAAAAAAGTCCAAATTATTTTTTCATATGAAGAATTCTTTTTTCATGAGAATTACACAATCTCATGAAAAAAGAATCCTTCATACAAAAGAGAATTTGGAAAAAAATATAAGTCCAAATTCTTTTTTTCTGTAAGGAATCTTTTTCATGAGAACGACAATTTCTGGAAAAAAGATTCCTTCATACAAAAAGAGAATGTGAAAAAAAACAAGTCCAAATTCTTTTTTCGTATGAAGGAATCTTTTTTCATGAGATTGTGTTGTATTCACAAAAAAAGATGCCATTATACAAAAAAAGAATGTGAAAAAAACCTAGCCAATACTAGTTTCATATGGCTATACGATAAAAGAAAATTGTCTCATAAAATAAAACATTTTAAAATGTGTTAAAAACACATCTCTGGGCATTTTTGCAAAAAGTAACTGCAGAATCCATCTAATTGGGATCCTAATTAATAAGATACATGTGTTGGTATGTCTGGATGATATCATTTTTATAGGGTTTGAAATTTATTTTTTGGGGGGAACAAAAACAAGATGGCAGCCATAACAAAAATTATTTTTCTCAAGAAAAGATGGCCCCCCCCATACAAAACAGAATCCTTTTTGTATGGGCCAAGTTCTTTTTTTGTATGAAACAACTATACAAAAGACCGTACTGGGCATGCTCAGAACTGATATTTCAGATCCTTATAACTCTGGAACGGATTAATATTTTTTCACCAAACCGGTGAAGGGCACCAATCTGGACCAAGCCCATTGTACCCTGCAAATTTCAGACCAAAATTCCAAGCTATCAGGGTGCCAGCTAGGTGATGACAAAAGAGAGCAACAACAAAAATCAGATTTTGTTTTTTCACTTTTTTTTGCCATCCGAATCTCAGAATCACACACCTGACTGGAATGAAACTTGGCATGTAAAGAGATCATTCCCCCAACGCTGTGCATGCACAATTTTGTGCAAATCCATTGAACAGTGGCAAAGCTATTAAAGTGCAAATTTGGAAATTTAACAGCCTACTCAACCCTGACTATAGTTTCACTACTGCACCCCTGTAATATTTTAAGAAGCTTTCTTGAACAGCTACTTACATAAAATCAGAAATATCAATAATTGATGTATACAAACCAACAGTACTTCAGAAAGTTCTAATTACTTACAAATACCAGTTTTGTTTAAAACATTATCACTCTACATGTCATATTACATGCCTTCACATGTAATGCGAATTTTAAATTACATTGCCATAATAAACGTGTTTTGCAGCATTTTTTTTTTATTTTTTAGGGATCTGATATCGGAAAATGGGCAAGAGCAGAGTGCAAAGGTTCCCACTCAGCTTTCCCTTGCCCACAACACCAAGGATGTGATATTCAGTTGGATAGCTCACCTGCATTACCCAACTGAATTTAGGGCCATATCAGGGCAGTGCAAAGTTGAGTAGCACTGCCCCAACATGGATCTGGACTGTATGCAACCCATGTGAAGTGTACAGAACCTGTGCACCCCCAGAGACCTGTTAGCACCAATAGCCCTGGCATGGTATTCAACTGACAACATGCAAATGGGTCCAATGGGCATGCAAGACATTAAGAGGCTATATTCAGTACATGCCCATTATGGGCTCATTTGCATGGCAAGTGGTGGCAGATTTGCACCCCTGTGACCAGTCTCCCCACTCCAATCACAGTCCCTGTATTAACGTAAATATTCCATGATATACAGTGGCACCCCCTGCCCTCCAATCCCTGGCCCTGTTAAGTAATAATCATTCTCTGGTGCTCAGTGGCACTCCTCTGTCCCCCTGATTTCTGGTCCCTTATTATATTAAACATTCCCTGGTGTCTAGTGGCACCCCCAATCTCTGATCCCCATCCCTGTAACATTGTAATATTCCTTGGTGCCTAGTGGCACCTCCCACCCAACGATCCCTTTTCCTGTACAAGCATAAATGGTCCCTGGCATCTAGTGTGCCCCCACACCACTGGCACTGAGCAAACCACTCTGCCACCCCCTTACCATGTTTGCCAGTGACACAAATCCAATAAAGTAATCGGCACAACCATCTTCACAACACCTCAGCCGACTGCTGTATTGACTGACAGGGAGCGCACGTCCTCTGCACTGTAAAGGGAGCGTGTGTACTGTCTAACAAGCTCCTTCCCTATTGCATGAATGAAATATGAAGTGGAGACCTAGTGTGATTCATCGTTTATCTGCACTTGGGCAGTTTAACTTCTGTATTATACACTAGGCAACACAAAATCTTGCTCCTGATTGCTTACTTAACAGGATTTACAATGTGTAAATCCTGTTAGTACCCAACGGGAAAAAGTGCCAGCTGTACCCCTTCCCCTGCACCCTATCAAAATTGCTCCGAGACAAATCACCAAAGTTGTCGGCCGCCATCTTACCTATCTTCACTAACCAAGTGCGCTAAATTTAAAAAGTTCAAAAATGGAGTGTTCTTTTGATGTAATATACGAAACTGAGCTTGACCACATCTTCTCTAACATTCTGAATCAGTTAGTACCTAACAAACCATCTCAGAACTCTCTTGAAGACTTACCTCACAAAAGACTCCAGTCAGCGAGCAGCCAGACTCTGTGACCACTTCACAGGTGCCACGAATACAAGCTACAGCCTGGCCTCCAGCATCACCGACCCGACTACAGGAACGCCCTCTCTGCTGCTCCTCCAGTCATGACAGGCCTCCCACTTCCTGAAACAAAGAAAAAAGTCAGACACACAACAGTAAGTGTGCAGCAATTAGAAAACCTTGAGAAACAAAAAAAAAATGAAGTCACTACAAGAAAACAAAGTGGGCAGTCAAAGTGTTTCTAGACTGGTGTGCACTAAAATAAATTTCTCTAGATTTCCACTCTATTCCTATCACAGAACTTAACATATTAAGAAACTTCTCTGCTACAGTAAGAAGTACAGATTGGGAACAGTATGTATTAGCCAGTTACACTGGTTTAAGATCAGAACTAAACCGTTACATATACGAGTCACTCATATCACGAGTAATAAACCTCATGAATGACACAGAGTTCACCTCCTCCAACAATGTTTTCAAAGGGGTAATCAAGCAGTACCGAAAGCTAGGCAAAGACAAGCAAAACCACCACCCCCCACTTTCACAAGAAGAGCTGTCATTACTCCGCAACTCACCAGCTCTATCTCCAAACACTGCTAAAACCCTAGTGCAAAAAGTTTGGCTTGACACTCAGCTAAACTTCACCAGGAGAGGGAACAAGGGCATCCGAAACCTCACTGTGAACTCTCTTGAATTAAAATACACAACGGTTGGCAGAAGATATATCACAAAATTCTTTAATGAGGAAACAAAAAATCACAAACTAATTCATGACCCCACATGTCAAGCAACAAGAGGTTGCATGCTTGAAATCCCACACGACCCACTTTGTCCAGTTAAAACTTTCTTACAGTATATCTACAAACTTCTCCCTGAACCTCCAACTTCTTTTGTCACCCAAAAAAGCTACATCAGCAAATATTAGACACCCAAGACATCTGGTACACCCATGAACCTATGGGTGTAAACTATTTAAGTAAAATGCTGCCAATGATCTGTCAATAAGCTGGACTCCCCACTCACTATATGAATCATTCTCTGAGAGCTATGGCTGTAACTCTTTTGTCTGATGCTGGAATGGAGGACAGACAAGTCATGAACATTACTGGACACAAAAACAAAGCCTCATTACACAGCTATTGGAGACCAAATTTCGCTATGACACATGGTCCTCCATAATATCTGGTAAAAATCCTGCCTCCATCAAAAACACACAAAAATAAACAAACCCTAATGAAAAGCAATATTTTTTCCTGAATACACAAATGCTCTGTCCATGAGCAAAGAATACTTTACAGAAAATGTAGGCTGTACACCACTCTGCCATCAGAACGAACCAATAAATCCAAAATGTTTTAATCAAAAACAATCCATCCCAATGCAAGAAACAGAAACATCGACTCTTCAAACTGTGATCTATTGTACCCAAACAATCCTATCACAAGCATCAACAACTGCAAAATGCACAAATTCATACATTTCTGCAATGGAACAAACAGCACGATAAAATAATGCACCTCTTTCAGACGAAAACTTTATCCAGCCAGACAACATCAACAATGAAATAATTATCCATTTTGCAAACCTAGGAACACTGCACAGTGAGCTCCAAGCCAGTCAAATCAAGCCATCCGATGATGTCAAACAGGACAACAGACTACAAAGGACCCCTACAGCCTCACAGCAGTCCGCATAGTGCCCATCACTAAGCCACTTCATCAATTATGGCACTATCAACTTCTACGGACTGCCAAATCCATAACGGCGAACTGAAAGGTAACAACAAAACTAACAGCACTTATTAATAAACATCCACAGGGATCTAAAAATGTCTTCAATTTCTTTCAGGCATATCAGACATCTTTACTACTACAGGACCCTCGAACATCAACAGCCCCAACAAGACCACAGCTACACTTCAACATGAAACCGAACATATTCCTTCACCTTCATTATCACCTAAATCGAGAAGACATTGATCAAATAAATTCAGACAAAAAGACAATTACATCAAAAAAACATTTGTGGACTATATTTGAAAAATGCTCAGAAATCCTTAAAGCTAACATTACAACATAGAAAGAAAAGTTTATTCTTTCAAGCAAATTCTTGTTTTCTGTTACTCAATAATCCAAACTTTATTATTTAAAAAAACTTACTTGTTGTTGCTTAGTACATAATCTCAAAAAGATTTATTCCAGCAACAAATTAATTCTTCCTCTCACTAAAAACCTTGCTTCTGTTTAAAAGTTATGTGTACAACCAGCATAATGAAATATCTTTTCAGAGCATATCACTTCTGTCATGGACTATTTTTTTTCTTTAAAACAATAAATCAATATATGCTTACAATTAATAAGCCCTCTAACATTTCAAATTTTATTTTCGCAAATCCTAGTTGTATAATTGCAATATCCCACTCAAGGGTGCGGGTGATGCCAGGATTTATCCACTTCTGGTGTGTTACTGGTCACTCAGCTGCGCCTCATGACCGAACACCACACCAGGCATGGGTCAGTCCTGGCATCACCCACACCCTCTCATGGTACATTGCTTAAACATCACTTGTGGCTTACGCCACTCATGAGATTACCCAAGGTCAAACTTCTCTTGTGCAGATAAATGATGTATCACATCGGTCCCCATCACATAACCCTTATATATCAATATATGTATTGTAGCAACATGCTTTATTACCTCATTGGGCTCAACTCTCAAAGCTACCAGCATGGAGCAAGGGACTTGTACCACAAAGAAAGGTGCAAAGTGCCCTGTGTGCCAAAAGATGCAACAGAAGTAAGTCTAAAAGGCAGCCTGCATCAATCACAGGCTGCCTGCACCAAACGGGACTTGTGCTGCTCGTGTACCACAAACTGGGCTGCAGCATGGTGCTAGGGAGCTTGCGGCAGACATAGGCTGCCATATTCCTTAATATGGAATTCTTAAAACCCTCTCAGAAGGAAACATTCTAAGTGCTGTACCCTTAGACCATACATGGCTGGTCTAAGGGTACTTGGAAATATCCTCTAGGAGGGTTGACAAGGCTGCACCAATGTGTAACCTACCCTGCCCCAACCCCCATTTGCATTGTAATAATCACCCTGGTGGTCTAGCAGATCCCCTTCCCTGATCCCCAGTGTCACCTGTATATATTAATAAATTATTTCTTGGTGGTCTAGCAGACCCCCCTCACCAAACCCTGATGTCACCCGTATATGTTGTAACATAGTCCCTGTTGGTCTAGCGGACCTCCTCCCCAGGGACTACATTCTAATATATACAGGCAATGGATTTGGAAAAGTGCTCCACTAGACTATCAGGCAATTATTTATAACTAAATATGGGTAACATTGGGAATTGGGGAGGTGCGTCCGCTCGACTACCAGGACATACTTTATTAATATATATATGGGTGACATCAGGGATTGGAGGGGGGGTCCACTAGACTACCAGGGACCTCTTACACTGACATAATTAGGGATCAGGGCTTGGGGGGTGTCTGTTGGATAACCAGGAAGTTATTACAGATAGGGGATCATAGAAACATAGAAATTGTCGGCAGATAAGGACTGCCAGGCCCACCCAGTCTGCCAAAAGTCCTACACCAGTTTATGGACTTTGAACCTAACTGGTCAATGGTTTTTCACCCCACCTTCCCACATCTAAGGTATCCTTATGCCTGTCCCATGCATGTTTAAAACCCTCCACTGTGCTCACCCCCACCACCTCCTGTGACAGTCTATTACATGAGTCCACCACCCTCTCCATGAAGAAAAACTGGGTGCCACTAGCCACCAAGGACATGGTAGAGTGGCACAGGGCTGCTCCACAGCTTGCGGTACACCTTCAATTCAGCATGCTGCCAGGGTTGCCCCAAAATGGGTCCCTGGCACACCCGGCATTGACACAAGCTGCCTTTTGCAGCAGCTTGCATCAATCTAAGGTCTCTTTGAGAACTGAGCCCATTACCTCCTGGACTGTCATTTTGTGTCAGGTAAGCAATGGATAGTTTGGGCTTCATATGAAGTTACTGGAAGTAATGACTTGTTAATACATCAACGTAGCTGATTAGAAACTTTTATTTGAAGTTCATATCATTATTACTGAAATGTTAGCCAACTCTAAAGAAATTATTTTTCCAAAAGTCAAATTTTTAAACTGTTAAGCCTAAGAACTTTTTTTTTTAAATGCAAGCTTGGAATAAAGTTGATAAGACATCATCCTTGTGGCATAGTTTTTTGTGCTAATACTATTTTGTATACATTGATACTATTCCTTTTGAATACATTATTGATACTTTTTATGTGACGGGGCCAAAAACTATCAAGCACATTTTATTAAAACTATTTTTTGTATTAATATATAAAATATATAAAATTGCATGATGGTTTTTGAAAAGCATTTTATTTTAGAAAACACTGTTACAGATCTTTGGTTCTACTTCAGCCCAATTTATAAGGAACTGTGATTGTTTTAAACTTCTAACTCTTAATTTTAAGCCTTTAATTGAGTTGCAACCATTCCACTCTCCCCTCTAGCAACCCCTACACTTCCATGCTGCCTGTGAAAGCATCAGAAGATAACAAAGAGGCCTGTGGGGACTACCTGGTGCTTAAGTGACACTGTACCACCTTCCTCATGATATAGTGGAAATACTCCATGTAGCCAACAGATAGGGAAAAGTTACTGTGATATGAAAATCATGAGACAATGTGGGTCTCCTTACCATTTTGAGCTTCTCAAAAAGCTGTGGGGACCCTAAATTGGATAGAAATCCTTAAAGTAATTGTAGTGATAAGGAGATGTGCCTAGCTACAATAAGTTCACCAGGAGCAGCCATCAATTAAATGTAATTGTAACTTAATATGCACACCTGAAGCACCAATATAAAAACAGTATGTGGAATGCAAGTAGTCATGCCCCTTGAGGAAGAGATGTTTTGGCCTTGAAGTGCAGGGGCTCGCCAGGCAGTGAATCAGTCTGGTCCATAGCCAAATGCTTATTGCCATGTGTAGCACAGTTTTGCACATTAAAGTGAAATTAGTTACATGATTCTGTGGAGTGCTTGTTTCATTTGGCTTCTTGGAACTGTATTTTACAAGCACCTGGTCTAAGCTGAGAGAGTTGGCTTTATCTGTTCACTTCTGACCATTTTTTGGCTGAGCAGCCCAGGCAGGTAACCATGACCATCTGCATCATGAATTTGACAAGAGGACATAATAGAGCAACAGTGGTTTTGCCAAACAAATTGCCAATTAGGTTTAGGCATGAAGCAAGGAAGGGGTCGTGGCATTCACCCTGACAAGCACTAATGTGGCTACAACGAGGATGAAATATCGATCTGACACAAGAGTCTGATGTGGACTTTTTATTGCACATAGGACGGTACCAGCATTCCCCTTTTCTTAAACTATTGGATTTTAAATTGACTGAGAAAGAAAGCTATTGAGAGCAAGCAAGATTGGACAGAATTAATTGATAATGGCTATGCAAAGGACATGAATGTTTTAATGATACAGTGCATTTATGGGGACAATTATGGATGACTTTTAATGCAGTAAAATGGAGGTTAAGAGGGAGGTCAAGTGAATGTCATTCCTAATAATATGAACAGCTCAATGTGAGAATTGCCTTACTTGATACAGGCAGCAATGTACTACTGTCTATTTAAAAAATCATCTAAAATAATAAACTCATTCAGCTTTAAGCCATCCTAACACACCAAAATTATAAGACAAATAAGGAAAGGAAGGGCAAGGTAAAAACAGCAACGAGCTCAGACATAGCCCAGCAATGAAATGAGCATACAATGATGAAAATACATGACACTACGAACTGAGACTGTCCGTTTTTAATTTTGGTGTTTTATTGCTGTGCTTAGAAGCATGATGGCATATGTTAACAATTGTAGAATACTTCAATTACATCATAGAATGTTTTTTATTTGTAATGTTCAGTATACATTGATTCATATTTACAGTGCTCTGTCTTCATATCAATAATGTTCTCATCTTCTCCCCCCCTTTTAGGGAATTAGCATTTTATACTCAGTTGAACCTTTACCTTTTTACAATATCAGTTATTGTCAAATTTGTTGTTAGTTCTCTGCATTCTTCCTTCCTATCAGATCTCATGTGGTTTTACCCACACTGTTTGAATTGTAGAATTTACTTGTAAGGAAAATGATATGAAAATCATGAGACAATATGGGTATGATCATTCTGGTTTTAAATTTTTTTTCATTTAGCACTTCAGTTATACAGTGCATCACAAGAATATAATTTGGAATTCAGGTTCACATTTTAATTATTTAAGCTTGTGGTCCATGCAGCACATATCCTTACCATTGTGAACTTCTCAAAAAGTTGTAGGGAGCCTAAATTGGATACAAATCCTTAAAGTAATTGTAGTGATAAGGAGATGTGCCTAGGTACAAGCTCACCAGGAGCAGCCATCAATTACATTTAATTGTAACTTAGTATGCACACCTGAAGCAACAATATAAAAACAGTATGTGGAATGCAGGTAGCCATGCCCCCTGAGGAAGAAGTGCTTTGGTCTCAAAGCACTGGGGCTCATCTGGCAGTGAATCACTTTGGTCCATGTCCAGATGCTTATTGCCATGTGTAGCACAGTTTTGCACATTAAATTGAAATTATTTACATGATCCTGTTGTGTGCTTGTTTCATCTGGCTTCTCACAGTTGCTGTACACTGACTGTAAGATGCTGCATGCCGTCAGCACCCTGAGTCTCATGAGCAATAGGAGATGGAGGAAAAGCTTGAGGTTCAGCAGCAGCAGTGCAGTCAGCCTGCCCATTATTCCCACCTGGCCAATGAGTGTAGGAGAACCATCTGCAGAGCCAGACACGAGGTAGTATGGTGGGTCCGGTACAGGCTCACATGTGACAGGAAGTGACTGACAGATCTTGGGGTGGGCCAAGCTAAGGGCAACCATGAACCAGCAACCACACAGTCAACAGACTCTCATTACATATTTGAGAGTAGGGCAGTCAGTTGGAAGAGAGATAGGGCCCACCACTACAGCAGTCACAGTTTAGGGCAGCTTGCACAGTGCCTGCTAAGGCCTCCTGTAAGGAGTGCTGTTAATATAGTGTGCATGTCTGTGTAGTGGGGAACCTTTCATGTGTGAGTGTGTGTCTGTCTGTGTCTGTCTATGTGTGTCTGTGTGTGTCTGTGTGTGGCTGTGGCTGTGTCTGTGTGTCTGTGTCTGTGTCTGTGTCTGTGTCTGTGTGTGTGTGTCTGTGTGTGTGTGTGTCTGTGTGTGTGTAACATTTTATTAGGCTGTTCTTGCACTTTGGAATAATAAAACCTAGGCTGGCATGCTAACACAGTGGTAGCGCTACGACTTGCAGCACCAATGACCCTGGTTCAGGAGTGAACTTGTGGCATTGGAGGGTTGGCTGGGGGGAGGAGGATTGAGCATCCAAGGGACTGCTTTCCTCCTCCAGGGAAGGGTGGCATGATGGCTGTATGCCTGGCCTCCAGTGTTGGTGGGGAGCAGGACACTGGCAACTGCAACAAGAGGGTGAGGAGTGGTGGACATCAGGTGCATTGTGTGCGGAAGTGAATGTGACGTCCTAGATATCATTGCATGTGTGTTCCTCCGGGGAAGGACAGAAAAATGAAAAGCCATCCTGGTTGGCAGGATGAACACCAACAATCCATAGGCTCCACACCTGTGACTGAGATATCTCCCAACCTGATCCATGTCTGTTGGGTTGAGAGGACTCCCCCATCACCCCACCATGGGAAGCAAGCCATGGGGCACTTGGGAAAGTAAGTCCAGGAGAAACCAGGCGACGGGGCTGAGGGGGTTGGTGTGCAGGGGGCCCAACCAGATCAGAAGGGGATGAACACAATACAGGGAAAAAAAAGGAATAATACACCCAGATGCAGCTGTTTAGCAGAAACACATGGTGTGTGTGTGTGTGTGTGTGTGTGTGTGTGTGTGTGTGTGTGTGTGTGTGGTACGCATGTGCATGTGCTATTCTGTGACATGGTGTCAGAAGTAAAAATATAATAAAATACTTTCTGACTTGAGATCCTTTAGCTGGTGATCCCATACTGCAGTGCAGAAAGGGTAAAAAGGCCGGATATGGCAAAAACTCCCCCCCTAGAAGGCTGTAATTTTGAGAAACCAGGTGAATAGTCAAAGTGGAGGCAACATTTCAGTCAGTTTCGGATTGCAACAAAGTTCACTGAGGGAGATTGAGCAGTGCAGGTCAGTTCATTAATATATCCCATTGGAACAGAAGCAGAACACATTTTCAAGTCATTTACCTTTGCTAAACAGGATGACACAGATAATTTTGATGTGGTTCTACAAAAGTTTGATGAACATATCATTCCAAGAAGAAATGCTATCTATGAGTGTGCCTGTTTCCATCAGAAAAATCAAAAAGTGGGTAAGTCAATTGAAACTTTCATTCAAAGTTTGAATGATTTAGTAGAGTATACTGATTCTGGACACACTAAAGATGAATATATCAGAATTAAAATTGTAATAGGCCTTTTGAATATAGCACAGTTAGAGAAATGCAGCTGCAAACAAACCTGACCTTGGCCTCTGCAATTGAGATAGCTCATAGCCATGAATTAAAAGTTAGAATATAAAACAGCACAGGAGTGAGAGAAAGCTTGAGGAAGTAAAATTTGGCAATGCAAACCTAAAAAGAAGTTATGGAACTGGGATGCAGAGAGGTCCTGGGACTAAAACAAAAGTGAAACATCAAACTGCACCACCCAAATACTGTTCATGATGCAACTGAGACCATGGCCAGTATGGCTACTGTCCAGCTAAAAATTCAGACTGTAGAGAATGCCAGAAAAATGGGCATTTTGCTGTGATGTACAGGACAATGAGAATGCAGGAAATAGTAGCTGATACCGGTCCTCTGTCATTTTTCTTGGGATTGATCTGCTGTGACAGTAATTCAGTCCCACCTTGACAAGTGAACTTGAACATGGAGGGGAAAATGGTGAACTTTAAAACAGATTCAGGTGCTAACGCCACCATACTGTCTGAAGCTGCTTACAATAGTCTTCAAGTTCAACCTCCTTTAAACCAGTCCAGTGTTATTTCAAATAGCCCTGGGGGAGTTCTGCAGTGTAAAGGTCAGTTCATAGTAAAGACTGAGGTTAAAGCTAAATGCTATTGGGGAGGCATGGCCTGGCAGCTTGCAAGATGTCTGTGATCGGGCAGCTGTGGGGGGGGGGAATACTCTGCTGCCCGCAATCGGGCTATGGGGAGTTACTATTATGCCGCGATCGGGCTGCAGAGTGCGGAAACAAGTGGAGGGCCACCACAGGTGGCAACTGCTGTGTTGCACCCTACACTGCGGCAGCTCACCTGGGGTGGCCCCACTTGATCCTTTTTTGGGGCTCAAAGTTGTGCAGGCGCAGGGTTGCGCCTGATAACTCTGCACCACCCGCTGAATATCGGGCTGTGCAGTTTATGCATGGTTCCTCCCCCTTCGGTTGAGCATGCCTTCATTAGCATTGCGCTGTTGCTCAGCATGTTATCTGTGGTGCAACTACCTCCTGCTGAATATCGCAGAATGGCGCAATTTTGGACTTGCACGAGCACAACCTTATTGCGCTTGGCTCAACTCTTCTGAATATCCAGGCTAATCTGTCACTAACTCCAGAGCTAACACCAGCAAGATCAATGTTTACCTCGCCTCAGAATTTAGTGGAATATGATAGGAAGCATTTCACAAATTAGGGAGATTTTGTATCATCCTCTTCTCTGTCTTAACAAATTTTAGAAATTATAAAAAATATGTATTATGCTAATGTAGTAATACTGGAGAATATGTGGTCTCTAAAGGAGGAAATAACAAATCTTAGAGCAGATGTATTTGACAATCAAGCCCTGTTAACACAATTTAGGAATAAGTCCCAGGTACAAACTAAAAGCCTTACTGAAGATTGTCAGGCAATTCCAACAGTCTCTAGAGAAAATAAAGACATTCAGTTTAAATAAACTTCCTTCTCCATTTTCTAAAGAAAATTCTATTATAACTTGAGATGTAAAATCAAGTCAGGATATGGAAGTAAACAAAACAACCTAACCCTAGGAGAATTAAAAAGAAAAACATAACACAAAAACAGGGTACTAAATCCAGGGACAAATTCCCTTGGTCTGATAAACATGACTTAGAAAGGGATGGTAATAGGAATCAGTACAACCTTATATGAACTTAACAGCTCAATTATTATTTATTTTATTTATTTATTTAGTTTTTGTTGACCGGGTAAGTACACTAGACAAATTCTGCCTGTTTTCGGGCACGACCCAGGGGAAGGGGATGCAGATGAATGCCAACTAACCTTGAACCAGATTAAGCTGTTGGTGGTATTTTTAGTGAATTATTAATAATTATAGCAGGAATGCATAAAAATCAACTGCCCCCTTCTTCCTCTGAGGTTAATATGCCAAAAATGATCCCAGGAGAGACTGAGGAGCAACTTCCTCCCAATAGAGGCATTCTTGATAACATTGAAAATTATGCTCTTAGCTTCTTTAGCTCTGATAACAATCAGCCTGAGTTAGAGTTTTTAATTGAAATGTATGGCATTAATAAATTTGATGCTGAAACTCCTGAAAAACAGACAAAATGGATTTGTCATCTATTACATGTTTCTCCTATGCCTGATGGTATTTTTATTACTCGTCCACCTAATGTGCAGTACATTTTCCTCATACCAGGTCATAATGTCATACACTTAATAGCATACGACATTATAGCTAATCCAAAATAGCGCGTCTAGGACAGCGAATGGTACAATACTGTGTATACTGCTATACGTGGTATTGCACCATTCACACACTCCCAGGCAGAGGATAAGACCTCTGCTGGGAGTGGTTTCTGCTGAGCAGCTGCTGTGGCTCAGTGAATAGAGCCACAGCACTAAGAACCCAGGCATTGTGTCTGGGACCAGGTTTGATTCCCAGTCCCAGAAATTAATTTTTTTTGCAGACTTTGTGTGCTTCCCAAGTTGGACCCCTCTAGAGTTAAGAATCTTTAGTGGGGGTGTCTGGGGAGTGCAGCCCCCCCCCCGCAATGGGGGGTGTTGGGGGTGGAGCCCCCACAAAAGAAAGAGTTATGCTGCATGGCATAAATCGCGCTGTATTGTCAGCATGATTTAGCCATGCGGCATAAGGTCTTGCGACATTATGACCCCCGTGCCCATTTTTCTGACTGTGTTTTACTTTACTGTAGATCTTCTAGTATAGCATTCCGTATTTGGACCAAAGAAGCACTGCTTAAATTATATGGTATTAATATTTTACCCCTCAGAAAGTTCCAGTTAATTCTGAGAGTCAAACATCTATGTTAAGCAACAGGGAGCATGAGGAGGAAGGGGAAGAAGGGTCTCTGAGGCCATTTTTAAAGTTATAGGGGCTCAACCACATTCTTGGGAAAGTAAAACTCTTTCACTCTTTGGTTGGAAAGTCTCTAGAAATGAGTCTGTTGGTCTGATTAAATGTGATATTGCTTCTTTTTTGTCCCATTCCCTTAGAATAGACTTAAAATTAAGTGGAATTGAGTGGATCACAATATATAGTGGGGTTACGGATAGTCCACACATTGATAGTACTTTCAGCAACCCCAGACTGGCAGCATTAGTGTTAGATGCCTCTCCTGCTTTGGATGGCCTTGAAGTCTTTCTAACTGATACAAATACATTTGGATTTAATAATCAAGCTATGTTTAGAAATAGCTTGCATAAGAGTTTGTCATAGAAGTCACAAATAGACATATGTTAGTAAATAATAATCGTCCAGAAATAGTGATTAGCAATAATTTTTCATCATTTCAAAATCTTACTTCCCAGTAACACCAATCTAGTCTATGTATTGCTCAGATGTCTGATAAACCATTGGGAATGCTAACTATTCTCTCTTGGAATGTAGAGGGCTTAGCGTATAAACTGTCTGATGAAATTAAAGAATTTCTAATGACCTTTGATATTTTGTTCTTACAGAAAACATGGTGGCAGGATGTTACACCTCCGTTAATACCTGGATATACAACCTTTACTATCCCAGCCATAAAAAAATAAGAAATACAGCAGAAATCAGGCTGGTATAGTTATTTAGAAACATAGAAACATAGACTTTGACAGCAGATAAGTACCGCTTGGCCCACCTAGTCTGCCCATTTCCCTACCCATTGGATAAGTTGCAGATTCTAGTTAACCAACAGCCTACTTCTTCCTACCCCCACCAGAATTGCCTTATGTCTGTCCCATGCATTCTTGATTTCCCCCACTGTTTTTGACCCCACGACCTCCTCAAAGGCCATTCCATGCTTCCACCACCCTCTCTATGAAAAACTACTTCCTCACATTGCCCCTGAGCTGTCCTCCTTCTATCTTCAAATTATGTCCTCTTGTTCATGCGCATCTCTTTTTCCGAAAGATGCTACCCTCTTGGATGTTGTTGATTCCCTTGAGGTACTTAAAAGTTTCTATCATGTCCTCCCACTCCCTCCTTTCCTCAAGGGTATACATATTAAGTAAGCAATAATACCTGACAGGGTGGGCATTATTGGGAAATACCGGACCACCCAGGGGTGTAATGAGGCTCGACGACGCAGGCAAAAGGCCTTATAGCCCTTGGAAGGTCCGGTATTTCCATAATGCCCACCCTGGAAGGTAGTATTGCACTTATAAAATGGCCATGTAACTACATCTTTGCGAAATGTGAAAATAAAGAGGAAATGAGTTTGAAAACTGTTCAAAACACTGTTAAAAAACATGTTCATTGACAAAGTAGTGCACCAGCTGTTCTAGGTGCTGTTACTCTTCCCTGCAGTGCTGTTCTGGTTTCCTGAACCCCCCCCCCACACACACAGACACACACACACACACAGGCAGATTGTTCACGACCTTTGACCTTAGTGGAAGTGAATGCTGGTGCCTTTTCATAGTAATTTGTGGTATGGGTAGAGGTTGTTTCTGCAGCTTGTGGAAAGTTGGACTTCTTAAGCAATGAGTAATGGAAAGGGAATGGAGAGCGGCAGCGGGAGGAGCTTTGACCAAAGCGGTAATGTGTGTCTTGTTTGTTTTTAAAATGCCGCGTGCTGGATGAAGCTGATGCGAATGTCGGCTTCGGGAGTACGGATTGCTAGAACGGCGGTCAGGAGACTGGTGTCATTGTGTGTTTTCAGTCTTCTGACCACAAAATGACAGGACTGCAGTCTTCCTTTTTATTTATTTATTGCCTGCCATTGAGGGAAAGTGGGGGGGTTGGGGATAGTTGTTTCTCGCTAAGCGAGAGAAAAACATGGCGGGGATTTTAAATTTCTTAGCTGCCTTCAGCCAATGAGGAAGTAGGCTGGGCAGCAGGGTACATTGTAAAGTGGATTTTGGTGGCACTTGTTTTTAGCTGGGCATCTATTGAGAAATAAATGTCCAGCTTGGAGGCAGTGTCAGCCAATCAGAGGTGAGAATTCCTTCTTGCCATTTTATAAGCTTCTTTAGTCTCTCTTTGTATGGCTTCTGTTGCAGATCCTGCACCATTTTAGTAATCCTTCTCTGGACTGCCTCAATCCTGTCTATGTCTTTGCAGAGACTTCCCTAAAAGATTACTGTTTTGGACTGTCAATTATCATTAATACTTCCTCTGAAATTGGAGAGCAGTAATAACAGAATAATTCTTCATGATATCTATTTACCGCCTGCAACTAGTTCCATTTATTCACCCACAGTACTATCTGGCCACAGTTCTCTGAATTATTAGATGATTTAGCAACTAAATATGAATCTTAAACTTTCCTTGTTATTGGTGACTTTAATGTTAGAATCCATGTTATTAATTAAATGGAAAACCCCTATGGTGAGTTTTTTCAGGGTCTGAACATGATTAATCCTAAAATAAATCATATTAGAAACTCAAAGGATAAGAAATTCAATCATCAGGGTAAGATACGATATAAAATAATATCAGATTTGAATTTATGTTTGGTAAATGGTTATTTGCCTGGTAATCCGGAGAGCAAATATGCATTTATGGGACATATTGATCTAGCCTGGGTTAATCAGGATGTTTTAAACTTTTTGTATGACTTTGAGATCCTGGACTGTCCTGATTCTGCTCATTCACCAATACTTATAACCTTTCAAACATCAAGAATGGGCAGTGACTCCATCCAGTTTGATGGAGATGTGGGTAATCTGGAAATAACTAATTCTAAAAAATTAGATAGCAAAATGAAGCTATCAACTTATTTTTAGAACTGTTTTATGCTGATCCCTTAATATCCTTACACAACAAAATATATATTAAGCCCTCATTCAGGACCCATATGCCGATCACTCAGCAACACCTGCACCGCAGACGACAGTACAGTGACAACATCAACAGGTCACTGTATTGTCACCGCAGGACCCAGCACTGCTTTCTGGGGGTCTTGCACCCCCTTTCTGAATCAACTCCAACTTAGAGTTGATTAGTTTAAGTACAAGGGAGTGGAGGGTTTGGGGACAAAGCCCCCCAAAGAAAGTGAAGTTTAAAGTGAATGGATCTATGCCGACCACAATTACAGTCGACATAGAGCCATCGCTGTAACGTCGGTCAACAATGATGTTTTTTGAACCAGCATCATAAAGTCTTCAGAACCAAAAGGATAAGGAAGCTTTTTAATCCAACGTGGTTCAATAAGACCTGCTGGATAGCTGTATGTTAGATTCTGTAAAAAACACAGAACCAGGAAAAACTTTAGCTCTTTTAATGAAGCAAGGAAGAAATACATGTGACTACTGGATTTTGAGAAGGAAAAATAACAGAAAAATGTGTGGAATAAATTAAGAAGAACAGTTATAGCTAAAGACACCAAAGCCTTTTGGTCTTTGGTTAGTCATGGTTATATTCAAGGGAAGTGGAAACATACATTACACCACAGTTATGGGAGGAATATAGAAATTCTATGTCAATGAAATGAGGTTGGAACATCTTCCATATTTTTCACCAAGGCCCTTTTCTTTATATATCAGGAGAAAATTAAGCAAGTTTTGTCCTCAGTTACATCCAATGAAGCTTCGGGTTGAGACTAAATTTTATCTGATGTTTACAAAACGTTTCTTGATTGGTTACTCCCTATTTTTTTAGTAACATTTAATAAATTTGTCCTAGGATAAATTTTTCCAAATAGCTGGAAGGGAAGTATTATTTTTCCTATATACAAAAAGGGTTAAGCTTCTGATCCCAGCATGTACAGACCTATTAGTCTTATTGATACATCTCAGAAGATATTTTGTAAAATAATACTGCAGAGGTTACAGTTCTGGATCCATGAAAATCAATTACTGAATGAGGCACAGAATGGTTTTAGGAGTGGAAGATCTACTATTCAACATTGCTATGTCTTGTCTCATCTTATCTATAAATACACATGTATTAAGATATCAGAGCTTTATTGTTGTTTTGTGGACCTCAGGTCTGCATTTGATATTATTACCCATAAATTATTATTATGGCAGAAATTGATGGCTTATAATACAGATCCCTTCCTGCTGAATATTATAATAAGGTTACATCAAAATACTTGAGTGAGAGTACAGTATAACCAGTCTGGAGGATTAACATCTGTTGTTAGAACAAATCTTGGAGTTCAACAGGGATATATTCTTGCTCCCACTCTATTTAATTTGTATATTAATAATATACTAGAATGGTTGGAACTCCCTGAATTTCCTCCTCCCAGTGTGTTAAATAGGAAGGTAAGCTGTTTAGCGTACGCTGATGATATAGCATTACAGAATCACAGAATCACTGAAACGTGGTGGCAGAAAAGGACCCATTGGCCCATCTAGTCTACCCACCCATTACTCATCCCCCCTCTGGAACCCCCCACCCCTGCTAGACAGCCCCATATGACTGTCCCATGCTCTGCTGAATCCCTCCGCTGTTTCAGCCCCCACCACCACCTCCTCAGGAAGCCTGTTCCATGCCTCCTCTACCCTCTCCATGAAGAATTGTCCCTTCACATTGACTCTGTATCTTCCTCCATGAAGTCCTAGGCTATGCCGTCTAGTTACAGCCCCTTCCTTCCTTTTAAATAAACACCCTTCCTTTACTCGGTTGATCTCCTTAACATATTTAAAAGTTTTAATCATGTCCTCTGTCTCCCTTCTAGTATCCAGCATGAACAGATCCAATTCCTTACATCTCTGCTCTTATGTCTTCCCTTGTACTGTATACTCTGCACCATCTTGGTTGTCCTTCTCTGAACTCTTTCAATCCCATCTATATCTTTCAATAGATGTGGCCTCCAGAACCAAGTCGACCACCTGTGTCACCTAATCAAAGAACTCAATCAAGTCTGTCTGGTAAGACTTACCTTTCATGAAGCCATGCTGCATGACATCCTGCAAGCCACTTTCCTCCAAGCAGTCCACCACCCTCTTCTTTATGAGTGCCTCCATGACCTTCCCCACCACTGAGGTGAAACCGACCAGCCGATCGTTCTCTGTCACCTGATCTCCACATTATTACTTGGCCTCCAAAGAAAAATTAATAATTTTGTTGCATTATTTTAAATCAATATGTTTTATTAGATTTGACCATGACAGTAAAGTTATAATCATATCATTAATCCAAAATCTTCATTGAGACCTCAGAAAATAGTAGTAAAAAAATTGAGTATAAACAGTAAGCATCCATTACATTGACATTAAAGATAAAATGGATAACCAAAGAAATCTCCCTTCCCTCCCCTCCCCCCTCCTCCCTCCCCAACCCTGTGGTGCAAAATAGCATATTTACTGGACATCTCAGGTACCAATAATAAATGAATTCTCAACAGAGAGACATATCCGCCTTTTGTTAAAGGTAGAAATGCGAACAAAGGAAAGGGGAAAGAGAAAGGGGGATAACAAAGGGGATATATTAAAGGTTAAATGCTAAATGTTAAATGGAAAGATTAGATGGAGAGGGGCCCACAGCTTATCATATTTCCTATTGCCTCCTTAATAGCAAGGCGTCTAGCTTGCCCCATTTCTTTTTGAAGGAAGATGCTCTTCGGGTCACCTGTGCTATAAGGTTCTCCACATGGAGAGCAAAGGTTATCTCGTGCAACCATTCCGTATAAATTAATACTAAACAATCTTTCCAATGTCTAAGAACTAATTTCTTAACTGCCATGGATATCAATGCCATATGATATCTCTTCTCCTTCACTTGTATATCTAGGTAGTCGCCTAGAATGCAGACCTTAGGAGAAAAGAGCCCTTACAAGCCCAATAGAGGGTCTAGTGAGGCTTCTATTTGAGCCAGAGAGGAATACTGAAGAACAAAACCAAAAAATGTGTGAGGAGCCCTCCTCTTTATCACATCTGAGGCAATTTGTTAAGGTGGCCCTCTTCATCCTTGCCAGTCTGATCGGGGTATAATAGAGATCATTTAAGATACAATATTGTGTAAGTCTATATCTGTCTTGTGTATGATAAATATGTAAACTCTTCCAGATATACTGCCAGTCAGCATCTTCATCGGGGTATAGGTCTTTCCAGATCTTAGGACAGGGGTTAGATGGAATTCCAGGAAATCTATACAATAAGCTATATAGCTCTGAGACACTGTGTGGTTTGTTAACAATCGCCGTGACCTGAGAGAAAAATTGGAGAAGAGATGAGCCTTTATTATCTCTCCCAAATTTAGTAAACAAGAGATGTCGTAACTGATATGCTTTAAAAGCCATTTTGGTTGACCATTGAAATTTATCCAGAATTTCCTTTGTATCTAGAATGTAATTAGATGAATAGAAATCTTTTACACAACAACCCGAGATAGATGGCAACCACTTACTGGATATCAATGAATTACCCATACGGAGGTTAGGGTTTGAGCATATAGGTTGAGAGAAATCCTCTGCTTGGGAGAGCCTAAGATACCTGAAAACCTGAAATACCACTCGGAGAGAGATACCAAGGGGTAAGAGCGGAGTGGCGTGGGATATTTTGCCTGATCTGTACAAAGAGCTTTCGGATCTATGTTATGAGCTTTTATAAGATCTAATTCCATTTGGAGCCATAATGGTTTATATCCTTGAGGGGATTGGAGTCAGTGGCCAACAGCCATTTCCCGCATTTATTGAGATGTGAGGCCCAATAATAATGTAAGAAATTAGGAAGCCGGAGCCCTCCATATTCTTTGGGCTGAGATAACTTGTTATAGGATTTCCTAATAGCTTTGTTATCCCAAAGGAAGGAACTTATTCCGGAGTGAATATCCTTGAAGAAAGATTGAGGAATCCATAGGTTTAACATATTTAAAGGGTAGAAGATTCTAGGTAACACATTCATTTTAATCGTGTTAATCCTACCCCCATCGACAAAAGGGTAAACCAGACCACCTCAGAAGACCTTGCCTAATATTTAGCCATGAGGTCTTCTAAATTCAGTTCCTCATCAACGCCGGACTGAGAGAGATATGTATTCCCAGATATTTAATAGAACATGTGGTCCACTTCATTCCGAATTCAAGAAAATCTGCCCTATCATTAAAAGCGATTGAGAGGAAAGATTTCAGTTTTAGTGATATTAAGTTTATAACTAGAGTATAGACTGAAGGCCTCAATCTTACTTAGAGCCACTCTCAACGACAAAACTGGGTTCGACAGGTGCAAAAGCAGATCGTCTGCAAAGACTGAAATTTTAGCCACACTATTTGCGACAGGGATACCTGATATTGATGGGGATGAATTTAAGGATCTAAGGAGAGGCTCAAGGTACAAATTAAATAAAAAGGGAGATAAGGGACAACCTTGCCTCGTGCCTGAGGTAAGTGGAAAGGGATCTGACATAACTCCATTACAATACAGCCTTGCTGTAGGAGAAGTATATAAGGCCTGTCTCCATGTCACAAATAGTGGGGGAAAGCCCATAACTTATAGTGTAGCCCATAAAAGGACCAGTCAACCCTGTCAAACGCCTTTTTCAGCGTCAAGGGAAACTAAAATCATCGGAGATTGGGAGGTCTGAGCCACAGTCAAGAGATATTGCAATTTACGGTGGTGATCCATCGGAGACCTATTTGCAACAAATCCGATCTGTTCAGAAAAATTAAAGATGCCCATACTTGCTCAATCCTTTTGGCAAGGATTTTTGCCAAGATCTTAATATCACAGTTTAATAGAGAGATGGGACGATAGCTTGAAGGGAGATGTGAAGGTTTATCTGGTTTGAGAAGAAGAATGATAAAGGCTTCTAGAAGGGTGGGGTCCTGAATACTACCGGTCAGTAGATATTGGTACAGACGATGTAGGCCGGGCACTAAATCCTTAGCAAATAATTTATAAAAATTCGGAGAAAATCCATCCGGGCCTGGAGATTTGTCCGGAGCCAAGTCCTTTATAGCTACTAAGATCTCCTGGGTAGATATGGGGGAGATTAATAACGCTTGCTGATCCTGATCCAAAGACGGTAGAGAGAGAGTTGCGAGATAATTGAGTGTTTCGTCAATAGGAGGAGAAGGGTCTGCTTTATTATAAAGTAACGAGAAATAGGATCTAAGCACAGAAAGTATATCCCTGGGATTAGTTTGGATCTCTCCATTGAGATCTTCAATTGAGTTAATCGCCTGGAAGTTTCCAACTTCCTTAGTCTCAAAGCTAACAGGTGGCTAGCTTTTTCTTCACATTCTACGTACTTCACACGAGTTCTCAAAATAGCGAATTCAGCCTTTTCTTGCAATAGTGTAGAGTACTGGTTCCTTAAAAGTAAAAGGGTTTCCAATGTATCCACTGTGGAGGATACAGACAAAGATTGTTCTATCATTCTAATTTGAGTGAGAAGGGATCGGGTTTTCACTTCAATTTTCTTTTTACGAGTGGAAGCTAGGCGAATGAATTTGCCCCTCAGGCAGCATTTCAATGCACACCATTCTTGGTCTGCCCTAGTTATAGAATTCTGATTTTCAAGATAAAAGTGTTGAATCAACCCTGATATTCTGGTACTAATGTATTCTTCCTTTAGAAGTTGATTATTTAGTCTCCATAGTGAGTCCCTAGTAATGTTCATATCCAGTAGCGTGACCATCCAAACTGGAGCATGGTCTGATACCACCCTGGCATCTATACCGCGTTACTTATATTTTGAAGAGCGAGTTACTACATAGAATATAATCAAGTCTAGTCCATGTATCGTGTACAGTAGAGTGAAATGTGAATTCCGGGCAACTGGGTTCAGTGTTCTCCATGGATCACATAGGCCAAGTGTTTCCATAAAATCATGGCCCTTTGGGCTGCTGAAAGAGTGCGAGTGGTAATGGACCTGTCAAGTCCTGCGTGGGAGGTAAATTCAATCTCCTCCAAGTATCATTGGAAGGGATAGGAAGTCTTGTATTTTCCCCATCAGACTAGCAAGGAAGGATGAGTCCCCCCCACCGGGCCATAAATACTCCCTAGCAGAACCTCCATGTGGTTCAGAATACCCTTCACAAGAATGTATCTGCCCATAGGATCCGAAATAGTCATGGTAGATTGAAAAGTTAATGATTGATGAATGAAAATCGCTGTGCCCCCCGCCTTGGAAGAGGCTCCAGAAGCAAAGACCTGACCAATGCCCCTTCTTCACATACTTACGCCTCATGTGTGGGAATCATCGTCTCTTGGACAAAGAGATCTTCACACAAGGACTTCAAATGTCTCAATATCTGCATTCTCTTTAATGTGCTGCGGGCCCCTCTCACATTCCACGTGACAAATTTAATATTGTTGACTGCCATTAAGTCTCTGTCGAGCTAATAAATATGTTCTGGTACCTAATAATACATGCACCATGGTCCCCTTTAATAACCTATAAGTATCCCTCAAAAAGTATACCCACAACAATGCCCCAAATAAGGAAATAAAACCCAAAAACACTTCAAGGCCAAACTTCCCCCCCTTACTAAACCCCAAAAAAACTGTAGGTCCCTCTTGTAGCAGATTGACATAGGTATATAAGATCTTTGTATTCTTATATTTAACCCCTAACAAACTATGTACATCCCAACCTACCCTCCACCCATCAAAAATGATAAAGTAGATGGTATAACTCTTTAATATCAGATTCCAAAAATTCCCAGCATCCATCTCCCTCATAAAGAAGATTAACGTTGCCCTAAAAGGAGTTTGGTACATAAAAGTAGGCCTATATCGCATAACCCTAGAATCTTCCCCAAAATGACCCATACATGATATTGGCTGGACTCCTATCCAAAGTGAAGTAGTAAGAATCCCTATGAGGCAGGCCAGGTGCAAACCCTATATTCCCAATCACATGCGGCCAGACATGCAGGGCCCGTTCCAGCGTCCCACCCCACCCTATGCCATGAAGTCCGGCTCAGCCGCTGTAAGGAAAAAAAAAAAAGAAGGAGGGAAAGGGGAAGGGGAAGGGAAGGAGGAGGAAGGGAGGAAGGGAAACAGGGAGGGCTTAGGGACAGGAGGAAAGAGAAGGGCTCCTGAGGAGGTGGAAGAATGGGGGATAAACATATAGGGCACAGGAGGAATGGGTAAGGGATGGGTAGAATAATATCAACAAATATTATTGTCCTGAATTCTCTTGCTGGTCCACTCTTCCATCTTCTTCGAGGCAAAACATGGCAGCCCAGTGGAAATTTTTGGCTTCCTACATGTCCCTGCGCAAAGGACCAAACGAGGAACTTCAGCAGTCACCAACTGGTAAGGGAACTTATAGTCCATGAATGATGATTCCTCTGGGATTGAAAAAAAAGGTACACCAAAGCCTTGGTGTATCACGCACGTCCTCCAGAAACACAAGTTCGTTTTCAAGGTACCCATCCAGGGCCACAGAAACTCCTTGATCCCGCCTGCAGAGAAAGCCAACAGCAACAGAATGCCTCCTCACGAAAATCCAACTTGCCCTCGAGAAGAGACACACCAGAGAAAAAAGATTCCCACCAACAAGTAAGAAAAAGGGGGTGGGCTTTCCAGAACCAAAAATATTGTTGAAATAATTATTTCTTATTCTCCAAAATGCTGATCATCCTTCCAAAAGAAGCACGTAGTAGAGACATCAGGGTTCAGCAATTGTAATGGCTCATGAGGCTTTGAATAGATCTGGTAACAGACGTGACAGATCCTCTTGGGCCTGGGTCACTGCCTCATAGCTGTGCCATTTACCATCAAGTGAGACTTGAGTCGAGCAGGATGAGCCATCCTGAATTTAATGTTGGCAGCTATTAGCTTTGACACTATGGGGTGGAAGCGGCTCTCCGCTGCCTTGTCTCAGAGGAAGGTCTTGTGTGATTGAGGCCTTTTCCTTCCCAAGTGATGGCTTGCAACTCCTTTACTTTCACCAAGATGTGCTGGCGCTCCAAATAATTGAGTAGCTTAATAATTATAGGCCTGGGAGGGCTGGAGGCTCTGGTTTTGGGCGCAATGACCTGTGAGCCCTCTCAATAATGTACACTGGATTATGTGGGGAAGGGCCCACTACTTTAGTTAGCAGCACCTGGACAAATGGAATGCAAGAAGAACCCTCCTCTCCCTCTGTACGCCATGAATTAATATGTTGTTTAAATCAGAGGCCTTCTAGGTCCTCTGCCTTCTGTTGCAATCTAGTTATTAACTGCTTCATTTTGGTTATTTCTGGTTCCATTTTGTTTAGTCAACTTTCCAACGATGTGAAAGCGAGCCTCGTTGTCCGTAACTCTTTGCCTCAACATGAGACCTCCCCGCACACTCTTCAATTCCAGGGTGAGTTCTGACAATGCGTCTTTAAGCGGTCGTATCTCCTCAAGAAAGCGATCCTCTGATAGTGGGTTGGAAGAGGAGAAGATCGAGGTCTGTACCGACGAGGAGGGAGGTGCTTGCTGTTTGGCCTTCTTGGCCTGCTTTTCTGGAGAAACCGGCGGGGTGCGTTTAGGGAGGGCCGGTTTCATGTCCGCATCCATTCTGGTGCTTGTTGAAGCGAATTGCCTCCGAAGTTCCCCTGGAGCACTCCTCGGTCATTAAATTAATAAAAGGGCACAGAAAGTTCGCGGACTGCACTCTTTAAGCGAATTGAGAAGTAGAATTAATGGAGGTGAGGCGAGAGCACTGAAGTCACCCTGCTTTCACGCTCGGCTCATCACGTGATCTCCCTCATTTTGTTGCATTATGCAAGAACAGCAGCTTAATTATAAATACAGCTAAAACCAAATTAGTAGTTTTCTGATAATAAAACTAGATGGACTCCAGGGCTATTCATGGAAAATTCAAAGATTGAAACTGAAAATTATGGTGATTATCTAGGAGTAAGATTTTTGGATAATCTTTGCTAAAATATGTATCTGTTATTGGTTGAAGCTACATTAAAAACAGCATTTAATGCATTCAAAAGATGTAATTGTACTGTAGGTTGGAAAAATGTACAGTTCAGGCTCATAGTCATTAATGCCAAAATAAAAATTAGTGCACTATTTGCAGCTGAAATCTGGGCCTTCTCTAATATAAAATCATTAGAGATCGTATTAAACAACATATTTATCTATGTACTGTTTGGTGCTCAGTCAATTCCTGCAGAGATTTTAAGATTGGAACTTGGTCAGTTTTCAGTCTCTACTCTTGTCATAGACAGACATCTGAATTTTCTTCTGAATCTTTTCTAGTTGCCTGAGGAGAGGATCCCCAGGCAAGGTCTGGAAGAAGAAGTTGAATATTTGAGTAAGGTTTTACCTGTCTAATGGTTAAAACTATTAAATAAAAAGTATTTCCATTGGGTTTGAGACATTTATTATATGAAATTTATTACAGATCAAAGTTATTTCTTAAATAAAGAAAAGGGTAAGAGACACAGCCATTTATAGGGACTTTTTCCGGGTCTCTTCTCTTCAAACTTTTAAATGGTATAGACAGCTTAAAACCACACACTATCATGAACTGTACTTAACTTGTCTATCTAATCATTTAGATCAGAAAGCTCTTACTAGGTTCAGAATGGAACTTTAAGATGCAAATTATATGCATTTCAAACAGAGATGAACTGGTATCAAAACTCTTCATTGTAAGAGTGGATGAACGTTGAAGATGACCTTAAGCATATTGGCTGCAATTCACTATGGGGTGTATGGTGGACACACCCCAGTCTATGCTAGAATGTCATGCAGCAGGGTCCTGTGGACCCCCTGGTGACATTCACTACAGGAGCACAAACCTGTCCACACACCATCCTACACCTGATCCCACAGCTATGCGATGCTGGCAATCTGGGGACATACTGGGGGCATGCCCACACTCCACCCCATTCACATAGGTGAGGAGCGGTGGGGAGTGCCTAACTGGGGTACATTAATTAAACCCAGCCATACATGGAATGTGCCCCTTGTGCCACCAGTGGACCAGACACCATCTGGGGCAGATGGCCATTGGAAACTGCATTCCAATGGCCCCTGCCCACTGGGCAGCCTGGGTGTGCTGGGGGGGTGGTGTCATTGTCAGTCAGGACCAGACTGTGGCTGGGGGGTGTACTCAGCATACAAGTCCCAGGCAGGTGCAGCGAACACCTGCATGTGGCATTCATCTCCCCAGACCCACTTTGTGGCACAGGGGGTCCACTGCAAGACCCAGGATGGTCATCCAATTGGATGCCTGCCTGGGTCCAGTACACTGACAACATCCGCCCTCCACGCACCTGTACACCAGGAGAACAGGACTTTGGACAGGCAGCCAGTGGTTGTGAATGCCTCCAGTGCATACCTGTCTGCAGGTGTGGAGTGGCACAGTCAATCTACATGGTTCCTCAACGTGGGAACCGCCACGTAGTGAATCATGGCTATTATGTTTATATGACCCTTGTATTCAAATAAAAGAGGTGATTGGTTAGGCCCTATACTTGCTGACCTCAGTCTTCCCTTGGATCAACTAATTCCTGTATTGTATAATACTCAAGATGCATCAGTTTTACGCAGGTTATCTGGCTTCTTGTCATCCATGAAACTGTAATTACTGTAATAATAATTTAGACATTTATATTGTAAAGGGGACATACAGTAGACTTACTTCCTTTTTGCCATAAATTGGCCTTCTTTCCAATAGTCAACAGATTTTTGATTTTGGAATTTTGAGATTACAGGCATAATACTTGGATGGGGGTGTAGGTAGCCAGACTTGAACCCATCCAAGGACCGTTTACCCCAGTTTTAGGACTGCTAAAGTCTGTTGCCTCCTCTGTCCCCTTATTTCTTTCAGATGTTGCATTGGTATATCTAGATAGACTATTTGTGGCATTTATGAATAAATGTTTAAACTTTTAGGTGTTGTTACACATGACTAAGATTTCCTTTTTCTGTGAATTTTACGTCTAGTTGATTAGTCACACATTATGGCAGACTGCTGTGTTGTGCCTTATTTTCTGGTCATTATACTACATACCCCTTAAATTAATAGCAATTTAGAATTACGTTCACGTACAACTTGATTGTATTTATGCTGACCTTTTGTATAGTTAAATTATTTGATATCATATTCCAATTAGTACTGGATTTGAGAATGATCCTTAGGGACAATCTGTTACACAGACAACATTTATTGTTGATTTTATGATGTTTTGTATCAAGTTTTTACATGTATTTTAAAACTTTTGATACAACTGTTTAAGTCAGTGTTATTTATGGAGCCTATATTTTAAGGGCCAGATATTCAAAAGGGTTGCGCCATGTGCAATAGGGTTGCGCCAGCGCAAGTCCAAAATTGCGCCATAGTGTGATATTCAGCAGGAGGCAGTTGCGCCACAGAAAACATGCTGAGCAATAGCGCAATGCAAATGAAGGTATGCGCAACCGAAGGGGGTGGAACCATGCATAAAGTGCACAATGCGATATTCAAAGGCTTGCACAATGTGCAACAGTGGATCAGGCGGAAGTTGCGCTATGGCGGAAATGAGCCAAAATAAAAAGGCTCAAGGAAGAGGCGCAAGAACACGACAGGGAATGCACATGAGGCAGCCAGACAGAGCAGGCCACGGCAGGAACCAGTGCAGGCCAGGGAGTGTAGAGGACAGAATAGGGGCAAGTGAAGGTGTGTGGGGCCACAGAGTGCAGAGGCCAGTAGGTATACCCGGTGCAGTGGAGGTAGCAGTCAGGACAGCGGGGGTAACAGATCAACAACAGCCGGGGGGGAGGACACAAGCCAGGGAGATAGACAGTGCCAGCTTCCACATGGAAGCTGTAATGAGGGTGAGAAGGCATGCTGCAGGGGACGTGGCCCGTGGAAGGGCCCGTCGGTATGCCCAACAGGCAGTACCGTGCCGCATCAGCTTTAAGCTGTATTCAGACGTAGAGATTGTGGGCCGGTACCACCTGAACAGGGCAATACTGAGGTGGCTCTGTGAGCTGTGCAGTGATGTGATGCAGGCACTCTCACGACCGAGTCACGCTCTGTCAGTGGAGACAAAGGTAACAGCCTGCATGTGCTTGCTCACCACAGGTACCTTCCAGAGGCCAACAGGGGACACCACAGGCATAACACAGTTGGCCACGTCATGCATCCTCACCCAATTCCTCAGCGCACTGCTGCCACATGCTGCGGAGTACATCCATTTCCCCAGCACCACGGCAGAGCATACAGCAAACATACAGGAGTTCCACAGGGTAGCACGTATGCCTGGAGTGCTAGGGGTGATAGACTGCACCCATGTGGCCATTCGCATACCAGCTGGCCCCGATGGGGCTGCCTATTGCAATTGGAAGGGGTTCTCCAGTGTCAACTGCCAGGTGGTGTGTGATGCCAGTGGGCGCATCATCAATGTCTGTGCCACGCACCCTGGCGGAGCACATGATTCATTCATATGGTACCGGTCAGCACTGTGCCATCGATTCAAGAGTGGGGCCATCCCCACAGGACATCTAGTGGGTGAGTATGCATGTAGGATTGGCAAAGCGGGGGCAAGGGTGGGTAAGCCACAGGTGCCATGGGAGTGGCACACAGGGCTAGGGTCAATATGGGCCTGAACATGACACTAACCTCCACTATCTCCACACAGGTGACAGTGGATACCCACTCTGTCTCTGGCTGCTCACACCCTACCAGTGGCCCACAACCCCATCACAGCAATGATTCAATGAGGCACATGTCGCCACATGCAACATCATCGAGCGGGTGTTTGGGATGCTGAAGGCATGCTTCCAATGCCTAGACACCTCCGGCGGTGCCCTACAGTACAGCCCCTCAAAGGCCTGTGGGATATTCCTGGCCTGTTGTATCCTGCACAACATGGCCAAAGACTGTGGGATAGCCATACAGGTCGAGGAGGGGGACAGCGATGGGGATGCTGGTGACGCCGGTGATGATGGGGATGAGTAGCCCCCCCTTGGACGGCGTGACCCCCGACTGATCCGGCTGGCCCAGCTGCATCGGGACACCATCACAGAGGAGCACTTTGCACAATACAGGTAAGTCATGGGGCCATGTGCAACCAACACTGTCCAGGGCACAACCCACATACACACAAGGTAACACACCAGGGGTGCATGACGGCGAGGGGAGTGGCAGGGTACAGGAGCACAAACACACAACCAGGGAGGGGTGAACAGTCACAAGCCACATGGACAGACACACACACACACACACCAGGCACAAAGTGCACAGGGGCAGGTGCACAGCAGAGCAGGAACAGACATGAGAAACACACACGTCCACAGGCCACCACCACCACCTGTACTGTCCATGTACATGTGTCAGATGCTGGGCACCCTTGCACCTTGGTGTACAGTGCAATGCAGGCATCATCATGCACACGCACCTGTGGACAGCAGTCGGGAGGGTGTGCAGGTAGTCTGTGTGTCGGCGTGTAGGGCAGGGCACCCACTGGTGCACTGCCCACCAAAACACACATTGCACACAGGGCAGCATCAGACAGGGCCCACACTGGGAGACAGCTCAGTCATGTGGCACAGTGCCACGGCCACCTCGGATGCGTGGGCGGCCCCGCCGAGACCCAGCAGCACTGGCAGACTGAGCATGGGCCATATGGGGTGGCACCGATGGACCACCAGGAGTCCCACTGTGAGAACCCGACCTTGTCCGCACAGGGGTCTACAGCATACTGAACATACCTGCACCAGGGGTACTCGGGATGCCCACAGCTGAACCCCAGCATCGACAGGGTGGGTGTCGCATGACACCGGGAATGGGGAGTGGATAGCATACTGTGTGGTGTGAACGGTACAGGGGCACCTGACTGTGTGCCCAATGTGGCCACGGCACTGACCACTGCCTGTGTCAGCCTGTCGATGGCGGAGGTCACATGCACCCACATATGGTCAATCCGGGACAGGATCCTCTTGTTGTCCCTGCTGTGCCGCTCCAGAGCCACACATAGTGCCTCCACGGATGATGCAACCCGCATCTGCTGCTGTACTGATGCCTGCAGCAGGCGGGTGTGCTCATCAAAGAGGTTGTCTGCCACATCGGCAACCTGTCCCTCAGGGTCTGGAAGGGCCTGATGTACAGCACCCCTTGAGGGTGGGCGCTGCTCACCAGGACCAGATATGGGCATGTCCACAGGCAGTGCACCTCCATCACCGCTGAGCCCTGTACCCCCAGTCCTGGTGGGTGATTGCTGCTGCTGCCCCTCCGCCTGCTGTGCCCACGGGATCAGTGGTTCCCCTGCTGTGGCCACAACAGTGCCAGTGACCTGCACAGCCACCGGTGCTGCCCCACCGGTGCTGACAGGCACAGCCTGGGACTGTGCTGCCATGCTGGCACACACGTCGGAATCAGCTAGATCCATGGGCTTGTGCTGGTCTACTGTGTGTCCATCCTGTGACACACACATGTCAATGCCCATAGTGGTCGGTGCTTCATCGATGGTGCAGGTCTGTGCCACAGCCACAGTGTGCTGGCATGCTTGCATGCCAGACTGCTGGGACACAGGAAGGGCACTCCCCACACCTGTCTCAACATCTGTGAAGGCAGATGGCCGTGCACACTGCCGCAGTGCACGCCGGCATTCTGCAGAGGTGGATGAGCCCTCTTCCAACTCCGAGTGGCTGTCCACAGTGGACAGGCCCTCCATTGCTGACCCCTGCAGATGCACAGGATCTGTAACAGAAAGGAAGGACACGTTAATGCATATGAACTACCTTCCCCCCCAACATGACATACCATGCAGTGATGGGCTACCACCTGTCTGAAAGCCACCTCCAGGCACACCCTCAATGGCGCTGCGCTGCATGCTTGCAGCGAGCATGTCCTCCGACGGTGTCAGCTGCACCACCTCCAGCTGTCCACCGCCTGTAGCAGCACGTGCCACCCTGATGGCTGCAACCTTCTCCTTCACCCTCCTCCTGTCGGTCCCCATCTTCTTTTTACACTCCTGCATGGAGTGCTGGTGGCTGTCATGCAGGTTGATGGCATGTGCCACCCCCTCCCATGCAGCAGCTTGGGCTTGAGGGGTACCACGCCGTCCACTGAGAAGTGGCTCCTGAGCCAGGTATGCCTCAAACAGTGCCTCTGTCTCCGCCTTGGTAAAGTTGGGGCTCCTCTTCCGCCCACCATCATCCTCCTCACCCAGTCTTCACTCGGTCATTTCATGGCCTGTATGGGTGAGAGTGGTCACCTGTGACTGTGCAGTACACAGCTTCTCTGGGGCCATGGTCCAGAACAGCAAAATGCATGCAACTCACCTATCAGCTGCAGTAACCGAATATGGCCACTGCAGATCAATGTCGCACATTTATAGCGCAATGCATGCAAATTAGGAGTGGAGCAACTTTAATGAGATGCAAATCACGCCGCTGCACCATTGAATGGCTGATCAGATGATTTGCATATGACAGCTGAATATCGCGCTGTTGCGCTTTGCATATCCGGTTGAGCAGGCTGAGCCAATGGCGCAGTTCTGTGACTGCGTAGCATACCGCACTGCGCATGCCCAGGTAGCTTACGCAGGCATCTGCCGCACTGATGACATGCTGTGCACGAGCGGCAATTCAGGACATGGCCACCATTGTGCCAGTGGCACTACAGCGCCGGTCACCACATGGCGCTGTGGCACAACTGCGCAATAGTCCACTGTGGCAATGGCAGACAGGCGACCAATCGTGCTGGACGTGTAGATGTCCGATGGCACTGTGCGTGGCCTTGTGCCAGAGACCCATGACCTTGTGCCCGACCTTTGCCCCCTTGGTGCTGTACATATGGCATGTCTGCAGCTCTATCGCGCTGTTCGGTAACAGCGCGATAGAGATTGACGGCGCTATACGAACAGCATGACAGGGACTGACGGAGTTGTATTGCACAACATTTCCACATGGGGTTGCCACGCTGTGGAGCGCCATATTGCCTACTATATACCTGCAGGGATGGCACGCAGAAGAGCTCCACAGTGGAGTGCTTTGGAGCTGCCCAACCTGGTGGCTGTGGTGGAGCCTCACCATGGGCCACTGTTTGAGGATGAACCCCTGAACGTGGCCCGCACACATGTGTGGCAGCAGGTGGCCACTGAGCTTGAGGAGGCCACTGGCCGGCGGTGCTCAGTGGAGCAGTGCAGGCACCGGTACAGTGACCTGCACAGGAGGGAGCTGGCACTGCTGGCGCACCTACGGTCACATGCCGGGAGGGGCGTGGTGCCTAGGCCAGGTGGGTGAGCCGTCTATGCACCTGTATTGTCCGCATGGGTAACACTGTGTATTGTGACCAGCACATGGGCGAGGGTTGGTCTATGGTTGGCTGTGGCGGTGTTTACAGGTGTGTGATGTATGGGTCTGGCTGTGTGGGCAGGCACACTCATTGGGGCAGGGGGCTGTTTGCTTTGGGATTTCACTGATGCGTTTCTCACCTTTTGTTTCCCACAGGTGTGGAGGAGCGGAGGTGGGCCCAGGATGAGGCACGGAGAGGTGTGGCAGCGGTGGCTGTCCGAGGTGGTGGCGGTGTCGAGCCACGGCATCAGCAGCAGCAGCGGTTTGATGAGGGTGAGTGTCATGACATCATGGATGCTACTGCATGCTGTGTGGGGGGCAGGGCATGGCCACCATCCATTGTCAACACTGCCATGTACGCGACGTGTGACAGTCAGCACTGTCCAGTGGCACTGCATGTCTGGGAGTGCGTCACTGGTGGTCCATGCATGCACTGGGCACATGGCTGTAGCACTAACTTCCCACTGCGTAGCCATGTCACTGTACAGCCTTGGTTGTGCTGTGCTGGTCATGGGTGGGGTGTGTGTACAGTGGCACACATGGCTGTTGCTGCCTGGTTGGGCTTGTCTTGTGCACGGTCACTGTGGGTGGGTGCAGACCATCACAGGAGCGGGGCACTTGGCTGTATGCCATGCATGTCAGGTGGGCTTCAGGGTTGTGGACAGTCACAGCCATTGATTCTGTTCCCTTGTCCTAGGTGTCCAGGTCCTGAGGAGGATAGAGCGGGCTGTTCACCACCTGCTGGATGTGTCTTTGGAGTCCCTTGAGATACTGAGGGACATGCAACGGAGGGGAGTGAGGCATCGGAGGAGGACCTGGGACCAGCAGCAGCCGGCTGATGTGCGGCCTGGCGGGCAGTAGCTGCCCCACACCTACCCCCTTTACCCATCCCTCACACGCTGCCTTCCCTCACCCAGTTCTTCACCCCTGCCCCTTACCCACCCCTGCCTTGTACCCGTACCCCCACCCCTTTCTTGTATATATCTGTATATAGTTTATAGTTGTGTGTTCCTGTTGATATTCTTTTATAAATCTATTTTGATATGAATACTGTGGTGGTCTCTGATTTGCAGCTGGCTATGGGTGCTCAGTTGCAGTGGTGCGCATGGCATCTGGGGTGGTATTGTCCTGGGATTGTGTGTGTATGTGTGCGTGGGGGGGTGTCCCTGGTGTGGTAGTGACTTTCAGCCGATCTGGCCGTGTGCTGCCACACACACCGCTGGGTGCTCCTGGTGGGTCTGGCTTGTATGGTTCTGTGGTACACATGGTTGCAGTGTGGCGGGGGGGCATGGGGATTCCTGCAGTGATGGTGACAGTCACTGCTCATGGGTGGTGTCTTGGGGTACCAGTGCAGGGTGTGCTGTGCACAGGGGGGTGCTGTTGTGCACTTGGGTTGTCCGGCCCCTTTGTGTGGCAGTCTCAGCTTGCCAGTGGGTGTACTGGGCACCATGGCCCAGCTGTGCTTTGTTGGCTTGTCCCCATGGGCCGGTGGATATTCCGTCCCTCCACCAGTGATGCTGTGCTTTGGGTGTGGGGGTGTATTGTTAGTTCTGCAGTGTGTTCCTGTGCCCATTTGTGGCATGGGTGGTGGGCCCCTGCCTACCTCCCTGGTTGTGCAGTTCCATTGCTCTGCTGCTGGGGGTCTCTCTGCTTGCGCTATGGCGCCTCTGGACTGCTCAGCTGGGCTGGTCTTGTTGCGCAATGGCGCGTCATATCTGCTCAGCTTCCCCTTCCTGGTTGCACTATGGTGCAGGTTGTGCGATATTCAGACGTTGGCTGGTTGTGCAATTTGACTTGCTCCATGTTTGAATATTGCGTCTATCGTGCATGTGCGCAATTGACTTGTGCTTGCTCCTGCTATTGCACACATTTTGGGCGCAGTTTGAATATCTGGCCCTAAATGTTTAGAAAAAATGTTTTTGTAAAAGCTAAAGATGAGCAATAAACTTGAACCTTGACATAAACTAGTACAACAAACTAAAATAATCACCTTGTAAAATGACAAAATAACAAAAACTTAAATATATGAAATACTATCAGTCAGTTGAATAAAAAACAGCAGCTGCATGACAGAAAGACATACTGAGACCAATTTTAGTCCCCAGAGGCCTTCTAAACAGGTATATCTTTAGCCCCCTTTTAAAAGCCACCACTGAGGGGGCCTCCCTCAGTACCCTGGTCAGAGTGTTCCAAAACAAAGGGCTGGCAACCTCAAAAGCACAGTCACCAGAGGATTTAAGCCAGCCCTTGGGACCAAGAGAAGGCCCTTGGAGGAGGTGCAAAGGGGGCATGAGGACTGGAGAACATTCAGAAGATCTGACTGGTAGCCCAGGCCAAACCCATGTAGGGCTTTATAGGTTAGTAAACCAACCTTGAAAGTAATATGCCACTTCACAGGCAGCCAGTGCAGGTCAGGCAGGACTGGGGACACATGACCAGACCTTGAGAGGCCAGTCAGTAACCTGGCCACTGCATTCTACACCAGCTGCAAGCACCTTAGGGTACCTCCACTAACTCCAGGACAAAGTACGTTACAGCAGTCTAGCCTGGATGTCACAAATGCATGCACCAATTCTGGCAGATCTTCAGGGGGAATAAGGGACATTCAAGGGGAATAAGGGACTTAATCCAGTTGATGTTCCTAAAATGGTAAAGGCCATTCCAGACTACAGCAGACACCTGTGCCTCCAGTGTCAGCTGATGATCTAGAATGACTTCCAGATTTTCCACCTTTGCAGAAACCAACAACCTTGATGACCCCGGCTGAAGCCCCATCTCTCCTGTGACTACAGTACTTCTGTTCCCCTCATATCTGGCTCAATCACTAGTACTTAAGTCCTGCCCATGTTAAGTCTCAGTCAACTAGATGCCATCCAGCTCTGAACATCAGGCATAAATTAAGCATCTCAACAGTGTCAGAGATTCTGGATGCAAAAGTTAAATACAAATGGGTATCGTCTACATAACAGTGGAAACCCAGATTGTAGTGCCAAATGATCTCCCCCAGGATCAGCATGGTAATAGGACAAAACTTTGAGGCATGCCACAGAGAAGGGGTATTGAGGATGATAAGAAAGTTCCCATCACCACCCTCTGCATCCTATCCCTGAAGCTGTACTCGAACCAGCAGATGACACTACCGGTGAGTCCTCATACTCCCTCAGCTAATCCAACAGCAGCCTATGGTCCGGTGTCAAATGCTGAAGAGAGACTGAGCAAAGTGAGAATAGGTCATTCACCCTTATGTCTATCCCTGAGGAGGTCATTATGCACCCAGACCAATGCTATCTCGGTGCTATGCCTGGGTCTGAAACCAAATTGGAAGGGTTTATAGAGGTCATGAGCTATAAAGTGTGCCTCAACCTGTAGTGGCACAACCTTCTCAATAACCTTAGTTAGGAATGATAGGTTAGAGACAAGACAGTAAGGTGTTAGAATATTCGGATCCAGTGAAGGTTTCTTTAGAAGGGGTAAAACCAGTGCATTTTTCAATGCCACCAGGAACACCCTTCCAAAAGGGAGCACCAAACTATTCCAATAAACACCGACCCCAAAAATCCCATCTTGCTCACTAGTAGATGTGTGGAGCCAGAGTCTAGTTCACAAAAAGAGGGCCACAGCTCTGAGATCACCTCTCAGACCTCTTCCATTGTGATTGACCAAAACTCTCCCCAAGACTCCTGAGTGCATCCACGAGGTGCAGGCTCAACTCCGCCAGGTTGTGACAGCCCGCTTGGAAAGATTCTGACCCAAATAGAGGACACTGTCTGAGAAGAATCATGCAAACTCTTCACATTTAGTTGATGAACCCACTCTTACCCTGTGAAGACAAGTTGGTTTTAATAACCTGTCTACAGTATGGCAGAGCTGAGCTGGTCAATTCCTCTCAGCCGCAATCTCCCTGACAGGAATGCTGCCTCCTTATTGAAGATTGCCCTTTGATATTCATTGTAATGAATCAAAGCCAGTTTGTCCTCCTGGACCCTGGACTCTGGACTCCCTCCAACAGCATTCTAACCTCTGACACCTGGTCTTTGACACCCTCTGTTCTCTATCAAACCATGGGGATCCTTAGTGTGAGACCAAGGGTCATGCACAGATGGGTGCTATGGAGTCAAAGGCTCCAGTAATATTCCTGTTATAGGTTAGTACTATGTCCTCTGAATCCATCTCATATGCTGCCAGCATCTGAGATGTCCAGTACCCCCTGCAGTCCTCTGGCCTAAACCCTCTTAAAGGGCAGTACTGAATCATCTCCACAGGAGGACGACTGCGGGGGGGGGGCAAAGGAGAAATTTGCAGCACAATCATCCAACCAGCTGACTGGATCAATCTTGAGGCTGCCAAGCCCCAAGGAGAAAACCAAGTCCAATGTGTGTCCGACTTGAGGAGTCGCAGAAGAAATAAGTTGTGCGAGGCCCAGTGAAAATGTTAAACTGTAAACTGTAAGATTTAATGGTCAGGTCACCTTAAGTCAAAAAATGGTATCCAAATTAAATTACAAAGTTCCATCTTGTTTAGTAAAGAGAAGCTCATTCTTTTTCTTATTTGTAATGAAGCACGTTTGCCTCAACCAGTCTTCCCTTTTGGAGTTGTAGATTATTTCTACTAATCTGAAATAAGTCTTTTCAGGCCTAAAGATGCAGCTACCCTGCTCCTCTTTTCTCCAAGATGCATCTGCTATTGAGCTGTTACCAGGTCTGTCTGCCTTTCTTAGTAAAACGCTTGCAATAATTAAATAAATAAACCCAAAATGACGTGCGTCTAGCAAGACAATAATCTGCAGTACAATACTACCCTCTAGTGGCAGAGATGAGAGAAACCATTTCAGTGCACTGATCCTCACACAAGGACTCCAGTGTTATTTCTGACACTGTAGGACATGGTTCATTCTGGGATGAGTGTGCCTTCCATATGTGCCTTCCTTTGGCCTGCAGTTCAGCAAAAATAGGGTTTAATTTTTGAAATTTTAGGTGTTTTAAGATGCAGGGAAAAAAGTAACAATTATGTTGAAGGTGATACCTTTTGTGAAGGTATTCACATAAAACAAGACAAGCTCAATTCTCAATCGCAAAGGACTATGGTCAGATGGGGTTGCTGGGGCCTTCTGCCCCAGAGCACATCAGACTTTTAAAGATGAATCTTAAAGTAATTTCAGGAGACTTCAGTCCCATAAAGTCAAACTGACACATCTTACACCTGTGCATTTAGATTGTTTATACTGTACCTGTTCTGTACGCTCCATGGTTCTGCCTAAAAATAGGCATTGTACATCTTGCTCAATTATCAGGCAAACAAAAAATAAATAAATAAAAGGTTACACTCACCAGCACGTCACTGCAACTGCAGCTTGATGTGCTGCTGATTTAAGCCATATGATTCAGTCTGAATACATGGGACCAAAGACCCAAGGAATGACTGTGAGATTTGATTTTGTGGCTAAAACATGATTCAGTTTTTCTCTTGGGTTTTATAGATACTAACCCATAGTTGGTTCTTTGTATTTTTGTAATAAAAACTTAAAGCTAGAATACGCCAGTTTCAACTCACCAAAAAAAGATATAAAATTATATCTATTCACAAAACATATCACAATTCATTGGCATTTTGTCACAAAGTAACCTCATCAGGAAATGACGTGTATCAAAAATAAACAACATTACCATACTTCTTATATTATTAGAAACACAGGTGACTCTTGCTATGTATATATTAAGAAAAAGTAATACATAAACTGGAGGAAGAGGTAAATACCAGGGGCCGGATTTTCGAAAGGGTCAAAATGGCGCATGCCTCAGGTGTGTCGAACAAATGACGCACGGGGCTTGTGGCATTCACCTGGCCAGCGAGTGAGATTTTCCATCCTGTGCACAGACTGCTGCAAGTTAGACCAGCTATTTCTGGCCTAGCTTGCATCAATCCTGGGTACCCTTTTTACTGGGCTTGCAACAAATATTTTGCACAAGCTGCCATAAATCAGGGAAAGTGTCATAACTGTACCCAATCTACTAAAATTGGGTGCAGTTCTGCCAAAAAATGTGTCTGATGCAGGACTTGACACAAGCCCTGTGTCACCCTTTGAAAATATGGCCTGTGGTATTTCCAAATGATGATGAAGAGGACACTTCAAGCAAAGTGCAACTGCAGCATTGTTGTTACAATGATTTTGTGATGGCCCCTTGTGACTGTGAATCTGGCCACATATGTCTGGTGTAAGAAGCTTAAGTACTGTATGTACTTGAGAAAGCAACAGTGAGTGTTTTTGGGGTATATTAAATCACACCATGGCGTGGCTGAAAATGGAACTGTCTCAGTCTACCTACCTGGTGCAACAAATACATTTAAAAAAAAGGCTAACGTACCATCCCAAGTTTTATAATCACAATACTGCTCTCCAAGAATAGTTTAACCTTTGGTATCATACATGCTCAGCATGAACAGCACTGTGATTCACCTCATGCCATTTGTTGCACAGGGGTATGATTACCTGATGGCAACCATCCCTGATGTGTTTTTCAATTTAAATCATAAGCTCATGTTAAAAATGTGATATATATGTCTCAAACCACCTGTGGCCCAGGGATAGTGTGTGGTGCTTCCATGTAGATCTGCTTTCCATCCCACCATGACATGATACCGTGTAGGCACCTGACATCCCTCTCCACTCCCTTGCCTATTTCCAGTTCTATTCACCTTATGATTGAGTCCCCCACCAGAAGTTCCTTCTTCCTTCTCTGGGGTCCTCTTCCACCCATGTTGGAGCCTCCAGCCAGGAGGGTCTCCACATCCTCCCCAGCCACTACCACGGGTGCCTTTTGGTAGTCTCACTCCACCAGAGCAGTGTAGGCATTTTGTAGTGGAACTGTTTGTGGCTGAGGAATGTGTCTGTGACCTATCCCAAACTTACAGATCCCACCACCCCCTTCCTCCGTGAGCCCATCATAGTCCAGCTGCTCCTCCTATATGGCAACCTTTGAGGTAACAATGTTGGACTTGGTGATCCCTGGGTAGGAGAAAATGTCAACTGACTCCTAGCCAATGCAGTCCCAAGTCTAGTGACCTCCTCATGACTCTTAACCAACATAGCCTCGAGTCTAGAGACCTTCTCCGCCAACTCAGAGAGGCGCATGCAGATGGGGCAGGACCACAGCCTCAAGAAGGTCTCCTTGAAGACTGCAGCCCCACAACCACTGCACTGCACCACTCTTCACATTCTCTATCACTTCTTTCCATGTGCTTCCTGTCCTAGAACCCAGTATGGTTAAATTGTACACAGTATCACTTACCAAAGTACAATACACAACCATTTTATTTACTAATCCTAGGTATGTCACGAAGATAGGTATGTTATAAACCTCAACGCTTAAACACTTTTTTCTCTTTCTTTTTTAGAACATCCCTTCCTAGCTATCAGTGAAGCAGTAAGCCCCTAATCCCACTATCACAATACCACCCTGAGACAGTGAAACAGCAAGCTCCCAAACCCACAAACACAATACTACCCAGGCAGTTTAAAAGCAAGTCATCACACCAACAGACACAATACTACCCAGAAACAGTTTAGCAGAAAGTCCCCTCACTCATAAATATAATACTACCCAGAAACAGTTTAGTAGCAGGACCACTCACTCATAAAAATAATACCACTAAGAAACATTTAGCAGCAGGCCCCCACCCACAAACACAATACCACCCAGAAACAGTATAGCAGAAAGCCTCCTCACTCATAAACATACTACCACTCAGAAACATTTAGCAGCAAGCCCCATGCCCACAAACAGTACCACCCAGAAACAGATTAGCAGTAAGCCCACTCACTCATAAACATAATACTACCCAGAAACAGTTTAGTACCAAACAGCCTCACTCATAAATATAACACCACTCAGAAACAGTTAGCAGCAAGCTCCTCACTTGCAAACACAATACCACTCAGAAACAGTTAACAGCAAGCCCCATACCTGCAAAAACAATACCACTCAGAAACAGTTAGCAGCAAGTCCCCTCACCCACAAACACAATACCACCCAAAAATAGTTAGTAGCAAGCCAACAAACCCACAAACACAATACAGCTCAGAAACAGATAGCAGCAAACCCCCACACCCACAAACACAACACCACTCAGAAACAGCAGCAAGCCCCCCACCCACAAACACAACACCACTCAGAATCAGTTAGCAGCAAGCCCCCTCACTCACAAATACAATACCACTCAGAAACAGTTAGCAGCAAGCCCCCTCACCCACAAACACAAATGCACTCAGAAACACTTAGTAGCAAGCCTCCTGATCCAAAAAAATAGCACTCAAAAACAGCAGTAAGCCCCCTCACCCACAAACACAATACCACTGAGGAACAGTTAGTAGCAAGCACCCTCACCCAAAAACACAATACCACTCAGAAACAGAAGGAAGCCCCCTTCCCCAGAAATACAATAGCACTCAGAAACAGCAGCAAGCCCCTCACTCACAAACACAATGCCACTAAATATCAGTTAGCAGCAAGCCCCATCACCCACAAACAGAAACAGTAAGAAACAAGCCACCTCACCCGCAAACACAATATCACTCAGAAACAGTAAGTAACAAGCCCCTTACCCACAAACACAATACAACTCAGAAACAGTTAGCAGCAAGCCCCCTCACCCACAAATGCACTACCACTCAGAAACAGTTAGTAGCACACCCCATCACCCACAAACACCGTACCATTCACAAACAGTTAGTAGCAAGCGCCCTCACCCAGAAACACAATACCACTAAGGAACAGTTAGCAGCAAGCCACCTCACCCAAAAACACAATACCACTCAGAAACAGTTAGCAGCAAGCCCACTCACCCAGAAATACAACAGCACTCAGAAACAGCAGCAAGCCCCTTCACCCACAAACACAATACCACTCAGAAACAGATAGCAGCAAGCCCCCTCACCCACAAACACAATACCACTCCGAAATAGATAGCAGCAAGCCCCTCACCCACAAACACAATACCACTCAGAAACAGATAGCAGCAAGCCCCCTCACCCATAAACACAATACCACTCCGAAATAGATAGCAGCAAGCCCCCTCACCCACATACACAATACCACTCAGAAACAGTTAGTGGCAGGCTCCCTCACAGACTAACAGAACACCACTCAGAAAAATTTAGTATCAAGTCCACTCACCCACAAACACAATACCACTCAAAAACAACAGCAAGCCCCCTCACCCTCAAACACAATACCACTCCAAAACAGATAGCAGCAAGCACCCTCACCCACAAACACAATCCCATTCAGAAACAGAAGCAACCCCTCTCACCCACAAACACAATAGCAGTCAGAAAGAGCAGCAAGCCACCTCACCCACAAACACCATACCACTCAGAAACAGATAGCAGCAAGCTCCCTCACCGACAAATACAATAGCACTCAGAAACATTTTGTAGCAAGCCTCACACCAACAAACATAATACCACTAAGGAACAGATAGTGGCAATCCCCCTCACCCACAAACACAGTACCACTAAGGAGCAGTTTGTAGCAAGCCCCTTCACCCACAAACTCAACACCACTTTGAAACAGTTAGTAATAAACCCCCTCACCAACGAACACAATATCACTAAGAAACAATTAGTAGCAAGCCCACTGACCCACGAACACAATACCACTCAGAAACAGTTAGTAGCAAGCCCCTTCACCCACAAACACAATACCACTCAGGATAAGTTAGTAGCAAGCTCTCTCTCCCGCAATCACAATACCACTAAGGAACAGTTAGCAGCAAGTCCCCTCACCCACAAATGCAATACCACTCAGAAACAATTAGTAGCAAGTCCTCTCACCCACAAGCAAAATACCACTCAGAAACAGAAGCAGACCCCCTCACCCACAAACATAGTACCACTCACAAAGAGTTAGTAGCAAGCCCCCTCACCCAGAAACACAATACCACTCAGATACAGTTGGTAACATGCCCCCTCACCCACAAACATAATACCACTAAGGAACAGTTAGTGACAAGCCCCATCACCCACAAACACAATACCACTAAGGTGCAGTTAGTAGCAAGCCTCTTAACCCACAAACACAATAAAACTCAGAAACAGCAGCAAGCTCCATCACCCACGAACACAATACCACTCAGAAACAGTTAGCGGCTAGCCCCCTCACCCCCAAAAACAATACCACTCAGAAACAGTTAGCAGTAAGTCCCCTCACCCACAAACACAATACCACCCAAAAACAGTAGCAAGCCGACAAACCCACAAACACAATACAGCTCAGAAACAGATAGCTACAAGCCCCCACACCCACAAACACAACACCACTCAGAATCAGTTAGTAGCAAGTCCCCTCACCCACAAATACAATACCACTCAGAAACAGTTAGCAGCAAGCCCCCTCACCCACAAACACAAATGCACTCAGAAACACTTAGTAGCAAGCCTCCTGATCCAAAAAAATACCACTCAGAAACAGCAGTAAGCCCCCTCACCCACAAACACAATACCACTGAGGAACGGTTAGTAGCAAGCACCCTCACCCAAAAACACAATACCACTCAGAAACAGAAGCAAGCCCCCTTCCCCAGAAATACAATAGCACTCAGAAACAGCAGCAAGCCCCTCACTAACAAACACAATGCCACTAAATATCAGCTAGCAGCAAGCCCCATCACCCACAAACAGAAACAGTAAGAAACAAGCCATCTCACCCGCAAACACAATATCACTCAGAAACAGTAAGTAACAAGCCCCTTACCCACAAACACAATACAACTCAGAAACAGTTAGCAGCAAGCCCCCTCACCCAAAAATGCACTACCACTCAGAAACAGTTAGTAGCACACCCCATCACCCACAAACACCGTACCATTCACAAACAGTTAGTAGCAAGCTCCCTCACCCAGAAACACAATACCACTAAGAAACAGTTAGCAGCAAGCCCCCTCACTCAAAAACACAATACCACTCAGAAACAGTTAGCAGCAAGCCCACTCACCCAGAAACACAACAGCACTCAGAAACAGCAGCAAGCCCCTTCACCCACAAACACAATACCACTCAGAAACAGAAAGCAGCAAGCCCCCTCACCCACAAACACAATACCACTCCGAAATAGATAGCAGCAAGCCCCTCACCCACAAACACAATACCACTCAGAAACAGTTAGTGGCAGGCTCCCTCACAGACTAACAGAACACCACTCAGAAAAATGTAGTATCAAGCCCACTCACCCACAAACACAATACCACTCAGAAACTGTTAGCAGCAAGACCCCTCACCCACAAACACAATACCACTCAAAAACAGCAGCAAGCCCCCTCACCCTCAAACACAATACCACTCCAAAACAGATAGCAGCAAGCACCCTCACCCACAAACACAATCCCATTCAGAAACAGAAGCAACCCCTCTCACCCACAAACACAATAGCAGTCAGAAAGAGCAGCAAGCCACCTCACCCACAAACACCATACCACTCAGAAACAGATAGCAGCAAGCCCCCTCACTGACAAATACAATAGCACGCAGAAACATTTTGTAGCAAGCCTCTCACCAACAAACATAATACCACTAAGGAACAGATAGTGGCAATCCCCCTCACCCACAAACACAGTACCACTAAGGAGCAGTTTGTAGCAAGCCCCTTCACCCACAAACTCAACACCACTTTGAAACAGTTAGTAATAAATCCCCTCACCAACAAACACAATATCACTAAGGAACAATTAGTAGCAAGCCCACTGACCCACAAACACAATACCACTCAAAAACAGTTAGTAGCAAGCCCCTTCACCCACAAACACAATACCACTCAGGATAAGTTAGTAGCAAGCTCTCTCTCCCGCAATCACAATACCACTAAGGAACAGTTAGCAGCAAGTCCCCTCACCCACAAATGCAATACCACTCAGAAACAATTAGCAGCAAGTCCTCTCACCCACAAGCAAAATACCACTCAGAAACAGAAGCAGACCCCCTCACCCACAAACATAGTACCACTCACAAAGAGTTAGCAGCAAGCCCCCTCACCCAGAAACACAATACCACTCAGATACAGTTGGTAACATGCACCCTCACCCACAAACATAGTACCACTGAGGTGCAGTTAGTAGCAAGCCCTTCACCCACAAACACAATAAAACTCAGAAACAGATAGCAGCAAGTCCCCTCACCCACGAACACAATACCACTCAGAAACAGCAGCAAGCCCCTCATCCACAAATACAATATCACTCAGAACCAGAGAGTATAAAGCCCCCTCACCCACAAACACAATACCACACAGAAACAGTTAGTAGCAAGCCCACTCACCCATAAACGCAATACCACTAAGGAATAGTTAGCAGCAAGCCCTCATGCACAAACACAACACTATTCAGAAACAGTTAGTAGCAAGCCCCCTCACCCACAAACACAGTAAAACTCAGAAACAGCAGCAAGCCCCCTCACCCCCAAACACAATACCACTAAGGAGCAGTTAGCAGCAAGCCCCTTCACCCACAAACTCAACACCACTCTGAAACAGTTAGTAACAAACCCCCTCACCAACCAACACAATATCACTAAGGAACAATTAGTAGAAAGCCACGTCAAACAAAAACACAATACCACTCAGAAAAAATTAGAAACAAGCCCCCTCAACCACAAACACAATACCACTCAGGATAAGTTAGTAACAAGCTCTCACCCACAATCACAATACCACTAAGGAACAGTTAGCAGCAAGTCCCCTCACCCACAAATGCAATACCACTCAAACAATTATTAGCAAGCCCTCTCACCCACAAACAAAATACCACTCAGAAAAAGTTAGTAGCACACCCACTCACCACAAACATAATACCACTCACAAACAGTTAGTAGCAAGCCCCCTCACCCAGAAACACAATACCACTCAGATACAGTTGGAACATGCCCCCTCACCCACAAACATAATACCACTAAGGAACAGTTAGTGACAAGCCCCGTCACCCACAAACACAATACCACTAAGGTGCAGTTAGTAGCAAGCCTCTTAACCCACAAACACAATAAAACTCAGAAACAGCAGCAAGCTCCATCACCCACGAACACAATACCACTCAGAAACAGTTAGCGGCTAGCCCCCTCACCCCCAAAAACAATACCACTAAGGAACAGTTAGCGGCAAAACCCCTCACCCACAAACATAATACCACTCAGAAACAGTTAGCAGCAAGCTCTCTCACCCCCAAACACAATACAACTCAGAAACAGTTAGTAGCAAACCCCTCATCCACAAACACAAAACCACTCAGAAACAGCAGCAAGCCCCCTCATCCACAAACACAATATCACTCAGAAACAGAGAGTATCAAGCCTCCTCACCCACAAATGCAATACCACTCAGAAACCGTTAGAAGCATAGAAGCAGGATCCCTCACCCACAAACACAACAACACTCAGAAAAAGTTAGTATCCATCCCCCTCACCCACAAACACAATACCACTCAGAAACAGTTAGTAACAAGCCCCCTCACCCACAAATACAATTCTGCTCGGACACAGATAGTAACAAGCCCCCTCACCCTCACTCACACACACACAGTACCACTCAGAAACAGTTAGTAGCAACCCCCTCACCCACAAACACAATGCCACTAAGGGACAGTTAGCAGCAAGCCCCTTCACCCACAAACACAATGCCACTCAGAAACAGTTACTAACAAGGCCCCTCACCCACAAACAACACCACTAAGGAACATTTAATAGTAAGTCTCCTCACCCACAAACACAATACCACTAAGGAACAGTTAGGAATAAGCCCCCTCATCCGCAAACAAAATACCACTAAGAGTTAGTAAGAAGTCCCCTCAACCACAAACACAATACCACTCAGAAACAGTTAGCAGGAAGCCCCCTCACCCACAAACACAATACCACTCAGAAACAGTTAGTAACAAGCCCCCTCATCCACAAACACAATTCTACTCAGACACAGATAGTAACAAGCCCCCTCACCCTCACCCTCACTCACACACAGTACCACTCAGAAACAGTTAGTAGCAAGCCCCCTCACCCACAAACACAATGCCACTAAGGGACAGTTAGGAATAAGCCCCCTCATCCGCAAACAAAATACCACTAAGAGTTAGTAAGAAGTCCCCTCAACCACAAACACAATACCACTCAGAAACAGTTAGTAGGAAGGCTCCTCACCCACAAACACAATACCACTCAGAAACAGTTAGTAACAAGCCCCCTCAACCACAAACACAATTCTACTCAGACACAGATAATAACAAGCCCCCTCACCCTCACCCTCACTCACACACAGTACCACTCAGAAACAGTTAGTAGCAAGCCCCCTCACCCACAAACACAATGCCACTAAGGGACAGCTACCGGCAAGCCCCCACACCCACAAACACAATACCACTCAGAAATAGTTACTAACAAGGCCCCTCACCCACAAACAATACCACTAAGGAACAGTTAGGAACAAGCCCCCTCACCCGCAAACAAAATACCACTCAGAGTAAGTAACAAGTCCCCTCACCCACAAAGACAATACCACTCGGAAACAGTTAGTTGCAAGCCCCCCACCGAGAAAAACAATACCACTCAGAAAAGGTAAGTAGCACGCCCCCTCACCCACAACAACAAAACCACTCAGAAACAGTAACATGCCCCCTCAACAACAAATATAATACCACTAAGGAACACTTAGTTGCAATCCCCCTCACCCACAAACACAATACCACTCTGAAACAGTAATAAACCCCCTCACCAACAAACACAATACCACTCAGAAACAGTTAGTAGCAAGTCCCCTCACCCACAAACACAATACCACTCAGAAAGAGATAGTAACAAGCCCCCTCACCCTAACTCGCAGACACAGTACCACTCCGAAGCATTTAGTAGCAAGCCCCCTCACCCACAAACACAATACCACTCAAACAATTAGTAACAAGCCTCCTCAACCAAAAACACAAAACCACTCAGGAACAGTTAGTAGCAAGCCTCCTCAGCCACAAACACAATACCACTCAAACAGTTAGCAACATGCCCCCTCAACCACAAACAAAATACCACTAAGTAACAGGTACTGGCAAGCCGCCTCACCCACAAACACAGTATCAATAAGGAACAGTTAGTAGCAAGCCCCTTCACCCACAAACACAATACCACTCAGAAACAGTTAGTAGCAATCTGCTTCACCCACAATCACAATACCAGTCAGAAACAGTGAGTAACATGCCCCCTCACCCACAAACACAATACCACAAAGGAAAAATTAGTAGAAAGCCCACTCACATAAAAACACAATACCACTAACAGTTAGCGACAAGGTCTCTCACCCACTAACACAATACCACTCACAAAAAGTTAGTATCAAGCCACCTCACACACAAACACAATACCACTCAGAAACAGACAGCAGCAAGCCCCCCTCCCCTACAAACACAATACCACTCAGAAACAGTAGCAAGCCCCCTAACCCACAAACATAATACCACTCCAAAACAGATAGCACCAAGCCCCCTCACCAACAAACAAAATACCACTCAGAAACAATTAGTAGCAGGCTCCCTCACCCACAAACACAACACCACTCACAAAAAGTTAGTATCAAGCAACCTAACACACAAACACAATACCACTAAGGAGCAGTTAGTAGCAAGCCTCGTCACCCGCAAACATAATACCACTCAGAAACAATTAGCAACAAGCCCCCTCACCCACAAACAAAATACCACTCAGGAACAGTTAGTAGCAAGCCTCCTCACTGACAAACACAATACCACTAAGGAACAATTAGTAGTAAGCTGCCTCACCCACGAACACAACACCACTAAGGAACATTTAGCAGCATGCCCCCTCACCCACCACACAATACCACTAAGGAACAGTTAGCAGCAAGCCCCCTCACCCACAAACACAATACCACTAAGGAACAATTAGTAGAACCCCTCACATACAAACACAATACCACTAACAGTTAGTAACAAGACCCTCACCCACAAACACAATACCATTAAGGAACAGTAAGCAGCAAGCCCCCTCACCCACAAACTCAATGCCACTCAGAAAGAGGTAGTAACAAGCCCCCTCACCCTCACTCACAAACACAGTACCACTCAGAAACAGTTAGTAGCAAGCACCCAAACCCACAAACACAATACCATTCAGAAACAGTTAGTAAAAAGCCCCATCAGCCACAAACACAATACCACTAAGGAACAGTTAGTAGTAAGCCCCCCTCACCCACAAACACAATTCCACTAAGGAACAGTTCGCAACAAGCCCCCTCACACACAAATAAAATACCACTTAGAAACACTTAGTAACAAGCCCCCTCACCCACTAACACAATACCACTCAGAAACAGTTAGTAGCAAGCCCCCTCACCCAGAAACACAATACCACTCAGATACAGTTGGTAACATGCCCCCTCACCCACAAACATAATACCACTAAGGAACAGTTAGTGACAAGTCCCATCACCCACAAGCACAATACCACTAAGGTGCAGTTAGTAGCAAGCCTCTTAACCCACAAACACAATAAAACTCAGAAACAGCAGCAAGCTCCATCACCCACGAACACAATACCACTCAGAAACAGTTAGCGGCTAGCCCCCTCACCCCCAAAAACAATACCACTCAGAAACAGTTAGCAGCAAGTCCCCTCACCCACAAACACAATACCACCCAAAAACAGTAGCAAGCCGACAAACCCACAAACACAATACAGCTCAGAAACAGATAGCTGCAAGCCCCCACACCCACAAACACAACACCACTCAGAATCAGTTAGTAGCAAGCCCCCTCACCCACAAATACAATACCACTCAGAAACAGTTAGCAGCAAGCCCCCTCACCCACAAACACAAATGCACTCAGAAACACTTAGTAGCAAGCCTTCTGATCCAAAAAATACCACTCAGAAACAGCAGCAAGCCCCCTCACCCACAAACACAATACCACTAAGGAACAATTAGTAGAAAGCCCCCTCACATACAAACACAATACCACTAACAGTTAGTAACAAGACCCTCACCCACAAACACAATACCATTAAGGAACAGTAAGCAGCAAGCCCCCTCACCCACAAACTCAATGCCACTCAGAAAGAGATAGTAACAAGCCCCCTCACCCTCACTCACAAACACAGTACCACTCAGAAACAGTTAGTAGCAAGCACCCAAACCCACAAACACAATACCATTCAGAAACAGTTAGTAAAGCCCCTCAGCCACAAACACAATACCACTAAGGAACAGTTAGTAGTAAGCCCCCCTCACCCACAAACACAATTCCACTAAGGAACAGTTCGCAACAAGCCCCCTCACACACAAATAAAATACCACTTAGAAACACTTAGTAACAAGCCCCCTCACCCACTAACACAAGACCACTCAGAAAAAGTTAGTAGCAATCCCCCAACCCAAAAAAACAATACCACTCATGAACAGTTAGTAGCAGGCCCCCTCACCCACAAACACAATACTACTAAGAAACAGTTAGTAGCATGCCCCCTCACCCACAAACACAATATCACTAAGGAACAGATAATAGCAAGCTCCCTCACCCACAAACACAATACCGCTAAGGAGCAGTTGGTAGTAAGCCTTGTCACACACAAACACAATACCACTCAGAAACAATTAGTAACAAGCTCCCTCACCCACAAACACAATACCACTCAGGAAAAGTTAGAAACATGCCCCCTCAAACACAAACACAATGCTCCTAAGAAGCAGTTAGTAGCAAGACCCCTCACACACAAACACAATATTACTCAAAAACAGTTAGAAACATGCCCCCACAACCACAAATATAATACCACTAAGCAACAGGTAGAGGCAAGCCCCCTCACCCACGAACACAATACCACTAAGGAACAGTTAGTAGCAAGCCCCCTCATCCACAAACACAATATCAATAAGGAACAGTTAGTACCTAGCTCCCTCACACACAAACACAATAGCACTAACAGTTAGTAACAAGACCCCTCACCTGCAAACACAATACCACTAAGGAACAGTAAGCAGCAAGACCCCTCACCCACAAATGCAATACCATTCAGAAACAGTTACAAGCCCTCTCACCCGCAAACCCAATATCACTCATAAACAGTTACTAAAACCCCCTCACCCACAAACACAATACCACTATGGAACAGTTAGTAGTAAGCCCCCTCACCCACAAACACAATACCACTCTGAAACAGTTTGTAATAAACCCCCTCACCAACAAATACAATACCACTCAGAAACAGTTAGTAACAAGCCCCCTCACCCACAAACACAATACTACTAAGGACCAGTTAGTAGCAAACCTCGTCACCCACAAACACAATACCACTCAGAAACAGCAGCAAGCCCCATCACCCACAAACACAATACCACTCAGAAACAGAAAGCAGCAAACCCCCCACCCATAAACACAACACTCAAAAAGGGTTAGAAGCAAGCCCCCTCACCCACAAACACAATGCCACTCCGAAACAGAAGGCACCAAGCCCCCTCACCAACACACACAATGCCATTCAGAAACAGTTAGTAGCAGGCTCCCTCACCCACAAACACAACACCACTCACAAAAAGTTAGTATGAAGCCACCTCACACACAAACACAATACCACTCAGAAATAGACAGCAGCAAGCCACCTCACCCACAAACACAATATCACTCTGAAACAGTTAGTAGAAAGCCCCCTCACCCACAAACACAATATCACTCAAACCGCAGCAAGCCCCCTCACCCACAAACACAATGCTACTCAGAAACAGAAAGCATTGAGCCCCCTCACCCACAAACACAATACCACTCAGAAAGAGATAGTAACAAGCCCCCTCGCCCTCACTCACAAACACAGTACCACTCAGAAACAGTCAGTAGCAAGCCCCCTAACCCACAAACACAGTACGATTCAGAAACAGTTACAAGCCCTCTCACCCACAAACACAATATCACTCATAAACAGTTAGTAAAAAGCCCCCTCAGCCACAAACACAATACCACTAAGGAACAGTTAGTAGTAAGCCCCCTCACCCACAAACACAATACCACTCAGAAATAGTTAGTAACAAGAAACCTCATCTACAACACAATACCACTAAGGAACAGTTAGTAACACGCCCCCTCACAAACAAACAAAATACCACTCAGAAACAGTTAGTAGCAAGCCCCCAACCCAAAAAAACAATACCCCTCAGGAACAGTTAGTAGTAGGCCCACTCACCCACAATCACAATACCACTAAGGAGCAGTTGGTAGCAAGCCTCGACACCCACAAACACAATACCACTCAGAAACAATTAGTAACAAGCCCCCTCACCCACAAACACAATACCACTCAGGAACAGTTAGTAGCAGCCTCCTCACCCACAAACACAATACCACTAAAGAACAGTTAGTAGCAAGCTCCCTCACCCACAAATACAATACCACTAAGGAAGAGTTAGCAGCAACCCCCTCACCCACAAACACAATACTACTAAGGCACTGTTAGTAGCAAGCTTCATCAACCACAAACACCATACCACTCAGAAACAATTAGTAACAAGCCCCCTCACCCACAAACACAATACCGCTCAGGAACAGTAAGTAGCAAGCCTCCTCACCCACAAACACAATACCACTAAGGAACAGTTAGTAGCAAACTCCCTCACCCACGAACACAATACCACTAAGAAACAGTTAGCAGAAAGCCCCCTCACATACAAACACAATACCACTTAGAAACAGTTTGAAACATGCCCCCCAACCACAATCATAATACCACTAAGGAACAGAGGCACGCCCCCTCACCCACAAACACAATACCACTAAGGAGCAGTTAGTAGCAAGCCCCTTCACCCACAAATACAATACCAATCTGAAAAAGTTAGTAATAAACCTCCGCACCCACAAACACAATGCCACTAATTAGCAGGTAGTAGCAAGCCCCTTCACATACAAACACAATACCACTAACAGTTAGTAACAAGACCCCTCACCCACAAACACATTCCCATTAAGGAACAGTAAGCAGCAAGCCCCCTCACCCACAAATGCAATACCACTCAGAAACAATTAGTAGCATATTTCCTCACCCACAAACACAGTACCACTCACAGACATTTAGTAGCAACCCCCTCACACACAAACACAATACCACTCAGAAACAGTTTGACACATGCCCCCTCAACCACAAACATAATACCACTAAGGAAAAGTTAGAGGCAAGCCCTCTCACCCACAAACACCATACCACTAACGAGCAGTTAGTAGCAAGCCCCTTCACCCACAATCACAATACCACTCTGAAACAGTTAGTAATAAACCCAATCACCCACAAACACAATACCACTCAGAAACAGTTAGTAGCAAGCCCCCTCACCCACAAACACAATACCACTCAGAAAGAGACAGCAGCAAACCCCCTCACCCATAAACACAATACCACTCAGAAACAGTAGCAAGCCTCCTCACCAACAAACACAATACCACTCAGAAACAATTAGTAGCAGACTTCCTCACCCACAAACACAACACCACTCACAAAAAGTTAGTATCAAGCCACTTCACACACAAACACAATACCACTCAGAAACAAATAGCAGCAACCCCCCATCCACAAACACAACACCACTCAGAAAGAGATAGTAACAAGCCACCTCGCTCTCACTCACAAACACAGTACCACTCAGAAACAGTTAGTAGCAAGCCCCCTAACCCACAAACACAATACCATTCAGAAACACTTAGTAGCAAGCCCTCTCACCTACAAATACAATGCCACTCAGAAACAGTTAGTAGCAAGCCCCCAACCCAAAAAAACAATACCACTCAGGAACAATTAGTAGCAGGCACCCTCACCCACAAACACAATACTACTAAGAAACAGTTAGTAGCAAGCTCCCTCACCCACAAACACAATACCACTAAGGAGCAGTTAGTAGCAAGCCTCATTACCCACAAACACAATACCACTCAGAAACAATTAGTAACAAGCCCCCTCACCCACAAACACAATACCACTCAGGAACAGTTAGTAACAAGCCTTCTCACCCACAAATACAATACCACTCAGAAACAATTAGTAATGAGCCCCCCTCACCCACAAACACAATACCACTAAGGAACAATTAGTAGAAAGCCCCCTCACATACAAACACAATACCACTAACAGTAACAAGAAACCTCACCCACAAACACAATACCATTAAGGAACAGTAAGCAGCAAGCCCCCTCACCCACAAATGCAATGCCACTCAGAAACAATTAGTAGCAAGCCCCCTCAACCACAAACACAATACCATTCAGAAACAGTTAGTAGCAAGCCCCCACACCCACAAACGCAATGCCACTCAGAAAAAGATAGCAGCAAGCCCCGTCACCCACAAACACAATATCACTCAGAAACAGTAAAAAGGCCCCTCACCCACAAACACAATACAACTAAGGAACAGTTAGTAGTAAGCCCCCTCACCCACAAACACAATACCACAAAGGAACAGTTAGTAGTAAGCCCTGTCGTAGGATCTTGAGTTGACGAACCACAGAGGCAGATTGCAACAGGCTAAAGTAGGTTTTTATTGTACATAAAGCAGACTAAATGTGGCAAAATAACCAAAACAAACATAATATAAAGGTTCAAATAAAAACAAAAAAACTCAGGCATCTGCAAGAAGACTAGTAAAAGGCTAGCTCCAGAGATGTTCACAGCATCACATCCCTCTTATATCTGCTGGTCACCTTAGGAGAACTCTTTAAATACCCTATTGAGTATCATGTAATCAGCTAACTCCACCTTCATTCATTACATGAGATATAACATTCTGTATTCAGTGAATACAGTATATATTTTAAGTAATCAAACTTTTTAAAAGCACAATATCATTGTAACACTGGTGCATGAACTAATTTTTAAACTACTCCAGCACTTTAAAGACTTAGTTGCATTTCAGAAGGGACCTCTTCCTTTAAATGGTATAAAAGAGTTGGAAATGAGGCCGACCGGCCCTTAGTGGCTATGGCAATGCAGGAGAAGTCTCACAGGCAACAAACAATTCAACGGGCACTCGCTACCCAACAAAGCTGAAAATACACTAAAATGACTCAGAGTGCACTTCTTGGGTGAGTATAAAGCTGTGCTAACATTTAGTCTAAAACAAACATCGTGACAGCTAAGAAACGAGCTAAATATGCTACGCAACTGTGCGCACTTTCACACAGGAGTTGCCGTTACGGCACTCTCACAGTCGCTTAGATACTAGGAGCAAAGAAACAGGGAAAACAGCGCTAAAGCGCTTTCTGTTAGAAGCTGCAAGGCTCTCAGCTTCCTGGAGATGTAAAAGCTCCTGGCTTCTTCAAGCAGGCTACAAATAAAAATTCACGGGGGGTTAAAGAAGGATCACTTCTTGGCAAACTAAAGACTGGGCATTACTTTATAGGAGAACAGTAGAAACTGACCGACATACAAGCAGAGTCCCAGCAATTCTAAATATTATTATACAGCAGCGCTGATACAGAATCCATAGTGCATATATATTTATATAGCCCTCTCTAGCACTGCAGAGAAAAAAAACGCTCACAGAGGGCAGGGATTCCGACTAGGATGCACAACAAACGCCTAGCGTTATACTTGTTTTAAACATTTCTACAAATGTTTCCACTATTATTCTGGAAGTTTCTTTTGTTTAGTGGGCATATTATGGATTTCAGACACAAGACAGGAAACATATAGGGAGGGGATTATTTTACTTCGAACAAAGAACAGGAACACCAACAGACAACGAACAATATACAAAGTGGGTGGCCAGCCCAACACACACAAGACAATACGAAGAATACAAAAACAGATATTATGATTTCCAAAATCCATAGAGTCCCAGAAACAAAGGAAAAATAAAGGGGGGGGCTTTACTCTCTCACATTCCTCCCCACCCAAAACCAAACTACCAGCTTTGGTTTTCAAGTCACATAGTATATTTCCTGACTCTGCACCGATACCTGTCATCAGATCTCTCATAAAAGAGAGATGGAGCCTTAGCCCACCCTCACTTTAGAGCTCCACCTCAGGGTCCCCTTTTTAATAAACAAACAATATCGTGAAGGTATCATATTCCTTCATGATAAGAATACATTGCAAACATTACCCTGAGGTCTGATGGCTGGTATCTTTACTCTTTATCCCATAATGGGAGAAAAATCAGCATTCCCATGTGCAGTACCTGTCCTGTGCTTGATAGTAAATTTATATGGTTGTAAGGAAAGATACCATCGCATAATGCGAGGGTTCTTATCCTTCATGACATGCAACCAACATAAGGGGTTGTGATCAGTCCAGAGTTCGAATTCTGCACCCCTCAAGTAAAATCTAAGAGCATCGATGGGCCATTTAATAGCCAAACATTCTTTTTCTATAATGGAATACTGGGTTTCCCTTTCATGCATCTTCCAACTTATGAACAGGATGCTCTTCTCCATCTATAATCTGTGTCAACACAGCCACTATTCCATAATTTGATGCATCCGTTTGAAGAATGAATGGTTGTGTGAAATCAGGGGTTCTTAAGATTGGAGAAGAACATAATTTAGCTTTTATGGTCTGAAAAGCATCCTCACACTCATCTGTCCATTTAATTTTTTCTGGATTCCTTTCCTTGGTTAAGTCTGTTAAAGGTCCGGCTAACGTAGAAAAGTTAGGTATAAACCTGCGGTAGTAGTCAACGAGTCCTAGAAAGGAGCGTACATCCTTTTTGGTAAGGGGTCTAGGGCTGCTCACCATGGCTGCTACCTTATCTATTTCCGGCTTTATTGTACCATTACCAATTTGGAATCCAAGATATTTTGTCTTCTGCATTGCTATAGCACATTTTTTTGGATTTATTGTTAGTCCCGCTTCAGTTATTGTAGTCAGTACATTCATTAGATGTCTGATGTGCTCCTCCCGTGATGTACTGAACACAATAACATCGTCCAAATATGCAGCGCTGTATGCAGTGTGTGATGTTAATAAGGTATCCATTACCCTTTGGAAAGTAGCAGAAGCCCCATGAAGGCCGAATGGCATAACAGTAAAATTAAATAAACCTAAAGGAGTACTGAATGCAGTTTTATCTTTATCCAACGGATCTAACGGTATCTACCAATAACCTTTTGTTAGGTCCAAGGTACTAATGTACTTGGCACTTCCTAGATGGTCTAGTATCGTCAATGCGAGGCATCAGATAGCTGTCAAATTGGGACACAGCATTCAGTCTCCTGAAGTCTAGACATATACGTATGCCTCCTTCTTTTTTTGCTACTACAACCATATGAAACACCATTCACTATGTGATGGTTCTATGATATCCATTGCTTGCATCTTTTTTTACCTCCTGTATTACATCTGATCATACCCTTTCAGGAAGTCTATAGGGTTTCTGTCTTACGGGTTAACCATTCATAACTCTTATGTGATGAGTGGCCTGTTTGACTCTCCCTGGTGTACCTGTGAATGTATCTTTAAAGTTATCAATAACTTTATCTAATTCTCTTCTCTGATCTTCTGTTAACTTATGATTGACCAGTAAATCAGTAATCTGGCCCCTAGTTTCTAAACGTCCATAAACCGTTTCTAATTCATTATCAGTTTCAGGCATCACATAACCAGTAAGCGGTGTTGTTCTGTCTACCCATGCTTTTAAGAGGTTTACATGATAAATGCGCTTTGTCTTTTTCTTGTCTGGCATCTCAATCTCATAAGTTACTGGACCTGTTCTTTGGGTAATTATGTATGGCCCTTGCCATTTCATCAAAAGCTTTTGCTCAGAGGATGGTAACAGCACTAACACTTTATCCCCCTCAATGAATTCTTTGGACCCAGTTCCCTTATAATATTCTTTCTGTTTAGTCTGATGTTGTACGTTAGTGTTATGGGCCTTTTGTATATAAGATATTAAATGTTGTCTTAATTGCTGCCAGTATTGTAGGGGCAACACTGCCTTAGTCTGTTTGTTCTCCTCCCATTCCTCCTTGACTACGTCTAGTGGCTCCCTTGGGTTTTGCCCATACAATAGTTAAAACGGGGAAAAGCCTGTGGATGCTTGTGGAACCTCTCGGTATGCGAACATGAGGTATGGTAGATGGATGTCCCAATTTCTACCTTCATCCACCACAAACCTTTTGAGCATCTGCTTCATGGTTTGATTAAAGCACTCCACTAGTCCATCTGTTTGGGGATGGTACGGTGTAGTGAAGTGCTTCAATACCTAAGGCTTGATACAACCTTTTCAGTAATGCTGAACAAAAGTTCATTCCTCTATCAGTTAAGATTTCCCTGGGTATACCTACTCGGGCAAACACTTTAATTCCTCAGCTATTTTAGGGGCTGTAATGGTCCTCAGAGGTATAGTCTCTGGATATTTCGTAGCGTAATCTACTATAACTAAAATGAACCTGTTCCCTTTTGAACTTTTAGGTAATGGGCCCACAATATCCATTGCTATACGTTTGAATGGTGTAGACACTAATTGTAAAGGTAACAGAGGTACTTTATCTTTGCGAGTGATCTTAGATACCTTCTGGCACTCCTCGCAACTTCTACAGTAATCTGTTACCTATTCGTGAATGCCAGGCCAAAAGAAACGATGTAAGAGATGACTCAGTGTTTTGTCCCTACCCAAATGACCAGCCAGGGGAATATCATGGGCCAAATTAAGTAACTGAACCCGGTATTTATGTGGTATCATTAACTGTTCTACTGTCTCTCCGGTTCTAGAATTAGTGCAAACCCGGTACAACAATTTGTTTCGTAGTTCAAATATAGGCCCTCTTCTCTCATTACCCTTCCCAACCTGTGAAAAGAAAGGGGTTAAGGAATCATCCATTTCTCTGAGCTTCTCGAAAAATAACATTATTATGAACATTCAGATAATCAGAGATAGAGTCATTTTTAATGTCCGGTAGATGGCCTGTCTTGTGCTGATTAGTCCATTGCTTATTTTCTTTCCTTCTTTGACTATTCAGCCTCCTGTCCTTCCCACCAGGACCATATATGTCTTCTTGGAAAGGAAAGGTCTGTCCCAAATTTTCTTCCTGTTTTGATTGGGCTCTGGTAGTGACTGCACTGATGTTAGATCTTAACAAATTTTCAAAGTGGGGAAAATCATGTCCTATAATGATGAGTAGAGGAAGGTGAGGAACCACACCCACCTTCATCTCCCGAGTGTGTCCCTCTACTCTTAGTATAATGTCATTTAACGGATATTGATGTATATCCCCATGGACACATATAACCCCGGTAGTAGGACCCTTGTTATCTTTATGTGTGTTAAGCAGGGAAGCATGAATCAGGGTTTGTTTGCTTCCTGAATCTATCAGTCTTGATGCCACCTTTTGTCCGACTTGCACAGGTACTGCATATTGTCCCCAATTAGCTAATGCTAAGTGCACCTCTTCAACTTTCTTCTTGGGACAAAACCTAGCAATATGACCCTTCCCACTGCAATGGTGACAAATAATGTCTGTACTATACCCCTTACCAGTTCTTACAATCTGTTTGGTTCCAGGACTATGAACAGGTTGAGATGGTTGTATCAATGTGGAATGTCTTACCAGAGAGGGCAGTGTACTGGGCCCTCCTGAAGTCCATTGTCTATGTGGTCGTGCTGCTATGTAATCTTCTGCCAACCTAATACCCGTGTCTGATGTTTCAGGACGATGTTCCTTGGCCCACAACTGAACATCCTGGGGTAAAATCCTGATAAATTGTTCCACAATGATGCTCTCCATTATCTGTGTAACCGTCCATGTTGTAGGTTGCAACCATTTGTTACACAAGTCTTTCAACTGGGTACAGGCATCCTGTGGAGTGTCAGTCGAATGAAATTTAAAGGACCGAAATCATTGTCTATATGTCTCTGTACTAATATAGGACCTTTTGAGGATTGCCTGTTTTACATGGTCATAGTTAGCATGTATAATATCAACGTGGCTATAGGCAAACTGGGCTTTGTCAGTTAAATATGGAGCTAACAAATTACCCATTGATCCCTTGGCCAGGCACAGGTGGTTGCCACTCTTTCAAACGTTAATAGGAATGCTTCTATATTATCTGATGCTGCAAGCTTTACCAGTTTAATGCCTTTTTGTACATTTTCTGGTGATGGAGGCCTGCCAGTACCCATAGCCTGAATAGCCCTGAGAGTATCTGTCCATCTGGCCTGGTTTTCTTCCCAACGGGCTTGATTCTCTTTCTCCTCTCTCTTTCTCTTTCACTGTCCATTTCCATTTGCCGGATACAAAGCCAGTGAAGTAAATCTTGGGGTTCTTCAGGTGGCACCTCCACCTCTGGTTCAGCTGCCCGGGCCCCTTCCATCAGCTTCTGGTCCTCTACAGGCAAATTCTCCATTGTAAGTCTTTTATCTGTCTTCCTCCTTACCACAGGATCCAATCCAGTCAGTAATGGTAACTGCAGTTTCTTGGCAATGGACCTTGTAGTGGCACCGATCACATCTGCTGCCTCCTCTTGCACATGGGACTTCTCGAAATCTGAGCACAAATTCCAGATCAAAATCCCACTGCTAACACCATCTGTCGTAGGGTCTTGAGTTGATGAACCACAGAGGCAGATAGCAGCAGACTAAAGTAGGTTTTTACTGTACATAAAGCAGACTGAATGCAGCATAATAACCAAAACAAACATAATATAATGGTTCAAATAAAAAAAAAAAACTCAGGCATCTGCAAGAAGACTAGTAGAAGGCTAGCTCCAGAGATGTTCACAGCATCACATCCCTCTTATATCTGCTGGTCACCTTAGGAGAACTCTTTAAATACCCTTTTGGGTATCATGTGATCAGCAAGCTCCACCTTCATTCATTACATGAGATATAACATTCTGTATTCAGTGAATACAATATATATTTTAAGTAATCAAATGTTTTAAAAGCACAATCATAGTAACACTGGTGCATGAAATAATTTTAAACTACTCCAGCACTTTAAAGACTTAGTTGCATTTCAGAAGGGACCTCCCCCTTTAAATGGTATAAAAGTTGGAAATGAGGCCAACCGGCCCTTAGTGGCTATGGCAATGCAGGAGAAGTCTCACAGGCAAACAATTCAATGGGCACTCGCTACACACTCGCTACCCAACAAACCTGAAAATACACTAAAATGACTCAGAGTACACTTCTTGGGTGAGTATAAAGCTGTGCCAACATTTAGTCTGTAACAAACATCATGACAGCTAACAAATGGGCTAAATATGCTACACGACTGTGCGCACTTTCGTGTAGGAGTTGCCATTACGGCCCTCGCATAGTCACATAGATACTAGGAGGAAAGAAACAGGGAAAACAGCGCTAAAGCGCTTTCTGTTAGAAGCTGCAAGGCTCTCAGCTTCCTGGAGATGTAAAAGCTCTTGGCTTCTTCAAGCAGGCTAGAAATAAGAATTCGTGGGGGAGTTAAAGAAGGATCACTTCTTGGCAAACTAAAGACTGGGCATTACTTTATAGGGGAACAGTAGAAACTGATCAACATACAAGCAGAGTCCCAGCAAATCTAAATATTATTATACAGCAGCGCTGATACAGAATCCACAGTGCATATATATTTATATAGCCCTCTCTAACACTGCAGAGAAAAAAAACGCTCACAGAGGGCAGGGATTCTGACTAGGATGCACAGTAAACACCTAGCGTTATACTTGTTTTAAACATTTCTACAAATGTTTCCACTATTATTCTGGAACTTTTGTTTGTTTAGTGGGCATATTATGGATTTCAGACACAAGACAGGAAACATATAGGAAGGGGATTATTTTACTTTGAACAAACAGGAACACCAGCAAAAAACGAACAATATACAAAGTGGGTGGCCAGCCCAACACACACAAGACAATACGAGTACAAAAACAGATATGACGATTTCCAAACTCCATAGAGTCCCAGAAACAAAGGAAAAATAAAGGGGGGCGCTTTACTCTCTCACAAGCCCCCTCACATACAAACACAATACCACTCAGAAACAGTTATTAACAAGCCCCCTCATCCACAAACACAATACCACTAAGGAACAGTTACTAGCAAGTTCCCCCACCCACAAACACAATACCACTGAGGAACAGTTAGCAACAAGCCCCCACACACAAAAACAAAATGCCACTCAGAAACACTTAGTAACAAGCCCCCTCACCCACTATCACAATACCACTCAGAAAAAGTTAGTAGCAAGCCCTCAACCCAAAACAAAATACCACTCAGGAACAGTTAGTCACAGGCCCCCTCATCTACAATCACAATACCACACAGAAACAGTTAGTAGCAGGCACCCTCACCCACAAACACACTACTACTAAGAAACAGTTAGTAGCAAGCCCCCTCACCTACAAACACAGTATCACTAAGGAACAGTTAGTAGCAAGCTCCCTCACCCACAAACACAATACCACTCAAACGATTAGTAACAAGCCCCCTCACCCATAAACACAATACCACTCAGGAACAGTTAATAGTAAGCTAACTCACCCATGAGCACAATACCACTAACAGTTAGTTACAAGACCCTTCACCGACAAACACAATACCACTAAAGAACAGTTAGCAGCAGACCCCCTCACCCACAAACACAATACCACTAAGGAACAATTAGTAGAAAGCCCCCTCACATACAAAAATAATACCACTAACAGTTAGTAACAAGACCCCTCACCCACTAACACAATACCACTAAGGAACAGTAAGCAGCAAGCCCCCTCACCCACAAATGCAATACCACTCAGAAACAATTACTAGCAAGCCCACTCACCCACAAACACAATACCACTCACAAACAATTAATAGCAAGCCCCCTCACCCAGAACCACAATACCATTCAGAAACAGTTAGCAGCATGTCACCTCACCCACAAACACAGTACCACTCACAGTTAGTAGCAAGCCCTCTAAAACACAAACACAATACAACTCAGAAACAGTTAGAAACATGCCCCCTCAACCACAAACACAATGCCACTCAAAAACAGATAGCAGCAAGCCCCCTCACCCACAAACACAATACCACTCAGAAAGAGATAGTAACAAGCCCCCTCACCCTCACTCACAAACACAGTACCACCCAGAAACAGTTAGTAGTAAGCCCCCTCACCCACAAACACAATACCACTAAGGAGCAGTTAGTAGCAAGCCTTTTCACCCACAAACACAATACCTCTCTGAAACAGTTTGTAATAAACCCCCTCACCAATAAATACAATACCACTCAAACAGTTAGTAACAAGCCCCCTCACCCACAAACACAATATCACTAAGGAACAGTTAGTAGCAAGCTCCCTCACCCACAAACACAATACTACTAAGGCGCAGTTAGTAGCAAGCTTCGTCACCCACAAACACCATACCACTCAGAAACAATTAGTAACAAGCCCCTTACCCACAAACACAATACCACTCAGGAACCGTTAGTAGCAAGCCTCCTCACCCACAAACACAATACCAATAAGGAAGAGTTAGCAGCAAGCCCTATCACCCACAAAAACAATACCACTAAGGAACAATTAGTAGAAAGTCCCCTCACATACAAACACAATACCACTAACAGTTCGTAACAAGACCCCTCACCAGCAAACAACACCATTAAGGAACAGTAAGCAGCAAGCCCCCTCATGCACAAATGCAATACCACTCAGAAATAATTAGTAGCAAGCCCCCTCACCCACAAACACAATACCATTCAGAAACAGTTAGTAGCATATTCCCTCACCCACAAACACAGTACTAATCACAGTTAGTAGCAACCCCCTCACACACAAACACAATACCACTCAGAAACAGTTTGAAACATGACCACTCAACCACAAACATAATACCACTAAGGAACAGTTAGAGGCAAGACCCATCACCCACAAACATAATACCACTAAGGAGCAGTTAGTAGCAAGCCCCTTCACCCACAAACACAATACCATTCTGAAACAGTTAGTAATAAACCTCCACACCCACAAACACAATACCACTCAGAAAGAATTAGTACCAAGCCGCCTCACCCACAAACACAGTATCGCTAAGGAACAGTTAGTAGCCAGCCCCCTCACACACAAACACAATACCACTCAGAAACAGTTTGAAACATGCCCCCTCAATCACAAACCTAAAACCTCTAAGAAACAGTTAGAGGCAAGCACTCTCACCCACAAACACAATACCATTCAGAAACAGTTATTAGCAAGCCCTCTCACCCACAAACAGAATATCACTAAGGAACAGTTAGCGGCAAGCCACCTCACCCACAAACACAATACCACTCAGAAACAGTTAGTACCAAGCCCCATGACCCACAAACACAGTATCACTAAGGAACAGTTAGTAACCAGCCCCCTCACACACAAACACACTACCACTCAGAAACAGTTAGCGGCAAGCCACCTCACCCACAAACACAATACCACTAAGGAACAGTTAGCAGCAAGACCCCTCACCCAAAAACACAATACCACTCACAGTTATTAGCAAGCCCCCTCACCCACAAACACAATACCACTCAGAAATAGATAGCAGCAAGCCCCCTCACCCACAAATGAAATAGCTCTCAGAAACAGTCTGTAGCAAGCCCCCTCATCCAAAAAAAATATCACTCAGAAACACTTAGTAGCATGCCCCCTCTCCCACAAAAACAATACCACTCAGAAAGAGATAGTAACAAGCCCCCTCACCCTCACTCACAAACACAGTACCACTCAGAAACAGTTAGCACAAGCCCCCTCACCCTCACTCACAAACACAGTACCACTCAGAAACAGTTAGTGCAAGCCCCCTCACCCACCAACATAATACCACTAAAGAGCAGATAGTAGCAAGCCCCATCACCCACAAACACAATACTTCTCAGAAACAGTTTGCAACAAACTCCCTAACCCATGAACACAATACCACTCAGAAACAGTTATTAACAAGCCCCCTCACCCACAAACACAATACCACAAAGGAACAGTTAGCAACAAGCCCCCTCACACACAAACACAATAAGACTCAAACAGTTAGTAAGAAGGCGCCTCACCAACAAAAGCAGTACCATTCTGAAACAGTTAGTAGCAGGTCCCCTTGCCCACAATCACAATAACACTCAGAAACAGTTAGTAGCAAGCACCCTCACCCACAAACACAATACTACTAAGAAACAGCTAGTAGCAAGCCCCCTGACCCAAGAACACAACACTACTTAGAAAGAGTTAGTAATATGCCACCTCACCCACAAACATCATACTACAAAGGAACAGTTAGTGGCAAGCCCCCTCATCCACAAACACAATACCACTAAGGAGCAGTTCATAGCCAACCCATTCACCCACAAACACAATACCACTCTGAAACAGTTAGAAATAACCCCCCTCACCAATAAACACAACACCACTCAGAAACAGTTAGTATCAAGACCCCTCACCCACAACCCCAATATCACTAAGTAACAGTTAGTAGCAAGCCCCCTACCCAAAAACAAAATACCACTCAGAAACAGATAGAAACAAGACCCCTCACCCTCACTCACAAACACATTACCACTCAGAAAGTTAGTAGCAAGCCCCATAACCCACAAACACAATACCATTCAGAAACAGTTAGTAACAAGCCCCCTCACTCACAAACACAATACAACTAAGGAACAGTTAGTAACAAGCCCACTCACCGACAAACACAATACCACTAACAGTTAGCGGCAAGCCCCTTTACCCACAAACACAATAACACTGAGGAGCAGTTAGTATCAACAAACCAACACACACAAACACAATACCACTAAGGAACAGTTAATAGCAAGTCTCGTCACCCACAAACACAATACCACTAATGTACAGATAGCAACAAGACCCCTCACTCGCAAACACAATACCACTCAGAAACAGTTAGTAGTAAGCCATCTCACCTACAAATACAATACCACTCAAAAATACATAGTAACAAGCCCCCTCGCACTCACTCGCAAACACAGTACCACTCAGAAACAGTTAGTAGCAAGCCCCCTCACCAACAAACACAATGTCACTAAGGAACAGTTAGAAGCCAGCCCCCTCCCCCACAAACACAATACCACTCAGAAACAATTAGTAACAAGCCCCCTCACCCACCAAAACAATACCACTAAGCACAGTTAGTGGCAAGCCCCCTCACACGTAAACACAAAACCACTCAGGAACAGTTATTAACAAGTCCCCTCACCCACAAACAAAATATCACTAAGGAGCAGTTAGTAGCAAGCCTCCTCACCCACAATCACAATACCACTTAAAAAACGGTTAGTAACAAGCCCCTTCACCCGCAATATCACTAAGGAACAATAAGTAGAAAGCCCCCTCACATACACAGACAATAACACTAACAGTTAGAAACAAGACCCCTCACCCACAAATGCAATTCCACTCAGAAACACTTAGCAGCATACCCCCTCATCCACAAACACAGTACCACTCAGATAGTAGCAAGCCCCCTCACCCACAAAAACAATACCAATAAGCACAGGTAGTAGCAAGCCTCCTCATACACTAACAATACCACTAAGGAGCAGTTAGTAGGAAGCCCCCTCACCCACAAACATAATATTACTAAGGAACAGTTATTAACAAGCCCCCTCACCCACAAACAAAATATCACTAAGGAGCAGTTAGTAGCAAGTCTCCTCACCCCCAATCACAATACCACTCAAAAAATGGTTAGTAACAAGCCCCTTCACCCGCAAACACAATATAACTCAGAAACAGTTGGTAACAAGCTAACTTACCCAAAAACACAATACCACTCACAAACAGTTAGTAGCAAGCCCCCTCACCCACAAACACAATAAAACTAAGAAACACCAGCAGGCCCCCTCACCACAAACACAGTATCACTCAGAAACCATTAGTAACAAGCCCATTCACCCACAAACACAATACCACTAAGGAACAGTTAGCTTCAAGCATCCTCACCCACAAACACAATACCACTAAGGAACAGTTAGCAGCAAGTCCCCTCACCCACAAACAATATATCACTCAGAAACAGTTAGTAGCAAACCCCCTAACCCACAAACACAATATCACTAAGGAACAGTTAGAAGCCAGCCCCCTTCCCCACAAACACAATACCACTCAGAAACAGTTAGTAGCTAATCCCCCCTGTCCCACAAACACAATACCACTCAGAAAGAGATACTAATAAGCCCCCTCACCCTCACTCACAAACACAGTACCACTGAGAAACAGTTAGTAGCAAGCCCCTAACCCACAAACACAATACCACTCACAAACAGTTAGTAGAAAGCCCCCTCACCCACAAACACAATATCACTAAGGAACAGTCAGAAGCCAGCCCCCTCCCTCACAAACACAATACCACTAAGCTCAGTTAGTAGCAAGCCCTCTCACCCACAAACACAATACCACTAAGGAACAGTTAGTAGAAAGCCCCCTCACATACAAACACAATAACACTAACAGTTAGTAGCAAAACCCCTCACCCACAAGCACAATACCACTAAGGAACAGTTAGCAGCAAGCCCCCTCACCCACAAATGTAATACCACTCAAACAATTAGCAGCAGGCCCCCTCACTGACAAACACAATACCATTCACAAACAGTTACTAGAATACCACCTCACCCACAAGCACAGTACCACTAACCACAGTTAGTAATGAACCCCCTCACCCACAAACACAATACCACTCAGAGACCGATAGTAACAAGCCCCCTCACCTACAAACACAATATCACTAAGGAACAGTTAGAAGCAAGCCCCCTCACCCACAAACACAATACCACTCAGAAACCGTTGGTAACAAGACAACCCACCCACAAACACAATAACACTCAGAAACGGTTAGTAACAAGCCCCTTCACCTGCAAACACAATATAACCCAGAAACAGTTAGTAACAAGCCAACTTACCCAAAAACACAATACCACTCAGAAACAGTATCAAGCCCCCTCACCCACAAACACAATAGCACTCAGAAACAGTTAGTAGCAAGACCAATCTCCCACAAACACAATACTAGTCAGAAACAGCAGCCAGCCCCTCACCCACAAACACATTACCACTCAGAAACACATAGCAGCAATGAAGCAATGAAGGCCCTGAAGCAGTGTTGGTGCAGCAATACTGGCTGAAGCAGTGTTATGTCAGCAACACTGCTTTAATCAGTTTTGCACTGCTTTTTCAGTGTGTGTGAATTATGTTAATTAGCACTGCAATCTCACTGTAAAAGTACTGAAAGTAGCAGTGTTTTGTCATCAACACTGCCTGAAGCAGTGTTGGTGTAGCAATACTGGCTGAAGCAGTGTTGCATCAGCAGGCAGTGTTGCGTTGCTTTTTCAGTGTGTGCGAATTATGTTAATTAGCACTGCATCAACACCTGTAGTGCACTTCAGTGTGCAGTGTGATTTTGGTAGCTCTCCTGTCAGCAGTGTTGTAGTTCTGTTTCAGTGTATTAGGCTGCATTAAAGATGGCGTCACATAAAATTCAACAAAAACAAAACAGTATTCATCTGCAAGTATCTGCAACCTCAGCAGAGGAAGATTTGCTTAAGGGTTCCTGAGTGAGAAAGTAGTCTGTGAATTCCAAAGAAGATGGAGATCTTGGGGGCTATGTCTATAGGAGGTACTAAAGTCTGTTACCCCATATTTGACTCAAAGTCACAAGAAAGGAGGTGGCCATTTAGTTAAAGGAATGACCACAAATGGTTCTGGTTTGCAGAAAATGGATTTGTGAAAAATGGATGGTTCTGGTCTACAGAAAATGGTATGGGAGCCTCCCTGATATGCAGGGCCTCACCAGTATTTCCAGGTTTATCTTCAAAAGGAGAAGAGAGCCTCTTCAGATTGGGAGCACATGCATGGTGAGGAAAATTATTTTCGGTATCAAGGGGCTGTTTGAGTGAAATGTGTATGTATATGTGTGTGTACATATAGTATATCTTTAATGGGATTATCAATCGCATTGGACAAACACCATTAGGTGACCATGCGTATATCAGAGTGCGACCACACACCTGCACTTTTACTTCCCTCCAAAACAATTTTGCCATTTTATAAGATAGATAACCCACTGTGGGGTGTGCAGTCACGCAATGATATACGCACGGCTTGGGTGGTTGATGCACTCAGCCTGCGGCCTCATATGTAACAACGCACACCAAGGCGTGCGTATATCAGAGCGTGACCGCACACCCTACAGTGGGTTATCTATTACACACACACACACACACACACGCGCGCATACACACACACACACATATGAGATAGTACTTGTTGCAAAACAAAAACGCTACATTAATGCAGGCATTAGAATGCAACGCACACAAAGCAAGAAAACGAAAAACAGGGTTTGAGCCTCACGAGTCTTGGCAAATTGGTTGTGTGGTGTTCCCTGAAGTTCCTAACCTTAATGCCCATCCCATACCCTCCAGCCCATAGCCTCCTTTCTAAAGCACAATGTACAACTCCAACCCAGTGCCTCCCATAGCAGCCATTCGTACCTGTAAAACAAGAGCAGCAATGGGCTCACAAAGGATCTGCAGCTCGTTATGAACTATTATATGACAAACAATGTAGGGTAAACAAAAAAACAATACTTATCTGATACATATGGTCAGTGTCCTCCTACTTCTGGTCAATATCAGACCTGTAGATATAAAAGGGAAAATGGGTCAGTATGAAAAATAAAAATACTGATCAGCTCAGTCAGTTGGGAAAGCTCTGTAGAGGTTAAAATAAAAAAAGTGGGTTGGGGGAGGGATACTAGACCTGTACCACACCATCAACCTGGCTTTTAGAATGGACTTGGTCACTCAGGGGATGTCATGGTTGGGGGAGGGAGGAAAACTCCTTGCCCCCATGCCCCTAGAACTGATCTTTTTTGGGGGTAGGAGGTCATGTTGCTCCACACATCAACCAATACAGGGCAGGATAAAGACACCAAGGGACAGATATTCAAGGCACAATGAATGCTTCCCTGGTGGTATAGTGGATCCCCCCTTCCTTTTCCCAATCTGCCTGTAGAATACAAAGGAACATAGGTATGTGATGGCAGAAAGGGACCGCAAGACCACCTAGTCTGCCCAGTTTGCCTAGATATCCACTAGGCCTTTTCTGTAGTCCTCCCCCTGTGCCAGTTGCCCTCTGTGCTTATCCCATGCCTTCGTGAACCCTCCCACCATTTCCCTCAGCAGCCCATTCCAGTTGTCCACCACCCTCTCAGTGAAGTAGTACTTCCTAATCCTTCCTCTAAACCCCCTTCCCCACCAATTTGGAATTTCCAAATACCATCCATTGCAGTAAAGCACACCGCAGCAGGCCAACTGTGACCATCTCTAGGCAGATATCCGCAACCACAACCAGTCCCAGAACTCCCTGCAGCTGGCACCAGAGCAACAGGCAATAGAAGTTCCAATAGCCTGCAGTGCACATTTGAGCTGCCAAAATCTCTGATCAGATGTTTTCCACTTCTGCTCTTCTCCAGGGGATAAGTCAGTCTGTGTCCAAACTTAGCCCAGGGAGTACAGTGGGGCCAGTAAACAAAAGATGGGGGCCTATATAAACTCTTAACATGCACTGTAGGACAATCTCCCACCGCAAAGGACTCCAGGATCTGCTGCAAATGAAGCTGTCAGTGCAGAATCAAGCAAAACCAGTTCATCATAATCCACTACACTACAGCACACAGCAGGCAAACCAAAATGGCTCCACATGCAAAGTGCACATTGGCACCAGACCCACACTTGTGTGGGACCCTTGACACAAGCCAGCCAGTGGGTATTGTACATGCAGGTACATCAGGGAGAAAAGGAAGGCAAGGGGAGATACTGAGTGCCTGAAAAGGGTGGATGGAGGGAGGGTAAAAGATGACCACCAAAAATCAGAAATACTGAACAAATACTTCTGTTCGGTTTTTACAAAGGCGGGGGCAGGAAATGGGCCAGTATTAAAGTAATAAGAATGGAAAGATCACAGAAAAGGACACAGGTCCCTTTGCAAAAGAAAGGATCCTCATGGAACTGGCAGCAATAAGGCTATGGGCCAGATAGATGCATCCCTGGACACTGAGGGAGCTAAGGGAGGTATTAGTAAGGCCTCCGACTACCCTGTTCACCCTGTCTTTGTAAACTGGTGACATGCCCAGGGATTAGAGGAGGGCTGATGTGGTCCCACTATGCAAAAGTGTTAACAGGGAGGATGCAAGAACTACATACTGGTCAGCCTGACCACAACAGTGGGAAAAGTAATGGAAATACTGCTGAAGGAAATAATAGTGGAACACCTGGTTGTCAATGGTCTACAGGGAAAGTGGGGGAAGGGAACATTGTTTAACCAGGAGTAGCATACTAAGCTGAAGCTTGTTTCCAGATGCAACCTGGAGCACAAGGAAGTTAAGTAACTTGCTCAGGATTGCACAGTATGCACTTAGACGGCTGTTGGATTCAAACCCAGGTCTCCAGATCTGTAGCTCAGAGCCTTTACCCAATGTGCTATACTGCCTCCAGGACCCGAGGCAGTTTGGTTTTATGGGAGAGAAGTTGTGCCTGACAAACTTAACTGAGTTTTTTGACTGGGTAACAAGGAAGATGGATGGGGGAGGATGTGGCCTACCCAGATTTCAGCAAGGCCTTTGACACTTTGCCACATAGAAGGCTGGTAAATGAGCTGGAAGGCTTAGGGGTGGGACAGAAAATAACAAGGTGGGTGGAGAACTGGTTGAAAGACTGAAACCAGAGGGTGGTGGTAAGGCAAATGGGGTGCATTTCAAGGTGGGAGTGGTGTGCCCTAGGGGTCGGTGCTGGGACCCATCCTTTTTTAGTATCTATAGCAACAATTAGCTCAGTTGCAATCAGGAGAGGAGAGCTGTTCTTTCCAGACTGGGGCTTGCTGCTGGAAGGGGTCGGTGCAGGCATTCTGGGGCTGCATCGGCAGTGGGGGAGCATGGGATCACATCGGTGATCGACAAGGAAGCTCTTGTTGGTGGGGGACAGGCTATGCATACCGAGGCCACATCGGCCACAACTTTGCGAGCTGGCGACTCAGGAAGGAGCGGCCAATCAGCGAATAGGGCGCGAACTTTGACTGTGTGACTGGGCCATAAAAAGGGGCCTAGTCCAGTCACAATCTCAGGAGGAGAGAGCTGTTCTTGTTCCACACCACCCACCCTGGCCCCGACTCTATTAAATGGTCGGTGAGGGTGGAGCCGGAGGAGGGGCAAGTCAAGATTGGGTGAACTGGAACACTAGGAAGCTGGATTGTTATTGATTGGGGAAAAGGGTCCTGTACACTGTGCTGCTTGGGCAACACTGACTACTACCCGGAAGGGGCATCATGAAGCAGACTGTATAAATGACTGTGTATGCCAACTACATCTGAGGGAGTAGGCAAACTGTGTGTGAATTGATTACTGCTAGGGCCTCTGAGCTGGCTAGTGTTGTGGTGGGCTAATTTTGCTTGTGAACTGTCTACTGCTAGGGCTAGAAAACTGGCTACTGTCAAGAAAGAGGGAAAACTGCTGTAATCAGAGGGGGCAAACTGCTTGGGTTTTAGTGTAACACTGACTGAATTATTTCTGTTAGAGGTCCACATTGCTTACCTAAAATGAGGGTAGACTTGGGGGTGGCCAAAGCAGGCACCTTCGGTAGAGTGATTGGGTGTACAGGGTGCAGGGCGGCAATAATATTAAATTGGGCATGGAGGTTCAGAGGGTGCCCAGTGTGTTTTCAGTTGGCAGGTCTTAGGGAGGAAGTAGAGGGGATCAGAAGGCAGCTGGAAGGCGGGAGGGGTGGGGAGGAAAGGTGTGGAAAGGACCTCATGAGAGTAGACGAGGCCAATATGGCATAACCCAGGGAACAGGTGGACAAGGATCATATGTTTACTCAGGAGGGGTGGGGCATGAAACAAGCAATGTACGGAAATCACTTCATAGGGAGGTGGCTGTCCAGAAGGAGGGGGGACAGGAGAGAGCAAGTCGGGGGGCAAGCATCACACTTACTAATCGATTCGCCCTGCTATATCCGGGAGATGCGGTGGAGAGGCTGGTGGGAGGAGGGGAGCAGGCAGATAGAGAGGGTTTGGTCAGTAAGCTGGAGGGGAATGGGGCAGGAGAGAGAGCCAGATCCACAGAAGGGGGGGAGAGACATTAGCCTAGGTGGGAGGGAGGGAGGTGGGGAGAGTGCAGAGTGAAGCCAGGGTGGGAGGAGGGAGGACTAGGTTCAGGCAAGCATCCAGGTTAGGGAAGTCAGCCAAGGATAAGGAGTACTCTAGATAGGCCAGCTTCGGGGTGGGAGAAATCAGATGAGGTGGAGAAGAGGGGGAAGATTGGAGGGGTAGGGAGAAACACAGCAGATGGGGTGAAGGATGCAGAACTTGGGGGAGGCAAGGAGGAAGCAGTAGAAGGGAGCCTGGGTGGGGATCTGAGGATACCAGCCCAAAGAGAGTCCAGGGAGATCTGGGGGCAACCAGCACCCAGGAGGTTGGGGGGTGGAGCAGCAAGCTGGGAGCTAGGTAGAAGAATGAGCATGGTAGGGCAAGCACAGGCTTGTGATCCCCAGGCTGAGGGAGACAAGAGAAGTAAGCTGGGGGTTGATAACAGAAGGAAGAGCTTGGACGGAATCAAATGGGCCAGTAAAGTGGGGGGGTGATGGTGATCCTGCTGGGTGACTCCATGACCTGGGGCATCCAGTGGAAGGGGGTGGGGGGGAAAAAGCAGCCTAGTCAGGGCTAAATGTGTCCCAGGCCTTTCCATACACAAGGCCAAATTCCAGTTATACTCAATAGCATTGGAATGCAGGGAGTCCCCAGACTCCCTAAAACATCTAGGAACAAATGACAGAGGGGAACAGTGAACTAGAAATCCAGGCCAGATTCCAGGAACTGGCCACGGTTTACCACTCTATAGGAAGTGCAGTTTCCTTCTTTGAGATTCTGCCAGTACCTAGGGCGTCCGGGGAGACCAAACATAAACTTAGAGGTCTGAACCAGTGGTCAGGACTGGCGCAGGGCAGAAGTGTATGGGCTGGTGGGGGACTGGGGGATACATGGGAGGACAAAGGGTTATATGCCAGGGATAGGCTACACTTCAACTTGGAGGGGAGGGAGATCTTGAAACTAAGACTTGCTGGATTAATAGTCGAGAGGTGAGTTTAAACTTGTAAAGGGGTTAAGTAAAAGTGGCTCTAGGAGGGCTGCTTGAGGTCCAGGTCTAGGGCATGAAAGAAGACAAGTGACTGACGGAGAAATCCATCCAGAGCTGTGCAATAAAGGGCATCTAGGGACTGCTCAGGCCGAGATGAATGGAGAAGGGAGATGGGTCGGGTGGAGGATGGCCCTGATCAATGCTAGGAGCATGGGCAACAAAATGCCCAAGCTCCAGGTGATGCTGGTTGAGGGATCAGTGGATGTGGCAGCAATTATTGAGACATAGGCCACTCATAAAAATGATTGGGACCTAAATTTGGTGGGCTACAAAATATTCAGGAAGTATAGAGGAGAGGGAAGAGGAGGGGGTGTAGTGCTGATAGTCAAAAATAACATAGTGGTTAGTGGAGTGGAGGAGGCTGTAGGGGGGGATGGAGGAGATCTGGGTAACCCTACAAATGAGGGGAGGTAAAAGAATGAAAATAGGGGTGGTGTACAGACCCCCCAATGATGGAAGAGGCCCTGGAGGACAAACTAGTTGAGAACATCAAGGGGCACTATGACCGTGGAAAGGGTATAGTGGTGATCATGGTTTCTCAATATGCGGGGACAGACTGGGACACTGGCATCCTCTGTAGCCAGGGAACAGAGACTGATGGATGTGTTCCAGGATGCCTTCCTGGTCCAGCAGGTGGGGAACCTACTAGGAGGAAGCGGATACTGGATGTTGTCCCAGCAGACAGTGACCAGATAAAGGCCTGGAGGTGTGCAGCCGCTGGCAGGTGGTGACCACACTATGGTCTGGTTTCGCTGTATCTGGGGAGGATAGCCATTCTAACACAGTAGTAGTGGACTTCAGGAGGGCAGACTTCATGGGCATGGGCAGGATTCTACAGGAGCTTGGACAAGAATTAGGCGGACATGGATGCGTGGCAGCTTGGGAGGCCATTAAGAAGGGGTGCAGGAGACTACTAACTCACCATACAAAGGTAGGCGTAAGCATGGGCAAACCAACAAACCGTGTTGGTGGATCAGAGAGGTGGGGAGGCAGTAAGGGATAAAAAGGCTGCCTATGTAATGTTTTAAGCTCTAGGGGGTTAGTGAGAGGGTATGGTCGAGTGGATAGAAGGGTCACCACAGTGGGTGAGGAGCCAAGGTAAGGAGGGAGCAAAACCTGGCTAGGGATATCCAGAGGGGAAAAGGATTCTATAGATACACAAGGAGAAGAGAAAGGGAGTGCACAGATCAGCATGATTAGGACTGAGGAGGGATGGACTCGGAGGCGGGGAATCAGGCAGAGGTGCTAAATGAGTACTTTACTTGATATTTACGGGAAGAGGCAGGGATCACCCAGCCCAATGGGAGGGAAGGGGAGCCAGCAGATTCAAGAGGTCAGATGAGTCTAGAGGACTGAAAGAAGTTGGGGTACAGGCTGGGCCAAGTCTAGAAGGGGATAGGTGGTTAAATGAGGGTGGGCTGGGAGGAGAAATCACAGTGGAAAGGGTGAGGGAGGCCCTATGGACGCTAAAAACTGATAAGGCACCGGGGCCGGATGGGCTGCATCCGAGGGTTAGGAAGGAATTGACGGATGAGCTAGCAGCACCCCTGGCAGCACTCTTTAACACCTCTCTGCTGACAGGATGGGTGCTTCAAGACTGGAGGGTGGCTCATGTGGTGCCTATCCACAAATGGGGGTTCTAGAGAGGAGATGGGGAATTATAGGCCTGTCAGCCTAATGTCTGTGGTGGATAAAGTAATGGAGGGCATTATCAAGGATAGGCTCAGGAGGCAGCTGGAAAGGTTGAGGCAACTGGATGACAAACAGTATGGTTTCATCCCAGGGAAATTGTGTTAGACCAACCCCATAGATTTTTATGACTGGGACCCCAGACCAGCATAGACTGGAGGACGTCTTATACCTGGATTTCAGTAAGGCGTTTGATTCGGTACCCCAAAATGGGCTGCTAATAAAGCTGGGGGGGTGGGAGGACAGTTGCTCAGATGGGTAGAAAATTGGCAAACAGGGCAAATACAGAGGGTTGTGGTGGGTAGTCTCCTCCCCCATGAAGGTCACCAGTGGGGTCCCCCAAGGTTAGGTACTGGGGCCACTCCTGTTCAATGCCTATGTCTTGGATATGGGGAGGGCAGTTAAGAGTACAATGAGTCTCTTTGCGGATGACTTAAAACTGGGAGCATTGGCGGATGGGGACAAAGCAAGAGAGACAGTCCAGAGGGATCTGGATACCCTGGAGGGGTGGTCAAGGAGGTGGGGACTGAGGTTTAATGCAGGGAAATGTAGCGTGCTGCATCTGAGGGTCAGAAACCTGGGCCATGTATACACCCGGGGGGCGGGTCATACTGCAAGCCACAACAAGTGAGAGGGATCTAGGGGAGGTGGTAGACATCAAAATGAATAACACTGAAAATTGTAGAAGAACTGTGGCCAAAGCAAACTGGATACTGCATAGCCAGGGGGATTACGTCCAGGAGGAGGGAGGTGATCCTCCAACTGTATAATGCCTTGGTCAGACCACATCTCGAGTACTGCATGCAGTTCTGGAGACCTCACCTCAAGGACATAACACTGCTGGAGAGTGTCCAGAGGAGGGCAACCAGGATGCTTCAGGAGCATGGGAGGAAGGCCCATGAGGAAAGGCTGGAAGAGCTTGGGCTGTACTCGCTGGAGGAGAGAGACAGGGGGACATGATAGGGTCTTCAAATATGTAAAAGGAATAAACAGAGGCAGTACAAAGAGATGTTCAGACTAAAGAAGGTGGGGAAACAACCAGGTGACATTGTGGAAGCTGGGGAATTACAGGGAAATGCAGGAGACATTACTGCTTCATTGAGGAGGGTGGCGGGCCCTAGATGCACTGTCAGGTGTTTGGTGGAGGAGGGCAGTGGAGAAGATTCAAGAGGGAATGGGACAGGTACAAGGGTAAGCTGGAAGCAGAGGATGACCCTCTCTGGGGCTGGTGGGAAAGAAAGCACCCAGTAGAGGCTGGCTACCGAGCAGACACAACAGACCATCAGGCCTATTCTGCTGGCTTTTAGTATGTTAGATATAGTGGAGGGATTGCAGGGGAAGGTGTGCCTATTTGTAGAGGATATGAAGAACTGCAATAGGGTAGACACCCTGGTAGGGGAGGTAGAGGCAGTGAGGGAAGGCCTAAAGATTCTGGAGAGGGGGTCGGAAACTTGGCAGCTGAAATGTAATGCCAAAAAGTTTACAGTAATGCACATGGGTGTAATAACCCGCAAACCATTTACACATGAGGGGGGAAGGGTAAGGAAACTCAGCAGGAGAGAGAGATCTGGGGATTATAATTTCAGATAACCTTAAGATGGAGAACCAGTGCAGCACAGTGGTGGGCAAAGTGAATAGAATGCTGGTGTGCAATGGGAGGGGTATAAAACAAAAAGAGGGAGGTGCTGATGCGCCTTTATAAATCCATGGTGAGGCCTCACCTGGAGTATGGGGTTTAGTTCTGGAGGCCTCTGCCTACCTGAGGACATAAGACAGGATTGAAAGAGGGTTCAAAACAAAGACAGCAAAGATGGTGCACACTATGCATAGGAAGCCCTATGAGAAAAGGTGAGGGAATCGGATTTGCACTCACTGGAGACTAGTAATGGAGATAAAGCTTATTTACAAGGAAAATAAGTGCTAAAACTAGGGATCATAAACTCAAGATTAGAAGGAGGAAGGTTTAGGGGCAGTGTGAGGAGCATTACATCACTGAGAAGGTGGTGGTCCTGGAACAGACTACCGGAAGAGGTGGTGTGCACAAAAATGGTGAAAAGGATTCCAAGGGGGCATGGACAGACACCAGGAGCTGACCAGTGGGCAGAGTGAAGTGTCTCTTGACAAAGATGATGATTGGGGGTGGTAAAGGAGACGAACTCGATTGGCCAAAATGGTCCTTTTTCTGTCACCAGATTTCTATGATTCTAAAACCCAGTTAAGTAATGAGACTTACCTACTCCATCAGAGTAGGGAGTCCAAGATTGAGTGTCTTGGTTCTGGGTATTCTGGTAGACCGGAAAGGGAAGAAACAGAAGGCTGAAGGGACACAAAGGGTCGGAGGTGCTAGAGGAGAAATTAGAGTGTTAGAATTAAACAAAGATGCTTATATGATTGGTATGTTTGGCCAGACCTGTAAAATAAAGGAAATAAGATCAGTATGAAGTTATAGTAGCAAGAGTGAGAGAGATACAAAAGGGTATATAGCACAGGAGTAAAGGAAGGAGTTTTAGAGAAAAGACAAACTAGGTCAAAGTAAGGAAACTAGAGATGGAATAAAAATGCAGACAGCTAAAAGCGGAGAATAAAGTATTTGGGACTCAGAACCCCCTTACAGCCCTCAGGTGACCTGCAGGTAGCCAATAAATTTAAATAGTAGTCCAGATGGGCAGGTAGGAATGCATTTGGGCTAGTGGTCCTATATATTTAAAAGGGACACTGGTGGTTCAGAGTCTTGAGAGTTCCCAGGAAGCCAGTGGTTTGAAAAGCATAGCCTATGATATAATGGGTCACTCCCTCATGGACTGTGGCAATTTTTTCATTTTATATTATCTTTCCTTGGAACCTAGTGGTGGGGAGATGTCCTTGGGCCCAGACTGTATGTAGCAGGAGGCTGTTCAGAAAACTCACTGACCAGAAAGCTGCGGCTGTTGCTAGACAGCCAATTTAGTGCTACTGAACTACAGTGACGATGACGGGCACTCAACTGCCAGCCCAGAGGAGGGCAACTAAAATAGCGAAGGGTCTGCACCAGAAGCCATACAAAAGAGAGGAGCTGAATATGTATGCCTTGAGGGAAAGGGTGGGACAGGATAGAAAATTTCAAAGCGCCTCAAAGGGAATCAACAAAGTCCAAAAGTATCTTTCAGAAAAGAGATGTGCAAGAACAAAGGGCAGAATTTGAAGCTAGAGACTGACTCGAACAACATGAAGGAGCTATTTCACAGAGGGTGGTGACCACATGGAATGGCCTTCCTGAGGAGGTTAATGAGGGTCAAAAATAGTAGGGACTTCAAGAATACATGGGACAGACATGACCAATTCTATTGTGGGTGGGAAGTCAACTGTTGGATAACTAGGATCTGCTGCTTATCCACTGAGTCGGAAATGGGCCGACAGGTGGGCAACAGTCCTTATCTACCATAAGGTTGTGTCTCTAGTTCATCCCACAGAGCTCAGGCTGTAGCCTGCTCGTGTGAGGAATGAAGATGGGATATTTTGGGAGGAGGAGGATAGGCAAATATGCCTCCCTCACCCCCAGCCACGTAACATGAAGAGCCCCATGGGGCAGGTTAGAAGGTCTGGAAGGTGGGCAGCCAACAACGTAGGTGACAGGAACCTTTAGGTAAGCTGCATGGTGGCAGACTGGAGGTGTGGGGACCTGGTAGAAAGGACTGGGCAGCAAATGCACAGATAGGGGCCAAAGGAAAACCACAGTGCAGCTGAAGATCAATACCTGAAATTGACTTAAAGTAGCTATGGGTGGGAGGCAAACAGAAATCAGTGGGCTCCCTGAGGAGACCATAAGCAACAAGCACTACAACAGGTAGCACTGCAGCTAATGTCAAAGTACCAGGGGCTAAAAAGGATGGGAGGAAAAGAACAGCATAAGGTCCGGACACTCTGAAAACACAGCAGTAAGAAAAGAGCCCTGATGGGTTATAAATATTAAATAGATTATGCAACAGGGTGAACATAAATGAGTGTGATAAATCCATTTATCTGAGCATATACGTGTATACATGCAAATCTTACATTATACATATAATAATGTCATCTTGATTAATGTGCGTAGTGGACTGCGTCACATCCCCATCCTCACCCTGTTTGCACTGCCTGTATCTTGCTTTAGTTTATTTTAACTATTTGCCGTCCCTCAGCCCCGCCATTTAGTCCTACTTCTCCCGTTCTTCCACTATCATAGCGATCATTGTTTCTGTTTAGTTTTGTTTTTTCTTTTACCAAACCTTTTCAACTAGCTGCTCAAGCTGCGCTCAACTGTCACACTCCTCGCACTGCCTTGTCCTCGCCACACTATAAATATACAAAACAGACTTTTTTCTGCTTCCTCAAAAACTGATAAGCCTCCTCTTACTCTTCCACTCTGGTTTCCAACCTCCTACAACTGCCGACTCCCCCACATAGAAACTGTCAGATATTTTTCCTTAAACTGCATGCTTAAACCCCTGCTGATGAGCCCTCACTCTGGTCACACTTCTGCTGTGGTTTCAGACCTCCCTACAACTGCAACCATAGGCTGAAGTCCTTCTCTGCAAACTCTAAATGGTCTCTTGTGGCCTTCCTCTTCTCTTATTCTGATATTCCATATATATATACCACCGTTTAGTCCCCATTTCTCACTCTGACCTCCAACACTATAATGCTGTCAGTCTGTTCAGGTGTCTACTACCCTTTCAGTGAGTAATAATTCTCTGTATCTACCCCACCATAAACTTCATCATGCCATGGTCCTTTTCCTGTTGAAGACCCCCAGCACCTGTTCATCTTCTAAGGTACTTGTGGGTCTCCATCATGTCCCCTCTCTTCAGGATTGATGTGGATCTAGTCTCCTCACAGGGCTTTGCCACAACCCATGTACAATTTTAGTTGCCCGCTATACTGCCTCCACCTAGGCCTTTCTAAGGTGCAGCCTCCAAACCTGGACACAGTACTCTAAGCGGATCTCACTAATAAGGGTTACTTGCAACACCACCACCTCCTCCTCCCTCCTCCTGCAGAATACCTCCCTATACCCCCAGCATCCTCTAGCCCTACCACTGCATTGTCCACAGACCAGCAACTTTAAAGAAACACCAAGGCCTCACCCCCAAAATCCAGCCACCACCTCTTGCTAGATCAACACCCTCCAGGCACCAGACTATCCCTCCATGCAGCTGGACAACCTTCCTGAGCCCCAGCCTTTCACATATAATGAGCACTGGAGCTAGAGCACTCACACAGGCTCCGGTCCAGCCACTTGCACACCCGCCACCCTCTCTACATCTGGACCAGCCTCCAAGCTACATTCTATACAACCTCCATGTACCTGGAGCACCACCCCAAACCTCCACTCTAACAGACCACATATCTGAAGCTGTCCCTCCAAGCCCCTGGACCAGCAGTCCCCCACCCAACCACTCAACCTACAGCTAGATCCACCAGAACCCCATACCAGCCTCACCATCCAACCACCCACCCTGCAGCTGGACCTCACTTCCAACCTTGAACAAGCCCCACCACCACCACTAGCCACCCTCCCTGCTGCTGGCTCACTCTTTCATGCCCTGGACTAGCCTCCCCCAGCAGACAATCCTCCCTGCAGCTGGACCCCTGTGTTCATTCCCACACACAGACCAGCCCCCTTCCCCTCTGCAGGTTGAGTGACCTCCCCAGAGCTGGACACCCTTTCCAAAAGCTGGACACCCTCCATCCAGAGCAGAACCTACCTACACCTAGACCACCCAATGACCCTTCCTCAACCATGGACCCCATACTTCTCAATGTAGTATTAAAAAAAAATACATGACACTAACATATTGCATATTGCATTTGCAGTGTCAGTGGCTCAGCAGCTAGCACACTTGCCTCCGAGGCTGGGAGATCAGAAGGCAGTGGGTTCTATTCCCATACCAGGCACTTGGGTTAATATCCCAATACTGACACTGTAGTGCAGCATGAGGGGGATGGCTGCACTCCTGAGGCACTGTCTTTCAGATGAGAAGTTAAACCAAGGTCCCATCTGCCTGTTCTGGAGGTAGTTCAGGTGGATGTTAAAGATCCCATGGCACTTCTCAAAAAAGCAGGGGAATTTTCTCCGGTACCCTGGCCAATTTCCCCCCAATTCACTAAAAATACCACCAACAGCTTAATTTGGTTCAAGGTCAGTTAGCTTTCATCTGTATCCCCCTTCCTCCGGGTCATGCCTGAAAATAGGCAAGAATCTGTCTAGTGCACTTAGCCAGTCAACAAAAATGAAATAAAATAAACATAAAATATAAATTAATGCAGTCTTCAACAAAAAAAAAATACACTGACCCCCAGATTACAAAATGGATTAACACATGCAACTGTTAAATACAAATATTACATGCAAAAAAAAACAGTTCCATCACAAACACACTCAAATATCTGCAGTAAATAATTCTTCCTTTATCTGCAGGTAACTCCAGATTTTCTCAAATTAAAAAAGTTGTAATCTTTTCTCTGTAAATATAGTTAAATAGGTTACTAAATGGATACACACAGAAAATGCATTCTGAATTTGCTCAGTTATACAATCTTCCTGCTGTTCATTCTCCTGCCCCCCCCCACTACTTTAAAGTAACTAAATCAGCAAAAATTCCACAAATAAGAAGTAATCTAGAGGCACAATGCATCCTAGATACTTTAAAAGGGGGGGGGAGTTGATTGAAACTAAAATGTGTATTTCAAAGTTTAGCCATGAGTTCAGAGAAGAGAAAATGACAAAACATTGATAGTGAAACCTGCACAGCATTTCATTTAGGAAAAAAAAACCACCTGAGTGATAATTCCCTTACTGTATTTAACATTTCAGGGAGTTAAAAATATGTACTTTTTAAACATAAGCTCTTACCTTAACATGTAAATCTTAGCAGTAGGAAACCCCAGTTGTTCAATAATGGAGACCACAGAGTGCTCATGCAGTTTCATCAGGCTGGACACAGACAGGAAGTGAGCAGGAAAATGTAGGCCTCTGACTGATTAGACTTATGGGAAATGTAGTTTAGAATAGACTTAAAGGGACACTTCCATCTTTTTTTGCACCATATTATTTCCAGATAAAAATCCACATTTTATGATTGCTTGCCTTCTCTAAAATTCATTGGTGTTGCTGGTTGTTTTATTTGTCTCCCTGCTTAGGTAGAACTGAAATCGCATAATGTACCCAGCCTTGATTGGCTAATTTAAATCCTAAAACTACTCCATGACTGTAATCTTCATTTATGATTCAGTTGTATTAAAAAAATTATACTTTTAAGAGCATTGCAGATCTATTTCTAATCTTCATTTAGCAATAACTTACTCTTAAACAACTAGTCTGCTGAAATACTAATTAGAATTTACATTATTCTTTCTGGGTTGTATTTTTTGAATGATGATTAAGATTATTAAAATGACTAACATTAGTCTTTGAAGGCAAATTAATGAATGCTTTAATACTAAATTTAAGTATTAGACCTCAGTGAGGGTTCTCAAGTACAGCTCTTGGGTCTGCACCCCCCATGACCACTCACATCTTGAAACACCCTTGCCCAGATGACCACCCAGCTGGACAACCATATCAACATCCCAATATACCTCTCCCAAGCTGTGTGCCTGCAGCTAGTCCACCCTACAAGCCCCAAACCAGCCTCACCCCATCCTTCATCACCCTCCTGGCTGACTTTGCTCCAGGCCATCCTTCCTACCACTCAGACAAGATCACCAGATGGAACCCCCAGACCTGCCTCCCCACCTCAGTAGACCACCTTCCCTGCAACTGGACCAACCTCCCAGCCTCACCAAACAAAGCACCCTCCTTAGAGCTGGACCAGCACCCCCTAGATAACAACTCTTTCTGCAGCGGGACCCACCCAGAGTACTCATTTTGTCCACATACCAGTTGCCCATCCCACCACTGACCACTCTCCGTGCACATAGAAAACCCTGCCCTGCTAGGTACCCATTTATAATCCCACTAGTCTGACATGCTGCATCCCACACACAACAACCCAACAGCCCCAACAACCCAACACACAGTGGCCTGACCCAGGACAGTGCCTGACACTGTCAGGCCAGAGGAGGTCGGGATGCTGTGCGGCTGTTGAGTGAATTTTCCACAAACACATGAAGCACCCAATCCCGACCTACGCCACCCATCCCAGGACCTGAGCCACTACTGAACAGCACAGATGATGTAGAAAACACACACCCCTATGTGTGCACCCTCGAGACACACTGACCTGATCAAGACCCTGGTAAGGATGACTGCCTCACCATCCATGGGACAGGGATGAAACAAATAGCCACCATGCCCTCAGAGTGTTGACCAGCCATCCCAGGAAGCATGGCAGACTGTCTGCATCCCTGCATGCATGATGATGTCAGCTGACAGCCAGCCAGCTGGGCATGCATGGAAAGGGTGAGAGTACCATGTACCTGTTGTTGGTGCATGCGCAGATACAACACACACGCAAAGCTAGGCAGCTGGCAGCATGGATAGCTGCACCAGGAAATGGTCCACAGCAACACCACATGGATGCCAGGACACAGAGCAACATGCCATCGCACCAACCATGCAATGTGTGCATGTGGCCGTGTCATGCTAGCCACTGAACTGCAGAAACCACACAGAAAAAAGTCTGGAGGTGTTTGGGGAGGCCTGTGCCACAGGGCCCATTGTGGCATGAAGGCTGCCAGGTCTGTTGTGGGGGTTCCAAGGCCCAGGGAATGCTGTTACCACAGTTGCACAGCTGGAAGGATTGGGGGCACTCACACAGCTTCAAGCCTGTGCAATGTGTGGCACACATGAACAGCTGAAAGGATTTTGGGGGGACTCACACAGAGTCACGCCTGTGCAACATGCGACACACAGTGCAGACGTGGCAGTGTGCAGTGGGCTGCTTGGTGATACCCAGCAGTGTTGTGATGAGACATCACCACCAGGTTGGGGTGCATGTGATATGTGAGGGTGAAACTTTATTCAACAGTAGGGGGGCCACAGTGGCAACCTGGTGGCTGTGCATGATGTGTTCTGTGAGTGTACCACTGTCAGGTGCCATGTCACCATGGAAACCCTACAGGGTGGTGTTGTGTGCCATACCACAGAGGAACTTCAGCAGCTTGCCCTTGTCCTTGGATGCCAGTACCATCCTTATCCATGCCTCATAGCTCTTCTTGGGTAGTGTCCATGGCAGTCCACAGCAAATGCCTTCCCTGGTGACATAGGTCCATTGCTGTTCCCTGTGGAGCTCTGCTAGCATTGTCATGACCCCTACATGCACCTTCAAGCAGGGCATGGAGATGGCAGTGCCAGGTGTCAACATTGCTTTGGGTCTACGGTATACCTCACTCATTGAGATCTGCAACCAACCACAGCTGAGGTGGGAACATGGGGTCGAATCTCATGGGCACCTTGGCCACCCTACTGTACAGCCATATCCTGCCCAGCACATGTGTCTACTCGAAACAATAGAGGAGTGTGATGGCATTGGGCAGAATGGTTGGCTTCAGGAGGCTGAATGCTGCTGGAATGTCCTGTGCCAGGAGATGGGCGAGGGCCACAAGTTCATGGATCTTCAGGCTGAAGTCTGGGTCACTTCCATATTGTGGTGCAAGGCCAAAACTCTGGACCTTCCACCATACAATCTGCCCAAAGTGGAACAGGCAACCCTTGTTTATGGCTTGTGGAAATTCCATCTTACAGGCATTGATCGCAGCCTGCTCAAAGTCAGTGATGATCGTAGGTGGTTTGAGGGTGCAGGACTGTATACTGGCATATTTATTCAGCTCCTGGAACAAGGTGCAGTAACATTGCAAGCTCTTTGTTGTCATCAGTGTATACACCAATGACATGATGAGGTTGTTAGGGCCCATCCCCATGGGTGCATGGATGGTGTACAATGAGTGAACAGGTGTGGCACAGTCTTGAATGTACCATCCATCACCCAGAAGGGTGCCTGTGCCAGGTCCCTGATGTTGTCCTCTGTGGTGAGTAGAAGTACCTGGTGGGTGGTGCTGCCAGTGATCCTGCTGTACCATTGCCATCCAGTCACCATCTGTAGCTGCTTGGGGATAGTGAGGTCAGTCAGTGTCACTGGTTGTGGTGAGAGGTCCTTGCGGTGGGTCCTGTTCACAATCTGCAGCAGGACCCTCTTGCTTGGCAACTGTTGCCACAGCTCAGTGGTCATCACAGTTGCCTCACTCTGCAGTAGCTATGCGGGGCTAGCCATGGTGTTGTGTGCCTTCTACTTGATGCCAGTCAGTGCCTGTGCTGGTAGAGCATCTGTCACCTCCAGAGCATGATTGTGCTCATTCTTTTCCTTTAGGTGGTGCTGGCCATCCTGGAGCAGTGTGATGGCCTGGCTGAGGCAGGACTTGGACTTATGGTGCTGGCTGTACCATTACACTGTCTCAGGCTGGTCCAGTGGTGCTGAGGGTTGAGGTGCTGGATGCCACACCTTGTGCCATGCCAGTGTCCTGGGTTCAGGATTGAGCCCAGGCCATCGGGGGTAGGCAGGGGAGGACTGGGATTGAACATCCATAGACTGCTATCCCAGTCCTGGGGTGGGTTGGGGAATTTCACTGTGCTGTAGTGGCCCCCTGGGGATGTCCAGGGACACTACTAGTGTCGGTGACACTAGATGGGGAGCATGGCAGATGTCGGCACGTTGCGCCTGGATGTCATTGCACATCCATGCTACTGGGGCCAATTGAAGGAAAATGGCTGGGCATGACCTTGCAGCTTGATGGCTGTACTCTGAGCCACCCAGAGGACTTTGGTGGAGTCCTGTTGAGGAGGGTCCGGGGCTGTCCTGGTTGGTAGAGGCAGAGGGGGAGCCCTCCAGCAGGATGGCATGATGGCTGCCCCTGATCCTCCTGGGTGCAGTTGGAGCTACCCAGCTCTCTAGGTGGGTGGAGCTGGCAGCTGGATGCCTCAAGCCGGAGTGTGTGCCACAGCAGGTGAAAAATATGATATGATAAAAAAAACAGTACGCTGTCTCATTGCATGTCCATTCATGGACCAGGAGGTAACCATTCACATTCAGCTTGGACTTTCCCTTCCTGGATGGTACCACCTCAGAGATTGTCCCTGTTGTTGGGGTTGCAGTTGAGCACCCTAGCCCCTCCATGGCTTCCATGCTGCCCTCCATTGTGCCAGAGGACTGTGCAACACTGACCGGCTTTGGTTCCAGCTCAGGCATGCAGGTGTGATTGCACTTCATTTGCACATCACACTCCATGGGCCACACCTGTGGCAGCTGCTACTTGTCTGTGGGTGGTTTGTACCAGTACTGTAGTGCCACTGTCTGCCCACAGTTCCAGTGCTTCATGGCTGTGCTGTGCACCATGGTCACATTCAAGTTCTGTGTCCACAGTGTCCTGGGTCCCCATCAGCTACTGTGCTGCAGTGGGGCTATGCTCCATGGTACACTTCCCTGCTGTCCAGCATGCAGGGGTCCCTGTGTGTTGTGCACTCTACCTACAGGTCAGTGTCCACCTACTTAAGCTGGCCTTTGCACCCTCCAGCATTTGCATCCTGGCATCTGTAGTTCCCATGCATGCCGTCATGAGTGCACATCCATCTGCTGCCCCCATGCATCATTTTCCGATGTCTGCCTGTTCTCCATGTTCTCGTCAGCTGTAGTTCCCTGCCCTGTGACTTCTCCGGTAAATGACCTATTGTAGCCCTCACTGTGCTCTTTCCTATGGGGCTTGCATTTTCTGCTCCTGTGCAGGTTTGTTTGTTAGAGTTCCAGTTCACCTGCTTTGTTTACTAACCACTCTCCCTGCATCTGAAATGGGCCCTGCCCAGCCAACCACTCTCCCTGCTGCTGAACCACCCTTTCGGCCCCTGGAGAAACTTTCTCTAAGGAAAGCACTGTCCATGGACCATTCCACAGTTACAAGGAGGGAGAAAGAGGCCCCAGCTAAGTAGGAAGCAACTGCTGGTGGGGGACTTAATTAGGGGGATAGACTTGCGAGCAGGGTGGAGTAATAGAGAGGGAGGAGAAATACCTGAGAGGTACTTTGGTTTGGAGGGATGAGAGCAGATAGAGTGGATCATTAGGCAGCAGGAGATGAGAGGGAACTAGATGTCATTGTCCACCTGGGGACAAGTGACCTAGCAAGGGACAGGGTAGGGGTAGTGCAGGGAAATTTCAGGGATGGGGGAGGGTTCTCAAGCATGCATGCATGGTGGCTTTTGCCAAAAGGTTGCCTGTATTCATCTGGGGAGAAGATAGTACTCTCCACACCGGCTTTTAGCAGTTGGTTAAAGGCATGGTGCGGGGTGGGGCTCAGTACTAGGAGTGGGCCACTTCAATGTCATCATAAGTGAAATTGCAGAAGAACTGAATGGGAAAGTATGTCTTTTTGCAGATGCCACCAAAACCTGTTATAGGGTGGACACTCAGGAGGGTGAGGAGAAAGGGTTCACCCATGCTGGTGTGACAGCCATGTTGCTGATGCTGATTACAGCACAGGCCACATTACAGCACCAGGCATAACGTATCCTGGGAGTTACACACCAAAGCACCCTCCTGGGAAACAGTCAGTCTCCATTGGGCCCCCTCCCTTAATTATCCCACAGGTCCAGGTTCTTAATATACCTGTTCTCCAGTCCTACCCCATCCTACAATCACCCCGTAGGTATACAGTAGATTGTTACTATCCCTGATGTCCAGTGGTTCCCATTTATTTATTTATTCATTTATTTGTTTACCAAGTAGGTGCACTGGTCCAAGAACCATTTTCAGGCATGACCTGGGCCATTGAGGATGGCACAGGAATACAAGCAAGTACAAAGAAGGCTGGGACAAGGCATACAATAGACAGTAATAAAAATATACAGGATATTTATATGAAGATATATATAATATTGCAGCACAATGGATAAATAACATTTATGACAATAGCAGGTACAGTAGTAGGTAAGTTGTAATACGAATTAGGCATGATCTGAGATGAGTAAAGGAAAAAGTGCATCATGGCAGTGTAGGTATGGACCAAGAAGGAAAAGGAGGGAAGGGAAGTAGAGGCATGATAATAAGTTGGGTGGGCAGGAGCAAGGAGTGGAGGACAGAAGGTGAGATCCAAGGAGAGAGAGTGGAAGAGTCCTGGAGAGTCAGTGGTGCTAAATGGAGTGGGCAGGTTGTTCCAAAGGAAAGGGACTGCAGATGAGAATGCACGTTTACCCATACAGGTGGAGACTAAGAGGCACTCAAGCATGGGGCCAGCAGTGAGGCAGAGCTCTCAAACAAACACTTTTGGCCAAAGGAGGTGGGATTGCAGAGAGGTAGCTCAGTTTTGGATGGCCTTATTGACTGTGCTGGCCAGGAGATAGGTCCGTTGGGCTGATGAGGAAAGCTAGCCCAGGGCCTGTTAGAGTGAACAGTGGTGTGTTGAGTGAAAGCCCTTGCCCCCTGAATATCCAAAGTCCCCACCATGACCCAGTTAATTCTTACAGCAAATACTACCCCCTGGTCCCCAGGCTTACTATATATTTGACACCCTTCCACATTTGGCACAGACCATCCTCTCAGCTCCTTGATCGGGCACAAAATAGATGATAGTTCACAATCATGTGCTAACTGTACACAGCTGTTTATACAGTAGGCACATGAGTGCAAAACTAGCATTCTGTCCTCAGTTATTCACACAGGTTAGCAGAGTGTCTCTGGCAATTGCCACTGTGGGGAGAGTGCGTAAACATATGATGGGGGCCATGAATGGTGGGAACGGTGGGACTGGGTGGGCAGGTAGGGATTGGTAGTTTCCAATGTATGGAATGGACAGCAGCACCACTGAACACCAGGGGAAGTGTGATATTACTGATGGTGGGAGCTCAAAGGGGCAGGGGTAGGATGCAGAGGTGATAATACCTGGTTTAGGGAGGCAACATCTTTTAGAGCCATTCACCAACTAGTCAGAGACTCACTAATTATGCTATTCAAGATATCATTTTGTGATCCTACCCTGTTTTGGGGGTGCAAAGTGTTGTTTGAGAGTCACTTACCCATTTAGCGACCGCAAATGCTCTTTGAATGTTCTGGTCTATGTGAACAATAACAGTCCATCACCAGTAAGATAAAGACAAGTGAACAAATGAAAATATGGAACTGGGAGCTGTTCTCCATGAGGTTAATAATGTAATTTATCTTAACAATGCGTTAGAGTACAGAGTATAATGAGATTAATACTGGTACCACCGTGCTACCACATGAGTCTAGGGTTACTGTGAGAGGTACCAAATACTGAAATGTCAAAATAACACAGTACCATTGTGCTACCAGTGTACCAGTATTTGTGGGAGCAGACAAAAATCTCAAAACTTCGTGACACCATTGTATTACCAGTGTATGTGTGAGAGACAGAGAAAATGGTAAAAAATGCCATAGGGCTACCATTCTGCCAGTGCACTACCGATGCACAGAGGAAAATCTATATATCACCTACCACTGTGATACCAGAGTACCACTGGGTAGTACCATTGTGAATTTTTCAGCTGACCACAGTATTGCCATTGCTATACCACTGTAATGCCATTGTGACAAATTCAGTAAGTGTAACCAGATTGCTGAGACAATGCAGTGCTAAAGTAGTGTGATAAAAATTATAAAGTGTTGCCAGTACTACTGCAGTGTGCAGCAAAAATTAGTGAAGGAAATACAGTGCTAAAGAAGTGTGCATGAAAATCTAATAATTATTTGCAGTGCTCTTACAGTCTGCATCAAAAAATAAGAAAGATTAAGCAGTGGTACAACAATGTAGCAGAAAGTCAATGCAGTGTATTAACAGTGCACTGATGAAAAGCAGTGCTTTGTCAGTCTGGACTGAAATAACACTGAAATAAGACTCAGGATGGAAGTGTGCACTCCACTTCCCTCTTGGAGCAAGCCCCTTCACCCACAAACACAAAACCACTCTGAAACAGGTAGTAATAAACCCCGTCACCCACAAACACAATACCACTCAGAAACAATTAGTAGCAAGCCCCCTCGCCAACAAACACAATATCACTAAGGAACAGTTAGTAGCAAGCCCCGTCACCCACAACACAGTACCACTAAGGAGCAGTTAGTAGCAAGCCCCATCACCCACAAACACAATACCACTCAGAAACAATGAGTAACAAGCCCCCTCACCCACAAACACAATACCACTCAGGAACAGTTAGTAGCAAGCCTCCTCACCCACAAACACAATACCACTAAGGAACAATTAGTTGAAATCCCCCTCACATGCAAACACAATACCACTAACAGTTAGTAGCAAGACCCCTCACCCACAAACACAATACCACTAAGGAACAGTTAGCAGCAAGCCCCCTCACCCACAAACACAATACCACTCAGAAACAATTAGTGACAAGCCCCTTGCCCACAAACACAATACCACTAAGGAACAGCTAGCATCAAGCCCCCTCCAGCAAGCCCCCAACCACATTATAACTCAGAGATAAAGCAGTTGTACCTGTGATCCAGTGGACAGTTTTCCTGGCTGTCGGCTGTCTCTTGCGCTGACTCTGGGCAGTCAAGTCACATAACTTTTATTTGTTTAGCACCCAGTCCTGGGGGATCTGGGCACTTTACATAAATACCAAACAGGATTTTACAATACACATATTATTAAGTCAGGGTGGCATTCAGTTTTAAAATATACCATAAATTATAAATACTATTTTAAAACTCAGCTCAATTTCTGTTAAAATCAGTATACATTAAATGCTTGATTAAAAAGATGTGTTTTCAGGCACTGTTTAAAACTTACCACTTTCTCCCTCAATACCCTTGGGAGAGAGTTCCATGGTACTGGGCCCGTAACCTCGAAAGCACGATCTCCTGATGTTTTAAGTCATACCCTCAGGACCATTAGGAAACCCTCTGCAGATGACCATAGGGAGTGCACTGTTTAAGCAAGTGTCAGGAAGTCAGACAGGTAGCCTGGACCCAGTCAAGCCCACCTTGAAGGCAATCCTACACCTGACCAGCAGCCAGTGCAGTTTGTGCAGAACCAGGGTTATATGGTTGAACCTCGAAAGGCACATCAAGAACCTAGCTGCATCATTCTGCATCAGCTGCAGTTGATGGATGTAAGCCCCCACTGACACTGAAGTATAGAGCATTACAATAATCAAACCTGGAGGTGACAAAAGCATGTACCAGTGATGGCAGATCTTCTGGCAGGATTAAGGGTTTAATCCGGGCGACATTCCTTAAGTGGTAAAAACCACTCTGGATGAATGTAGACACCTGAGCTTCAAGTGTCAAACCATTGTCAAGGATGACACCCAGATTTCACACTTTAGTAGCCACCACCAATGTGGTGGACCCCAGGAACAACCCTGTTCTTACTCCAGTAGCAGCTACATCCTGCCAATGGCCAGGTTTAATCACCAGTACCTCAGTTTTGTCAGGGTTAAGCCTAAACCAGTTAGAGGACATCCAGTCCTGGATCTCGGACAAGCAGTTTAGCACGTCCACAGCATCCGACGTTCCAGGGCAAAGGACATATACAGCTGGGTATCATCTGCATAGCAGTGAAAACCAAGACCATAATGCCTAAGGATATCATCCAGGTGCAGCAAATACACCGCAAATAACATGGGTGACAAGATCGACCCTTGAGGTGCTCTGCAGGACAGGAGCCTCAGATGCGATGATAAACTTCCCATCACTACCCGCTGCATCCTTTCTGTCAGAAAGTACTTGAACCAGTTGATGACCTTTCCGGTATGTCCACAGAGCCCTCTCAGGTGATCAAGAAGCACCATGTGATCTACAATGTTAAAAGCTGAGGAGAACAAGAATTGACCATTCCCTCTATCTCTTGCCCTGATGAAATCATTCTACACCCTAACAAACATTGTTTCCATGCTATGCTTCTTCCTAAATCTGGACTGGAGCAGTTTTTAGATGTCAAAGGCCACCAGGTGTGCCTCAAGCTGTGATGTCACCACTTTCTTCATACCCTTTCCCAGGAATGGAAGATTGGAGGCTGGTCGATAATTCGTCAAGATGTAAGGGTCGAGGGATGGTTTCTTCAGCATGGACCTCACCAACACCTCTTTCAAGGCATCAGGGAAGACCCCCACTGAGAGAAAACACCAGACGATCTCAATGAACAGTGAACCAAGGGACTCAACACTTCCCAATAGGAGATGTGTCAGGTCCGGGTCCAGTTCACAAAAAGTGGGTCACAGCTTCAAAATCACCTCCATGACCTCAGCCACCCCCACCAGCTGAAACTCATCCCAGACAATCTGAGTGCTTCTGTCCCCATCAGGCACAACACTGCGGGTCAGACTGTACTCCTCTGGAGTTATCCCGGTCCTAATGGCCAACACCCTGTCAGAAAAGAACTGAGCAAACTCTTCACACTGAGCAACTGCAGTTGCTCTTTTCAGTTGCAGAGAGGCTGGATGTAATAACCTGTCTACAGTCCAAAAGAGCAAAGTTGGCCTGTTCCTTCCTGCAGCAATCTCCCTGGACAGGAACTCTGCTTTCTTACGGTTGGTTGCCCTTTGATACTCACCATAGTGAGTTCTCAAAGCCAGTCTGTCCTCCATAGTCCTGGTCCTCCTCCAGCAATGCTCCAACATTTGACCCCTGGTCTTCATCTCCTTGAGAGCCCCATCAATCCATGGGGATCTCAGGCAAGAAGACATGGGTCATACGAATCGAGTGACGGTGTCCAATGACTTGGTGACAGCATTATTATATGCTACCACTGCCTCATTTAACCCCATCCCACTTGCAGCACTCAGACCAGAAAAATCCACTACTGCCATCAATCTCTCCAGGGATAAACCCCTCAAAGAGTGGTAGCAGACCATCTCGACAGGGGAGGAACTAACAGGGGAAAGGCCCAAACAAGAATTCTACCGTGCAGGTATCCGACTGCAGACTCCAGTCAATGTCCTTGGCATGTGTTCTTAGCACAGGGCCACAAATGGGAGGGCTGCTTGCAAGGTGTATATACTATATTTTTATTTATTAACCATGATTAACAAAAGTATTAATGTGCTGTACATCACTATATATTAAATCATCAACACAAGTAAAAAAGAAATAGAAATACAACCATACAAAGTATTTATTTATTTGCTTGTTTGTGTGGTTGGTTGGTTGGTTGTTATCCAGAAGGGTACAGTGATCCCAGGGACCATTTTCAGGCACGACCCAGGCCATTAAGATGGCACAGCAATGATAAATGAAAAAGTACAAAAGTGACACTATACATTAGATTGATACAATATAGTTGGTGATACAAACAACAGATTCAGTACCCATTAAATAAGCACTGGGTCATGATGGAGCATTCAGATAAATAACAATGTAACAATTCACAGAGTATACACAGTAGCACAATGACTCGGTTTGATAAGGAGAACAGTTGCAGTAATAACAATTAAATATGTTTTGGGAGCAATGAGAAAGTTTAAAACAGTGTATATTTGTGAACATAGAGGGTTAGAGAATTCAAAAAAATTGGTCCATAAATAGAAAAAAACACACTGCTGAAGCCAATATAAACTTTATTTTGGGACCAGCAATAAACCTGTATCAGAAGAATGAAGTTGGGCCAAAGGGTACATCCTGCAGACAGGCAAGGTAAACTGGCTGCTCAGTACAGAGAGCCAAAAAGACTAAGACAGGAATTTTAAATTCAACCCTGAGATGACATAGAGCCAAAGCAAGAATTTAAAAAGGTGAATAATCAGTGCATGATAAAGGGCACAAAATATGAAGCTGGAGGCTGCAATTATGAATGTGCCACATAAGGGCCAATTTCAAGGTAGATAAACCAATTAGCAAACTGTTGCAATAATCAAAATTATGTCAGAAAGATCAGCACTGCATTTAAACCACCACTACTGCAGGCAGAGCTGACCACCACTAGATCTGTCCCCTGATGAAGACCCAGATAGGACTGAAGCGCCGAGGCTCTGGATTCCAGTCGGCTTCTCTAAACTTGCCACATTAAAGTACCTTTTATTTAAAACTTTTTTCACCTGCGGTAGTGGTGGTTTACATGGAGTGGTGATCTTTCTGACATACTTTTGCATAGCGGGCTGGCTGCCCTGTTCAGCACCACTCCCACACTTTGCGAATGACAAATTTCTTCTTTTTATGTTGGTGCGCTTGCGCAGCCAACATCTTGGGACAGTGCAACTTTGGAGGCACGGTCGCAGTCAGAAAATGCAGGGCATGCACCAGTAGGTGCATCCTGCATTCCCCAATCAGCCAGCAGCAGGGGCTGATACCCTGCCTGGCTAATGAGGTGAAGAGATCAATCAAAAGGTCCGCTGCAATGAGGCCGGCTCTCATGCAGCAATCCCTATGCGCCTCTCCCTAAGTGCAGGCAACATGGCGGCCAGTGACTGCCACTGTTGTGTGCACGCCCTTCCTTTATTGTGTGCCGACAGGGTGCCTAATCCCGTAAGCATCATGTAACACCCCTTTTTAATTGCTGAGGGTGCCACTCCCCGATCAGCATAATGTCATCCCCCTTCCCGTTTGTATGGCGAGGGGGTGCCCAGTCCCCTCGGCTCCTGCAGCTCCCCCTCCTTTCCTTGTTTGCTGATGGGGTGCCCTACCCCCATCAGCTAACGCACCACACACACACACACACGCAGGTGGCACACTGGGAGCCCACCCCAGCATGCCAAAGCACCTGTTAAACAGGAAAATAGTCCCCTGATGTCTTTTAATTTTTTTTCACCCTGTAAAGAAGGAAACGGTCTCTCAAAGCTCTCCCAGGCCCCCCCCACAACCCGCACCCACCCACTGTGCACCCTGCCTCCCCACACCCCCCTTCACCCCATACTTACCTCAGGAGTCTGGCGCGATGATCTTCGGTGGACCTGGAACATGTCTGCACTCTTCAAAGCCAACCGTGAACTGAGAAATGCCCGATAAGCTGTATAATGGAATGAATAGGGTTTTCAACTTTGCTGCATATCTCGGGCATTTTTGGAATTTGGTGCCAAATTTTCCAACATGGGGTTTTGGACCCTCTTCATAGATTCTATCACTGTCATGATGTTAATCGGCCTCGAAGGTGATTTAGCAGTCACTGCGTGGAATCACCTTCGGGATAATAATGAAACGACAGTGCCAGTGTTCATGAGATGGCCTCTCAAAAGCCTATGTTGCAAATTTCATGGAAAAATCAAAAATGACTGTTTTAGCGGTGATGCGCGGTTGCTACGCAGGCTCGTAACTTCGTGAATTCGCAATATTTTCATGCAAGATTTTCAACATTGTCATTTTTATACACCTCCTTGTGAACAGTATAGCTGTAATTTTCCACATCCTGCCCAAAATGTGTTTTCACACTTCCAGCACACAGTAGCGCAGTCACTGTGGGAAATCAGTGTTTGGGCTTGATTATGAAAATGACAGTGACACAGTTCGTGAGCAGAGGCCCTAAAATGCCTATGTTGAAAATTTAGTGATGATACTCCATAAGATTACTGTGTTACGAGTGTGCATTGGCAGATTACACGCACGCTCGTAATGTGAATTTGTAATATTTTCACTCTGGATTTTCACCATTGTCATTTTTCCACACCTCTTGATGAACAATGCAGCTGTCATTTCACATATCCAGCCCAAAATGTGTTTTCGCACTTCCAGCGCAGAATAGCGCGGTCGCTGTGCGAAATCACTTTTTGGGACAGTTTGAGGAAATAACAGTGACACTGTACATGAGCAGAGGTGCTAAAATGCCTATGTTGAAAATTTGGTATAAACACCCATAAAATGACTGTGTTCCAAGCATGCATTGTACATTTTCCATGCACCTTGTAACCCATGAAATTTGCTATATTTACATGCCACACACACAACACTGGCATTTTTACACCTCCTTAAGAACTGTACAGCTGACATTTTTCACATCCTGCCCAAAATGTTTTCCTGCACTGCACTACCAATGCCAGCGCGACAACATTCGGCATTGACAAATGCTTGTTCTTGGTGCAATAATCAGGCCTGGAAATAACCAGGCTACATGCAATCATTTTAGTAGCCTTAACATCAAATATTTTCTGATGTGCATGATATTAATCAAATAAAACCAGCAGAATTTAGAAATGACTGAAATCTGGGAACAGTAAGAAAAATCAGAGTCCATGTAATGCCCAGATTCTTAAGAGAATACAAAGGGAGAAGATTAGAGCCAACTACTTTTTGATTAAGGTCTGTACAGAGGTTTACGTAGGAGTCCAACATGGCTGACAAATAAAGACTTTGGTTTTACATTGATTGATTTCATGTGTCAATGTGGCTCAGTTGGTAGCATATCTGCCTCTAGACCAGAAGGTCATGGGTTCTAGTCCCACACTGGGACTGAGCCCATACCATAAAGGCTAGCACCTGAGTGCAGTATTGTGGGGATGCTATACTGATGAGGTGTGCTGCCCTTCAGATGAGATGTTCAGCTACAGTTCTGTCTGCCTTCTCTGTTGGTTGTTCATGTAAGCATTAAAGATACCATGGCACTTAGATAGATACTTTATTTCTATAGCGACCCTTCCCAGAGGTTCAGAACGCTTAACAAACAATTAAAAACATCATTTCAATGACACAATAATACAATGCAGAGTAGAAAATTATAAAACACACTATTTATCTATTACTTAAAGCACTAATCAAGTAGTGTTCAATTCTTGAAAAGAATAGGGGAATTTTTTTTATTCACAGAAAAATAAATCACATCGTATACACCACCAGTTAACTACATGAGATGCAAAGTATACCCAGTCACCAAACAAATATAGCATTAAATGAAAGCTACTATGTGGGATAATCAAAAATGACAAAATAACAAAGTAAGGACATTTCCCCAGTGTCCAGGCCAAATTTTCCAATTCTCTGAAATACTACCGACAGCTTAATCTGGTTCAGTTTCAGTTGGTTAGCATTTGGCTCCTCTTCCACCCCATCCCCACCCCCACCCACCCTGGACTACACTGAAAATAAGCAGTACTGTCTAGCCCTATTTCCAGTCAACAAAAACTAAATAAATAAAATGAAAACTGTCAAAGTTTAGACTACCTAATTGCTGCACTAACCACTGTGTCACCTTACTGTACTCTCAAATTGCTGCGATACACACACTGCTTCATGTATTTGATGATGATATATTATGAGCACTGTATTGTACTAACACATTCAGCAGGACTGGAACAGAGTGCCACACACTAACACACACACACACACATATACACTGTTCTTTGTGTGTCCTTGAATGCACTACTGTAACTTTTTCACCATAGTCAGCTTCTGCTATACTGACTCCTTTGTTGGAATAAAGTTATTAGAAGGCAAAATTAACTGTTTTTTGCAGCCTAAACTGGCTTGAACCAGCGTGCTGCGAACAAATGGACCAAACCTCCTAGATGGGGTGTAGAGAAACACCAAAATACACCTGCCAGTGGAACCATATGTGGTATCATGTATTTTTGCCTTATTTGGTAGTAACTGATATTTGTGAGAAGAACTTGTCTGTAAGGGTATATATGCAAATTACAAACTTTGCCAATTTGAGTAGAAATGAAGTACATCTGTACAGAAGTGGGTTCCGATGCTCCCAGCAGGTAACACCTGTTGTATTTGTGCAGTCTGATAGTAATAAAATTGTTTATTACCTGTGACATCTTTGGACTTCTGCTGTGTTTCCACCTACACGTCTAGAATCTGCCAACAAACTGGCAACTGCAGCAAAGATGTGTTTTGGATATAACTGACACAATTGATGCACAGGTAGCGAGATAGGGTAACAGTAGGTGTTGAGAGCCTTTGCAACTTGTGCTGTTTTGTGGATGGTCAGTAGTGCCACACCACTGCCAGTGCACACAGCTGTTTAACTGCAGAGATCAGGGTGAGATGGTAAGCCTTGACATACAGTTAATACAGTTAGAAGGAAATCCCACCAAAATGACCACAAATTATGAGCACGTTACAGATGTGTTAAACTTTCCTACCACACAGGAGGCTACAAGCATTTGAATAATGTACTGGTTGGTAAGGGTTTGACAGCTGCTGCCCAGGTCTTATAGGACATCGTGGACAGGTTTGGTTGTATGACGAGGTCTGGATCCTTGACCATAGAACCTACCCTGTTGACGTCCCTCCCTGACAGAGTCCACACAACCCAGGAGTTGGCAGATGAGATCCCCAGCAGAAGTCACTAGAATTCAAATGATTGCTGATTTGAAACCTCCTGCAGACTATCTGTGAAAGGGTGGAGGACCAGGACTGGGTCCCTAAGCAGACCATAAATCCTACCCTGTGTGCTTCCCTCCCAGAGAGGGTCTGTACCACTACTAACCTCTCCTTTGATGAGGAACAGGTGGAAGGGGTGAAAGCACTGACTGCAGACATGATACAGCAGTTTTGGACTAGTGTGGGGAGATGCCCCGCTTCCAGCCATTGTGTTTATCGTTGGCAAAGGTTAGATGAGTAGAAACAGAATGACAACATGCAAAGCAAAGCAAAGCAAATTTTATTTATTAAAAAACGCTATTCCGAATCGATCATAGCATTGTACAAACATGAATAAAAAAATCAATAAAACAAATAAATACATATAATTTAAAAACAATAAAACAATCAGCAGGATTTAAATATCAGGAAATGCATAATTAAACAAATACGACTTTAGGGCAGCCTTAAAGGCCTCAATGGATGGGCATTATCTAACCAAGCATGGTAGAGAATTCCACAGGGTCAGGGCTGCAAAAACAAACAATCTAGCTCCAGATATAGTCAAACAGACCTTGGGAATCTCTAGCAATCCCTCGTCAGTGGAACAGAGAGGGTGAAAGGAGTGGTAGGGACAGAGGAGGTCTTGCAAGTACTGTGGTCCCTGTCCGTGTAGGGCTTTATAGGTCAGTAATCCGACCTTGAAGGTGATTCTCCACTGCACCAGCAGCCAGTGCAGGTCGTGGAGCACATGTGTGACACAGGCACTGCCCCAGGGTCAGTGAGGACACCACCACGGGGCAGCCAACAGAAACCAACCATCATGGCACTGCCCCAGGGCAGCACCAGTAACCAATCATCATGGCACTGCCCCATATATTACAATTTATAAATAAAATATATTCTCTCATTTACGTCTGTCTTATTTAGCAATATAAAAAAAGGTAATGATTTGTGACACTTACATGAGTAAATGATCACAACTGAGTTTGACACAAAGCACAAAAAATGTCCCTGGTTAAGATTTGAACCATTGAAGTCTGGCTCTTTTGGATGCAGACAGACATACACCTTGAGCCACCAAAATTCAAAGAGAAGCCGTGCACATTGCGGGAGGGAGCATTTCCATAACATTCTCATCTAAACTTAAAACCCTCAATTCATCAGACTTGCAACAATCAGATTTGTGGGAAGTAACAGCTACAGGTTGCTGCCCTGGGGGCAGGGGATGAAATCCACCAATAGGGATAGGAGGGAGGTGGAGCGTGAGGGTGTTGCCCCAGGGGCAGCACTACCAGGGGGTGAAATCCACCAATAGGAATAAGGCAGAGGAGGAACGAAAGGGTGCTGCCCCGTGGGCAGCTCTGCCCCGAGAAGCACGCTATGGAAACAAATGATAATCAAGCGTAGCAAAGACCATCTAATAATTATGATATCATGCTGTTCACAGACTGCCCTACTGGACTTGGCAAAGACTCACTGCAAAACATTGCTACAGACTTTTCTTTAAGGGAATGCAGCCCAGGAGGTAAAGGCACACATTTTGACAACATTGTGCCACTTTATACAGGACTTTAGTATCAGGATTGAGTACATATTTTTCCAGACAATGCCTCCTTGGTGATTGACTCAGTGCGACACTAAGATATAGGCATTTATAAAATGTCAATAACAGACACAAGGGCAACCCAGGTACTGTGTTATATAATACTGTGGTCGTAAAAATCATCATTTTAAAGGTTTCACAATGAACTGTGACATTTTCCAATTATACATCACCCCGTTCCACAAATGCGTGAAGAGATTGAACTATGCCCTGAAAGTGGGACAGGGCCCACTCAGTAGTCTGACTGCTACTTTTACTCTGAGACTTTTTTAAATAATGTATGTTGTTTTTAATCTTTTACATTATGATATGATATAATATGAGCCTTGTGAGGGAGCACATGTATCATTGTTTAATACTTCTTTACTTTTAAATGTGAATGCCATTTATCAGGCAAAAACTAAACTGATGTTCTGTACTAATACAGTTTGTGCATACTCCTGTGATTCTGAAAGATTTTTCACTTAGCACATGTCCGAACATAGTCATTTTTGTGCTTCTACTAATGTATGTTATACAAAAGCTTTTCTTTTGGATATGTTAGCCATATATCATGTTAGAACCCAAGATCCCATAGCTACGCAAGAAAGGATACCACAAGATGGAGTCTTCCGTACCACACAGGTTTGAGACCTGGAAGGCCTTACTGGCACCATCTGAGGCCCATTGGCATCTGGCCTGGCCATATGGAGTAGGGCTAACATGGATATCATAAAGAGGCATGCGCATTCTTTTGAGCATCAAAATGCAGGTAAGGTTACTAAACCTATGAGAAGAAAGGGCACTCAGCACTCTGGAAACCAATGCATGGAACCCAATTAAGCAAGTTGCAATATTTATTGTGACAGGATTGCCCACAAAGCAGCACCCTACTTCCACAGCTCTTCAGCCCCACACAGGGCCTTCCTCAGGGGTGGGTCTGAGGAATGACAGATATCACCATATTTAAATGCAGTGTTTAAAGAAATACACACCCAAAGTGGTTGTTTTAAAGTGCAAACACCAAAATTAATTAAAATTAACGTACACAGGCACACATACAAATTCTGTTGTTTTTCTTTCAACCAAATTAGTACTGCAGAAATGTAAGAACTTAAGCATTAGCTCAATTTTTTATACAAATATGGAAATGTTTTTTTTAAAGGCTTAAATCCTATATAAAGTATCCATGCATTCACAGGTTACATTTATATTCAACATCTTCAAGGTTACATCATAAGATAGAAGGATAGAGAAAAGTAAATAGTTGGACTTGATCCATTTCATTCATGAATATCCAACTTTAACTATATATAGACTGGGGGAGGTTTCTAATGGTCTATTAGCAGACTTCTACTTGACTATGAATTCTAGGCTGGGGTAAGAGCCAATTCTGAGAGACATAGTTAAAGGTAGATCAAGTATGCTAGCAGAGGTCACATTACCAGATACCAACCAGAATAGAAATTTTGGAAATGTTTTATATATGTCAGATTGGAGTGTAAGAGTTCTTAACAAATGCAAAACGAACTGATTAAGGAGTCTATCAATATTTAAGAATGACTTAACCCTTAGTCAATCATTATGGCACTAGATCTGTGCTGGTAGACATGCCTATTAGGCAGCTTTGACTTGCACTGTATGATCAAGGGTCCCAGGTTAATTCCATAATTTGTCGGGCATCCAAAATGTAGGCTGCAAAAAAAGGGGGGTGGGGAAGAGAGAAGAAAGAGACACACAGAAGTTAGTTATATACAAAAATACATTTGTCATGACAAGTAAGGAGTGAAATCCATATCTTCATTGAGTCCCACTGGTACAGCTGTTTTTAGATTGATAATCCATTTTGTTTCTTTCTATGACAATATTTGGTCCCTACCCCCCCCTCAAGTTCTTTTTCACCTGTTCTAGTACAGTGAATTTTTTCCCATTATGTAAGAGGGCAAAGTGTGTCCCAATAGCATTGCACAAGTTTGCACTGATTATTGCCTTTATGTGTTCCTGTATGCGTAATTTCACAGTTCTTGTTGTTTTTCCAATGTAATAGCATCTGCATGGGCACCAACAAATGTACACTATGAAAAGTGGTGTACAGGTTGAAAATTCTTGTGATTTAAATATTTTCCCATCTTTTTTAAAAGTGTCTTCTGTGTGTGTGCATACTGACATACATTGCACCTCCCACATTTGTGCAACCACTTGGGTGTTGTTCCTAGCCATGTAATCCCCATTTGTGTGTCTTGTGTTGGTAAAAAATGGCTTCTGACTACTCTGTCCCCAATACTCCTCCCTGTACTGAAAGAAACTGTAGATGTCTGGGACATTTCATTTTTAAGGAAGGAATCGCTCATCAGTATGAGCCAAAACTTGTGTAGTAATCCTCCTCAGACAGTGCTACGATTAGCGAAGTGAAGGGTAGGTGCAAATACTGAAAGGGCAGCCAGCCCACAAACTTAGAACAACAGCACAAGTTCATAAATACACTCAGTACCTTATTAAAGAACATTCAAGTCCAGCTTTGTAAATAAATCAAATCCTTCATTCCAAGATAGAAAAAAGTCAGACTAAAGGTCCACTGGGTGAAACTCCATTGCTTTCCCAGCACTTCAACTCGCAATGAGTCTTCCTCAGGGGGTGGAATTAGTGGGAGTTTGCATGATTCAAATGGCAGAGTCAGTTACATCAATCAGCATAAATCATCTGAATCACAGAAAACGACATAAAAAAATCAACTTTAAAAGTAAAATGTTGTTCTGTGTCATTCCCTTTATTGAGCACAAGGTGTAGCTGCTGTATAAGCACTCCTACACATTATAATGTTGAGAATCAACTCCCAAATTAGAGTGTGCTAAAGAAATATAATTTAGAATAGAGAAGAACAGAAGTCTTAGCCTCCAAACTACCAAGGCTACTTAGTTCATTATTAGTGCAAAGCAACCATTCTTAGGACCTCCATGTAATTAAGATGCATTAAACAAAGATTATATCCTTGATGTATCAGGCTGAAGACAGGACCTGGAGAGAGGAGAGAGAGCTATAAAACAACATTAGTTACATCCCTTTAACTGTTACATCTGAAAAAATATTAAACTTCAGATTTTCTTCAAAAAGGGTATTAAGTCCCATCTATCATTGAAACCAGAGGGTTTAATATGTATGTCTTTATGTGACGAAGTACCTTTGGAAACAAGCCTCTGGCTCAAAGGTTGTAAACTGATTCTTAAATAAATAAATAAATAAAAATAAATAATACTCCGCAGCATGAAAATCCACTTGTTATTTTATATATATATATATATATAATCACCTATCTCACCTTGGCTGCCCCCTTCTGACTGACCCCCCCAGCCCCGTCACCCTGGTCTTGCCGGGACTCACTTCCACAGTGCTGCCGGGTTGCTGGGTGCAGAGCCTGAGGAGGGTCATTTGTCATCCGTGGCCAGGAGGTGTTTTCTCCTCCCTTCTATCTCCATTGCTGGGGCACACATGCAGGACATGTATATGTGAAGGTGCACACACACACATCCAAGGAACGTCCCACAGCACCCTCCCTTCCTTGGCATCCGCAGTTCAGCACTACCCTCGGGCCTCCACCCGGGGGCAGTCATTCAGCGGGAGCACCAGTCCTCCCTCCCCAGGAGAGGAGGGTAGTCCTTTGGATGCGCAATCCTCTCCCTCCCCAGCTGACCCCCAGCGGCCCACTTGCACTGTCAACATGTGTTGCCAGTGTGGCAGGAGGTAAGACACGCAGCCTCATCCCTCCATGCCACTGGTCCGGCCTCACTTCCTCTCCTTCTGAAGGAATAAATTTAGTCTATCTCCTCCATTTTTCATTGGGGGTACCCATTCCAGTCCCAAAAATCTTGGATCATCCAGTCAAGAGTTGTGTCTGAGGGTGAAGTGAACTCCCACTGGAGTATCTTGTCTGTTATTAACAATGGAGCGAACATGCTCCTGGATCCTTTGCTTTAGTGTCCCCATCGTCTTACCTACATATACTAAACTACAGCTACATCAGAGAACATAAATGACATATGAAGCGTCACAGGTAATCAATTCTCTGACATCTGCCTTAAGGTCCATGAACCTAGGGTGCAGAAATGTTTTACTATGAAGTCCAAATTAATTGACAAATATTACAGCATAAAACATAATACACTTATAAAACCCAAATGGTCTCCTAGGAAGCAAAGTGTTTTGTTGCATCCTAGGTTTTTCAAATCTTCTGTGTACTAATTTCTCCTTTAGTTTCTCCCTCTGTTGAAGGTAGCCCTGCGTCTGGCTCCACCTGCCATACCTACTTCTGAATCCCCAAGTAGGATTGGGCAATTCCTATGTATTATGTTACCAATTCATCTAGCTAGATGGTTAAATTCTGTTACAAATGTACAGTACATGGTTGTGGGCTGGATATGTCCCTATCTTTCCTTGTACTTTGCAATAATGATCTCCTGGTGATGTTATAGACCCTTTCTTTGGTTCTTAGTAGTAAATCAGTGTCATGCCCTCTTTCCACAAATCTGGAAATTATCTTGTCTGCTTGTTTCTTAAAAGTCATCTGAACTACAGTTCTTGCATAGTCTCAGTAATTGCCCATAGGATATGGAGTTCTTAAGACTGGGGGTGGGCACTGGTAGCAAGTAACAAAGAATTTGTTGCAGTAGATTTCCTTTAGCACTGTGTATCACTAGTCCCTGAATCTTTGTTGACAGACAACATTAAATCCCAAAAAATTAATATTACTGGGATCAGTGGTATATGTGAACCTCAAGTTTAGGTCCTTGTTGTTTAGCCACTCGAGAAATTTTGGTATATCTGTTTCATCACCCTCCCAGACACAAAGCACACCATCAATAAAGCAGTGTCAGCATTTTATGTGTCAGAAATAGGGATTCCTAGTCTCATTAAAAATCAGTTCCTGTTCTCAGTGGCCTAGGAAAAAGGTTGGCATAGCTGGGTGCCATGGCGGCACCCAGAACTGTGCTGCACTTTTGGAAAAATAACTGTCCCTGAAATTCAAAATTATTATGTGTCAACAGGAATTCTGTTGCTTCCAAAATTAATTCCTTTGGCACCTTTTCAGTCAGGGACAATATTTCCATCCAATATTTCACAGCAGCCAATCCTTGATGGTGGCAATCAGATGTATACTAGGATTCTATGTCTATTCCAGTCCACCTGTATTAATTTTTCCACTCAAAATCCTGTACTATAGTAAGTAAGTCTGTGCTATCTTTAATATATGAAGGCAGCTCAGACACTTTAAACTGCAGGAAAAAGTCAACAAATTTTCCAAGGTTCTGTGTAGTGAAGATACACCCCGAGTCAATGGGTCTCCCGGGTGGATTCTCAAGGCTCTTGTGAACCTGTAGAAGAATATATAAACCTGGTATGGTGGGATTCTCCTGCCAAATGTAATCATATTCTTTTTCAGAAATATCACCCCTATCAAGAGTGATCTTCAGTAAAGTGAACAACTGTTTTTTAAAAAGAGAAATCGGAACAACATTCAACTTGCAATAGTTATATGCATCGTTCAGTAGTGTTAGAACAATATTTTCATAATGCTTAGGATTGAACTCAGTTACAAACATGACAATGTCCTTATTTTCTGTGTTGTCCCTTAGATGGTTGTTTAGATTGTCCTTGACTGTTTTATGTGTGGACAATAAGACCTCTCTGTTTAGGGTAATCTATTTTTGCAAGGCTTCTTCCAATGTTTGTTTCACAATACCCTCTTCTATACAACCTTTCCTTTAGTAGTCATACCTGTGTTAAGAACTCTGTTTCCACTTAACAATTTCTTTTTAGTCTTATCATCTCCCTGTAAGGTATGGAGGATATCAGCTTTTGGGATGGGCACTGCTGGCATGTAAAATTGTGTTGCCAGTGGTTTCCTTTCTGTACCCTGCCATTTTGATTTGTTTACAAAGTGAGCCAGTTAACATGAGATCCAGAAATTTAATGGTATGTTTGTCCATTTTGTAAGTAAATAGGATGCCTATGTCATTGCTGTTCAGGTATGTTATAAACATGGTAATGTCCTCGTTGTTGCCTGACCATATGACTATAATGTCATCAATAAACCTGAACCAATGAGCCACTTGATCGAGATATTCAGTGTTGGCCTCATTAGAAACAAACTTTTCTTCAAATAGACCCATGACATGGGTGGCATAAGAGGGGCGAATGATGCCCCCATTGCCGTACCACGTCTGCCAAAAAAAATAATTTTTAAACATGAAGTATCTGCGTATGAATGCAAATCTAATTGCACTAATGACAAAATGTATGGGAATGTCTTATCTATTGTGTAGAAAATCTGTTAACTGTGTGCTTTCTAATGTCATGTGAAATCGAGGTGATCAAGCTGCTTACATCAATAGTAAGTCAATTTCAACTCTGATCCCATACTTTCCCCATAAGTTTGCCTAGTAGGTCCATGATATATTTTATGTATGACCTAAGGGTGAAAACATGTGGCTGTAGAAAGCTGTCCATAAAGGTACCTAAATTCTGTGTAAGAGACCCACTTCCTGCGACAATGGGTCTCCCTGGTGGGTTGGAACGATTTTTGTGAGTTTTAGGCAGAATATAAAAGGTGGATATCATTGGATAATCCACCTCAATATATTCCGCCTCCTTCTGAGTAATCCACCCACAGTGTAAAGCTAGTTCCACGAATTCACATAGTTCTCCCTGAAACCATGTGATGGGATCTCCTCTTTGTTTGAGACACTTATTATTATCATTAAGCAGTTCCATACATTTTCAACATACATTTGCCCGTTCATAATAACTATGTTACCCCCCCTTGTCAGATTTCTTTATGACAATGCCCTTCACATCTTCTATTTCTCTAAGGGCTGTGAATTCTTGTGGACAAAGATTATTAGAATATTTAGATGGCACCTGAAATATTTTCTCCATTTCATCAATCAGCATTTTCTCAAATGTTGAGCTAGCTGGACAAAAAACTTGTGGACTAAATAGTGATTTTGGTTTAAACTTCTGTCTTTCTAGATCGGAAGTAATATGCACATCTGTTGGTCCTCTATTTCTTGTGAGAGAGCACTGACATCAGTTCTATCTATTAAGTAAAAGTCCCAATCCTGAATGTCCAGGTATCTTGTGCAGGTTCCTCTGTAGCTGACTCTCCCATAGGAACCCCTGAGAGATTAAATCCTGGATCCGGTTCATTGTGATCTTCCATTGTTCCACCCATACCTACGTTGTACTGTGTATTCCGAAGAAATCAGGTCTTTGTGTAGGAACAAATGCAATACCCTTATACAGCACAGCTTTTTGTATATCTGTAAAAGGCAATATAAGTTAGGTTCATAATGTCTTTTGCTCCTCAGGGTTCTCTGAGAGGTTTTGATTTGTTCCTTTGCCTCTTTTCTCCCTCCTTGTTTTTTTCTTTCTTGTTTTTTTGTTGGTTTTGTTTGTTGATTTTGTCCTGCTTGCCCTGCTTGTCCCGCTTTGACTGAAAAAAATGTCTGTTGAGGTTGAGGGGTTAGCGTGACTTTTCTGGCTACTGATTTCTACCTCCATTACTGTTTATTCTTCACAAGTGACTGTTTTTTTTTTTGTTTGATTGTTCATTCTTATTCCAGTATCTATTTTTCTCTGTGCGGGAGCATGACCTTCTTCTGCTCACAGAGCGGTTTCTACATTCCCAAACAAATACTTCTTTGTATTCAAAATCTCCTATGTCTCTGTTTAATTTAGTTCTCTTCCTTGCTATGAGCTCATTCTCATATTTCTGTATTTTTTTTAGAAAACTATTCATTTAAGGTATCAAAGCATTTTTTACCTTTAAATGTAGACAGTTGTCCTTGAAGATTTTTGATCTCCATATTAGCGGTCGCTTGTAGTCGAATGTCCCCTTTAATTAGTGCTTTCATGAGTTTATTAGTGCATTCTGTTGCTGTTTCTTCCCAGTCTCTTTTCAATTCTTCTTCCTCATCAAAACCTGAAGATGGTGTTTTATCAATTCTTAGGCCTCTGGAAGAAATGCCCAACAATGGGTACTTCACTAAATATATGATACTGTATATGAGCCTAGCACAAAACAAGGTATAAACTATGTATGATGTTGCTTGTTTGTTTACTGAAACACAAACTAAGGTTGATATATTGGTTGCAAACAATTTTTAAAGGCCCGACACAAACACATAGGCAGACAAGAAATATGCACAGCCTTGGGGAACTATGTTCTCACAATGATTTATAATTTGCTCATGAGATGTGGAAACAAGAGCACTTCCCTGACCTCATCACAGATAACTACTTGACCAAATAGTATTGCCTGGGATATGTAACCAGGTCGCAAGACAGCTACACAGGATGTGTTGAGGCCTGTCAGAAGTTATCTTTTGTGACAGCTAGAAGCTTGGGATATGTTACCTTGCACCCCAACTAGGGCAAAGGCTACACCAGTGGATCCTGCTCTATACAGGGTACCATGCACATATCATTCTCGGTTTACCATTATTTGACCCTGCTGAGGCATTTTTTGACAAACTGGCCACAGTCCATTCTGTGAGTCACTTGGAAGGAGACATTTATAAGGAGAGGGTGAACACACCCTCCCTAGTAGTGCATAAATCCTACAACCCCATTACAGCCAGGTGGCAGGCTCCACATATGGCTTGCTGCTCTGTAACAGAATACAGATACATGTACAGGTGTCATGTGTTTGACGTAATTGCCTCCCTCTGTAGATATGCCATAGAAGGATATGCTGCATGGGTGCAACCATACACCAAACTGTCCAACAAGGTGGAAATTAACACAAATGGCATCTGTCCAGTACAACCAACTAAACGGCACCTTTCTATAGTTAAAATAATTCACAACATGGCTGGTTAGTATTGCATAATTATAAACCATAAATGATTTATATATGGGACATTGGTGTGTCCAGTGACTGCTCCAAACTTCTGCTTCACACCTTCTGCTTGCATTGTCATTGGTCAAATGATTATCCTAACAGTGCCACTTCATGAGGAAGAATATCTTCTTAGTGAACCTGGTCATCAAACAGATATCATAAATTACACTCCAACCTTCAATGCGCATATTACTCCACTTTCTAGGCATACAGCTGTTGCTGTATCATAAAGAAGAACTTCTCATTCAATATCTCATTCAAATCAGCAATAACATGCATAAAGCTGAAACAGCTCTGGATGATTTACTTCATAATGGTGATTTACAGTTCTTTCTAATACATGGTTACACTTAACTTTTAAAGGTTTTGTTGCACCATATGCTGTCTTAGATCCACATTTAAAAAAAAAACATAAACATTTACACTTTTTGTATGCAGCTCACCAAACTAAGTTACTAACCTAACTACTTCTTCTGTGTTGCCTGCCTCACAGGCAACAAGCGGGGGATATGTAGACTACCTAATTGCTACACTAACCACTGGGCCACCTAACTGTACTCTCTAATTGCTGTGATACACACACTGCTTCATATAGCAGTTTTCATGTATTTGATTATGATACATTATGAGCACTGTATTGTACTAACACATGGCATTGCATCCAGCAGGATTGGAGCAGAGTGCCACACATTAACACACACATGCATGCACACACACACACACACACACACACACACACACACACACACTGTTCTTTGTGTCATTGAATGGACTACTACAACTTTTCACCACAGTCAGCTTCTGCTAGACTGACTCCTTTATTGGAATAGGGTTATTAAAAGGCAAAATTAACTGTTTTTTTGCAGCCTAAACTGGCTTGAACCAGCCTGCTGTGGACAAATGGACCCAACCTGCTAGATGGGGTGTAGAGAATCACCAAAATACACTTACCAATGGAACCATATGTGATATCATGTATTTTACCTTTTTTGGTAGTAACTGCTATTTGTGAAAAGAGCTTGTCTGTAAGGGTATATATGTAAATCGCAAACTTTGCCAATTTGTGTAGGAATGAAGTACAGCTATACAGAAGTGGGTTCTGATGCTCCCAGCAGGTAACACCTGCTGTATTTGTGCGGTCTGGTAGTTATAAAATTGTTTATTACCTGTGACATCTTTGTACTTGTGTTGTGTTTGCACCTACATGTCTAGAATCTGCTAACAACAGACGATTTCTCTCCCAGAACTCAGTCTTCACTGCTGCCAGTTTTTACAACCCTTCAGGTGTCTAATTGTTCACCTTGTTATTCTGTCAGTACTCAGCTCAATTTTCACTCTGGGTATATTTGGGGTTGAATCCTAATAGAGCCACTGCTCAGACAGTGCAGTGCCCTTTCCCAAAAGACAGACAACCCACCTGTTTAGTCACAGCTGGGAACACATGCCTTAGATATGGTAGCTTTGCAGCCTGTCTCTTTGGAAATAGATTACCGACCTGCCAATTTATCCCAGGTTATCTATATTTTAAGTGACTCAGTCACAGAAAGCATGATGCATATAAAAATAATATTTAATACTCAATGGCATCTATGTGTGTTACAACATTGCACACACTGAAGACTATTGGGAATACAGTATTCTACAAAGATTAAAAATAAAGAATAAAACATTTAAAAAGCTATAGATCACACAGGAAAACCTAACTTGCCTGTCTATGGTATGGGTGAGGTTAGGGTGCTCCACACCATGGGATTCAATCAGTGGTTGAAAAACTGGTGCAGAGCTCAGGGTTTTGGCTTCACTGGGGACTAGGGGTCCACCTGGAGAGATGCAGGCCTATACTGGCATGATGGTCTGCCTCTGTCCAGGAGGGGAACCAGGATCCTAGGCGATAGGTTTAAATGTTTCATTGACAAGCATTTAAACCAGCCAAGGGGGGGAGATACTGAAAAGGAGAAGGGAAATCACAGCCACCCCCCAAAAAAAAATCAGGGTAGTTAGTGAGGTAAACACCAAGATAGAGAAGTCAATAGGGAGAAGGGCAGGAGTAAATGGAGAGAAAAAGACAAAGGCAGTAAGGACAGAAATGGGGCAAAAAGGGGTAAGGCCATCAAAAAATGGAGTGTAATGAGTACCAAGCCAGTAGTCTAGGGAACAAGCTCCCTGAACTGGTGGCCTTGATGGAAGAGGGACGCCTGGATATCATGGCAGTCACAGAAACATGGTATACAAAGAACCATGACTGGGATGTCAACTTACCAGGGTACACAATCTACAGGAGGGACAGGGAGGGTAGAAGAGGAGGAGGAGGAGTAGCTCTCTATGTAAGGGAAGGGATCAAAGCAGTGAAACTAAAGGGTAAACAGGGAAGATAGGAGGCACTGTGGGTCACAATGGAGACTGAAAATGGCATCACAATCTGCACAGGGGTTATATACAGACCCCCATCTCAGGGGGAGGAAATGGATAAGGAAATGACAGACGGCATCCTTAAGATGGCAGAGAAAGGAGAGGAGAGATATTGCTGATGGGGAACCAGAATATGCCAGATGTTAACTGGAGCACCTTTGCTGCAGCCACATCCAAGAGCAGGGGCATTCTCAATGCCCTACAGGAGGCATGCCTCAGACAGCTAGTGATGGAACCCACTTGGGAGGGAGCAGTCTTAGACCTGGTACTCTCAAATGGGGACAGAGGAAAGGATCTCAGATCTAGAAGTGGGTAGCCATCTGGGAACAAGTGACCACCAAACAGTGTGGTTCACGATAAACTCAGCTGTAGAGTCAAGCCATACAAAAGTGAAGGCACTGGACTTCAGGAGGAATGATTTTGTCAAAATGGGAGAGTGCCTCAGAAAAGCACTGGCAAACAGGCAAGAAGGAGGGGTGGAGCAACAATTGGGAAACATCACAACTGCCATCACAGAGGCAACAAGCCTTTGTGTGAAGCAAATAAACAAATCAAAATGAAAGAAAAACCCACTATGGTTCTCAAAAGAGGTGGCAGGGAAGGTTGGGGAGAAAAAGATAGCATTCAGAAAGCATAAGGAAATGCAGAAGGAGCAGGACAGAGAACTGTACCAGTTAAAGCAGAAGGAAGCAGGGAAGGCAGTCAGAATAGCAAAGGTTCAAACCAAGGAAAAGATAGCCAGCTTGGTTAAGAAGGGGGATAAAACCTTTTATAGGTACATTAGGGAGCGAAGAAAGACAAAGGGAGGGATACTGAGGCTGAATAAAGAGGAGGGTGGGTGAGCAGAGAGGGACAGTGAAAAAACAGGGATACTAAATGAATACGTCTGCTCAGTATTCACAAAGGAAGAGGGGGGTAGGTACCTAATCCAGTTAATAGAAGCACTCTGGATAGGGGGTTGATATCAGTCCTCTCACAGAAGAATGTAGGAATGTAGGAATGCAGCTGCAAAGGCCAACAAAATGCTGGGTTGTATTGCAAGGGGTATATCCTCAAGGAGGGAGGAGGTGATTCTGACACTGTATAGGTCATTAGTTAGACCACACCTGGAGTACTACATGCAGTACTGGTGTCCATATCTGAAGAGGGACATTGAGTTACTGGAGGGGGTGCAGCGCAGAGCAACAAAGATGATCAAGGGGCTCGGGGACTTATCATACAAGAGGAGGTTGAAGGAGCTGAACATGTACTCACTGGAGGAGATGAGAGACAGGGGTGACATGATTGAAACCTTTAAATACATGAAAGGAATAAACAAGACAGGTACAGAGGGGCTGTTCAAAGTAAGGGAGAGGAGGGTCACCAGGGGCCATGATATGAGACTGGAGCGAGGAAGGTTCAGGAGGGAGATGAGGAGACACTTTTTTACAGAGAGGGTGGTGGCTGGGTGGAATGCGTTACCTGCTGAAGTGGTATGCAGTAGAACAGTGGACTGCTTCAAATGAGGATGGGACAGGACAAGAGGGATGGTTAATGAAGGGGAAGGGTGGAAGGGAGGGGCAGCTGCAGAATAAGGGGTGCTAGCTGCACATTCGAGCAGACTTGATAGACCTCTAGGCCTTTATCTGCTGGCAAATTTCGTATGTTCGTAAGAAAGGGTTATGAAAGGACTCCTAAAACTGAAGGTGGACAAAGCAATGGGGCCTGATGGGATTAACCCCAGAATTCTAAAAGAACTAAGGGGAGAACTAGTAACACCATTGACTACCATTTTTAACGAATCATGGGAGGATGGTGTAGTACCTGAGGACTGGAGGAGAGCGGATGTGCTTCCCCTTCACAAAAGTGAGAGCAAGACAGAGGCAGGAAACTACAGACCTGTCAGTTTGACCTCAATGGTAGGGAAAATGATGGAATCACTTCTAAAGGAAAGAACTGTTGAGTACCTAGAGGCCAGTGGTGCACAGGACCCAAGGCAGCATGGATTCACAGTGGGAAGGTCATATCAGATGAATCTAATAGATTTCTTTGACTGGGTGACCAAAGTAGTAGACCAGGGAGGGGATGTGGACATGGCCTACCTAGACTTTAGCAAGGCATTTGACACAGTCCAGCACACAAGATTAATAAACAAATTAGTAAGCCTGGGAGTGGGTCCCAGGGTGGTAGCCTGGGTAAAACATTGGCTAGACAACAGGACATAGATGGTAGTAGTAAACAGAGTCCACAGTGAAGAAAGGGGGTTACTAGTGGGGTACCACTGAGTTCAGTACGGGGTCCGGTCCTTTTTAATGTCTTTATAAGTTACATTGCAGAGGGACTGGAAGGAAAAGTATGTATTTTTGCAGACGACAGAAAGATCTGCAACAGGGTTGATACACAAGGTGGGGTGGAAAGGATCAGAAGGGACTTGGCAAGGTTGGAGGAATGGTCAAATGTATGGCAACTTAGAATAAATGCAAAGAAGTGCAAAGTAATGCATCTGGGAAACAAAAACCCAGGGGAAGAGTACACAATGGGGAGTGAGATACTGACAACAACAAAAATGGAAAGGGACCTGGGGGTAGTTATGTCAGATGACCTAAAGGTGGGCAAGCAATGTGAGAAGGCAGCAAGGAGGGCTGGGGAGATACTGGGGTGCATAGGGAGAGGCATCACCAGTAGAAAACAGGAAGTTGATATCCCTCTGTACAGACAGTTGGTGAAACCCCATTTGGAGTACTGCAGGCAGTTCTGGAGACCCCATCTCTGCAAAAACATAGAAAGGGTGGAGGCTGTCCAGAGGAGGGCTACCAAAATGATGCAGAGTCTGCACCAGAAGACATATGAAGAAAGACTAAAGGAGCTTAAGATGTATACCCTCGAGGAAGGGGGGGGCATGATAGACACTTTCAAGTAACGCAAGGGAATCGACACAGTCCAAGAGGATAGCATCTATCAGAAAAAGAGATGTGCAAGAACAAGGGGGTAAAATCTGAAGATAGAGGGGGGACAGCTCAGAGGTAATGTGTGGAAGTATTTTTTCATGGAGAAGGTGGTGGATGCATGGAACAGCCTTGCTGAGGAGGTCATGGAGTCAAAAACAGTGGGGAAATTCAAGAATACATGGGACAGACATAAGGCAATTCTAGTGTGGGATAGGAGGAAGTAGGCTGTTGGTTAACTAGGATCTGCAGCTTATCCATTAGGTAGGGAAATGGGCAGACTAGGTGGGCCAAGCGGTCCTTATCTGCCATCAAATTCTATGTTTCTGTGTTTCTTAAATCCAACTACTGTAAAACTTGATATGTTCACTGTCAAATAATGTTTTGGTATTTTCACTAAAGCACTAATTCGCAGTAAAATAAATTTGCATTAAAAAGTGTTAATAGCACTTTTTTTCATTATAGTGAATGTGGTGCTGATGGCTTATTGTTAAATTTTATTTATGCAATTATGGTTGTATTTGTGTTTGTGCTCAAATTACTTTGCGTGAAAATAACTAGTTTAACAGTAAATTTCTAAGGAGAGTAGCTTTCTACAACCAGGCAACTAATATTTCAGCCTCACATACTGGTTCTCTGTAATTTATTGCACACTGTACGTTCATGTGTTTGTTCTGTGTTTGTTTGTTTGTCTGTGGTAGACTTCAATTAAAAAAAAAAAATATATGAAATTTGAAAAAAAGTGCAAAATCCCAGACACATCTGAATTTTCATTGCAAACGTACAACAGAAATGCCTTTGGCTGGCCAGCCCACTATCCCTGCACCATCAAATGGGCGCCTCTGACATCCAACCCTGGACCTGCTTTTACTCTCTGGGGACCACCTCTTCCAAGAGCAGGTCCATACTGGCTTTGTGAATCAAAGCTTGATCCTTTTTGTCATGCTGGCTGACTACTCATCAGGGTGCTGTCTAACTGAATCAGCCATGTGTTTATGGACAAAACATACAGTTTTTGGATGAAAAAGGACTCAGCCCTGTGAAGTTTACCTAAAACAAAGGGCCTTTACAGGACAAGAACTGTTGCTGTCCCCCACCCAGACTGTTTGTACTCTGAGCACAAAATACTTCTTACACAAAAGCCGCTCTCAGCTGAGTATCATGAAGCCAGGCCACAGAAGGAGGTCTTTTCAGTTTCCACCTGGCCTCCAATCTCAGCTGAAATACTTTCTAGAGGTATAGTCAATAATAACAATATAAAAACACACAAAAAATTAATTGCATAGTTGTTAAAACACATTTTGAGCAAACAGTTAGAACACCTAAGTGAAATTGCAATTAAACACTTATAAATGCTTTCAGCAATAGAGCAGAAAAAATGGAAATATATATATATATACATACATACACACTGTATTTGGGTGTCATCCACATAATTCTGAAAGGAAAAACTAAAAGACTTGATCAAAATACTTACATATAGGGAGTGTCCTTTTAAAAATCGGTGCATTTAATGGAGCAAAGTTAGGCAGACTCCACCCTTGATGAAGATTTAGTGCGAGTCCTTATATAGGGGAACTTGCCATCTTCAAGGAGGCAGCTGCTAGTATTTTTTTGTATAATCTGCACACTGTGGATATCAATATCAGCACTAGCAACTTTCACTCTGTTGTGTGATCCTATTTGTCCTACTTGTGTGCTTGGCTGTGCCATCTTTTGTTGGCTGCACCAAACTGACATTGAGTATGAGTCCACCATGTGACTGTGTGCAGTATCGGGTGGAAAGGGTCAACGGATGTGACACAAATATTTTGGAAATAGTCACCTGGATCCAGAGATGATAGTCCCATCCTGGTGCTCTAAGGTATTGCACAATAACTCAGAGATACATGTCTGATACATAGCAAAGGAGCACAGCAGATCTGAACTGCCTCTGTGCCAAGGCTTAGCAATGCCAGCTCCTGGGGTGGGGGGGTTAATAAAAAGCTAGATGAAAAATGGATTGTGGAATATCTGGAATCCAGTGACCTCTAGGATCCAAGACAGCATGAATTCACTGGGGGAAGACTATGTCAAACAAATCGGATAGATTCTTTTGACTGGGTGACCAGGGAATTGCATCAGGGTAGAGCAGTGGATGTGGCCTACCAAGATTTCAGTAAAGCCTTCAACACCGTTCCACAGAGGAGACTAGTGAACAAGCTAGACAGCCTGGGAGTGGGTCCAAAAATGGTAAACTGAGTAAGGAATTGGTTGGAGGATAGGCATCAGAGGGTGGTGGTAAATGGTGTTCACCGAGAGGAAGGCAGGGTGACCATCAATGTGCCACAGGGATCAGTACCGGGGCCAGTCCTCTTTAATGTCTTTATTAGTGACATTGCAGAGGGGCTGGAAGGGAAGGTATGCTTCTTTGCAGATGACACTAAAATCTGGAATCAGGTAGGCACTCGGGGGGGGGGATTAATAGGGATCTAAGAAAGTTGGAGGAGTGGTTAAGGGTGTGATAGCTGGGTTTCAGTGCTAAGAAGTGCAAAATCATGCACTGTGGCACAGAAACACAAGGGCAGAGTACAAAATGGGGGAGGTAGTATTAACCACCACCAAACAGGAAAGGGACCTGGGAAAAATCATATCAGATCACCTAAAGGTGGCCAGACAGTGTGGCAAGACAGTGGGGAGAGCTAGTGGGATGCTAGAATGTATAGGGAGAGGTATCACCAGTAGAAAGAGAGAAATGGTGTTGATGCTGTATAGATCACTGGTGAGACCTTGCCCAGAGTACTGCATCCAGTTCTAGAGACCACATCTCTGGAATGACATAGACAGAGTAGAGGAGGTCCAGAGGAGGGCAACCAAAATGGTGCAGGGTGTGCATCGAAAGCCCTATGGGGGGAAACTAGAGAACCTCAATATGTACATCTTGGATGAGGGGGGGGGATATGATAGAAACACTCAAATATCTCATGGGTATAAATAAAGTTTAAAAGGGAAGCATTTTTCAGAAAAAATGTTCAAAACCAAGGGGACATGCTATGAAGCTGGAGGGTGGGACCCTCAGGGGAGATGTGAGAAAGTACTTCTTTACAGAAAGAGTAGTGAATGCCTGAAACAGCCTCCCATTGGAGGTAGTGGGGACACAAATACTAACATGCTAACATACTAAAAGCTAGCAGAATAGGCATAACAGTCTTTTGTGTCTGCTTGTTAGCCAGCCCCTATTGGGCACTAGCTCCTCCTCCCCCCCCGGGCCCCCGAGAGGGTCAACTTCAGTTTCAGTATACCCATGCATCTGTCCAACCCCTTCTTAAAGCCCTCCACTGTGCCCTGTTCGACTAGATTCCCGGGCAATGCATTCCACGGTTCCACCTCCCTCTCAGTGAAATAATGCCTTCTATGTTCTCCCCTGTAGGTTCCCCCTTCCATCTTACAATCATGCCCCCTGGTTGTGCCCCTTTCCTTAGCCAGAACATTTCTTTGGCTCTGCCCCTGTTAATCACGTTCACATATTTGAATACTTCAATCATGTCACCCTTGTCTCTCCTCTCCTCCAGCGAGTACAGCCCAAGGACTTCCAGCCTTTCCTCATAAGTCCTTTCGTTCATGCCCCAGATCATCCTGGTTGCCCTCCTCTGAACCCTCTCCAACAATGCTATATCCTTCCTAAGGTGAGGTCTCCAGAACTGCACGCAGTACTCAAGATGAGACCTGACCAAGGCATTATACAGAGGAAGGATCACCTCCCTCTTCCTGGACGTTATTCCCCAGGCTGTGCAGCCAGAATCCTGTTTGCCTTTGCCACAGATCTTCTGTAGTTTTCAGTGTTGTTCGTTCTGGTGTCTATCACCACTCCCAAGTCCCTTTCACTCATTGTGGCTTGCAGTGAGACCCCTCCCAGGGTGTATACATGACCTAGGTTTCTGACACCCAGATGCAGCACCCTACACTTCCCTGGATTAAACCTCAGTCCCCACCTCCTTGACCAACCCTCCAGGGTATCCAGATCCCTCTGGACTCTTTTGCTTCCTCCTCATCAGCCAGTGCTCCCAGTTTTGAGTCATCCACAAAGAGGATCATCCTACTCCTAACACCGCTCCCTATATCAGAGACATAGGCATTGAACAGGAGTGTCCCCAGTACCGAACCCTGGGGAACCCACTGAAGACCTTCCTGGGGAGGAGACTATCACACCAGCCACTACGCTCTGTGTTCTATCCGTGAGCCAGTTTTCTACCCATCTAAGCAACTGTCTTCCCACCTCCATCCCCCTCAACTTTGTCAACAACCCGATGTGGGGTACCGAGTCAAACGCCTTACTGAAATACAGATATAGGATGTCCACTGGTCTTTGTCGGTCCAGGATCCCAGTCACCCAGTCATAAAAATCTAAGAGGTTGGTCTGGCACGATCTCCCCGGGACAAAACCATACTGTTTGTCATCCATGTGCCCCAGCCTTTCCAGTTGCCTCCCAATCTTCTCCTTGATGAAGTCCTCCATTAGTTTGCCTACCACCAACATTAGGCTGACAGGCCTGTAATTTCCCATCTCCTCCCTAGACCCCCCCCCTTTGTGGATAGGCACCACGTGAGCCACCCTCCAGTCCTGAGGCACCCATCCTGTCTGCAGAGAGGCACTGAAAAGTGCAGCTAGTGGAGCTGCTAGTTTGTCCACCAGTTCCTTCAGGACTCTCGGATGCAGCCCATCCAGTCCTGGTGCCTTGTCAGTTTTCAGCACCTGTAGGGCCTCCCTCATGCTGTCCTCTGTGATTTCCCCTTTCCCTAACCTCCCTCAACAAAACAAAGCATCCTTCCCCTTCTAGGCCTGGACCACCCAGTGCCCCAGCCTCTTCTTATCTTCTCCTCTCCATCTGTCCTCTCCTCTCAGCTGTCCCTTCCCCCCCAGCTGAATGGATCCCCTGTCCCCTTCCATAAATACTGAGGCAAAGTTCTTGTTTAGTATCTCTGCCTACTCCCCCGCCTCCTAAGCCCATCCCTTCCCAGTCATAATCCTGGATCTCTGTGCTCTCTCTTTCCTCTTTTCCCCTATCTATCTATCTATAAAATCCCTTTCCACCCCTCTGGATATCCCTAGCCAGGTTCTGCTCCATCCTCACCTTGGCTCCCCTCACCACTCTTGTGACCCTTCTAGCTGTCAACTCGTACTCACCTCTCTCCTTGTCCTCCCTGGATTGCTTAAAACATGTGTAGGCAGCTTTTTTATCCCTCACTACCTCTTGCACCTCCCTGGTCCACCAGCATGGCTTGTTGGCCCTACCATTTTTACGCCTTATCCTTGTACATGAGTTAGTAGCCTCCTGCATCCCATTTTTAATGGTCTCCCGCAAGCTACCAACATCCATGTCTGGCCTAATCTTGTTCAAGCTCCCCCTCAGAATCCTGCCCATGCCCACGAAGTCTGCCCTCCTGAAGTCCACTACTACTGTGTTTGAGTGGTTGTCCTCCCCACCCCGGACATAGCAGAAATCAGACCGTGGCATGGTCTCCTCCTGCCAGTGGGCTACACACCTCCAGACCCCTTATCTGGTCACTGTCTGCAAGGACAATGTCCAGTATCCTCCCCCCCAGTAGGTTCCCCCACCTGTTGGACCAGAAAGGCATCCTGAAATACATCCATCAGTCTCTGATCCCTGGCCAACACTGATGTCATAGTGTCCCAGTCTGCCCCCAGCATATTTAGGTCTCCCATGACCACCACCCTACCCTTTCCATGGTCACAGTGCCCCTGATATTCTCAATCAATTTTCCCTCCAGGTCCTCATCCATTGCTGGGGGTCTGTATACCACCCCTACTTTCAGTCTTTTGCCTCCCCCTCGATTGCAGGGTTATCCAAATCACTTCCACTCCCCTGTCTGCCTACTACACTCCACTAACCATTATGCCATTTTTGACTATCAGTGCTACACACCCTCCTCTACCCTCTTCTCTATCCCTCCTCAATATTGTGTAGCCCTCCAAATTTAGGTCCCAATCATTTTTCTGGGTGGCCCATGTTTCCATAATTGCTGCCACATCCGCTGATCCCTCTGTCAACATCGCCTGGAGCTCAAGCATTTTGTTGCCCATGCTCCTGGCGTTGATCAGGACCATCCTCCACCCCATCTCCCCTCCCCTACCCAATTGACTCAGCCCTGCACAATACCTATTTGCCCTTTCCTGCACAGCTCTTGCTTTGTTTACATCGCAGTCACCTGTCTTCATTTTCTGCTCTTGACCTGGGACCTCGGGCAGCCCTCCTGACTCCATTTTTTCACTAATCCTTCCCCCTTTACAAGTTTGAACCCCACTCCTCGTTTATGAATCCAGCGAGTTTCAGTTTTAAGATCTCCTTCCCCTCTAGGTTAAGATGTATCCTATCCCTAGCATACAACTCCTTATCATCCCATGTGCCCCCCCCAGTCCCCCACCAGCCCATACCCCTCTGTCCTGCACCAGTCCCTGAGCCACTGGTTCACAACTCTGAGTTTGTGCTTGGTCTCCCCGGATGCCCTAGGTACTGGCAGAATTTCCAAGAAGGAAATTGAACTTCCTATAGAATGGCAGACACTGGCCAGTTCCTGAAACCTAGCCTGGATTTCCAGATCGCTGTTCCTTTCCAAATCGTTTGCGCCCAGATGTACTAGGAAATCTGGGGTTCCCCCACATTCCAATGCTAATGAATATAGCTGGAATTTGACCTTGTGAACGGATAGGCCCGGGATACATTTAACCCTGACCTGGCTGCTTCTTCCTTCCCCTACTCCCTCCCACTGGATGCCCCTGGTCATGGAGTCCCCCAGCAGGATCACCTTCACCCCCCCCAACTTACTGGCCTTTTTGATCCCTCCCAGGCTCTTCCTTCTTTTGTTGACCCCCAGCTTACTCCTCTCACCCCCTTCAGTCCGGGGATCACTAGTCTGCTTGTGTCCTACCATGCTATTTCTTCTGCTTGCGGCTCCCAGTTTACTCCTCACCCCCCAACCTCCTGGAAGGCACTGCTGGTCCCCCCAATCCCCTCAGACTCCCTTTTTGGGTCAGAATCCACAGGTCCTCTGCCCAGACACCCTTCTACTGCTTCCAACCCCATCTCGTCTTCCCCATCCCATCTGGCATATTTCTCCTTCCCCTTCCTCCCCCTTCCTCATCAGATTTCTCACCCGACGCTAGCCTTTCTAGAGTACCCCTACTTCCCCCTTGGCTGAGTTCCCCAGCCTGAGAGCCTGCTTGACCCCAGTTCTCCCCCTTGTCTCCGCCGCCTCTTGCCCCCAACCCCCGGCTTGCTAGTCACCCCTCACTGCCTGCCTGCCCCTCCTGTTCCGCTACCTCTCCTGCCCCCACTCCCCTGGCTTGCTGACCAAACCCTTTCTGACTGACTACTCCCCCCTCCCGTCAGCTTCCTCCACCTCCACTCCTGGGTACAGCATGGTGTATCTGTTGCTAAGTGTGATGCCTGCTCCTGGCTCATTTTCTCCTACCCCCCTCCCTTCTTTGCTTCACCTGATCAGCCCCCCTCCTGTGAGGAGTTTTCCATCCATTGCTTGTAATGTGCCCTACCCTTCCAGAGTTTCTATAGGGCTCAAGCCTACCTGCTCCCTGGGGTATGCTGTAGTGGCCTCTCCTCCTTCCATGGGACCATTTCCACCCTTTCCCCCTTTCTCCCCTCATGTCTTTCAGCTCCCTTCTGATCCCCTCAACCTCCTTTCTAAGTCCTGTCAGCTGAAAACATACTGCACACCCTCTGAACCTCCATGCCCAATTTAAGATTATTGCTGCCCTTCACGCCATACACCCAGTCACCCTGCTGAAGATGGCTGCTCTGGCCCGACCCGAATCCACTCTCATTTTGGTGTGAGCAGTGCCAACCACTTGCAGAACCAATTTTAGTTTTCGCAAACCCCACAAGGTCAATTAGCAATAAACAATTCAGCACAGTTATCAGCTATCAGCCGTATATATAGCAGGTAGTCAATGGTGCCCGAGCAGGCACAGCATACAGTCCCCCTTTCCTGCAATCTGCCACAATCCAGACCCAATTCTGTTTTTGCCCACCCCTCAGGGATCAGTAGCAATAAGCAAACAATTCAGCCCAGTTATCAGTTCACATTTATCATATCCTGCAGCTGCATATAGCAGGTAGTCAGTGGTGCCCAAGCAGGCACAGCTTACAGTCCCCCTCTCGTTTAATCAGCCATAGTCCAAGTCACCCTCTCTCTGCTTGCTATTTGCAGATGATCAAAATTGCCCACGCAGGCACAGTATACAGCTCTCTTTTCCCAATCAGTAGTCCAGGACACCAGTCAGTGGCAGTAGTCGTCCAGGACACCGACTCACAACCTTTCCCCCCTCCAAGGCTCCACCCCCACCGACTATTTAATAGAGGTCGGGGCCAGGGTGGGTGGTGTGGTACAAAGAACACAGCAGCTCTTCCTCTTGCCACTGGGCTAATGGCCTTTATAGCCCAGTCACACAGTTAAAGTTTGCACGCTGTGCACTGATTGGCCCCACCGCTCCTTGCTCCTTAGTGGCAGTGGCCCTCCGTTCGCTCCCTCTCCGCCAATGTGTCTTCTTTCGGCCCCCGGATCCTCCTCGACCACTGATGTGGTCCCTCTGTCTCCCGCCACCGATGCAGCCCTGGAATCTCCTGCCCTGTCTCCCACCACAGCTACACAAAGAACACAGCAGCTCTTCCTCTTGCAACTGGGCTAATGGCCTTTATTGGCCAGTCGCACAGTTAAAGTTTGCACGTTCTGCGCTGATTGGCCCCACCGCTCCTTGCTCCTAAGTGGCAGTGGCCCTCCATTCTCTCCCTCTCTGCCAGTGTGGCTTCTTTCAGCCCTGGGTTCTCCTCCGACCACCGATGTGGTCCCTCTCTCTCACGCCGCCGATGCAGCCCCGGAATCTCCTGCCCCATCTCCCACCACAGCTACACATAGAACACAGCAGTTCCAGGGCTTCAAGAATGCATGGGATAGGGATTAGGGAACCTTAGAGTCCGAGGGAGGGTAAAGCCAAAGATCAAATAGGATCTGAGGTGTTATAGTAGGCAGGGAATATGGGAGACTAGGTGGGCCAAGCAGTCCTTATCTGCCATCAATATCTATGTTGCTATGTAAAAATGGCAGAACTTTAAAAATGCAGTAAACCATTTTTTACAGTGATAGGAATCATTTTATGTTTTATGTCAGTATATGGTCATTGTAGTGATACACTAGTAATATATCTATCTACTTATCTAACTCAATGCTTTCATTTAAAAAAAGTCTCTAGCCCTAATGATTCAAAGTTATCTCCTTTTAAAGAAAATATCTGTTGAGAGGTCTAACTCTGGAACTGTTGGGGCTAAAAACTAATTTTTTTTTAAATGAAAGCTTAGATTCCAGCAATTGAGAAATTGTGTTGTTATTATATGATTATTATCTAGTAGTAATTATGCTATCAATATAAAAAACAGGCAGTTTTCTCTAGCTAGCTCTATATACATATTTACATCACAACAAAACAGTTTTTATTTTATAAAGTAAATGTTATTGATATCTATATACCTTTTTAATATTGACATAGAAAATTTCATGAAGGTTTAAAAAATAAAAGAAAAAAATGTGTGCACTTTTTCTGAATTTTGTGCTTTCGCCTATGCTATTCGCGGTGTATATGCTGCTGTTGGGAGACATTGTAAGGCAGTATGGCTTGAGTTTTCATTGCTATGCACATGATACTCGGCTATACATGTCCTTTGTACCTGACCAGGATGATGTGGTCTAGGTGTTTAACAACTGCCTCACCGAGATCCAGGACTGGATGAGTGCCAACTGGTCTAAGCCGAATCCTGACAAAACTGAGATTTTGGTGGTGGACCCAGGTTGCCGGGTAGAGGGGTCTTCAGCTGGGCAGGCCTCTGGGCTTCTGCTTGGCGATTGCCAGCTAATTACCTCTGAATGGGTGCGGAGTCTGGGCATTATTTTTGACGAGGGGTTGACCCTGAAGTCTCAGGTGTCATCCGTTGTCAAGACCTCATTTTATCATCTGAGGAATATCACCCAGATTAAGCATCTGGTTCTGTCTGGCAATCGTCCGATACTGGTCCATGCCTTTGTGACCTCCCACTTTGATTACTGCAACGCCCTGTACCTTGGGCTACCGGGGGTTGATATTCACCACCTGCAGCTGGTGCAGAATGCTGCGGCCAGGTTGTTGACTGGGCTTTCTTGATCTAGCCATGTCACACCTGTGCTGTGCAGACTGCACTGGTTGCCAGCTCCGTGGTGGATCACCTTCAAGGTCAGTTTCTTGACCTACAGAGCCCTACACAGACAGGGACTGGGTTATCTGCAAGAGCTCCTACATCCCTATTGCCCCCTCTGTCCACTCTGCTCCACAGATGAGGGATTGCTGGAGATTCCCAGGATCCACTTAAAGACCTCCAGAGCCTGAGTTTTTTCATTTGTGGCTCCTACCCTGTGGAATTATCTACCTCATCGGATAAGGGGGTGCCTGACTGTGGAGAGTTTTAAATCAGCACTTAAAACACACTTATTCTCGCTTGCCTGACCTGAGAATTAACTTATGGATGTCTGCTGTTATGTTGATTTTAAATATTTACAGTTTTTAAGGTTTTATTCTGTAAAAGTGCTTTGGCACATGTTTGAATTATGCTTAAAACAAATAAAGATGATTATTATTATAATTTAATTGATAGCTATGTAAGTGTGATACCCATACACATTCATCTTATACTGTAAATTGCATGGCTAACATTTCACACTCCTCCCCAGCAGTACCAATTCTTCCTTGTATCTGCAAAAGCATCATAAGATAAAATTATTAAAAGCAGAAATGCAGGTTTTGATGCAGTTCAAAAAGGGAAACACGGATCTAAAGACAGAACATAACGAATTAATATGGAGGAGGCAAAGTTCAACATAATGAAATCTAAAGTAAATTATACTGATAGTGGTCCAAAGGCAACACATATGCTAGCAATTTGTTTAAAAAGGAATAACCATGATTATGCACTGGACAGGAACAATCTTGAAAAGTGATTGGTCAGCTGCATTCCAGATCCGTACTTGTATTCCCTCATAACAGAATAGCTAAAAACAAGACCTCTGATCAGATGCTGTTTATCTGCAGCAATATCCCTGCACCCTCTTAAACTCTTCCTTGCAGAAAACCCTCATCATAGAAACATAGAAACATAGAAACATAGAAATTATCAGCAGATAAGGACCACCTGGCTCATCTAATCTGCCCATAAGCCCTTGTACTGGATTGCTGCTTCTGACCCAGCTGCAACTGTACCTCTATGGTTCCCCTATGCCTATCCCAAGCATGTTTGAATCCATCCAAAGTGCTCACTCCCACAACATCCTGAGGCAGACCATTCCATGCGTTTACCACCCTCTGTCTGAAGAACTTCCTCACATTCCCTCTTAATCTCCCACCTTCCAATTTCATGTTATTCCCCCTTGTTCCTGTGCCTCTCCTGTAATGGAAAATGTCTTCCCCCCACACCTTATTTATACCCTTTAGGTACTTGAATGTTTCTATCATGTTCTCTCTTTCCCTCCTCTCTTCCAGCGAGAACATATTGTGGTTCCTTAATCTCTCCTCGCAAGTCTTGTGTGACAAGCCTTGTACCATCATAGTCACCCTTCTCTGGACCATCTCCAGCCTGTTAATGTCCTTACAAAGGTGTGACATCCAGAACTGCACACAGTACTGCATGCGAGGTCTGACCATGGTTTTATATAATGGCATCACTACCTCCCTCCTTCTACTGGTGATATCCCTGCCTATGCACCCCAGCATGCCACTGGCCCTCCCAGCTGCCTCAGTACTCTGTTTTTACATTTTCAGGTCATGTGAAATAACCCCCAGGTCCCTTTCCTCCTTTGTGACTGTCAGCAGCTCCTCCTCCCCCCCCATCCTGTACCTTTCCCCAGGGTTTCTGTGTCCCAGGTGCATAATTTTGCACTTCTTTAAATTAAACTTCTGTTGTCAGTCCTCAGACCATTTTTCAAGCTTCCCCAGGTCCCTCCTCATTTTCTCCACCCCCTCTGGGGTATCCACTCTGTTACAGATCTTGATGTCATCTGCAAACAGGCAGACCTTTATCTCCAGCCCCTTTGCAGTGTCGCTAATGCAGACATTGAATAGGACTGGCCCCAGGACCGATCCCTGAGGCACCCCACTGGTCACCCCCATCTCCCCAGACTGCACCCCATTTACCACCACCCTCTGCCTGCTGTCTGTTAACCGGTTTCTAACCCAGTTTTCCACCCTGTCCCCCATGCCCAGCCTACCCAGCTTGTTTATCAGCATCCTATGTGGGATGGTGTCAAAGGCTTTGCTGAAATCAAAGTAGGCGACATCCACTGCCCCACCCTGATTTCCTTCGTCACCCAGTTGAAGAAACCAACCAGATTTGTCTGACATAACCTCCCCGCTGTGAATCCATGTTGCCTATGGTCCTGGGTTCCAATTTTTTCCAATTGTTTAACCAGGTTCCGATGGCTTCTAGATGCCCCACAATCCTTTCTTTAAGCAATGTCTCCATGATCTTCCCCACTACTGAGGTGAGGCTGAACGGCCTATAGTTCCCCGCCTCCTCCCTGCTGCCGGATTTGTGTAGAGGTACTACATGTGCTCTCCTCCAATCCTTTGGTACCACCCTTGTGTTGAATGACTCCATGAACATGGCTGCCAGAGGTTCTGCTATCTCCCTTTGCATTTCTCTTAATATCCTTTAGTGTATGCCATCTGGTTCCATCGCTTTGTCTGCCTTCAATTTAGTGAGCTCCTGCAAGACTCTTTCCCCTGTGAATGGACTACTGTCCACCTCAACACCCCCTTGGCAACTGCTGTACTGCTGTGGCCCCTGTCCCTCCCTATCTTCTGTGAATATAGAACAGAAATATTTATTCAGTATTTCTTCCTTTTCCATGTCACCCTCCTTGCATTCCCCTCCCTCTGCCTTGAGCCTAGCAATCCCCCCCTTTTTTCCTCCTTTCATTGATGTACCTGAAGAATGTCTTGTCCCCTTTCTTAACTTGACTGTGCTAAACCTTCCTCAGTCTGTGCCTTTGCGCTCCTTACTGCTTTTCTTGCTTCCCTTAGACACTCTAGGTACTCTTCCCTGTCCTCCTCCCTTTGAGTCTCTTTATATTTCCTGAACCCTTTCCTTTTTGCCCTGGCCTTTTCTGCCACCTCTCTTGAGAACCACAGTGGCTTTCTCCTTCTCTTACCTTTGGATACCAATCAGATGCATTGGGTTGTTACTTTCAGTAAGGCTTCCTTTCAATGCTCCCACTGTTCTTCCACTCTCCGTCCTGACCCATTCTCTCCAGGGCTCTTTTGATACCCCTCCCCATTTCATCGAAGTTAGCATTTTTGAAATCCAAAAATGTTGTCCTAGTATGACTTGAATGAGCCTCTGTCCCTATGCTGAACCACACAATGTTGTGAATGCTGGATCCCAGTTTCCTTTCTACCTGGACATCTGTGATTTGATCCCCGTTGGTCATTACTAGATCCAGAATTGTCTCTGGTGGGATCAAGCACAAGCTGCCTGAGTCCAGCCTCCTGGAGTGAATCAAAGATGCCTCTGCTTCTGGCTGAAGCAGCTACACTGGTGTTCCAATCAACATCTGGCATATTGAAATCCCTCATCAGTAGAATTTCACCTTTCATTGCCATCTCGTGTATTTCCTCCACTAGCTCCCTGTCCAGTTCCTCTCCCTGTCCTGGAGGCCAGTATATCACCCCTGTGTGTATTGCTGTGCCATTTCTAGGTTGAAGAGTGACACACAGTGCCTCGGCCTCCCCCTGCCTACCCTGTGCCTGTGTTGCAATTATACCCTCTCTGACATACAGGGCTACTCCCCCTCCCTTTTTGCCCTCCCTATCCCTCCTGAATAGAACATATCCTGGTACATTTGTTTCCCACTCATGATTAGCTGTGTACCAGGTTTCATTTATTGCTGCTACATCCAGGTCTGCTTCAGTTATTAAGGCCTTCATGTCTGAGACTTTATTTCCCAGGCTGTATGCATTTGTCACCATGACCATCCGAGTTTTACTGCCTGACCTGTCTCACTTTTCCTGTTTTTGATCCCCTGCATTCTCCCCCCTTTCCTGATATTTTTCTCTTGTGTTCCCGATTCCTTTCCTTCTCCCCTTCTGCCTGACCCCGATGACCTTGATATCAGCTCCTCTTCCTGTTCCATTGTTCTGCCTTCTCTACCATGTGGGGTGGGCTTCCTGAGTATCCCTGCTTCTGTTGCCCTCTTCCCCCCCCCTGGCTAGTTTAAACACTCATCAGCAAAGCATTTAAACTGTCCATTGAGGGCTGCCTTCTCCTTGCTAGACAGATGCAGTCTATCCCCGCTGTACATGGCTGCATCACTCCAGGTTGTTATATACAGTATTTGGTCATGTGTGACCAGTTTCTTTGGCAACAGAACAAAAAAACACACACACAACCGCTAGAAATTCCCCAGTACATGTAAAAATACATTTGAATACCTTGTAAGCCATATTAATGAATTACTTTGCAAAATGTTCTGTCTGACAAACTCCAGCCACCAAAGCATCTGTACATCACAAAATTGTCTCTGTAAAGCCATGGACCCAAATTCTAAACTGGTGCATGGCTGTTTTTGTATGTCTGAAGGTGAGATAAACTAAGATCATATTCCAAAAGTATGTTTAATTCTAAACTCATACATCTACGTGTCAACTGAAAATTTGCACTCAAATGCATTAAAACCACACCTGAAAAAAAACTCAAAGGAGATCCCAAGCATGTGTATCAGTGCTCCCACTGATACGCATGCTCAGGATCTCAGCTGAGTGTTTTCAGAAGTGGTTTTAATGCCTTTCAAGGGGCATGTTTTCCGTTGACACAGAGATGGATGAGTTTAGAATGAGACATACTGTTGGAATATGATGTTGCTTATCTCAGCTTCAGACATACAAAAACAGACATACACCAGTTTAGAATTTGGGTCCACAGCATTACAGAGGCGCCTTTGCGATGTAGAGATGATTTCAGTGACTGGACTTTGTCAGGCAGACCTCGTTCTGAAATAATTAATTAAAATGGCTTACAAAGTATTCAAATGTAAATGCCCCAGTACATATAAAATTACAGCAGTTTTTTTTTTAATTCTGGCACTACAAGGAAACCGGTATCAGTGGTACATTAATTGACTACTTCTAATGTGTTATTTCTAATCAGTGACTCCAGCATTGGACTGCTTTATGTACTAATGTACTTCCAAAGTTTAAAAATAGTAAAAAAAAGAACAAATTAATTGTTAGACATGTTTTTCTGCCTTTTGTTACTTTACTGTATGGGTCCAGTGCATAATTGCAATAACACACTCCAGGGTGTGCTTTATCATAGGAAATCAGCACTTCTCGGGTGCATAAGGCACCAGAGGCATGCCGATAATTCTACGATAAAATACACTCTGTCGTGTGTTATTACTTAATTATACAATGGGAAGAACATTTCTCGTATCCTGATTGGTCAGTGTGTGCCTGCGACAGTGATGTTACTGAACATTATACCATGGACCTCGGACACCAACCAATGAGAATGGCAGGCTGGCAACTTACCTCCATTGTAAATCCTCTGATAATCACTGCAAAAGGTGCCAGCCCACCACATCTTTAAAAATATCAATTTGACAGTGAAATCACGCAACTACAACTGCCATCTTGTTTCCCTGCTAAGCGGAGACTATAAAACAGCAGCTCCGTACATCAGGGAAACAAAACAAAACAAAAACAGAGCTGTACTACTGAGTGGCTTATTTAAGCATTATACCAAGTACTGCTTTATTTAAAATAATAAAAAAAGCAGTACTTGGTATGATCGCAATAAGCCACTCAGGGATCTGCGTTATTGGGGAATTTACCATGGCTGCCGTGGATTTATCCACTCGGCTGCACCTCATGGGCAAACCACTCCAGCCGTGGTAAATTCCCCCAATAACCCACACCCCCTCATGACTTATTGCTAAAACAACATCACTGTTAAGTCCAGGCACACAGCTGACCATAGAACACTGAAAGAAATCTCTCCTTCCCCACACAAACCACCATGAAGCTAGATAGTGCCCAGAACCCATCATGGCTTACCCACTCCCCTGAACAGCAGTTCTGTCCCTCACTTCACCACCCAGAGGACTCACAGACTCACATCAAATACCACATTACAACCTACAAAATAAATTTATTTTTCATGTTAGGTTTTTTCCCCAAACCGAGCAGCTTCAGTGAACCACCCAGACCATTACTGCTGATCACATGGTTCACAGAAGCCACTTAGTTCTAGGAAAAAGACACATCAAAATTAAATGTACTATCTATGCTGAAATTAAACCCACACACCAATCCTCAACCCCCACCATGCTCCTCCTGTAGTCAGTTGTGAAAGTTTAAGGAGAAAAAATAACGGTGTTTACATCTCATCTCTGACACCAAAAATCATTTTACCACATGCACACTTCAGTCTGCTGCAGTCCCATCACCGAGCGGTTCTGTGACCACATAAACAAATTGACACAACTTTCACAATAAAGAAACAAAGAAGAAATACAGCCCAGTCTAACGGATGGAGAACAGCCGGGGGGGGGGGATGTCAGACATGACACAGGCACAACACAGAACTGAAAGAATGATAAATCAGGACACTCCATGGACCAGATCATTCAGGCAGCAGCTCCACCTACTGGTGGAAAAATGTAGTGAACTTTTTTTTAAAATCATATACTGTACCCCCACACACCAAAAATAGGGAAAAAAGTATGTTTTTCTTTTTCATTTTTCTTTTTTAATTAAAAAATGAGCCATTGTATAATAGCAATAAGGCACTCCAGGGATGTGTGTTATTGTGTAATAATGTCACTTCTTGGGTGTTGAACCAACCACCAAGGCGTGATGTTATTACACAATAACACACACACCCTGTAGTGCCTTATTGCTTAATTAAAACACCGAGTTCAGATGAAGCCATCACAGGACATAAAAAAATGAATGAAGTCTTCACAGAATACTTTAAAGACCTTTATAAAGAAGACATTGTTTCTGGCAAAGATTCTGTACTTAAGCAATAAGGCATGACAGGGTGTGGTACATCATGGGATATCGTCACACCTCAGGTGGTTGAGCATGAGGCCACAGGCCGAGTGCATCCAGCCATCCGAGAAGTGATGATATTCCATGATATACCACACCCTGGAGTGACTTATTGCTATTATGAACTGGCTTAAAAGATTTATTAGTAAAAAAATTAAGGAAAGTTTTAAAACGTTTGAAAAATGACTTTTTGGTGGGTGTTGGAGGAGTACCTTTCCATAAAATAGTTCCTGAAGGGCTCTGAGCAGCAGTTGGCGCTGTTACAGGTGGCACTTACAGCGGAAGTGCTGCTGTGAAGTGTATCTCACCCTCCAAGTATTGGTTTAGGATATGAACCCTGTTTTTCTGCATTTGACCCTGTCCCCTTGCCTGCTCTGGGACTGGGTGAAGCTGTGTGTGCCTTCCTGTTTATTTCTGGTGGCCGTCCACGTGTCGTGGTTGGCAGCAACGGTCAGTAGTAGTTACTGAAACACTTGTGTTATTTGGGGGGCTGAAGCTGCTGTCCTTTGTGCCCCTTACTGACTGAAAGTAAAATTTGAAGTCTCGGGACACCGGAGTCAGATTTGTGAGTACCCGTTTGTTTTAAAATGTGCTGAGGACGACTCAGGGCTTTTCTTGTTCTGTGGAGAAGTTGCGAGATTTTTCTTTCCCTACCGAGTGCAATTTAAGCGCAGCTGCATTTTTTTGCTATTGTCAGTGAGGAAGCTGGTGGCTGGAGGCTTTTTGAACCCATGATGATGTAGCCCAATATCATCACGGCTTCAAAAACCTCTTGGCCAATCAGCTTCCTGTATTCACGATCCCCAGCTCATAATAAAATTTTATAGAAGGATTTAACATACTAAAAGCACCTGAAAGTCAGACAAAAATGCTGGATAATGTAATCACAGCCAGTGAAATCTTGGAAAATATCTCTAGCCCAGCTAAGAATAAAGTCCTAGGACCTGATGATTACTCAGTAAATTTCTACAGCACTTTCATTAAGGACATCACAATAATACTAGAAAAAGTATATACAGTAGTGAAGATTTCGTATCTTGTCAATTACCAAAGACAGTGTCACATATCTGGAAAAGATGAAATGAATGTCCAAAATAATAGATCAATTTCATTGATAGACACTGATGCTAAGATATTAACTAAACTATTGATGAGCATGAAGGAAAAAGATATATCCAACATAACTGGTCCACAATAAACGGGACTTATAAAATCAAAGTTGGTGTCAGATAATACTACAAAAATATTCCATCTAATGAATATAGCTGAAAAATCAGATAAGCAAATGGGCCTTCTAACATTTATATGCTGAGAAAGCTTTCAACAGAGTTTCATGGTACCACATCAGCAAGACATTAGATATATGTAAATAAAGCTGCATCAGCATGTGGTCTGAAAGCAAAACAAAATGGTTATTTTAAATGCACACTGAAAATAGAAAATAGAGTTAAAAATCGACGTTTCAACCATTGGTGGTCTTCAGGAACTATCTAAAAGAGAAAAAGCAAAGTTAGTGTAGAGGGGAGGTAAAATAAGGGATATGTATATATATATATATATATATATATATATATATATATATGGGGAAAGAAAAAATAGTGAGGCTCTGGGACAAGAAATGATAAATGGCAAGATAAAGACAGAATCTGGAAAATAAAAAGGTGATGATGGGAGTGACTAGGCATAATAGCAGTGAATGAGCTAGAGAAGTCCCTAGGTAGGGATTAATTAACAGGGCCTAGTAAGAAGGCTGAAAGGTGACAAATGTGGGGGAAGGAGACAGAGATGGGGACATCTGTGGAAAAAAATTAGATGTGTACAGATACAACCAGACTTTAGGGAAAGAAGGGATGGCTGAAAGATATTAGTTGAAAATAAAGCTATCATTTAAACTGAAGGGCTGCAGGGAGCCAAAGCGGATGATCAGCTTGGTTTCCATGTTTTTTCTATAGACAGAATCCCAGAAGCCCTGCTGAAGATCTCAAACAGAAAGATCATTAACATTGTGGTACCTGGAGATAAAGTGGGATACAATTGATTTATCAGTGTCTCCATTCCTGACTGCCCTGTAATGTTCCCTGAAAGGTCAGCAGTGCATCTACCAGTTTCTCCGATGTAAATAGCAGCACACTTCCTGCAAAGAATACAATATACCACTTTAGTGAAGGTGCACGAGAACTCCTTGGGGATGTGATAAACACCTACAGGCCTCCTAATTTCAGTCACACTAGAAATAAATTTGCAGGTGTAGCAATGAGTTCTGTTGCAAGGTTTGGTACCTGGTAGGGAGGAACTGTTAGGAGTAGGTAGGCTGCTTCTTACCAGGAGATTCTGCAGGTTGTGTGGCCAGCAGTAGGAGGCAATAGGTGGTTCTGTAAAGGAAGCACCAATGTTGGGGTCAGTTTACAAAATAGGAAAGTTACTGGTGATGATCCTGTGAAGAGAAGGTGTACTCTGGTGGAAGGGAAGCACTAGTGGAATTTGTCTTTGTTCTTGCGTGACAGTATCCTTCCTTTGGGGGTCAAGGTTACAGGACATGTTACTGACCTGGGGGAGTGCTCTATCCACTGTGCTTTTAGGGTATCCCCTGTTAATAAAAAAACTATGCATTATTTGGGCCTGCTCAGCAAAATCTTCATCTTCACTGCATAACCTGCGAAGTCTAAGAAACTGTGAATAAGGAAGGCCATTCTTGACATGTTTAGGATGGATAGAACTGTGGAGGAGGAAACTGTGTGAGTCAGTGGGTGTGTAATAATCCGATGTCTTCAGACCAATGTTCTGCACTGACAGTCTGATATTCAGAAAAGGCAGTGTAGAGAAGGATACTTCAACAGTGTACTGAAGGGAAGGATGGGCCATGATAAACTTGTCCAAGAAGATTTGGAGGGTCTCTATGGAGCAGGAGGTAGCCCCCACACAGCTGTCTATGTAGCTTTCATAGAGTTCAGGCACAGCCCCTGTGAATGAGAGAAAGAACTGTTCCTCCACCCAACCCACAAACAGATTGGCAAAGCTAGGACACATCTTGGTACCCATGGCAACTGACCTGCTGAAAAAAAAATGTTATTAAAGGAAAAAGCACTGAGTTTAAGAACAAGTTCTACCAGATGGGTTAGTGTGTGTGTGGGTGGTTGCTGGATGCCATGCTTAGTCAGGAAATGCTGCAAAGCTGTCAGGCCATCACTGTAGGGGATCCCTGTGTATAGAGATTTGATGTCCATGGTGAAGAAGAGCTGATGGGAGCCACTGAATCTGAAACTGTCAAATAAGTGGAGAGCATGGTTAGTGTGTTTAACATAGGAAGGCAGGGATTCAATGAGTGGTCTCACGAGGCTGTCCAAAAATGCAGATATGTGGGATGTGGGATGTGGGACATGAGCAGGCAGACACAATAGGATGTCCAGGGTTGCCTGTTTTGTGAATTTTGGGAAGGAGATGAAACCTGGATGCCTGAGGATGCTGAACTATGAGTTTTTTAGCTGACAAGGGAGCTCTTTGTTTTCAATAGCAGAGGTGATGGTGGTGGTAACCTCAGTCTGATAGTCAGCAGTGGGGTCCTGTGGAAGAGAAGAATAAAACCTAGTATTGGAGAGTTGCTGTGTGGTTTCAGTGATGTATAACTCCTTTTGCCAGAGCACAACAGCACCCCTTACCAGCTGGTTTAATAACAATGTCATTCCTGCATTGCAGAGGTCTGAGGGCTGCAAGCTCACTAGTTGTCAGGTTAGAGTGGTCATGCCTGCAATGAAAATTGAAGTTAATGGTGTTTTCCATGCTTTGGTTAAAAAAATAATCAACAGCAGCAAAACGTCCGGGGGGGTGCATGCACTGAGCTGGGGATTGATTATTCTGGTAATACTGCCATCATCTGCGGGAAGAGGAATCTCATTAGAAAAATGAGCAGTAAATCATACTCTGTGATAGAAGTGCTGCTGATCAACTTGAATCTGGGGTACATCGAGATGTCTGGGTGTGGGCACAAAAGAGAGATACTTACTAAAGAGAGATCACTCATCTTGTCGAGGGGGAGATCTGGAGGAATGCAAAATACCAAATTGTTACGTTGTGTCTGACTCGAGGGCTTATGTTGGTTGGTGATCTGTTGGGAGAGAGAGACTGGAGTTTGGCAGATTTGGTGTCCTTGAGGAATTGAAAGAAAGTGGAGTTAAGGTGTTGGATGCAGTGCTTAATAAAAGGAAGGTTATGTGGGGCTGTCTGTTACAGAAAATCTTTTTGCCTTTGGATGGTTTTGTCTACAGAGATCAGTTGTTTCTTAATGGAGAGAATGATGTACGTGATAAGTTTCACAGAGAAGGTTTTCAAAAGCTTATTAGCGGAGGAAACATGTAACTCAGACCCAAATGAACAAGGGTGGAATTTCAAACAGAAACCTTGAGGAATAATACCCAGGTGGTGGCATTTGGAAAGAAGCTGTAAGTGACTACAGAGTTTGGTCTTAGAGCAAATGGCAGAAAATAGTTCAAGAGAAAACTTAGAAATATGAGAAGGGAGTACAGACATAGATGAAATAAAGGAGCATCGGAAAGAACAGAGAAGAGATTTCAGAGTAGGCATAGTGGGTCGCAGCAAATGTATCATGCAAAATGTAAAAACAAAAACAAGGTGCTGTGTCAGCATGTGGTCTGAAAGCAACAAAATGGTTATTTTAAATGCACTCTGAAAATAGAGTTAAAAATCGATGTTTCGACTGTAGGTCTTCTTCAGGAAATATCTAAAAGAGAAAAAGTAAAGTTAGTGTACAGGAAAGGTGAAATAAGGAATACATATGTGGGGAAGTAAAATAGGGGAGGCTCTGGGAGAAGAAGTGATAAATGGCAAGATAAAGACAGAATCTGGAAAACAAAAAGGTGATGACGGGAGTGACAATGCATAATAGCAGTGAATGAGCTAGAGAAGTCCCTAGGTGGGGATTAATTAGCAGGGCCTACTAAGAAGGCTGAAAGTGACAAATGTGAGGGAAGGAGACATAGATGGGACAGCCCTTCTTTTTCCTAAAGCCTGGTTGTATCGGTACACATCTATTTTCTTTTTCCACAGATGTCCCAATCTATGTCTCCTTCACCAACATTTGTCACCTTTCAGCCTTCTTACTAGGCCCTGTTAATCAGTCCCCACCTGGGGACTTCTGTAGCTCATTCACTGCGATTATGCCTTGTCACTCCCATCATCACCTTTCTGTTTTCCAGATTCTGTCTTTGTCTTGCCATTTATAATTTCTTGTCCCAGAGCCTCCCCCCTTTTTTTCTTTCCCCACATATATATTCTTTATTTCACCTTTCCTCTACACTAACTTTGCTTTTTCTCGTTTAGATATTTCCGGAAGAAGACCTATGGTCGAAACATCGATTTTTAACTCTATTTTCTATTTTCAGCGTGCATTTAATATAACCATTAAATATATATGGCTTCCCTAAATCATTCAAAGAGTTGGTGAAATTGTTATATAAAAATATTACATCAGTAGCCATGACTAATGGAGTCATTTCACAATTGTTTTGCTTGGGAAAAGCCTGTCCTGTATCATCACTACTATTCAACTTAACAAACAGCTTAAGTGCTGAAATAAATAGATCCAATGTTGAGGAAATCTGAGGACATTAAAACAATAAAAGGGATTGTAGCGGGTGGAAAAAGCTACTTATGCTCCCTGTACACAGGTGATGTTTTGCTTTCTGTCACTGAACCTAAGTACAGTAATCAATACCTGAACTATTAAGAATTATATAGAGAATAATGTTTGAGGAGGTGGTTGATATGAGAATTGAACACACACCCGAGTCAAGTGATGCTACTTAAACCCCGAGAGCGCAGCATCACCCGAAGAGGGTGTGTGTTCAATTCGAGATGAAACCACATCCTCATAATTTATTTTGTATAATTACCGGGCATGAATTTTTACAAACAGAAAACAAATGCTCCAACTTTTCTTTGAATAGCAGAGTTTTTAATAACAACCTAAAGTGCACTTCTGACCTTTTCTACGAATCCACAACAGCGTGTAGAGAACGGTAATTCATCAGTCAGTAAAACACTTTTGGGAGAAAAAAAAAAAGCTACTGTACTACTACTACAACTTTTTACTAATATAAATAATAGTCCTTGAAATGTTAAATAGTTTCATAGCCTTCTTGTTTTTCTGTCGGTTGGTCATGTAGGAAAATATGGTCACATGATCCGGGGAGTCCTGTGAAAAGAAAGGGACTGGGTTCAAACTATTGATTTTTAAAAAATATTCAAAACAGACTTGCAGTGTTCGACAAGTAAGATCAGGCTTATTTTGAAAATCGTGCTGCCATTTTTTTCTCCTGTTAGAACTCGCATTACGCTCGCGGCTGGGATGGGACACTCACAGCACGCGAATCTCATAACAACCAGCTGGAAATATCAACTACTTCAGTCAACTGTAAAAATTCATGCCCGGTAATTATAAGTGAATACTGATTCTGCAAGTAGAACTAAACAGAGATTCGAATTCTTGTATTCCATCCATAGTAAACACACCCTGTATTGAATGTATGAAAGACAGAACAGAAAAACTGTGTGGAAAAGGAAGGAAATAATATAAAGGAGGAAGAAACTTGAGAAACAGGTAAATGGGGTGAGTTTTGTAAAATATAGGGTTTAAGGGCTAATCTGAAAAAAAATATTTAGCTTTGCATTATATTTGAAACTAAGATGGCATGACAAATGTTGGAAAGTGCTCAATCTATTTTGTTGGGGTGGATGAACATTTAAAAAAAATCATTAGAATGTTTAGCATTTATTTTATCTTTTCATCCCTCTGAAAAATGTTGGCCTCATTTTATAATCATTATAAGACATTCCAGAGTGTGCTTTGTGATGAGATAATGGCACCTCTTGTGTGGCTGATGGCACTCAGGGATGCCTCATGCCTCATAACATACCCAAGGTGTGCCATTATCCAGCCACAATGCACACCATGTCGTGTCTTATTGCTTAATAATCAAAATAGCTTAAAAAGTGGAAACAAAAAAGTTATAACTAAAATTAAAAGTTTTATTGTGTTTTTGTAAATAGAATATAAGTTATTGTTCCAAGATCTTATCTTTTCATTGATTTGTATAATTCATAAGACTGTTATATTGAAGTGAATGTATTTTAAAGCAACAGTGCAATGAAATCAGGCAACAATTTAACCCCACCTTTTTTTTCACCAAAAAGATTCCAGGCATCTTCCAGTTTAATTTGGTGGTAGATTATTCTAATTTCACCAACATTTTGACTATTTTATAAAACTTGTAATTGATTTTTTTCTCAAGAAAAAAAGATGGCCGCCACATTTTAAAATAGAAATAACATTGTAGACATGGCAAGGGTTAGGACAGAAAAAAATTCATGGTGCACAGCATAGGAGGTACCTAGACATGTATATGTGACAGGTATGCTAATATTTTTCTTAACTGTAGCTGAAACTAGCTTTTTTGGAAAATCATTTTTCATTGCACTGCTACTTCAAATATTTCAATAAAAATTGAACAAATACGTACTTCAAAACTCCTTTCAATTCTCATTGCTAATCCATGCTGTTTATTTTTGTTTCAGAATTGGTTTTCTGTGGATGGAGCCACATTTAGTTTTATAATCGCCATGCTAGAACTTATGGTTTGTGGTCCAGTGTTAGTGCTGATGTCCTTAGTGACCTGTGAGATCAAGGGGCAGTTTCTGTTACTTGCTTGTGTACCTTAATCACAATGAAAGTGATGTTAAACGATGATGTGTCAAAGGTACAACAGCTGCAGTGTCTGTCATGACAAACATGAACTGTTTAGAAGCAGAAGACTCAAATCACAAGGAGTGAGCAACAACAGCAGCAGGTTAGAGCAGTAGTGGCAGTGAACTGTCTAGAAGTTGGAATCTCCAGTCACGCGGAGTTGGTGACAGCAGTAGCACAGAAGAGGCAGTGCAGCATTAGCAGACCACTCTTAAAAAGGTAACATGTGCTAGGCAAGAGAATTGGCAAGAAGTAGAAGACTCAAGTAATTAAAAGTCATGAAGAGCAGCAGCAGGACTCAGAGAGGTAGCAGTGGCAGGCACAAACATCAGTAGTGCACTATTGGGAAAAGACAACAGTAGTGGGAGCAGCAATGCCAGATAGGCAACAATCGAGCATCATCCCCTATATATTTTTAGTGATGTGTGAAACCAGGGAGGTTCTGCTTTTGGTTTAGGTTTTGCCAACTCACCACTGGTTTTGCTTCGGGTTTTGGATTCATGGCCAATATGCATTCAGTATCAAACTTGCTCCATTCCTTCATTTTAAAGTATAGTGAAGACAAGTCTATAGAAAAACAGTTTAGTAACATGGCAGCTAGCAAGCCCCACTGTTGATAAGCTCACATGAAATCTTCTTGAAATGTATCTGAGACAACGCTGTTGCACTTGCACATAAGTTGTTTGTAATGTATTACTGTTTGAACTCAGACAGTGTACCACATTGTTATGGTATCAATGTGACATCAAGAGGCTGTTAATCCCTCTTGACTACATCACATCCATACCGTAAAAATGCGATCTTCTGTGCGCATGCTCAGATCAACAGCCGTGGCAGTGAGCGCTACTATAGAGGGAGCCTGGACCAACAGGAAAAAAAAGTCAGCTTTTAAACTGTCTCTGTGTTTGCGTGATCTTAACAGTGAAGTAAGCTTGTTTTAGTGCCTATCATGGAGCTTCTGACCAATGGCTGCGGCAGTTCCTCCATTAACTTTTATAGTGTATTTAGGCCCATACACTATAAAAGCTAATGGATGGGCAACAGACAGTAACTGCCCTGAAATAGCATCTCAAGGTTTCCATGACAACTGTAAACCTCTCCAGCTGTGCTCTTGAGGTTGATCTAGTTGTCATGGAAACCACTCGATGCAATTACATAGAGGATAATGGCTGGGGATCGGGTGATAACCATGCTGTAATCACCTTGAGTGGTTGCTAGGGTAACATGGTAAACCTCGAGAGCACAGCTTGAGAGGTTTACTGTAGTCCTAGCAACCATGAGAGGTGATTTCAGCGTGGTTGTCACCCGATCCCCAGCCATCATCTTTTATAGTGTATGGTCAAAAAAACACTGTTTGCATTCTATGTGTGAGAATTATGGAACTCTGGTGCATTCTTTTTTGTTATGCCACTGTTTGAAAGTTCCGAAGTGTGGTTAACAACATTTAAAATTCTAAACAATGCATAACAAAGCTGTGTGACTGCTGATTATGGTGGTTAATAGGCACTCACCATACATTATAGTGTGGTTATTGTCTATTGCCCATCCATTATCCTCTATATACATTCTTAGTTAGACATCTGTGTACAGGATGGTGACTGACAGGAGATAACAAAAGCTAAATGACAGGAGACAAGAGAGACATGTTGAATAATGTAATGTTGGCTTAATTAATGTGGCCCCTGGCTTGTAGTTTCACTAGGCTAGCCAGTTGATTATGTGCAAGCAGGACTTTCTACTTCTTTTTTTCTTAACCACCACCCCCTTAAAAAAATTATACTGGACTTGGCATAGACTTGTGTTGTGTGTGAAGCCTTTTGAGGGAAGGGGCAGCTCTTTGTAGTTCAGTGAGTTGCCCATCTGCAGTGTCACTAGCCATTTACTCTTCCAAGCAGGAATAGTTTTGTTTTGCAGTCCAATAAAAAATTAAAGTACATGTCCAGACCTGGTACAGGCTTACACTATGAATGAAGTCTTTGCAGGACAGAAGCAGCCCTTGGAAGTTGCATATCCCCCGCCTGCAGTGTTGCTAGCCATTCCCATGTAAGTACTTAAGTAGGAATAGTTTTCCTTTGTATAATTTAATAAACAAATAAAGTGCATGACCAGAGACTGTACATGTGTCACATATGAAGCCTTTTTGGAGGAAGGAGGCAGCCCTTTGGCAGTTGCATAGTAGCTCCTGTCTGCAGCATCCCAGCCATTTCCCTCACAAGCACAGGAGTCAGGCCATTTTTTTTATGTAGTCCAACAAATTAATAAGGCTTGTGTCAAGATTGAAGCCTTCCTAAATGGAGGGGGGCAGCTGTTAGGCATTTGCATAGAAGTCCCTGCCTGCGGTGTCATCAGACATTTCCCATGCAAGCAAAGCCATTTTTCTTTTGTTTATGCCAATAAAAAAATAGCTTGCAGAAATAGAGCTGGAAAAGGCTTGTGTCATGTGTGAAGCCTTTTTGGAGGGAGGAGGAGGGAGGGGCAACCCTTGGCAGTTGCATAGTAGCCCCAACTTGTAGTCTTGCTATTGACAGCCTGTTGGTACCTTGCCTTGAGATGTGCACTCGTTACTGCCACTTATTCTCCCAAGGTGACTGAGAAAGGGACAGGGTTTTTTCCTGGAAGGGAACAGGCTTAGTTTGTGATCAGCAATGATTATTGAATTTTAAAACTTATTTAAGAATATTAAGAATACAGATGGAAGGGAGTGTGTTTGTAAAAAAGACAAAGACAGCAATTCAGAAGAAAAAAGAACACAATCACAAAAAGTATTTCCTCTATTGCAGTCGGTGCATCCTCTTCAGCTACTGCAGCTTCCTCATCCTCTGAGTCCTTCTTATCTATTGAGATCCCATTATGTTTGTCTGCAGCTGCATGTGATACACAGTTAACAAATGCAGGCCAATCAAAAGGTAGCAAGCAAAGCCTGGGTGATGAACCAACAGTTAAGAAAAGTAGATTTGGCAAAGGTACAGTTATTAAAAACCAAAAGTAGTTGCAGCCAGGCACTGCTCATAGTAGAAAGAAAAGAATAAGCATGCATGCATACAATGTGCCACTTTCTCATGATTCTACCAGTTCTCAGTCCTCTGTGAGCTCTTCAGAGTCAGACCATGTGGATAGCGGTCATAGTGAGTACATTCCTAAAACAGAGCCAGTGCATAATGGGGACTCTGATGATAAAATCTCAGAGGATCCTGCTGTTGTGAAATACCAGACCAAAAAACCTGGGGAAAAGTCATAGGAGGAAAGACCATTAGGTACCAGTAAAAAGGAAAGTGCAAAGGAAGTTATGCCTGTCTCCAATGTGGGGGGTGAGCCTCACACCCACTCATTCACTGAGGACATTGAGAAAAACATGTAATTTAACACAGACATGCTGGATGATGACACATACATTGTGATGGCAGCGACAAAAATGAAAACTGAATCCTCCTCTGTTTGTCTTTTTTAACCTTGATCCAAACAAAATTAAATGAAATTGGCAGCAGATACAGGCCATAATGGTCTGTCAAGTCTGCTGGGAGCAATATGCTGTTTATGTAAGTTTTTTTTTCAGCAGAGGCAAACAGGCAACAACCGTGGCACTTTATCTTAATAAGAAACTTATGGTGAATACATCCACTTGAGTGGGCCAGACCAATGTGGCATAGCAGAGGATGTTGCAGAAGTTGACAATGGTACACAGACTTGTGGTATTGGTAAATTTTTCCATATCCAGCACAAAACCCCTCAGACAATGAGCAGGGCTTTGAATAAGCCAGTCATATCATCACCCCCTTTATTTGCTAGAGCTTTATCAGAATCAGAAAACTTCTCAATTAAAAACAAAGGGTTCTTCTCTGTCTCCTCTAGCCTTTTTCAGTGGGCCAGTCACACCTCAGAAACCATTAACGATGCATCAGGCTTTAGAACAGAGAATTAATTATCACCAAAGCAATACAGCTGCTCAGCAGTTAAATAAAGCAATATCTGCAATGAAAGCACTGGGCATGCATCCCTTTTCTATTTCTGACTCCGTTGTCTTTTAGGAGGTGATAAAACTTGCTGCCCCACAGTATCAGCTGCTATCACAGACATATTTCTCCAGAAAGGCTCTCCTAACTCTTTATTTTATAGGGAACTGCTCCAGAAGGTAAACAGTGCCTTACAGTCATTAGCTATTACAGAAGTACATGTAATAACAGATATGTGGACAAGTGGTCCTGCTGGGACAGTAGTGTTGCTGAGCCTATTGGCAGCGATGTTAAAGAAGAATAGCAATACTGGGGGAAATAAGTCATTTTGCTTCAGCCTGTCTCTTAATGTCATTGATGTTTTGTCGCATGCAAGTCAACACTTTGTTTCTTCCAGCGACCTGTATCAAGACTAGAAAAGCCTGGGACTACTCTCTGACTCTGGAATCTACAAAAAAAATGTTGTATTCAAACCTATGTGTATGTGTCTCCAATCTTTCATCTGTAAGGTCAACTTAAATTTGTAAATGACTAATGATGGCACTCTGTGGCTTATATTCCTTCCAGTTATGTACCCTATGCCAAATCTCTTTGTCTTGGATAACAGATTCTTGTGTATAACTCCACTCTGAGTACTGAGTGCTCTGCTGTTCTTGAACTGACAGTCATCTATGAAAGGAAAAAAACAGAAATTACAAAAAGGAATAGCCTAGTTCACCACATAAAAGTGAGTGTTCTCTTTCACTACGCTATCTCAGATTGTCTTTATAATTATAACAGACATAGAGTTTCAGCTTCACATCACCACATGTATGCGATTACACAGCCACAAGATGCAGAAGGTTAAAAATCCAATTTCTTTAATGATGGACACCAACAGTTTGATACAGGCACCCCTCCCTGTTGTCAAACGGTTTCGCGTGATGCTTAGTGCTTTCTCAAGGCAATAGGTGATATCAGGTACTGCACCATTACAAAGAGAATCATTACAGATATAGTGCAAAACTACATCACAGTTATAAGGGTGCAAACAGTGCCCTGTTTTTTTTTTAAATGTCAAATCTAGGCATTCCACAGGCTTTCAATGATACCTTCCCCTAGCAGGACTTTACCAGTACGTTCATTGATTCATTGTTTTACAACATGGATACTGTCAATCACTTCCTGCAAAACACAGAGCACTTATCAACCCTGTTACCACTACCCAACAGCCTGAACCAGTGGACATTTGGAGAGCTCTTACGTTGTTGGAGCGGACTGCTCTAAAAGCCCAAAGGCTATATTGGAAAAGTGTGTCTTTGACTGTATATCTAGCAGTGCACAGAGTCCCCTTGGGGTTTAAGGTGGAAAATGAAACTGGCATTCGAGGAGACAGAGATGTTTTTCTTGTAGGCTGGCAGAATCATTTATTAAGGTCCACAGCCAGTCTAATTGAGTATATATATATATATATATATTGAAGGATGTGGAGACAATGGAAGAAGAAATAAAGCAAGAGCTTCTGGTGAGGGAAAGAATTGTCCTTAGTTTCTCCAATCATTTGGATAATCCAATTTATTGAAAACAATTGGAAGACAAGACAAGATGTAAGACTAGATTGTGTGAAAGCCAACAAGTATGAGCTGAACAGTCAAGATTATGAGGAAGAGAGAATTTTTGAGTGGAAAAACCAAACTAAACCCAGGAGATTTATGCTTAAATGAAGCACTGGAAATACACAACGATGACATACCCCAGATGTCTATACAAGTGGCTCTGAATCAGATGGCATTACTGACCCTTTTTTAGAGCAAAGTCACAAGGATTTACCTCCGAACCAGGAAGCATTCAGAGCTCAGACAAATTTCAGGAATCGGGGGTCTCCCCTTTACAAGTGACATGCCCTCATCTGACCCATTCCATACCCCTATCTGCAACAGCACATTTCAATCCATTACCTGCCCCCCACACACACTCCTACTCCCACCCCATCCCCATCCCCACGCTACACCCAGAACAACCGTGCAAGCAAGTTATCACACGCTACTACCGGAGAGGCCCCTGAGACGGAGCCCATGTATCGCCCACTTCAGGGCACATGTATATGAAGGGGAACAGAAGGAATGGGAGATGATACAAGAAGAAAAAGGAGGAGGAGAGGAGGCAGACAGAACAGACAAGGAGGGGGTCGGTGCAGGTTTTACAACAACAGGCAGGACTATTAGGGAATGAAGATGTGAACATCAATCAAATAGTGTATAATGTATCAGATTACACTTAAATGATACAGAATTAAAGGTGTTACAAAAAGGACTTTCTTTTGTCCCTACTAAGGATCTTAACACCTTTGAAACCGTAGTGGATTTTTATAACTTCACTAGGAAACTCAACCTGAAAGCATTATTTCATAAAGAACAGGACACCGAAAGACAAAATAACATGGACAATTCTGTGAATCAGATTGATGACACATACAATGAGGAAAACACTGTGGTTAATTCCACATCTTTCAAACCAAAGTCCAAATTCATCCCGCCACAAAATTTGACAGTTTCTATCTTCAAAAAAGCCTGTTTACAAAATTTTGAAAAGTTGGAACTCCCCAAAGCATGTTTTTATAACTGTACTAGAGAAGAGAAGGAGCATTACAGGAAGATCTGATTGATAATTATACCGTGGATTTCAGTACCTTCAAACATCCATTAAGGGCAGTGCTGTATGGCCTGCCCAAGATTAATAAATCACTCATTCATCCACCAGCACATCCAATCATAGCCAGCACTGGCTCTTTAATGGACCCAGTCTCTCAGTTTATTGACTAGTACATCAAAGCAGTGGCACAGAGCACATGCTCCTACATCAGGGACACCACACATATAATTAATATTCTCAGAGAGATCAAGAAGGAGGACAACTGGATGTTTGTCACATTAGATGTCAGGCCATTGTATACAAATACTATAAACAAAGAAGGTTTGGAAAGTTTTAAAGAGAGGTTATACTGTACACTGCAAGATTCTACCCACAGCATATGGTGAAGTTTCTTGTCACTTTAATGGAAAAAGTTCTCACCTGTAACTGATTTCTATTTGGAAACAAAATGTACCTGCAGTGTAAAGGCACAGAAGTGGAGGCAGCCATGGCTCCCAATTACGCACACTGAGCTGAACCATTCTATTTACACTACATGATCATACAGAGCTCAGTCGGTGGCTGGCCAAAGTAGCGAGAGGTGGGCTGTGCCAGTCGCTGGCATGGTACAGGTCAGGGGAGTGGGGTGGTAGGGCACAGCCAGTACACCACCAAGGCTACATAGGTACACTGGCCATATAATTTATGGTTACAGTATTATTCATACTGCATACTGTGGGTGATCAAGGCTGTGTGGCGGGTCTACACATTATGTGGACACAGATGGGAGCACATTGCCACAACCCCTGGTGCACTGCAAAGTACATGTACACCAGCAAATAGCTGGTGTAACTGCACTTTGACAGATTTCCTCTGGGGGTTGTTTTGGAATACCACTTTGGGGTTGCAGCAGCCGCCATTTGAGAATAGGGCGCAGCTGCTGCCATATAGTCCTCCTTGCCCCACATCACAGCCGGGTTTGTGGCACACTGTTGGTGCAAGACAACTTTGCCACAGACAGCCTGCACGTTGTCGCAGACTGCCTTTCAGAATACCACATGAGGAATCTATTGGCGTACGGTGCTACCTGTGTCCCTCATGTTGGACACAAGTCACCTTGCACCATGCGCACAGCTTTTGGAATCGGGTCCAATGTGCTTTTACTGAGTATTTTAAATATGTCCCCTCTCTCTCTCAGTGAAAATAAGATACTGCATGTTAACTGATCTATCCTGGATAACTACATTGTAAAAATGTGCAAAAGCAGGACCCCAGAAAAAATGAGATTTTGCATTTCAGCTGTGCTGACTCTACTAAATACACTGTAAAAATCTGTAAAGCTAGACCCCACTGAAAATGAAATATTGCAGCTCAGCTGCCCAATCCTGCTACTCACACTCACTCTTTATGCGTGTGTGTATTTTGTGTGTACTTTCAAGGAGCTCTAATATAGAGGATAATGGCTGGGGTTATGAAGTTTACCACATTGTAAACCCCTCGAGCACTTGCCAGGCCGATCTTGTAAACCTCGAGAGCGAAGCTCGAGAGGTTTACTGTCGGCAAGGCAACCGCAAGAGGGTTATCCAATGCATTAAACTTCATAACCCCAGCCATTGTCTTTTATAGTGTATGGGATCACAACAGTAATACTTTCAGGACTGAATGGGAAAGGCTCTTACTTGTTACTTGTGGGCTTTGGTTGAAAAATGTAAACAGATTACGGTGGTGTGACCAACATTCTGGTGCTAGAATTCAATGCACCTGACTGGATTTGATCCTGTAATCTCATCGATCTGATGAAGACAAGCAAGGTTTATAGCACTGACATCAGATCAGTGAGATTACAAGATTGTTAGACAGTAGCATGCCATATATAATAAGGGCTCTCCATACATTATATGTCTAGAACCAAAAACACTGTTCACTCCCTTTATGTTTATAGTTTTATTTTATTGTTTCTACTACTGTAGGGTATTAAAGAACCACTGACGTGTCTGGTAAAACTTTAGAAAACCTAATATTTAGACACAATTTAGCTTGCACGTTATATATCTTTCATAGATTTCTCCTACCTCTTATTTATTACTGAGGAACTTTTCACAAAAATAGATCTCTGTCCCTCAGAGTTTGTTTGCCCCAACAGCTTTTTCCCAAGTCGAGGTCCTAATCCTCTGTATATTGTATTGTGGAATATTGTTCTGACTCATTTTTTGTCCATGCTGAAAAGCTGTTCAGCGACAGGTAAAAGTTCATAGAATGCTGTTCAGCCTGTACGTGCAGAACAGCATTCTACTCATTCATAAGAAAAAGCTTGAGCGCTGCTGTAAATCAAATCAATGGACCCGACCCTGAGATGGCACGGAAAGTTGAGCAGACCCACAAATGCAGTATCAACCAGATACCTTAACAAATATGCAGGATCAACCAGATATAATCCTCCATGTAAAAAACTAAATGCAGGATCAACCTGATAGTTTTAAAAACTCACAAAAATAGACGCCGATCCTCCGCTCGCTAACAGAGACATATAGCCGCTATGTTTTTTTGTGAAAATCCAATCCAAACCTGACAGTTAACCAATGGGAGTGTACACTACTAATATAGGGATGTCTAGACCGTAGCAACCACACAACTCGCCATAGCAACTAGCCTTAAGTCCCAAAATTAGACTTAGAAATGTATTTTCTATATCTATAAAAAGTATAAAAATTACTAAAAGCATATCAAATTATTCAAAGAGGCATCATACATTATAAATAATACTGGATGGGCAACCCTGTGCCCAACCAGTGTGTTTGCCACCTCAGGTCTTTGATTCCTCTCAAGGTCACAGGTAATCAGAACCCCTCTGTGGCAGAACACATTAGTTCAGCATGGTTGCCCATCCAGTATTCTCTATTGTCAAGGGAGTAACTGTGATGTCACAAGCAGAGCATTATGCTATCAGGGAGGGAATAACCAACAGAAGCTGATGAACACCCAATGAACAAAAATCCTGTTTTCATGCGTATGACCTCAGTAGTAAATAACTGATAGGAGAACTGCAGAACTAATGTCAAATATAAGCTGAACTAAATCTAAATATAATGGTTTTCAAAGTTCTTCTGGAGGTGTCGGATGTTCTTTCAATAAGCTACAAAAACTAATTCACAGTTTTGCACATTGAAGTGCTAATCAGTTGTGCAAATGTGTAGCACTTGTCTCAATTTGATTAGCAACATTAAAAATGCTAAAATCTGTATACATTCAATTAAAAAAATATATTTTTAACCTGAATAAAATCCTTTATTAGAATGAGTTCTGTCTTTGCTTCATCTATTTCAATAACCACAACACACACACACACACACACACATGCACACACACACAAACACACACACATTCTCACTCACTCACCTCACTCACTCTTACTATACTTATCTTTCAGGGAGATCAATCAATCAATCAATCAGTCAAGTCTTTATTTAACCAGGCGTTCATCGTTGAGCAGAAGCTCACTTGCAAGATGGACCTGGGTGGAGCATGAACAATTGTATATACAGGTCAACACAGGTATTTACAAGGCAATACAGATAATACTCTTTACAGAGAGGAAGAAAAAGAAGTTCATATGTACATAGAATTATACAGATATTGTACAGATTACATGGTATTTACATACATAGAAGTGTCTATAGGAAGATAAAGCAGGTTATCTAAGGTTGCAGGAGGAAATAACAGAAGAACAAAATTAAAAATAAAAATATACACCAGGTAGAGGTGAAGATGGGGGGAAGGGAGGGAGGTAGGGGAAGAAAGGCTAGGAGGGCACGGTGTACAGAAAGGAGTTGGTAAAATGGGATGTAGAGAAGGTGGATGGAGAAAAGGAGTATGTGTGAGCCCCAGGATTGAATGCTATAAAGTACAGGGCATGGTAGGATGTCACAACCCAGGGTAGTGAGCTCCTATCCGAGGTTGGGAAAGGAAGCATAAGGGGATGGACAGGCCTAGTGTTGATAAGACAGGGGGATGAGAGAGAGAGAGAACAATTAGGCTGGTGAGGAGCAAGCTGGGGGGTCAGTACTCAAAATTGGGTCTAGGTGTGGCTATATACCAGTGCAGACACTGGTACTGGGTCTGAGTGGGTGAAGCAGTTACATACTTCTCTGATTGTATGGAAATAAAGTGTCTTGAAGGCATTTATACCAATTAGAGTGCTTAATTTGAGGGTTTTTTTGTAGATCTGCGTTCAGGTACCCTACTAAATGAGGCACCAACTAACATACCTCTCAACTGTCCCTGATTATGAGGGATGTCCCTCACTTTTCCCCTTAAAATGCTTTGCCCCTCACCCTGCCCTCACAGAAAATGTACAGTCCACACAAATTCAGGCTTTAATGTAAAATGTCATAATATTCTATGATGCTGAATAAAAAAGTAAACTTTATTTAAGTACCTGCAATGGTTTTCCAAAGTGTTCTGAGCATTTATCATCATATTTAAGGACGTGCCTCTCACTTTCAGGCCTATGTCCTTCATTTCAGTGACAAAAGGTTAAGAGGTATGCCAGCTCATAATAGCCCTGATCCCATGTACTACAAAACACTCCCCCAACATGTCTTAGTACCACCACATCACCACTGATGTCCCCTGCCAAAGCCCAATCCCATGTGTGCTAAACCCCCCCCCACCTGTACAAGAAACACTAACTCCCACATTAATTCTATATCTCCTCTGCAGTATCAGTCATTCCCTTAGTTTTTACTTTGTTAAGTTGATAAATATTTAATTGCTTCTTCGTCAGTTTCACAACTTGTTGCTTGGTAACTTATTTCCTGTCAGTTTTTTCATAGGCATATCTGTCCTGTTTATTTTTGTTGTACAGTACTTATTCTATTTCAGTGTATTTTATATTTATATATTTTTATTGCCTAACCAGAAGATTTATATTTGTATTGCCTAGTCAGTAAACACAGCCTTGAAATATGTCTTTAGGGACTGCTCCTAAACTGTATGCCTTGCATTGTTTTACTGAGTGCTCAGTAGCCAACCTACCACACGGATTAGCAATTTTATTGTATACTCTTAGTGCCTGAGTGACTAGATTATTTCTGTTCCCCTTTCTATTTTTTATTTATTTTTTTTTCTTTCTGCCATCTGATCCTTGAGTTCCTCTGCCCCTCCTACTGCAACCCCTCCTATCTATTTCTCTACTGGTTTCCCTACTTTCTCCATACTGCAACTCCACCCCCAGCCTGGCCCTGCTTCTGGCGCCAGTGCACAGACACCCCCTGCAGGGCATCCCTTTGTTCTCCTCACACACCTCTGCCTTTGTCCTCAACGTCCACTTCCACCAATTAGGACAACGGCCAGTTTTCCTCAGGCACTATAAAGCTAATCACCACTGTCTTCTTCTCTCCCTTAGCCCAGACCCTTCTGGACTCTCCTCTGAGAAAGCGTGGATGCAGCAGGCTTCCCTCAAGCCGCTGCTGCACCCAGAAGTTCCCGGACCAGCTAGCCAATTCCCTGGAGGTAATTTTGCAGCTTTCACTTTCCCATGGCTCCCCTACCAAACCACAGCATCAGAAGCCGCCGATTTCATTGATAACTGAAATTCTAGCCTTCCCCACCATTGAGCAGCTGTACTCAGTCTGACTAGGGGATTGGATACTCGGAGATTGGAAGCTCCCATACCTCTGCCTGCCCACCGGACTGTATAGCTGCTGGACTCACCTTTTGAATTCTGCTGTTTTTCATTTTCTCCCAGCCACCCTTCCCTGCCTTGACACTCTTTAAATGCTCTAGAAACCTGCTGCAACACGCCTACATTCTGAACAAGGCAAGCCATTGGTGGCATCATTCACCACTTGAAAAAGCAAGCCATTGGCTGGTTAGTTAACCCCACACTGAACAGATTTACAGGATCTTGCACTGGATCACTTCTCATCCCTTATTGCCAAGCAGAGCTTGCAGACTTATAGAATTACAGAAAGGCATAACATAGATAATTAATGAGGAACCAACTGACAGGGTGGGCTATAATGCCCACTGCCCACCTAAAACTTGGTATACTTTTGTTATTTGTATCACAGCTCAGACTCGAGGAACAAACACATGGTGCAGAACCCTTGCCACTTCAACCAACCGACACCCATAAATGTGTACTGATGTGTAACATTTCAAAGGGGACAATAGCAGGCACTCTGAATTTCTCCATACCTGTACTTCCTCCACAACAGAGCACAACCAGCTCATTACTAGCAGTGCCCCTTGTCTCTCTGCTACAATACTGCACCGCTGGTAAACACCTCAAAAACCTACAGGTGCATAAAGAGCAATCATACTAGGCTAACTCACACATTCCTGTGATATCTCCAGAAACTAATTATAATTCTTCTCCTAATATCTGGAAATGTCCATCTTAATACAGGACCAGTTAAAGCCAGCACAACCCTAGGTATTGGCCACCTCAAAATTATCTCCTTAAATATATGTATCCTTCTACCCAAACTACTACAATTTCAGACCTTGGTCACACTGATCAAGCCAGATATTATCACATTGACTGAAACCTGGCTCTCCCCTAAAACCCCAGATGCCACAATATCCATAGAGGGCTACACCATCTTCCGTTAAGACAGGCTGACCAAAAGAGGGGGGAAGCTGTGTGGTATACTTGTGCAAAAACATCACAGGGCAGGTATTGCCAAACAGCCTTCACTCCAGCGAAGTGCAGATGCTCACCATTAAGCTCACAATTGGGCAGCAAAATAAGACACTGGTGCTCTTTACAGTGCACATACCACCAGGCAAACAAACCAATGGGATCACACAATTCATCGATAGTCATAGGAAATTAAAACAAAGCTGGGAACACATTGTGGTTGGGGATTTCAATGTGAATTGGCTATCTAATGACACATCCACTATTAAATACCAAATTTCAGGCCTTTACTTCCCCCAAATGGTAACACAACCCACCAGGCAAAACTACAAAACTGGCACAAGCATACTCTTAGACTGGCTGCTCACCGCCTGCCCTGAGCACATCACTGAGCTATCTGTCCTACCTGACTCCCTCAGTGACCACTCCCCAGTGATGTTCATATGGTCTAACAAGTTCACCAAGTGCTCCCCTCAGCTCTCCAAGAACTGTTCCCTTAGAAAAGGTCAGTTGGAGTCATTTAAGCACTACCTAAGGTTAACTGACTTGACCACATTAGACAGAGCCAGGATCTTAATCAAGCCTTGGACTATTTCTGCGCCATCTTCTCGAATGCCTTGAACATCTTTGCCCCCATCAAAACAAAGAAAATTAAAGGGGACCCAACTCCATGGCTAACTGGTTCTTACATAAACCTCATGCACTGGAGAGACAACCTATGACATAAAGCCAAAGCCACTGGAAAAATAGCTGACCTCTCCACCTATAAGGCAACAAGAAATATGTGTACAAAACTAATTAAAAGTGCCAAAGCCGCATACTACAAAGATCTTTTGGGTACTCTGTAAAATCCCTCATAGGGAAATGTCCAACCCCCCCCCCCCCGCAATTGACTATCACATCATCCAAAACATTGCATGAGCCCAGAGACATTGCCTGCGCCTTTAACACAGCCTTCACCAACCTCAGCACTGTACTACAGAGCAACTACCTGACCCCACAACTGTCCGAGCAGGCTCTAGTTGACTGCCTGCCCCCACCAATAACAGAATCCAGCCTTTCTACTTCAAACAAATTACTTGAGTTGAAGCCATAAGATATGTCAAACGGGAGCTGGGTAAGAGAAGATTGGGCAGTGACCAAATTGACATGAAAATGATAGCTCTGACACTAGATGAAGTAGCTCAGCCCCTCATATAAATCTTGAACTTATCACTAAAAACTGGAACCTTCCTGACATAAGGAAGTCTGTGCTCATGACCCCTGTATTCAAAAGCAGTGACAGAACAAGTCTGTCCAACTATAGAACAATATCCATACTACGGCTACTATCAAAAGCACTGGTAAGGATTGTACCAGACCAATTAATGGAATACCTAAGCAAATACAACCTCCTGTGTGCACAACGCAGTTTCCAGAAAAATCATAGTACCCTGACCGCACTGGTTGACTACACCAGTCAAATATACGATGCATTGGACATGGATATGGCAGTGGGATCTATCTTAATAGATCTTACTAAAGCATTTGACAATGTCAACCATCGACTCCTACTTAACAACCTGCTATCAATTGACCTGTCCCCTGATACTGTGACCTGGTTTGATGGCTATCTCAGCGGCAGATCACAAAGAGTAAAAATAAGTGGTCTACTCTCAGAACCAAAGGAAGTAACCCTAGGAGTGCCCCAGGGATCTATACTCAGCCCTCTGCTATTTAGTCTATTTATAAATTCCTTCCCCTCCACATGCCATGCTCGCACAGTGCTCTACGCTGATGATGCTGTCATCTTGGTATCTGGTAAAGACCTGTCCAAAATAACCTCCAACCTCCAATACAACTTTCAATTGCTAGAATCCTGGTTTGTGCAGAATAGGCTCCTACTCAACTACAGAAAAACAAAGGATATGCTTATCACACAACCACACAACAAGAAAAAATATGTGCCACTGATCATCCAAAGCCACAAAGGTGAGACAATTGAGCAGGTAGTCACATTCAGATATCTGGGGATACATATTGACGACACACTCACCTTCACCATGCATATCGATCAAGTAATTAAATCTGCAAAATCCAAGCTAGGAGTACTATGCCACCACCAACAGGCTATGACACCTGAAGCCCTGAAACAAGTCACCTGCAGCTCAATACTATCCACCATAGACTATGGGCTGGTGATCTATGGTGCGGGCTTGGACACAGCACTGAAAAGGATAAAAACTCTACAAAGCAAGGCTTGCAGGCTGGCCCTTGGGGCAGACTGCTGGACCCACATGTGTATTTTGTACAATGACACTGGGTGGCTACCACTTCAGCTAAGGTTAAAATCCCAGGCCTGCCTGTTATGGAAGAAATCGCTATTAGGACAATCTCCAAACTCCACAGCCAATCTCTTCAAACTTGTCCCAATCCCCAAGAATACTAGAAGAGCGGCTAAGGGCATGCTTCAGGTGCCTCTGAATTGTACCTCATTTGCACAAAGGTTATTATCGTACAGAGGTCCCAAGTGGTTAAATTACCTCCCTACACCACTCTTGGAAATCAGCACATTGTGCCCATTTAAATGTGCCCTCCGATCCTACCTAACCATTGAAAACAATTGCTGCTGTCCAGCAAACCAAAGTTCCATACAGGATCTGAGCTTGATCTAGTACAACCCCTACCATTGTAGTTGCTAGCCCCCTAACCCCCTACTACTCCACTCCAACCCCTTCTACCCCCCTTCTTCTACCCCACACACCCCCACTCTCATCCCCTGTCCAAAAAAGTTCACACACACACCAAACCCCTGTTGAGGGACACCAGACAATTCAATCTGAATTAATGTTTCATTCTTTACAGTATTTTTTGTTCAGAGCATTCGTCCTGCCTGGTGTGTTAGGAACTTAAACTATTCCTTTATCAAAGGCTAAAGACCAACACCACTATCACATTTAAATACCAAATATATAAGCATGTGACTTAATGACATCATTACCAATAATCAAATCCATTGCTTCAAAAAACTGGTGATTAAATATAAATTAGTTATTATTTAAATCCTATAAATAGAGCAACCCTATAAAATCTTAAATAGTATAACATATAAATATAGTACACAAATATAAAAGCATCTATATGTTTATCTATTATTGCAAACCAGAGAACAGGAAAAAGGGGAAAGGAAGGGGAGAGAAGGGGAACATAGACATTCAAGGAACATTTAGAACAATAAAAATCTACTGCAGATAAATGAACAATGGAGATTCAACAACCCTCTAGGGAGGAACTTTTAATTATCACTTAATTACTATACTGCATCTAGTTTAATAACTCCCCTCCTCCCTCCTTCCCCTTTTCCCTGTTCTTCTCTAGTTTGCTATAATAGATAAACATATAGATGGGTTGCTCTATTTATAGGATTTAAATAACGACTAATTTATATTTATCACCAGTTTTTTGAACCAATGAATTTGATTATTGGAAATGATGTCATCATGTCACATTCTTGTATGTTTGGTATTTAAATGTAATAGTGCTGTTGCTCTTTAGCCTTTGATAAAGGACCAGTTGAAGTCCAAAACACGTCAGGCAGACGTATACTCTGAATAAAAAAAGTTAACAAACTGCCACCCAAGGGGCTAGAACCTTGGTCATTCTATTACTCCTCTCTAATAATATTCACCCCAACCCAGGCCCTGCCACCACCAGTCCACCAACCAGGTCCAATGGACTCTGTATTGCATCTATGAACATTTGCAGCTCGCTGAAAAAATTTGCTGCCATTCAGTGCTGGGTCATTCTACACCAACCAGACATCATAGCCCTAGTAGAAATCTGGCTAACTAAGTCCACCCCAGACTCCTTTGTCTCCCTTCCAGGCTACACCCTATATCGTGAGGATCATGCAAGTAAACGTGGTGGTGGTTGTGCATTTTATGCTTGTGACACCATCATTGACTACGCTCTCCCTGCCCCCAAGCTAGTAGCTGGTGCCCAGGCCCTTACCCTCAAACTTACCCCAGACCCATCCAAGAGCCTGCTCTATCTCACAGTCTTCTACATACCCCCAAGGAATCAGACCCCAAAGATATTGTCTCTCACTGAATGTCTCTCCTCCCTCCCCAGTAAAGCACAACAAGTCCTAGTTGGAGACCTCAACATGAACTGGCACAGTACCTCTGCCTCACCAATAAAAGACACCCTTGCTGCATTCAACCTGACCCAACTTGTCTCCCAACTCACTAGACGTAACCGAGCTACTGGGACCTGCACCCTCCTAGATGTCATTATCTCCAACCGTCCCCAAAAGATACAGGATTTTCAAGTCCTCCCAGACTCCTTAAGTGACCACTCCCCTCTCCTATTCCTCTGGTCTGCCCCATCCCCAAGCTTGTAGCCCAAGCCACCTGCTGCAGGCATCTCCACCCAGGTGGACTGAAGAAACACAAACAGTTCCTCGTTGACATTGATTGGTCTCCCATCCACCATGCAACCAACATTGACGCTGCCCTCGACCTCTTCTAACAAGCCTTTAACATGGCCTGTAATCTGTTTGTTCCCTTCACCATGATCCGGTCCAAAAGGCAAAATGCACCTCGGATCACCCCTGCTGTACTCCAACTGCTCAGGGACAGGGATAACCTCTGGCATATAGCCACTGAGACTGGCCAGATGGCTGACAGACAAGCATATAATGCCGCACATAATAGGTGCACATGGGCCATCCAAAAAGCCAAGGCAGACCACTACCAGGCCACCCTCACCTATTCATGGGGGTGTGCATGGAACTTCTGGGACAATATAAAAGAAATAAATGGGAAATCACGCTCCTCCCAGCCCAACTTACGGTCAATGGCTCCACCTTTACTGACTCCACTGACATTGCCAACGGCCTTAACTCCTCATTTACAGATCTTAGCCCTGTCCTCCCAAGTAACTTTTTTGACCCAACCCCTGACTCATCACCCTCAGATACACAATGACCCCAGGTCTACCTATGCAAAATATCTGTCCAGGAAGCCAGACCACTCCTGCTTGAAGCGCTAAACAGCAACAGTCCTAGCAGCGACTCCCCTGGATACAAAATTACTCTGGTTGGTCCTGCATGATGTCCGCCTGGGGCAATTCCCCACAGCATGGAAAACAGCTATAGTCACACCTATTCACAAAAGGGGTGACAGGTCCACCCCCAGCAATTTTCATCCAATCTCCATCCCCCCCCCCAAAGCCTTAGAAAAAGTGGTGGCCACTCAACTCACTGAATATCTAGCAAAATATGACATTCTTTGCCTGGAACAGCATGGCTTCCATGCTGGTCACAGCACAAGTACAGCATTAATGGAGTTGTCCAACTTCCTGCACTCCTCCCTGGACTCTGGTTTCCTAGCTGGAGCAGTGTTCATTGACCTCTCTAAAGCCTTTGACACTGTCTCCCACCCCCCCTCCTACTAAATGCCTTCAACCATACAGAGCTCTCTGCTGACCCTCTTGCATGGTGCGTGAGTTACCTGTCAGCCCACTCCCAGCATGTCAAAATTAATGGGATACTTTCAGAAACCCATCCCACCCACTCAGGGGTTCTCCAGGGCTCTATCTTGGGCCCACTACTCTTTAGCCTCTACTTAAACACCCTACCCAGTGCCTGCTTTGGCAATATTCTTCTGTAGCCGATGACGCCGTTATTTATTCTGCCAACAGAAATCCAACCTCCCTCCAAGACTCCCTCCAACACTCCTTCAATGATGCTGAAAACTGGTTTAAGGACAGCAGACTAGTCATTAAACTCAAAAAAATGAAGGCAATGCTCTTTGCCCACCACCAGACCAAAGCCAGAAACAACCCCCTCCAAATCCTCCCCAGCGCTCATCAACCACTTCAACAAGTTAACACCTACAAATACCTTGGGATCACTTTTGACTCGACCCTCACCTTTCATACCCATATTACAGCCCTCACTTCCACCACTAACGCTCGTCTTGGCATACTGTACCATCACAAGGACTGCCTCCCACCTGATGCCCTCAGACTTGCCGTAATGTCCTCAGTAATGTCCCTTGTCAATTATGGCCTTCCAGTCTATGGTGCTGTTGACTCCACAGCCCTCAACAAAGTTTGACTCACCCTAAACAAGGCTTGCAGACTAGTGACCAGTGCCCCTAGGCTCACTCACACATATCAGCTCTATGACATGGCCAAACTTCTTAGCCTCAATGAACGCCTCTGCTACCAAACTTGCCTATTAACTAAGAAGATTCTACTCAGGCTCTCACCCCCTGGGGTCTCTGCTTCCATCCAACTCAAACTGTCCAGGGTCACTACCCAAACCACTGACAAGGTCACACTACTGGTACCCAGAACTAGGACCACTCAGGCACAGAGGTCATTCAGCGACAGAGCTTCATACTGGTTCAACTCGCTCCCTGCAGCCATTTCCAACACAACCAAAATTGCCCCCTTTAAAACTGCTCTACGGAACCAATTGTTCAACAACTGCTGCTGCACCTGTCGCTAAGAGAGGCTCTGCTGCTCTCTATCACTATTGACATAGCCCTCTGGGCCGAACAACCCCTCACCCCTCATCCCCTTCCCCATGGGCTCCGTCTCCTCTGCCAGTACCTGCTGGTACCAACCTGTCACGTCTGAAGTGTTTTTTAGTTACTCATTATGTTCATGCAACTATGTATACTGTGTTACTGTATGACTGTATTCTGTACGTATGTTGACTCTGTATGTCCTCACTGTGACGAGGTACCTTTGTAAACGAGCCTCTGGCTTAAATGTTGTAAATCCAATTTATACAATAAATAAAATAAAAATAAATAAAAAAATAAAGAATTAACTGTCTGGTGTCCCTTTAACAGGAGTTTCGTGTGTTCATGAACCTTTTTGGACTGCATACATGTGTTTGTTCGGTGCACAATCACCCTAGTGCAAACTCTCAAGTAGAACCCCCTCTCATCCCCACTACCCAAATTCTCTTCCTTCCCCTGCCTACCACTCAACCACTACCCAGCCCTTCTTCCTCCTGTGCACCAACCTAACACCCTTCCAACCCCTGCTCTCCATTGATGCTCTCTTATTCTGTTTACACCCTTTAAGCACAGGACAGTACCTCCTCAGGCTGTGTAAATAAACCGATACCCAGTACCTTCTCATCCCCTACACAGCCCCTCATCCGTCCTCCCTACCACCCCTCCTGTCACCCCCCCAACCCTTTCCCTTCATTCACAATCCGTCCCCTCTCTACCAAGCTGTTTCCCCATCAAAGTACTCGACAATGCCTCCTCTGGCTACGTAATAACCAACACACCCCTCCTATATCTAGATCTCTTGCTTCTGTACCTAATGTTTTCCCTATACTTTGCAGAATGGTCACACTACACCTAAAGTGGAGGTGCAGAAACCCTACTTTGCACTTTGTAACTGTAACATACGCTATAATTCTTCTGAATGGACAAATAATGTCATCGTATTGTGTGCTCAGTTTGTCTTTGTATTACAATCGTTGTAAACCTTGCAACTCCTGTACCTAATGTGTATTGTATTGTATTGTAATGTATTGTATTGTTAATCTGACTTGGAACCTTCAAAAAAGAGCCCCTGGCTCAAAGGTTGTAATCTGAAACTGTAATAAATAAATAAATAAATATTCTGTATTTTTGTATCTACTATATTTTCCCCTTTTCTCTTCCCCCAGGACACATCTGAAAATGAGCTGCTACAAGCTCAGTATGTCTTTCTTGGTAAAAACCTTTTAAATACATACACACACACACATACATACATACATACATAAATCTCTTTATCACATTATTACATTAGCAGCTATTGTGGCTCTGACCAGATTTTGTTATATTGGCATGCGCATGTGTGCTGCAAACATTTTGTTACAAAGAACCACATGTCAGAGGTGTGTCACTGTTGCATCCAATGCAATTCAAGCTGCAGTGGCTTTGACAGTGACAAGCCAACAATCAGTCAGGCTGATCATGACACTGGTCACTGCTTGTGGGGAAGACACTTCTTGTAGTTGAAAGGACCGAAGCACTCTTATGAGAGAATGCCTCAATGCTTTCATCTGCATGAAGTCACCAAGCAAGCAGCAGGGTGACCTCATGATCAGCTCTCAGCTCCCACCCTTCCACCTTGTCATAGATGGAGAACCACAAAATGACTCCCTTCCACTACCAAGAATTCTGCCCACCTCACGATTCTACCCCATGCACCATCTGTAGAAAAGCAACTCCCTACAACTGCCAAGTATCCCACCCAAGTTCCGATTGTCCCCCAGTGCCCATCCAAGAAAGGCAATTCCCTCCCAGTACCAGGTATTCTACCCACCTCATGACAGTCCCCTGGTGCCCTGTCCTCCCACTGCCAAGAATCCCATCCACCTCCCAATCACTTTCCATGCCCCTTTTAAATACCTGAAAGAAAGAAAATCATCCCTCAATGTTTTTTTACACCCTCTAAAAAAGAAAACAGTGCATTGATGTCTGTTGTTGCCTCTGTTACCTGACCCTCAGCCAATCTCTCCACTCAGCACCCACCACCCCGTATACACCCTACTCCTTACCTACCTACCTACCTTGGGGTCTGATGGAATATAGCTCTGTGGACTGGAGACAGACTTTTCAATGCTGGACTGGAAACTGAGGAAATCAGGTAAGTACATCAATGTATTTCAATACATTTTGAATTTGTACTCATAACTTGTTCATTTTTATAGCTGCATGGCCAGAGCCATGGAGACATATTGCTAGTACATACTTGAAGATGGGACTATAGAAGCACAGGACAGGATGCCTAGACTGTATCCTTGCACAATGGAACTGAAGCACATGCAGTTGTTCATTCATTACAAAGCTCTTCCCTTATTTCTCCATCTCCCCTCCACTGTAGCACTCTTCTTACTCTGCACTCACTTCCAGAACATAGGACTCCCATACACAGTGGAAAGCTGGTAGTTAAAACTCACTCTGTTACAAGTTGTTTCAGCAGTGTGTCACTAAGTAACACACTGAACAGCTAACGTCCATAAACTGTGCAAAGCTGGTTTTCTTTCAATGGCACTCTGTTCTCTCCCTCTCCTCCACTAACAGAGCTGCTCAGTGACTTTCTGTCCTGCATCCCACTCTCCTTCACTCATGTTCAGCATTCAGGTCTCAGTGCTTCAGCCTGATTTAGAATTGTAGGTCTGTGTCTTTAAAACCTGATTCTTGCCACAACCCCATGCACTTTTCTCTCTTTCCCTCAGAAAAGAGATCGCTACTGCTTGCTACTGAGCCTCCTAAAAAGTAGAAAACTCTACAGTCTGTGTGCGGTAATTTGGTTTTCACACACAGCAGTGCTTATAATGTAAGTCAAGTCAATCTTTATTGTTTAACAGATAATGTTATTACAATTTGTTGTTTGTTTGACAAACAAACAATTTACAAATGATCAATAAATACACACTTCAAAAATATCCAATACAATTCCATACATACACTGGTGTTTAATACTATCAATCTCTTATTGCACAAGCATCTCATTTAGTTTATAGCCAATTCACTCCTTTCTTTCCTTTCACTGTATTTTTCACTATACAATTTCACACAAATGTAGACATTGCTTCTCAATAATTTTGATGAAAGTAATCACTGCCTCCAATGTTCCTACTGTTTGGGCATTCAGAATCTTTTCTACTAATGCCTGGGAATTCCCTTCCAAAGACTCTAAAATGGGCCTCAAAATTTTTATTCTTGCCTTCCGATAAAGTGGGCACTTAAAGAGGGACTATGGTCACAAATGACTGGCATCAGTAAATTCAGAATATGGATCAACATAGCCCCAATCACCCTCATGCCAAAATTGAGATCCCTAGGATACTTTGTTTAAAAGTTACAAATAATTTTATAAACCTTAATTCTCTGCCTGTTCAAAAAAACAGTTTCAGTGAAGAGGTGCTGATGATGTCATCTCCTGAACTCACAGTCTAGCCTTCCCTGTCAGCAAGCTTACAGGGCCCACTTCTCCAAAGTTTAAAAACTATGTGCACATTGTTTTCTCCAGTAAAACAGGCAGCACCACTCAATAAACATTGCTTTAAAACCTATGTGTGTGTTTCAGGTTTTGTAACAAAGTTGACAAATTCATAATTTTGTTTTTGGTGCTTTTTTTGTTGTGGTCCTTTTCTCCTGGGTTGCTGGATGCTAAGTCACAGCACACTAATGTGAGATTTGCAGACTGATATCTCTGTGGTGAAGGGCTGTGATCATTCACACCTGTCATTCAATTGAGGTGATTTCTCAGGATGGCACTTTAAACCAATTATTCCATCACCCTGTAAACGGGGTGGAAGAGGTAGTGCTGTTTTGAAACCTTACTAAAAGCTTCTATGCAGTGGCCCACTCAATGCTTAATCACTCAATCACTCAATCAATCAATCAATATTTTATTCATCATGAAAGTATGAATGAACGGGATACTCAGGTGAGCAGAGCTCATTTTCTGTTTTCTCATTGACAGGCTGTTACTTGAGCTATATTCAGGCTCACCTGCGTTGTACTCCACATTATAATGATTATTTTACCAGGGCTAACTCTTCCACCGCTAGTAGGAATTCACACATGAAAGGCCCCTATTAAAACTTATTGTAAAGCAGACACTGATAAACAGCAATGCAGTTACCAATACTGCAACACTTGTACCAATACAACTTCCAAACAGGCACTGCAGAGTAGCACTTCACATGGTATCAGCAGCATGGAGGCATTCTGACAGCATCCTGCAACTCTGGAAAATGAACCACACCAAAAAGGCATTAAAATACAAATTAGTCAACTTTGTTGCAAAACCTGAAACACATAGATTCTACAGCACTGTTTTAGAATGGTGCTGCCTGTTTTACTTGTGAAAACCATTGCAGAATGATCTTTTAAATTTGGAGAAACAGGTCCTATAAGCTTGCTGACAGGAAGAGCTAGATTGTGAGTTCAGGAGATGACATCATTAGCACCTATTCATTGAAATTGGCTTTTTTGAACATGTAGTGAAATCAGGGTTACAAAATAGTCCATAACTTTAAAATGAAGTAGCACAGAAACCTAATGTTTGGTATGAGATTAATTGGGGGCATGCTTATTCTAACTATGCAATGAAGCACTTTTGGACAGAGTCCCTCTTTAATCAATAGATGAATTAAATCATCTTCTTCTAAATTACATTTACATATCCCCTTGTAGTCCTTCACTTTCATTAATCTATAAATTCTTTCACTTAAAAAGTATTCAAATCTATATTTAATATAAAGATTTCTTCTAACTGGGTCCTTAAGGATAATTATGTATCTTTCCCTCCCAAAGGTCTTCTTGTTCGCTGCCGACCATTTACGAGCATCTCTCCATATCCTTTTGCTTGAATATATCTTATCTTGTTTTTATCTCTCCTTTAAGTTCCCCTTGAGGCTTTCTTAATACATCCACAAAATATGTTATTAACCCATATGGTTTTACCCATTTTTCCACAATAACCATGATTGGAAATTTAAATTTCCTGTCATAGTATTCAATAGCCTCATTCAAACATTGTTTTGGTAAGCGACTGTCTGGCATTGCATATACCTTGAAAAGGTATAAGATGATTCTTTCCTGTACCACATTTTCTACTGAGGTCTGGCCTAGTTCTGCTCTAATTAAAGCTGCTGGGGCTCCCTTAGGAAAGCCCATAATCTTTTTATAAAATATATTTATTATTCCTTCCATCTTTTCATCAGTCTCTAATCCTCAAATTTCAGCCCCATACACAATTTGTGATCTTATTTTCTTGTTAATTACTTTTAATGTACCTTTAATAGAGCTACCCCCAAACTTATAGAACAATTTAGTAATTACAGGCACAAACTTCTTGATTTTCAATCTTGCCTCATTAATATGGTTTCTCCATGATAGTTTTTCACTAAAAGTTATGCCCAGATATTTAAAGCACTTTACTTGTTCTAGTATTTTGTCTTTATAACATATGTTCATCTTTCTTTTACTATTATTACCAAAAAACCATAACTTTGGTCTTTTCTGGATTAATACATAGTTTAGCCTTATCACATTCTTTTTGGAATGCATTAAATAATCTTTTAATTCCTAGGCTACTCATAGAAATCAAAACGATGTTGTCCGCAAATGTTAAATAAGGGCATGCTCTTTTTCCGATTTTAGGCATATGATATTCATCTTTATATAATTTTTCCATTATCTGATTTAAGTAGAGATTAAAGAGAATAGGTGAAAGAACACATCCTTGTTTGACTCCGTTGTTTCCCTCAAATTCCTCTGTACAGTCATCTCTTGGGTTAAACCTGACCTTAATCTGGTTGTTCTTATACAGTACTTTAATCATATTTAAAAGTGTTTTCTCCATTCCCAATTCTTCGAGACAGTTCCATAATAATTCATGATTAATACTATTGAATGCCATTTTAAAATTTACAAAGATGCAAGATAATATTTTTATTTTTGTTATTTTTGTATACTTAAACACTAGATGTCTGAGACTGAAACACTGGTCAGTGATATAGTGGTTCTCAGCAAATCCTGCCTGTACTTCCTCAATCCAATTATTTGTCTTTATCCATACTGCTAATCTCATATGTATTATCCTTGTCAATATGTTTTGTGTATTATCTATAAAGCTTATGGGCCTATAGCATGCTGGCTCTTTTTTTTCCCTTTTTTAAAAATTGGGACTATGATTGATTTTACCTATGAGCTTGGGATCTTTCCTGTTCTGCCCACAGAATTCAATAGCCTCGTCAGCATTGGGACCCATAAATCTAATTGATTCTTGATCACATCAATCGGTAGCCCATCTGGCCCCGGAGCCTCATTTTTTTTAATTTATTGATTGCATTAATTACTTCTTTTTCCCTTTATCTTAATGTTTAAAGGGGACCAACACCCTGAGAGTAAAACTAAAGAGTAAACAGGGAGCATATGAGGCACTCTGGGTCACCCTGGAGACAGGAAATGGCACCACAATCCACACGGGGGTTGTATACAGGCCCCCATCTCAGGGGGAGGGAATGGACAAGGAAATGATAGAAGGCTTCCTTAGAATGGCAGAAAAAGGGGAGATATTGTTGATGGGGGACCTGAATATGCCAGATGTTAACTGGAGCACCTTTGCTGCAGGCACATCCAAGAGCAGGGTCATTCTTGATGCCCTACAGGGGGCATACCTCAGACAGCTAGTATTAGAACCCACTCGGGATGGAGCAATCTTAGACCTGGTACTCTCAAATGGGGACAGAGAAAGAATCTCAGATTTAGAGGTGGGTAGCCATCTGGGAACAAGCGACCACCAAACAGTGTGGTTCACGATAAACACAGCCATACAATCAAGCCATACAAAAGCAAGAGTATTGGACTTTAGGAGGGCTGACTTTGGGAAAATGAGAGAGTGCCTTTGAAAAGCACTAGCAAACAGGCAAGAAGGAGGGGTGGAGGAACAATGGGGAGTGATCAAAACAGCCATCACAGAGGCAACAAGCCTTTGTGTAAAGCAAATCAATAAAACACAACAAAGGAAAAAAAATGCTATGGTTCTCAAAAGAGGTGGCAGGGAAGGTTAAGGAGAAAAGGATAGCATTCAGGGAATATAAGGAAACACAGAAGAAGCAGGACAGAGAACTTTATCAGTTAAAGCAGAAAGAGGCTGAGAAGGCAGTCAGAATAGCAAAGGCACAAACCAGGAAAGGATAGCCAATTCTGTTAAGAAGGGGGATAAGACCTTTTATAGATACATTAGGGAGTGAAGAAAGATCAAAGGAGGGATACTGAGGCTGAATAAAGGGGAGGGAATGTGGGCAGAGGGGGACAGTGAAAAGGCAGGGATACTGAACGAATATTTCTGTTCAGTATTCACAAAGGAAGAGGAGGGGGAGGTACCTAAACCAAACAAGAGAAACACTCTGAAGACGGGGGTCGATACCAGTCCATTTATAGAAGAAAGGGTTCTGAAAGAACTAATAAAATTGAAGGTGAACAAAGCAATGGGGCCTGATGGGATTCACTCAAGAATTCTAAAATAGCTAAGGGTAGAACTAGTGACACCGCTGACTTCTCTCTTTAACAAATCATGGGAGGATGGGGTGGTACCTGAGGACTAGAGGAGGGCAGATGTGATTCCTCTTCACGAAAGTGGGAGCAGGACAGAGGCAGGAAACTACAGACCAGTTAGTTTGACCTCAGTGGTAGGGAAAATGATGGAATCACTTCTGAAGGAAAGAATTGTTGAGTACCTAGAGGCCAGTGGGGCACAGGACCCAAGGCAGCATGGATTAATGATGGGAAGGTCATGTCAGATGAATCTAATAGATTTCTTTGAGTGGGTGACCAAAGTAGTAGACCAGGGAGGGGCTGTGGACATGGCCTACCTAGATTTTAGCAAGGCATTTGATACAGTCCCACACAAAAGATTAATACACAAGTTAGCCAGCCTTGGAGTGGGCCCCAAGGTGGTAGCTTGGATAAAAAATTGGCTAGACAACAGGATGCAAAGGGTAGTAGTAAATGGAGTACACAGAGAAGAAAGGAGGGTTACTAGCGGGGTACCGCAGGTTCAGTACTGGGACAGGTCCTTTTTAATGTCTTTATAAGTGACACTGTAGAGGAACTGGAAGGAAAAGTATGTCTCTTTGCAGACGACACAAAGATCTGCAACAGGGTTGATACACAAGATGGAGTAGAAAGGGTGAGAAGGGACTTGACAAGGTTGAAGGAATGGTCAAATGTATGGCAGCTCAGATTCAATGCAAAGAAGTGCAAGGTAATGCACATGGGAAACAAAACCAAGGGGAAGAGTACATGATGGGGGTGAGATACTGACAACAGTAAAAATGGAAAGGGACCTGGGGGTAATTATATCAGATGACCTAACGGTGGGCAAGCAATGTGAGAAGGCAGTAAGGAAGGCTGGGGGGATACTAGGATGCATAGGAAGAGGCATCAATAGTAGAAAACAGGAAGTTGTTATCCCTCTGTACAGACAGTTGATGAGACCCCATCTGAGTACTGTGTGCAGTTCTGGAGACCTCATCTCCATAAAGACATAGACAGAGTGGAGGCTGTCCAGAGGAGGGTTACTAAAATGGTGCAGGGTCTGCACCAGAAGACATAATGAAGAAAGACTAAAGGAGCTTAACATGTATACCCTTGAGGAAAGAAGGAGAGAGGGACATGATAGAAACTTTCAAGTACCTCAAGGGAATCAACAAAGTCCAAGAGGGTAGCATCTTTCACAAAAGAGGTGTGCAAGAACAAGGGGCACAATTTGAAGATAGAGGGGATGGCTCAGAGGTAATGTGAGGAAGTACTTTTTCATGGAGAGGGTTGTGGATGCATGGAACAGCCTCCCTGAGGAGGTCGTGGAGTCAAGAACAGTGGGGGAATTCAAGAATGCATGGGACAGACATAAGGCAGTCCTAGTGGGGGGTAGGAGGAAGTAAGCTGTTGGTTAACTAGGATCTGCAGCTTATCTGTTAGGCAGGAAAATGGGCATACTAGGTGGGCCAAGTGGTCCTTATCTGCCGTCAAATTCTATGTTTCTATGTTTCTAGAGTTCTTCAAATCCCACTATCACACTTGAGTCTGAAAAAAATTGATTTAAAGTAATTTATCCCTTCATGTGGCTCTATATTGATTGATTGATTAAAAGTTTATTTTTTCACAGGAAATTCATTTGTTAGGACAAAGTCTGATTTACAACAAAGTCCTGCAACAAGACTCAGTTTCTGGGTTATAACTTCCCATACCTTTTGCCACAATTATCCAAAATTTTCCAGTGTCTTTATTCATAACTGCTTTTTCTAGCTCTTTCCACAGCTTCTGTCTATATTTTTCCTTACTTTTCTTAATTAGTTTTATTCTTTACTAATTTTATTTAGTATTTTCCTATTATTTTTTGATGTCATTTTCCTTGTTCTCCTAGTTTGTTTATTTTTCTCTTCATTTCTAAACGCTCCATATTATACCAAATTGCCCCTTGTTTCTTAGGGAATATTTTATCCTCTTTCTAGACCAAATTAGTGATCCTACTAATTATACTTTCATATTTAACAATATATTCATCTTCCATGCATTCCTTGAACGTTTCCATATTCTGTGCTATACTCTTTAAAACCAGTACATCCCGAAAATGCTGTTAGTTGATCTCCCTCCAATTTACTCTTTTTCTAATTTGGATTACATTTGATAGACCATTATTACTATCTTTTATTCTATCTACTTTTTTTAAATAGATTTCCAAGGGGAAATGATCACTTTCACCACTGTTCTCTACTTTAAAATCCAAACATTCTGTAACTAAATTGATATCTATCCAAGCCAAATCAATCCCTGAGGCCCCATTAGAGTTTATAAATGTGAATTCTCCCTCATGATCAGATTTGGACCTTCCATTAATTAACACCGTATTTCTTCCTCTTATTACCTTCACCATTCTCAAGTCTCTGTCTTTGCTTTTCCTGTCCTTTGTATTCCTATCATTTCATAAATTATATATCCCCTGCAATCATATACTCTTCAATATCTCTTGAAAGTCTTACAATATTACCAACTCTAGCATTTACATCTCCTAGAACCATTAGACCTACTAATGGACTATTTTCCAATTCTTCATCAATTATTTTTCCTAATCTCTTTATAATTTCTTCCCTTACTATTTTTCCTTCACTTGGTGACATATAGATATTTATTACGACCAGTAAATTATCCCCATAGTCACTTTTAGACCCTGAATATTTCCAGAGTTTGTTTCAATTTCTTTTAATTCTGATGCCAAATTTACCTTAACCCAAATTAACAAACCTCCCTTTCTCCTCCCCAATTTTTTGTTCTTAATTACTGGTAAATTAAATACCCTATATCCATTCAACATAATCTCCTTACTTTACAAAGTCTCCTGGAGGCAAATTATGTCAAATCCTTTAAGGTATTTGAACAGCTCTTGATCCTCTAGTTTATTCCTAATACCTGCTATGTTCCAGGACAGGATCCTTAATGACTGACTGCTTGATTTATCCTCTTTCATTCTCTTTCTTATACCTCCTTGTCAGTCATCAAGCTCTTCCAAGATAGCAAATTTGTTTACATTTTCTGTCATCTTAAGCCACTCTGGCTTTGTTTCTTGTCATTTTTTTCAATCAGACATTCATCTTCTATAAATAAATGAATCCCCAATAAATCCAGTTCTTGACTAATTTTCACCAGTTCCTCAAAGACCAACTCTTTGTCCAACCACACAGTTAATTGGCTATTCTTTTCCCATCTTATAGCCTTACAAATCTTCTTTCTTAAATCCACTATTTTAGTTAGTGGTTCCAAGAACTCTCCAGTTTTGTTTTTTAGGTTTACACTGTTTTCATTCAGTAATTGCTCCAAACCAAATATAGATATCTGATTAATCTTTCTGGTTTCTCTATCATTTTTCTTTCTTGGGTCTTTATGTTCTCTTTGGAAATGATCAGGAAAACATGCCTTAATATTCCAATTTCACCAGTCTTAATTCCCACTGTTTTTAGTATGTTAACCTTGTTGTATATTATGGTCTGCAAAACAAAGAATTGGTCTGTCACAAGCAATGCCCAGGTTTCATCTTTAATCAGCCTGATGCTACTAAAATTAGACAATAGAGCGTCATCTGTTGACACCACTCCTGAAATCAATTTTTTTTATGTTATCCCTCAAAGAACTCTCATTTTCATCAAGTATGATATTGATCTCATATAATGGTAACATAAAGTCTGAACTCTTGGTTTTCTCCATAAACTTATAAAAGTCATCACTAACTTCCTTATTTTCATTCTTTTCTTGACTTTCTCTTTCCCTTCCTTAGCGATATTTATTAAATTCTCCCCTTCCCTCTCTTTTCATCCTTCCTTCTGCTATTACTAGTTGACTTTGATACTCCATTATCTCCAATCCCATCTGATGAAATAACCCTTACTACCTTAGTTGGTTTATCCAATACCTTTACCTCTTCTATTTTCCTTGTTTTTGTCCTTTTCTGTTCTCCCTTCCCCCTTTAGCAGCATTCTTTCTTTTTTTCAACTGATTTCCTTTTCATTTTCTCTGTTTACTGAGGTTACTCATATCTAGCCCCTTCTCCATTTTCTTCACTTCAATTATACTAGCCTCTGCCTTTGTTATAGCTGATTCTTCTACTCCTTGTAAATTGTCTACTTCCTTGTGGAGTTCCACCTTTTCCCCTTTCTCCATTTTCTCCCCCTTGTTCCCTAAAGTCCTATATTTATGTTTCAAATCTTCACAAATACGATTGTTTCTAAACCTAGGTGAAGATAGCATAATTAATTCCAAAGAGTCATCATAACTCTCCATTCCCTGGACATATTCTTGTTCATAATCCTTTTCTTCTTTTTTTCTCATTCTTTTTTTTTTTCCTAAATGTACCTGGAGCTCTTGAATTTCCTTTTTGGTTTCTATTAAAATTCCTTCTGTAAATTTTAAATCTTGAGAAATTCTAATTAATTGTTCATAAATCAGGATAGTGGCCTGTGTTGGATCCCTTAATGCTCTCCCTATCTCTCTTGAAAGTCCATCAATATCAGGGCAACTAAACTCCTTCTGACTTATAAACATTGTTTTCTCTTCCTATTCTGAATTTTGTTCACTTATATATGAGTCATGCAATCTGAACTCTTGTTCTGTCTTGCCTTCTCTGTTTTTACCACTCTCCCTCTGCTTACTATCTAGCACCATAGGGCCTTGTGTAATAGATAATAACTGGTCTCTAACTTCATTTAAACCCAAGATCAAACCCTTCTTTTCACTTATTCCCTCACTTATCTTTGCCTCATTCCCTTCTTGAGTCTCCTTGCTGAAATTCATACTTATTGTCCCTTCATATTCCATATCCCAATCTCCTATTATATTTGAAATTTATCTTGAGGCCTCATACCCCCCCTCCCCCTGGCTTTCCTATCATTTATCACATCATGACCGTCCCTTTCTTTTTCACTTCCATTTATGGGAGTGGAAGTTTTTCCTAGATCTTCAAAGATCCCCTTAGGACCTTTTTCTATTTTGTAGTCAACAAAATATGTAGTAATTTTTGGTTGCAGTATCTTATTTCCCAAACTTGCCTCGGTTTTTTTCAGTATTCTTTCCCTTTCTTACTACTTTGTCTTCCTTATTGCCTTTATTCTTTTTTCTTTCTGGCTGGCTTATCTGTGCTCTCAAATTCTTTTTCTTCTGTATCAATTCTTTCCTTTTTGAAGCCACATTACTTCTTGTTTTAATCACTATTCTGGGGCCGTAATTTAGGCACTTATAAAACTGTAGTAGGATCTTGTCCGAGTTAATTTAGCCCTCTATGTCAGGAATCACTAGACAATCTCAATCTTTTAAAGAACAATTGACCACTTGACCTTCAAACTATGAGTTAATCTGAATAGATGTAGTAATTATAATTTCCTACAAGACATAAATAGTTAGTTTTTGTTAACATAATCTATAAATACCTATCAAACCCAACTTCAGTTATGGAAATAATTACATAAACACCTAGTAGCTTGTAACCACCTTTTTCCTCTTATCTGAGAGATATTTCTAACTATAAACCTAAATAAATATGACTTTGCAAAATACAGGATACAAAATACAACATACAAGGGTCTTAAAACACAGTCAGATTAATAAATGACAGATAAACGACAGCCACAGGTCCCCTAATGACTTTACTACTCAGTACCCTTCAATATATTTAACTTTGTTTTTACTGCTCTAATTGTCCTTGTTATCTTTAAAAATGTCTTTTAGGCAATCAAATGACCAAATAACTCAGCTGTTCACAGTCATTTTCACAAATCCTTCTGATTCTGGCCTTCTGGTTAACTTGCCACAGATTTGTTATAAAGCCCTCGATATTCAATTTGCTCAGGGTCACTCATTTTCTAAAGTTCTCTTTCCAACTTGAATCTGCAGACTGTACTGGCAACACAAATCCCCTTTTCATATGTACTAGGACATTTATCTCCAAAGAAGATATGACCAGCTGTTCTAAATGGGTTCTCTTCAGATTCTCCTTCTTCTCCACTATACCAAAAAACATAAAAAGAAAATTGATAATAATTCAATAATTTAATATCTCCCACTTTAAAACAACACCTTATTTAAAATCCCTGCTAATCCACTCTCCGATTAGCAGGCTGGTGGGCTAGTAGGCACACTTGACTTACTAATATTCTTATTAACACTTTTGCTTATTACTTACTTGCTTGCTGACTTGTTATACAATCGCCATTCCCTTCGGTTTTTACACCATGCTTTCCAGGATCAAAACGGCTATAGGAATCTTATCCTTTGCAGGACCTCTATCTTATATCTCTATATACCTATATGCGAGGCCCCGATACAGTCAGAAGATTATTTTGTTATGTTCAAATGTAGTAAATTATTCAGCAGATCTTGCTATTTTAAACTCTGGTAAGATTACATCATCTGCGAATCAGACCCCCCTGCTAATACGAGTCAAAATGGCGTCTATCTCACCAGAATGCCAATGCATGCACTATATAGGCCAACACCATGTGACTCATATTAGCCAATCCCAATCTCTTCTTTCACTCCCTCGTTTCCATTTTTACAAACCTAGAAGTCTTGTATAATTCAATCACTAAATAATTAAAATATATTCATTTTGTTTTATAAGTCACTCTTTTTGTTTTCTATGTTTTCCCCCTACTTTAATACACTTTGGTACTCTTAAAGAACTTTTAGAAACCTGGAAAGAAGAAGAAGAAGAAGAATCTGTATTTATATAGCGCTTTTCATACATCCAAAGCGCTTTACAAGCAATGCTAGACTGGTAGTGAAGTGACTGAATGTGTGGTGGCGGCCATATCGCACATCATCACCCACACACAGCCTGGGTAATTGCATGAACCGGTTTATGGGAAGGGGAATGTTGGCCAGGACACCGGGAATTTCCCTACTCTTTTTGCGAAGAGTGCCCTGGGTTCTTTTACTTCCACCTGGACACCCACCAGGACAACACCAGGATGGGCAGAAGGGACCTCGGTTTAACATCTCATCCGAAGGACGGCACACCCCTGCAGTACAGCACCCCCCAATACTGCACTCAGATGCCAGCGATTTTTAGGTGCAAGTCCAATCCCCGTGTGGGACGAGAACCCATGACTTCTGGTCCAGAGGCAGATGTGCTAGCAACTGAGCCACGCTGACACCTGGAAACTGCCATTAAAATATCAGCAGCATGGAACCTATCCCTAATACAAAATAAAAATACTTTGAACCTTGCCACCACACAAAATTCAGGCCAGCATTAATAACAAATATAGGCAGCTAGTTACTAAAAACAAGGAATTTTAAAACACTTTCTCCCTTGATTCCCACACTTAATTTTATTCTTATTTAACACAGCATAATATAGATGATATGACAAAAAGCTTAAAAAATCCTGCTATTTTTGGGGGGAAACCCCAATGTGATAAAAATATAATAGAATAACAGAACAAATACAAAAGACGAAGAGTCAACTCCTTTCTTTTCTGGCATGCAGAAAAGGCGTACAAAAGGGGAGCAGAGCCGTCAGGCCATTTCCACCCCATGGGTCTCTGGTGCCTCCAAGCCTCCGAGAAAAGGGCTCCTACCTCTGCAAGAACTCACTTCCAAACTCGTAGCTGGCCCAGAGGCCTGCACAGGACATTGTTCCCAGTTTGAACTTTTTTCTTGCCTCAAGCTTTACAGGCTTACTGGCTTGCAGACCCAAAGATATTCTGGAAAGATCAGTGAAATAACAATTCTATCCACTTATGGCAACAGTGGCATACCTGTTATTGAATAAAATTTAGCTTTTCACTGTTTCCTACTACAGATGCGCCTCCACAGCAACCTAGTGACTGGTCTGCAAGTCTCCGCCAAAGCTCTGCCCTTTCACTCAACCTGTCCTGCACCACACCATGCAGAGCTCCTGGGTGTGGTTTTTCTTTTGGCTGACTGACCCACACTGCTGCCTGGGACCTACCAGCTGGATTCCAGTGCTTATAATTTATCACCCACACCTCCACACTTTAGGAGTCACAGACTTTAAAGGGACACTGTCCCTTTTTGTCCCTCATATTAAAAAAGTTGACTGATGTGAAGTAAAACATATGTATAAGCAGGATTTCTGATAAGATGGGGTCAATCCTTTCTATAGCAGACTACAGTAGACTACAGAACATATAGTATCAGTAAACACTGATCTCTAATAATTAATTTATTTTTGCATTGTGATTGTACAGTATTTGTGGTCAATGTGTCAGTGCTAAACCAACACTGTTGCTGACTGTGCCCCAGAATCCTGCATCGGGGCTGCTGTACTTCATACTGCAGGTAGATGCATGATTCCACTGAAAATGAGATGTTGCAACTCATTTGAGATGTTCTGGGTATATAAATTGTAAACTATGCTAGAATACTTTCCATGATGTCAGCACCTCACTAGCTCTGTATTTCCATGCTGACGTCATAAATCCCCATCTTCTACTGAAATGACAAACTGTGTAAATAACTACCTGCATTCACCATGAGCAAGATCCCTCTGAAAACAAGATACTGCATCTCAGCTGGTCACTGTTGGGAAAATACATTGTAATAATAGGTACAATCAGGACCTCAAAGAAAATGAGGTACTGCATGTTAACTGACTTATCCTGGGTAACTGCATTGTGAAAATGTATAAAAGCAGGACCCCAGTAAAAATTAAATTTTGCATTTCAGCTGCACTAACTCTACTAAATACACTGTAAAATGTGTAAAGCAGGACCCCACTGAAAATGAAATATTACAGCTCAGTTTGTATGTGCACAACTATTGTAACACTCTGTGTGTGTGTGTGTATGTATATGTGTGTATTTTCAAGGAGTTGTGTATGTCCAGAACCAAAAACACTGTTCACTGCACCACCTTGATATTTATGGTTTTGTTTTTCTACTACAGTATTGCACGGTATTGAATAAACTGCAAAAACTGATTAGCAGTTTTCCATGTGAAAGTGCCAATCAATTGTGCAAATGTGCAGCACTTACCTCAATTTGATTAGCAATATTAAAAATGTTAAAATGTACATACATTAACATTTTTTAAAAATATTTTAACCTGAATAAAATTCTTTATTAAAGTGAGTTCTGTCTGCTTTGCTTCATCTATTTCTACAGCCGCAACACACACACACACACACTCTCTCTCTCTCTCTCTCACTCACTCACTCACTCACTCAACTCATTCACTCTTACTTATCTTTCAGGGAGATGCAGCCGGCTTTCAGGTACCCCACCAAGTGAGGCACCAGCTAACAAACCTCTCAACGTTCACCAATTATGAGGGATGATCCTCATTTTACCACTCAGAATTGCTTTGACCCTTACCCCTCCCTCACAGAAAATGTACTGTCTGTACAAATTCAGGCTTTGGTGCAAAATTTAATAATATTCTAAGATGCTGACTAAGCAAATAAACTTTATTCAAGTACCTGCAATGGTTTTTCACAGTGTTCTGAGCATTTATCTTCATATTTAAGGATATGTCCCTCACTCTGAGGGCCTGCATTCCTCATTTTGGTGACAAAAGGTTAAGAGGTATTCTAGCTCATAATAGCCCCAATCCCACATACTGCAAAATCCTCCCCAAAATCCCAGCTGACAGGATGAAGCCTTCCTCCTCACAAGCTCCACACTCACCTACTGGATTCACTGGTCACATCTGAGTTACTCCTCTCCAAAGATTAGGGTCTGGTCCCGGGGGCTCTGCCATGGGGGCTAAGCTGTGGGCACTGTAAGCCAGATGGCATGGAAACAGTGGGGTGATGGAGCTGAGGGAGTGAATAGGCTGAATGGGGCTGGCTGGCAGAAGGAGGCATAAAGCATACTAAATACAAGAGACTATCAGTATACTATTAGCAGCACCCTGCAGGTCATTGGAAAAAGTTAACAACTTGTGGGTGAGTGTCTGTGGGGACGTGGGTAGGGAGAGTGGTGGGGCTGAGATGTGAGCATGAGGGTCACAGAATGGATCACATCTTTTTTCGATCCAAAAGTAAAAATTGATTGCATGTAAAGCCAGTTTGAATCACTACACTTCTATTGTAGTATAAATGTGGGACTTTTACATCACAATAATATGAGTACAACTAAGTCACACACTATGGCCCTGGACACACCAGGGAACTTAAAACGGTTTAAGTGCCTTAAAATGGTTTAAATCCCCCTAGCACTGTTTGCAGACAGACTACAAGTCCCTTAAAATGCTTTAACAAAAGTGTTTTTAAACCCTGCTAGATACCTAGGCCCAGATATTCAAACTGCGCTCAAAACTGGCGCAACAGCAGGAGTAAGCACAAACCAGTTGCGCAAATGCGCAACAGGTGCGACTCTCAAACATGGAGCAGAGCAAATTGCGCAAGCAACCAACATCTGAATATCACACATACTGCGCCATCACAAGCAACCAGGAAGGAGAAGCTGAGTTGAAATGTTGCGCTATGGCGCAACCAGGGAAGCTCAGCTGAGCATTCCAGAGCTGCCATAGCTCAAGCACAGCCCCCCCCAGAGCAATGGAACTGCACATCCAGGGAGGCAGGCTGGGGCCCACCGCCAGCCATGCCACACATGGGCACAGGAACACACTGCAGAACCCACACCACACCTGCACACCCCAAGAACAGCATCACTGGGGGTGGGACAGATGATCTACCTGCCCATGGGGACAAGCCAACAAAGCATAGCAGAGCCATGACACCCCAGCACAACCACTGGCAGGCTGAGAGTGCCACACACAGGGGGTTGACAACCACAGTGCACATCAGCCCCCCATATGCACAGCACACCCTGCACTGTGACCCCAAGACACCACCCATGTGCAGTGACTGGCACTGCAGGAAACCATGCAGTCCCCCCAGTACTCGTCAGCCCCATGCAACACAGAAGCCTACAAGCCAGACACACCCTGTGCACCCAGCAGTGGGTGGCAGCAGACGGCAAGACCAACAGAAAGTCAATGCCATGCTGGTGATACCTCCCCATGCACACACATGCACACACACACACACGCACGCACACACACCCAGGACCAGACCACCCCAGATGGCATGTACACACCTGCAACTGAGCACCCATAGCCAGCTGCAAATCAGAGACCAACAGAGTATTCATATATCAAAATAGAAATGTATATTGAACATTAAATAACAACAACAATAGAAACTATTTACAAGGGGGACGGGTACAAGGAAGGGTGTTCAAGGGAGGATTAAAACTTGGAGAGGGAAGGCAGGGTGGTAGGGATGGGAGAAGTGGGAAGGGAAGAAAATCAGTGTTCCGCCGGACGCCTGCCCTCCGCCTGCTGTCTGCCAGTTCCATGCCGCTCCGCAGGCCATGGCGGTGTATGGACTCAGGATGGCCTGGTCATCACTGACCATCTGTCTGATGGCCCGGACATCCCTGGACATGCGCTGGAGTACCTCAAGACCTAGGAAAATGGGAACACAGTCAATGGCTGTGACTGACCACAACCCTGAACACCACCCAACCTGCAAGACATATAGCCCAATGTCCGCACCTGTGATGGCATGCACCACCACAGTGAACATGCACATGGCCATCACAAACAGGCGGCACCAGCTATCGCACCACCACCCACACATTGCCACGCCAATCACAGTACAAACTAGGCTGGCAGAGTGATGTGGCAGCGTCGCGATGCCAGTTACACAGCCATGTGCCCAGTGCATGCCTGGACCACCAGTGACGCATACACAGACGTGCTGTGATACTGCACTGTGATGCATGTCACCTGTGTCGTGCCTACATACATGGATACATAGACAGTGTCAGTAGATAAGGGCCTATGGGCCACCCAGTCTGGCCATTTGACCTTGTAAGTTCACTCTGTTTTCCTATAAGTCTGTTGCACCTTACCCCTGACCTCAAGAATTCCTGTATGGCTATCCCATGCATTCTTAAATCCCGTGACCAAGTCAGCCCCCACCACTTCCTCTGGCAGGGTGTTCCACTTGTCCACCACCCGTTCTGTGAAGAAATTCTTTCTCATGTTTCCTCTGAATCGTCCCCCCTCCAACTTCATCCCATGCCCTCTAGTCCTGGAACATCTTTTACGCTGAAAAATAGTGTTGTCCTGCACTCTGTTCCCCCTGTAAGATACTTGTATGTCCCCATCATATCCCCCTCTCCCTCCCTCCTCCAGGGAGTACATGTTCAGTTCCTTCAACCTGTCTTCATAGGACTTGTGACGTAATCCATGCACCATCCGTGTTGCCCTCCTCTGAACCCTCTCTACCCAGTCCATGTCCATACGTAGGTATGGTCTCCTGAACTGTACACTGTACTCCAGTGTGGGGCCTCACTAGTGTCTTGTATAGTGGAATTATGACCTCCCTTTGGTTGTGTTGTGCATGGCTGGTGGTCTTGCCCCCCAGCATGCAATAGCATCCATGAAGTAATGATATTCACACTTCCAGCAGCTGGGTCTGCCGCTGCTGCTGATGCTGCTGCTGCTGCTGCTGCTGTGGTTGGGGCACAACACCCCTGGCACCGGGCCCTGGCACGGCCCACCTCACCCTCGCCCGGCGTCCTCAAAATCCGGCCTGTGGGAGACATATGTTGAGACAAACATCAATGTGACTCAAAAGCAGAGTGCCCCCTGCCCCAGTGAGAGTGCCAGCCCACACAGCCATAACCATCCATTGCACAGCTGCACACACTGACACAGCCAACCGTGTCCAAGCCGGCACCTATGCACAGCCACCCAAGCACACACACACACCCCTACAGAGAATATAGGTGCATAGATGGTACACTCACCTGGCCTAGGCACCACACCCCGCCTGGCATGCGAACGCAGCCGCGTCAAGAGTTCCGGCTCCCTCAGCGGAGGTCACTGTACCGGTGCCGGCACTGCTCAGCAGACCGGCCCCGGCCAGTGACCTCCACCAGGTCAGTGGCCACTTGCTGCCACACGTGGGTCCTAGGCATGGTGAGGGTGGCCTCACCATACAGTGCCTCACAGTGGGGCTCCACCAGGGCCACCAGATTGGCCACTTCAAGCTGGCTCCAGGACACCGCCCTCCTCCTAGCCATGGCACCAACTTTACAGCAGGCAATATGGCGCCCTGCTGCGCCGTGACCCCACGTGGAGTTGTTGCACAATAGACCACCACAGGCTCCAATCGCGCTGTTCGAACAGCGCCGTCACTTTACATGGCGCTGTCACCAGACAGCGCAATAGGGACGTACACATGGCATGCGAACAGCGCCAGAGGGCAGAGGGCAGAGGGCATACACAAGGTCATGGCAATGACGCAAGGCTACGCACAGTGCCATAGGATGTATAGGCATCCTGTGCGACTGCCAAGCTGAGCACCAGTGCCACAGTGGACTATCGCGCAGTAGTGCCACAGCGCCATATAGTGCCCAGTGCTGTAGCGCCACTGGCACAATGGTGGCCATGGCCTGAATCGCCTATCGCGCTCAGCAGGTCTGCAGCATGATAGACACATCGTAGCTGTCTGGGCATGCGCAGTACAGTGTAACCGCGCGGCCACAAACCTGCGCCATTGGCTCAGCGGACCTTCCGTATTGCGCCAAGCGCCAACACGCGATATTCAGCCGACATATGCAAATCATTCGATCAGCCATTCAAAGGCGCAGTGGCGCGATTAGCATGTCATTAAAGTAGCGCCACACCTCATTTGCATGTGTTGCGCTATAAAAATGTGACAGTGGGTTGTGCTGGCCAGATTTGGTTACTGCAGGTGAGAGGTGAGTTACATGCTGTGTGATGCTCAGGACAATGCTCATGGTCAGGGGTGCCGGAGGATGATAAAGGCTGAGGGGGCTGAGCATGAAAAGGGCACTTAGAAAGGGACAAAGGGCACCCTTTCTATCAGTATCTGCCATGCGGAGAGGAAACGTGGGGGGCTTCCGAACCCCCCCCGGGCCGGCAGCTATGCTCATAGGGAAATGCTGTCGACTGCACAGTGACAGGTGTCCACTTCCACCCATACAGATCACCATGACTGACCAGAACCAAGCTGAGGGTGTGGACGGCGGGCGTAGGAGGAGGCCGAACTTCACTGCGGCAGAGACAGAGGCCCTCTTCCAGGCCTACCTGGAGGATGAGCCACTATTGAGTGGCCGGAGGCACCCTCAGGAGCATGCAGCTGCATGGGAGGGGGTAGCTTGGGCCGTCAACCTGCACGGAAGCCACCAGCGCTCCGTGCAGGAATGCAGGAAGAAGATGGGGACTGACCGCAGGAGGCTGAAGGAGAAGGTGGCAGCCTTCAGGGCAGCACGTGCTGGCACTGGTGGGGGCCCACCAGTGGTGTTGCAGCTGACCCCTACAGAGGAGACACTGGTCGTGGCCATGCAGCCGAGTGCCATTGCAGGTGTACCAGGCGGAGGATTCCAGACAGGTGGAAGCCCATCACTGCATGGTATGACATGGTGGTGTTGTTGGGGGGGGGCTGTTGTTCACATGCACTCACATGTACTCTCTTTCTGTTACAGATCCTGTTCGTCTGCAGGAGACGGTGGTGGTGGTGGGTCCAGACAGTGAGGCAGACCTGCTGGACGTGGAGGAGGACCATCCACCTCCACCACCAGCCTGCAGGCACTGCAGCAGCATGCACACTGGGCCTACAACCGGTGTCAGTGATACGGGTGCAGGGGCACAGCCTGTGTCACAGCAGTCTGGCATGCAGGTATGCCAGCATGCTGTGCCTATGGCAGTGGCACGCACCTGCACCATTGATGATAGCAGGCCTGCAATGGGCAGTGATAGTGTGTGTCCCATGACGGACACATGGCAGGCCAGCACGTGCCCCTGGGCCTTCCTGGTTCACACCTGTGTACCAGCATGCTGGCACAGTCCCAGGCTGTGCCTGTCAGCACCAGTGGGGCAGCACCAGTGGCTGTGCAGGTGTCTGGCACTGTTGTCAGCACGGAGGTGGAACAGGTGGACCTGGGGGCTCAGCAGTTGGAGGGGCGGCAGCAGCAGTCACACACCAGGTGTGGGGGTACAGTGTCAATCAGTGGCACATGTCCACCGCTCATTGATCCACCCATACCTGGTCCTGGCAAACAGCGCCCACCCTCAAGGGGTGCTGTGCACCAGGACCATCCACACCCTGGGGGTCACGAGGCCATTGGGGCAGAGTACCCATTGGACGCGCACACCTGCCTGCTGCAGGACTCGGTACAGCTGCAGGGGTGGGTTGCAAGGTCCGTGGAGGCACTGTCTGTGTCCGTGGAGCGGCATAGCAGGGAGTGTGCTCGGGACCGAGCTGAGCTGGTCCTTATGCGGACGGATGTGACCGCTGCCATTGACAGGCTGACCCAGGCAGTGGTCTCTGTGGCGGACACATTGGCCACACTGTCAGGTGCCCCTGTACCACACACCCCACACAGTGCGCTCTCCACTCCCCATTCCCGGCGTCGTGCAACACCAGGCCTGTCGACGCCGGGTTCTGCTGTGGGCATCCCGAGCACCCCTGGTGCAAGTTTGTTTGGCAGGATGCAGACCCCTGTGCGGGCAAGGTCGCGTTCGCGCAGTGGGACCCCTGGTGGTGCACCAGCGCCACCCGATGTGGCCCCTGCTCAGCCTGACAGTGCTGCTGGGACATGGCGGGGCTGCCCATGCATCCGTGGTGGCCGTGGAACAGTGCTACCTGACTGAGCTGTCTCCCAGTGCAGGCTCTGTCTGGTGCTGCCCTGTGTGCAATGTGTGTCATGGTGGGCAGTGCACTGCTGGGTGCTCTGCTCACACGCTGACACACGACCACCTGCACACTCTCCCAACTGCTGTCCACAGGTGCGTGTGCATGATGATGCCTGCATTGCACTGTACACCAAGGTGCACGTGTGCCCAGGTCCCACACATGTACGTGGACAGTCCAGGTGGGGGGGTGGTTGGTGGTGCTGTGTGTTGGCAATGTCATTTCCGCAGTGCTGTGTTGCTGCCCATGTATGCTGCCTGTGTGTGTGTGTCCATATGAGTGCTCACCCTCTCTGATGGTGTGTTAGTATGCCTGGAACCGCTAACCCCTGACCTTCATGCACGGTGTGTTCCCTGTGTGCCTGTGGTTTGCGCATGGACAGTGTTGCCTGCACATGTCCCTTGACTTACCTGTGTTGGGCATAGTGCTCTTCTGCAATGGTGTCCCCGGCAGCTGGGCCTGCCGGGTCAGTCGGGGTCCCTCCGTCCCAGGGGGCTGCTCATCACCCACATCACCGGCGCCACTGGCGTCCCCATCGCTGTCCCCTCTTGGACCTGTACGACTATCCTATGGTCTTTGGCCATGTTGTGCAGGATGCAACAGGCCAGGAATATCCCACAGACCTTTTGGGGGTTGTACTGTAGGGTCTGGCCGAGGTGTCCAGGCATCGAAGCATGCTCTTGAACATCTCAAACACCCGCTCTATGATGTTACGTGTTGCAGCATGTGCCTCATTGAAACATAGCTGCGCTGGGGTCGTGGGGCGCCGGTACGGTGTGAGCAGCCAGGGATGGAGTGGGTATCTGCAGTCACCTGTGTGGAGATAGTGGAGATCAGTGTCATGTCAGGTCCATATTGCCCATATCCTTGTGTGCCACTACCATGGCACCTGTGTCATTCCCACCCTTGCACAGAGTTTGCATTCCATACATGTGTACTCACCCACTAGATGACCAATGGGGATGTTCCCACTCTCGAATTGATGGCACAGTGCAGACTGGTGCCATATGAAGGCATCATGTGCTCTGCCAGGGTGTGTGGCACAGACATTGATAATGCGCCCAGTGGCATCACACACCACCTGGCAGTTGACACTGGAAAAGCCCTTTCGGTTCCAATAAGCCTGGCCGTCGGGGCCAGGTGGCGTCTCGAATAGCCACATGGGTGCAGTCTATGGCCCTCAGCACGCCAGGCATATGTGCTACCCTGTGGAACTCCTGCATGTTTGTTGTACGCTTCTGCCAAGGTGTTGGGGAAATGGATGTACTCCGCAGCATGAGGCAGCAGTGCGCTGAGGAATTGGGTGAGGATGCGGACGGGCCGACTGTGTAATGCCTGTGGTGTCCCCTGTCGGCCTCTGGAAGGTGCCCGTAGAGCAGGCACATGCAGGCTGTCACCTTGGTCTCCACAGACAGAGCATGACTCCGTCGTGAGGGTGCCTGCATCACATCACTGCACAGCTTGCAGAGCCATCTCAGTATTGCCCTGTTCAGGTGGTACCGGCCCACAATCTCGATGTCTGTGTACAGCTCGAAGCTGATGCGTGCACGATACCACCTGTCGGGGGCATACCGCCGACGGGCCCCTCCTCGGCCACGTCCCCCTGCAGCATGGTGTCTCACCCCCCTCATTGCAGCTTCCATGTGGAAGCTGACACTGTCCATCTCCCTGGCTTCTTCCCCCTCCGGCTGCTGTTCCTGTGTTACCCCGCTGCCCCCACTGCTGCTTCCACTGCACCGGCACCCCCACTGGCCTCTCTGTCCTCCTGGACCCACTGTCCTCTCTGCCCTTCCAGCTCCTGTCTCTCTCTCTGTCTCTCTCCCCAGTTTGCGGCCTGCTGGGGTTCTTGCGCCCGCTTCATGAGGCCTTTTGTTTTGGCTCAAATCCGATCACTGCGCAACTTCCGGCTGAGCACTCTTGCACATTGCGCAAGTGTTCGGATATCGATTGCGCACTTTATGCATGGACCCGCCTTTGGTTGCACATGCCTTCATTTCCATTGCGCTGTTGCTCAGCATGTTTTCAGTGTCGCAACTGGCCCCTTCTGAATATTGCAGAATGGCGCATTTTTGGAGTTGCGCACACGCAACCCTGTTGCGCATGGTGCAACCCTTTTGAATATCTGGACCCTAGTCTTAAAACCACTTTTAAAATGTTTTGGAGCTAGCATGGATTTACTTACAGGTCTGTCCAGGAGTAAAAGTGTTTTAAGCTGTAATGGTTTAACTAAAACAGTTCTAGCTGTAGTGTGTCCAGGCAAGCACAGTTCTGTGTGTTGGACTTGACACAAAATAGTTACAAGGAGAACAGGTTTAACACTAGCAGTGTGGCCACACTAAACTGTTATTAAAAATAGTTACTGAGTAGTGTGGCTGCACTAAAATGGTTTAGCTAAACTGGTTTTAAAAACTGTTTTCAAAAACAGTTCTGTAGTGTGTCCAGGGCCTAATTCTATATTTCTTCCGCAGTATCACTCATTTCCTTCAGTTTTTTTTTTTTATTTTGCTACATTGATAACTACTTCATTGTTCTTTGGTCAGTTCCATAACTTACTGCTTGGTAACTTATTTTTTCATTTTATTTTTATGCATAATTGCCCTGTTTATTTTTGGTATACTTATTCCATTTCTCTGTTTTATAGTCTGTATTTTTGTATTTGTATCTTTTCCCCTTCCCCCAGGATGCATCTGGAAATGAACTGCTACCAACTCAGTATGTCTTTCCTGGTAAAACCTTTGAAATACATACATACATACACACATACATACACACACATACTTACATACACACACACATACATACATAAATAAATCTCTTATCACATTAATGCTTTATCAGCCATTGTGGCTCTGACCAGAACCTGTTAATACTGTTACCCCACATTTTCAACATGGCCTTTATGGGACCCCACCTCATGAACAAGGTAAGTAATTTTTTTTTCCAAATCTGACCCAAAAGGTGATTTCACGGTTGCTCCTTGAAATCACCTTTCAGGAAGAATTTGGAAATTTACACCTACCAGGTTCATGAGGTGGGGTCATTAGGTTGGATGGGTTTTATATAAGATGAGAGAGACCAGAGGTTCAGTGATCACAACTCTTTATTTTGAAAGCTTTCTCTTGAAGTGCAGCTTTAACAACATACAGCAGTGAACAGCAATGTGTCTGGGCAATGTCAGGTTTGCATACCCCTAACTGGCCCAGGAGTTCCAAGATGTAATGGCTCAGATCAGAGTGCTCAACTCAATAAGGGCTGCTACCTACCTTACCTCACTGGACCAGGCCCTGCCTTTGCCCTGCTACTACCTTACCTCATAGCCCTTCCACCACTAAGCTGGCTGACAACTGATTTGCAGAGATTTCTGGCTCACTTTTATACCTGCCCCACATAGTCCCCTGATGGGGTGGTGCATATGTAAATGACTCGATTCTAAATTCAGATTAGTTCCTGACGTTGTTTAGCCATGTGCAACACAAGTGATTAATCTGCACAAGCTACACATTGTTTATACAACAGTTCTCTGCCTTAGGTACTTATTGGGGTGATCTGGCTACTTTGGAAAATATAATTGCAAACATATTGCTGCTACATTTTTTGGGCAATTTGGTTTGTGCTTTAAAAGGGTTGCATGCAGAGGAAATTGGTTACATTTGAAATTCCCAAACAGGCTAGGAGAATGAGCTTTGACAGAGGGATACATAGTTTTACTGAAAAGGTCACTGCAAAGAGAGAATGTCTTGCAAAATATTTGACATTCCTCTGTGACCTGAGAACAGGCTGCTGACAGGAACTTGAAAATTACTTTTCAAAGAGGCTTGGGGTAGCTGATCAAAGGAAGAGGGTCATACATGGTCAAGTGATAGAAAACATCTTCTGTGATCATGAACTCTTTCACTTCAAAGGAAAGGTATTTCCTGGAACTGCCATGGTGTATTTATATTTGTAATGAGTGACATGAAGCTGGGCTGTGGGGGGGGGCACCTGAAGTATTATAATAAGACCCCTGCTGGCCTAAAAGATAAGGCCACCTGTTATAACCCAGAGAGGGTTTTTACAGACTGCATGAACCAGGCCTGTAAAAGGCCCTCCAAATAGAAGCTCAGTCCATTTTGGCATTGCATTGCATTTTGTACACTCTTCTGATACACAAGAGAAGCCAGAACACAGACCAGTGGCTGCAGAAAACTGAAACTCTTGTAGAAACTCATTTATATTTCTGGACTTTGATCATCCATGGACAAGGTAGAAACTAGACAGTTAAAGCTTCACAGTGCACGTTTGATGCATATGTTCCAACTTTTGTTCTATTATTCTGTGATCAGATTTCTGAAATCTTTTGTTTGTAAAGTTTGTATGATAATTATTTAAGTAATTTTAGTAAAAGCGAACTCAGCGAGCACTTTAGGAGGACGCATGGAGGATATTCCTGTCCCCCCGTCACAGATTGCACTTATGAGGTGGGCACTGTGAGCTCAGTGCACCTGAGCCCCAGGAGTGGGTTCGTGACACTTATTTACTTTTCTACACCAGTCAAAACAGTTTTGAGGTTTTAATGAGGCATAACTTCACCTCTAATCTCACTTTGCAGACAACCCTTTTTTATGGCTGCAGTGGGCGGAGCCAGGGGTGTTGGCAGGCATACGCACTGTACTCCGCAGAGTACAGTAAAAAAAAATCAGGTAGGGCAACAAATCAGGCAGGGGCAACAAAAAGAGAAAAGCAAGGGTATTATGAGTCACACTGTGTCTGTGTCACACTGAGACCATTTGCCTTTGTTGCTCACTATGGGGCACTAATACCACCAGCCAAATACACAAACAAGAACAACTTACCAGGCAGGCAGGAAAACAAAGGAAAGAGGATTACAGGAAGAAACTGATTACTTGAACTCAGACATGGCAAACAAAGAGGGGTGGTGGGTCTATTGTTGGTGTAGGTTGGCAGCGCAATGAGTGCATATTTTGGTTTATGTTTACATAAAAGGGGGCAACGGTGCATCAGTTTTGAGCACAAGTTTAAAATTCCTGGCTACACCCCTGGGCAGAGCCAGCAGTCATCTTGCTGTAGCTGGCAAAATGGGATACTGAAGCACAAATTAAGAGTTTTCAGTGTATCCTTCCACAACTCCAAATCAGTACACCAGTTGAATGAAATACTTCCCTGTCTCTGTTAAGTAGACCAGTTCCAGCACTATTTTTCAGCTTGTTTGTCTCTCTCTCCTCATGCCTGCTTCAAGTGACCTGACAGCTAGTGTCTCGGACTAGGCACAAAGGCAAGTTACTTACACCACTTCTTTGAAGCAGTTAAACTGTCTGCAACATAGAAAACACTAGATGGGCAATTATGCACAGCCAGTGTGTTCTGCCACAGAGGGGTTCTGATTCCCTCTGACCTCCAGAGTGAAGCTCGAGAGGTCCATGGGAATCAGAACCCCAAGGTGGCAGAATACACTGGTTATGCATAAAGTTGCTCATCCTGTACTTTTTATAGTGTATAGTATTATGTGAAATGTGTGCATTGTGGGTTTTTTTCACAATGAAACTGACTTGTGCAGTCTCTAGAGGTTCTAGGATGCTGTTCTACCACAGAAGGGTACAATCACATTCCATGACCTATGAACTGTGGTACAACAGCATTTTGAAAAGGACAGATTTCTATATAGAACAATGCTCTACTATACACAGTATAGAGAACTGTGGATTGGCAACTATGCACAACCAGTGTGTTGTGCCACCGAGGGGTTCTGATTCATTGTGACCTCGAGAGCAAAGCTTGAGAGGTCCATGAGAATCAGAACCCTGAGGTGGCACGGCACACTGGTTGGGTATAGAGTTGCCCATCCACTATTGTTCACAGAGTATGGTGCCCTTAAAAATAAAGTGAAGAAACTTTTCATGTTTTTCTAAACAGAAAGTAAATGTTTGCTGCTGTGCATCATTCTGGTTTTTGACGTTGGTTGCTAGGATCAGGGGAGTGGCTGCTGGGGTACAGATGTCCCTACATGTATAGCATGGGCTGCTATTGGTTGATAGTTTTCTGGGTGGTATTTGCAGAAAAAAAACACTGTGGTGGTATTTCTCACTAAGAGAGAGGACTGAGTCAGGAGGAATCGCTTTCCTTCATGCGAGTAATTTTTAAATTTCTGGTTGACCCTGCAGGTGTATTTTTTAGTTATAGCTTAAAAATATCTGGTTGATCCTGCTGAAGTCATGGGTTTGAGTGATCGGTGCTGCCACCTCAACTTACTATCTGGTTGATCCTGTCATGTTCTATTGAACAGTGCAGCTCATGGTCTTTCAAAATGAGCTGAAATGTTGTTGTACCACGGTATGGTATTACCATATTCCATGACCTCTGAACTGTGGTATAACAACATTTCAGCTAGGATGGATTTCCATCCAGAACAAGCCCTCACCATACACTATAGTGCAATTAGAAAACATTTTTTAGCATACTTGTATCACAAAAACCTTGCTTGAATAGCCAGCTGCTGAGAGAGAGAGAGAGAGAGATCTTCAGTTTGTAGACAGAGATGTACCAAGCATTTGTAAAAAGAAAACATTGGAAGCCTATTTGACCTGTTTTAATAGGATTTAGTATGGTCCTTGCTGGTTTCTTAACTTTATTTATTATTGAAGTATGATTTGCTAGTCTTTACAACCTAAATAATTTATTTATATAACTTCCAACAGAGAACACATGCAGCAAGATTTTAGAGTAAATAACTCCAGTGGAGTTTCAAATTACTTTCTCTATCACTCCCAAGAGTGTGTGTGTGTGTGTGTGTGTGTGTGTGAGTGTGAATGATCTACCTTCTTGGAAGAGCTGGTTTATGTTAACCCTTTCAGGACCTATATAATTGTTAGTGGCATTGGAACTCTCATGGCTTTATATTTGTGGGAGGAGTAAATGCTAGGCAACTAATGTTTTAGGGATAGCAAGGGGCGTCATAGGGGATTGCAAAGAAATTATAGTGGTGTCAACTGCAACACCTGGCTACCCCAGAATGCATACCTCTGACCTTGCCAGGACCAACATGAGGGACATTGCCCATTAAAATCAGGAACAAATGCTCGCAATCAGGGACACCATTTTTACTTGACGTACAGTGCAGCACCACAATTTTACATCTAGTCAAATGCACTCCACAACCTGTCCTAAGGGTAATATTGTGCACTGGCATTAATACATACAGTACTCTCTTGTAAAAGGCATGCATAGACTAACCAAAAGTTAATTGGCTGAACAGAATTGCAGTCATGTTACAAGTGATTTCCCAAAAATGAATAAAGTTGTAAAAAAGGTCTCAAACTGTAAGCAGCATCATTGGCTATGTGTTATTACTGTGTAGACAATGTCTGGATTATTAAAAATAAAACAAAAATGCACAAATAAAATCCTGTGTTGTAGCTTATTCAATGTTGGTATACAGGTGGATACCATCATAATACAGAAACTTCATACAGTATGTACCTATCATGGTGCCACCACTCTGAGTAGTATATTGCTTCACATGTGTTCCCCTTGATTTTCCTCCCTTGTTCAATGCATATATTATTACCCATTTGATTACTGTGTCTGTGTAGCATAGTACAAAACAATTCATGTGTGCCACACAGTTTACAGTATCAATGCTATGCATATTAATAATTTTACACTGTATCCATTTGACTCACATAACCTGTCATACATAGAAACATAGAAATTGATGCCAGATAATGACTGCTGGGACCATCTAGTCTGCTTTTTTTTAATTATGATCACTTTTGCTGCAGACTCAACTTGATCTAAAGTACTGTCTCTTCCACCCCTTCCGTCCTCCAAACTAAAAGTTAATTGGCTGAACAAAATTGCAGTCACATTACGTGCAATTTCCCAAAAATGAATAAACAAAAAAAATGTTGTAAATTGTAAAGAGCATCCTTGGCTATATGTCATTACTGTGTAGACAATATCTGGATTATTAAAAATAAAACAAAAATAAATAAATAAAATCCCATATTGTAGCTTAGTCAACAATGGTATACAGCTGTATACCATCATAATACAGTAACTTCATACAGTATGTACCTATCATGGTGCCACCACTCAATGAGTAGGATATTCCTTCACACATGTTCCCCTTGATTTTTTTTCCTCCCTTGCTCAATGCATATATTACGACTGATTTGATTATTGTGTCTGTGTAGTATAGTACAACATGAATTATGTGTGCTACACAGTTTACAGTATCAACATTACACATATTAATAGTTTTACACTGTATCAATTAGAATCACATAACTTGTCATACATAGAAACATAGAAACTGACAGCAGATAATGACTGCTGGGCCCATCTAGTCTGCCCATTTTTAATTATGATCAGTTTTGCTGCAGACCCGACTTGCTTTACAGCACTGTCTCTTCCATCCCCTTCTTTCCTCCTAGGGTTTCTTTGTGTCTATTCAAGGCATTTTTGAAACCCACCACTTGTTTTCAAAAATGAACCCCTGACAAGATAAAAATGCTAGTGATTGAGCCTGGTAGACAACATGATGGGGAGGCTTCCGAGAAGTAACAGCTTTGGTCCTGGGATCCACCCCATTGATGGCCTCCCCAAGGTTGAAAAACTGGGCATTATCCTTGATGACAGACTGACTCTGGAAGCCCAGGTGTCAACTGTCATCAAAAGTGGGCTTACCACTTTAGGAATATCGCCCAAATTAAACCCCTGATTCTGCCCGAAGACCTGCCATCACTGGTACATGCTTTTGTGACTTCCAGGCTGGACTATTGTAACACTTTGTACTTCAGAGTCAATGGAGGGATCCTCTGCCGACTACAGCTAGTGCAGAACATGACAGCCAGGCTGCTGGTGGGCCTACCAAAGTCCTGCCATGTGACCTTGGTCCTGCAGGACCTGTACTGGCTACCTGTCAGGTGGAAGATCATCTTCAAGGTGGGCTTGCTCATCTACATGGCCCTATATGGCCTGGGCCCTAGTTACCTGTCTGACCTCTTAACTCCAGCCGTCCCGGTATGTTCCCTCTGCTCCTCCACCAAGGGCCTCCTGGCATTTCCAAGGGCGAGGCTGAAAACCTTGGGGGATTGTTCCTTCGAGCTGTACAGCCTGGCCCTCTGGAATTCACTGCCAAGATCTTTAAGGGAGGCCCCAACAGTAGAGGTGTTTAAGGGGGCCTGAAGACTTATCTTTTTAAGAAGGCATTTTATGAGAATTGATGAATGATTATTTATATATATATATATATATATATATGGTTTTAATAATTATGTGACTTTTGTCTGTACTGTCTGAATTTGCTTTTGTCTGTAATGGCACCCAGAGCCTCTGGGATTGGGTGTCAAAATAGAAATAAAGTATTACTTACTTACTTACTAACTTACTTACTTACTTACTGGTTTCACCACCACTGCCTCCCATGGAAGGCTGTTCCAGAAATCCATCGACCTTTCTGTGAAGAAGTACTTCCTCCCATTTCTCCTGAATCTACTCTCTTCCAGTATCATATCATGACCCCTTGTTCTATAGCACCTTTTTCTCTGAAACATATCTCCATCCTGTACATTATTAACCCCTGTGAGGTATTCAAAGGTCTCCATCATATCCCAACTCTCCTTCCTCCCCTCCAGGGTGTACATATTGAACCCTTTCACTTTCCTCTCATAGGGCTTCTAATGCAGACTTTTCACCATTTTGACACCCCTCAGCTCTCTTCTTGTCACTTTCTCCTTTTTCCAGTTGTTCCTCCTTCTTCACCTTTCCTCTTTTACTGCTCCTTTTCACCATTCTTCCTTTGCTAACCCCTTGCTTTCTTGAATAACTTGCATTCTGGCAGAACTCTCTCCCCTTGGGATCTCCCTATTCTCTATCTCAGCCTGTGGTGTCCCACTTTCTGCCTCACCCATTTCTTCTGTCACTCCCCACTGTTACATTAAATGTCCATCAAAGTAACATTTAAACCATCCTGTGAGGACTATGGTTCCCTCCTTAATGGAAGCTGGGCATCACCTCGGTGTAGGCTCTTATCCTTCCAGGTTGCCCTCAGTCCCCACTGTAGCTATACCTCTCCTCTCTGCACCATTTCTTCTACCATTACTTGAAGACCTTGGTTTGGAAGTCCCTCTCCTTCCCCACATAGTACACAATGCATTTGCTGCTTGCATTGTAAACACAAGGAAAACACAGGATCAACCAGATCAATGATCTAACTTTCCCAAAAATGAAATTTACACATGGAGCTGATTATGGCAATTCATCCTTATGTTTAAGCCCATTAAACACCCTTATCAAGTTAATGCATTAGCAGCTGTAGTGGCTCTGACCAGAGTTTGTTACATACAAGGGGCTGAATGAGCAGTCCATTTCTATAGGAGCTCATTTTACTGCAACACCAAAGTCTGTTCCAAATTACTGTCCCCTTTTTCTGATCCAGGAAACAGCTTTCCAGTACATATACTAACTCATAACAACAGGAAACACTAACACTATATGTAAGGTTGCCGGGGGTGAATCTCTGTTGCCTGCAGCTGGTGCAGAATCCGGCGGCCAGGTTGTTGACTGGATTGGGAAGAACGTGCCACATCACACCTGTGCTGCACGAACTGCACTGGCTGCTAGTGTGATGGAGAATCATCTTTAAGGTCACATTGCTGACCTATAAGACCCTTCACGGTCAGGGACAGGGCTACTTGCAAGATCTCCTCCGACCCTACTGCCCTCTCCATTCACTCCACTCCACCGACGAGGGATTGCTAGAGATTCCCAGGGTCCATTTTCAGTCATCGGGAGACAGAGCTTTTTCTTTTGTGGCCCTGACCCTGTGGAATTCTCTACCTCATCGGATTTGAGAGTGCCTGTCCACAGAGTCATTCAAGGCAGCTTTGAAAACTTACTTATTTGAACAGGCTTTTAATGGTTAATTTATATGTTGTATTAACTGTTTTTAGTTTTATATTTATATTTATGTTGTTGATTGTTTTATTATATACCTGCACTTTGATTTCTGAAAAGCTCAATATAAATAAATCTTGATTGATTGATTGATTGATTGATTGATTGATTGATTGATTGATTAAAAGACACACCATCTTCTAAGCAGGTACCATCATGTTGTTTTTATCCTTAGGACCATCAGTTTTGCTTTGTAGGGGCTCATTCAAAGAAAAAGCATATCCTGTGCTCATATTCCTATGTGGCTGTATCCTGCTCACAGCACTAGCAGCATTTCTCCACTGCCTCAGTTTTATACAGGTGTCTAAAATAGAACAATGTGACAGAGTGTAGGTTTTAACACAGGGCTCATTTTCTATAGTGTAAGTCCTACAGGGGTATACAGTGATTAAAAAAAATAAGGCACAGGAAAATAATTAAATTTAGACTCGTAGGAAGGATCAGCTCCCTGGCTGTGCAGAGGACTTTGGGGAAGGGGGGCAAAATGAAATAACATACATAAAATGTGATAGTGGCAACAATACCCTGTGTCACACAAGGTCCCTGCACCAGTATTGTTACCCCCAGATATACATCATAGACAGCTAGTGTTTAGGCATATGTTATACTAACGTAGAAACATAGAATTTGATGGCAAATAAGGACCACTTGGCCCACCCAGTCTGCCCATTTCCCTACCTACTGGATAAGTTGCAGATCCTAGTTAACCAGCAGCCTACTTCTTCCTACCCCCACCCCCTAGAATGGCCTTATGACTGTCCCATGCATGCTTGAATTCCACCACTGATTTTGACTCCACAAGCTCCTCTGGAAGGCCGTTCCATGCATCCACAACCCTCTCTGTGAAAAAATACTTCCTTAAATTACCTCTGACCCACCCCCCCATCTTCAAATTGTGCCCCCTTGTTCTTGCACCCCTCTTTTTTTGAAAGATGCTACCCTCTTGGACTTTGTTGATTCCCTTGAGGTACTGGAACATTTCTATCATGTCCCCCCTCTCCCTCGAGGTACTGGAACATTTCTATCATGTCCCCCCTCTCCCTCCTTTCCTCGAGGCTATACATATTAAGCTCCTTTCATCTCTCTTTATATGTCTTCCGGTGCAGACCCTGCACCATTTTAGTTGCCCTCCTCTGGACAGCTTCCATTCTGTCTATGTCTTTGTGGAGATTGGGTCTCCAGAATGCACACAGTACTCCAGATGGGGTCTCACCAGCTGTCTGTACAGAGGGAGAATAACTTCCTGTTTTCTACCGGTGATGCCTCTCCCTATGCATCCCAGTATCCCCCAAGCCCTCCTTGCTGCCCTCTCACATTGCTTTCCCACCTTTAGGTCATCTGATATGACCACCCCAGGTCCCTTTCCATTTTTGTTGTTAGTATCTCACCCGCGTTGTGACTCTTCACCTGGGTTTTGTTTCCCAGGAGCATTACCTTGCACTTCTTAGCATTGAATCTAAGCTGCCATACATTTGACCATTCCTCTAACCTTGCCAAGTCCTTCTCATCTTTTCCACCCCACCCTGTGCATCAGCTCTGTTGCAGATCTTTGTGTCATCTGCAAAGAGACAAATTTTCCTTCCAGTCCTCTGCATGTCACTTAAAAGACATTGAAGAGGACGATCTAATACTGAACCCTGCAGCACCCCACTAGTAACCCTCCTTTCTTCTGAGTGGACTCCATTTACTATTACTCTCTGTGTCTATTCTCCAGCCAATTCTTTACCCAGGATGTCATCTTGGGACCCACTCCCAGGCTGGCTAACTTGTATATTAATCTTTTGTGTGGGACTGTGTCAAATGCCTTGCTAAAGTCTAGGTAGGCCATGTCCACAGCCCCTCCCTGATCTACCACTTTGGTCACCCAGTCAAAGAAATCTATCAGATTTGTCTGGCATGACCTTCCCGCTGTGAATCCATGCTGCCTAGGGTCCTGTGCCCCTCTGGCCTCTAGATACTCGACAATTCTTTCCTTCAGAAGTGATTCCATCATTTTCCCTATCACTGAGGTTAAACTAACAGGTCTGTAGTTTCCTGCTTCTGCCTTGCTCCCACTTTTGTGAAGGGGAATCACATCTGCCCTCCTCCAGTCCTCAGGTACCACCCCATCCTCCCATGATTTGTTAAAAAGGGTAGTCAGTGGTGTCACTAGTTCTACCCTTAGTTCTTTTAGAATTCTGGGATTAATCCCATCAGGCTCCATTGCTTTGTCCACCTTCAGTTTTAAGAGTTCTTTCAGAATCCTTTCCACTGTAAATGGGCTGGTATCAACTTCTGTATCCAGAGTGTTTCTACTGTTTGTTTTAGGTACCCCCCCTCTTCATTTGTAAATACTGAGCAAAAATATTTGTTTAGTATCTCTGCCTTTTCACAGTCTCCCTCTGAGAACCATAGTGGTTTCTTACATTGTTTTGTTTTGCTTATTTGCTTCACACAAAGGCTCATTACCTCTGTGATGGCAGTTTTTATTATTCCCCATTGTTCTTCCACCCCTCCTTCCTGCCCATTTGCTAGTGCATTCCTTAGGCAGTCACCCATTTTGGCAAAGTCAGCCCTCCTAAAGTCCAGTACTTTTGCCTTTGTATGGCTTGACTCTGTTGCTGTGTTTATTGTGAACCATACTGTTCGATGGTCACTAGTTCCCAGATGGCTACCCACTTCTACATCTGTGATCCTCTCTCCATCTCCATTTGAGAGAACCAGGTCTAAGATTGCTCCCTCTTGGTGGGCTCCAATACTAGTTGTCTAAGGCATGCCCCTGTAGGGCATCTAGAATAACCCCACTCTTGAAGTGGCTGCTGCAACTGCACTCCAGTTAACATCTGGCATATTCAGATCACCCATCAGCAATATCTCCCCTTTTTCTGCCATTCTAAGTATATTTTCTATCATTTCCTTGTCCATTTCCTCCCCTGAGAAGGGTCTGTATACAACCCCTGTCGCGGATTGTGGTGCCATTGCCTGTCTCCAAATTGACCCACAGTGCTTCTTCTCCTCCCTGTTTACCCTTTTGTTCTGTTGCTTTTATTCCTTCCCTTATGTAAAGAGCTACTCCTCCTCCTCTTTTACCCTCCCTGTCCCTCCTGTAGATAGTGTATCCTGGTATGCTTACGTCCCAGTCATGGTTTTGTGTGTACCATGTTTCTGTGACTGCCACAATATCCAGATGTTCCTCCTCCATCAAGGCCACTAATTCAGGAAGTTTGTTACCCAGACTACAGGTATTAGTACTCATTGCTCTCCATTTTTTGATGGCTTTACCTTCTGTTGCAGCATCCCCCACTGACCTTTCTACCTCGGTCTTTTTTCCATTTAGTACCCTGTTTTGTAGGGAGAGGCTGGGGATTTTCCTGCTGCTGATCAGTACCTCCTCCTTTGACTAGTTTAAAAGCTTGCCAATGAAGCATTTAAACCGATTGCTTAAAAGATTTGTTCCCTTCCTGGACAGATGCAGACCATCCTGCCAGTATAGGCTGGTGTCCCTCCAGGTGGAACCCCAGTCCCCAATGAAGCCAAACCCCTGTGCTCCACACCATTTTTTCAACCATTCATTAAACTGCATGGTGCTAATTACCCTCGCCTCCCCCATGCTATTGACAGGCAGCACCTCTGAGAAGGATACTGTGTGTGCTACTTGTCTTAGGCCCCTCCCCAACTCTACAATGTCCTCCTGCACTGCTCTAATCTTATAATGAGCTAAGTCATTTGTCCCTAGGTGGACAATTATGTCCAGCTCAGACTCCCTTGCAGCTGTTCTCATGATCCTGAGGATGCGCTTCCTGTCCCTCCAAGCCATGGCACCAGGCAGGCACCTTACTTCAGTTTTCCCAGCTCCCCCAGTTCTAGCCCCTTAATAACTGAGTCCCCCACCAGGAGCTGCTTCCTTTCCCTGTAGTGTCCTCTGCCTCCTTCCTGTGGGCGTCCCTTGTGACAGTTGTCATCAGTCTTCTTTTCGGGTGCATCCATAGGGGAGCTATGCTCCCCCAGAATGGTGTATGGATTGTGGAGTGGAACAATTGACTGGGTGTGCCTTTGTTCCACCATCCTCATCCTCCCTGAGCCCACTGTGGTCCAACTGCTGTGCTTTCTTTGCAACCTCTGAAGTAGTGGTGGTGGCACTGGTGCTCCCTGGATGGGGGAGGTTCCCTTCCTACTGTCCAGTGTGGCCTGGGGGAAGGTTTCCTTACTACTGTCCAGTGCAGCCTGAAACAGGCAACTTCCTCCTCAGGGCAGAGGTTGTCTGCAAATAGAACATCTCAGCCTCCATAAGACTCAGGAAGACTGCTTTACCACAGCCATTACATTGCACTACTCTGCACAGGTTTATCTACTTTTTTTGTTTGCTTTTGTGTGTGTGTGTGTGTGTGTGTGTGTGTGTGTGTTTGCACATGCGTGCACATGTGTGATTGGTTTGTTATATAGAAATACATATATTATACAATGTGTATGCTTATATTGTCAGTGCAGTGTGCTAGAGAGGATATGACAGTGATATGTACCTTGCACTCTTGAGAAAATTATGTCAGAACCTCAGGTATAAAGGAACTATTTCCAGGGTGGGTGGGGTGAGGGTGGGAAGGGTTGGGCCTAAACTGTGCCCTCACAAAACAATCAGCTAAAACCTCTCACCCACCACTGTGATGAGTGCCTTCCTATCAGCAAGAAGCCCTACACAACAATTTGACAGAGAAAATACCCTGCTAATCAAACAGAGAAAAATCCAGACATCCAAGTCAGACACAGGTAAACCTCTCCTGCCCCAAAACAGCCTGGTGATTTGTTAGCCACAAAGGAAAATCAAATATGCAGTTATTTCAGCCGTTCTAAAGATGCTGACAAGATAAGCAGTTTTGAAAACCCCCTTCCTGAATTAAAAACTAAAATAATTAAACACAAAGCAATACCAATGTAAAAGTAAGGAAAACTTCTCTCAGATGTAAGCAAGAGAGAGATTAGTTACAGATATCTAGTCCAATATAGTATATCCCATGCAGCTTCTCAGTTGTTTCAAAGCACACCCAGTACACAACTTGGAAGAAGATGGACTTCTGTCTGAAACAGGATCACACCAGTAGTTTATAGTAATTGATCAATGCTGAAATTGTCAAGCAAGAACAATTGGCTGTGATGCAGGTCTCCCTGACTTGTGAAGACAATTTCCCCCACCTCAAGCTATGTCTGGCATCCAATTACAAACTGCAGCCTTTGCTATTTTAAATCACACAACCAGCACCAGCAAATATTGCAAAATATATTGATGCAGATTGTCACAGAATTCTAGTAATCAGTCCAGTTAGCCACAATGGAAAATCAAATATGCAGTTATTTCAGTCCTTCTGAAGATGCTGACAAGATAAGCAGTTTTGAAAACCCCCTTCCTGAATTAAAAACTAAAATAATTAAACACAAAGCAATACCAATGTAAATATAAGGAAAACTTCTCTCAGATGTAAGCAAGAGAGAGAGATTAGTTACAGATATCTAGTCCAATATAGTATATCCCATGCAGCTTCTCAGTTGTTTCAAAGCACACCCAGTACACAACTTGGAAGAAGATGAACATATAGGGCTAAGGGCATCTACTGTACAAGAGTAGATGTCAGGATATGTGTGCATATTATTGTTATACACTTTGCTTTCTAATACATATATATTTTCTATGTATTTCTTACTCATATGATGTTAGGACATCTGTGTCCTTGTAATGATTATCATATATAAGTCAGCATTGCCACCTTTTGGTGATTTGTACTACTACACTGAGTTGTGTAAGAACTGTACTCTTTTGTTTTACAAACTGATTACTAAAAAATTGTATAATGTTATCTTGGACCATGGAGCCACCTCTAATTTAGCCAATAGGACTCATCTCTGTAACTAGAAATGTTTCTATCTTGCAGTAACCACAGTAATTATCATAGGTATATAATGTGAGACACTGAGTCTTATACCTCAGAGACCCCAAGAGACACGGAGAAACCTCGAGGTATAGGGAACGGTTAGCATTGGCTCCCGGTTCGTATCAGTAAGAACTGCTTAGGGCAAATGTGATTGATCCTTTTGGTAGTAATAAACAAGTTTATTACTCTTATGCAATGTTTTTGTGATTTCTTGTATTCCCAATATTGCCAAGAACCTGAGAGTGAGGTTTAGACCTCCTGACAATTGGCGACCACGGGTAGGCAATATTTGGTGTCTGTAAGCTTCAACTTGTTGCCTAAATCTTTTCCCTTCCCAACGGGGACTGTAGGCATGCATTCCCACATCACCTCTCCCATTTTCTGACCACTTTGTAGTCACTTGCAAAGTCTGGCTGTTCTTTTTGGATGTGGTCAATGCCGACTCGACCCACTGCACAGCAGCTTTGAATTGCAAGCCTTCAGAGTATACAGTAGCTCGATTGTGTGTAAAGTGTTCCTGCTGTGGATTGATATGCAGCACGGCACTTTTTGCAGTTTGATTTTTCGTTATCTCCTACATAATGGCCACTATATCAAATATATGCACAGAACTGAGACTCGATGTCTCCAACTTCCTTGCCTCCCATGGAGGATGGGCTGACTTTGCGCGGGATGCAAGTCAATCTGAAAACCCTATACTGGGGATTTCAACCCAGTACTGTGAGATGAGACAAACAGCCAATATGTGTCATGCCAAAGGGCTGTTGGTCACAGCTCTCTATGTTGCTCTGGAAGCCTCCAAAGTGAGGTTTCGAACCTTTGACCTGCAAATTTCGTCTCTTAAGCAAGAGATGGGTTTGCAAGAAATGGAATGTGTTAGACTGCAACAGAATTTGGAGTCTGAACTTCAAACACTGCGAAATGAAAAGGATTCACTTTTGCATCATTCTGCACAGGCTGGAGAGCAGGAAATTTGTATGTTGAAGCAAGATTGTGAAAGTTTGAGAAAGGATAAGGGGAAGGCTTTGAATATGAATGACTTGTTAAGTAGAGTGAATGAACAGTTGAGTGAGGATATGGTAGAGCTACAGGATGAAATAAACCAGGTACGTAATGACTTAGAAGTGGCTACTAGGGACAATCGCGAATTGAGCGCCGTGTACAGAGTGATGCAGAAACAAATGCAAGATGAGGTTGATGTGAACGTTGCAAATGTGAGACATGCAGAATGTGAATCTAAGATGGTGAAACTGGGCCATCAGTGGGAGGTTCTGGCTGGACATGTTAAGGTGATGAGAGGTGTAGCCCTCGCCTTACATACGTCATCTGAAGGGGAGGTCTCAGATGATGACATCTCTCAGTACAATGCCCAGTCACACCTCTACTATGGCCCAGAATCCCTACCCAGCCATCCAGAACATGGCGGGTCCCCACTCCACCCACACCTTGTCATATGTTGTCGACATTGTGATGCACATCATGGGTGATGCCAACATGGTGGCCCCATGAAGGGGGGAGCAGGCCCAGGCCTGGTCCGGACGGCACCACCGGTGGCCGTTATTGATGTGGAAGACAGGCAGGAGATAAAAACAATGACTGAGAATGCAATAAGTAATGTGCCTATCTCTGAGAGGAATAAGCGGGTCCTTAAAACCCAGATTAGACAGCTTCTGCACAAGGCTGGTACTCAGGAAGGCATGGTTCATACCACAGCTGAGGCCGCAGCCTGGGCAGCCTTGGATGGCAACCGAGGCAACCCACCCCAGCCTGATTGGCCCAATAATCCCCTACAAATGGCCTACTCTGTTCAGCAAACAGCTGACAGTATTGGTCAGATGAGTCCGTCCGACAACCACAGCTGTCACTTGAAAAAGGTGCATTCCAAATGTGAGATGCTTAGCCTCACTGCAGACTATCAAGTCCAAATACTACACCAAACTATCGAGCCTGGCTTGTGGGTCAAACTCCCCGATGCCATCCGCCAGGCTGGTAATGCCATCTTTAATGAGCTTGCAGCTGAACTCATTTCTGCACACAGACCAGGTGTAGAAGGAGTGATGCTTGCATACCCTGTAAAACAGAATGCAAAGAAAAGTCCAGGGACTTACCACCAGATACTCTGGATGGCCTGCCGAGCAGGAAAACAACTCACACAAGAAGCTGCGGATGTAGATCTTTCTGAGTATAAGATCTTGTTCCTTAGGAACATGATCCCTGCAGTGAGAGAGAAGGTAGAGCCAACCACCTATCCCACCACGGAAAGGTTTGCCGACATCCTTCAGAAAACTGAGAGAGTTTACCAACTCTACATCCATGATCTGGGCTCCGGTTCCAAAAAAGTCACCGCCGTGGAGCCTACTCAAGAGGCCACGATGCACTACATGGTGGAAGGGCAGGCCTAACACAATCAGCCCCTCCCCACGGACAACCAACACCCTCAACAGGCCCAACAACCACAACAACAGCAGCAGCAACAACAATGAGGTGGGAACTGGAACTATTATAAGAATAAGAAGCACCACAAGAATCATAAGGGTAAACAACAACAACAAAGATCAGGCCCTTCGTATAGGGAGATAGCTGAAGAGAATCAGAAGTTTAGAGAACTCCTGGGGCAAGTGCGCTCTGTAGCAGATGCTGTTCCTGCTCAGTCCCTTGCAGCCATACAACCGGGAACTCAGGCCCCAATGGGCCATGGCGATACTGGAAGTAAGGGCCTTCAGGCCCATACAGGCCTGAACCCAGAAACACCTCCCTATATAGCATCAGTGCAGCATGGTGAAGTGGTTAAAATGAGCCAGGCCCAACCTCTACATGCTTCCTTCAGCACAGATTGACAATTACAGGCCCCAGTCCAGATTGTGAACAAGCTGTCTTGGATACAAACGGAAGACCCTGTACTGAGGCTGAGGTTGGGGGCCGCCTACTTACAGTGTCATTGGATACAGGCACGGCTGTGTTTGTGTTACATGATGACTACCCGGATACATCTCCTTGGTCCACCTGATGGAGGATCAACATGTCAGGAGTAGATGGTACTAGGTTACCTGCATACCACTCTCTACCACTACCTATAGAGTTGGGACACTTGAAGGCCTCACACACCTTCCAACTGATGGTATTGTATGATCACCCTAGTATCATTGGAATTGACTTCCTTGCACCACACGGCTGTGTGGTGGATCTAGCAAACATGCTATTGATACAGACTCAGGGACAATATCACACCATCTTGATCCCTGACTCACATGTTGTAGCAACAATATCTGCCAACAATAAGGAGTATGACGTCATAGATTTGTTCAAGAGCCATGAGCTTTTTCCAAAGCTACTTCTTATTCTACAAAGACGTCTGGAAGCATTTGCTGCCAACAAACATGACTGTGGCAGAATGCACACTGTCATCAAAGTGCCAGACCCAGCACATGAGAGGCAAAGGCAATATCCTTTTCCATATGAGGCCTTGCCTTCTCTTAGGGAAACAATAAAATCACTCCTCAACCAAGGGGTAATCAGAACATGTGTTTCTACTGCCAACTCCCCAGTGTGGCCTGTGAAAAAACCTACAGGTGCCCGGAGACTCACTATTGACTACAGGAAACTGAACCAGGTCACCCCCAGTTGTGCTCCAAATGTGGCCTCTGCACCTGATGTGCTATGACTTTTGACCCCTGACCTGAAATGGTTCAGTGCCCTGGATATTTCCAATGGTTTCTGGTCACTGCCATTGGCCCCTAAGAGTCAAAATAAGTTTGCCTTCACCTTTGAAGGTAGACAGTACACGTGGACCTGCTTACCACAGGGATTCCATAACAGCCCATCCCTGTTCCATCTACACATGATGGATGCCCTTGAGGGTTTCTCTACTCCCCAGTGTCTCTTGTAGTATGTGGATGACCTGCTGTTGGCAACAGCCACACAGGAGCAACATTTAGATCCCTTGGATGAACTATTGACCCTCATCCAGACAGCAGGCCTCAAATGCAATCCAGCAAAAGCACAATGATGTCAGAAAGAAGTACTCTTTCTGGGCCTGAAAATAACTGACCAAGGCCACAGCCCTACCTGGAAAAAGATACAAGGACTGCAATACTTGCCATTACCCACCAGCGTGGCAACTCTTAGAAGGTTTCTAGGTATGCTGAACTATTCAAGAGATTTTATTTGTGATTTTGCTCAGAAGGCTGCTCCTCTGTATGAGCTACTGAAAAAAGACATTCCCTGGACTTGGGGCCCCATACACACCCAGTCTGTGACATCACTGAAGAAGGCCTTGGCCTCAGCCCCAGCTCTGGTCAACCCCAATCCAGCATTACCATTCCATCTGGAGTGTGCCACCTCTGACATTGCTATGTCAGCAGTGCTGGCCCAGAAGGTTCATGGTACTGTGAGACCCACTGCATATGCATCACAGCTCTTGACCCCAGTGGAACAGAAATACAGCCTTTGTGAAATGAATCTTCTGGCCACCTACTGGGCTGTCTAGCACTTTCTGTATATCATTAGATACTCTCCACTGATTATTAACACCAACCACACCCCAACTACCTTTCTGCTATCAGATAGAGTGAAGGATGGGTCAGTCTATAATACCAGACTGACACACTGGTCACTTCTTCTCCAGGATAGGGACATACAGGTACACACAACTGAAATTCCATCTATGCTGGCACATGGACTCCTTTTCAAGGAGAACCCCATGACTGTATACTACAACCACCTGATCTGCCAGATCCAGGTCCTTTCCTCCCTGCCACACCACAAATACTTGAGAGTACCTCTTTGTGTCATATTTTCACAGATGATTCAACTTCCTACTATCAGGGAGAACAAATTGCAGGGATGGGTATACTGGTAATTTACCCCTATGGTAACACAGTTAAAATCTCTAAGCGCTGCAGTATGGCATCATCACAGTATGCAGAAATGGCAGCGGTGGCCTGCCCTATTGAGTTCATCCAGCATGGAACCGTGGATACTATCATTTTTACAGACTCTAATTGGGTTTGTTGTTCCCTTACAGAATTTCTTCCGTTCTGGCAGAAGAACTCCTTCCTTTCTTCTGATGGCAGCCCAGTGAAGTACAAAGAACTGGTAATATACATACACTCACTGGCACAAAGGTTTGCACACAAACTCTATGTACACAAAGTTAAAGCTCATTGTCTAGATGACCCCTACCATGCCTTTAATGACACAGCAGACACCCTTGCAGAGGAAGGGGCCCGAGGGGGTGACACCCGGATGATGGATCATCCAGAGGCCAATGCAGCTGTACACATCACAGTGGTCAGGAAGAAATCTGAACCTTCTTCCCCCTTGGACCTTTCAGCAGCCCAACATGTTGATACTAAGCTTAAAGAAGTGTTCAGATTCCTTGACAAAGGTACCGAGGAAAAACTCCCCACACATAATCCCTATCGGAGGCATTAAGGTAAGTTACACTTGTCACTAGATGACAAGCTCATCTGGTACCAGCCAGATGATTCCACCATCAAACTGTGGGTGGTCCCCAGACACCTTAGGTCTGAATTCTTGCACCAAGTGCATGACACACCCACTGGTGACATCAGGGAGTGGAAAACACCCTCCAGAGACTCAAGACCACTGCCTGGTGGCCTGGTGTCACCAAAGATGTTAAACAGTACATAAACAACTGCCTTGTTTGTGCACAGAATAACCCCATCTTCACCAAGCGAAATGCCAAACTGCTACCACAAAGACATTCTGGCCCTTGGCATGCCATACAGATTGATTTTATTGGTCCCCTGACCAATACCAGCAGAAATAACAAGTATGCCCTTGTGGTAACTGATCTCTTCTCTAAGTGGGTTGAAGCTTTCCCTACCAAGATATGCACTGCTAAAACCACTGCCAAAATCCTGGTGGAACAGATTTTCTCCAGGTGTGGCCTACCTCTTAAGGTAGATTCTGACAAAGGAACCAGTTTTACAGGTGAGTTAATGAAAGAATCCCTTCAGCTCCTTGGAGTTCAACAGAAGTTCCACAAACCTTACCATCCTCAATCTTCAGATCAACATGGGATTCCCTGCAGCCGTTACTGCTTATGGCAATTAGGGGCACACCCTCAGCCACCACCCAGTTGACACCATTTGAGGTGATGACTGGAAGAAAGATGAGATTACCTGAACACCTGTTGTTTGACCTGCACAGCCCCACTGCGGACCGTGTGTCTGTAGACCAATATGGTTAAAAACTCAGAAAAGACCTCATACACACACTTATATGCTACCAATTGCATGGGCAAGGCCCAGCAACAGTCCAAGATACACTCTGACAAACACGCACAAGAAGTGGATTGGCAGGTTGGAGATCAGGAAATGGTCCTCCGATTTGCACATCCCACACACTCCTTCTCCAACAAGTGGGAAGGCCTCTACCCCATTGTCAACAAGCTCAGTCCGCAGTCTATCAAGTTAGACTGCTGCACAACAATAAACTGACTGACAAATGGTTACATGCAAACCAACTGAAACTGTATAAAGGAGTATAATTACTTTTCCTCACCCTCATTGGGTGGAATAGTACTAACATACTGATGTTTGATATTCTTTTTCAGATGCATTGACAAGATGGCTATCTTGTTCCATTTTCTCCTCATCTCAGGAGTTATCCTCTGTATCCAAGGCATGGTACCGAACCTCCTACCTTACCTTGATCCTCCAGCATCTGCCCCAGAGGGAGTAGCCATCAAAATACCCAGTAGTTTGATTACTGTCTAGGAAGGTTCCGATGCTTACCTCACTGCCTCAGTTGTTGCTCCTGATAAATCTACCCTACAAATTGAGTGGCAAACCACATCGCAAGGACAAATACTCCAAGTGGCCAAACTTTCCAAGGGAACTTTCCAGGGTTGGCCTAATGCTAAATTATCCCCAAATGGCTCTCTGTCCTCGCTACAAACTGCTCTTAGACATTCTGGTTTATACAATATTGCTGCTTTAATTAATCCATCATATTGTAATTCTTTGTCTAAGGACTCTGCTCGAAAATTTTGTGCTGTACACAACATGGCTTCTGCAGCCTTGTACCTTTCTGTGTTACCACCAACTGATAAACAGCTGTTGGAATGTCCAAAGCACACCCCTGGTCCTCGTAGTGGTCTAACAGCCACTGCTCTACCTGGTACACTAATTAACAAATTGCAATTTATGCATATACCTGTTTTGTTTAATTTAACTTACTGTACTATGAAAGAATTTGGTATGTGTCACAATACTAACACGTCAGCATTTTATAGTACATTATTGCTTGATAGTTTAGCAGCATTTCAGATTCATACTCAAGACCCTATTGCTGGGTTACACACCACCGAATATAGAGGCAACTTCAGGAGAAAACCCAATCCTGATGATCAAAGTCATAAACGTAATACACGTGAAGTTGACAATTCTGATGTCACTGGCGCAACAGGTACTGTCACAGGTCTGTTTGGTACAACTATGTCTATCTGGAATAAAGCAGACATTGCTGCTATCAAATCTCATTCTGCCAAATTTCAGACTGGTTTGGTAAATAATATATCACCCCCATTATTGCATGGTGTGGATAGCCTCAGTCAGGAAGAAAGATACACTGTTTACAATATGCATGACATTGCTAAGGCATTTACAGATTCTAAAGATAAGATTAATGCACTCATTGCACAGAACAACAAAGAAGCAGATAAGCAATACAACGCTGGTGAGATTCTATGGTCCGCCCTATGGCTCGTACATTATCACTACCATCAATAATCTATTCCGTGATCTAGAATCTGGAAGGATCCCTGATATAATACATGACAGACGTATTTCCACATGGTATTGTCCATGAAGCAAAACCCCTGGCTGTATTGCTATGTGTATGCAACAATCTCCAACTATTCCTCTTTCTACAGCTAGGAATTTGGGTTTTGTGACCAGACACCCCTAATACTGGTCCCTGTTTTACTTCTAAGAAATGTTCTATTAGAGACACAATGTTTGTTTATTTTACTGTCTCTTTACCATGTTTTGATCCCACTACAGCCTTGTTCGTCAAGCTGGCTTCCATACTCTCCGTTGGGCACCTTAATGAAGACGTCTACAGAGAATGCCAGGATCTGCCTCCTCTACTGGTCTTCCATCCTTTCCTGGACACCTGGGTCGCTCCTCACACAGATTGCTGTGCAAAGAAACAATATACCTACTTGTGTCGATGTGATGTATTTGATGTTATTAAACCTGTATGTGGTTATTCCCCCGACAGTATAAATTGGTCCTTTTCCATGGATGATGACATCAGCATGAATGACACTGCCTTTGCGGACTCAACATTGGCTCCAGATAAACTTTTCCAATCTTATCAAGAAGAGGTTCATCGCCTGTCGACACAGATTTCCAAGACGACCTACACCTGCCCGATACAGTTGCAAAAATGGAGGCTCCCACTGTTAAAATGCAGTACAGTTCTGACAGGGAGTACTGCGTAGTAACAAACTGTAAATCCTATACTTACGGATCTGAGACATGTGTTATTGATAACTCTAACTTTTGTTTTGCTCCCCACCAGAAGACTGTTATTGGACATACCGTTATTACCTATATCCCCCTTATGGATGCGGACATCATTGATGGTAACCCCAATTATCTGCTCACCCTTTCTGAATATTTACCATATTTTAATGTACACATAGATCCACTGTCACTTACATTAAAATCACTTTTAGAGAGAAAAGACACCGACCTCATCCACATCAGCAATAATATCACTAAGGCTAATGAAGCTATACTTTCATTGATTAATGATGGTGATATGAATGATGCATTAACTAACATTTGGTTAGAAATTACTTTTAGAGGTTTTGTTATTATACAAGCGTTTTTAATATTTTTCTTGGTTATTATGTTATGCTGCCTATGGCGCACACTGCACCAACACCGTGAGCAGCTGGAGTTCCTTTACAAAGCTCACACGTCGGGTTTGTAAATGACCCCTGCTCCCTGACCTTTCCCTATTTTTGTCTGTGTTGCCCTTGGAGGCAACAAGGGGAGAATGTTACACGAGGTCCCTGCACCCTTATTGGTACCCCCAGAGGTACACCATAGACAGCTAGTGTTTAGGCATACGTTATGCTAACATATAGGGCATCTACCGCACAAGAGTAGATGTCAGGATATATAATGCATGTTATTGTAATACACTTTGCTTTCTAATACTTATATATTTTCTATGTATTTCTTACTCATAAGATGTTAGGACATCTGTGTCCTTGTAATGATTATCATACATAAGTCAGCAGTGCCACCTTTTGATGATTTGTACTACTACACTCACTGAGTTGTGTAAGAACTATACTCTTTTGTTTTACAAACTGATGACTACTACAAAATTGTATAATGTTATCTTGGACCGTGAAGCCACCTCTAATTTAGCCAATAGGGCTCATCTCTGTAACTAGAAATGTTTCTATCTTGCAGTAACCATAGTAATTATCATAGGTATATAATGTGAGACACTGAGTCTTATACCTCAGAGATCCCAAGAGACACGGAGAAACCTCGAGGTATAGGGAATGCTTAGCATTGGCTCCCGGTTCGTATTGGTAGGAACTGCTTAGGGCAACTGTGATTTATCCTTTTGGTAGTAATAAACAAGTTTATTACTCTTATGCAACATTTGTGTGATTTCTTGCATTCCCAAAATTGCCAAGAACCTGAGAGTGAGGTTTAGACCTCCTGACACCTGCCACAGTCATAAGAAGACTACTTTCAAAAACGGGGGTCTCAATTTAAAAAAATGACAAAGTTATGAAGGGGCTTTGAAATTTGTCAATGCGCGTTCATGATTTTGTTAATTTTCAATATTTTGGCCCCAGCTTTTCAACATAGTCATTTTTTCACACCCACACACCCTTGAGAAAGTGACAGGTGCCACTTTTCCAATTCTGGCAAAGATGTGTTTTAGCACCGGTGGCGTAAAATGACATTTTGGTTACTATTTTAATACCTGTCATGTGCAGTCGGAGTGGTCATAAAAAGACCATATTGAAAATCTGAGGTCAAAATGTCACAAAACAATGAAGTTATAAGGAAATATTGAATTTTTTCAATGTTTAGTCATAACAGTGGAATTTTTGCAGAGTGTGGCTCCCAATTTTCAACATAACCCTTGTGTTACTCCACCTCATGAACATGACAGGTGGCATTTTTCAAATCCCTTCCAAAACATGTTCTCGTAGTTGCACTGCAATATCACCCTTCCGATGGGATTTTAAAAATGTCACCTGTCTTGATCATAACAACAGAGACAATGTTAGAAATTTGGGGTCAAAATATCGGAACCCACTAACAAGTAGATGTTGCATCTCAGCTGGCCTATCCTGGGTAAATACAATCTAAACGTGTGTAAAAGCAGGACACCACTGAAAATGAGATACTGCATCTCATGTGGTCTATCCTGGGTAAATACATATAATAAAAATGTGTAAAAGCAGGACCACAGTACAGCAGAGCCCCCACTAAACTGTACATCTCTGCTACTCAATTCTGGAAAAAACACATTGTAAAAGCAGGACCCCACTGAAAATGTAACTTGCTTTCCAGTTGGGCTATCCTAGGTAAAAATATTATTTAAATGGGTAAATCAGGGCCCCATCAAAAACAAGATACATATTGTATCTCGATTGTGCTATGCTGGGTAAATACAGTGTACAAATTAGGAAAAGCAGGATCCCATTGAGAACAAGATAGCATCTGAGCTGTGCTAGCCAGGGAAAACACAGTACAATAATGTGTAAAAGCAGGACTCCATCGAAAATGAGATATTGTATTTCAGCTGGGTTATGCTTGGTAAATATATTACAGTATATTACAAAACTGCGAGAACAGGACCCTACAGCAGAACCCCACTGAAAAGGAGAGGTTGCATCTAAGATCATCTATCCTGAAAAAATGCATTACAAAAGCAGGACCCCACTCAAAACAAGATATTGCACCTCACTTCTGCTATCCTGGGCAAATGCAGTTTAAAAATGTGTACAATCAGGACCCCGTTGCAGATGAAATATTAAATGTCATCTGATCTGTCTTGGGTAAATACTTAATAAAAATGGCGGCAGGCAGGCCCCAGTACACCAACATGCAAGCAAACATTCAGCATTGACAAATGCTTATTTGATTTTGAGACACTGACATTGAAAAATGTGAAACATGGGGTCTCATAATGTGAGCCACTGATACCCTGGGACATGGGCCCTCATAAAAGTCATAATGTGAAATACTGATACCCTGACACATGGGCTGTCAGAAATAATGTGAGACAATGATGCCCTGGTACAGGGTCCCTCATAATGCAAGACACTGACACACTGGAATACAAGGTCTCATAAATAATGTGAGACACTGATGCCCTGGGATATGTGGCCCTCATAAATAATGCAAGACACTGATGCCCTGGGACATGGACCCTTATTATGTGGGAGACAATCACCTGAGATATGAAACTTCACATAATGGATTAGATACTGTGGAATGGGCCCTTTGATGCAGGCTAAGAGGGACAGGGTATACATGGGTGTTGTTATTGGTTAGGGGGGCTGATTTGAATAAGTGTGTGGCTCATGTTGTATCCTGTTTGCATTGCTGCAAGCTTTTCATGGATCACTGAGATAAAGGATGTCATCTTCCATTACTGTAACCCTCCTGATTCTGTAGGTAGTAGTTCAGATGACACTGAGTGCCCGAGCATCAGGAGAGAATAAGCCAACTGCCTATACATATTTCTTTGGTGGGCTTTTTTTATATGGGTGGTCACGTAATAAAGGATGCACTACATCTGATTTTCTTCCTTGAGGGTAGCACTGGTGATGCAAGTGACATGATGGCACCATTACTGATAGGCAGGTGTCCTAACAGTGGGGGATGAAGTGAATGTCTCAACTGCAGAAGGAGGCAGGTGTTCTAAATACACAAGGAATGACTTAACAATGGAGGAGGGTCAACACTATAGTGGCTAATGGGGATCCTTACTGTGGGAGGGTGGGAGTCATAAGTGCATGGGGGGGCACATGGTGACATCATAGGGGTGTACCTTGCTATGACCACTACATAATTTCAGCATTCCAGTCTTGTGCTACTCGTTAGCATAGGTTGTAGCCATACATCACATTTTACAGCACAATTCCACCAAGTGCAATATTTGAACAGCCATACTATGCTGTATCCAGCAGTATTTGTGTTCAGACATCTGCGTCTACATCCTGCCATCCAGTGCCTGCGTAACCAAGCCACCCCCCCCCCATACAGGTGTAACTCTAGTCTGCATACACAAATATTCTTGACTGTGTTGAGTGTGTGCATTTCACTGGTGCATGTCTCATGCATTCACATTACAGTGTTTTGTCACGTGTCCATTTATGTGGCTGTTTTACACACCACATAACATTACATTCCCTATCGTGCATCGGGCCCATAGACTGAGAACTAAAAAGAATAAAGATAGAATATCCTTCCACAAACAATAACTGATAGTAGTACAAAGAACATATGTAAAAGTCACATTGATGCACTGAAAGCAAATGGGTACTCACTACGTTCCTGCCACTGAGGTCATAGAGGGGCGGTCCAGATGGCTCTGTTAGCCTTCAGCCTACAAACCTGAATAAACCCAAGTAGACATTTCAGAAAGACAAGAGTTGGAAGTAAAATCAAAGCACTAAGTACTGGCTGGCGCCAAAGAGCAAGAGATGAAATAAACAAAGGACTGCTTGGCCCACTCAGTCTGCCCATTTTTCCCTACCTACATTCTTACTGCAGACCCTACTTGATCTATAGCACTTTCTCCCTCTCCCCTTCATTTCCACTACGATTCACTTGTGCCTCTCCCATGCATTCTTGAACCCCACCACTGTATTTGTCCCCACCACCTATGCTGGAAGGATGCTCCAGGAATCCACCACTCTTTCTGTGAAGAAATACATCCTCACATCTCTCCTGAATCTACCCTCTTCCAGCTTCACGTGTCCCCTTGTTCTTGAGCACCTTTTTTTCTGAAAAATACTTTCATTCTGTACCTTTTTTACCCCGTGAGGTATTTAAAGGTCTCTATCATATCCCTACCTCTCCCTCCTCTCTTCCAGTGTGTACACATGGAGGTCCTTTAGTCTCTCCCCACAGAGCCTTTGATATAGACCCTATACCATTTCAGTTGCCTTCCTGTGGACCCCCACCACTCTGTCCTTCCACAGATGTGGACTCCAGAATTGGACACAGTACTCAAGGTGGGGTCTTACCAGCAATCTATACAGGTGCAACACCACCTCCCTCTGACTGCTGGTGATACCTTTTCTTATGCAACCCAGCATCCCACTAGCCCTCCTGACTGCCTTGTCGCACTGCCTGGCAACCTTTAGGTCATACAATATGATTAGCCCTGTTCTCTTTCCTGTTTGGTTGTCATCAATACAACTACACCCATTTTGTACTCCTTTCCCTGGTTTCTGTGCCCTACCATAAGTGCATTATTTGCATTTTTTCTCATTGAAACCCAGCTGCCATTCCCTTGACCATTCCTCGAGTTTTCTCAGGTCTTTGCTTGTCCTTTCCACCCTCCGGAGTGTCCACCTTGTTGCAGATCTTGGTGTCATCCACAAAGAGGCAGACCATCCCTTCCAGCTCCTCTGCAATGTCACTTATAAAGATATTAACGAGGACTGGTCCCAAAACTGATCCTTGCTGGTCAGCTTCTCTTCCTTGGAGCAAACTCTGTTTACTACCACCCTCTGCCACCTATCTCTAACAAGTTCCTTAAGCAGTTTAACATTACCTTATCTAACTCCTCCTCCAAGCAGGAGGTCTGTAGATCATGCTGGTGTGAATAGTGACTGTGTTCCTTGACTACAGGGTGATCCGCAGTACCTCTGCCCCCTTCCATATTCCCTATATCTCTGTCAGTGTTCTGCTTTCCGTCACATAAAGTACCACACCCCCTCCTTTCCTTCTCAGCCTGTCTTTCCTGAACAGAGTATAGCCTAGTATGGCCATGTCCCAGTCATGGTTTTCAATGCACCATAACTCGGTAATGGCCACTATATCCAGACTGGCTTCTGCCATGATGGCCTCTAGGTCTGGAATCTTATCTCCTAGACTTCTAGCATTTGCACAGATGGCCTTCCATATTTTGTCAGCATTCTGCTTGTTAACCCCCCTTTTCCCTCTCGCACCCTCCTTCCCACTTCTCTTTTTAATGTTTCTGTTCCCCTTCCTCTTTGTTTCTATCACCCTGCTTCTTTTATTAATTTGCACCCTGAGGGGTTCCTCTCCCCTCGGGTTCTTCCTGCTCTCTATTTCAGCCTGTGGGGGGAGGGGGCAGTTTCTGCCTCCCCAATTTCTTCCGTTACCCCCTCAGCTAGTTTAAATGTTCATCAAAGTAACATGTAAATTGTCCATTGAAGACTGCGGTTCCCCTCCTGGATGGATGTAGGCCATCACCCCTGCATGGGCCCCTCATTCACCCAGGTGGGTCACCAGTCTGTAATGTAGCCAAACTCCTCTCTGCACCATTCCTTCAGCCATAAGCTAAGGCTCCTGATGTGGAGAACCTTCTCTGCCCCCCTGTCGTAGACAGTCAGCACTTCAGCAAAAGCCATTGAGCATGCCACCTGTCTAAGACCCCACCCCAGTTCCTAAACTCCCTCTGAACTATCCCAGCCCCATCCTTAGCCATGGCATTGGTCCCCAGGTGAATAATGGCATCTAGCTCTTCCTTCCAGCTGCCCTAGCAATCCCCAGAATATGTTTCTTATCCCTTCAGGCCATGGCACCACTTAGGCACCTGACCTTCCTCTCCACCCCCCTTCCTATTCCCAAATCAGTCCCCATGACAATCAGGTCCCCCACCAGAAGTTGCTTCCTACTCCTCTGGGGTTCTGTCCCTCCCTTCTTGGGATCTACACTACAGTGAACCCCACATCCACCCTGGCCACTAGCAGGGGTGCCTCCTCCTGGCAGTCCCACCCTGCCAAAGTGGCATAGGAATTTTGTAGCAGAATCAGTTGAGAAATGTGCCTCCAACCCACCCCCCACTCTTCCAGAGCCCACCTCCCCTACCCTTCTGGAGCCCATAATAGTTTAGCAGCTCCTCCTTCCTGGCATCCTCTTGAGGTAACAGTGTCAGATGCAGAGGCCCCTGGGTGGGGGAGAAGGTGCCACAAATCATAGCCAGCTCTACCTGGAGTATAGCGACCTCCTCCCTCATCCCAGAGAGGTGCATGCAGATGGGGCAGCACTCTCAAGGAAAGTCTCTCTAAAAACTGCCAGTAAATGCAACAAATCCTTCTGACAGGAGACAGCCCCCACCATCCTGCAAGGAGCTGTGGCTGTTTGATTAATTACCAGAGTCCTTCTTTAATAGTTTCTGCAGCATGCTCTGCAGATTAAAAATCATCCATTATACATGATGGCCTATACATTGACCTTTACATGCAAAGCTGCAATTAGCATGAAAAGTACTTAAGAACATCACTTGTAAGCCATTTTCTAAGGCATCACACGAGACGTGAGAGGGCAAAGGCGTCAGACAGCTATATTTCTGTATGTCAGCAAAAAAGAAAAGTGTTTTTCTTTAAAAAACAATAAAATTGAGACAGAAATAGCAGAAAGGGTAGCAGAAAACAGAATTACTGATTTATGCAATATGTGCTTGTCTATGTGGAGGATCGCTTCTAGTTGCAGGAGTATCCCTCTGCACATTCTCTGAGTAGGAAAGCACAACACAAAGCTAAGCAATTCTTTGTCATTCTACAGTAGATGCAGTACCTTCTTTCTTGCTTTTCCTTCACCTGTTTTTCTTTCTCCCTTACATGTTCTTTGTCTCTCTAAAGGGAAATAGCCCCATGGGATGCAACATCTCATTTGTACTAGGTTCTTCGGGATGTATAAAGCCAGGGGCTCAAAAGAATCACATACAAAAATGTCATGTACTGTAGAGGGTATTGTTTACAAATGGTAATATCACAGCTCTTTGCAGAATAGGAAAGTTTCATTTTTAAAACTTGAATTATACATAAGCTTGTTTTATTTATCAGCGGCAGAACAGACACATATTTCTCATGAGTTCTGTTTTTGCCAGTGATATCATGAAGGGTATGATTTCAGAGCAGCATCCTGCAGGTTGTAATCACTCTCTGTGGTTCTTGTGGTGGGAGTTACATGTTAGTGGTAGTCTAGGAGTCACTGCCATGAACACATCTGTATACAGTGTTATACCAGTAGCCTGGGTACTTGCTGATAAACTATAGTAGGTCAAGGATCTGGGTGCTGTCTACCCCCTGAACCCCCAGCTCTGATGAGACTGCACAACTACCAATGTACCCCTGCACCAGAGGTCTGCAATCTTTTTCGAAATGAAAGCCCCATGTCCACCCGTCTTGATCAGGTCTGATCATCAGAGAGTCATATGAGTGTTTGCATAGCAGATATCCTTTGTAATGCACATCTTCACCTACATCAGTCACAAAATACTATAGGAATAAAATGAATGCTATTTGTTTAGAACACTAAACAAAGCAAACTCTAAAGAAAAGCTCATTTATCATTTCTTTTTAACAACAGTGATGCATTTTTTCATCCCACGCAAATGTGCAAAAGTTTTAACCAGCTGGCAGTACAAGTATACCTGCTGCAGTGTAACCTAACAGGTTGCTTTATAAAGTTTAAATTTTAATCCCACATTATTTGAACTGTCATGCTGGGTCCTCAGTTTGGGCAGACACTAGCACATTTATCAGTGGATAGCTTCTCCTTCTTCACACACTTCCCAACAAACTTAAAAATGTCTTAATCGCTAATGCGTGCATAGAATTGACCACAAAATCCAGTTGTGCATTGTCCTTAATATGCATGCATTCATCAAGCACAAGTGAAACAGTATGCTGACCTCATATATAAACAGAACTACACACGTTCCATATCTTTCTCTGTGCATGACCTTTCATAGTCCTTGTGGACATAAACAGGTCCTTCACCTGGCATACCATGCAATTCTGTCCTGTTCCTTGGAGACTGCAAGCAGGTAAGGGGTATTTTCCATAAATGCATCCTTCACAAACTCGGTATCTGTGGAATGTTTGCCTCCATAGCCACAAGTGAAGATGGTAAAATGCAGACCTTGTGATCAAAGCAAAGGTATCAATGCTCAGTTGATTTCCAGGCTCAGGCAAGACTTTCCACCATGCATCTCCTTCATGTTTGCTGACATGTAAAATGTTTGATTGTGACATGCCATCGGACTCCTATCTCAGTTAACAGAAGCTAAATAAATAAGTAGTTTCTTGCAAAACTTTACCTGCTAATTACATAGAACATAAGTTAATTCCTGTTGACACCAAAAGCACCTCAGTCTTCTAAAAAAGTTCAGCCTTCATCTACTTTTTTTTTCCTTGCTGGATGCACCATTTTTTCTTAAAAACACCTATAACTGATTCACTGGTACCAGTGTCATCTTAAGAATATAGGGCAATATCTTTTAAAATAAACTCACATTTTCTTGCTTTTTATACCCTTGCATACCTTGATTGGGTCCCCCTTACATTTCCACTGTCTCCTACCCCACCTAAGGAACCATCACCTCCCTCACACTCCAGCCTCTATACAGTATCCTGGTGCAGTTCTGGTTGCCTCCCAGACACTAGGACATCTAGTGTTGGCTAGATGCAAAGCATGTTTATAGTGTACTCATCATTAAAGAACACAGGGGATGATAAAATATTTTTCTGGACCTGGTGGGTGTGGTAGAAGGTGGGACACTGTCCCTTCCTCTTGGGGCTACAAAACTTTAGGTACAGTAGGGTGACTGGGCATCCATCAGAAGGCACCAATCACAAGTGCTGATTACAGTTGTCAATATACGCTGCACAGCGGAATCCTACCAGAAGGCTCTCTTCCTTAGGACCCCAAAATCACAAATTTATAACCCTGCACACACAAGCTGACCTCTGATGCAAAGAACCCTCTCCCCTGCACCAAAGGCAAAATTTAACCCTTTAACTGATGGCCCCAAAACTTAACATTGTCTCTTTTATGCACACACCCACAAGGGGGTGTTACATGTCAAACTATGGATTCGAGTAACACATCACTCTAAAATGAGGTGGTCAGAGGCACAGAATTAGCAGCCAAACCTAACATTTTATACCACGAGGTACTTCATCAGAGGTCTGAATGGCTAACTAACACACAGTTTTTTACAGTGCAAAACTAGTACACACAGAAAATTCTTTGCTGTGGTTCAAAGTCAGTAGGCTTACCTTCAGGTAATTAGTTCTTGGACACAAAAGGGAACTCCTGGTGTGCTTGTAGCCTTCTTAGATGCAAAGAAAGAACTGAGAAACAGGGACTCCTGGGACCAAGGTATACTGTGAAATGTGATCCTGGGTCACATGTGCATCACTAGCCTATCAGGTGGGCTATAACTCATTATATAATTACTGGTGACCCCCTTTAACACTCTGATTTTAGGCACTGTAAAAAATGCTGTAACAACCCAAAATCGAGTTATTATAGCATTCTAAAACTCCACAGTCACTGTCACATTTCACAAGCGCTAGCCTGCACTTGAGACAGATTGAGTAGTAAGTTAAACACTTTCACCTGCAAACATTTTTGCTTATCAGTGCGACCATTGATGAAACTCTCTTTGCCTGCTCCATTTCTTGAGCAAAACATTTTAAAAGTCCTCAGTTTTCTTTACTGTGCAGATCACAAAACACTCTGCAACTGCCAAATTTTAACACATTCCCTTACAGTAGTTTTTTTTTCTCTTTTCCTAGGTCACCACAGCAACTGGAAGATCTCCGTCGACACAGCAAAACTTCCTTCTTGGAGCACTGCAAATGGCACTATTCAAACTAGTTTGTCAATGTTTAAAATTAAAACCTTTCTTAAATGTTAAGTTTTCTTTTACTCGTTCTCCATTCTTGAACTGAGATCATTACTGCAATCGTACAAGATACTTCACTGGACTTATAAAGGACGTTTGAGCTTCTGCTATGCATTTAAACAAAAAAATGTTACTGCTCCCCAAAGTTCTAATGTTGTAAAACTATACAAAATCAGTTTAAAAATATATACTCTTATATGAATTACAAATGAAACAAATGCTGCACAAAAAAAGTATTTTTTTAATACAACAAAAATGCTAGTTAAGATTCTGCACCAGTAATTATAAAAAATAAAAGATGAGCAAGTGTGTGCCTATGCATATTTTTTCACACCCTCGGTGTGTGATGACTACATAAACCTCTCGAGCTTCACTCTTGAGGTTTATGTAGTCATTGCACACCGAGGGTGTGAAAAAAATATTCATAACACACACTTGCCTATCCATTATTCTCATGGCATGTCTGGCATGCCATGGATAACAAATATAACACAATCCATTAATACAGTTAGTGAAAACACCCATTCATGTGCAATTCATGCTGAACAATTAAAAACATCATAGGATGACAATATTATATAAGCTTAAAACTATTGTCGTTATTGCTTCAGAGTGTTCTCGTTATTTCCCACATTTTTTAGTTTTCACATATTAATGGCTTGGAATCTCGTACGAAATCTAAGCTAGTCCTTTGCCTTTGACCACCTCTTGTGTACTGGGCTTATGCAAGTATATCATATTTTTGTACTATTGTACTACTTTTTTGAGAAATAAATAAAATATTTATTTAAAGCATATCTTTGTCTCTCATAATCTTTAAAGCATAATTCCTCTTATAGAGGTAGTTGTTGCCACTTTTTAGAGTGATGTGTTACGTTTTTTCTTCGTTTATAATGTATTTGCCCCAAACCAGATGTAATTCAGATGTGTGTATTGTCTGTAGTTCCTTGTTCTCTAAAATTCTCAGACAAATATCTGGCAATCATTGCCATATCAGTTGAAGTATTTTTGGAAGCATAAGCGTTGTTAGATTAATTTATAAAACTCTCTATTTCACTGTCAGGTTTACATTGTCATTGAAAGGGAAGGGGAATGGGTCACATAAAACAGCAGGAACATTGAGGGGAGGGAGGGAGGGAAGTAGACACAAGCCCATTTACACAGGAGAAATTACTGAAAGGACGTGCAAATCTGAAAGTGGACAAGGTCATGGGGCCGAACGGGGTACACCCAAGGGTGTTGGGGGGAGTGCAGGGCGGTACTGGCTGTACTTCTGACAGCCCTATTCAACAACTCACTGGAAGCAGAAGTGGTTCCAGAGGACTGGAGGAGGGCAGATGTACTGTAGTCCTGCTTCATAAAAGGGTAGCAGGGAGGAGGTTGGCAACTATAGGCCGGTCAGTCTGGCATCAGTGATGGGGAAGTTAATATAGTCACTTTTGAAGGAAAGAATTGTGGAGTATCTTGAATGCAGTGGGTAACAAGACCCGAGGTAGCATGGCTTGACAGGGGTAAGGTCATGTCAGATGAACCTGATAGAGTTTCTTTGATTGGGTGACCAGGATACTAGATCAGGCTGGGGCAGTGGACATGGCCTATTTAAACTTCAGCAAGGAATTTGTCGCTGTACCACATAGAAGGCTCATTTGGAAACTGCGCAGTTTAGGGGTGGGATCTGAGGTGGTCACTTGGTAAAGAAATTGGTTGAAGGATAGGTGACTGAGGATGGTGGTAAATGAACTCACTCAGGGGAAGGAAGAGTAACCATTGGGATACTGCAGGGCTCTGTACTGGGTCCAGTCCTCTTTTATGTCTTTATAAGTGACATTGCAGAATAGCTGGAAGGGATGGTTTGCCTCTTTGCAGATGATACTAAAATCTGCAATAGGGTGGACACCTCAGAGGGGGTGGAGACAATTTGCAGAAATCTAAGAAAACCTGAGGAGTGGTCATGTGTATGGCAGCTGGGTTTCAATGCAAAAAATGCAAAATCATGCAGTTAGGGCGCAGACTCCCAGAGGCAAAGTAGAATACAGGAGGAGAGGTATTGATGGTTAGCACACAGTAGAGACTTGGGAGCAGTCATATCTGTTGACCTCAAGGTAGTGGGGTAGTGCAAAACAGCAGTAGGCAGGGCTAGTGGGATACTGAGGTGCATAAGGAGAGGTATTACCAGCAGAAGGAGGGAGACAATTTTGCCACTGTATAGATCATTGGTGAGACCCCACCTGGAGTGCTGTGCCCAATTCTAGAGACCACATCTCAAGAAGGACATAAACAGGATGGAGGCTGTCCAGAGGAGGGCAACCAAAATGGTGCAGGGCTGCATCAGAAGCCCTACAAGAAAAGACTAAGGGATCTCGATATGTACACCCTGGAAGAGAGAAGGGAGGGATATGATAGAGATCTATAAATACTGTACCTTACAGGGTTGATTAAGGTACAGGAGGGGAGTATTTTTTCAGAGGAGAAGGTGCACAAGAACAAGGGATATGCAATGAAGCTGGAAGGGGTAAAATTTAGGAGGGGCGTAAGGAAGTACTTCTTCACTAAAAGAGTGGTGGATGCCTGGAACAGTCTTCCAGCAAAGGTAGTGGGGGAAAAAACAGTGGTGGGCTTCAAACATGCATGGGATGGGCACAAGGGAATCTTAGTTGGGAAGTGGGGGGGGGATAGCCAGAGATTAGGCAGCGTTTGTGGTGAAAGTATAAACTGAGAGAACTGGGAAGACTGGATGGGCCGAGGAGTCCTTATCTGCTGATAAATTCTATGGAGACCTGCATATGCACTACTGGCATGCACCGGCTCCACACCCCCACTTGGGACCATGCACTGGGAATCCCTTGCAACTATGCAGTCATCCGGGTGGGGGTGGGGAGTGGGCATGCCCGGGAAGAGTACGGGGAGGGCCAGCTTGGTGCAGCGTGTACAATACCAATTGTGCTTCATTGGGAGGGCTTTCTGTTACAGCAGCCAGAGGGCTGCCATAACAGCTGCATGCTCTCTCTATCAGAGCCCCTACCTCACCACAGCACCCAACAGCCATGGACACCAGAACCCAATAATGCAGTGGAAGACTGGGGTGGTGGAAGGCTGCAGAGCGTCAGCTTCTAAAATGGACAAATAATTTACTGTGAGTTGGGGACATGGCAGCCCATATGCAGGCTACCATGTTCCATGAGCCCTTGCTCTCATGGAGCAGGGGATCCTCTGTCAGGCCCGGCTATGGCTTCCAATTGGAAGCCTCCAGTTTGGTCATGCTCGGTCCCCCAACCAGCCCGAACCCTGGTGCAGAACCATACAGCCATGCTTGGGCAGCCCAGGACTCACCCAAGGGGACGTGTGTACTGGCCCTGTTCATCCTGCAGGGGCCAGCTACACTTTGCATATGTAACCCCACTGTTGGGGGCTTACCTGTTGGCCCCCGTGGGGCTGCCCCGGTCTCCAGTTTACTCCGTCTGGTCCCCCTGCTGTCCTGAGTCCCCTGATGTATCCATGCTGCTGGCCTGAGCCCTGTTACACCTCTGGAGTCTCCGTCCGGCCCCTACATCATTTTGCAGTTTAAACTGGGGCCAGAGGAACTGAACCATGGAGTCGCTGTGCTGCCTGCTGTTTCAAATGGGCAGCAGTGGCATGCACATGCGCAGTGGTGCTTTTGAGTTTTTGGGATGCTGTGGCAGCCAAACAGATGCCTCTTCTGTGGTCCCAATCCCAAATTTCAGCTAATCGGGGACCAGAGACCCAGAGGAGGTGCAGGAGGAGCAACAGAATATTTTGTTTAAGGAGCTCCAATCGTGCTACAGAAAGGGGGATGCCTCATGAATATTAATGAGGATACGACATGCATGAATAAGAATGAGGGAGCCTGCCTTCTGCCTGGGGACTGTGCGAAATGGCAGTAGTGACAGGTGTGTGGCAAAGTAAAGTTTTTGATTTCTGCAGTGACTGGAAAGGGCAAAGGGGCTGCTATAAAACTGTGGTACATTAGGGAAACAAATATATTTATTCTGGCTGCACTGGGACAGTAAAATTGTGACAGTTGTGGGACTGCATGTGAACTGTTTACTCGACGGCCATATTTGCAGCCAGGTGACCTTTGTATAGCCAATTGGAGTGCCAAGACTTACCAATAGTGCTTGTGGGACAGTAAATGCACCTGTGGGGGAAAAAGCTGGGAAAATTCTTGCCGCCCTTTCTCACAACCAATCTGGCATTGAGGGAGTCTCATACATATTAATTTTTGAAAGGGACAGTGATATCAACCAATCAGGAGCTGCAGAGAGCTCCCAAAAAGTGAGAGACTTTTGTGTTCAGGAGTCAGTTCAGTGGGAGCCCCTCCAGAGGAAGACAGGCTCCAGCCCTGTGGAAGAAATATGGGGCTGCAAGGCGTGGGAGAGGCCTACCTGGGGGTTGCCAGCTACCTGTCCCCCAGGACCTTCGGGTCTGCCTTTCCCCATTTGGAGGATGTTTGGTTCAGGGGGTGAAGTTTGCAGTTCAGCTGAAAGAGCGCTACAGTGCCCAGCTATGGTTCAGTGGAGGGGGTACCAATGGAAGGTTCTGGAGAGTAAAAGTCATCTGTTATGGACTATGGAGAACTCCTTGGGGGCTGTGGAGCCCTTAGTGCGAGGAAAGTTTGGATTTTGTCTACACACCACAGTGGTGAAAAACAAGGATAAAAGGCTTAAGGAAATGGTTCTGCATTTTGGAAAATGGATTAACAGAAAAAGGACTGGTTTGGGTGGAAGGAAATTTGGTATGGGAGTCTCCCAGACACGCAGAGGCTTGGCCAGTAAAACCAGGTAGCCCGCAAAGTGAGAAGACAGCCTGTTCAGGTTTATTGGCACCTGTACAGTGAGGAGAAGAAAAAAAATTGTATTAAGGGACTGGTTGAGTGAAATGGTGTTGGGTCAGTGCAAAGTTCAGGAGCACATGGTGAAGGTGTTCATTAGCATCTGCACGGTGAGGAAAAAGAAAATGTCTGCATCACAGGACTGGTCCAGTAAAAGGGAGTTTGGTCACTGCTAAGTTCTGAAGACTGACTGGGATGGTGTGCTCGGTGAGGGCCCAGGAACTGTGTGCTGTCTGCAAGGGGCCATGGCTGCCACAATGGTAGGGTGGCTGAAGGATGTCTTATGCATAGCCAGAGGTGGCTAAACCTCAAATCTAAAATTCCCATCTCAATGTGAAGCTGAAAGAGATGGAAAGTTCTGCTCATCTGCACCTGGAGCCAGGTAGGGAACCAGCCAACCTCTATCAAGTGGGGCTGACTGGGCCTCAGCGAGCCACAGGTGTGTGCCCACATGCTAGGGCACTCTGATCCATCAGGGAGCCAGACCATGGGGTCACTCCTGGGTCTGGGTTCTGTGTGGCCTGGAAAGCCCTGCTTTGCACTCTGCATCTGGCCTGAAATCAGGCTGAAGGGGACAAGCTGCAAGACCTTCCAGTAAGTCAGAAAATCCCATCTGCAGAGTGCCTGCTACACATCTCCAGTCTCTTCTGATTCAAGCTTCTGAGTTCCACTGCTCCATCTTCCCCAGAGGCAGTCACCATTTCCCCACGAGACTGTCAGTGGAACTGAGAGTAAATGCAGGGATTGTCCTGCACCTGGGGGTTGTAAATAGTTGCATCCAAGTTATGCCCAATGGCATAGTAAAGGCTTTAAAGAAGTCAAAGAGAAAGGTAAAAGCTAATTTATATTTAAAGTGTGCCAACGCTGGCCAACCAGCTGCACCGCAGGCCTGCAACATACAGAGGGCTGGGTACCCAGGGACAGAGAGAGAGAGATGGGAGGCTATCTAAACTAGCAAACTGGTACCAGTTGGGCAGTGTAATGGGGTACATCTGCAGTGGTTAGCTTGAAAGAGGGTTGGTGCTGAAATATTAATTGAAATTTAAAGGGGGGGCATGACTGTGCTCAAAATATGCTAATCTCTGATGCCTGTAACCAACTTGAAATTGTTTAATTAACCTCTTTTCCACTCTCCCCCTTCCTAACCCTTCCCTGTGTAAATAAACTGGTGTTAAACTGTTTTGGAAAAATTCTGACTCGAGAGCCTGATTTAGTGAGCATATTTATTAGTTCAAGTCATTAATTCTAAAGTGCTAAAAAAGGGGATATTTGGTTTATGGTGTTCCATGTCTGAGGCGACTATATGGGAAGGTGGGTTAGTACAGCATTCCAGGGGGTTGTACTGTTAACTGTCTTACACACTTAAAATGTACTCTGGATGGAGGCACTGCAATATTTTAATTTCTATCTTGAGAAAGAATCCCGGTAACAGCTAAATGGGAACCCAAGCCCCTCAACCTGGTTAGCAGCCACCCCATGCAGGGTTAGTATCCCTCTAAGACCCTGCGCCTGGGCTACACATAATTGCACAGCATGGTACATGCCCCTACCAGTGCATATTGGGCAAGATAGTGAATAGGGCCCAAGTACAATAGGCAATAATGCAGTACTATATACCACATATTGGGCTCTATTCACTAAGGCTATGTGTCACGTAAGTAGACTGCATAGCCACCGCGCAGCCGCCTGCACTCACTGCACCACCTCCACCCCATGCTGGAAGCCATTGTGCCTCCCCAATGCACCCGATCCCCTGGCTGATCACGGAGCTCCACATAGGGGTGTGCCTGAGCCCGGTTCAGGAGGGCAAGCCAGCATTCCACACATTCACAGCACTGCAGAGTGCTGTGCATGGGGCTGTCAGCTCCGCATCTGGGAAGCAGCCGTAAACCACTGTGGCCGGTTACATGCCCCCCTGGGATGCTGCCTCCACACACACAGTGGACACGGAGGGGGGCAACAGCCCCCCCAACAATGATACCTCTGCCATCAGGGCACTTCAGGAGTCCAGGGTCAGGCAGATGGGATACACTCCCATATCAGCACAATCAGCGCTCTGCGCACTGGCCAGCAACATGGTACCCATTGAGTACAAGGGATTGACTGCAGGTCCCTGCCTGGGCAGCCAATTGGCTGTCTGCCAGGATCTGCCACCCTGCACCTGCCTGCCCTCCTTGGACCTGCACGCCAGGGGGGCAGGGCCACATAAGGGAGCCAGACGGGGGCTGGTGTTCGTGAATGTGGCCCCCATGTGGAAATCCCTGGGGTACAGAGCTGCATGCCCCAATACGTGCCTCGTGTACATTCTTTTACGAATAGGGGCCATAGTGCATAGGAATACAGATTTACAAATAAGGACAAAAAACAATAAGTAAGTAATTAGCCACAATGGGGTGTGCATTTAAGGATTAATAGTGCATGCTCCAGGGACATAGTAAGGCTTGAAACCAAAGGCTGAGTGTCCTCTCACTTTTTGGAAATGCATTGTTAATCCTATAATGCACACACTGGAGTGGCTTATTGCATTTAAACAAGCTCCTTGGTATTTTCTAAAAGAAAAGAAAAATTAAGGAAGGGTTTTTGTAAGTAAATTTAGGTCTGTTTAAATGTGTTTGAAATTGTATTTGTGGAATAAAAAGCTCCTGTTTTTGCTTTGTGTTACCAACAAATGTTGATGTGTTAATTTTAGTAAGAAACAGAGATGTTCTGGATTGTGATGCCATTTGAAGCCCTTATTTATTTAATTAAAACTGAGATCAGAGAGACCTGGCAAGGTGCATCATATTTGTTTAAAAAAAAAATCAGTCTAGTCACTGTATTAGGGAGGTAGTATAGCGTAGTGGTTAAAGGATACCTAAACAACATTTTGACAATAAACTATTGGAAACTGTGACTCCGTAGGTGACTAAAGGAAAGGCTGCTGTATTCATTAAGGCTAAAACTACATATATATAATTTACCTAAATGTGGTTCTAGAGCATTTGAATATTGTAAAATCAGCCTTCTAATTTCAAAAAAACTGCCTTACCTGCTTCCTAAAATGGCTGCCAAATGTGTTATGTGATGACATCATTTGAGCCAAAGTCAGAAAGATATATGGCTCTCTGTAGTGCTAACTAGTTATTTTTTCCCTTTGTATAGAATTGTTTCATCCAAAAGGTCAAAATCATGTGCATTATTTTGTATAATACACATGTTAAGCTATGGTTCTGTTCATTTTGTTTATATTAACATGCTGAAATTGTGTTTTAATCCAACCGACTTTCTCTGTGGCAAACCATAGTGCAGTACAAATCATGAATAACCTGGTGGTCTAGTGGTTATGGTGGATCCAAGATGCTACAGTGGGGGGTGCTGGGGTGGTGTGCATGCTTAATATGCACTTTTTAACATTTTTATTAAACCTTTATATTTTCTGCTGTTCTTTTCTAGTACGTTTTTGACAGAACCTACAAATGTAATCGATAGTTTGAATGTAAACATTTCTACAATCAATAAATCAGACTTCTTCAACAAAGTGAAATGCAGCAGCAGCATGCAAGTACATTACTATAGTCAGGTGTTGTTCTGTATAGAAATCAGAGCCTTTCCAAATGTTGTTGTACCACAGTTCAAAAGGTCATGGAATGTGATTGTAGTACACTGTGGTACAACAACGTTTGGAAAAGCTCTAGAGGGTCTATCAGAACTGTAAACTGGCCGTGAGCCCTCCTGGCAGCAGCAACAGCAGCATTGACAGCAAGATCCCCCGAGCTAGTGACGCGAACATGAACAGGCACATAAGCGAAAAACAAATGCAGGATCAACCAGATAACCTCACCTTCATCAAAATTAGAACCAGATATTTAAATAACTTACAAGTAATCGTTTCCTCTGATTCCACATCCTCTCGCTAACCGAGACATATGCCGCCATGTTTTTTTCTTGAAAATCTCTCCCACATCCCACTGACAGCCAATAGAAGGCTATGCAATAAGCATAGAGATGTCTGCTCCCTAGCAACCACACATGTAAACATAGCAACCAGCCCCAACTCCCAGAACACGACGGAGCATCGAATACATTTTTTTTAATTATTTCAAAAAATGTAAACCAACAAACTTTGGCAATGGGGCCCATCGCTATAAAAATAGTGCATGAGCACCTTATACATAACCAGCCTATTGTACACCTCAGGGGTTCTGATTACCACGCACCTCTCAGAAGCTTCGCTCTCGAGGTCTGAGGTAATCAGAACCCCTCGGTGGTACAATAGGCTGGTTGCGTTTGGTTTCCCATGCACTATTCTCCATATCTGTGTGTGTGGGGGGGGGTGCTTCCACACCCTTCACCACCCCCTAGAGCCACCACTTTTTTGTAGCAAAGTTCTTGTTCAGTCCAATGTTAGAGTTCATACTTTCTCAAAACTCAAATATATGCTTGTCTTATCTTCTTTTTCCATGAGAAATAATAATAATAATAAGAAGAATCAGCATTTATATAGTGGTTTTCATACACACTGTATCCCAAAGTGCTTTACAAGCAGTACTAGACTGGTAGTGAAGTGACTGAACATGTAGTGGCAGCCATTTCATGCATTAATATCCACACACAGCTTTGGACAATTGCATGAACTGGTTTTATGGGAAGGGGAATGTTGGTCAGGACAACGGGGTCAGGTAGTGATCAAGGTGCTGGCAGCCCACATCTTATTTCTCACAGTAATCTGCTCATATTTCTCTCCTCTGCCTTCCCCTTTCCCTGAATATAGCAGTACCTTGCAAGAGTGGCCTTCTCAGTCCCCCTCTGGTATTCATTCTTCACTATTCCTCCTCCTCACACCGAAAACTTGTGAGCTCATCACCCTTCTGCATCATGAATGCAAGTAGTAGAGTTCCCGTTTTATTTTGACATATCAAATATAAATATATCTTTCCAGTAAGTCAGGCTGATAGCAACAGGGAACAAGGGGAATGATGGGCTATCCTATCCTTAAAAGATCTAGGCTACCTTTGATTAGGCACTGCTAAATGATGGGTGTGCACATCATTATGCACGTCATTTAATGGTGCCTAATCATAGGTGGCTTAGATCTTACATGGATAGAAAAGCCTATTTTTCCACTTGTGCAATGCAGCTATCAGCCTGGCTTACCAGAAGATCATGTTTATTTTTAATATGTAAAAATAACATGGGAGACTGTACTAACCACATTCATGATGCAGAAGGGTAGTGAACTCACCAGTTTTTGATGTAGGGTGCAGGTGAGAAGAATGAATGCCACAGAGGGACCAGAGGCCATTCCAGCAGGGTATAGCTATATTCAGGTTAGTTGAAGACATGAAGGAGGAAGTTGAGCAGATGCTGTGAGATCTGAAAATGACTGCCAACATCGTGGATCACTACCTGACTGTGGATGAGAGTAGCCAGCGATGACAAATACTCAGAGTGGCAGGGCTGCACCTAAACTGTTACTTGAATTCAGTGTAGGGAGATTACCCTCAGGTGGGGGGGGGTTGATGTTTGTTAGGACAGTATTGAGGGAGTTGTGTATAGCTCATTCAAGATTTGGAAGGGTGGCAGCCAGCCAACTCGAATTGTGGAGTACAGCACAGAAAAGTACTGGAGAAGAATTGCTGGGAACTGTCCTGCAGGGTTCTGCAGATCACAGGTAAAGGAGTAGACTGACAATGGAAGTCGGGTGGATTTGCTCAAGGTATTAGTATGCCTCTCCTGCTAATAATATCGTTACCCATTGTAAGTGCCGCCCTTATGAGGGTATGAACAGCAGTTTTTCTGGTGGGTCATGATACTTATTGTTTGGCCCTCCAGGAAGATCTAGTTGTTGGTTAATGAGGTGGGAAAAAACACAACAGGGGAACTGTACATACTACCGTCACTGTGCAGAAGGGTGGTGATCCACTCAATGTTTACTGTGGGAGCAGAAGTCAAACACTGAGAATGTGGACTGGAGAGTGATTTGGGAGGCATTTTTTTAACAGTGCCAGCTGATGATGCATATTGGTATAGGTGTGCACAACTCTCTGAGGTACAAGATTACAATCTGAGGTATGATAATTCTCTTCATAAGACCGTAAGCACATACGCAGCACCAGGCAGTACTAAGGACAGGATATGGATGGTGGGGTGTTCAACAGAAGGTAGGCTAGATGCAGGAGGTTCACATGGAAAAAGAAAGCCTTATTTGTAGATTAACAACAGAGCATGGGCTTTAGATTTCAGCCCATGTGCAGTGTACAGTTGGTCAAATAAATAGGGGTAGCACTTAAAAGTGCCATCCATCATCCAGTCCTGTGTATCTTTCAAAAAAGCTAGGTTTCCCCTCTGTGGCAAATATCAAGATTCGATCAGCCTCTTTACCACTATCAAATAGCAAGAAAACCTGACCTGTACTGGTAAAGGTGAACTCAGGTAGGAGCACAAGGTCCTCAACTGTTTTTGGATCAGCAGGACAACCTCGCTCAACCTGCTTGACACGCTGAACAGTGCGCTTCATAAGTTTCACATTAGGAAGGCATCTAGTTACAGACTCTGGAGCTGAGACTGTGGACTGTGAGACAACCAGACTTGTTTCAGGTGTAACTCCCTACAAATAGGGGTTCCTAAAAAGCCTCCTAGGAGCTTGCCTAAGTGTTCCCCTGCCTGCTGGTGTTCGGCGTTTAAGCCATTAGAATGGCACTGTGAGTGCTGGTAGAACCTCCACATACTGTCTCTTTAAGAGCTGTCTGCTCGCAGACATAATTAATGCTTTTCCGGGGGGGCTGGTGTTTCTCTGCTCGAATCCCACCTAAACTGCAGAGTAATCACTCCATTTTGCGGTTGCTGAAGGCGCAAAGGGAGCCCATCTGAAAGATATAATTGTTTGCCTGTAATCATTTAAAGCATTAGTAATATTGTAGTTTGTCTAACCTACCTTTATTGCAGATGGGACTTTGTATGTGTTGTCCCTCCATTTTGGACCTAAACTGCTGTGCTGGGCCAATGGGATTAGGGTAGCTATAAAATGGAGACTGCTTGGACCAACCAGAATTTGGACTCTCTCTGGAGCCAGCTTACAAGAGGAATGTATAGCTAGTAATTCTGGGAAGTGTAGTTTTGGACCTCAGTGCCTTTTTTGCACCAACTGAGAGAGCTTTGAAGTGATTGACAGCTGAATCCACCAACTGGACTGGGTGGCGCCCGAAGAGAATGCTCTGCCCTGCGACTGGGAAGTCAGATCAGTTGTGACTGTGAGGAGAGAAGGAACTCTGTGCTTCTGCGGTGAATAGTTTCACGCGGGAAGCATGTGAGAGGCCCTGAAGTCGGTCTGTTGCCATCGCAAGCTTAAATCGGACTGAATCCGAGGTGGTTGAAAGTAAGGAAGGCTGAAAAGTTTAAACCAGGCTCACCGTGTAGAAGACTGGAGAAATTGCTGAATCGTGCTCGGTCTATCAGGAACTGAAGCTGCTGTGTGTACTCCTGGGTATCTGCAGTAATTGTGATTGGGACCTAGGAGCAGCTGCCTGGTATAGTAATTTCCTTTACATATCAATGTGTTTAGTGCTTGTGGGGGATAGCTATTCCAATTCCCTTTTCATCGTGCATTGTAAGCTGGAAGCAGAACTAAATTTAATCGGACTAAATCCATCTGCTAGTCAAAGTAGTTGGGCCCAGCCAGTAGAATCTCATCTCCATGCCTCGCCCTTCTGGCAATCCAGAACAACCATCTTCATCAGGTTTTCAGCTTGGGGTAGTGTGAGTACAAAATCAGGGCATTCCCCTGCGACCTGTTAACAATCACAAGTGTGTCATCTAATTTTCTTTGTTTCATTTCTTCAAGGACTGAGCCATCCGGCTCTGGATTACAATTGGGTGTTGTGCATATATTTTTCTATGGGGCCCTATCCATCTCCACCTGCCAGCCAACCCCGGGCAACGGACCTGGCTAGCCCCCCCCCAACCTGGGTACCCAGAGTGTGACTTTCCAGACCCTGTATGTGTGCACAGTGCTGTGATTTACTTTGGCTAATTAACTTGATTCCCTCCTCCCATGTTATAGTCCCCCTGAATAAACCAGATTTGATGTTGTTAAACTTTAAACTATCTGCAGTGTCCATACCTTCATGCCAAGCACTGTATTGGTTTGTGTATGCTGTTTAACCTTATTTTTCAGGGGGTCCTCAGAGACGAATCTCCGACTCAGTCTCGAGGGAAAGTGGTACCTTATGAGTGAACAGTGTGTACATGTGTGGCATTGGTACTGTAACTCCTGTGCATTGTGTGGGCCATTAGAGGGATTAGAAGGGGTCCCAGTGTCCCAGAGGGCTGTGACCAAATTAGACCAACCATTACAAACCCTGACCTCTGGGTGGAGGCACCCGCCATAGAACCTAGGCCCCTCAACCTGTCCGTAGTCAAGCAGGCAGGAGTAGTAGCCCTTGGGATAGCGCCACCTAGGGGTTACACAAGTCCTGTCCGTGCACGCTCCCTGATGTCTGCCATCACCCTACGAACCCCAACATCACCCGCATCTGGCACATGAGTGTGCTCCTTAAATGTTGCAACTACATCATAGTTTAGTTTATTGTTCTAGGAATTACTACCTTTGAGCCAGAGGCTCTTTTACAAAGGTTCCACGTCAATTAGGTACAGAACAAAAAGGTTACATAGATAACACAACAATTTGTGTTGTGTCAAAAGCAAGCAAACATAGACAATACATATCAATCATTTGTACAAAGGACATGAGATACCAATAATCACATTATCATAACAAAAAAGAAATCAAGCCAGATTAGGGAAAAATCAAATAGGGAAAAAGTCCAGACAGAGAGGGTAAGAGAAAGGTGAGAGGAGCAGACAATTGCATGAGAAAATGTTTCTCTAACATGTCTTTGTCAAGTATTGGACCAGGGTGGGTATTTTATTTTTTATTTTAATTTTTGTTTTTTTTTTATTTTTATTTTAGCTTTTGTTGACCGGGTAAGTGCACTAGACAAATCCTGCCTATTTTCAGGCACGACCCGGGGGAGGGGGAAACAGATGAATGCCAACTGACCTTGAACCAGATTAAGCTATTGGTGGTATTTTTAGTGAATGAGGGGAAATTTGGCCAGGACACCGGGGAAATTCCCCTACTCTTTTCGATAAGTGCCATGGGATCTTTAACACCCACCTGAACTACCACCAATCCAGGCAGATGGGACCTCGGTTTAATGTCTCATCCGAAAGACGGCACCTCAGAAATGCAGCACCCCTCTCATGCTGCATTACAGTGTCAGTACTGGGATATTAACCCAAGTGCCAGATGTGGGAACTGAACCCACAGCCTATGATAGATAAGAAATTTAATCAGGGCAGTCACAGGAGCTGGAGGCGGCGAGGTGAGAGTACAGCCTAGATTTGAAAGCACCTAGAGAGGTGGTGGCAGTAATAGGAGTACTGAGGGCATTTAGCCAGCTGGGGGGATGATAGGCAAATGATCTTTGACCCTGAGAAGTCCGGCATCGGGGGACTTGGAGAGTCACTACCAATTATGTGGATTCTGGCTAGACAACTGTACTTATGTGCATCTGCACAGCGCCATTACACTTTCTCACCATTGTCTTTATCCTTGCGGTAAAGGAATCCTCGATGCAAAACAAGCGGATGTCCCTTTTGGCTGGTAAGGAATTCCATTTTAAGTTCAGCTCTGAATCTGGTAAAGTAGTACTGGCGCGTCTTATTATAAATGATAGTCACCATGGTAACAGCTGACTACCAATCATATAGAATCAGTTGCTTTAATTGACTACTAATTAAGCTGTTAGCTGTAACTGCTCTGTCTGCTGTTATGCATTTATTTAAGATGTTTAAAAGGACTCTGTAATTGACTACTCAGTTTTGCTTTGGCTAATTGTTTGTCTCTTTGTTTGTTGGAAATCTCTCTAATCGCTATAATTGCTTCTACACTATACTGACATTAGCATTTTTGTGCAGGTGCTGATTTTGGATTCGCCATTATATTCTCGCTATATAAGTATATGCGATTTTTATATCGTGCTTTTCACATATTACCGCACAACACTCCCCTTGCTCACTGGTATTCACATTGTTGTCTCCACTCTCATATCTTCCACTCATTATTGGCAGTCCACTCACCCGCTTGCTAGCTGAGTCATCGACTAACATCTCATCCTTAGTACTGATCAACAGCTACAAAACAATCTATCCATCTACTGTATTATTCTGCTCCATTGCCCTCCCCTCACTCACTGGTGTTCACACTCTTGCCTCTGCTTTTGCACCTTCAGCTTGCTTTCAGCACTTATTTCACCTGCTCGCTAGCTGAGTCATTGGTGCACATAATACTTAACGTGTTCACGTCCCATCGTTTGAGTGGCACAGAGCAGGAGTGAGGTGTTTGACTTGGGGCAGTCTGCAGAGTTCTGCAAGACCACAGCATGTCCACAGGAGACTCTGGAGTTGAGATGCCTGATCAGAAAAGAAGTGATATCTTACCTGTCCTCTGTTACACTGTGAGATCCAGCTAAAAGACAGTTATCTAGTCTATGAAGCAGCATTGTAAAAAGGAAGTAGATAGTAAACTCTTGAGGAGAAGTAAAAGCAGGAAAGTGGGTTAAACAGGGAAAACAGGGCAAACCCTATATAAAGAGGTCTATAAGCAAATTCAGGGGAAGGAAGAACAGAGGGATAGGAGCACCAAGTAAGTAGGAAGAAGGAAGAGTTGTTATCTAAACTAGGGTAGGTACTAAGTGAGGACAATGAAAGGGCTAGTGATCATGGAAGTGGTGCAGAGTTATGGATGTGGTGTCATGGTCTTTCAGGAAACCTTCTAGAGACAGAGATACTGCCCCATCTGTACTCAACTCTCTGTGTTGTGGGCACTGGTTGCTGGACTCTGAGCTGAATTGGATTGCTAGGGCAGTGGGAGTGGGGAGGGAATTAGATGTCATTGCTCCTCCTAAGGCAATTGACCTAGCACAGGAGAGGGTAGGCTAGTACAGGGAAACTTCAGGGAGCTGTGGAGGGGCCTTAAGCAGATAGCACGCTCACTGGCATTTTCGAGGTCATACCTGTGAAGGGAAGGGGACAGACTAGTGTATTGGAGTCTTCAGTTAGTGGAGAGGGAGAAGGAGGCTTTAGCTGGTGACTGTGTTTGTAAGTGAATTTGAAATATTTTCTTAGCTGCCATTTCTGTGTGTTTGAAATTGTATTTGAGAGCTGTTCTTAGTTGCCATTTAGTGTGCTTTTAAATTTAGTTTGGGCAGGACTGAGGGATTCTTGCAGACAAGTTGGTGATTGTGTGAGGTGTTACTGCCAGAGGACTCCTTGGCTGATTCTTTTTGGACACAGCCTGTGGTGTAATCCCACCTTCCCACCCCAAAACCCACCCACCCCAGGGCTTGCCCTACATTTATTGGGTGAGTCCCAAAAGGTCTTGCATAATCCTGAATCCATACAAGAAGAAGGAAAGAGAGGATGCATAACAGAACACAACAGAAATAAAACATATATTTGAGGGATATCGCATCAGCATCTTAAGTAAGCAGTTGATTGAGGAGGGAATCAGAAATGATGGGAGTGGTGCAGTGCAGTGATTGTGGAGCATCGGTCTTCAGGGAGACATTCTGGAGGCTGCAATACTGCCCTATCTGGAGGCACCTCTCTGGGCTGAGGGAGGAGGTTGCCTGTCTCCGAGCAAAGTTGGCTAAGCTGAAGGCGGCATCCACCCCCACCCAGAGACCACCAGGTCCACAACCTTTACTTCAAAGGATGCCACGGATTAGGAGAAATTGGACTAAAGTGGGCTCAAGGAGGGTGAGGGAGGGGGGTTGAAAGCACATCCCCCAACTGGTCCCACTTACTAACTCCTACACTGTTTTGGAGGAACAGGAAAGCCCCATTCAGGAACCCGAGGCTGCATCCAGGGAGGATGGGAGGGTCCTCCAGGATGGAGCCCTAGGGAAGGGAAGCAAGGAAACCCAGAGGATGGGGGGGAAGCTTCTCCTAGTAGGGGCCTCTATTGTCTGGGGAGTGGAGTTAGGGTCACCTAGCATGGGAGAGAGGGAGGCCAAGTGCCTCCCAAGAAGTGCTGCATGGAGGGATGGGAAACAGATCCATCAAATCGTTATGGCAATAGCTAGGAGAGGGCAGCTGGATGTCATTGTCCACCTGGGGACCAATGACCTGGCCAGGAGAAGAGTGGAGTTAGCCAGAGTCCATGATGATTTCAGGAAGCTCTGGGGAAACCTGAAATAGATAGCATGCTCCGTCTCATTCTCAGAGGTGCTACCTGTCCAGGGCACAGGGGAAACTAGGGCACTCCACATCCGTACCTTTAACTCCCGGTTGAAGGATTGGTGTGGAAGGGAGGGTTTTGGCTTCATAGGGGACTGAGGCCTGACCTGGGCAGATTCAAGCTTATATAAGGACAATGGCCTGCATCTGTCCGAGAAGGGGACCTTGGTCCTTTATGAGAAGTTTAAATGCTTCAGCTGTGAGCATTTAAACTGGCCGAGGGGGGAGAGCCAGGAGGCTTAGGAACACCCCCCCCCCATGAGACCATGCAGGAACATAAGTCGACTATGGGAACAGCAAAAATAGGCAGAGAGGGGTAGGCAGGTGAAGAATGTATAATGAGTAATATAGGGGTGGCAGGAGCACATAGGAAAAGAAACTGGGGTGGGGGAAGATGTTGAATAGGGAGAACAAGAGCAGAGGGAGGGAAGACTGTAAAACATGGAAGGTCATGCTAACAAATGCCCGTAGCCTAGGAAATAAGGTTCCAGACCTGGAGGCCTTGTTAGCAGATGAAGACCTTGACATAGCAGCAATAACAGAAACATGGCGCTCTGCAAATCATGGCTGGGAAGTCAATGTACCAGGCTATACATTGTTCAGGAGGGACAGGGAGGGTAAAAAGGGTGAGGGAATGGCCCTGTATATCAGAGATGGTAGAAAGGCTACAGAAGTTCAGGGAAGACAGGGGGAGGCTGAGGTAATGTGGGTCACCCTGGAGCCAGATAATGGAACAGCGATACGCACTGGGGTGATCTACAGACCTCCAGCACAGAGGGAGGAAGTAGACAGGGAACTAGTGGAGAACATACATGACATGGCAACTAACGTCGAAATATTGTTACTGGGGGATTTCAATATGTCGGATGTGGACTGGGCCACCCAGATGGCTGTTTCAGTCAGAAGCACAGCCATCCTAGAATCCCTGCAGGGGGTTGAATTCAGGCAGCTGGTGCATGAGCCAACTAGGGACAAGTCAGTTCTGGACCTGATATGGACCAATGGGTACAGAGTCAAAGAAATACAGGTGGAAGGGCAGCTGGGGTCCAGTGACCACCACATGGTGTGGTTCAGCATGGAGACATGGACTCAATCAAGCCATACAAGGGCAAAAGTATTAGATTTCAGGAGGGCAGATTTCAATGAAATGGGTAGATGTATACAAGCAGTCCTGGGGAAGGGAGAGATAGTAGAGGGGGTGGAAAAACAATGGAAGAAACTGAAAGGAGCCATAGTGAATATAACAAACCAATACCTTAGGATAGTGACCAAAGGGAAAAGAGGAAGGCAACAACTATGATTCTCCAAAGAGGTGAGGGACAAAGTCAGGGCTAAAAAGCTGAATTTCAGGAAATATAAGGGGAGCCAAAGGGAGGAAGACAGGGAGGTGTACCTTGAATGTCAAAGGGAAGCAGAGAAGGCTGTTAGGAGAGCGAAGGCACAGACAGAAGAGAGCATAGCACAGTCTGTAAACAAAGGGGATAAGGCATTTTATAGGTACATTAGTGAAAGAAGAAAAACTGGGGGGGGGACTGTGAGACTCAAAGGGGAGGAGGGAGAGTATAAGGAGGGGATCTGGACAAGGCAGAAATACTGAACACATACTTCTGCTCAGTATTCACTAAGGAAGGGGCAGATCAAGGACCACAGTTGGGGTGCAGAGGCAATGGGGGGGGAGTGAACACCAGTCCATTCACAGTGCAGAGAGTTCTGGAAGAACTCACAAAGCCGAAGGTGGATAAGGCCATGGGGCCAGATGGCATCCATCTGAGGATATTAAAGGAGCTGCGAAAGGAACTAGCAGCTCCTCTGGTGGCCCTGTTCACAGAGTCACTCAACATGGGTGTCGTTCCAGAGGACTGGAGGAGGGCACATGTAGTCCCACTGCACAAAAGTGGCAAGAGGGAGGAGGTGGGGAACTACAGGCCAGTCAGCCTCATCTCAGTGGTGGGAAAGATCATGGAGACACTGCTGAAAGAAAGGATAGTAACACATTTGGAATCCAGTGGTGCACAGGATCTGAGGCAACACGGATTCACAGCAGGAAGGTCATGTCAAACGAATCTAATCATTTTTTTTTTATTGGGTGACAAGGAAACTTAATCAGGGAGGAGCAGTAGATGTCACCTACCTGGATTTCAGCAAAGCCTTCGACACTGTCCCACATAGAAGGCTGATTAACAAGATGAGTAGTCTGGTCATGGGAGACAAGGTGGTGAGCTGAGTTAGGAACTGGTTAACAGACAGGAGACAGAGGGTGGTGGTAAATGGGGTACAATCTGGGAAGGGGGGGTGACCAGTGGGGTACCTCAGGAATCAGTACTAGGACTAGTCCTGTTCAATGTCTTTGTTAGTGACATTGCAGAGGGGCTGGAAGGAAAGGTCTGCCTGTTTGCAGATGACACCAAGATCTGCAACAGGGTGGATACTCCAGAAGGGATGGAAGGGATGCAGAAATTGAAGAGGGACCTGGAGAAGCTTGAAAGATGGTCAGAGATGTGGCAACTGAGGTTTAATGTAAAGAAGTGCAAAATAATGCACCTGGGTAGAGGGAACCCTGGGGAGAGCTACAGGTTGGGGAGGGAGAGAAGCTGACTGTCACCAAGGAGGAAAGGGACCTAGGGGTTATCATCTCTCATGACCTTAAGGTATCAAAGCAGTATACAAAGGCAGCAGGGAGGGCAAGTGGTATGTTGGGGTGCATAGGCAGTGGTATCACTAGCAGGAGGCGAGAGGTGGTGATGCCATTGTATAAAACATCGGTAAGCCCTCACCTGGAGTACTGTGTGCAGTTCTGGAGACCACACCTGTGCAAGGACATAGATAAGGTGGAGACTATCCAGAGAAGGGCAACAAAAGGTGGTGCAGGGCTTACACCACAAAACATATGAGAAGAGACTAAGGGACCTCAATATGTACTCATTGGAGGAGAGGAAACAGCGGGGGGACATGATTGAAACTTTCAAGTACCTTAAGGGCATAAACAAGGTGCAGGCAAGGGAGCTTTTCCAATTTAGAAAAAGTACTAGAACAAGGGGGCACAATATGAAATTGGAGGGGGGTAGATTAAGAGGTAATGTGAGGAAGTTTTTCTATACAGAAAGGGTAGCGGACACATGGAATAGTCTGCCACAGGAGGTAGTGGGGGCAAGCACAGTGGAGGGGTTTAAGCATGCTTAGGACAGGCACAAGGGAAGCCTGAGATGGGAGGGAGTGATGACAAGCCATTGATCACATAGGATCAGTGGCCACATACTATGCATAGGGCCTACAGGCAGACTGGATGGGCCTAGCAGCCCTTATCTGCTGATAATTTCTATGTTTCTATGTACTCCACACCAGTACCTTTAATGACTTGCTGAAGGCATGGTGCATGGAAGAGGGCTTTGGCTACGTCAATGACTGAGGACCAACCTGAGAAGATGGGGTCCCTATGAGGGAGATGGCCTACATCCTTCTAGGAAGGGGGACAGTAGTCCTTGCCAGGAGGTTTAGATTCTTCATGCATGAGCATTTCAATCAGTCAAGTGGGAGTTCAGAAACATAGAAACACAAACACAAAAACAGAGTTTAATGGCAGATAAGGACCACTTGGCCCAACCTCGTTGCCCATTTCTCTCTGCCTTTACTGTCTTACTTGATCTTCGGCTCCCTCCCCACTTCCTATTTCCCACTAAGATTCCCTTTAGCCTATCACATGCATGCTTGAAGCCTACCAATATTTTCCTCCCCACCACCTCCACTGGAAGACTGTTCCAGACATCCACCACTTTTTCAGTGAAGACGTACTTCCTCACATCTCTCTTGAATTTACCCACTTCCAGCTTCACTGTATGTCCCCTTGTTTTCATGCATCTTTGCCTCTGAAAAATACTCCCTTTCTGTACCTTATTTACTTCCATGAGATATTTATAGGTCTCTGTCATATCACCCTTACTCTTCTCTCTTTCAGGGTGTACATATTGAAGTTCTTCAATGTCTCCTTGTAGGGCTTCTGATGCAGACCATGCACCCTTTTAGTTGCCCCCCTCTGGACTGCCTCAACTCTGTCTATGTCCTTCCTGAGATGTGGTCTATGGTCTGCAGAACTGGACACAGTACTCCAGGTGGGATCTCACCAGTGATCTATACAGTGGCAACACTACCTCACTCCTTCTCCTGGTGATACCCTTCCCTATGCACCCTAACTTCTCATTGATCATGCCCACTGCCTTGTCACACTGCCATATCACCTTGAGATCATCAGATATGATTACTCCCCGCTCCCTTTCCTGTTTGTTGACTGCCAGTCCCTCATCTCCCATACTGTACTCCGCCTTTAAGTTTCTCTGCCCAAGTGCATGATTTTGTACTTTTTCTCATTGAAACCCAGCTGCAATGCCCTTGACCACTCCTCCAGTTTTCTCAGGTCTCTGTCCATTCTTTCCACCACCTCTTTAGTGCCCATCTTATTGAAGATTTTGGTGTCATCTGCAAAGAGGCAGACCTTTCCTTCCGGCTCACCCGCAATGTCACTTATGAAGACGTTAAAGAGGACTAGTCCCAGTACTGAGGCCTGTGTGCCCTCCCAATCTGCTGGGCACCCTTCCTTCCCAGAAGTGAACTACATTTGCCACCACCCTCTGTTGTCACCTATCCCTTAAACAATTTGTTACCCAATTTACCACCTTTTGACCCACTTCTAAGCTACCCAGTGTCCTTATGGACCTCATACCTGGAACGATGTAAAAAGTCTTACTGATGTCAAAGTAGGTCTCATTCACTACCCCACTCTGATCTATTTCCCTGGTCACCCAGTCAAAGAACTCTATCAAATTTGTCTGACATGACCTCCCTCCGGCCCCGTGAATTCCTGTTCCTTCGGGTCTTGTAACCCTCTGGATTCAAGATACTTCACAATTCTTTCCTTTGAAGTTACTTCATTAGCTTCCCCACCACTGATGTCAGGCTGACTGGCCTACAGTTGCCAGCCTCCTCCCTACAACTGCTTATCTGGAGTGGGACTACATCTGCCCTCATCGAGTCCTCTGGAACCTCTCCTATTTCCAGTGAGCTGTTAAAAAGAACTGTCAGAGGTGCAGCCAATACCATTAGGTATACCCCGTCTGGCTCCATAACTTTGTCCACTTTCAGATTTGCAAGTCCCCTTCAGGACTCTCTTCTCTGTTGCTTTATGTGGCCCTCTCCTCCCCCTTAGAAACACAGAAACATTGTGAGGTTGGACAGGATAGAAAGTTTCAAGTACCTCAGGGGAATCTACAAAGTCCAAGAAGGTAGCATCTTACAAAAAAAGAGATGTGCAAGAACCAGGGGTCACAATCTGAAGATAGAGGAGGAACAACTCTGGGGCAACATGAGGAAGTATTTTTTCATGGAGAGGGTGGTGGATGCATGGAACGGCCTTCATGAGGAGGTCGTGGGGTCAAAAGCAGTGGGGGAATCTAAGAATGCATGGGACAGACATAAGGGAATTCTAGTGGGATGTAGGAGGAAGTAAGCTGTTGGTCCCTCGGTGGAAGCCTTCAAAAACGGTTTAAAAAGGCATCTGTTCCAACAGGCATTCTTAAATTGATTATTAATTATGAAGTATAGATGGAACGATGATTTGTATTTATAATGATTTGTTATATTGTTTGTGCATTTATTTGTATGATTTTAACATTTGGATTGTTGTATTGTTGTTTTGTATAGCTCTCAGAGTCCTAGGAACTGGGCGCTTTATAAATAAAATATCTATCTAGCTATCTATCTAAAACTAGGATCTGCAGCTTATCCAATAGGTAGGGAAATGGGCAGACTGGGTGGGCTAAGCAGTCCTTATTTGCCATCAAAGTCTATGTTTCTATGACTCAGGAAGTCAGGGAAATGAAAAACAAAAAAAGGAAAGTGGGACACAACTTGAGAGGAGAGTGAAACCAAAATGATGCAGGGGTTGTAAGGGAATCCCTAGGAGGAGAGACTAACAGATCTCAACATGTACACCCTGGAGGAGGGGACAGCACAGCAAGAGGTGACATGATCGATACCTACAAATACCTCATAGGGTGAGCAGTGTGTGTGAGGGGAGCCTTTTCCAAATGAGGACAAGCTCCAGGACTAGAGGGCATGCAATGAAGCTGGAGGGGGGGGAAGTTGGGGAGGGTTGTGAGGAAATTTTTCTTCACTGAAAGGGTTGTAGATGCATGGAACTGACTGCCAGTCAAAGTAATGGAGGCTAGAATGGTGGAGTGCTTCAGGCATGCACAGGATAAATATAGGGGTATATCTGAAAAGAGATAGGGAGGAGGGAGGGAGGGATGGAGGGCCATCAGAGACTAAATAGGACCTGTGGAGGTAGAATAATCAGGGAACAATTAGGCAAACTGGATGGGCCAAGCTGTCCTTTTCTACTGACAAATTCTATGTTTCTGTGTTAACACTCAGTACTGATCAATGGCTGCAGCATGTGTCAAAACAACAAAACATTGAAGTTACAGTAGTTTTTGCCACAGATTTTTTTTTATCAGAATCAACTAAGGAAATAAGTGAGAGGGGGGTGCAATTGGGTGCCAGTTCAGGCATGTCTGTGTGGGTGCATGACCAATGTATGCAGTTTAAAGTGGTTACCATGTGTGAAAACAGTGCAGTTTCAGTATAGGCCAAAAGGTGGTTAGAAAAGGATTTTCATGGATAAATAACCTAAGGAACCTGTGAAAAATCATTTAAACTGCGTGGTCAAACTGGCAGATACTGCCTTCTTTTCTTTTTTGTAGTCTGTTTATTCACCTGTTGGAATGAGGCATCTCTCAGAGGTGCTCACATGACCCTTTGCCTCTACTCCTGCCGTGACCACCCCTCCCGACACCCCCCACCAGGACTTTCCAGCCCCCCCCCGGATCACCTCCCTGAAGAAGGGCGCGCTTCACCTACCTGGTGGCCTTTCTGAAATTAGAGGGTCCATCCTGGCAGAGGATCATACAGAGCTGTTGTAGGGATGGTCTGGCATTGGAGATGTGGGTTGGATCCCCAGAGCCCTTGTCGCCTCCCTGATCCTCCAGGGCTATTTTAAGCATGGTGGGTTCCCCTGTGGAGCGCAGATGTGCAATGACGTCCTGGACACTAACGTGCTGAAGCCTGCCGCCACTCCACCCTCTGATCACAGCACGGCATGTTCCTTGTGCCACCCCCGATTTCCACCAGGGGCAGCCAAGAAGCAGACACTGAACCAGATCACTCCCAAGGAAGGGAAAGCAGTCCTCCAGACGCACAATCCCTCCCTTCCCCTGCTGACTCCCGGTGGCCCAAGTGCATTGCCAAACCCGGGTCACCGGCGTGGCATGAGGTGTGGCATCCAGATCCTCAACCCTCAGCACCTGGCCAGCACTGATACTGCCTTTTATTATTTTCTTTTTTGTATGTAATGATATTGTGTCAGTAGGTAGGTTTTGGGGGTAAAATGAGACTCAGCATCTGAACATGCATTGTTAGTATTTTAACGCACAGTCTGGTGACACCTCTCAGCCAATGGACTTTCTATTTTTTTATTGCCATTTTATAATATAAGATATTATAAATCTGGGGTGCCCCAGGACTGGAAGGTGGCACATATAGTGCCTATCCACAAGGGGGGATCAAGGGAGGTGGCAGGGAACTACAGGCCTGTCAGCCTGACATCAGTGGTGGGCAAGGTGATGGAGGGCATTGTCAAGGAGAGGCTAGGGGGGGGACCTGGATAAGTCAGGGTGCCTGGACGATAGACAGCATGGATTCATCCCGGGGAAATCGTGTCAGACAAACCTTGTGGAGTTCTATGACTGGGTGACGAGTGCCTTGGACCTGGGTAGACCAGTGGACGTCCTCTTTCTAGACTTCAGCAAAGCATTTGACTCTGTTCCTCAAGTGGGCCTGTTGGATAAGCTGGGAGAAATGGGGTTGGGGAACCAGATGATCGGAAGGATAGGCAATTGGCTCCAGGACTGGACCCAGAGGGTCGTAGTTGGTGGGATAGTCTCATCCCCAAGGAGGGTCATTAGTGGGGTCCCACAGGGATCAGTCCTTGGGCCCCTTCTGCTCAACGCCTATGTCCCTGACATAAGGACAGGAATCAGGAGTGAGATGAGTCTCTTTGCGGATGACTCAAAACTGGGGGCAGTGGTTGATGGGGAGGAGGGAAGGGTGGCCCTACAGGGGGACCTGGAGGCTCTGGAAAGATGGTCTAGAAAGTGGAAGCTGAGGTTCAATGCAGGGAAATGCAAGGCACTCCACCTGGGGGCCAGAAACCCGGGCCAGGGCCAGAAACCCGGGCCAAGTGTACACCCTGGGGGGGGGAATGCTACAAGTCTCAATGGCTGAGAGGGACCTGGGGGTGGTGGTGAATGTCAAGATGAACAATTCTGAGACTTGTAGGAGGGCAGCAGCCAAGGCCAACAGGATGCTGGGATGCATGCTAGGGGATCACCTCCAGAAGGAGGAAGTGATACTCCCTCTGTATAACTGCTTGGTGAGGCCGCATCTTGAGTACTGCATGCAGTTTTAGAGGCCACACTTAAAGAGGGACATTAGCCTCCTGGAGAGGGTCCAGAGGAGGGCAACCAAAATGATTTGGAGCTTGGGGACAGGATCTATGAGGAGAGGCTCGAAGAGCTAAATATGTACGTTGGAAGAGAGAAGGGACTGGGGGTTATGATAGAGGTCTTCAGGTACATGAAGAGGGTAAATAGGGGAGGAACAGTCAGGGTGCTTCGAAGGAAGGAGGAGGGGACCACTAGACGGCATGGGTGGAAGCTGGAGGGGGAAGATTCAGGGAGAAAGGAGGAGGTGCTACTTCACTAGAGAGGGTGGTGGAGCCAGTGGAATGCGCTGCCTAGGGGCTGGTGGAGGCAGAGACAGTGGAGGGGTTCAAGAGGGGGTGGGACAGGTACAGGGGAAGGGTTCTGGAAGCAAAATCCAATGCAGCAAGAATATCTGGAACTGGGAAGGGAGAAGTCAGAGAAGGCGAGTGGGGCAGCAAGGTCAGCACCCAGGTGGGGGCTGACCAAACGAGCAGACACGAAAGACCGTTAGGCCTATTCTGCTGGCATTTTAGTATGTTAGTATATACAGTGTATAGGAAGGAACACAATCATCTAATCCAAAACATGGGCAAACAGTATTAAAGGAGTAGTGCACCTTCATATCTTGTAAATATTATTTGTTTCCTTGTCAACAGATAATTATTTTTGTATAGATGTTGGGGATATGGTATTAGTTTCAGTTTGCTTAGCTGTTCACACCAGCCCCTGTAACTAGTCTGGGTGGTCTAAATTTTCTGTTTGTTGAAATCTCATTGGCCCTGAGAGCTGTATTAGCATATGAGAACATGATGCCACAGCACCCATTTACACCATATATCTCTAGGCTGTAAGTACATGTAACCTGAAAAAACTCTCTAGAAACACACAGATTGAATGCAATTTAAGAACAAAAAATGTTGCATTATATTTAAGACAGTTTGTAAAGTAAAGTAAACTGAAGGTAAATGTGATATTTCCCACCTTGCTGCAACTTGTCTTGTTGAATTCTAAGTAAGCAGACAGGTGTACTGTGGAGTCAAAATGGTGCTGACGCATCATGTTTTTATATGCTAATGCAGTTCCCAGGCACAGTGAGATTTCAAAAATTAGAAAATGGAGACCCCCCCAAGGCTAATTACAGGGGCTGGTGTGAACAGTGAAAGCAAACTAAAGCAAACACATACATCCCCAACAGCTCATGAAAAGAGTTATCTGTTGACAAGGAAACAGATAACATTGACAAGCTATGAGGGTGTACTACTCCTTTAAGCTCTCTCTACATAAATGTTCTTTATAAACAAGCTATAAAATGTTGCAGCTAATCACTAGGGGGTGCTAATGTCATTTTAAACTGCTTGCTTTATTGTTGATTATAGTTTCTGGAAGCACTTCCTTAAAAAACAATGCAAAAGCACTGAGGGCTCAATTCACTATGCCATTACATGCCAGAACATAAAGGAAATGACTCGTGTTGGCGTGATCCGGCCTCCAAGGAGTAAACGGCTTACTGTTGTGAGTTTTGTAAAGGAGTTGAGCTGGTATACATGACTGCCCTGCGCTTGGATGTACACATAGAGGTTGCAGAGCTCAAAACATATATGGGGTTGAAATGGGATCAATAATTGTATTAATATTCTGTTCCCAGCACGTGCTGCAAAAAATGCACAGTATTTAAAAAACAGATTAAGCTCCACAGGCCTAGTGAAAATCCCTTCTGTAGGTATTAATGCAGTTTCTGCTATCCCTGTTAACATTTAAGTGCCAGTTCCATCAGTTGCTGTGTTCTTGTAAAATCATTTATGATTTGGCGAATGTTGGATTCATCATTTCTTTATTTTTTAATATGATACTCATAACAATAGCACCACTGAGAGAGTTATGCAACCTGGCTGTCTGGCAGCTTTTACTTTACTGTGCTGTTGCAATGTACACAATTACTGAGTTACATACATTTTAGACACTATGCAGTTATTATAAAGTAAACACATACAGGGCTGCTCCTGGAGGAGGCTGTGCTAGGAAGTAAATCCACAGCTTAAAAGCAGTTAGCTGCACTAGCCAAATACAACTTGTGACTGCATATCACATATAGGCTGAAAATACAGATTTGTGCTGTTCATGTAAAGTACAAGTGCTCAGATATAAAAAAAAACGCAGCAGTGCATAAAATATAGAATAATGCATGAGGTGGCGTGTTTAACGAGATTTTACGTAAACCCCAAGGTGTTAGATGCTACAGTTATTTATTTATTTATGACTTTGGTAACTGGGTAGGTGCACTGATCCCAGGGAATGTTTTCAGGCATGACTCGGGCCACGTACAGTTTCGCAGAGTAAAACACAAACAACGATGCATAGAACAGTAGACAGTCTGACAAATAATAAAAGGTTACAATAGTACACAAGATATAAGATAGCAAAATATATAAATCCACATGATACGAGGTGATATAGTACATAAATCCAATGTGCACATACATAGAGAAATATATATATATACATGAAATTGATATAATACAGCAAGTTGCATAGAAGTTAATCAAATGTTCCTCAGGAGTAGCATGAAAAGGATAAAGTGGGGCTAGTAGAGGGAAGGAGAGGGGAAGGGGTGGGAGAGGAAGGGGAACTGGAGGATTTACAAAGGGAGTTGCATAGGCAAGAAACTCTTGTGGTAAGGGCAGGTGGGAAATGAAGAACTACTCAGGAAAACAGTGGCAGTAGGAAGTCTCCAAGAGCCAATCTTTGAGGCAAGATTTGAACTGGCAGTGGGTGTGAATGGAGCGGAGCTCGGCAGGCAGTTTATTCCACAGCATAGCGGCTGCCATTGACAAGGCTCTACCGCCCATATTTGTGGATTCTCTGGGAACATTCAGAGGAGGAATGCTGTTTGAACGGAGGCCGTGGTATGAAGTTCAGACCTTGAGGAGGGCTGCAAGGGAAGATTCCAGGCCAGTACGGATGGTGGAATTCACCATGCAGCAAAGGGCAAGGTCAAAGTGGCCTTGCAGCAGAAACCATCCTAGAGAACTGTAAGGAACACAGTCGTGTGTAGTGAAAGGGGCCAGTAAGGTGAAATGACAGGCACTGTTGTAGGCAGAACAGAGCTTGGCCATAAGGGTTGTGGATGTCCTAGCATAGATGGGGGAGCAGTAGTCCAGGATTGGGAGTAGATTCCCCTGGATGTTGGCAAGTCGGGCCTCTGGAGTCAGGTATTGTCATAATCTGTAGGCAGCACCTAATTTTTGGTGAAACCTTCAGACTAATGAGTTGAAATGCTCGGAGAAAGAGAGGGATGGGTTGAATAGAACACCTAGGTATCTGAAAGTATTGACATCTTCAAGGGCTTGGCCATCAGGGGAGATGATGCTGAGAAGAGGTGAGTTTTGGATTTGGACAGGAAGGGCATGGATCTGAACACCATAGATTTTGTTTTTTTTCAGCATTAACCAGGAGGAGGTTATCAGCGAACCAATTGTGGGCTGCAGCATAGTTTCGAGTTAGAACCCAGGAAATGCGCGCAGGAGTTATCACTGTAGAAAAGTACAAGGTCATCAGCATAGAGGAGAGAGTGGCATCTGAGACTGTCCAAGGGAAGGGAGTTAATAAATAAAGAGAATAGAAGGGGGCCAAGAATGGAGCCTTGGGGGACACCTGTCGAGATGGGCAGGGTGGGGGAGCAGGCAGGGCCAATACTTACAAATTGGGAACGATCAGTGAGGTAGCTCCTGAACCAGGAAGTAACCTCCTGGGAACAACCAAGGCAATATATTTTGGAGAGGAGGAGGGTATAGTTGACCATGTTGAAGGCTTTGGATAGGTCTACGAAGACTGCGCCAGTTGCGTTACCATGGTCCATGTTTATGAGGATGTGATCGGTCAGTAGTGTGAGGGAAGTAGTGGTAGAATGGTTCTTGTGGAAGCCATGCTGTTGGCTACACAACACAATGTATTTGCCCATGTGCTCAGCAAGCTGATGGTGGATAGCCTTCTCAAGTAGTTTGCTAAGGTGGGGGAGGATGGAGATTGGACGGTAGTTGTCCGCGAATAGAGTGTCACTGGCTTTGAAGATGGGAATCACCTTGGCAGTTTTCAAGGGGTCAGGCATGGAGGAGATGGAAAGGGCAAGGTTAAAGATACAAGTGAGTGGTTCAATGATGGATGGGGAGATGAGCCTGAGGAAGACTGGAGATAGTCCATCAGCCCTAGGGGAGCTATGATTTGGGAGGCTTTTGAGGAACTTAGCAGTGTTGGCAGTTGAGAGAGTTTTGAAATAAAATGGGGGGATTTGGGGATGGGTGGTAGGCCAGGCGGAGGTTGGCAGGGGGGTTGAATGGGGGGCCCCGAGACCAATTAAACCCTGAGAACGAAGCTTGAGGGGTTTATTTGAGCATCCAACACCGAGGGGTGTGTGTAAAATCTCGAGTTAAACACACCACCCCATGTTTTATTTTATATTTTATATAATTGCTGGGGAATGTTTTCTTACCACAGCAATTATACAAAATAAAACAGCCACCGGTGTGGATGATGGGCAGTCTGCAGTCTGTGGCTAAGTGGCTGCGGAAACCTTTTTAATTTTTTTTTTAGGTTAGTGAGCAAAGTCAAGAGCAGAGAGGCAATTTTCTTTTTTTTAACTTATCGCTGAGTGATTCTGGTGGTGTCCAGTCGACTGGCAAAGTGTCCAGTGCCAGGAGAGAGCAGAGGCAGGCACATGTGTGGAGCATTGGAAACCTGGCATGTATTCACCATTATAACCTGCAGGTTATAATGGCAAATTATAACCCAGGAAGAATTAGTTACAAAATTATAAGTTGTTACTGTATATTTTATGACCTTTAATAAAATCAATTACCTTTATTAAAGTAAATTTACGAGCTCCTGAATTGTGTTATCGTGTTATTTAATGTTCCCGAGTTGTAGTATATTGCTTAATGTTCCTGAATTGTAATATAATGTTGATTAAAATCCATGTATTTTATATCTCAAGCCCCCTTCCCCTAGGCAGCACCTGGAAATGAGCCTCGGCTCAGTGATTGTTCCTAGTCAATATTTTTATGTGACATAAATGAAGTAATTAACTTTCTGTTGGTTACTGGAATGGTCCTAAAAAATTGCAAAATGGCAGTGATTGTTCCAGTGCACAAGGGTGGGTCTAGTTACTTGGTCAAAAATGACAGACCCATATTGATTTTATCTACTGTAGGACAATCCAGGGGAGCATGGTATGTAATCAACAGTAACTGTATACTGAAATGCATGGGTCAGCATATTGCAAAGGTTTGCACTGCATAAATGGGGTTTGCTCAACGCAAGCAGAGGGACTGAAGAGAAAGCTGTTGCCATGTCATGTACAAAATTGATTACTATGACGCTCATAACACACTGTGCAGAAAGACAACAGCAACACAAGAGCAGCACTCGGGCATAGCCAAGAATATCATACAAAATGCAAGAGAAAATACCTGGGCAAGTGTTAAATATGTATTAGTGGTCTGCTACTTAAGATCCCCAAAAGCATGTTTTACCATTGTTTTAATTGCAGAAGCAAACACAAATGCTGCATCAAAGATCTGAAACTGCTGTTGTGATGGCCTTACCACTAGTAATGTATTAGGTGATCCTGGATGAGAGATGTGCAAGATAATGTCCATGCCCAGAGGAATGCGCCCTGCCTGTATGCATGTAATCAAGTGCAAAGAGTGAAGAACAGATTGTTGAATGCTACTGCCTGGACATAGCCATCTTAGAATCATAGAATCATAAAGCTTGCAGCAGAAAAGGACACCTTGGCCCATCTAGTCTGCCCCCCCCCATTATTCCTCCCTCCTTCCACTGAAAGCACCATCCCACTGCCCTGCAATCCCATGTGTCTATCTCATGCTCTCTTGAAACCCGACACTGTTTTGGTCCCCACCACCTCCTCTGAAAGCCTGTTCCATGCTTCCACCACCCTCTCAGTGAAGAACTGTCCCCACACACTGTCTCTGTAGTTTCCCCCCTGCAGTCTCAAGCCATGCCCCCTAGTTTTAGTACCTTCCTTCTCTGAATCCTTTCAATCATATCTATGTCTTTACGTATGTATGTCCTAAAAACTGGACTCCATACTTGAGGTGTGGTCTCACCATGGTTTGTTATAGGGGCATCAGGACCTCCCTCCTTCTGCTAGTGATTCCCTGCCTATACACGCCAATATCCCATACGCTCTTCCCACTACCCTGCTACACTAATTGCCCACCTTGAGGTCACTAGACACTATTATCTCCAGATCCCTCTCCTGCTCTGTAACCCTGACTTCCTCTCCCCCGAGGGTGTACACTGCCATCGGGTTCCTGTGCCCCAGGTGCATGACTGCACACTTTTTTGATATTGAGTTGTAGCTGCCAGGTCTCTGCCCACCCTTCCAGTGCTCTCAGGCCCTGCCTCATGTCCTCGACACCCCATGCGGAGTCTACCTTATTGCAGATTTTCGTATCATCTGCAAAGAGGGCCACCTGACCCTTCAGCCCCTCCACTATATCGCTGATGTAGATATTAAAAAGCAGGGGTCCCAGCACTGACCCATGCCACCAGAACTGTGTGAAGTGCTCAGGGAAGATGCACAGAGTACCACAAGAAGAAGCAACTCCCTGTCTGTCAAACTCAACATCACAGCAGCAATGTTTTGTTTGATTTTTTTTGGCAGCTGGGACATTCCAGCCCACCCCCCATGCACACACAACTGACACTACAGGGGTTACCCAGTCTGCTATGTAGCAAGGGCTGACAAAATTCCTCAGTGCACTAACATGGAGGACTGCAGACTGCATCAGATTCCCACAGCAGCCAGATGACAGGGCATGCACAGTGCAGAAGTTTTGCAATGTGGCATGAATGCCCTCTGCCCTGGATGCAACAGATTTGCACACATTGTGCTATCAAAGCATCACCTAGAAGGGAGGAAGGGAGCAGAAGTGCATGTGAACGGGAAGGCATATCTCTCAATGAATATGTAGGCTGCATCCCAAATCTTGTAGCACAGTACCCTGATGGGGCACACAGTGCATACATTTGGCACAATTCTGACCTGCGCCAGATGTATGAGGCAGGCCAGATACAACAGGGGTGGCTTATTGGTAAGTACAGATGTTAGTACCCCCCCCCATAAACCCCCAATTTGCTTCTCACAGGAGACAGTGCCCACATACTTCAGCCATGACTTACCATACCGGCCTGTGCCCTGCTTCCATGGCTAAAAAGAGAAATGATGATGATGAAACCCATGGATGACACTAGACCTCCTTACACAAATGAAATCTCAAAACCAGCTCTGGAATCGTGCTAAGGCTACTGGCACCCAGAATGACATCCAGGCCTACAAAACAGCGAGGAATGCATGCACCAGAGCAATCCGACATGAGAAGGCTAACTATTACAGGAATGCCTTAGCCAGCACCTGGAATGACAGGAGTAAATTTTGGCATAACCTTGCTGAAGTGACTGGAAAGGATCCCAAAACAACACCCACAATGTTGAACATAGATGGTACCATCACTCTTGACCACGTAATCAATGCCAACGCATTTAACGCCACTTTTGCTGACCTCGTGCTACCCCCTAACTTTTTTGATCCCACCACAGTCAACTCTGCTTCTGTTAGTTCAGGTTTGCCACCAGGGCACTCACCTCTCCTTTCCATTTCATAGCAATCCCAGAAAGCCTAGCTAAAAAACACATTCTTAAAGTGCTTGGAAAGTCTAGGGTCAGTGGCGATTCACTGGATATGAAACTTCTAACCCTCACCATTGACGAAGTCCTGCTCCCACTAACCAAAACCTCAACCATTCCCTCATGCTCTCCCAGTTCCCCCAAGAGTGGAAACTGGCAGTGGTGACTCCAATCCATAAAAGCGGTGACAAGACTCTCACAAACAACTACAGGCCTACTGTATATCCATCCTCCCCCCTCTATCGAAAGCATTGGAATGGACAGTGGCTGATCAGCTCACGGAGTACCTTGTGAAATACAGCCTGCAATGTTCCCAGCAGCATGGCTTCAACAAAGAGCGCAGCACTAACCACGGCACTCCTCGAATTCACCACACATATTCATCATGCACTTGATCAGGGCCAGTTGGTCGGCGCCTCTTTTATTGACCTGACTAAGGCATTTGACACTGTCAATCACTCCATTCTCCTTGAACAATTATCCCTCCTTGGTCTTTCAAGTGAAACTACCCTCTGGTTTCAAAGCTACCTCAGTAACTGGACCCAACAGGTCAGGATTGGTGAATTCCTCTCGTCATCCCTACCAATCTATTCTGGAGTACCCCAAGGTTCTATCCTGGGTCCCTTGTTATTCAGCATATTCTTGAACAATCTCCCTGCCTCCTGCTATGACAGAATGTTACTGAATGCAGATTATGCAGTAATCTTCACTCGCCACACTGACCCCACCTCTCTTCAGTCTCAACTACAGAAAAGTTTCCTAGAAGTGGAAGACTGGTTTTGCTCACATAAACTCATACTTAACCACAAAAAACTAAAACAACAAGTACAAGGACCATGAGCTGATAATTAACAACCACGAAGGCGTCGCTCTTGAGCAGGTGGATATGTTTAAATATCTGGGCCTGACCCTTGACTGCTCCCTCTCATATGCCAAACACTTTGACAATATCGCTAAAACTGTGAACTCCCGCATAGGGCTACTATACAAGCATAACCATTGCCTAATGGCTGAAGCCTTGAACCTCGCTATCCAGAGCTCTGTTATCTCAACTATTGACTATGAGCTCATTATCTATGGATCCGCTACTGATACTGCAGTCCGGCACATAGCTGTAGCCCTTAATAAGGCATGTAGACTCCTTATTTCAGCTGCCCGCCTTTCTCACACACGTGACATTTACGAGCAGGCTAACTGGCTCCAGCTATCTGGCAGGCTAAAGTACCAGACCTGCATCTTAGCTAAGAAGACATCACTGGGCCTTATGACCCCTGGAGTCCAATCAATATTGATCCTGCAGCGTGTCCGCCACCTAACTAGAAGATCGGTCAGTCTAACCTTTACAATACCTCACTGCCAGACCTCTCAAGCTCAGCGTTCTTACCTTGTCAGAGCCTCCACCTGGTTCAACTTGCTACCTACAGAAATCTCCAACATTGCCACGATTGGTGCATTTAAGTGTAAATTAAATCAACACCTCTTGGCTAGTGCCTTCTGTGATTGCTTCTTATAATCCCCTCCAGGCATACTACCCTCAAGCATCCCTCCTCACTGCCTCAGCTCCTCCTCCTCCTCTCCTATCCCCCATTATTGGGTATAGGATGAATCTGTCTCCTCTTCCTTTTCATCCCCCCCATTCATCCTACCTTGCTATTTCCTATCTACCACATACCCAATGCAATGCCCTCCCTATTTCTCCCCTCCTCCCCCTCTCTCTCCCATACCACCCCGTCACTACTACTCTTCTTTCTCTTTTCCCACTAACCCACTCCTGACAAAGCTTCACGGAGCTGCCTATGACTTGTACTGTATAATTAACTCAAACACAATTCCTTGACAATGCCTTTGGCTGCTATTATTGTAACTTGACTTGTCTTCTTTTTTTGTAAGTTCCATTGTAATGATCATGTTATGTTTTGTACCTTATTGTCCTTATTGCCTTGACATGGAACCTTTGTAAAAGAGCCCTCGGCTCAAAGGTGTCATCCGAAGTACAGATAAATTAAGAAATAAATGAGGCCCACAGAACAACATGCAATGTACCTGAATGCATGTTTCAAGTGTTAAAAATGTGGTTCAGATGCCTGGACAGGACTTGTGGGTCCCTACAATATAAGCCCAGTAAGGTGTGCACTGTATTCTGTGCACGTTGTGTATTGCACAACATTGCACTTTCACATGGAATACATGTCCAGGTTCCCAGAGGTAACAGTGCCCAGGGTGGGGGTGTAGCAGAGATGGAGGAACCAGTTCTTGCGCAATATGACCACCAGGACTATAGGCTGGCACACTGATCATGGGAACTGCATGCACAACTGATTGAAACCATCTCTGTTGATGCAAGGTAAGGAGTAAGAAAGGATACATACAGGGCTCCAGATAAGGTTGTTTTGGGATGAGTATTGTACTCCTCATTTTGAAAGTGAGGTGAGTAAAACCAAATTCAGATGCGTACAAATGTCTGGACAGAGTGGAGTGAGAAGTACATTTTAAATGTATTTTTTTTTTAAATAAAAACTGATCAAGTGCCAGCAATGCTCCAGATAATGTTGGCAGGTAGGAGTAATTTACTCACCAGTTTCAAAATATAGTGAATAAAACAAAACTGGGATGTTTATGAGTGCTGTAAATCTGGAAAAAAACTGCTCTTTTTGAATCACCAGTTATGTTACGAAGCACTATTCTTTGGAGTGTGGAGTATTTACAATTGTTGGGTGAGTACTGGTATTCATTAAAAACATTTCTGAAGAGTATTTCCTAAAATGAGGTGAGTCCTTATCTGGAGCCTTGGATACATAAGCAATAAGACATGAGGGGGCATGCATTATACATTTCTAATGCACAACCAGGGGCATTGTGAGGCACAAGGCCACAGTCAGAGTGCCTTCAGCCGCTGGCCTTGCATTAGAAATGTTTAATGCACACACCCCCAAGTGTCTTACTCAGTTTATAAAATGGGACCCTGTATTTACTTTGTCACCGCTGAAATTAAAAAGTTAAAATACTAAAAAGATTAATCTTTTCTTTTGACATAAAATAGTCCCTCTGCCTGTATGAAGTTGATGCATTTTTGTTTAACTTTAGGAGTTTTGTCCTCAGTAGGCTTCCTTAGTCATAGTTTTTAAGTGCTGTTTGAATGCCGAATCCTGATGGGAAACTGTAAAACAAAGCACATACATACTTTACAGTTAGTTCATCATGCCATACCCCCTCCCCCCACCAATCAACACTCAATCCTCAATTAAGTACTGTTGAAATGGAAGAAATTTATAGCAATACAAGAAGCTACATTATTTGCTCCATCTACCCTTTCAGTGCACCACAGCTGACCTGCTCTGCCATAGTGTCTCTCACCTGAAAATGCTACAACCTGATACCAACCTTTTCAGTCCATCGCCCCAATGAAAACCCTTTTAGTCTACCTGAATGGGTACTGTCAGCTTTTTTGCACTTCTGTTTTTCTATGGACTTATACCTATCTGTGTCCAAACTAACTTTTTTGGGAAGCTTTTTAACAGTGCATTGTGGACAGTTCACTTGAAATTATTTTCACCAAATAAATTTTTCTGTGGTTTGATTACATTGAGCCGCATCTTTGCGTAGACATGATAGCTCATGCTCCCAGCTGGAACCCCTTGAGCAGGTGGAGGCACATTTATAAATAGTGGTTACCCCCCGACAGCAACATTTCACCAGCGAGGTCCCCCACAGCAACTACAGCGCCTAGCCAAGATGGGAGACCCACTGGAACCCGGCGTTGTCTATCGGTGGTCCCACCCCCAATCAGCTCTGACTGGAGTTGAGAATCCTTAAGTGGGGGGTGTGAGGCACATCCCAAAATGGAGGTTGGGGTGAAACCCTGGAAGAAAAACAAAACAATAATAGTAAACCGGCAGTCGACTGCAGAATGCGGTCGATTTGCCGGTAATGCTGATGGAAGGCTCGACAAAATTTTTGTCGGACTCCCGTCGTGGATCCTATAAATAGAAATGTGATCCTGTTTCTGACAGTTGGGCTCCTTTGTTTTGGATCTGATGATTGCTTCATTCAAGTTTAGCAGTTGTCTTATGAAGTGAGTGCTGTACTCTATACCTGGTACAGGATTCTAGCACTGAATGGATATTTTCACTTCGGTAATGGATTCTCTTACATCACTTACCAGACTGTGCCAACAGCACACAAAGTAGTGTTATCACTAAGAGAAGGCACTCCTGTGGCTGCCTGTCTGGTTGCAACTCAGCAAAAAAAGAAGAAAGAGTGACCACTCACATAAGAACACACTAGTGCTGGCTCCATGGCACCGAGCAAAAGTGTTTGCTTGGGACATTGGTGACCCAGGTTTGCGCCCCAAGCTCGGGTGTCAGGAGCAGAGTCTGGCAGGTAGGGAGTTTAGAGTGTCCTTTGGATGCTTTCCTCTGGGGGTTGGCTTTGGACCACTGTTTGTCAGCCCCTGGAGGTGAGTTTTGGTGGCATTCTTGGTGGAGCAAGACCTTGACGCGCCGCCGAATGCCTCCACCCCAGGATGCCACTGCGGCCAGTTCTTTGTGGCCCTTTGTGGCAGGAAGGTAGGTGGGTTGGGAAAAAAGTAGAAAATCTGCCCTTGGCTGACCAGACTGACGGCCACCAGTCCCCCTCACCACAGTAGCTCAGAGATGTCTGTGCCTTGAAAATCCATTTGTTTCGTCTAGCTTTTCTGAATTTAATGAAAGTTAGTTTACTGCCATTGGATTTTAAGATTATGTTTTAAAATTGCTTGATTTTATTTTTGTTGTCATTTATATTATTGTATTGTTCATTGTACAGCGCTTTGATCTTTTTGGAACAGTGGTTAGAAATAAAGTTGATAGAGGTCACGTGATGGCAGCCTAATGACAAGCAGCAAGCTCCTACCTCTCTGTTCCTCACCCGCAGTAATCCATTGCTACACTACTTAATTGGAGGAGAACTCATCACCTAACTCACCGAATCAGTGCCCAAAGACTTCCTGGAGACTACAGACTTCCAAAACAATGGAAGTTTACATGCATAAAGTGCTGCCACGGCACTCTCCACTGCCTTCTCCCGAGAAAGACAAGGCACCTAAACAGCCTAAGCAACAAGCAGCAAAAACAGCCGTAGGGACTACACCACTAACAGAAGAGTGTTTTTTGCAAATAATGCAACAAATGCAGGATTCATTTCCTAACATCACAGATGAGCTGCATCATATTAAAATTGCAACTGATTCTCTCACAGTAAGAGTCGGAGACTCTGAAGCTCACTTAACATCTTTAGAAAAGAAACAAGACAAAACAGCACTTGAACATACTATGGTAAATCGGAAAATCAAAAAAATTAGCGGAGAAACTTGAGGATCTAGAGGGGCGAAGCCAAAGAAATAACCTTCTGGTTATTGGGATACCGGAGCAAGAAGAAGGTAGCTCACCAATCCTCTTTATTCAAAGATTTTGTGAAAAAATAGCAGGCCCTTCTCCAAATGGAACTGCCTATGTGATTGAGAAAGCCCATCGGGTGCTTCGTCCACCACCACCACCACTCGGCTCGCCCGCCTAGGCCTGTTATCTTCAAAATGCTTAATTTTCTAGATAAGCAGCACATACTGGCCCAAGTGAAAACACTGCAGGAGGTGCAATGGGAAGGATAATGAGTTAGACTTACACAAGATTTACCACAGTCTGTCCGAATTCAGTGACAGGCACTACATCCTCTTGTGTCTAAATTGATCACCGCTGGAAAGCCATTTCATGTAAAGTACCCTGCAGTGCTACAAGTTAAAATTGGAGAACAGCGGCAAACCTATGAAACCCAAGATCAGGGCCTGGATGAATTTAAAAAAGTGCTACCAGACCTGTTTAAGTGATTTCATTGGCTGGGATTGTGAAGATTACTTTTAGAGGATAGCAATTGAAAGTTCATGGTGCTAATTACCAAACAGTTTCCATTGCCCCAGCTCTTAGAACTGGAATAAGACTAGAAATGGTTAATGCCCTGAGATTTAACCCATCATTCATCCTACTTCAGTGATTTGTTTGGGAATTATGTGACAGTAAGGAGAGCTTCGGCTGTAATTTTATGGCAATATGGCAGAATCTTACATTATTTAAGTGATGCAATCTTCTTTTCACCCCCACATCTGCCTTAATGAACCATGGTGAACTTAGCCCACCATAGCTGAGCATATCACTTGATAATGCTCTTATGACTCAACAAGAAGCCTTGTCTGGCTTGGTTATAAGTTTCAGGTTCTTATTATTTTTTCGTCGAGTCTTTAAAATACTGTTTGTTTCTCAACGTTCTCCTGTTGTTAAAAACTCCTTCCAGGTAGCAGTTATGCATGCCAGCTTATTAATAAGGAGATCATTTCTAGTGAGAAGGAGAAACCAAGTTTTTCATATACTGAAGTGTTTTATGGTTAAATAGTAGTTTAGCAGATTATTAGTGAACCTTTTTGAATGTTACCGGTTTACTATGCAACGGGGGGCGGTGGGGGAAGGAGGGAGTGACTGCTAGTGGGCTTGCATTGCAACATCACTTGACAGGATAAGTATGTTGGTGCAATTAAAAGAACTGGGGGTAGTCAATAGGAAAATGTTTTGGTTTTTTTTAAGGGACAGTTGGAGAGGGAAGGGAATTTTGTTATACTTTTTTGGGGATAGGGAAGGTATCAAGTGTCTAGATCTACTGTTCTCTAGGTTTTTTTAATTACTTGTACTATTAATGCTACTACCTTACCAATAACAAATGTGTGGCCTATATACAATTGTGAGTTGGAATGTTAAGGGTGCCAGAGATAGATGTAAAAGGCAAATCATCCTAAAACATTTACTGCACCTCAAAACTAGTATTGCATGTTTGCAGGAAACCCACCTCCAGAGAGAAGATATTTCATTGTTGTGTAAAGGCTGGGTCGTACAGGCCTTCCGAGTGGGGATGTCCACTAACCAAGGGGAAGTCACCATATTAGTTAGCAAAACTGTTCCCTTCAAGCTAGAACATGAGTTCTGGGATAGCCATGGGTGTTATCTATTGCTTCGTGGTCCCTAAATTCCCACCAGATTTTGCTTAGCTCCATGTATGGTCCAAATGTGGATTCCCTGAAATTTTTTACGTCTTTTAGATCTAGTAATCTCCAACCCACCTAGAATGATTTTACTAGGCGGAGATTGGAACATTACCCTTCAACTTCAGCTAGATAGGTCAGACTTTAAAAGATCTGGTCTCTCACCAGCACAGAGAGCCTTAAAGGATCTTATAAATGGACCAGGGCTAATAGATATACGGAGAGTTCTGAATCCCAATGAAAAATAATATACTTTTTTCTCTTCCCCTCATCGTACTTGCTCATGAATAGATTATTTTTTGGTTAGTTCCCATATTCTTTCAGGAGTAATTGATGCAAGTATACAACCATGTGTTATTTCAGATCGCTCCCCTGTTTCCCTTACTTATATTTTAGCTCCAGGAATCAAGAGAGACTCCCTGTGGAGTCTAAATACTCAATTACTTCAAACCCCCAGTACTAAGACCCATCTCAAAAACTTTGTCACTTTATTCCTGGAGATCAATCTGGGATCAATTTCTCGAATTGATGTGGTTTGGTCAGCTCTGAAATGTGCTTTAAAGGGGAATGTATTCGCCTTGCATCTACCAGAGCCAAGCAATTGAAATCTCAAGTTGAGAATCTACTTCATGCTATTAAATCCCTTGAAATGGCCATTAGTCACCACTCATTAGAGTATGACTGGATCAAGTTACACACTTTACATGCCCAATTCTCAGATCTAATGTCCCAAAAAGCTGAACTTTCTCTAAAAAGAACCAAGATTAAATACTTGGAATCTGGAGAAAGGGCTGGCAAACTACTCGCCATTCAAATTAAGCAAGCAGAAACTACACGGTCCATACCTGGTTTGTACCTAACAGGGGATGGCACCTTAATCACAGACCCGAGAGAAATTACTTTGGGGTTCGGGCAATATTTTAAAGAGCTGTATACTGTCCCAGAAGAGGAGATCCCAATGGAACAAGACATTCAAAATTATTTTGAACTGTTGGATCTTCCTACTTTATCCCCTAACAAAACCTCCTTATTGGGTTCTCGTATTGAGGAATGGGAAGTTGGGCAAGCAAATAAGCAACTCCCTTCAGATAAATCTCCTGGGCCAGACGGCCTTTTGACCAACTTATATAAATCATATACTTTGGAGCTCTCCCCACTCCTGATGAAAGTTTTTAATTCATGGTATGAGACTGGAATCTCTGACCACACATACCTTGAGGCCCTGATTACTATCATCCCCAAGCCGGGACAAGATCCCCATCTTCCAAAAACCTACTGTCCCATCTCATTACTTAATGTAGATATTAAAATATTGGCTAAAATATTAGCCAACCAGATGGGGCCCCTTATGGGTAAACTTATTAGTGGTGAACAGGTTGGTTTCATGTCAAGTAGATCCTCGAGTGATCATATGCATTGTCTACTACACCTTCTCTCTCTAACTAGTAACTCAGCCATACCAGCTACTCTCATCGCATTAGATGTGGAGAAAGCCTTTGACCATATTTCTTAGGATTTCCTTTTCACAGCCCTATCCTGTTTTGGTTTCCCACAAGTTTTTATTAATTGGGTTAAATTACTATATACTTCCCCAGCAGCCCATGTTTGGTGCAATGGTTTTCTCTCTAATTCATTCCCACTGCATCGTGGCACTAGGCAAGGCTGCCCTCTCTCCCCCCTTCTTTTTAACCTCTACCTAGAACCCTTTATACAGAGACTACTCACATCCCAGAACCTTCATGGAATTACTGAGGGGGCACAACAACACCTTCTATCAGCATATGCTGATGATTTCTTGTTACATCTGGAAAAGCCTGCGGTTGGCATCCCAGTCCTATTACAAGAAATTGACTCCTTCTCAAAGGTCTCCTATTACAAACTTAACCTTTCAAAAACTAGTATTTTCCCTCTGAATGGTAAGCTACTGCTAACAAACATACAGGAATTTGGATTAAAATGGGAATCAAAATATTTGACTTATCTGGGCATTAAAGTCTCCAGAGAACTTTCCACAATGGTAAAAGAAAATGTTACCAAATTACTAAACACAATTAAAATAGACCTTGAAAGTTGGGGTGCATTACCAATTTCTTTAAGGGGAAAAATTTGCACAGTTAAAATGAATGTGTTACCCCAGATCCGTTACCCTTTAAGCATGTTAGGCTTATTTTTTCCTAAATCGTGGTTCTTTAACCTCCAAAGTTTATTAAATCAATATATGTGGAAGAGGAAAATAGTTAGAAGAGCCTATCATAAGCTAACCGCACCAAAACCGCATGGTGGCCTCTCCCTTCCTCCCCTCCTCCTTCTTTACATATTATGGAGCGATCCCTATCAGTAAATTAGTACATTGGGTGCATACACCAGACATGGGAAACACTGGGTCATATCTCCCTCTTTGGTTAGACATTGAGAAAACACTGGCTCTTAAAAACTCCTGCACCCTTTCAGCTTTGATCTATTCTTCCCCAAGGTCCATCCCTAGAGACCTATGGAAAAACCCAATAGGATGGTCCTTGAGAGCTCTACACCAAATATAGCGACACTTGAATTCAAACTGGCACAAATCTTTGGAACAGCCGCTTCTTAATAATCCACACTTCCAAATCCAGAATCGGCCCATCCCTTTTACATACTAGACTCCCCTGATAGGACTCCGTCTTGCAGATATTGCCCCCAATGACAAAGTGATTCCCTATCTTCAATTTCAGCAAGGTTTTCCTAGTGCAGTTGGAAACCCCTTTAAATATTGGCAGGTTAGGCATACAGTGGTTTCCTTCTTAAAGCATCAGAACGTGATTCTCCTAAAGTTGAGCCATCCTCTCTTTTATGTACAGCTGACCAGCCACACTCGGTTTCCAAAGTTTACAAGGAGCTACAATCCTTAGATACTCAACTACCCAAAGGCATATGCTATTATTGGGTTCACAAATTATCTCTTAAAGAGGAAACTGATATTTGGCAACAAATGTGAACTAATTTATACAGACTTGTTAAGCAAGATCGACTTCATCTAATGTAATATAATATTATGCATAACCTTTATTTTACCCCTGTAAAACTACATAAGATTGGAAAGCTTCCCTCTCCACAGTGTCACCGCTGTTTAGGAGCATATGGAGATCTATACCATGTGTTATGGACTTGTCCTAAAGCTCAGGTGTTCTGTCAAGCCATTAAAAATTTACAAGATCCCTTATTGGGACTGGAACCATTATTTTTGCCAGAAATCTGTTTGCTCAATTGTTTCCCTTCAGGAACAATAAAATTGAGGAAAGCCTACATAGCCTTAATAGCTGGTGTGGCTAAATTAATAATTATGAGACACTAGACGGATGATTTCTTGCCTGCTGTATTAGAATGGCATAGAGAAATGCTACTGGCTCTTCAGTTTAGAAAAGCATTTAGCTATGGGGCCAGATACTCAAAAGAGTTGAGCCATGCGCAATAGGGTTGCGCCTGCGCAAGTCCGAATTTGCGCCATTCTGCGATATTCAGCAGGAGGCAGCTGCGCCCTCGAAATCATGCTGAGCAACAGTGCAATGATAATGAAGGCATGCGCAACTGAATGGGGAGGAACCATGCATAAATGGCGCAGAGTGATATTCAAAGACTTGCGCAATGCGCAACAGTGGAGCAAGCGGAAGTTGCGCCATAGCAGAAATGAGCCAAAATAAAAAGGAGCAAGGAAGAGGTACAAGAACGCTACAGGGAAGCCACAAGAGACAGAGGCAGAGGCACAGACAGGGCAAGTGGCAGGAAGAGGGCAGGCCAGGGAAAGGCCACAGCAACAGACAGGCACAGGGAAGATGTGGGGAGCCACACAGCTCAGAGGCCAGCACAGGCAGGTGTACCCAGTGCAGGAGAGGTAGCAGCCAGGACAGCGAGGGAAATAAAATAATAGCTGCCGGGGTGACATGAAGCCAGGGACATGGCCAGTGCTACCTTCCACATGGAGGCCATAAGGAGGGGGGTGAGAAGGCGGGCGGCAGGGGGACGTGGCCATGGAAGGGCCTATTGGTGGTATGCCCCCAACAGGCAGTACCGAGCCCACACCAGCTTTGAGCTGTACACAGATACTGAGATTGTGGGCCGGTACCGCCTGAACAGGGCAATACTGAAGTGGCTCTGTGAGCTGTGCAGTGAAGTGATGGAGGCACCCACACGACGGAGCCATACCCTGTCAGTGGAGACCAAGGTAACAGCCTGCATGTGCTTGCTCGCCACAGGTACCTTCCAGAGACCAACTGGGGACACCACAGGCATAACCCAGTCAGCCACGTCACGCCACCTCACCCAATTCCTCAGCGCACTGCTGCCACATGCTGAGGAGTACATCCATTTCCCCAGCACAGTGGCGGAGCGCACAGCAAACATACAGGAGTTCCACAGGGTAGCACGTATGCCTGGTGTGCTAGGGGAAATAGACTGCACCCATGTGGCCATACGCACACCACCTGGCCATGAGAGGGCTGCATACATGAATCTCAAGGGCTATTCTAGCATCATCTGCCAGGTGGTGTGCAATGCCAGGGGGTGCATCATCAATGTCTGTGGCATGCACCCTGGGGTAGCACACGATTCATTCATCTGGCACCAGTTGGCACTGTGCCACAGATTTGAGAGTGGGGACATCCCCACTGGACACCTAGTGGGTGAGTATGCAAACCAAATGGACAAATCTAGGGCCTGGGGGGCATGGCCAGAGGTGCCATGGGTAGTGGCCTACATGGCTTGAGGCAGGGCGATGCTGATCACCAAACTAACCTCCACCCTCTACACACAGGTGACAGTGGATACCCACTCCGTCCCTGGCTGCTCACACCCTACTGGCGGCCTTTGACCCCATCGCAGCAATGCTACAATGAGGCACATGCCACCACATGCAATGTCATCAAGCAGGTGTTCGGGATGCTGAAGGCACGTTTCCGTTGCCTGGACACCACTGGCGGTGCCCTACAGCACAGCCCCTCAGAGGCCTGTGGGATATTCCTGGCCTGTTGCATCATGCACAACATGGCCAACGAATGTGGGATAGCCGTACAGGTTGAAGAGGGGGACAGCGATGGGGACGATGAGGACGCCGGTGATGATGGTGATGGGCAGCCCCCCTTGGCTGATGGGACCCCCGACTGATCCAGCTGGCACAGCTGCACCAGGACACCATCACAGAGGACCACTTCAGCCAACCCAGGTAAGTCATGGGGACATGTGCAACCACCAGTGGCTAAGGCACAACCCACAAACACGCATGGACACACACCAGGGGTGCATGCCATCAAGGAAAGTGGCAGGGCACAGAAGCACACACACAACCAGGGATGGGTGAGGATTAACACGCCATGTGGATGGACACACACACGTACACACACAATGCACCAAACATGCACAGAGGGCAGGAGGCACACTGACCCAGAATGCCAACCCTAGCAACACACATGTCCACAGGCCACCACGCCCACTGCCTGTCCATGTGCGAGAGCGTCAGATGTTGGCCATTGCACTTTGGTGTACAGTGCAATGCAGGCATCATCATGCACGCCAGAATCATGGAAAAGCAGCTGGGAGGTGTGCAGTTGGACTGTGCCACGTGCAAGGCCGGGTACCCACCCGTGCACTGCCCACTGAAAGACACAATGCACACAGGGCAGCACCAGACAGTAGCTGCATTGGGAGACAGGTCAGTCATGCGACACAGTGCCCAGGCCACCACAGATGTGTGGGTGGCCCCGCAGAGACCCGCCAGCACTGGCAGGCTGACCACTGGCCTCATGGGGTGGCACGATGGTCCCCAGGGTTCCACTGCATGAACATGGCTGCCCATGCAGGGTCTGCAGCACACGAACAGCCTGCACCAAGGTGCTTCGGGATGCCCACAGCTGAACCCGGCGTCAACAGGGTGGGAGTCGCAGGACGCCGGGAATGGGGGGTGGAGAATGCACTGCATGGTGTCTGTGATGCATGGGCACCTGTATGCCCATTGTGGCCATGACAGCAATGAACGCCTGTGCATGCCTGTCAATGGCAGCGGTCACATCCTCTCACAAACGGTCCATCCGTGCCAGGATCCGTTCGGTGTCCCTGCTGCGATGCTCCTCTGTCCATTCCAGAGCCACACACAGTGCTTCCACGGACGTTGCAAGCCGCATCTGCTGCTGGACTGATGCTCGCAGTAGGCGAGTGTGCTCATCCAAGGGGTCATCAGCCTCCTTGGCATCCTGTCCCTCAGGGTGTGCAAGGGCCTGATGTTCAGCACCCCTTGAGGGTGGGTGCTGTGCACCAGGACCAGGTATGGGCATGTCCACAGGTGGTGCGCAGACGCCGCTGCTGAACCCTGCACCCCCAGGCCCAGTGGGTGACTGCTGATGCTGCCCCTCTGGCTGCAGCACACCAGGGCTCAGTGGTGCCACCACAGTGGCCACAACAGTCCCACTGTCCTGAACAGACACCAGTGCTGTCCCACTGATGCTGACAGGCACAGCCTGGGACTGTGCTGACACACAGGCCCCCACGGCAGCACCAGCCACAGCCATGGGCATGAATTGCCCTGCTGTGTGTCCATCCTGTGTCACACACATGTCACTGCCCATGACGGTCGTGACATCATCACTGGTGCCGGACTCTGCCCCGGCCACAGCCACAGCATGCTGGCATCCATGGATGCCAGCACGCTGGGACACAGGCAGGGCTTCCTCCACACCTGTCTCAATGACATCAGTACAGACCCACATATACCTGTGGAGGTGGATGGTCCCACCTACGACTCTGTCCAACTGTCCGCAGTGGACAGGCCCACCACCACTGACCCATGCAGATGCTCAGGATCTGTAAGGGAAAGCAAAGTCGCGTTACTGCGTGTGACCTACCCGGCCCCCCCAGACAGACCATGACTTACCATGCAGAGATGGGCCACCACCCGTCTGGAAGCCACCGCCCGGAACTCCCTCTATGGCACTTCGGTGCATGCTTGCAGCAAGCCTGTCCTCCACTGGGGTGAGCTGTACCACCTCCGGCTGTCCCCCTCCTGTTGCAGCACATGCTGCCCAGATGGCAGCCACCTTCTCCTTTACCCTCCTCCTGTCTGTACCCATCTTCTTCTTACACTCCTGCACGGAGCGCTGGTGGCTGCCATGCAGGTTCATGGCACATGCCACCTCCTTGCATGCAGCAGCAATGGCCTGAGTGGTGCCCCGCATCCACTGAGCAGTGGCTCCTGAGCCAGGTAGGCCTCAAAAACGGTCTTGGTTTTGGCCTTAGTAAAATTCGGCCTCCTCCTCCTCCCATCACTGTTGTCCTCCTCTCCAAGAACGTGCTTGGTCATTATGAAGCCTGTAAGAATGGCAGTTGTTACCTGTGACTGTGCAGTCCCATGCATGTCCCTGAATCCACAGTCCACACTCCCACACAGCATGCAACTCACCAATAAACTGCAGTAACTGACTATGGCCACTGCAGCACATTGTCGCACCTTTATAGCGCAATCCATGCAAATGAGGCGAGAAGCAACTTTAATTAGATGCAAATTACAGTGCTGCACCATTGAATGGCTGATCGGATGATTTGCATATGACGGCTGAATATCACGCTGTTGCACTTTGCACAATTGTATTGAACGTGTTGAGCCAATGGCGCAGTTCTGTGGCATGCGTAGTACACCTCACTGCACATGCCCAGGTTGCTGACGCAGGTGTCTGCCGTGCTGATGGTGTGCTATGCATGGTAGGCAATGCAGGACATGGCCACCATTGTGCCAGTGGCGCTATAGCGAAGGTCACTACATGGCGCTGTGGCAATGGACCTTCATAGGCGCAATGGCCCAACCACCTGATAGTCCGCTGTGGCGCTGGCACACAGGCAGCCAATCGTGCTACACGCATTGTCGTCTGATGGTGCTGTGCATGGCCTTGCACCAGGGACCCTTGATCCTGTGCCCGACCTTTGCCCCCTTGGTGCCATGCGTCAGGCATAGGTGCACCTCTCTCATGCTGTTCGGTAACAGCGCGATAGGGAATGGCAGCGCAGTACCGCGCAGCATCTGCACGTGGGGTACCACGCTGCAGAGCGCCATATTGCCTACTATAGCTTACGCAATGGCGTGGAGAAGGGCTGCTTCCTGGTCTGCCATTGAGTTGGCCAATCTTGTGGCCACAGTGGAGCCACACCATGGGCCTCTCTTTGGGGAGGTCCCACTGGATAGGCCTAGGTCCCAGGTGTGGCAAGAGGTGACCACAGCCCTAGAGGCAGTGACCAGCAGGGGCAGGATGGCGGAGCAGTGCAGACACCAATTTGGTGACCTTCAGAGGAGGGAGCCGGAGTTACTGGCCAGACTACGGTCATGTGCCAGGAGGGGCACGGTACCACGACCAGGTAGGGGTTCCGTCAACACATTGTTATCATCCATGAGTCACATTGTTGTTTGTGTCCAGCACATAGGGGAGGGACCGTATGGGGTTGGCAGTAGTGGTTTTCTGGGATGTGGGGTGGGTGGGTCTGGCTGGGTGGGGGCACACTCCTTGGGGCAGGGGACTTTGCTTGAGGAGTGCACTGATGTTCTTCTCTCCTTTTTGTCCCCACAGGCCGGAAGAGGCGCCACTTGTGGGTGGAGTGGAGGGTGGTGGAAGCCACAGCCAGGCGGGCCGAGGGTCCACAACGGCCACCCAACCATCCCAATGAGGGTGAGTGACAGACATCCATGATTAATATTGCATGCTGTGTGACAAGGTGGGCAGCGCGGGCATGGCCACCATTCTTGACATCACTGCCATGCATGCCACTGATTCACAGTCAACACTGTCCAGTGGCAATGCAGCCTAGATTGTGCGTCACTGGTGGTGCATCGTGCACCAGGTGCATGGCTGTGCCACTGCCTTGCACCACATAGCCATGTCACTAGACAGCCACGGTGGTGCTGTGCATGACTTGGCTGGTGGGTGTGTGCAGCATTCCACATGGCTGTATGTGCCTGGGTGGGCATGTCCTGTGGACGTGATCACTGCGGCTGGTCACACACCATCACAGTGGTATGTCCCATGGCCATATGCCATGCACAGTGGGTGGGCTGTTTGGGGCTGTGCATTCACACGTGTTGACTGTGCCCCTCTTGTCCTAGGTGCGAGACATCTGAGGGAGATCAGAGACACCCTGAGGGAACTACTCGCCTGGCACAGGAAAGTGTCCATCCTTCTCGAGGATCGGCTGAGTCGGGGTCCTAAGGAGGCACATGGGAGGGGAGCCACAGCCCGACCAGCGCCGCCAACATTAGTCCCTTTTCCTGACCTCCCATCCCCTTTGACCCACCTCACACCCTCCTATCCCATCCCATTTGTCCACCCCTTCCCTACCCACCCCACCTTTTGTGTCCCCAACCACATGTATATAGTTGTTGTTCTTGTAAATAGTTGATTTATTTATTTTATAATACATTTGACTTTTCTATGAATACAGTGGTGGTCTCTGATTTGCAGCGGCTATAGGTGCTCAGCTGCAGTGGTGTGCATGGCATCAGGGGTGGTGCAGTCATGGGTATGTGTGTGTGCCCATGTGGAGGTGTCTATGGTGTGGGGGTAGATATCAGTCAGTGTCTGTGTTGTGTGTGTTGTTCCCCGTGCACTGGATGACTGTGTGCAGTGGTCCATGGCACGTGCTCTGTGTCCATGGTGCACCCATCGGCCCGTCCATGGCCTGTGCAGCCGACACCCATGCCTGTCTGTGACCTGCATGATCTGCTGGCATGTCAGTGGTGGCATTCCCTGCAGGGCGGACACTGTACCCGTTGCTTTGCTGGGTTGCCCTTGTCACTGGTGTGGTGCATGCCTGGCTCAGGTGGCACTGTGGGCAACATGGTCATTGTCCCACCTCCATGCTGTGGCTTGTGTGTGTTACAGGGGATGTGCCCCACTGTCTGTGGCTTGTGCCCCCGGTGACTCATGGTGGGGTAATGGTCCATGGTGCCTGCGCAGGGTGGTTGGCACTCCAGTGCCATGGTGGACTGCAGGTTGTGTGTACACAGCTTACATGGGCCCACAATGGGGGCTTGGTTGCCCCACCACTGCGTCCCTGTGTTGTTGTGCCCTTGGGTATGGGTGGGTGTCTGTCCAGACCCTGTGTGGCATCTGGTGTGGTGCATGCTTCCACGCACCACTGTGGGTGTCTGTGCTGGCTGTTGTGGCCAGTGGTGGGCCGGGGTGTGTTACTGGAATACTGTGCGGAGCGCTATACCACTGGGGGAGGTGTCAACTACACAACCATCCAATATGGGGTCACTCTTGTACCAATGCATGGTCAGTCTCTCAGCAGTACCTCGGGGGACTGTGCGTGGTGGCACTTTGTCTGCCGTTGTTGCATTGCTGTGTGCTGCAACCTGCTGATGGGTGCTCATGGTGGGGCTGGCTTGCATGGTTCTGTGGTGCACAGGGTTGCATTGCCACTGTGGGGTTGGTGGCATGCATGGGGATTCCTGCAGTGGTGGTCATTGCTCATGGGGGGTTGTCTGGGGTTCACAGTGCAGGGTGTGCTATGCACTGGGGGGGATGGTGTGGCACAGGGTGGTCCGCCCTCCTTGTGTGCCAGTCACAGATTGCTGGTAGGTGTGATGGGGCACCATGGCCAGGCTGTGGGTTGGTTGCTTGACTCCATGGATCAGTGGTTATTCCAGCCCTCCCCTGGTTGTGCAGTGCTTGGGGTGTGGGGGGGCGATATCTGTTCCACTGTGTGTTCCTGTGCCCATCTGTGGCATGGGTGGTGGGCCCCTACCTCCCTGATTGTGCTGTTACATTGCTCTGCAGCTGGGGGGCTCCCAGCTTGCGCTATGGCGCCTCTGGACTGCTCAGCTTCCCCTCCCTAGTTGCGCTATGGTGCAGGTTGTGTGATATTCAGACGTTGGTTGTAGGCGCAATTTGACCTGCTCCTTTTTTGAATATCGCATCTGTTGCACATGGGCTCAATAGACTTGCGCTTGCTCCTGCTATTGCGCACTTTTTGGGCGCAGTTTGAATATCTGGGCCATGATGTACAATAGATTGCAATCGTACCTGGATAAATGGGGCACCTTAGATGCTTTACTAGTAGCATGCAAACCCTAGAATTACTTTAATGTCAATGTCTATTGTTTTAGCAGTAATGGATTTGTACACTTGGTATTACTAAGGGGGGGATCAGATTAAAGTTAATAATTTAATTTTAGTTTTAATTATAGTTTAGTATAATGCGCCTCAACATACAGTCTCAGAAATCTAACCTATTTTCTGTATCTGTAATTAAGACTGTTCTTTGAAATTACTTCTGTATCACGTATAAAATTTGAATAAAGCATATTGAATTAAAAAAAAGAAATAAAGTTGATATGATATGATAAATAAACACTGACTTCCCTTACTGTTGCAGCTGTATAGGTAACAACAGGTGGTGGGATAATTGCTGGGAGAAAAAGAGACAAGTAGCAACTACAGGTGGGAAAACAGGAAACACTCTATCTGAGGTAAAGTGACATAGCAAATCAGGAAGGGCAAAAAGGGATAATTAGTTAAAAGGGAGCAGTAAAGAGGCAGGCGAGGACAGGGAGGAGCATAGGGGTTCATCTAGAGGGCATGCCTAGATTATATTGGAGGCCAGGTCACATCAGACATGACAGAAGTGGTGCAGTGCAGTGGCTGTGGAGCAGCAGTGTTCAAGGGGACTTTCTGGAAGCTGCGATGCTGCCCTAAATGCAGGCACCTCTCTGGGCTGAGGGAGAAGATTGTCAGTCTCTGTGCAGAGGTGGCCAGGATACAGGCTGCATCTACCCCTATCCTGAGACCACCAGGTCCACAACATCAACCTCAAAGATTGCCCAGGAAGAAGGGTGAATGGACCACAGTGGGCTCAGGGAGAGTGGACAGGGGTCAGAGGCATATCCCCCAACTGGTCCAGCTTAATAACTCTTACACTGCTTTGGAGGAACAGGACTGCCCCACACAAGCACCCACAGTTGGGACCAGGAAGGATGGTCGGGACATCCAAACTGGATTCCCAGGGAATGGGAGCAGTGGACCCCAGAGAAGGGGGAAGCTCCTCTTAGTGTGAACTCTTTTGTACGGGGTGTGAAATTAGGGACACCTAGCAGGGGGAGAGGGAGGTCAAGTGCCTCCCAGGAAGTGCTGCATGTAGGGATGGGAAGCGAATCCATAGGATCGCTAGGACGATAGCCAGGAGGGAGAAGCTGGATGTCATTGTCCACCTGGGGACCAATGACCTGGTGAGGAGAAAGGTAGAGTTAGCCAGAGTCCAGGAGGATTTCAGGAAGCTTGGAGGGGACCTGAAACAGGTAGCACAGTCTGTCTCATTCTCAGAGATGCTACCTGTCCAAGGCATGGGGGAGGCCAGGGCACTCCACATCTGAACCTTCAACTCCTGGTTGAAGGATTGGTGTGGAAGGGAAGGATTTGGCTTCATAGGGGACTGGGGTCCCACCTCGGCAGATGCGAGCTTGTATCAGGAGGATGGTCTGCATCTGTCCGCAAAGGGGACCTCAGTCCTTACTGAGAAGTTGGAATGCTTCAGCAGAGAGCATTTAAACTGGCCAAGGGGGGAGAGCCAGGAGAGACAGGTGGCTTAGGAACACACCCCCCCCCCCGTGAGAACATGCAAAAGTACAAGTTGACAACAGGAACAACTGAAGCGAACAGTGAGGGGCAGGCAGGGGAAACATTTATAAGGGGGGATGGGGGCGCAAGAGCATATGAACATGAATACCAGGGCGGGGGAAGAGGCAAAGTAGAGAAAACAGGAACAGAGGGAGGACAGGGAGTAAAACTTGGAAGGTCATGTTCACAAATGCCCGCAGTCTGGGAAATAAGGTTCTAGACCTGGAAGCTTTAATGATGGATGCAGACCTTGACATAGCAGCAATAACAGCGACATGGTATTCTGCTACTCACAGTTGGGATATCAATGTACCAGGCTATACACTGTTTAGAAGGGACAGGGATGGTAAAAAGGGAGGGGGGTGGCCCTGTATGTCAGAGAGGCATAAAGGCTACAGAAGTACAGGGAAGACAGGGGAGGCTAAGGCAATGTGGGTCACCCTTGAACCAGGAAATGGTGCAGCAATACGTACAGGGGTGATCTACAGACCTCTGGCAAAGAAGGAGGAAGTGGACATGGTACTAGTGGAGGAAACTCATGACATGGCAGCTAAAGGTGAAATCCTGTTGATGGGAGATTTCAATATGCTAGATGAGGACTGGACCACCCAGGCAGCTGCTTCTGCCAGAAGCACAGCCATCCTGGAATCCCTGCAGGGGGTTGGACTCAGACAGCTGGTGCATGATTCCACTAGGGATAAATCAATTCTAGACCTGGTATGGACCAATGGGAACAGAGTTGAAAGAATCCAGGTGGTAGGGCAGTTGGGATCCAATGACCACCACGTGGTGTGATTTGACATGAAGACAAGGACCCAATTAAGCCACACAAGGGCAAAAGTATTAGATTTCAGGAGGGTGGATTTCAATGAAATGGGTAGATGTTTAAGAGCAGCCCTGGAGAAGTTAGAGGTAATGGGGGTGGAGGAACAGTGGGGGAGACTAAAAGGAGCCATTACGGAGGTAACTAACCAATGAGTTAGGATAGTGGCCATTGGCAAAGGGAAAAGAAGAAAGAAACCACTATGGTTCTCTAAAGAGGTGGGAGACAAAGTAAGGGCAAAAAGAGCAAGTTTTAGGAAGTGTAAGGGGACTCAAAGGGAGGAGGACAGGGAGGTGTACCTTGAATGTCTAAGAAAGGCAAGGAAGGCTGTTAGGAAAGCCAAGGCACAGACAAAGGAGGGTTTAGCACAGACTGTGAAAAAAGGGGACAAGACATTCTATAGGCACATCAGCAACAGAAGAAAAACCAGGAGGGGATTGTGAGTCTCAAAGGAGAGGAGGGAAAGTGCAAGGAGGGGGATCTAGACACAGCAGAAATACTGAACAAATACTTCTGTTCAGTATTTACTAATTTGTTTTTGTTTACCAGGTAAGCATACTAGACAGTCAAGCGTCTATTTTAAGGTGCGACCCGGGAGTGTTACAAGGTACATACAATGCATAAAACAGAGACAAGGTAACATACAGATGCCTCAGACAACGATCACATAGGTACAGGTAGGTGATACATCATAAAGGCCAACGGGCATACATGGTTATGTAGGCAGATAGCAACACAGAATCATAACACAACGACTAAGCAGAAAAGTAACATCAAGGTGTAGAGTAACATCAGAGTTAGCTAAGATACATATAGGTACGGTTATAACAGTAATAACAGGGCCCCCCCTTCGGACAGAAGGACAGAAAGTGCTTTGTGCAGATTTTCAGCAAAAATTTTAACTGCCGCAGTCAGCAGTCAGGGCGTCACCCTCAGGTTGAGGAATAAGGAGGGGAGAGTCTCCACTGAGGTCTATATTGCACATAGACAGTGAGAGGCTGATTTGAGGAAACTCCAGAGGGATGCCTTGAAGCAGGGATGGGAGGGAGAGGCACGAACTGAGGCAGGAAGGGAGTTCCACAGTCTAGGCGCAAGGGTGGAGAAGGCCCGCTCCCCCAATATGGGTGCGGGTCTTGGGCACCAAGCAGTCCAGTACTGTGCTGTATCTTAAGTTATAGGTTGGGGATGCATGTTTGAGGGGAAGGGCAAGAGCAGAAGGAGTGGCCGTTCTGACTATGTTATCTACAAGGTTACCAAGGGCAAAGCACGGTGTTTTTCCAGGAGGAGCCACTCAAGCTGTGAGTAGAGCTCACAGCGATGCGTAAAGCAAGGGGCAGAGAGTGCAAAGTGGCATATGTTGTTGTAGGTGGTGTCCCATTTTGCTAGATTAGTTTTTGGGACAGGGCCAAAGGCTGCAAGTCCATAGCAGAGCATGGGAAGAAGTATCCCCCTGGCTAGGGTGAGGCGTGCAGCCGGGGTGAGGCAGCTTTTGGCTCTGTAGGCAAGTCCAAGCTTGCCATTTGTGGCCTTACATATGTTCCTAAGATGCGCGGTGAGATCCTGTTGCGGGTCAAGGGTAACTCCTAGATACTTGACGGAGTCCATGACCTGCATGAGGGTGCCATTAGTTCCAAAGATGGTTAAGGGAGTAGGGCAGGAGTTAATTTTTGCCGCGGAGCCAAATAGCATGGTCTTGGTCTTTTCCAAGTTGATGGTCAGCTTGTGGCCCTCCAGCCAGTTTTGGATGAGTTCGAAGTCAGAGTTTAGCCTGGAGTTGATGGCAGTAATCTCTGGGGAACTAGTCAGTACGACAAGATCATCAGAGTATAGAGTGGGGTGCCCATGAGTTGTGACAGAGAGCAGTTCATTAATGAATAGGGAAAACAGAATGGGTCCAAGGATGGACCCCTGGGGAACCCCGCAGTTAACTGAGGAGGGGACAGAGAGGGCACGGTTGAAGCTGGTGTATTGCTGCCTGCCCTCGAGGTAGTTGGTGAACCAGACAAGGGCAGGAGGGGAGAACCCGAAAGATTGGACAGTGGAGCAGAGGAGGGAATGGTCTACCCGATCAAAGGCCTTTGAGAGATCCACAAAGATGGCACCAGTCAGATTGCCTTGATCAGTCGCAGTCCTGATCTCAGAGGTAACCACGGCAAGTGCAGTTGATGTACTGTGCCCTTTTCTGAAGCCGTGTTGAGTTGGCGAGAGAAGAGCATAATCTTGGAGGTAGTGGGAGAGTTGTCCAGCAACTGCCTTTTCAAGGAGCTTACAGATTGCAGAGAGTATGACGATGGGGTGATAGTTTTTGATATCTTTGGGGTGACCTTGTTTGAAAACAGGGACAACCTTGGCCACCTTCCAAAAGTCAGGGATCATCCCTGAGATGAGGGAAGTGTTAAAGACATGAGACACAGGCCAGGCAAGTAGAGGAGCCCCAGGTTGAGCAGTTTTGGTTCAAGGCTGTCATGTCCTGCCCCCGAGTGGGGGGAGAGACTGGCCAAGAGTTTCTGGGTCTCTGAAACAGTGACCCATTTAAGGTAGAAGGGCAGTCAAGGGGTGTGCCCACCCAGAGGCTTAGGGGCAGGGAGCTGGGTAGAAGGGGGAGCAGGCAGGTCTGAGAATATGGAGTTAAATGCATTGGAGATAGTATGGGGGTTATTGCAGTTGGCCCCAGCTATATGCATGTCAGTGGCCTGTACCCTGGCAGACCCTTCAACAAGAGATTTGATATTTTGCCAAAAATTCCGATGGTTTTTGGTCAAAGCAAGCAAGGCAGATTTGCGGTACTCACTCTTGGCGGTGTGGATAGCTATTTTACAAGAGTTTCTGAGCTGCCAATATTCAAGGAGGTCATCGTTGTTGCGGGAGATCTTGTGTTTCTCCCAGTATTTGTCTCTCTGCTTCATTAGGGAGAATAGTCCTCCATGGAGCCATTTTGTGACGGTGCCCCTCACCCTCCTTTTTGTGAGAGGGGCGTACTTGTTTTGCAAGGGGACAAATACCTTAAGGAAATTGTCAAGGGCTGCTACTGGGTCGTTGGTGGCAGTGACCCTAGTCCAGTCAGCATGTCGTAGGTCCTTGAGGTAGTCATTGAGTGTGAATTTGGAATAGTCTTGCATCTGGATAACTTTGCTGAGGATTTTAGGCGAGGAGATGCTCCAAATGCAGAAAGTTGGAGAGTGGTCCGAGATAGCGTCAGGGAGTGTTCCTGAGTAAAGAATTCTGTCAGGCCTATTGCTAAGCACGCAGTCTATAAGAGATCCTTTATCCCCGTGTGAGTTAAGTCTTGGGGGTGTTGTAATGAGCTGGCAGAGCACAAGGCCTGAGAGAAGCGGCTCATAAAGCTTGGTATTAGGACCCAACCAATTGAGGTTGAGGTCCCCCAGGACTAGCAGCTCATTTGACCCAACCTTATCCCTAAGGTAGTCGAGTAGTGAGGACAGCCCAAGTACACTACCCTTTGGAGGGTTGCAGGCACAGACAAGATGCACCTTTTTTGTGTTCCCAAGCAGGAGGAGCGCGTGAAGGAATTTGCAGGCTGGGGATGCAGGAGATGTGTGATCAACCGTGGACACGTTAAGGTGCACCTTATGATAGAGTAGCACTCCACCCCCAAGCTTGCTTCCTACCCTGTCTCTCCTGGGCTGTAGCCTGGGAGGGCACACGGGGAGTCAGGAATGTGTGGCTTCAGCCAAGTTTCAGAGATCCTCATAATGTCAGGGTTGTAGTGGGCCACTCATGCCGTGAGTTCAGCTAGGTTGTGGAGGATGCTACAGACATTTAGGTGTGCCATTTTTAAGCCTTTGGCCGATAGCCAGGCAGAGGGTGGCATGAAGGAGGGCAAGGTAGCCAGAGGACCTTGGAAACTGGCAGTGTCCCCCACCTGTGCAGGTAGTGCCATGGCGCCAGGTGCGACAACAGCAGGAGCAGTTAGGTCCCAATGGAACAGCAACTCGGCCAAGGTCTGCAGATGTTGGCGCATCCAATGCACTCACTGCATGTAATGATGATTTGCATAAGCCCCCCAAGATCTGCAGGTGTTAGCACTTACAAAGTGCACACAGCACATCAGGTGACCTTTGTAAGCCCCTTAGGCAATAAGAAGAGGGGCAACGCTAGGACCAAAACATCCCCGGGACACCACAAGGGGGTGGGTGTGTTAACAGCCACACGACACACTTCCAGAAGGCAGTTAGACACTATGTTGCTGTGAGTAAGAGCGAAGGTGGATAACGACGCAGGCATGCAGGAACAAGCGATGTAGGCACCTGCTTGAAGGGAGACAGGGTAAACTCCTAATTGTACTCTGCTTCAGTGGTCACGCACTAGGCTGGTGCACGTTGGTAGTGTAAAATTGATGTCCACCAGCAAGTGAGATGCAGTAGAGCACCTCTAGAGATTGGTAATCCCGGTAAAGCAAGTGGTAAGGAGACAAGACTAGGATTCTGAAACTCCTAGTCAGTGAGGTTAGGCAGTGGTGGCCACTAGAGTTGAGAGCAGATAAGCTGCTAATGGCAAAAAGAGCTGATAGGTTTTTATTTCATTTGACATCACCGCCTCACATCATCCACGCCATCCAGCCAGCCTATATAAGGCCAAGTTGACATAGGGAGTGGCGGATGAGGGGTGGGGGCAGAGCATGCCACTGACACTAACAAAAATGCACTCACAAAATGGCGCCAAGTTTAAATCTACTCCGTGTGCTCCACTGTACTGTCCAGCAAGGCTGCCAGCTACAGTCTGGCATCGGGAGCTTCACAGAATGGAATCGTGCCGGTACACGGCTGAAGTGGGCATACCTCTCGGCCAACTAATTCAATGGTGGGAGTCCGACATGTTTGGGGGGAGGATGACCTCCCGAGGCCCTCACGACCATGATTCCAGCACCGGCTTCCTGTAGGGAAGGGGGAGGGCAGTCTCCGGGGCTTTCATGACCTGCTGAGGAAAGAGAAGAGAGGTGATGCCACTAATAAGCGGGACACAGGTAAGTTGAGAGGAGGAGTCAGGGTTTTGTTTTTTTTTGTCTAAGTAACTCAGGGGTATGTACAGCTTAAATATCAACAGCATTAAGGTCGAGCACACTTTCAGCTAAGAGCTGCGTCTGTCCCAGTGTAAGGCGTAGGTTAGGACCTTAGCTGCCTAGTTAAAACAAAGTTAACGAGTTTTTGGAGGAAATGTCAGTCTTAGGAGAATAATTGACCTGTCTCCTACGTACGAGTAAACTAGCATTCTAAGCCCTGAAACACACACAGTTGATTTATATGCAGTCACAGTGCAGCAAGTTGATGTTAAAATCAAGTTCTCCACCCGATCTGTACATGACCAAGGACGGGCAGATTTGGCCCAACAGCTAGTGCGGCCTGCAGCCACGCTTACAGTTTGAATTAAGGCACCCTTCAGAAAAGCACACATACGTGCCAGGTTATTAGCTCTTAGGTCGCTTAAGCACAGGCATGCAATTAAGGCAACAGTCCAGAGTTTATACAGGCATAGTAGAAGTCCACAGTTTAGCAGGTTTAAAAAACAATCAGCAAAGCTCCGCCGACACTAACAAAAATGCACTCACAAAATGGCGCCAAGTTAAAATCTACTCCATGTGCTCCACTGCACTGTTCAGCAAGACTGCCAGCTACAGTCTGGCATTGGGAGCTTCACAGAATGGAATGGTGCCAGTACACGGCTGAAGCGGGCATACCTCTCGGCCAACTAATTCAACAGTGGGGGTCCGACTTTGGGGGAGGGCAACCTCCCGAGGCCCTCATGACCATTATTCTAGCACCGGCTTCCTGTAGGGAAGGGGGAGGGCAGACTCCAGGGCCCTCACGACCTGCTCCCGGCCAACGAATTCAATGATGGGGTCCAACTTGCTTGGGGGGCGCAACCTCCTGAGGGCCTCACGACCATGATTCCAGCACCGGCTTCCTGTAGGGGAGGGGGAGGGGGAGGGCAATCTCTGGGGCCCTCACGACCTGCTGAGGAGGGAGAGGGTCAAGGACCACAGCTGGGGAGCAGAGGCAATCGGGCGGGGAGAAATGGACACCAGTCCATTCACAGTGGAGAGAGTTCGGGAGGAACTGACAAAGCTGAAGGTAGATAAAGCCATGGGGCCAGATGACACACCTGAGGATTTTAAGGGAGCTGCAGAGGGAACTAGCAGCGCCTCTGGTCACCCTGTTCAGAGAGTCACGCAACACAGGCATGGTTCCAGAGGACTGGAGGAGGGTGCACGTAGTCCCACTGCACAAAAGTGGCAGTAGGGTGGAAGTGGGGAACTACAGATCAGTCAGCCTCACCTCAGTGGTGAGGAAGATCATGGAGACACTGCTGAAAGAAAGGATAGTGCACACCTTGAATTCACTGGTGCCCTGGATCTGAGGCAGCATGGATTCACATCAGGAAAGTTTTGTCAAATGAATCTGATAGCCTTTTTTGATTGAGTGACTAGGGAAGTGAATCAGAGAGGGGCCATAGATGTCACATACCTAGGTTTCAGCAAAGCCTTCAATACCGTCCCACACAGAAGGCTGGTTAACAAGATGAGTAGTCTGGGCATGGAGCATAAGGTGATACATTGGGTTAGAAACCGTCTGATGGACAGAAGGCAGAGGGTGGTGGTAAATGGGACCCAATCCGGGAAGAGAGGGGGTGACCAGCGGAGTGCCACGAGGATCAGTACTGGAACCAGTCCTGTTCAATGTCTTCATTAGTGACATTGCAGAGGAGCTGGAAGGAAAGGTCTGCCTATTTGCAGATGACACCAATATCTGCAACAGGGTGGATAGTCCAGAAGCAGTGCAGAAAATGAAGAGGGGCCTGGAGAAGCTTAAAAGATGGTTGGAGGTGTGGCAACTGAGGTTCAATGCGAAAAAGTGCAAAATAATGCACCTGGGTAGGGGGAACCATGGGGAGAGATACAGGATGAGGGGGAGGTGCTGACCATCACCAAAGAGGAGAGGGACATAGGGGTTATTATTTCTGATGACCTTAAGGTATCAAAGCAGTGCACAAAGGCTGCAGGGAGGACCAGTGGAATGCTGGGGTGCATAGGCAAAGGTATTACTAGTAGGAGGAGGGAATTGGTGATACCATTGTATAAAACACTGGTAAGGCCTCACCTGGAGTATTGCATGCAGTACTGGAGACCACACATGCATAAGGACATAAACATGGTGGAGGCTATCCAGAGAAAAGTGACAAAGATGGTGCATGGTTTGCACCACAAAACATATGAGGAGAGACTAAGAGACCTCAATATGTACTCACTGGAGGAGAGGAGAGAAAGGGGCAACATGATAGAAACTTTTAAGTACCACAAGGGCATAAACAAGATGCAGGTAGGGGATCTTTTCCAATGTAGAAAAGATATCAGAATGAGGGGGCACGATATGAAATTGGAGGGGGGAGATTAAGAGGTAATGTGAGGAAGTTTGTCTACACAGAGTGGGTGGTGAACGCTTAGAATAGTCTGCCACAAGAGGTGGAAGGGGCAAGCACAATGGAGGGGTTTAAACATGCCTGGGACAAGCACAGGGGAACCGTGGGTGGGAAGGGAGTGATGAAAAGCCATTGACCACTTAGGATGAGTGGATGCATACATGTATAGGGCTTACAGGCAGACTGGATGGGCCTAGTGAGCCTTATCTGCTGACAATTTCTATGTTTCTAGGGAAGTACAGGGAGAGCTATACTGTAACTAGAATTAACTACTGTTAAAAGGGAAGGTGGTAGCAACCTATCTATGGTACAGTGTTAAAGAAAGTTCTGATAGAGAGTGTAGGTGGGAAAGGATCAGGTAAGGGTAAGGGACAGTAGGGGAAAGCTACATTTAGACTAGCAGATATAGAAGTGGTGCAGTGCAACAGTTGTGGAGCCGCAGTATTCTGCGACACATTCTGGAGACAGGTGCTGATCCATCTGCACACACCTCTCTGGGTTGAGGGCAGAGGCCACTGGTCTCCATGCCAAGCTAGCTGGGATCCAGAGAACCTCTTGCCCCACCCAGAGGCAACCAAACCTTCCACCATTGCCTCAGAGGTTGCCTAGGCAGAGGAGGGCCAGCTGGATCTTGGTGGGTTCTGGGAGGGTGGGGGAGGCAGGTCAGGTTCATATGCCTTAGCCTGTGCCACTACAGAATTCTTTTGCCCTTCTGATGATACAGAACTGTCAAGAGGAGGCACCCAAAGATGTGGAAAGGGAGGCTGTGGGGGTCCTCCAAAAGGGGTGCCTCAAGATGGGAGGTAGAGAGCCAGAGCAGAGGAAAAAACAGCTACTGGTGGGGAACTCAGTTGTGAGGGGGATAGATTTGGAAGCAGGAGGGGTGGAGAGAGGGATGTTAGGTGCCTACCTAGTGCCTTGGCTCAGAAGGATGGATAGACGATCCTATGGATTGCTAGGGCAGCAGAACATTGGGGGGAGCTGGATGTCATTGTCCACCTGGGTACTAATGAACTGGCATGGTATGTGGAGGGGTAGTACAGGGGCAGTTCAGAGAACTGGTGAGGGGTCTAAGACAGGTAACATGAACTGTGACATTCGCCAAGGTGCTACATGACTATGGCCAAGGGGAAGATAGGGCACACCACACCAGGAGCTTCAACAGTTTGGTTGAAGGAATAGTGCAGAGAGGAGGGGTTCAGCTTCACTGAGGACTAGGGGCAAACTTGGAAGGATATGGGTCTATGCAGAGGTGGTCATCTGCATCCTTCTGGGAAGGGGACTGCAGTCCTCAGTGGGACGTTTAGATGTTACTTTGATGAACATTTAAACTAGCCGAGGGGGAGGTGGTATTACCAAGAGAGGCATAAATTGCCCCCAACTCCCAAACTGAAGCAACAGGAAGGGAGACCAAAGGAGAGGAAACTCCCAGAGGGTGCTAGTTGAAAGAGGCATAGGCATATTGGGGATGAGGGGAACAAAAACAGAAGATGTGGAAAGAGAACTGTTGAGATGGCAAAGCATGGAGAGGGTAGCAAGGGAGGGTGAGGGAAGTTTTGAGAGTCAGCAGAGGCAAGAAGGAGGAAAGGGGGCTACAGCTAGAGTGAGAGCAAGGTTTGGAGAGCCATGTGTGCCAACGCAAGGAGTCTAGGAAACACAGTTCTAGACCTGGAAGTCATCATAGCGAAGGCAGACATGGATTTTGTGGCCATAACTGAGTCAAGCAGCAGTAAGACATAGCCATACCAAGCTACACTCAGTTCAGAAGGGATAGGAGGGGAAGGGAAGGAAAGGTGGAGGGGTTGTGCTGTATGTTGGGGAGGGTCATGGAAGTGCAAGGTAACCTAGGGGTAAATGATGGGTTGGAGGTGCTGTGGGTCACCCTGGAGACAGGGTTGGAGCCACTATTAAGACTGGGGTAATATACAGATCTCTACCACGGGGGGAAGAATTGGATAAGGCACTAGGAGAAGCCACTAGCCCGATGGCAAAAAAGGGAGAGATGTTGCTGGTTGGTGAGTTTAATCTGCCAGTTGTACTGTAGATTGGAGCAACCTAGCCATAGCCTCGGCTAGAAGCAGGGTCATCCCAGACTCCTTGCAGTGCCGAATTTCACAGGCAACTAGTCAAAAAGCATACTTGAGATGAGGCAATACTGGATCTGGTGCTCACAAACAGGGACAGTGTTGCAGACATCAAGGTGGGCTGTCACCTGGGACCAGTGATCCCCTCACAGTGTGGTTTAATATAAAGATGGTGGCAGAGACAAACCACACAAGAAGGGTCCTGGGTTTCAGGAGTGCGGATTTAAAAAACGGGTGACTGCCTCAGAGGCAACCTAGAAAGGGAGATTGCCAGGGTGGGATTGAGGAACAGTGGGGTAAATTAAGGAAAGGCATAGTGAAGGCAACAAACCTCTGTATGAAGGAAGTGAGCAAAAACTGGAGAAAAAAGAGACAACTATGAGGGAAGTAGCTGCAAAGGTAAAGGCTAAAGGGGTGGCATTCAGGAAGTACAAAGAGATGCAGAAAAAGAGGATAGGTAGAAGTACTAGGTAAAGCAGAGGGAATCAGGGAAGGTACTGAGGAGTGCAAAGTTGCAAACAGAGGAAAGGATAACCAAAGGGGTAGCTGACAAGGACAAGACTTTCTTCAGAAAAGCAAAAAGAGGAAGACAAGGGGAGGGACTGTGAGATAAGAAGGACAGGGAGAGATTGCACAGAGGATCAGGAAAAAGCAGATATCCTGAACAGGTACTTCTTCTCAGTCTTCACAATGGAGGGAGAGGGGGACAGACCACATAGAAGCAGCAGGAACACTGGGGGGAAGGTAGGTTGATACACATTCATTCACAGAGGAAAGAGTCCTGAAAGGACTTGCAAATTTGAAAGTGGACAAGGCTATGGGGCTGGATGGGATAAATCCAGTGGTGCTGAGGGAGCTCAGGGAGAAACTGGCGGCACCTCTGACAACCCTGTTCAACATCCCACTAGAAACAGGAATGGTCCCAGAGGACTGGCGGAGGCCGGATCGTGACTGAAAATAGTCATTGCTATGGCTAGTGCACTTACCGGGTAAACAAAAACTAAATAAATTAATGTGGCAAGAGGCCAGTCAATCTAATGCCTCTGGGAGGCAATACAGCGCAGTGGTTTAAGGCTCTGAACTGCAAACCTGGAGACCTGGGTTTGAATCCCACATCCCCCATTTGCATACTGTGTGACCCTGAGCAAGTCACTTAACTTCCCTGTGCTCCCAGGTCGCACCTGTAAAAAAGCTTTTAGCTTAGTGTGTCTCTCCTGGTTAAACAATTAAAAATAAAGAAGTGGGAAAGTTAATGGAAACAATATTAAAAGAAAGGCTAGTGAAGTATCTTGAATCCAGTGGGTTACAAGATCTGAGGCAGCATGGATTCATGAGGGTGGGGAGGAGATCATGTCAGATGAACCTGATCAATTTCTTTGATTGAGTGACCAGGGAAATAGATCAGGGTGGAGCGGTAGATGTTGCCTACTTAGATTTCAGCAAGGCCTTCGACACCGTACTACATAAGAGGCTTATAAAAAAACTGGGCAGTTTAGGAGTGGGACCAAAGGTGGTAAACTGGATAAAAAACTGGTTAATGGACAGGCAACAAAGGATGGTGGTAAATGGAACTCACTCTAATGAGGGAAGAGTGACCAGCAGGGGTATCTCTGGGCTCAATGCTGGGACCAGTTCCCTTCAATGTCTTCATAAGTAACATTGCAGAAAATCTGGAAATGAAGGTATGCCTCTTTGCAGATGACATCAAAATCTGCAACAGGGTAGATACTCTGGAGGGGGTGGAGAGAATGAGTAGAGACCTGGGAAAACTTGGGGGCAGTCAAGAGTATGGCAGCTGGGTTTCAATGCAAAAAAGTGCAAAATCATTCACTTGGGACACAGAAACCCAGGGGTAGTGTATTATAACGTTGTTGGTCACAAAGCAGGAAAGAGACCTTGGGGTTATCATATATGATGCCCTCAAGGTGGCAGGGTAGTTTGACAAGGCAGTAGGCAGGGCCAGTGGGATGCTGGGGTCCATATGGAAGGGAATCACCAGCAGAAGAAGACAGATGGTGTTGCCACTGTATCGATCATTGGTGAGACCCCACCTGGAGTACAGTACTGTGTTCAGTTCTGGAGACCACATCTCAGGAAGGACAAAGACTGGGTGGAGGCTGTCCAGAGCAGGGCACCTAAAATGGTGCAGGGAATGCATGAAAAATCCTATGAGAAGACTGAGGAATCTCAATATGTACACCCTGGAAAAAAGGGAGGACATGATAGAGACCTATAAGTACCTCATGGAGTGAACAAGGTACAGGATAACATAATTTTTCAGAGAAGGTGCACTAGAACAAGAAGGGCATGCAATGACGCTGGAAGTGGGGAAGTTTTGGAAGGATGTGAGGAAGTACTCCTTCACTGAAACTGTGGTGGACACCTATAACAGTCTACCAACGGAGGTGAGGGGAGTGAAAACGGTGAGCTTCAAGCATGCATGGGATAGGCACAAAGAAATCTTAATATAAAGTGGGAAGGAGTAGCTAGAGAGTAGATAGGGTCTACAGTGACAGTATAGGTAAAAACATAAGAACATACAAAAACAGCCAGCAGAAAAATATCTTACAATCTATCTAGCCTGCTTGTGTGTGTAGACCTCTCAGTATCTACTGAGGGATCCATACCCCATCCCCGCTATCTAATTCTCCCTCCCTTTCAATTCCCCTCCCTCCACCTCACCTCCCCCTCCCTCCATGCAATTTTTCCTTTAACCCTCTCCAATCCCCTCTTGAACTACCTACATTCTTCAGGGAGAATACATCCTCTGGCAACTCATTCCACTTTACCACCACCCTTCTGTGAAGGATTGCCTCAGCATTTCCCTCTTGAACTATCCCCCTACCAGTTTGAGACAGTGGCCCCTCGTGGTTCTGTTTCCACTAAGGATGAATAAACCCTCAGAGCTCACCTTGTCGAAACTCTTATATTTAATGGTTTTGATCATGTCAACCCCTCCCTTCTATCCTCTGGGAAGCACATGTTGAGATCTCTGAGTCTTCCTGCCTTGTTGTCCCTGGATCATCTTGGTTGCCTTCCTCTGTGCCATCTCCAGTAAGTTGATGTTTTTCTTGAGGTAAGGGCTCCAGTATTGCACACTGTACTTCAGGTGCAGCCTAACCAGTGACTTGTACAGTGGCAGGCTGACCTCTGCCTTCCTACTGGTCATACTTCTGATATCCGATTTGCTTTGGCCCCAACTGTCTTGCAGTGTGTCGAGTGCTTCATGCCACTCATGATGATCACATCCAAGTCCTTCTCCTTCAGTGACTTGGTGACCTGCATACCCCTCAGCCAGTATGTGGTCTCTGGGATTTTTGCCCCTAAGTGCATAATCTTACACTTTTTAGCATTGAATCCCAGCTGCCAAATATCTGACCATCTCTCTAGTTTCATGAGGTTCTAGTCAGGTTTTCCCTAATGTCCTGCTTCCCATCCTCTGTGTCGACTCTTCCACAGAGCTTGGTGTCATCCACAAAGAGGCATAGTTTGCCTTTTACCCCATCTGCAAGATCACTAATGATGGTGTTCGACAACACTGGTCTGAGCACCGAGGCCTATGGAACCCAACTAGTGACTAACATAGTATCCAAAAATTCCTCACGCCCACCCCCGACCACTGACCATCACCTTCCGGATTCTATCTTGTAGCCAGTGTGTTTTACCCACCTAGTCAGTTTCACCCCAAACCCCTAGTCCTCCATTTTCCTAATCAATCTCCTATGGGGAACAGAGTCAAAGGCCTTGCTGAAATCCAGACACAATATGCCCACTGATTGGCCTTTGCCCATTGTCCTTGTTACCCAATCAAAGACATCAATTAGGCTGGTCTGGCAGGACTGCCCTAACATGAGCTCATGCTGCCTATCATTATAGAATCCAGAAAGTTTACCAGTCTTTCCTTCAGAATGGTCTCTATGAGCTTCCCCACTATTGCGGTCAGACTAGTAGGACGGTAATCACCAGAATCATCCCTCTGACCACTCTTGTGTAGTGGTACTACATGTGCTGTTCTCCAGTTAAGGGGTACCACTCCTGTTTCAAGAGAGATGTTGAACAGGTCCACCAGGGGTCCCGCCAGTATGTCCACTTAATTATTCAGACCCCTCAGCTATATGCCATCTAGTCCCAGGGACTTATCCACCTTTAGGGCCTTCAAATCACTCTTCACCCTATCATAGAAACATAGAATTTGACGGCAGGTAAGGACCGCTTGGCCCACTTAGCCTGCCCATTTTCCTACATAACGGATAAGTTGCAGATCCTAGTTAACCAACAGCCTACTTCCTCCTACCCCCCACTAGGACTGCCTTATGTCTGTCCCATGAATTCTTGAATTCCCCCACTGTTCTTGACTCCACAACCTCCTCAGGAAGGCTGTTCCATGCATCCACAACCTTCTCCATGAAAAAATACTTCCTCACATTACCTCTAAGCCATCCCCCCTCTATATTCAAATTGTGCCCCCTTGTTCTTGCGCATCTCTTTTCCTGAAAGATACTACCCTCTTGGACTTTGTTGATTCCCTTGAGGTACTTGAAAGTTTCTATCCTGTCCCCTCAGTCCCTTGTTTCCTCAAGGGTATACATATTAAGCTCTTTTAGTCTCTCTTCGTATGTCTTCTGGTGCAGACCCTGCACCATTTTGTTAGCCCTCCTCTGGACAGCCTCCACTCTGTCTATGTCTTTGTGGAGATGGGGTCTCCAGAGCTGTACACAGTACTCCAGATGGGGTCTCACCAACTGTCTGTACAGAGGGATAAAGAGCTTCCTGTTTTCTACTGTTGATGTCTCTCCCTATGCATCCCAGTATCCCACCAGCGTTCCTTACTGCCTTCTCACATTGCTTGCCCACCTTTAGGTCATCTGATGTAATTACCCCAAGGTCCCTTTCCATTTTTATTGTTGTCAGTATCTCACCCCCATTGTGTACTCTTCCCCTGGGTTTTTGCTTTCCAGGTGCATTACCTTACACTTCTTTGCATTAAATCTAAGCTGCCATATGTTTGACCATTCCTCCAACCTTGCCAAGTCCCTTTTCATCCTTTCCATTCCATCTTGAGTATCAACCCTGTTGCAGATCTTTGTGTTGTCTGCAAAGAGACATACTTTTTCTTCCAGTTCCTCTACAATGTCACTTATAAAGACATTAAAAAGGACTGGTCCCAGTACCGAACCCTGCAGCACCCCGCTAGTAACCCTCCTTTCTTCACTGTGGACTCCGTTTACTACTATCTTTTGCGCCCTGTTGTTCAGCCAATTTTTTATCCAGGCTACCACCTTGGGACCTCTCCAAAGCTGGCTAACTTGTTTATTAATCTTTTGTGTGGGACTGTATCAAATGCCTTGCTAAAATCTAGGTAGGCCATGTCCACAGCCTCCCTGGTCTACTGCTTTGGTCACCCACTCAAAGAATCTATTACATTCGTCCTGACTGGCCTTCCACTGTCAATCCATGCGCTTGGGTCCCGTGCCCCACTGGCCTCAAGGTACTCAACAATTCTTTCCTTCAGAAGTGATTCCATCAATTTCCCTATCACAGAGGTCAAACTAACTGGTCTGTAGTTTCCTGCCTCTGCCCTGCTCCCACTTTTGTGAAGAGGAATCACATCCGCCCTCCTCCAGTCCTCAAGTACCACCCCATCCTCCCATGATTTGTTAAAGAGAGTGGTCAGCGGTGTCACTAGTTCTACCCTTAGTTCTTTTAGAATTCTTTGGTGAATTCCATCAGACCCCATTGTTTTGTCCACCTTCAGTTTTACTAGTTCTTTCAGAACCCTTTCTTCTGTAAATGGACTGGTATTGACCCCCATCTCCAGAGTGTTTCTCTTGTTTGGTTTAGGTACCTCCCCCTCCTCTTCCTTTGTGAATCTTGGGCAGAAATATTCGTTCAGTATCCCTGCTTTTTCACTGTCACCCTCTACCCACATTCCATCCACTTTATTAAGCTTCAGTATCCCTCCCTTGGTCTTTTTTCACTCCTTAATGTACCTATAAAAGGTCTTGTCCCCCTTCTTAACAGAGCTGGCAATCTTTTCCTCGGTTTGGGCCTTTGCTATTCTGACTTCCTTCCCTGCCTCTTTCTGCTTTAACTGATAAAGTTCTCTGTCCTGCTCCTTCTGTGTTTCTTTATATTTCCTGAATGCTATCCTTTTCTTCTTAACCTTCCCTGCCACCTATTTTGAGAACCATAGTTTTTTTTCCTTCGTTGTGTTTTGTTGATTTGCTTCACACAAAGGCTTGTTGCCTCTGTGATGGCTGTTTTGATTACTCCCCATTGTTCCTCCACCCCTCCTTGTTGCCCGTTTGCTAGTGCTTTTCTGAGGCACTCTCTCATTTTCCCAAAGTCAGCCCTCCTAAAGTCCAAATAGTCTTGCTTTTGTATGGCTTGACTGTATGGCTGTGTTTATCATGAACCACACTGTTTGGTGGTCACTTGTTCCCAGATGGCTACCCACTTCTAAATCTGAGATTCTTTCCCTGTCCCCATTTGAAAGTATCAGGTCTAAGATTGCTCCCTCCTGAGTGGGTTCCAATACTAGCTGTCTGAGGCATGCCCCTTGTAGGGCATCAAGAATGACCCTGCTCTTGGATGTGCCTGCAGCAAAGGTGCTCAGGTTAACATCTTGCATTTTCAGGTCCCCCATCAACAATATCTCCCCTTTTTCTGCCATTTTAAGGATGCCTTCTATCATTTTCTTGTCCATTCCCTCCCCCTGAGATGGGAGTCTGTATACAACCTCCATGCGGATTGTGGTGCTATTTCCTGTCTCCAGGGTGACCCAGAGTGCCTCATCTGCTCCCTGTTTACGCTTTAATTCTGTTGCTTTGATCTCTTCCCTTACATAGAGAGCTCCTCCTACTCCTCCTCTTTTACCCTCCCTGTCCCTCCTATAGATTGTGTATCCTGGTATGCTGACATCCCAGTCATGGTTTATTGTGTAGCATGTTTCTGAGACTGCCACAATATCCAGGCATCCCTCTTCCATCAAGGCTACTAGTTCAGGGAGCTTGTTACACAGACTATGGGCATTGGCACTCATCATCCTCCAATGTTTGATGGCCTTACCCCTTTCTGCCCCCATCCCTGTCCTTACTGCTTTTGCCTTTTTTGCATTTACCTCTGTCCTGCTCCCTAATGACTTCTCTACCTTTGTGTTTACCTCACTAATTACCGTATTTTGTGGGGGAGGTTGGGATTTCCCTGCTCCTTTTCAGTGCCTCCCCCCCTTGACTAGTTTAAATGCTTGCCAATGAAGCATTTAAACCTATCACTTAGGATCCTGGATCCCGCTGGAAAGATGCAGACCATTGTGCCAGTATAGGCCTACATCCCTCCAGGTGGCTCCCCAGTCCCCAATGAAGCCAAAAGCCTGAGCTCCACACCAGTTTTTCAAACATTGATTGAATTCCATGGTGAGGAGTACCCTAGCATCTCCCTTGCCATAGACAGGCAGCACCTCTGAGAAGGTTACCATATGCACTACTTGTCTAAGGCCCCTCCCCAACTCTACAAACTCCTCTTGCACTGCTCTGATCCCATTCCTAGCCAGGTCATTTGTCCCTAGGTGGACAATGACATCCAGCTCCCTCCCTCACACAGCTGCTCCCACGATCCTGAGGATTCAATTTCTGTTCCTCCAAGCCATGGCACCAGGCAGGCACCTTACCTCTCTCTCCCCTTCCTCCCCCACTTCTACCCCCCAATGATTGAGTCCCCCACCAGGAGTTGTTTCCTTCCCCTGTGGGATCCCATGCCACCCTCCTGTGGGTCTCCTTTGTGGAGGTTCCCAGCATCCTTCTTGGTCTCCACTGCAGGTGCCTCCATAGAGGAACCACTATCCACCAAAACAGTGTATGGATTGTGGAGAGGTACAGCTGGAGGGATGCACCTCTGTTCCACCATCCTCTCCCTCCATGAGCCCACCTTGGTCCAGCCACTCCTCTTCCTTGGCAACATCTGAGGTAGTGGCAGTGTCCCTGGTGGTTCCTGAGTGGGGCAGGAAGTTTCATGAATCCTAGCCAGGTCAGCCTGCAGACAGGCAACCTCCTCCCTCAGACCAGAGAGGTGCCTGCAAATAGGGCAGCATCACAGTCTCCAGAATGTCTCCCAGAACACTGCCGCCCCACAGCCATTGCACTGCACCACTCCCATCATGTCTTACTTTGTATTCCCTCTCCTGTTTCTCTGTATGCTTACTCTCTCCTCTCCTTACAACTCTAACCCTTCCTGTTCTTGGACAGCAACTTTGAGTATTCTTCAGTAGCCTCCTTCTTCCTTGCTCAGAGTCAGACTACCAACAGCTGGGGGGGAGAAAGAGCTACTTTTTTCCTTTAGGGTTGACAAAACAAATGTTTCTCTATGATCCTTCCCTTCCTACTGCCAAACAGGAAGTTTCTGTTGTCAGTCAAATCCAGTGGCTATAAAAGTAGAACTGGCTCAGGGTGAGATGGAGGGCAATTAGTAAGAGAAATGGTAACTTTTTTGGCTTGCTGCTTTCTGCTCTACAAGCAAGATTTCTGTCTTCCAAAAGCTAGTAGCAGGAAGTTATAATTAGAGTTACCTGCTTTTATACTGCCTAAGCCACACCCCCAATTAACCTCTCTCCCCTCCTACTGATTTAGCAAAGTAAGTTGATACAATACCCTTCCCAACACAGAAACATACACTGACTTTCCTTCTTTTCTTTTTTTTAACCCTAAATGAGATCCCCTCTACTTCCAATAAAGTATTTGTTTGCTTAATCTCAACAGGCAGTGACTCCTGCTGAGATAGAAGTGTTAAATTAATAAGAAAAATGGTAGCTTTTCTAGTTTGCTGCTTTCTGCTCTACAAGCAAGATTTCTGTCTTCCAAAAGCTAGGAGCAGGAAGTTGTAATTGGAGTCACCTGCTTTTATACTTTCTAAGCCACATCCCCAATTAGCATCTCTCCCTTCCTACTGATTTAGCAAAGTGAGTTGATACAGTACCCTTCCCAACACAGAAACACACACTGACTTTCTTTCTTTTCTTTTTTAACCCTAAATGAGACTCCCTCGACTTCTAATAAAGTATCTGTTTGCTTAATCTCAACAGGCACTGACTCCTGCTGAGATAGAAGTGTCAAATTAGTAAGAAAAATGGTAGCTTTTTTTAGTTTGCTGCTTTCTGCTCTTCAAACAAAATTTCTGTCTCCCAAAAGCTAGTAATAATGTCAATCTCCCCATTTGTGGCTCCTCCCTCTGTAATCCTCCACCCACTCCTCCATCTTCAGCCTGACTATCCCATCCCTGATATCCCTCATCTCATTGATGTACTAGAAGGCCTTCTCCCCTGTTTCCACCCACCTCAGCCAGCTGGAGTTCATTCTTGGATTTGGTCAATTGTACTACCTTGCTCACCTCCTTTGCTTTTGTGTTGTATTCCACCCTGTCCTCATCCAGCCTGGTGCTTTTGTACTTTTTGAAGGCTGCTGTCTTCTGCCTGAGCAACCTCCTTGTCACATCCCCTGGGTTTCTTGGCTCTGACTTTTTTGCTCTTCATTTTTGTACACTACTTGTTGTCTGCCAATAGCCCTTCCTTGATGATGACCCATTTCTTGTCCACTCCCATTTTCTTCCTGATCCTAATGAGGTGTCCTTCAAGAATGTCCCCATTTTTCCATAGTCTGCCCTCCTGAAGTCAACACCCTTTTCTTCATTCCAGTCCTATATTTGCCTATGTCCATGTGAAACCACACTTAGTTGTGGTCGCTTCCTGATGATGGTATTTCCACCGTCACCTCCTAGACATGCACTCAGTTCGTTAGAACCAGGTCCAGTATAGCTCTCTCCCAGGTGGGTTCCAGGATACACTGTGTCAGAAACTCACTCTGGAATGCCTCCAGAAGCACCTGAGTCCTGGTACAGGCTGTTGCCAAGATCCTCCAATCCATCCCCTAAGTAATTCCCCCACAATCACTACCTCCCCCTTCCTGGCCATGTCCACAATTCTGGACCCCAGTTCCTTGTATAACTGCTCTTCCTGGTTTGGTGGCCTGTATACTACTCCTATCCTTAGCTTTTTGCCCTTTGATGACTGTATCTGCACCCCCAGCAATTCAGTTCCTTCCCTTATGTACAGAGCCATTCCCCCCACCTACCTCCATCACTTCTATACAGCTTGTTTTCCCAAGACAGAGAAATAACAGTCATGGTTAGGTGTGGCCCACATCCTTGTGATAGCAGCCATGTCCACCTCCTCCTCTGCCATCAGTGAATTCAGCTTGGTCATTTTGTTTTTCAAGCTCCTTGCATTTAGATACACTACCCTCCACAATGACTCATGTCCCCCTGCATCCTTTGATTGCCTGCCCCTCCCACCAGCACCCAGTCCAATCCCCCTGCCCTCCCTATCTTGCCTCCCTTCCACCCCTTCATCCTCTTGCAGGTAACAAAGAGTATTTTCATCCCTGCTGCCCCTCTCATCAGTTCCCTTTAATAAACTTATCTACTGAGAAAACAGAGAATTCAGTGGTCAGTAACATTGTGGAACAAAATAAAGTGGACAAAAATAAAGTGGCAAAAACACTTTTTGTGTCACCATCAATATTGGCAGCACAAAATGAAGCATGCCAGAACAATGCAGGCCACATAACATGCAGGTAACAAGCAACGTCCACTACATGGAGGCACTGCACTGGAACACACAGCAGCAAGCACCCATGCACAGGAACAGCACAGGGGTGCAGGGAGATGGAACAGCACAGGGTTCAACCACCACTGGGGAAGCAGGCCACTGGACACCTAACATGGTAATCTAATAGCACAGGCACCCACATGGTGAGAAACCCCCACCCAGAATGCTGAGTGAAGGAGAATGTGCACCAGAGGACAGGTGGACCATGGCCACCATGTGGATGGCTGTGTATAATGCAAGGGGCCAGGAGCACAAGCCAGCATGTCCCCAGCAACACGCACAACACACAGGACAGGAGAGATGACATGCTGGCTTGTGCTCCTGTCCCCTGTGGTTCCAGTGCAGTGTCTCCATGCAGTGAACATTGTTTGCTACCTGCGTGTCGTGTTGTCTGCATTGTTCTGGCAGGCTTCATTTTGTGCTGCCAATATTGATGGTGACACTGTTTTTGTCACTTTATTTTTGTCCACTTTATTTTGTTCTGTGATGTTACTGACCGGAACACAATTGCACATATCCCAATAATACAAAGCATCAAGGGAAACATATGCAAATACCCATGATGGTACAGAAGGTGGCAGTACATGAAAAAGTAATGGCTGGCATATGTCCAGCCTTGGGATTATTGACACAGTTTTTTGTTTTTTTTTATTTATTTTTAATTTTTTTAAGAGAAACAGGGTTTTTGTCCATGAGGTGATGTAAGTTATATTTAAGCAATGTGTTGATGTCAGGAAGTCAGGTGTAATGATGATGGACTGTAGAGAAAATGTGATATTAACTTTCAGAGGGGGTTACTTTTGATAAGGGCAAGGTAGTTATGCTTGTGATAATGGGAGTATTAGGAAAGTATGAGGTCTATGCAGAAGTGGAGTACAAATATGCACAGTTTCATAAGTATGTGCTCAGAGTGCAGGCAAATGTGATATGCAGGTTTGTTTAAGAAACAGGTAAAAATAGCGATACATGCAATTGATAGAAAGATAGATAATTACATAGACATGTAGAGAGAGAGACACACACAGACAGACAGGCAGAATAGGAATGGCAGTGAGGTATTGAAGTAATGCCAACCCCACCCCAACCCCACAGACATGGACAGGTATTGGGGTGTGCCTTTGGGACATTGCCCATAACGCTCATGCCATTTCACCTCACCCTACCCTGCAGACACAGACAAGAGTCAAGGTGTGCCTTGGGGTTTTCAAACTTTACACTCAGCCCATTCCATAAGGAGTTCATAAATAAACTGCCCTCCATCACCACTCATGGGCGCTCCACCCTCACGCGGATGACCTAGTAGTCCTGGCTAGCTCCCACCATATCGCCCTCATTAACTCCAGGATGAACTCTGACTTCCATCTTAACCAAGCCTGGCTTGAGGGCCATAAGCTGACCATCAATCTAAAAAAGATCCAGGCAATGCTCTTTGGCTCCACAGCCAAGACTAAAACCTACTCTGATCCCTTAAATATCCTTGGAGCTGATGGCACCCCCCTGCAATCTGCAACCTCTGTCAAGTACCTGGGTGTAACCCTTGACCCCTAACTGGACCTCACCCAGCATATTCGGAGCATGTGTAATGCTACAAATGCCAGTCTCAATCTAGCATGCAGAGCCAAAAGCAGTCTCACCCCAGCCGCATGCCTCGCAATTGCCAGGGGGATCCTCCTACCCTCTCTCTGCTACAGGCTTGTATCTTTTGCCTCTGTCCCTAAGACCAGTCTCATTAAATGGGACACTACATACAACAACGTATGCCACTTTGCTCTCTCTGCACCTCACCTCATGCACCACTGTGAGCTTTACTCACAACTTCAGTGGCTCCCTCCCAATAAGCACCATACCTTTGTCCTTGGCAACTTCATTGACAACATCATCCAAACTGCTACCGCTTCAGCACTTACCCTACCCCTCAAACCTGGGACTCCCTACCATTACCTAAGATCTAGAGATTCGCAGGACCTCCTGGTTCAAAAACCCGTTCCTCGCTGGCATCGGCCTTCACCACATATTGGAACCCCCTTCCCGCAATCACTTGTGCAGCCCCCTCCCATCCCTGCTTCAAAGCCTCCCTATGGGACTTCCTGAAATTGGCCTCCGCCTGTCTCTGTGCAACTACTCCCAGTTTGACCGGTTGGGGGCTTGAAGCCTAAATACTGAATATTCTTCCTCCAAATTGATGCAGCCTGTAGCTGATAGCTGCATCAAAATGTTACTCAATTTGCCCTGGGCCCCTTCCCTGCCCTTACATCTGTGGAATTCCCAGGCAACCCCTTTTTCTATACTCTATCTCTCCAAGTTACCTACCATCCTTACCCTTCTGAGGGTATGGCGGCCTTACACTTGCTTACTCTGTTTTTCCCTTGCTTGTACAAGCTGTTACTCCACCATACTGTTTATTGTGATGCCTGTAGATCTTGTTTGTTACCTTTTCCTCAGCCTGTGAAGCTTGTAATTGAGGGCTTGGCTGGCCCTATACCTGTTAACTCTGCTGACCTTGCTTGTATGATACTGTTACTCTACCATAATGTTTTGTGATCCCTGTTGCTCTTGTATGTTAACCTTTTACTCTGCCTGATGTGCTTGACTGTACCTTGTAACCTCCCGGGTCACACCTGAAAATAGGCACTTGGCTGTTTAGTGTGCTTACCTGGTTAACAAAAGCAAAATAAATAAATAAATAAATACAAATACGCTGAAATGGGTACAGTATAAGAGAATGGAGTGAACTTTTGGGCTGAAGAGTCAAAGGCACACCTCAATACCTGCCACTGGCCGCAGGGTGAGGATGGTGGTGGCATGGGGGTGGAATAGCATTCATCATGCTAGCCAAGATATGTTCTGGTTGAGTTCCATAAGGCTAACCAGTAGGAGAAGTAGGGGAAAGGGATAGAAATCTAAAATAGAACCATTTAACCCATTTGTGATTTAAAGTTGCATGACAGAAATGTGGCTTCCAGGGCTGGAAGCCATATTCCAAATGAGGCCTCACCAGTGATCTACACAGTGGCATCACCACCTCCTTCCTTCTACTGGTAATACCTCTCCCTATGCACCACAGCATTCCACTGGCTCTCCTTACAGCTTTGGTATATTGTTTAGCCACCTTTAGGTCATCCAGTATGATTACCCCAAAATCCCTTTCCATTTTGATGACCATCAGTCCCCCTCAGCCCCCCCACTCATTCTCTGGGTTCCTGCAACCCTTACTTATTCAGCAGGCAGGTGTTCCCAGGGCAGAGGAAACTTGCATCCAGGAATAAGGAGGAGATACCTCATTATTTCTACCTTTCCTAGGTTGCAAGAACAGCCTCAGAGGAACACACACACACACACATACACACACAGAGCAGAACACAGCTGTGAAATGATTAGATTGTCTACAAGCACTGTTTTCCATGCAAGACACAAGCAATTGAATCAAAAGCACACACACACACATACACCAGTACACTGCAGAACACAGCGGCAAAATGATTAGATATGTCTACAAGCACTATGTTCTATGCAAGTTGGGGCACGGGGGGGAGGTTAAGGCTGGAGATCAGTTATGGTCCATGACATAACCACATGGTCAGAATATTAAATATTTTAAAATAAACATAAATGCAAAAGTAACCATTTCAAGAAGAAAATGCAGACTGACACTTAATAGTTGTAGGGTAAGTTAGCGCATCTGGACTTATTTGCTGCATATGCATCTCAATTGCTAAGGGGTCCTGACCATGTTAACCCTTCCTCAAGCCAAGCTAGCTACAGTATGTCTAGCAATAACATGAATGGAAATATTATGTATATGAAAACTTATTAATTATGCTGTACATACCCTAAGACTCAAAGTGTGTCTCCTTTGGCTGCCATGATGTCTGTGGTTAATTTGAAAAAAAAAGGCAATGTAACAAGACATTGGCCTCCACCCCAAGCTATTAAACAATAGAGCAAACTGCACTCTGGGAAGATTGCCTGGGACAAGACACAATAAGAAACAACCTGAATAGCAGGTTCCAGGGAGTATAAAACCACCAGGAATGTTAGAAAAAACTCCACCTCTCCACTCATTCACAGGTGTCAATCAATGTATTTGTTAACCATGTTGGTTCATCTCCTTGCTTCCCTCATAGTAAAAATGTTAAACTACATTTGTGTTATTTTAAATGAGTGATAAATGGCATGTGCAAGGAGATGGCAGCTCTGATGATCTGTTCAGTCTTACTTTTTCTTGGCTTAGTTTATAATATCAGTGAAAAGAAAGTAGGAAAAAAACACATATAAAATACATACTTCTCAAACTTAAAAGAAAAAAATACACTTTATCATCAAAGGACTGTGTTTACCAAGTACTGTGCCCATGATTAAAATAATTTGAACCCCCTCCCCCCAAAAAAGTGCCCTCACATGAAACTGCATGTTTAACTGTAAAGTCAATTAAAAAATGTATTTCTAAATGCATTATTAACACTAATGCTTTCAAAGCTAAAAAGACAAACTATGTATAAACAATATATAGTGAATATGGTAAACAAATATTGTTAATCCCAAAAGCTGAACTTTATATTTTTTAGTATATAAATGTTTTAAAAAAACCTGTAGCTCTTTAAGAATGCTGTGTCTATTGTTTTCCTTGGGAGCTGTAGTTTCACTCCTTAATTATTCTTTCCTTCTGAGTCCCCAGGATGCTCTGATAATCATTTGTTCCAAGAGTTTTTAAGTTAATTTGAAGGCATTAAGTACCTTCTGTTCTCCTAGTCCTTAATAAAATGCAGGGGCTCCACTACTCGATCACTGCACAGACTTGTTCTGTTGCTTCGTCCAGGTCCCAAACTAGTGTGTCTTGTTCTAGCATGATAGATCCACCTCATGCCTCTCTCATATGAATCAAAAAAAGGTGGGGGTGGATCTTTAGGAGCTTCTCAGGTGGAGGTGGGGTGGATCTTACTCCCCCCAAAAAACTAATGCTGCCTCCCACTACTCAGGTTCCAGTTCTTGTACCACCCATTTAAGAAAGAAAATAGTACCCTGCAACCATTGACTAACATGAAAATGTATTTATTTGAGGGTGGAAAACATTTCTTGGAGGAGGGTAAGGCAGAGGAGACTATTTACACCTTCAAGTCAGTTCCATGGACAGAAAACATGACATCACTCCTTTTGTACATGTAAAACATCTGCAGGCTCCACCTACTGCAGCCGTAAAAACACATACACTACCAGGCAAATAGGTGCTGCTGTATTAGTGGTAAGCAGACAGAAAAACACAAAGCAACAATGATGAAGAGTCAAAGTGACTTGAAACACTGGGGAAGGAACACATGTTTTGGAAAATGCATTTCTACATTTGGATTAGATTGGATTAGAGGCCTGGATTCAGTTCCCAGTAAGTCACATCATTTTTTTCTCACTACAATCTGAGATCTTAATTGCTTAGCATTGGCTAATGCTACCCTAAAACCTTTAATTGTCATCTTAATTGTTCCTAGTTACAGGAGTTGCAATACCAGAGAAAGGAAGTGTGTCTGGGAAGAGTCAGGTCAGCCATGTGAGCCTATAGCTCAGTGGTTGGAGCACTGGGATGGTATTCTGGAAGCCTGGGTTCAGTTACCAATAGGTCACATAATTTCTTTCTCAGTACAATTTGCATACTTGGATTTAGTGTGCACTGTTGTTTTGTGCTTTCTCTGCCTCTCCCACTGTGCCTCTTTTATCTCTACATTTTGGTTTGGCTCTCCCCTCTTTCTTTAGCTCCTTCCTCACAGATACCTCTTCTTCCACTTACTGTACTCCCTCTGAAACTCTGAGACTTGTTAACTCTATCTCACTCTAAGTCATCTGCAGGTCAAACTGCATTTGCTTTAGAGTCTCCAAAGTTTGGTCTAACCTCCCCCTTATTATGTGTTCTGCCTCTGCTCCTTCATTCCTAAAAAGCCTCCTCCATGACTTTACAGTTCACTCTTGCAACTGCTTCTAACCCCTACCAAGCCAAACCAAATGGATTCTCTATTGACACCTCTGTGCTCTTCATGGTTTTGTCTTCATCACTCTGCAGATATTGTTATTACTCTGCACCTAGTATTTTCCCCTGTATATTTAATGTACTTTTTGTGCACCTGTTCAATTTTGTATCAATGCTATTTATGATTACTCTATATCTATTTATTGTCGGTATATGTTAATAGTCTTCTTCACCTTTGTATTGATAAATTGTTGCTCTGTGTGCTGTTACTCCCTGCTCCCCTTTCTCCCAGGAAACATCTGTAAACAAGATGGTATCAGCTCAATATGCTCTTCTGGTAAAACATCTGAAATAAATAAACACATAAATACATATATACAGAAATCACTCAATCAATCGATCAATTGATAAAATAATACTATGTGAAAAAGTGTCAAGAAATACCTTTAACAGTATAACTGCACATGAAAAGCAATAAATGCACATTTCAAGCAAACATCCTATACACTCTGACACATGAGGCCCAATTTTCAAAGAGCCCTTAGAACGACGTACGTTGTGTCACTCCAGGGCTGTGGCAAACCTTGGGTGCACCCTGCACCCAGTTTTACAAAAATCAAGGTCCCAATGCCAATTACCCCAGGTTTGCTGCAAGTCAACAGATGCACCGAACAGTCTGCGCACCTGTGGGAATTGCCATATGGAGCTGGCCCCCCCCCACCAGGTGCAACACTAGAGGGTCTGGAATGGGTGGGTGGTGGTGGTGACTGTGCTGGACAGGAGGTGGCTGGGGACAGATGGGCACAGGAGGTGGCATGGGAGGAGTTGGGGAGACAGCTGGGCATTAATGGGAGTGCTGTGGCACCCAGTAGGGAGTGTTTGCTTTTGAATGTATTTGAGTGTTGTGCTGTATCTATGAATTATACTGTACGGGGGGTCCAGGGACAGAATGTGCAGCTGCCAGGGCTGTGCCCTCCTGGTGCCATGTCACATTCTGTCCCTGGACCTCCCATAAAGTATAATTGATAGGTACAGTGCAATATGCAACTACATGCAAAAGAAAATGCACCCTGCTGGGTGCCACAGCACTCCCATTAATGCCCAGCTATCTCCCCAACTCCCTCTATGCCACCTCCCATGCCCCTTCTGCCCCTGGCAGCCCCTTGTCAGACCCCATCCCAATAGTGCAAGCCACTTAGACACCTCCTTGCTGGTCTAAGTTGTGCCCCTTGCTGTATCCATGATGGGGCTTGCAAAATCCCCAAAAAGGGGATGCTGCAACCCCACCATGGTGCAAGCCCCCTTACGACCTGGCACACCGTGTTGTTTGAAGCAACCTTGGTGTAAGGAGCTTTGGTGCAGCTGCATCAGAATTTGACACAGGCTGCATTAGAAAATCATGACTGACACACGTTATGACGCAAGTTACCCCTTGCATCAAAATATTTTGTTGCAAGTCCCTTGTGTATTTCTAGCCCCATTGAAAATCAGGCCCATGCTATTATGTCATAGATCTATGAGTTAACACACACACTTCATGGAGCTGAAAGTGCACTTTAATGTAAAGCTTGCTCTCATTGGTTAACACACTTAACATAATATAAAGATGTAGTACACAGTGAGATCCATGGGACAACACTACAGCTATAAACATTACACAGTATAATAGTACTTTCTGTTATGGGTTCTTTTTTCCTTGAAAAGGATAAAAATCATACCACCTAAAATGTAACTAACATAGAGAAAACACAACATCACAAAAGCGTGAACATGCCTGGCTTATTATAAGTGTCTTTGTTCCTTATGCTTCAGCTATCAATGCTATAAGCTGTCTATAACGCACTAAACTAAAGGATATGAAAATATTTAAACATTAACTAGGCATTGATCTTGCCGGCCCAGTGGCACTGAGGGTTGAGGCATTGGATGCCACACCTCACACCACGTCAGCAACCCAAGTTTGGGAGTAAGTTCAAGGCACCAGGAACTGGCTGGGGAGGAGAAGGTTCAAGCATCCGATGACAGCTCACCTTCTCCAGGGAGATCCAGAAGCAAATTGTTTGATACCTTTTAATGGACCAACATAGAAGCTACAAAAAGAAAACAGTATCTAAGCTTTTGGACCAACCAAGTCCTTCCTCAGAGACTTATGAATCTGTGCAGGGGAGGGTTGTAGGCTCTGGCAATAGTACACCTGCCAGCAGTAGCTGGGAGGTATTGAGCCATCAGTCTTCTGTATATGAGGTGGTAAACCATGGCAGGCATCTGAGTGGTGTGCATGGGACCATGTGCACCTTCCATGGACATCATTGCACGTTGGTGCTTGCCATTGTGGGGGGGGAGGTCAGTAACCACACAGAACAAAGGAAAGCCCTGGCTCCTGCATAGATGATGTTGACTCAGCACCACGCCCACTGTCAGATCCTGCCCTCTTGGGTCTTGATGTCTACTGAGCTTCACCTCCACCCTCAGGTAATTGGATTCATGTACAGGAGTGTTGATGAACTGAAGGTGGCCCTGCCTTGGGTGGGTGCATGCCAGGGGATTGCCTGAGGGTGTGCCATGGGTGGGTCAGAGGTCAAGGGATTCCCAGGGCAGGGAGGATCTCAGACAAGGTGGGAACAGCTGGTCAACTGGGGGAGTTCTAGAAGCCAGTGAATATGAGGGAAAAAGAATATTAAACAAAAAAATAGGCATTGATCAATAGCTGTTAACTAAAATACTTATTTGAACATTTATTATTTACTATTAACTAGACTGACTTCAATAGTTCCAAACATAACTAGAGACTCTGTTATAAGTGTAGGAACAAGATATTGATAACATAGATATTCCACCAGTAGAGCATGATGTTTACTATTATAATTTATCATTTTATAATGATAGATTTTAAGCCTATTGTTGCTTGCTTCACCTGATTTTGATTATGATATTGTATGTGTTTTTATGTTGTTCTTAATTTGTTAATGTTAAGAGCTCTGAGTCTCTGGAAAGGGACGCTATTATATAAATAAAGTTTCTATCTATCTAACTATTTATCTATCTATCTATCTATCTAACCTTTACTCTCCACACATAGCACATACAATAAACCTTCATATTTAGGCCTTTGGTCATATTTAGGAGCCCCTCACTTCAACTGTCAATACGGTTTGTTTTTACTATGATTTAGTTATTTATTTGTGGCTGCTTTAAATATTGAAACTGATTATTTCTAATGTTATGTATATAGTTTATACCTCTATATAACATGCTTTGAGCCCCTGGGAGAGGGCGTATTATAAACAAGCACTGGCACAGCCACTACGACTGTAAATGCATTAACTAGATAAGGATGTTTCATGGGCTTAAACATAAACTTGTATTTATTTATTTAAAAAATATCAGATTTACAAACCTTTGAGTCAGAGACTCATTTACAAATGCACCCTGTTGAAACTAATGCAAAGACAGCACAGTTAACAAGTCCAAAAACAATGGCTCAGAGAGCAGACAGTTATAACAATCATTCACTGGAAATACATGGGTAGCAGTAGATAAACATATTACATAGTTTAGGCACACAGGCACCACATCAAGAAGACCAAAGCAGTTCAAACAATATAAAATAGCTAAAGCAAATAGGCATCAGGAGTCAAAGAGAAGCCCAGAGTGTTCACATGAAGGCTGTTGCATGCACAAACTGAATCAAAGTATAGTACATTGAGAAAGGGCATATATAAGCAATAAGGCATGACAGGGTGTGTGTTATCATGTAATAACATCACTCCTGGGGTGGGATGAAGCATGAGTCTAAGCCGAGTATTTATTTATTTATTTGCATGTATTTATTTGATGCACTGGATTAGCAATATTTGCACAAGCTGTGCCCTGTGCAGATTTTACAGCACTAGTCCTGGTCTGTGATCTGGCTTTTACCCATACCACACTGCATATGGCTTAGTGATGACAAGTTTCCTAAATACTGGTACCTTATCCAGCTGTGTTCTGCTTGGGGTGGGTGGGTGTGTGTGTGTTTAAACATGTAACTTTCTATAGTATATTGTATAGCACTGTGAATTCTGGCTGCAGTGTTTTTTCTCTGTTGTGGCTAAGCAAGATTCTGTAACAAGACACTGGCCTGCTGTAAAGGCTATTAGACATCAAACCAAAGGGTATGCTGTGAAGACTAACTTGGAGAAGATGCAATAAAACAAACTTGAATTACAGCCCCCAGATGTTATAAAACACCGAGGGAAAATTAGAAAAACTCCTCTAACAGCCTAGGCAGAAACAAAACACTGGATTGAAGTGAGAACTCAAAATTGGTAGTAACACATACATAAAGCTATCTAACTGGGGTTTCTGTAAGAAAACATCTGCTAAATAGCTTTAATTCATTATGTGTGTTTTTGATGTTAAAACACTCCTGCTAACTAGACCTGATGCACAGAGAAAACAAAAATAGTGAATTAGAGCTATTTAGTAGCTGTTGTCTTACAGAAACCCCAGTTAGTTTGCTCTCAGGTATCTGCTAAACTAACTGTTTTGTGCTCCCTGGATAAGAACAGTTACAAGGCTCTGCTGTTGCTAAACTAATTTTAAAGAAGTACACATGCTAAATCTAAGGGCATGGCTACATCACTGTCACATGAGACGGGAGCATCGTAGGAGAAAGAAAGCCAATAAAACTATTTGTTATGGAGATCCCAGGGGTCGTAAAACTACCATACAGCTAGCAAGCTACTTTAGGAAAAACTCCTAATAGCAGACAAAGGGAAGGACACACTAGGATTTAACATACATATCAAAACACTCTACATAACATATGTTTTTTGTACATTCTGGGTGGACTATTCCTTTAAAAAAAATACACTTCATCACAAAATGTGCCGTCACATGAACATGCATGATTTATCTATAAAGACAATTAAAAAATGTATTTCTAAATGCATTAGTAACACCAATGCTTTCAAGGTTATCTGTAAAGACAATTAAAAAATGTATTTCTAAATGCATTAGTAACAGCAATGCTTCCAAGATTTTGAAACTACCAAAAAGACAAGCTATATATATATATATATAGATAGATAGATAGAATATGTTAAACAAATATTGTTAATCCCAAAAGCTGAACTTTGTTTTTAGTATATAAATGTTTAAGAAATACCTGAAAGCTGTCTATTTTCCTTAGTTTTTAGATACTTCTTAGTCTTTCCTTTTGAGACACCAGGTGACTCTGATAATCATTTGTTCCAAAGGTTTTTAAGTCAGTCTGAAGGCATTTTAAGTATCTTCTGTTCTAGTCCTTAACAAAATGCAGGGGCTCCAGACTTGTTCTGTTCCTTGGTCCACATCCCAAACATGTGAGTCTTCTTTCAGGATGATAGATCCACCTCATGCCCCTCCCACATGAATAAAAAAAGAGGTGGGATGGACCTTTTGGAGCTTCTTGGGTGGAGGTGGGGTGGACCTTACTTCCCTCCAAAAAACAATGCTGCCTCCCACTACTCAGGTTCCAGTTCTTGTACCACCCATTTAAGAAAGAAAATAGTACCCTGCAACCATTGACTAACATGAAAGCATATTTATTTGAGGGCAGAAAACATTTCTTGGAGGAGGGTAAGGTGCAGGAGACTATTTACACCTTCAGTCAGTTCCACGGACAGAAAACATGACATCACTCCTTTTGTACATGCAATACTCTTGTAGGCTCCGCCCACAGTCGTAAAAATAAACTACTACTCCTACACTACTACTATAATTACTACCTGAGTATCAGCAAGCTTTGCAGAGACACCTGTTACATTATTATACAACTTAAATAACTGTCTCTATCTCCTCCAGTTCTTATTCATACAGCCTTCAGAGAAAGGGCTGTCAGCGGCCTGAATTGTTCTGTCTTATTCTCCAATTGAAGCAGATTTTGACAACTTCTGACAGCATGTCATAGATTCATAAGTCAGTGCACACACTCAAGGGAGCTAGGAGTGCACTTAGCATAATGGTTCTGGTCAGTAACATCGCAGAACAAAATAAAGTGGACAAAAATAAAGCAGCAAAAACAGTATCACCATCAGTATTGGCAACACAAAATGAAGTGTGCCAGAACAATGCAGACAACATGGCACGCAGGTAGCAAACAACGTTCACTGCATGGAGACACTGCACTGGAACCACAGGGGCCAGGAGCACAAGCCAGCATGCCATCTCCCCTGTCCTGTGTGTTGTGTGTGTTGCTGGGGACATGCTGGCTTGTGGTCTTGTCCCCTTGCTTTATACACAGCCATCCACATGGTGGCCATGGTCCACCTGTCCTCCAGTGATTACCACAGTGCACATACTCCATCACTCAGCATTCTGGTTGGGGGGACCCACCGTGTGGGTACCTGTGCCATTAGATTACAATGGTAGGTGTCCAGTGGCCTGCTTCCCCCAGTGGTGGTTGCACCCTGTCCTATTCCATCTCCCTGCACCCCTGTGCTGTTCCTGTGCTTGGATACCTACTGCTGTGTGTTCCAGTGCAGTGCCTCCATGCGGTGGACTTTGTTTGCTACCTGCGTGTCATGTGGCCTGCATTGTTCTGGTACACTTCATTTTGTGCTGCCAATATTGATGGTGACACTGTTTTTGATGCTTTATTTTTGTCCACTTTATTTTGTTCCGTGATGTTATTGACTGGAACCGTGCAATTGTGTTTTCTTTAAAATTTGGCTGTCTGCCCAATATCATCTGGGATAACACATACATCAGTGGCAGTTGCTCTGGGGTTCTTTTGTAAGCTTCCTATTCCTTCCATTAAAATGTACACCTCCATATATTTTCCTAATAATGTGTGTGCATTCCTCAGAACAAAAACTAAAACAAATCTTACTACTTACAAATCATTGTGTTGTTTCTCCATACCTCCTTAACAATTCCACACAACTTCACTAACTTCATTATGCAGCTGTGGTGGATCTGACCAGAATTTGTTTTGTTCTACTGTGGGAGAAGCTCTTGGCTACAGGACAGGGGATTGCAAGAGAAGAGTAAAGGAAGCAGTGGTGGATTGGGGGGGGGGGTCAGCCAAGAATGAACTTACAAAAGGAGTGAAAGAGGGGGTTCAATCTGGCCAAGGTGAATTTGGGTGCTGCACTATACACAATGGAACCCTACTCAAAGATTAGGAGGGTCATTTTAAGGATAATCTCTCAATGGGTGGGAAGCAATAGGTATGCTTTGTTCCTATATAATGCACCAAGTTTAGAATGGAGTTTCTGATGAATGGCATCCACATGAGTAGAGAAGTTGAGATGACAGTACAACCGAACCCCAATGTATTTGCAGGTAGAGATCTTTTCAATTGCAACACCATCGAAGGTCTTACAGGTGGGCTGGGATGGTGATTTACTGTAGTTCAATGCTGCCTGCTGCTGAAGAACATAGAAGCTGGCTTCTTGGCTTTGAGGGACAGCTGGTTGGTGCAAAACCAGAGTTGGATGTTTGTAAATTCCATCTAGAGCTTAATAGCCAGGATAGGAGCATATAACATAGTATGAACAAGTGATCATAAAAGCTGCATTCCCATTGGCTAACTGACAGTATAGGCTGGATTTTATAATATTGAAGTCCACAAGCCCCTTGAAGGTGCCACAAGCAGAACTTTTGAAGTTACTTCAAAGCACCACAACCAAATTGCTTTCACACCAGTACATCATGCATACTGTTTCTGGAGTTTTACTGGACAATTTCCATAAAAAGTGTAAATGGGAACTTGTGCAGCAAACTATGATCGTTTTATGAAATGGCACACAGTCTTATGGGCATAACTGGACAGCAGTGTTTGGCACTGCATGGGTATACTGTGTTCCCATTTAAACTATGCTCTCTTATCACACAGAAGAAGAACCCCTAGTATAAAAGGAATGTAAAGCACACAACTCTTTGATTTTTTTAAATGTACTATTTCAGTGTTATTTAAGTTCTTTTGTTTTAAATGGGAGAATTATAATAGCAATAACTGCATGTAAAGTGATCCTTTAACTGTCTGCTATGCTGCTATGTCAGTCCTTCTTATTTAACTCATCCCGCTTTTGATGAATTATGAAGGTCATGTTTCCTACATCTTGTACTGTATTACAGTGCTGTAGTAGCACCAATATAGATAAGGTTGAGTGGGGAATTCTATGTTAAATTGTGATTTTTGTCCACTTACAGCTCAGCAATCTTCTGATCTAGGGATCTGATTATTGGCACGCACACCTTATGTTGCTGGATCTCCCAAACTCCCATATTAGGGGAAAAGGAGTTCTGCAGTACTAAAGTTCTGGGGGGGTCAAAAATATTAAAAATGATTGTTTTTGCTCTTTAACAGTTGACAAATTTGTGAGAACTGAAGCCTGAAACTTTCAAGTTCATTAAATATACCTTTCTCAAAAGTGGTGCTTTGGGAATGAAATAATTCAAAATATAAAAGTCCTCGTCATTTTAATTTCTGATTGCTACGCATGTGCACTAGTTGTTTATGAATTTATCATAGAGGGAAAAATTTTCAAACAAGGAACCCGAAGACAGAATTGTGTGCTGTTTCTCTGTCTTCATTCATACAACTCTGCATTCACATGCCCTGTTTTCAAAAAGGATCTCTCCACTTGTAACAAAAAGTCATAATTTATAGTAATTTACATCACAAAAAATGCCAGATACAGATTGGTCAATACCAGCAGGAACATCCACCAGAACTAGACACATAGTGGATTCCCTGCAGGGGGAGTGCCTCAAATAATTGGTAAAACAACCTACAAGAGACAGGGCTATCCTGGATCTAGTACTGACTAATGGGGAAAGGATCACAGATCTCCGAGTAGAAGGTCACCTGGGGGACAGTGACCATCACATGGTATGGTTCAGTTTGGCCACTAGAACTAAATCATCCCATTCCAAGGTAAACATATGGGACTTCAGAGGAACTGACTTTGATAAGAAGGTCAACAGAGTTAAGCTAGCCCTGGCAAGAAGAAATACAGGTGAGGAGGTACAGGCAAAGTGGGCAAGCATTAAGGATGCAATACTTGAAGCAACATCCCATTATGTTAGGGAGAAAGGCAAGAGCAAAAGAAGGAGGAAACCACTTTGGTTCTCAAAAACAGCAGCAGAAAAGATCAGAGCCAAAAGGTTGGCCTTCCAGAAATATAAGGGAACGCAGCGGCACAAAGATAGGGAGGCATAGCAAACTTCCCTAAGGGAAGCAGGGAAGGCAGTAAGGCAAGCAAAGGCCCAAATCAAGGAAACACTAGCACGAACAGTAAAAGAAGGGGACAAGACTTTCTATAGACACATTAGTGAAAGGAGAATGTCCAGAGAGGATATTGCTAAGACCAAAGGGGATAAGGGGGAGTGTGTGGAGGAGGACCAAGGAAAAGCATCTATCCTAAATAGATACTTCTGCTCAGCATTTGCTGAGGAGAAGGTAGGTCAGGGCCCACAGCTCAGCACCGTGAACACAGGGGGGAGGGAGGTGTGCACAAGTCCCTTCAGAAAAGAAAGGGTCCTACAAGAGCTCGCCTAGCTCAGGGTGGACAAGGTAATAGGACCTGATGGCATACATCCCAGGGTACTAAAGGAGCTAAGGGTGGAACTAGCAGAGCCATTAGCAGAACTGTTTAGTCAGTCTCTGAGCACAGGAGAGGTCCCAGAAGACTGGAGAAGGGCTTGTGTGATCCTGCTTTGCAAGAGTGGCAGCAGGGAGGAGGCAGAGACCTACAGACCAGTCAGTCTTACCTCAGTAGTGGGCAAGATTATGGAGGCACTCCTTATGGAAAGGATAGTGTAACACCTGGAATCTATAGGAGCACAGGATCCAAGACAGCATGGTTTTACAACAGGAAGATCCTGTCAAACTAATCTCATAGATTTCTTTGACTGGGTAACCAGAGTGGTGGACCAAGGGGTGCAGCTGATGCCTGCCTTAACTTCATCAAAGCTTTCAATACTGTTCCACATAGAAGATTGATTAATAAGGTGGGTAGGCTCGGAGGAGGGGGGTCAAAGGTTGGTCAACTGGGTGGCAAACTGGTTGGTGGGCAGAAAACAGAGAGTGGTTGCCAATGGTATACAGTGAGAAGAGATGCAAGTCACAAGTGGGGTACCTCAGGGATCAGTCCTGGGGCCAGTCCTCTTCAATATTTTCATCAGTGACATTGCAGATGGACAGGAGGGTAAGGTTTGCCTGTTTGCAGATGACACCAAGATCTGTAACGGAGTAGATGATCCAGATGGGGTGGGCAGAATGAGAAGAGATCTGGAAAACTGGCAAACTGGTTTGAAGAGTGGCAACTGGGGTTTAACGCAAAGAAGTGCAAGATCATGTACATAGGAAATAGAACCCCTGAAGCTACCTATAGGTTGGGAGGGGAGTTGCTGGAAATCACAAGGGAAGAAAGAGACTTGGGCATCATCATCATCATCACAGATGACCTGAAATCATCTAAGCAGACCACTAAAGCAGTAGGTAAGGCTAGAGGGATGTTGGGATGTAGTATTAGTAGGGGTAACACAAGTCGTAAGAGGGAGATAATCCCTCTTTATAAGACACAGGTTAGGCCCCATCTGGAGTGCTGCGTGCAGTACTGGAGGCCGCACCTACATAAGGACATAAACTAGAGGCAGTCCAGAGAAGGGCAACCAAATTGGTGCAGGGACTGCATAAAAAAAACATATGAGGACAGATTAACGGAGCTCAATATGTATACCATAGAGCAAAGGAGGGAAAGAGGTGATATGATCGAAACATTCAAACATCTTAAGGGCATTAACAAGGTGAAAGAGTCTAACATGTTTCAATATAAGAAAAATAGCAGGACAAGAGCACATAGCATGACATTAGAGGGAGGCCAATTAAGGAGTAATGTGAGGAAGTTATTTTTCACAGAAAGGGTAGTGTAAGCATGGGACGGCCTACCCCAGGAAGTGGTGGATATGAATACAATGCATGGCTTCAAACAGGTATAGGCTAGGCATAAGGGAGCAATACAGATGAGTATGAATAGATAGGCCATTGAGAGAGTAAAGGCCTATGGCACATTCATAAGGTAGAAAAAATGGACAGACTGGATGGGCCTTGCAGTCCTTATCTGTTGTCAACTTCTATGTTTCTATGTAAAAAAATGAAACAAACTAGAAACATAGAAACATTGAATTTGATGGCGGATAAGGACAGCTTGGCCCACCCGGTCTGCCCGTTTCCCTACCTAATGGATAAGCTGCAGATCCTAGTTAACCAACAGCCTACTTCCTCCTACCCCCCCCACTAGAATTGCCTTATGCCTGTCCCATGCATTCTTGAATTCCCCCACTGTTTTTGACTCCACAACCTCCTCAGGAAGGCTGTTCCATGCATCCACAACCCTCTCCATGAAAAAATACAGTAGTAGCCATAGACACTGCAAGCTATTTCTCAAAATTTCTGTGATATTTCCAGAAATATCTGATGCTTTTGGCATTTAAACAGTAGGGGCAGCAGAGAGAAACTCTTCAGAAATTTTGCGAAAAATCTGGAACTAGCTTGCAGTGTCTGAGGCTACCACTGTACTTCCTCACATTACCTCTGAGCCGTCCTCCCTCTAGCTTCAAATTGTGCCCCCTTGTTCTTGCACATCTCTTTTTCTGAAAGATGCTACCCTCTTGGACTTTGTTGATTCCCTTGAGGTACTTGAAAGTTTCTATTATGTCCCCCCTCTACCTCCTTTCCTTGAGGGTATACATATTAAACTCCATTAGTCTCTCTTCATATGTCTTCTGGTGCTGGTGCAGACCCTGCACAATTTTGGGTGCCCTCCTCTGGACAGCCTCCACCCTGTCTAAGTCTTTGCGGAGATGGGGTCCTCAGAACTGCACATAGTACTCCAGATGGGGTCTCACCAACTGTCTGTACAGAGGAATAACAACTTCTTGTTTTCTACTGGTGATGCCTCTCCCTATGCATCACAGTATCCCCCCAGCCCTCCTTACTGCCTTCTCACATTGCTGGCCCACCTTTAAGTCATCTGATATAACTAATATAACTACCCCAGGTCCCTTTCCATTTTGTTGTTGTCAGTATCTCACCCCCATTGTGTACTCTTCCCTTAGTTTTTGTTTCCCAGGTGCATTACTTTTGCACTTCTTTGTATTGAATCTAAGCTGTCATACATTTGACCATTCCTCCAACCTTGCCAAGTCCCTTCTTATCCTTTCCACCCCACCTTGTGTATCAACCCTGTTGCAGACCTTTGTGTCATCTGCAAAGAGACATACTTTTCCTTCCAGTCCCTCTGCAATGTCACTTATAAAGACATTAAAAAGGACCAGACCCTGTACTGAACCCTGCGGTACCCCACTAGTAACCCCCCTTTCTTCACTGTGGACTCCATTTACTATTACCCTCTGTGTCCTCTTGTCTAACCAATATTTTACCCAGACTACCACCCTGGAACCCACTCCGGGCTGGCTAATTTGTTTATTAATCTTGTGTGCGGGACTGTGTCAAATGCCTTGCTAAAGTCTAGGTAGGCCATGTCCACAGCCCCTCCCTGGTCTACTACTTTGGTCACCCAGTCAAAGAAATCGATTAGATTCATCTGACATGACCTTCCTACTGTGAATCCATGCTGCCTTGGGTCCTGTGCCCCACTGGCCTCTAGGTACTCAACAATTCTTTCCTTCAGAAGTGATTCCATCGTTTTCCCTACCACTGAGGTCAAACTGACAGGTCTGTAGTTTCTTGCCTCTGTCTTGCTCCCACTTTTGTGAGGAGGAATCACATCCACCCTCCTCTAGTCCTCAGGTACCACACTATCCTCCCATGATTTGTTAAAAAGGGTAGTCAATGGTGTTACTAGTTCTCCCCTTAGTTCTTTTAGAAATGTGGGGGTGAAACCCATCAGGCCCCATTGCAGTGTCCACCTTCAGTTTTAGGAGTCCTTTCCGAACCCTTTCTTCTGTGAAAGGACTGATATCAACCTCCCTATCCAGAGTGCTTCTATTGACTGGATTAGGTATCTCCCTCTCTTCTTCCTTTGTGAATACTGAGCAGAAGTATTCATTCAGTATCCCTGCTTTTTCACTGTCCCTCTCTGTCCACCCACCCTCCTCTTTCTTCAGCCTCAGTATCCCTACCTTTGTCTTTCTTCACTCCCTAATGTACCTATAAAAGGTTTTATCCCCCTTCTTAACTGAGTTGGCTATCTTTTCCTCGGTTTGTGCCTTTGCTATTCTAACTGCCTTCCCCACCTCCTTCTGCTTTAACTGGTACAGTTCTCTGTCCTGTTCATTCTGTGTTACCTTATACTTCCTGAATGCTACCTTTTTCTCCCTAATCTGCCCCACCACTTCTTTTGAGAACCATAGTGTTTTTTTCTTTCATTTTGATTTGTTTATTTGCTACACACAAAGGCTTGTTGCCTCTGTGATGGCAGCTTTGATGTTTCCCCATTGTTGCTCCACCTCTCCTTCTTGCCTGTTTGCTAGTGCTTTTCTGAGGCACTCTCCCATTTTGACAAAATCAGCCCTCCCGAAGTCCTGTACCTTCACTTTTGTATGGCTTGACTCTACAGCTAAGTTTATCATGAACCACACTGTTTGGTAGTCACTTGTTCCCAGATGGCTGCCCACTTCTAAATCTGAAATCCTCTCTCTGTCCCCATTTGAGAGCACCAGGTCTAAGACTGCTCCCTCCCGAGTAGGTCCCAACACTTGCTGTCTGAGACATGCCACCTGTAGGGCATCGAGAATGGCCCTGCTCTTGGATGTGACTGCAGCAAAGGTGCTGCAGTTAACAGCTAGCATATTCAGGTCCTCCATCAGCAATATCTCCCCTTTCTCTGCCATCCTAGGATGCCTTCTATCATTTCAACTACAGTTTGTGTCATTTTTTGGTACAAAATGTAACTTTTTTAGATGCAAATAAGTCCAAAATTCAGAGAGAGCTAAACAAGTGTCTACCAGTTTGGACAGTTGTCTGCTTATACAAACAGTGATGGTTGGAGCCTAGCCAGATCCCTTTAGAAATCCAGCTTCAGGTGTTTTTATGCACCAATAGTTGCACCACATAAACTGTGTGCAAAACAGTAGTCATATATCAAAATCAGGGCATGTAAAATGTAATTGTATATTTTTTAGTGTGTGGCCACTCAAAAATGGAATCATATATAGTTGAAGTGTGGTAACAGTATTTGCACACCTGTCTCAATTACAAGACACTTTGTTGCACACAAAAACAAAATACAATAAAATAGGCAAGATGAAACCTTAAACTTTCAGTTTCTTGATATGGTGACAAGATGGTTTTGCTTTTGATGGTTTTGGAATGAAATATATTAAAATATGAATGTTGTGTTTATTTCAAATATTGTATGTAAGAGATTGTATCTCTTTTGCTTTATCAGCAGTCACTGTAAAGTTATGTGACTACTGTTTCCATAACACATGAAATATATACAGAATAGTCCCATCATGGACTGAGCCCTCCCTACCTCCGCAACCTGATTGCAATCTATACCAGTGTTTGGGAGTTACACCCCTCAAGTAGCCAGTTTCTGCATGTTTCTAATTACCACTTGAAGTCAATGGACTTCAGAATATTCTCAGACTAAGAGTTTGGAACACACTCTCGTTGAACATTCAGACTGCCCCTTCAGGGAATTTATTTATTTGTTTATTTATTGAATTTTGGTAACCGGGTAGGCCCACTGAGACAAGACTGTCCCTTTTTCAGAGACAACCCAGAAAGTGCAGTAAATTGGCAGTGCAATTGTAGATACAAACAAGACATACACAGAGGATTGATTACAATAACAGTTACAACAAGTGTGGATATAATGCCATAACACATTGAAGCTCAAATAATAGTACAATTAAAATACAATTAACAACTACAAGATACACAGAGAGTGGTTCCTACAACAAAGAACAATCAGAAATTTAACAACAAATACATACATCGGTCCTTAGCTACAGACAATATTATTCATTATTCATTGGAGAAGCCAGTGATGCTAAGCATATAGGTTGGGAAGAGGTGGGGAGAGAATTGTTTTAAAACCTGAGTAAAAACATAGTTATGGAATCAAGCCTTCTTTGAACACAGGGACCAGATATTGTCTATCTAGGCCTTCCCTCTTTTATGTTATGTAGATTTTCTTTAGCCATTGGTTTGTTTGGGTTTTTCTTGTAATTATGTTATTGTTTTAGTATCTTAATACATCGTATGGATGTGGGCTGCTGTCATTTATGCTCATATCTGTTTTGTATCACTGACTTATCATTGTACTGTGCCTTGAATTAAGAAATGCATATTTAAATAAAAATGGATCTAATGACCAGATTACATTATTAAAGTTTAAAATGAAGCATCTTTGGTCAGCCCAGTGGCATGGAGGGCTGAGACAGTGGGTGCCTCACCTCCTGTCACGCCAGTGACCTGGGTTCAGAAATGGATGCAGATAACTCTAGGGCAGGGGAAGGAGGATTGAGCATCCCCAAGACAGCTCTCCTCCCTCAGGGAGGGGGTTTTATGGTCTCATTGCTCATCTGCCACCTGGAGGTATCTGGGTGGCAGTGCAGTGGGGTCACGCAGGGATGAAGGACTACATGCAGGATGCCAGGCATTTCTCTGTAGAGGCAGAGCCCACACATCACGTCTATGGCACATGCAGCCATCCCTCAGGGCAAAAAAGTGGGGAAAAAACAGCAGAAGGATGACACACGACCCCCCTGACCCCCACAGGCCTCATACTAGTGACTAGGCACCTCCACAGAGACCCTCTGGCTGAGGGTGAGCACAGAGTAAGGTAATCCCCAGAGACACCAGGTGACAGGGCTGGGGGGAATCAGTCCAATGGAAGCAGCTGGACAGTTGAGGTGGAAAACATAGGATTAAAAAGGAAATAAATATATGAAATGAAGCATTTGAGAAATACAGCTACATTATTTCACTTGGCAGTCTTTAGATACCATGAAATTCTTTGTGATGTTAGGTAATATCAGTCCAGAATCCCTATACGTTCTAGTTCTGTCAGTAGCCTAAGGGCTGATAAAGGGTAAACCCACCCTCCACCAATAGCTCAGTGAAGGCTAGTATATCCAGTCAGAAGGTGGTGCATCCGCTGCACCAGAGCACAGATGTGTGTGCAAAAAAGTATAAATGAAGAAAAGAATCCTACATATCACTATGCTATGAATCTAGCACTTTTCATTCCTGCTGTATCAAGAATCCACATGAAAATAAGGTGTTATAATAACTGGTCAGGAATTTCTCTCAATGTACTGACCTGGTTGATATTTTCCATAACAACCAGCTGGTTGTTATGACATTCATGAGCCATGCCAATCAAACAATGCTGCTGCCTCATTGGCCAACATTCCATGTGTGGGCGGGTCAAACAGTCTCCACAAAAACTGGGCTGAGAAAAATTGCTGGCCTGTTAAAAAAAAATAAAGATGGGGAGGTGTGCATATGAAATTTAATGCACACCTCATTGTCTTTGATAAATCCCTCAGGCTTACCCCTCGGGGTTTATGTAGCATCCCACAACTTGGGTGTGCATTAAATTCTCATATCACACCCTTCCCCATCCATTATTCTATATTTATCTCATGGGCACCCTGCCATCTGTTTGATGCAGAGTTCAAGTAAATACATTTCAGAAACCTATAATTGGGTTTTGACATACTGTATAGTGTTATCTTTCCTCCTTTCTTGTCTGGTCTAGCCTTCCTTTATAGTTTTTAGTTGTCTATTCTCCACAAGTTACTGTCAGTCCCATCATGTTGCTATTATCAAAATAAAATGGTAATAATAAATGCATACTGAAAATAGAACATAGAGCTAGAATTGATGTTTTGACCATAGGTCTTCTTCAGGAATTATCTAAAAGAGAATAAAGCAAAGTTAGTTTTTTTCTCTTTTAGATAATTCCTGAAGAAGACCTATGGTCGAAACGCCGATTCTAACTCTATGTTCTATTTTAAGCATGCATTTAATATTATTGTTTTGTTTTGTTTTCAGACCACACGCTGATACAGTACCTTGTTTGTTTTTTTAAGTTGCTGTATTTTTCTTTATTTTATTTAAAAGTTGATAACCAGGAAAGGCACACTGAACCAGGGCTCATTTCCAGGTGTGACCTGGGGAAGCGAGGTACAGGAGGAATAAATATAGAAAAAATAGATAAGCAATCATACAGTTATTCCTATTATGCCCAGTTCTTCCATAGTAATCCATGTGTCATGTTCACCCAATGTATTTTTAAAACTTACATTAGTGTATCTAGTTGCTGTTTTGATTCTTTTTTTCCCACTTCCCAGCCTCTTCTGTTGCTTCATTTGTCATGCTTTTCACTTTCTTAAGTAGACTGGTCCACAGAACTTTGTTGATCATCTCCTTTTCCCTCTTCCTTTTAGCTTCACTAGTCCCTTCCTGCATCTCTCCCCTCTCCATTCTCAGTTTAAAGCATTTGCTAATAGTGTGTTGATCTGCCTTCCAAAATGCGTGTTTCTTTTAGATTCAGGTGTAACCCATTTTACCTTAGATAACATTTCCTTCACCCAGTTCCTAAGAAAGGTATATCCTTATTCCTTGCACCATCTCCTGATCCAAGCGCCTATACCGTGATTCCTGCCTTTATGTCTTTCATCTGCAAACTGGAATGGTGGTCTTACAGATGATGGCTTCCACTTTCCTTTCTTTACTCTTCTTACCAAGGTCCATAAAGTTTTTCATGATTTGAACTTCCTTCTTGCCCCTAGTGTAGTTTGTTCTAACATGTACCACTACCAAGGGCTGGTCTCCAAAGAGGTTTCAGTGATTTGTTAATCCTTACAGGAATGCCTGTGCTCAAGAAGAGTGGATTGAATCTTGATGAGCTAGTGGATTTTACACTCATCTGCAGCCTACTATTTTGTGCTAAGGATATTGTGATGGTGGTTGCAGAACAACATGTGGAGCACTTTGAGGTCAACAAAATCTTTGAGTCATTTTAGTTGGGTTTTAGACAGTGTTGCAGCATGGAGTCTGCACTTGTTATTATGCGTAATGATCTGCTCCTGACAAGGCATCACAGGAAGATTTCTTTTTTGATCCACCCATGCAATGAGGCTTGAAGATTGCATAACAAAAATAAAATGCAAACCTTTTGGCAGATAGCAGAATTCACTGTTTACTGTCCCTGTACGTTACATTACCCACATCTACATCACCCACTGCCTTTGTCTTCCTAGCTTGGTCTTACTTGGCACTGCTCTATTTATGTTTGTCTGGCATAGTATGTACTTCTTAATTTCCTTAATCTGTATGTAACCCCTCACCCCTGCCTTTTTTGCAAATGACAGGTGGTATGCTGTTGAAGCTGACAGCAGTACCAGGTGGAGACTGGGTTCGGGGAGGAATAGGTTACTTGGCTTAAGGGCTAGGTTTGGCTACTCTGCACAGGGGCACCCAAGTAAATCCAAACACAGGAAGCAATAACTGTAATGTTCAATACCAGGAATGGGATTCTAAAGTGTAGCTTTATTTACATCCAAGCAGAACAAGACAAAGCATAGATGGACCCCCATGGGGCTACACTTCTGGTAATGCAGATTAAAAATCAGAACACTTCCTCCACACTTCAGCCCTCAGGCTCTGAACCCACCAGGCACACAGCCCGGACTTGCATGCTGCTTTGGGTACACAGCCCAACTTGTACACTATTTGGGGATTTCCCTGGCTCGGCTCCCCTGCCGGCCACTCGAACACCTTCCATTTGACGTGGACACATTTTCTGGTGGCTCCCTAAACCACCTAAGAGCCTTCGACTCCATAAGGGAAACTTCCTTTTAATCCCATGGCTGGGTACTTTCCTCAGCCCTGGCCAAGTGCCTGAGGGAAAGTAAAAGGGCCACAGAGCAAATCCGTAGAGGTGAATTTGGTTACTACTGATGGGGGGGTCTCCCACCTCTCACTTCCACAATTCATACCCAGCCATTTCTCTGGACATTAAACATCTTTTTCTGAAAAGCTTGGCAGTGTAGATTAAAAGGTAAATGCATAGCACATTTCCTCTACATGTTTTGGCTTTCCCCTTGTGCTGGACTTGAACATACTTTTACTTGGTTTAGCCTATTCCTCTAGGCCTCTCACTGATTAAGCAGTCCAATCCCCACTTTACTTTACTTTTTGTGCTGGACTTGAACATACTTTTACTTGACTTAGCCCATTACTCTAGGCCTCTCACTGACTAAGCAGTTCAATCTCCACTTTACAACAGTTCAGGTGAAACAATGGCCCTATGTCAGAGCAGACTCACCCTTTGGTTGCAGGTGCCCCACAGGTGATTCCTCACAGGAATTTCTTTCACACAGCTTCTGGTGCCGCAGCACAACTTGAAAAATAAGGCAGCTTCTTCCCTAGCCGGAACCAGGAGGGTTACCCCTGGAATGACAGGAAAACCTTTCCACCCCATCCCTGAGGGGATGGGGCACAGAGACCAGTAACAGCGGTCTCCACCACTTCATGAACAGCTTACTGTGTTCCTCTTTTGGTGGAAACACACACCTCTCCCTTAAAGTAGCTCTATATCAGAGCTTTAGGCTCCAAGAGCCTGTGCACAGACTGCTGTGCTCCTCTCTTCAAAACTGCTCACACACAACTCCCTTCAAAAACTCCCAACATTCTAACCTAACTCCCAACTGCAGATTCCAATGTGGCTCATGCAGCTGAAAAAGTTATATGGTGATGTCATCCTTCAGTCTCAGCTGAGACTGAGAACAGAGTGAGACAGTGTGAAATCCATTTAACTGGAGTTTCACAAGCTCCCTTCCCTGCCTACCACTAGGTCTTACTGGGATTCTAGTAACCCCGGGTAACAGGGGGGTTACACTCACCCTGGGCCAGGAAAATGACTGTCTGCAGTCATTATTTACCCAGCTTAGGCCATCCCACCCTATGTGCTACCTGCGGGGGGGTGATCAGGCCCCCCCACCATGTGCTAGAACAGGCAGGTAACACTAAGGGCCTAGAGGACTTTGGCTGACATAATCAGCCTCTACTCTACCCACTAACTATGGGTGCCTAGTGGCTCCAGTAGAACTGTCCAGAGCATAGCCCTAATAGATCAGCACTGTCCCTACGGCCATTCAGGACCACAGCCTGTCTATCCCCCCTAGCCCTCTAGGGAAAATCTGTCTCCCTCTAACGCACATCCCAAACCAAAACAAACTGGGGACCTCCCCGACCTTGGGCACCACGCAACCACACACCAGGAGTTGATACCATACTATTACATTACTCCCTCATTCCCCCACAACCACACCTGTGGAAGGAAAGGGTTACTACACAGTAACAACAACAACAGTACTTTAAATACTACACACTAAAGTACTAGTGAGGAACTCCAGTGAGCCCCTCCTCCTCTTCTTGTCTTCTCTTCTATCTTCTTCAGGAACACCTGCAAGAAAAAATAAAGACAATACACACTCCTAATCTGCATACACAGTCTATCTAAACCCCTACCATCAAAACACTGGAGAATCCCAAAAAGATTTTTTTTTTAGAAAAGGTAGAAAAACAGTATAAACATTAGAAAACAGTAGAAAAACAATGACATTATTTACAATGCACATTTTGGGGATGGAGTGCCCTAAAAGTCCCATCTAGTGACCACAGTGCCCGAAGGCTAGTCCATTAAAGAGTCTCTCCTGGGCCGGAGCCCGGTGAAGCACAGTTCTAGAGGGCCAAAGTCCCAAAGGGGAGAGTCTTTGACGACAGTTCACACATCTGGAGTCTGCTACTGTAGGGTGTGTACTGCAATGTCATAAGGATAGAAAAGTTTGGACTTACCAGCCCCTTGTAGAATGAACAAATGGCACCGATCTGCTCCTTGGACGAAGACTCTCCCTGGCAACACTCTTCCGATACAGCTGGAAAGACATCTTCCGGGAACTACAGGAGGGCACATCTGGAAACTGCTGGGTTGATGTCATCTCTGAAGATGGAACCTTGGAACAGGAACAAAAAGGAAAACAGCTGGTGTGACGTCATCCGGTTACCAGGCAATGAATCAGGATACAGCTGGGATGGCGTCCTCTCTGGATCTGAAGTCATCTGGTGGGTCAGTCGATGGATTCTGGAAAGTCAGTACACTGTAGAACTGATGAATGTGGGGCACCTGAGTTCTGGATGTCCATACTTGCGGAACAACAAAGGCACTGCAATGTCTGGAGTGGCAGCATTGACTACCACTGCTCTGCTTTCCATCTGGTAGGCACGGGCACATTTGCAGGGAGGTCTTTGCATTGAGGCCAGTAGCACAATGGGTCAGGAGCTTGAATTATTACCCCATCTGGCCGTACATAATTCACATTGTGAAAGGTTTCACGTCCCTCTCCATCCATTATTTGAACAGTGTCCATAAACAGTGTCCTGCCTCTTTTCCACTGGCTGTATGTTTCATGAAACATTCTGTTCCTGGCATGCTTCTTTGCATTAGGATGCACACATTTCATTGCTTCGGCCCAAATCCAGGTTTTCCTGCTGCTCTCAATCTCCTCCCAGACTCTCCAAAAAAAGGTAGGAAAGGACATCCCATAAATTTCATTCACCTTCCTACGAACCAGTCTCTCCTCTTTACTAGCTTTGGTCAACCTGAGACTGCTGGCCTGGCTTGGGGGCAGCCAGTCCTGGTTCTACCAACTACACATTCTCAATGAGACAAAAAATGGATCACTGGCTTCTTCTTCTTGCACAGCCAGGGCACTGGCATCACCACTCTCATCCATGCAGTCTTCTGAGGCAAGAGCTTCAGGCTGTGTACCCGTTCCTTTTTCAGAAGACTACATAGGTTCCACCTCTTCTTCTTCCTCACTGAGAATCTGTGCCCAGGAGTGAGCAGTCGTCCTCACTCCTGAGACTATCTATTCTTCTCTGGGTGCAGAGGTCGACACCTCCCATTCAAAGGCCTCCCTCATCTCATCTTCTCCTATGAGACTTGGGCTAGGCCCCCCTCTCCAAAGGTCTACTGATGCTCTGTCTGAATTATCTCTCTGTGATCCAGCATCCGAAACATCAGCATATTGTTCTGTCTGCAAATCTGTACCCTCTAACTTTGTGCCACACTCCCCGAGAGGCCTTCTTCAACAGGCTCCGCCTGGTGCTGTGTGCTGCCAACTACAAATTCTTGAACTTTTGTCCATGTGGGAGTCAAATGAATCTTGGGTGCTTTAAATAAACCATATTTCTTTAAGCACCCTGAACAGTGAGGTACTATGAAGACGTCCCTTCCAGCATTTAAGCATATTAAACACACTTGCACTGGATATCCAGGAATCGCCACATGAGGAGGCAGTTGTCCTCCGTTGTAACACCTCTAAATGTTCCTTAACTTGTTTACTTCTGCTGCTGCCATAGCCCGGGCATGATCCAGGTAGCGGGCTGGTCCTGAGGCCATGACTGCAGGGAAAAACAAACAAATGCTCACTGTTACTGAAAGTCCCACTTCACTGAACACTTTCTTGTACTTTTAAAATGGCTCCTCTGCTGCTGTGTTTACATTACTACCCCACCCTGTAATGGCGGCAGCAGCACTCCTGCGCATCAACATTCAGAAATTGGGTCAAGCCACTGCGCATCCGATTTACACACACTACTGATAACTTTGCTCAAAACTGCACAGACTTGCACTGTTCTTTTCCTAGCACATTTATATGATTTGCCGTGGACTTTTCGCTTGCTGAAAACATTTCTTTAGCTCACAGTCCCTTGAAGCCTCAGGATTTCAAGCACAGGATTGCCTGTAACTAATGCTGCATAAATTGCTACAACTCACAGTCTCTCTCTACTGGCTTTGAAACTTTATTCTGACGCTGAAACCATAACTATGCTCACAGTCGATGACTTAACAGACTTGCTCTTGCTGGTAAAACTTGACACAGTCTTTATTTGCAAAGCGACTACACTGCTGCACACAGATTCAGCTGGCTTTTGGCAAAAAATCACTTGTTTGAGCAGTTATTATTGTTGGTACTCACTGTTATCAGTAGCTGTTTGCTGCGATGGAAAAACGTCCTGCAGCCAGTCTTGGAGGCCTCTGGAAGGAAGCAGGTTGGCAGTCCTGCCGATCGTCCCTCCGATCACCACACTCACAATCCAGTCAATCGAGGTGCGGGTTGAGCCCGATTTTAAACAGTAAAATCTGCTTTTTGAAACCGTTACAGCGCTTTTTAGTCACCGCGATGCTCCTTCACTAAACCAGTACACGCATTCTACTCACACTCCCTCTCGAATGCTGGGCAGTCGCTGTAGAGCTGGCTTGGGGGCGGGACTGATTGCAGTCTCACCAATCACACAACGCCATGCAAATGAGCCTTTTTCCCTTGCGAGTGCTCTTCTCCTCACGGCAATCATCGAGCAGGCAAATTTAAACTGCAGAAACTACTTTTTTTTTTTTCTTCAAACTGACTCCACGGTGAGAGCCCATTTCAACCATTTGTCATGGCCATTAACACAGCAAGTCTCTCAGTTTACTAAAAGCATTTCCAACGTCCAGGGCACAATTTTCCTGTTGCTACCCCTAGTCTTCCACACTTTTCTTTGTCACAACAGTTTTTTAAAAGCTGGCAAAATGCTGTAAATATTTGATGCAGGACAAGGGCATACTCTCTCAGGCTTTACTGCTCCTTGGTAAACAGTTGGCATTTAACAGCAGCATATGGACAACAGCTCACAGCGACACACTGGTTAACCTTGCTTCAGCTTTTTGGGCAACCCTCTGCCAGATAACCAAAACGCTAGCCCCTTGCCCGAGCACCTTTCCTCCCTAAATTTAAAATCCAAAGCAGTGCCTGTATTTTGTAACCCCTCACCCCTGCCTTTTTGCAAATGACAGGTGGTATGCTGTTGAAGCTGACAGCAGTACCAGGTGGGGATTGGGTTCGGGGAGGAATAGGTTACTCGGCACAAGGGCTAGGTTTGGCTACTCTGCACAGGGGCACCCAAGTAAATCTGAACACAGAAAGCAATAACTGTAATGTCCAATACCAGGAATGGGATTCTAAAGTGTGGCTTTATTTACATCCAAGCAGAACAAGACAAAGCATAGATGGACCCCCATGGGGCTACACTTCTGGTAATGCAGATTAAAAATCAGAACACTTCCTCCACACTTCAGCCCTCAGGCTCTGAACCCAGCAGGCACATAGCCCAGACTTGCATGCTGCTTTGGGTACACAGCCCGACTTGTACACTATTTGGGGATTTCCCTGGCTCAGCTCCCCTGCTGGCCACTCAAACACCTTCCATTTGACATGGACACATTTTCCGGTGGCTCCCTAAACCACCTAAGAGCCTTCGACTCCATAAGGGAAACTTCCTTTTAATCCCACGGCTGGGTACTTTCCTCAGCCCTGGCCAAGTGCCTGAGGGAAAGTAAAAGGTCCACAGAGCAAATCCGTAGAGGTGAATTTGGTTACTACTGAAGGAGGGTCTCCCACCTCTCACTTCCGCAATTCATACCCAGCCATTTCTCTGGACATTAAACATCTCTTTCTGAAAAGCTTGGCAATGTAGATTAAAGGGTAAATGCTTGGCACATTTCCTCTGCATGTCTTGGCTTTCCCCTTGTACTAGACTCGAACATACTTAAACATCTCTTTCTGAAAAGCTTGACAGTGTAGATTAAAGGGTAAATGCACAGCACATTTCCTCTACATGTTTTGGCTTTCCCCTTGTGCTGGACTTGAACATACTTTTACTTGGCTTAGCCTATTCCTCTAGGCCTCCCACTGATTAAGCAGTCCAATCCCCACTTTACTTTACTTTTTGTGCTAGACTTGAACATACTTTTACTTGACTTAGCCCATTACTCTAGGCCTCTCACTAACTAAACAGTCATATCCCCACTTTACAACAGCTCAAGTGAAACAATGGCCCTATGTCAGAGCAGACTCACCCTTTGGTTGCAGGTGCTCCACAGGTGATTCCTCACAGGAATTTCTTTCGCACAGCTTCTGGTGCCGCAGCACAACTTGAAAAATAAGGCAGCTTCTTCCCTAGCCGGAACCAGGAGGGTTGCCCCTGAAATGACAGGCAAACCTTTCCACCCCCATCCCCTCAGGGATGGGGCATAGAGACCAGTAACAGTGGTCTCCACCACTTCACAAACAGCTTACTGTGTTCCTCTTTTGGTGGAAACACACACCTCTCCCTTAGGCCCTGTACACATCAGGCTAGTTAAAACATTTTAAGGTGCTTAAAATGTTTTAAACTAGCGCAAACACGGCGCCTGTCCACATTTAAGCATGGTTTCAAAGCGTATTAAGAAACCGTGCTTAAACCCTGCTGCAAGCTAGCCTCAAGTCTGTTTTTAAAAACGGTTTGAAGGAGGAAAGTGTGTTACCTTGTGGTGTGGACGGGCATGCGATTTTTCCATCCATTACAGTGCCAACATAACCGTGCTACAATCGCGGAGGATCACTAGGTTTAAAAACGTTCTTTGCTGCTGATGCAGATGGGAGTTTATCGTGTTACAATCGAGTTCAAACTCGGTGAACAATAATGTGGATGGACTGCTGTGGTGAGTCTGAAAACATTTTGAAACCGTTATTTAAAATGGTACAAATCTTCAGTTGTAATGTGTACAGGGCCTTAAAGTAGCTCTATGTCAGAGCTTTAGGCTCCAAGAGCCTGTGCACAGACTGCTGTGCTCCTCTCTTCAAAACTGCTCACACACAACTCCCTTCAAAAACTCCCAACATTCTAACCTAACTCCCAACTGCAGATTCCAATGTGGCTCATGCAGCTGTGAAAGTTCTATGGTGATGTCATCCCTCAGTCTCAGCTGAGACTGAGAACAGAGTGAGACAGTGTAAAATCCATTTAACTGGAGTTTCACAAGCTGCCTTCCCTGCCTACCACTAGGTCTTACTGGGATTTTAGTAACCCCGGGTAACAGGGTGGTTACATGTAAGTCAAATCTGCAGTAGACTTTGACTAGTATTCATTTTTCTTTTTCTGGTCTACTCCTTGTCTTAGGCTTGGTTAAATCAGCAGTACTAGTTAGCCAGCAAAAAATGTAATCCTACCATTGTTAGCAATAATGTATTCCTGATAATCTTAGAGTCTTCATGCAGGTATTTTAACTTCATTCAGTTATTTTGAAGGCTGTGTTTAACTACAGCTTTTGTAATTTGTGTGGATCTACATTAAAGATGGCAGCCCCCAGCTACTTTCCAAAATATTCTCTCCAGAAATCACATACTAACTTCACCCACTGAATTTATAATGCAGATATGTTGGGGGGGGGTTGCCAGCACATGTTTCGGATGACCAACAGCATAGCAGCATCCATATCTGCCTACAGTACATTCATGATGTTGGACCTGCCAAAGCATTAATAACTTTTAAGAATATCAAAGTCCTCTATCTTGCTACAGGAATAAAATAAAACAAAAAGAAAATCTGATATTTTGATGTTTTGGTTCGTCCTAACTACCAACTAAACTGTTTACATTTTTGTTAACTAGTACTGCTATTATAAGTTATTTTATTTAGTGCCATTTTCAGAGACTCTGAATGTTTTAGACAAAAGGCAAAATCAGCAATGAATACAATAAAATCTGTCATAAATACAACAGCAAACGAGGTATGTGATGGGAGTAAGGTAAGTGGCTCAGAGTCATTTTTTGACGTCCGCACTACAATAGAGCTCATCAGTAATTAGGGGCGCTCGGATTTTCCAGATTCCATTCTGATAGGATTTTAAAGGATTTCTGAAAATCCAATTCCGAATCAGAATCCAAATTCAAGAAATCTTAGAACACATGAAGTACAGATTTACATTTCTTGCATGCAATCAGAATCAGATTTTGGATTCTGAAATCAGATCTCAGAATCAGATGACAATTCCGAGTCCAACTTAGTCATTTTTAAGATCTAGGTTTTTTTTGGTCTTCAGTTCAAAAAATCCTAAATCCTAAAAATGAACTGGAATTTAACAAATCTGCTTCTATTAATCAGAGTCACAGCAATCCTATTACTAATAGCACTGACTGTGACTGGGAGGGCATTCCAGAGAACCAGAGCCATAACACAAAAAACTCTGTCTCACACTGATTTCAACTGTGAGTTTGGGACACTAAGAAGACCCTGATCCTCAAAAAGGAGAGCTCTTCCAGAGTGGGAGTTCAGCAGCTCATGGAGGTAGAAAAGACCCAACTTATTTAGGGCCTTAAAAGAGGGGTCCAATTTATAGATCCCCTTACCTTTCTTGAAAGAGTACAGTATGTGCAATTGCTAATTCAGGGATCAACACATAAATAAGTTTTCTATAAAGCCTGATCCATTAGGTGCACTCAAGTACATAATTCTGGAGGCTTGTTGACATCATGCAATGCGTTGACACACCCTGGAGGGCTAGAATGATGTTGCATTGTTGTCCCCCACTCCATATATTTTGAGTAAGGAGAAAACAAAATCATGCTCGGTTTAATTAAAAAAAGCATCTTATTGTACTTTTGAACAATAATAAGTCTTTGTAAGACTTTCCAAGACTCATTATTGTTCAAAGTGCAAAAAACATTTTCATATAGCTATAATCTTTTATTACTAAATTTATTTGGCTAGATAAATCTCCCAGGCATTCTTACAATAAACTTGGTCTACCAAAAAGGTCAGTGGGTCTCTGACTTCTTAATTTTCTCCTCTACTACTGGTCTAGTCACTTATATATTATGAGGACAGAGATTATATTCCCCTCTGGCTAGAAACTGAGACTTCTCTAATGGCCAAGTTTGGTCTATCTGGCCCTTCCATCTTTTTTTCCTCCCCAAGCTCCTTCCCGGAACCACTTCGGCACTCAGTGGTGGGGACTTCAATCCATGTCCTCTCTCAGCTTTGCTCCGTTTTCAGATTTTGCCCCACCAAGGACATCTCTCAACCTCTGCTTTTAAACAGTAACCTTAGAATTGGAGGAAAAATGATTTCAGCCAACTGGCTACCACAGTTGACCGATCTTAAAGTATTGGACCTTTACTCTCAGGGATCCCTTGTTTCTTCACCTGAAATCTTGCAGAACCTTAGAGTAAGCCCTATGCTAATTTTTTAAATCTTCCAACTTAGACACCTAGTCTATCAACAGTTTGGACCTTCCCCTGACTCCTTTGGTCTCTCTGATTTTTTCTCAAAGGATCTTGCTTTTAAGCCTCATGGAATAGCCAGTTGTTACTCCCTTCTTCTAGATAGGCTGCCCTCTATACCAGCAGGCGCCTCAAAGATTTGGGATGTCCTGTTGCCAAATAATTTTAACTGGAAACACATTTGAAGGAACCTTTACAGGTACTCTACCCAGGACAGACATAGGCTTACACAATTTCATATATTAAGTAACATGTATTATTTTTGGGTGAAACTGGCTAAAATGGGGCATCTCAGTTCACCTACATGTACTAGATGTGGTAAAGCTGTGGGAACCCTCTTACATCTCTTCTGGTACTGTGAGAAGGTTTCCCCACTTTGGGCATTGATTGAGTCCCAGGCTGACGCCTTGCTGGGCTTAGATGGGTTATTCTCCCCTGAGATTTGCATTATTGGGGACTATAGCCAGATCAGGGTTAGAGAATGAAAATATCACATTGCTTTAATCTCCCTGGTTGTCAAGAAGCTAGTTCTTAAGCATTGGTTAGACCAATCCTCTCTCTCACACAGGGAGTGGCTACATGAGTTATCCATCTGTATCAGATTGGAGCACATGATTGCCAGTGTGCATCGCAAGCTACCTCTCTTTGATAAAAAATGGGGTAAATTTTATGCTTTATACTTACACTGATCAGTGTTCTGCTCATCACTCTGGCTCTCCCTAGCTACTCTCCGAAAAGGCCTGTTACACCTTTGTAAGTTGCTGATCACTATAGTCATCAGGGAGGCACACTCTGGGGTGGGGGGTTGAGGGGTAGGGTGGGGAAGTTGGGCTGGGGATTGTTGGTTTTCTTTGACCTGTTCATGTTATCTGATATATTCTAACATTGTACTGTTGAAAATTTAATAACATCTTCTAAATTAAAAAAGTCACATACAAATTAATCAGTTAATAGCTGAAGTTATTGGCAAGGACCTGCAACCATTTTCTGTAGTAGAGAATGACGGTTTTAGAGCCCTTTTAAAATATTTTGCTCCATGTTACAACATACCAAGCCATAAATATTTTGCAACTGTGGCTGTTCCCAAAAGGTACAAATGTAAGCAAAGTAAAATGAAATTAGCTCTTCAAGACAGTGAATGTGGTTCTGTGCACCTGACCACAGACATATGGATGAATTCTCAAACCACTGATTTTTTTTTCTCACCCCCCCAGTCTGCCCTTGTTCAGGAGGGTGCAATAGTCCCATCTCCCCAACGTCCATTGGGACTCACCACCAGCTGTCTTCCACCAGAGCTTGACCCCCAATGGGTTTGGTGGAAGGGTCCCAAGGCCCCCGCCAAGGACTGGATACAGTTCAGGCTGGAGAGCCCAGCTATCTGGGAAGCGGGACCTGTGGGCACCCACCATCATCCAGCTGCCAGCATTTTCCCTTGTTCTGGTCCCTGGGAGGTGTGACATGCAATGATGTCCAGGCACATGCCACATGCTCCTGCATAACACACGCCAATGTCTACCCCATCTCCCAGTCTACTGGCCAGAACTGCCTTTCCCCAGCTTCAACCAGAAGAAAGGCAAGCGGCAGGCTCTACCCAACCTACCCCCCAAAGGAGGAGAGCAGTCTGTTCAATGCTTAATCCTCCTCTCCCTGGCCAACCCCCGATGTCCCAAGGTCGCTCCTGACTCTGTGTTGTCGGCGTGGTGGCAGGTGAGACTTGGTGTCTCAGACCTCTATGTCACCAGGCCAGCCGCACTCAAACCACTGATTATACAGTACATGTATCACAGCACATTAGGTGTCATGATAGTCTTCAAACACCACCACAAGCAGCAGTTTACAGGAAGGTAGGCAAAGAATGGCAGCTCTTTGTGTTAGCATGCTTGGTAGCATCACACTACTGACAGTATTTTGTAAGAGCTGCATGACAACATTTCTAAGCCATTAGAGCCCCTGGAACTCAATACTGAATTTGTGGTTTTAGACAATGGTGACAATATTGTTAGTACATTGAAATGTGGTGGTTTTACTCACATTCCGTGCTTTGCACACTCATTAAATCTGTTAGTACAAGCTTTCTGTTGCAGTGACAACAGTATCATAACACTAGTGGGAGCTGCAAGCAAAATCTGTGGCCATCTTAGTCAGTCTGTAAAATCACGTGGTATCTTGGCTGACCTCAAGAAAGAAAACAGCTTGCCAATACAGCAACTAAAACAAGATGTTCGGACAAGATGGAACTCAACATTTTACATGTGTGAGAGACTTCTGCCACAAAAGAAGGTAGTCCATGAATATACCATGGAGCACAGTGTAACAAATGGTGTTGTGCTGAATTCATCTCAGAGGGACCTCATGGAACATTTTACATTGCTCTTGACTCCCTTTGAGGAAGCAACTTGACAGATTAGCAAACAGAATGCTACTCTAAGCCAAGTAATTCCCATCATAAATTTATTGAACAAGGAACTCAGGAGGCTGTATAGAGGTTTTGACCAAAAAAGAGATAAATCTAGTGTATCCCTCATGGACTGACTGATACAGCAATTCCAAAATTGCAGAAGACTTCACAATGTCACGACAGACAAAATTTGTCTTCTTTCCACTCTTCTTGACCCTCAGTTTAAGTTGCAACAACTGCCTTCTTCAGATCTCAGTAACTCTTATCTCAAATACAAAAACGTGCTGATTTCAGCAATTGCATAGGGAAAGGACAGGACTATATTTGACAATACAAGTGAATCACGTGATGTGGATGCTGCATCTAATGATGCAAGATCTATTGGTGATGACAGCAATAATTTCAGCTTAGTGCCATCATGTACTCCTTCATCAATATTGAGTAGTTCTGCACAAAGTCCTCTTTCACAGCCCTTGAAAAAGCCACAAAGCCACGTCATTCTGAAAAGCACACAGATGACTCACACGTTTTGGTCAAAACTCATGGAAACTGATAATTCAGATCTGTCTGTCATGGAGCCACCGTGTTTGTCATTGTCTGATACTTTGGATGCCTAGTTACAAGAACCACTCATTAATATTACTGATGACCCTTTTGAGTACTGTCTGGAAAAGAAAAAAACATGTGGCCTGCACTATCTGCCTTTGTTATAAGGCTTATTAGTTGCTCTCTCACTAGTGTTTGCTGTGTGCATATATTTAGCATAGCTGAAAATGTTGTCTCTGATGGCCGCACAAGGCTTACTCCTGAAAATGTACAGAGCCTTACCTTCCTAAAAGTCAGTCTCAACAAATTCTCTTACCAGTTCAGTGAACAGCGGCAGGAACATAAAAGCGATGATGATGAACAGCTGCAACAGGTGTTTCATAATAAGGGTGCTTCCTTGGTGGTGTTTGAAGACAATGGTGATGATATTACCTCATTTAATGATTCATTTCTTTGAATTCAGAGGACAAAGGTCATCAACAATAACAGAAAGATCAAGTAAACAAAATTTCTTCTTGTACAGTCACTGTGTATATTACATCATATGTATTGTTGTATGTGTTTTTCAGTTTGGGAACCCAGGTAGAGTGTACCATGTGGATCACTGCTGGCTTCAAGCCGGGGGGGGATGACAGGGCTGGGATCTGGCATGTTGGCTTCATGGAAGGAGTAGGTGGCGGTTGGGGCCAAACAGCTCTATAAAAAAAATTGCAATGCTGGGTGGGCAAGGTCAACCAGATAAAAAAAAGTAAGTTAGAAAACACAAGTGATAAAAAATGATTGGCCAGTCAGGCAGGAGTGTGTGGCATGGTTTGGGGCCCATGATGTTTGCTATAACACCAAGTAGGCAAGCAAAATAATTACAAATAAAAAAAATAATATCTCAAGTCAAAAGGGCGGGAGGGATGGCTGGGGCCCCATCACATATTCTGCTCATGCTGCCTGTCTCTCATCAAAAAGTATGCCAGACTCAGTGAAGGTCTGTCTGCACTCTGCTGTTGTCTTTGTGCTGTTGAATTCATTGGTCCCTCTCTTTCTTTCTGACTAACATTTGACACATTGCCTCCTTTCACTGAATAGCCCCAAATGGACCTGCATACACTGGGCTGGATTCACAAACATTTTTAGGACTAGGTTCCACACCACAACTCCAGTTTTGTACCAAAATCTCAGCAGCTATGGAGATTGCTATTCACATCTGCATCAGCTGCAGAAGATGTTACCGCTATCCCCACTGGCCGTAACATTTTTCCACAGCTGCTGGAATTTCCACAGCAACACCACCTACAAGCTACCATAAATCATGGAGTCAGTTGTAAACCAGCTCCACTTCTGAGAATAACATAGCTGTGGGAGAAATTGTAGTTCCGCAAGTGGCAGCCCACTTGCACCAAGTTTTTATCACAGCTGTGGTATTTTCAAGAGTTTTGTGAATCCAGTTCACTATTTCCTATGAAATGTCATGTGGTGCCTGACACACAGGATTGGCAAGAACAACTGTCAATTTATTTTATTGCTGTTGGCTGCTTATTGACTTTGAAAAAGGACATGAAAATACAGACACAAATTTTTTTTTTAAAAGGTTCCATTTTTTTTTTTACAGCGGGATCTAAAAGAATAATGATGATGCATTTCTCATGCTCAAATAGACTAAACTAGGTCTACAATTCATCAGAGTAAATCAGAGAAAATCAGAACCTTTTGGGAAAAAATCAGTCAAAATCAGAACTAGATCACAGTCGACCCGCCCATCCCTAGTTGAAATCCCATCTCCATCCTTCCATGTATCTGACAAGCCCAACAGGATTCTTAGATAGCGTTTATATTTACTGGAATTTATGCTTTTCCCTCTATGTAACACTTCTCAGTTTGATAGACTGCTATGCTAACATAGAAGGATTTTTATGCACAACTTCAGCTAGCTACAATCCGGATTATTTACAGTACCTAGGCAATAGGTAAAAGTTAGTGTAAATCATAACTCACTGTCATATTAACTGGCCTATGCTGGTTCATTCCTAGTGACTGGATTTATAGCAGTTGCAGACAGAAGCTTCCACACCTAAAGTTTTTCTACCGTACCTTGTGCTGTCCTTGTTCACTCACACCAACTTAGATGCATCCCATACTCATAGTGTGTCTCACTTTCCATGCCTCACTTCATATTCTCCGGCCACTATCTCACCACTCCACTTTCTCATCATGCACAACCAAGCTTATGCCCAGTGTAAAATGACTGTGATATATAGCCACACCCACACTTCATTCCTCTTCCTTCCTCCACTCCTAAAGACTAAGGTATAAAATTACTCCAGTGATTCTCCAAACTCCTTTCATTAGGTGTCAAATTAGGTGCCAAATAGTTCTAGTATCCAAGATCCTATACCTATACATCCCTAGTTCCAACTCAATTTGCCATAACTACAGTATCTTTGGGATCTTGTTGAGCACATAAGGTTGCCCTGTTCGCTTCATATGGACACTGCACTAACAGTATCTAAGTCATTGCTTTCTTTGCATAGCATTTTGAGACACATTGTGTATACAAAAGTGCTATTATAAACCAATTGTTTAATGTGGGGGAACCAGTGGGGTTTTCAGTTTTTTTATTAAACTGGCAACAGCTGACAGGCATATACAGTACCAAACCAAAGCCTTACGAAAAAGAAGGTGTTTTATACTAAAACAGGAAGAACTGCCCATTCTCTCACTAGCATGATTGAAAAATTTGTTGTTTCTGTATCACTCTAAACCATTCACAGACTCTCAAGCCTCATTCCAAGAGCAAGACATCATGGATTTGATTTTCAAAAGTGATGCACTCACTGCAAGGGACTTATGGCAGAGAGTTTGATGCAAGTGGCAACTTGTGCCAAACTGTGCCACAAGTACAATTTTACAAGGAAGCTTGTGCAAACCCCCAGCTGCAATTCCCTAATGCTGAATGCAACCAGTTAGACCAGTTCCCCCGATCTAATTTTGCATCCATGGGGGTACCCATTTCACAGGGTTTGCGCCAAACCTTTAGTGCAAGCTGCTGTAAAGTGGGAAGATCGTCGCAACTTTGCCAGCCCTTCTAAACTCAGACTGTACTGTGTCCGAGGGCTTTGGTTCAGCTGTGCCAAACTTTGCAGTGGATGCAGGGCTGGGTGCAAGCCCTGCATCCACCTTCTAAAATCGAGCCCAATGTGTGTGCAAATCTTTGTGCACGGCAGCCTGACAAGGCTTCTCCAGAACAGGCATTGCTTTCAAACAGGCTTGTACATCTGACCCAGCTTAGGCTTAGTTGGGAAGGCTAGTGGGATGCTGGGTTGCATAGAGAGAGGGATCACCAGCAGAATGAGGGAGGTGGTGTTGCCTCTGCATAGGTTAGTGATGAGACCTCATCTGCAATACTGTGTACAGTTCTGGAGACCACATCTACAAAAAGACATAGAGTGGAGGTGGTCCAGAGGAGGGCAACTGAAACAGTGCAGGGTCTACATCAGAAGTCCTATGAAAAGAGACTGAGGGAACTCGATATGTACTCCCTGGAAGAGAGGAAAGAGAGAGGGTGATATGATAGAGACCTATAAATATCTAGAGGAGGCAAATAAGATACAGGAGGGGAGTAATTTTCAGAAAAAAAGGTGCTCAAGAACAAGGGGACATGCTATGAAGCTGGAGGGGGTAGATTCAGGAGAGATGTGAGAAAGTACTTCTTCACAGAAACAGTGGTGGATTCCAGGAACAGCTTACCAGCGATGATAGTTGGGGTGAAAACAGTGGAAGGGTTCAAGACTCCATGGGATAGGCACAAGGGAATCATAGTAGAAGGGAATGAGGGTGGGAGAAAGAGTCAGAGATCACATAGGGTCTGCAGCAATACTGAAGATAGAGAAAAATGGAGGAACTGGGTGAGCCAAGTGGTCCTTATCTGCTGATAAATTCTATGTTTCTATGAAAATGAGAAAGTACAGACACATGTTTCATCTTCTTTGGGTTCCTCAGCATACTTCAGTCATAATCAGAACCAGGCACCTTGACATACCACTAGACATTGTTGGCTTAGAACATTTGGAGTGAGTATACCAGAGAGGCAGTTTTCCAAACTGGATCAGGTGTACAAGCCTGTTTAAGAGGCCATGTCAATTCTGGTAAAGACTTATCAGCTTGACTTGCACAAGAATCTGCATACCCATGATGTCTTGCTCTGAAAATGAGGCTTGACAGTATGTGTATGATCTGGAGAGATGCACAAAGAGCAAACGTTTTGGATCTTTTTTCTCTCCTAGCACTGGATCCCATATAGTGCTTGCCCTGCAAACTGCCTCTCTTGTACGTTCACTCCAGGTGTTTTAAACTGGCAATGGCATGACTGGGAGATCTTGCTTTTGTAGAGAAAGACAGCAAAAAATAGATTTTGAGGGAGCAAGGTCTAGCTTCTAACACAGAAGACATGCCATACCCACAGACAGTCAGAAATGTGAGCATCACAGGATTTTCACAAGTGATATTGCTGCAATCATATTTGAAAACAATTGTGGATTATGATTTCTTACATGACTGGGTAATTTTGATTATGATTTTTTTTTTACGTGACTGGGTAACCAGAGACTTGAGCTATAAATTGGGATTGGCGGGCAGGCTTCTGTGGACTAAGCAAGTAAGGAGCATGGGGTTATGGAATGCAGAAACATAGACAATGAGGGCAGAAAAAGACCAGAGATCCATCTAGTCTGCCCATATTCCCTATAATCCCTGAAACCATCCCTGGAATTTATTGTTCCTGCAGGGTGCTAATCCTCCCCATCCTATCCCCATTCTCCTCCTTGGTCTTGTCACTCTGGGTGACCACTATTCTATCCCATTCTGGCTTGAATCCCCTGACTGTGTTTGCAACCACCAACTCGGCTGAAAGACTGTTCCAAAGTTCCACCAACCCTTCCGTAAAGAAGTACTTCCTCACGTCCCTCCTGAACCTCCCTCCTGTTCATTTCCACTAGTGACCACATGACCTCGAGTAGGTATTCAGGGTAAATAATTCCCCACAGTTTACCTTGTTAATTCCTTTAAGGAACTTGAAGGTCTCTATCATATCTCCCCTCTTCCTTCTGGTCTCCAGCAAGTACATGTTCAGGGCCTTGAGGCACTTCTCACAGGATCTGCCCTGCTGGCCCTGAATCATTTTTGTTACACTGCATTGTACTGTTTCCAACCTATTCCTGTCCTCTCTGAGGTGAGGGCTCCAGAACAGGATGCAGTACACCAGGTGAGGCCTCACCAGAGATCTGTATAGGGGGCGTAGTACCTCTTTTCTTCTGCTATCAGTACCCCTTCCGATACATGCCAGCATCCTGTTAGCCTTGCAATAGGCCTTGTTGCACTGGCTCATTTGTTTAAGGGAGTTACTGATGATAACTCCCAGATGCCGTTCCTCTTCTGTAGTGCTACGTCTCATCCCATCCATCCTGTACTCTGTCTTGGGGTTCCTTTTCCCTAGGTACATTACCTTCCACTTTCTGGCATTAAATTTTAACTGCCCGACCTCTGATCACCCCTCTAGTTTTTGTAAGTCCCTCTGCATATCCCTTATTCCCTCATCACTATCCACTCTCTCACATAGTTTTGTGTCATCTGCGAAGAGACACAGCTTGCCCAGGATTCCCTCACCAATGTCACTAATAAACATGTTGAAGAGGACTTGACCTAGGACAGATTCTTGTGGAACCCCTTTCATAACCTCCCTTTCCTCTGATCACCACCCTCTTCCTCCCTTCTAGCCAACTACCCACCTAGTCCACTACAGTTTTAGCTGCATCCAGGTCTTTATCTTTTTGAACACCCTTTTATGTGGCACTGAATCAAAAGCCTTGGTGAAGTCAAAGTGCAGCAGATCCACAGTGTGACCCTTGTCTACTTCGTTGGTCAGCCAGTCAAAGAAAATAATCAGGTTAGTCTGACAAGACGTTCCCTTTGCAAAACTGTGTTGTTTACTATCCTGGAGCCCATTGCTCTATAGGTAGTCCACAAGGTCCTCTTTGGTTAGTGAAACCATCAGCTTCCCCATGAAACTACCCACCAGCCTATTTAGTCTGCTTCACTGACTGAAGAGTATCTAACTCAGTCAGCACCACTTGAAAAAAGATTTCAGCCTTCACTTGACAAACGTTTCTGAAATTTAAAATCGGGTGCTTTCTTTTGTACCTTCTCCACTGTACTCATGTTTCTGCCATCTTTTTTCTCAACAAATTTACCAAATAGTTCATTGTTCAGACAGTAATATGCACTACCCCTTTGCCATCCATGCCTCTGTATTGAGGGGTTGATTGAGGCAATTCTGCATGGCCAGCTATGTAACAAATGCATACTGCAAGGGCATTCCATGGATGGAAAGCTGGAATTTGTGTGTGTGCACCGAAAGGCAGACAGAATGTTGCCTTACTTGTGGCAAAATTGGTGGAAATCATAGCAAACCAAAACAACATTTAAAGAGTCACTTTCTGACAGGGGCAGCTCCAAGGAAGGCATGGGAACATAGGTTTAAATCCTTCCAGAATTCTACTTTGTCATTAAACTGTCACATCCTGGACCCTGTTCTTGAACAACACTGGCTATTTATTATGCAGTGTGCATCCCCTTAAATGCACTATTTGTGTTAATAACAGCTTCTTCTTTGAGGACATGCTGGGAGAGGTCAGGGGATACACATGAACTCTTAGCCTTGATACTTTGAATGTGCCATTCGATTTAGCATTAAAAAAATTATGTCACTGAGAACTCTAAAAGCTAAGGGTCATTGACATCCAGAGCGTACACAGCAATACCTCCTAAAGTGAGTAGTAAATGATATCAAGAGTGAGAAGTAAAGGATTCCCTCAAAGCTTAAGAGGCTTATCATCACCTTAACTAAATGAGAGAACCATCAATCACTTCAATACTGCATTGCTTGTGGCTTCTACCTAACCACTCAAAAAATGCAAAAAATGAAATTTCAGTGTAATGATAAAAAGGATCTCAGAAATTATGCAATCTGTTTCGCTATCAGTATTCTGAGACCCTCACATTAATCTCTGTTACACTGTCATGTACATAAGCAATAATACCCAACAGGGTGGGTGGTACTGTGTTATATCAGACCACTCATGGGCATAATGAGACCCGATGCAGCAGGCAGAGGGCCTTATGACCCCTGGAAGATCTGGTATAGCACTATACTACCCACTCTGGAGTGTATTATGGCACTTAGAAAATGGGCGTCTGTGTAAATTTGAATTAGAAAATAAAATAAGAGAGGAAATGACTTTGAAAACAAATATAAACTCTACATAAAACCTTTTTTTTTGTTAAGTAGTTCCTCTGTTTTTGTGCTGCTCCATTTTGTTGCCTTCCCCCACAGAGCCATTCTTTTTTATATATCACCCCCCCCCCCACACACACATAACCATGTCCAGAAGAAGAGATGGAGGAGTTGTTTTTTTTTTAAGTTTACTCTCAATGGTTTCTTACCAGCATTGTTGTGTTTAAAAAAAAGAGCTATCTGCACTTCCTGGATGACTTTTCATTTTTTCTTTTTGTTCAGTCTTAAGATGTGGCTGTTAGGTGCACAACCCTGGTACGTAAAACCAAGAAGCAGAGATCTGAAAGGAAGTCCATTGTAAGATGGCATCTCTCTCTCTCTTTTTATTTTTTTTATTTTTATTTTAAGTTTAAGGCAGCAGCTGTTTGTCAGCATTATGTGTGTTCCCCACCTCCCCGCCTCCTGGCTGACATACGCCTGGCTGCACAAGCTTCTCTCATGCACAATTGTGGTGGTTTTAGCCAGTCAGGATGAAGTTTGACATTTGCCCATTTTTCTAAATAACAGAGAATATTGCACAGGCTAGAGACATTGAGTCAATGGAAAACAGTGACAGATGTGATAAGCTGTGTTTTGCTGGCATTACCATGCTGGACGTTAATGCCCTTAACAATTTACAGTATGTCACCCCAAATGCAGTCTTGACAAAGGACAGTTTCACACCTGAAAGAGCAGGTAAACAAAAGTGGTGGGAGGCTGGGATTTCTCTCTTTTTTTTCTTACAGTGTCTTTTTTAATTTGTGTGCCTTTATTTCTGTGTAGTTGCATGCCTAATAAAGAAACTCCTCTGCTCTAACCTATTAACTGCCTTCAGTGACAGAGACAGCGGTAGCACCAGTACCGCTACTGTGAGTGAGAGGAGCGGTACTTTCTTCAATTTCCGTACCACACATGGATGTCCATCTGCTGTATGGAAAACAAGGAAAGTCATACTCCTTTCATGCACAGTAGTGATGCCAGAGCTACTGCTGTCTCTTGCTGGAGGTAGTCTAAATTTCTGCAGCCCAGCTGAATTTTGTGCTCAGTCCTGCTATTTATTATTGCTTTATTGTGATTTACTTTGCACAAAAGGTCTTGTCAGGTGTAAAAGGGGGACATTGGCCCAGTCGCTAGTTTATGTTTCGCTAAACCACAAAACCAACATGGAGGCATTTGCCTGTTTGAAAATTCTACCCGCCCATTGATATTGGAATTAAATGAGATGACAGAGACTGGGACTAGTTATTTCCTGGTCTCGATTGTCTCATACCACACCAACTGATTGGCACTTTTAGCTAATCAGGATAAAGACTGCCATTTGCCCATTTCCTAAACCTGATAACCATGGTACATGAACTCTTCCTGTCAACATCCCATTCTCTGGCACTGCTGAATGACTGAAATGACGCATTCTGATTCTGAACAAATATTCTTAAACAGTTGATGGGTGAATTATTTTAATTAACAAACACCTTCTCAATCAGGAGAGTAGGTACACTTCTTACACTTTTCTTTTGGAATATATATATATATATATATATATATATATATATAATAGCTATAAGGCACTCCCAGGAATTAGAGTAACAGTCACTTAATCACTCCTAGGGGCAATATGACACTTGGCTGCTCTTGTGCCACATTATGCCAGTAGGGGTGATTAAATTAAGCAATAATGCACAACACAGCATATGTCATGCTGGATAACATCACATCTGGAGTGGTTGGGCATGAGGCCGCAGGCCAAGTGTGTCCAATGCCCCAGAAGTGATGTTATTCCAGCACGACAAACACCCTGGAATGCAATATTGCTTTTATACAGTGATTCATTTATATTAAAAAAACAAAACAGATTAAAAAAAAAACATTTTGAACACATTTTCACTTCATTTATTAATGTGGATGTATACGAAGGGAAAAATAGTTCCTTTTTGGCCAGTAGGTAGTGCTGCTGGTAAATGAGTGGCTCTGTTTCTGGAAATGGCTGCCCCTCACACACAGTTCTCTCTTCCTGTTGCAGGTCCCCCTTCCCCTTTCTTTTTCTGTTTCTTTTGTGCCTGGTAGTTCACTTCTCTGTCACAGTCCATTGTCTCCATGGAACTTAATTCAACCAGCCCCACTACCTGTCCCAGGATCAGGTGACATGTATGGATGAAACCACGATGGATGTGAACAAGGAGGGGAGCAAGACTTTTGGTTTGGGGACATGGCTGGGTAAGTTGGTGGTACCTTGTTATGGGGAGAAAAAATAAATTATTAGCTGGATGCATTACTATCTTCCACAGGAGGAGAAAAAACAGACAAGAAAAAGATACTCAAAATGGAGCCATGGACTTCAAGGCGAGTGAGTGTAAGTGCTGTACAAAGTGTGAAGCCGCTTGTGCTGGGTCTTTTAAAGCAAATTGCGATTTGGGTGTGTAGCGGTTTTTCCTTGCTTAAAGGCAACGCAAGGCAAATTTTATTTATATAGTGCCCTATCCAAGGGTTCAGAGCACTTAACAAAACAACTGTAAGATGCAATAATGCAAGCACAAAGAAAGTTAATTCAGAGTAGATTAAAAGCCTTAGCAAATAAATAAGTTTTAAAAGAGGTTTTGAAAGCTTCCACCGAGCTGGCAGCCTTAATATATGGTGGAAGATAATTCCACAGGAGCAGAGCAGCCACCCAAAGGCCTTATCTTCCAGTATTTTTATGTGGGAGGATGGTACAACAAATAAGTCAGCTTCAGTGGAGCATAGGGGGTGGATAGGAGAGTGTGGAATCAGGAGCTCTTTATAGTTGTCTGGTGTGTAGGGCCTTGTATGTTAACAAGCCTATCTTGAAGGTGATGTGTGTACTCACAGGCAGCCAGTGCAGAGAGCGCAGGACAGGAGTAACATGGTCCCTCATAGAGGTGCCAGTCAACATCCTGGCCACAGCATTCTGCATGAGCTGCAAGTGATGCATCAAACCTCCAGACAGTCGTAGGTACAGAGCATTACAGTAATCAAGTTGGCTAATAACAAAGGCATGGATAACCAAAGCCAGGTCAGTGGGAGTCAGGAATGGACAGATCCTGGCAATATTCTGGAGATGGAAAAAGCCATCCCTGATGACCGACGAGACCTGTTTTTCAAAGTCAAGTCGATCGTCAAGATATAACACCAAGCAGGGCTGCAGCTATGAATTTTGGGGCCCTGGACAAGTCACTTGAAATGGGCCCCTGTTTCCCAAACCAGCTAATGCCAGGGGTAATACCAGCTCCTCAGGTGGGCCCTTCCTGAGCTCGGGGCCCCAGACAACTTACCCACTTCCCCTCCATTACTGCGGCCCTGACACCAAGATCCTTGACCATCTTTATCACTGACAGGCGACAACCATCAACTACAAGGGCAGGCAGAGGCAGTCTTCCATCAGCAAAAATACCCCCATGACCTGGCTTGATGACCATAACCTATGTCTTGCAGGGGTTGAGACACAGCCAGTTGGTGGACATCCAGTCATTTATCTCAGCTAAGCAACGACTCAGTGTTTCTGGGGCGGAAAGATCATCAGGCGCACCCTGCATAGCAGTGAAACCCCCGATTGTACCACCTAATGATCTCTTCCAGTGGCAGCATGTACACAAAGAACAACAGGGGCACCAAGATGGAACCCTGCAGAACATCACAAGGCAGCATGAAAGAACCAGAGGAAAAATTTCCCAGGACAACACACTGCGATCTTTCAGTTAAATATGAGAGAAACCAGCACAAAACTGCACCAGTAGCGCCCACATAGTCTTGTAGAGGATCCAACAGCAACCATGTCAAATGCTGAAGATAGGTTCAACAACACCAAAATGGTATAGTGCCCTCAGTCCCTCACTATGAAGAGATTATGTGCCACCCAGACCAAAGCCATCTCAGTGCCATGCCATGGCCAAAAACCCAACTAGAGAGGTTCATAGATGGAAAATGTCTCCGGGGACTCAACCAGTTGGTCAACTACCACCTTCTCAATAAGCTTCCTCAGAAAAGGAAGATTAGAGATAGGCCTATAGTTTGCAAGAATGTCAGGGTCAATGGATGTTTTTTTAAGGATGGGTCTCACTACAGCCTCTTTCAGAGATGCAGTAAAAACTCCCTCCCCTAATGACCCATTGACAATCTTAACAAACACTGGTCTCAGGAAATCCAAGCAGCTGATGACAAGCCATGTCAGACCTGGGTCCAGGGCACAGGAGGTGGGATGCACGCTGGTGAGTACCCGAAGAACCTCATCCACCAAAACTGGCTGAAACTCAGTTTAACACAGCAGACAATGTTCACCAGCAAACTGATCAACTCCAGTAAAAACTGGACCAGAGGAAGCAATGCATGCCCTGCTAGAAGCCACTTTGTCAGCATAAACTGACCAAACTGCTCACGCTTTTCTATGGAAAATGCTGTCCCAGACTGGATACAGGAGGGATTTAACCAGCTGTCAACAGTGTGGAACAGCACAGCTGGATGGTTTCTTGCAACAGCAATTGATCATGACAAAATTCAGTCTTCTTAAGATCAATTTCCTGCTGATACTCCAAATAATGGAATCACAGCACCAACCTGTCCTACTCAGAGTGCGACCACCTCCAGGAACACTTTAACCTACACCCTTAGTCTTCAGCCGGAGCAGCTTGGCACAATACCATGGTGAGCAATGCCGGGAGGTCAAGGGGCAAACATGGTGAGGTGCAATCAGGTCTAGTGCCTCAGTCAAGACTGTATTATAGGCTTCAACCCCAGCTTCTGAAGCCTGAGCACAGGCTAACATCAAGCTCGAGACAACCAGTGACTCCTGGAGTTGGCGAGGCTCCAATTTATTTTTTGGACAACACCGGATTGACTCCGCAGGGGGGATTAGTTTACAGGGGTCCCCACAGTGGGACTCAACCACATGATGATCCAACCAAATGACCAAATCAACCTTGACCGCCGTAATGTCAAGTCCAAGTATGAAGACCAGGTCCAGAATCTTGCCATGTGTATGTGTCTCAGAGGCAACAGCCTGAGACAATTCCAACTGAGGCATCAGCTGAAGGAGCTCTTGTGCAAAAAGACAGGACTCATCATCTACCCAGGCATTGAAGTCCCCCAGGACAAGAATCCTACAGGACTCCAGCACCTGCTCAGTGATGAAGTCTGCCAGCTTCTGCAGAAATAGACTCCCACCACCAGGAGGTCGTTAGATGAGAACTATTCTGCCATTGACTCCTGATGCACATTTAGCAACCACACATTCAAAGAACAGTGGTGTTCACACTGGGAATGTGGTGAGGCCCAGGGCAGACCTAAAGCAGATAGCCACCCCACTCCTCTACGGTCCCTCCTCAAGCAATGCAAGACCAAATAAATGAGAAGAACAGAAGCTGCCAGTCCAGGGCCAGTGTCATTGCCCAACCAGGTCTCTTGATGCAAACAAGATCAGCTGAGGAATTGGTGATGAAAGATTCAATCACCGCAGTCTTATTCCTCATTGATCTTGTGTTACAAAGAACAGCCCAAAGGGGATGAACCGAGCAGGCCGGACACACTACCTGCTGCCTGGTGACATCTGGCAGAGCCCTAGGGAGGGGCACCAGGTATGATGGTCCTCTGTCCTGGCACCTTCTCCTCCCCTCTGGGAATCACCTAGTCTGTGCTACCCCAATCCTGCCCCCCACATTACTATACTGGGGACCCTCACTGTGGTACAGCAAAAAGCCAATGACACTGGCTTCCGTTTAGTTTTGTTGTACTGTGGTTGCGAATTCATGGATAGTAAATGAGGAAAGACAGTTGGGAGCAGCCCCAATCAGTAACAAAAATAGACAGCCATGCGCTGTCAGTTTGTAGAAGCCATCATTTGTCTCTAGAAGCTGCAGTCTTGTAGATACAGTTTCTCCTTTTTATAAGTCATATTGTGCTGAAAGAAAACAGGGAGCAAGGAAGAGATTGTGTCTGTGTCTGTGTTGGGGGAAGGGGCATGACGACTTATACACTTCTGTCCCTACTCAGCAGTGGCTCGGCGCAGCAATAACCTGTGGAGGGGTGTATGATTTGTGACTGTGTCATGCGGTCATGCGTGTGCCTGGACTTCATACAATGATGCTATGCTCAGATAACATCACTGTTCCAGGCACCCACTGACCAATCAGAGAGCAAGAAATTTTCTTGCCATTGTATAATATAGAATAATACATGGGTTGGTGTGTCTAACAAGATTTTATACATACCCTAGGTGTTGGATGCTACATAAACCCCGAAAGCGAAGCTCAAGGGGTTCATTTAAGCGTCCAACACTGAGGTTGTGTATAAAATCTTGAGTTAAAGGCACCACCCTATGTTTTATTTACAGCAGTACAGCACCCCCCTAATACTGTATTTGGATGCCAGCATTTTAGGTACAAGTCCAACCCGGTGTGGGGCAAGAACCCACGACCTTCTGGTGCAGAAGTGGATGTGCTACCAACTGAGCCACGCTGACACCCAGACAGGTGGAAAGGAAGGGAGGAGCAGTGGCTGACGCATGCGTGGACCAAAGGAAACCTGGCACATGTTCTCCATTATAATCTGCAGGTTATAACAGTGAATTATAACCGGGTTTCCCCTATGGGATAAATGCTAGCCAGTTATTATAAGACAGTTAATCTAACCCTTGGCCATACCTTATTGCTTAAATTGGTAACTCCAATGTTTTAAACTTATTATCTATCTGACAGCTCCATTTAAAGAAAGCATTAAAGGCAGTGATGTACACAGGTATTTGGACTGTAGTTAATATCCCCCAAATCTCAGAGACATGTAGAGATTGACAGAGAGACGGCACCACCCTTAAAAGAGACTTAATGAGAAGGTTGCATCCTCTTAAATCTCACAAGTGATATAACACAGTGATTGAGGACAAGGTGAATGTTGAAAAACAGGAGACTTAATGAGCATGCCATTACAGTTCAGTGAAAGTTTAGATTTTTGTGATTTCATTTTTTTTTTTACCAATTATTTTACCAGGTGAGACACACTAAGCTGAAAGCTTGTTTGCAGGTGCAACCTGGGAGCACAAAGAAGTTAAGTGACTTGCTCAGGGTCATACAGTATGCATCAAGGGGCTGTGGGATTCAAACCCAGGTCTCTAGATTTGCAGCTCAGAGCCTTAACCCACTGCACCATACTGCCTCCACATTGTTTGCACATTAACCCTAGTGTGGATAGACAGACAGACAGACATTATATACACACAAGAGATACTTCTTATAATTATATTGGAATTAAAGTTAGAATGATCTATAAACATTTTTAAGACTAATAAACAGGAAACGTACAATTATCTATACCAACAATTAAAAGCTTGTAAAAGGCCATCTGCCTTTGCTGAAACTTGTTATCACTGTAATTAATTTTGCATTACAGAAGTTTAAATTATTTATCATATACCTTGTCTAGTCCAATTTTCATGAATTGTGTTTGTGCAGAAACACCAGAAAGCTAAAACTCGCAGTTTCAGCAAATCAGCAGAAGCCAGCGTAACCTCTGACATATAGACTACTGTGAGTTTATCAACTAACTAAAAATCAAAGTAAAAAATTATTAAAATTAGAATAACCTGTTATAAGCTAAGGATGAGGAAACATGTTCTGGTTTCACTGCCAGATTAGGTCACAACTGAGCAAGAAAGGGGCTTTGTCTGAGTCTCTTTTAAACATGCAATCAGCATAAAATTTTTGTAAATAATTAATATGCAAAAATATGCCAGATGACCAGCCTCCCATGTCATTTAACCCCGTTTTTAAGAAAAGATACAATTCAGTTTGAAACTTAAGATCCAGCCATGTTTTTTCAGGGGTAAATGTTCTTTCAAAGTATTTGCCTACTCTGTTATACAGTCAATAGGCAATACTATCTTTTGTGTGAAATAGAACTAATACTCCACTCCATGGAGGAAAGGAGAGCCAAAGATTTCGAAATTCAAACCACAAAATAACTTTACTCCCATCTCCACCCCCGCTCCACCCCCAGAAACAACCCATTGACATAAACTGTAGAATATGGCAAGTCACAACTACTATTAAAACAAAAATGATGGGGGCAATGAAGCATACCCAGTATTATATAACGAAATGAAAATAAAAAAAAAACAGACTCCAAACCATTTTACTTCAGAGTGAAACATTTTCATCCTGTAACTTCTTGGATGTTCCATCCCAAAGTGGAAGGAGCTGCCTCTGCTCAGTCCTGTTACTGGGCAAACTGAGTTGCTTGGCAGTCATTTTGAAAATTGCCAGTGACCCAGCAAATCCGCACTTCTCTTGGACAGCTGATTATTAAACAAAACAACTTTCCCCACTCTACCTAATGCTGTCCTGTCTGTCAAGCAGTTATGGCACAGGCAACATAGCTGGGAAACTGCAGTAAAACAGTTTCATTTACAGCCCACTTGTCTGCCTCACCATTCTGCGATTGCAAATTTAGATTCTGTGAAAAAAGAAGCAATCTTTTCCAAAGTATCTTTAATATTACGAGAAGCAATCTTCATTGGAGTGCGCTTTCATTGGCCTTTGATTTCTGCAAACTTTCCTGTAGTTTCAAAAGTTTCCCATCCAGGGATTTGCAGTTCAGTCTTTCCTTCCTCTGAACCCCACAGAACCAATTAGAGGCAATTATGGAAAAAAGAAGTATGGAAATAATGAAGACAATGACTCAATTTTAATGAATTCGACCTTGTATCTTCCTTCATTTGACACACACAGGGAGCAGTAAAATTAATCAGCTGTCTGAAGTTTTTATACACATTAGGTCATGAGATATAGTCAAGCCCGGCTTCTCAAGGCTAGCACAGGGTCGAGTCACAATCATCTTCTTTGTCTCCCCTTGTCCATTAGAGTTTGTCATGGGAAAACAACAGACAGTCCTGAAGACATTCCTGGCAATTATATAAAGAACAGAATATTCTGGGTTTGTGTTGTGGCAAAATGTGTTCATCATGCACTGGTGTGTTGGTACCATTCCCCTTAACTTGCACCCCCAAAGCCATGGCGAGCTTGAATCCTGTTGCTAAAGTTTGGGATTTGATGAAGTACTATGTAATCCTGTGGTGGGCAGGGGAAGGGGTAGCATCTTCCATACACTGAATACAAGCGAGTAATGCCAAAGCAATTGCCTGAGCCTGGCAACACTTGTCTCAGAGATGGACATCAAACTCTTCAGCTGAAGAGTCCTAGCTGTTAGACTGACAAGCTAGTGTGTCACATACAGCAATTTTAGCATTCACCACTAGGGGACATACTGCATTTTCTATTACTCTGCTTCTCAGGAATGCACAGCCATTTCTAGATGTGGTTTCCACCAGGGCTATGTGAATAACAAATAAGGATTCTCAAATATTCTGTATAATGGTGTATTTGGCACTTTCATCTGAATAACAAGTAAATTTCATTACTCGGGTATATCACTACTCACAGTGTCAGTAGCTTAATAGGTAAATGGTTGCCTCTGGAGACAGAATGTTATAAGGTCATGGGTTCTTGTCCCATTACCAGGAAATCAAGCTAAAACCCAATGCTGACACGGTAGTGTAAAACTAGGGTGGTGCTGCAGTACTGTGGTGCCTTCCTTCAGATAAGACATTAAACCAAGGTCCCTACTGCCCATCTCAAGTGGCAGTCGAGGTGACAGTTGAAGATCCCATGGATTCTGACAGCCCGGCAGCATTATCGATCACTACGCCAGTGAACGGATCCAGTACTGGAATCAGGTCTGGCTGAGGGAGAGATGATTGAGCATCTCATGGACAACTCCTCTCCCTCACTGGGGGGGGCCCAGGGGCATTGCATGCTGCTGCTTTCCTGTCACCTGAAGAAGGCCAACTGGCAGCGTAGTAATAATGCCCACACCTGGGGGAAGGGCCACCCTTGGACATTGATACACAGTGTGCATGTATCATTGAATACTGGCAGTTCTAGGGGCAAAAATCTGGAGGAACCATACACCTCTGGATGACACCAGCACCTTCACAGGCCTTGCAGCACCAACTGCAAACCTCACCCGACGGAAGCTCTTTCTGAGTAAATGGTGAGGTAAGTCCATGAAAAGATACATGATGGACTGTAGGGTGTCATGGCTGATTCCATAGATTTTACCCAGTGTCATGTTTGTTCCCATAGATTTTACCCAGTGTCATGTTTGTTCCCATAGATTTTACCCAGTGTCATGGCCTATCACATAGATTTTAACCACTGTAATGGCTGATCCCATAGATTTTACTCAGTGTCATGTCTGATCCCATAGATTTTACCCAGTGTCATGACTGATCCAATAGATTTTACTCAGTGTCGTGTTTGATCCCATAGATTTTACTCAGCGTCATGTCCTATCCCATAGATTTTTTTTTTTAACTTGTTTGACCAGGAGTAGCACACTAAGCTGAAAGCTTGTTTACAGGTGCGACCTGGGAGCTCAGGTAAGTTAAGTGACTTGCTCAGGGTCACAAAGTATGCAAGTGGAAGCTGCGGGATTCAAACCCAGGTCTGGACTGCTGGATGTCACCAGATTTGCAGGTTTGTCATGGCCTATCCCATAGATTTTACCCAGTGTCATTGCTGATCCCATAGATTTTACCCAGTGTCATAGCTGATCCCATAGATTTTACCCAGTGTCATGTCCTATCCCATAGATTTTACTCAGTGTCATGTCTGATCCCATAGACTTTACCCAGTGCCATGTTCAATCCCATAGATTTAATTCACTGTTATGGCATATCCCATAGATTTTGCCCAGTGTCATGTACGATCCCTTAGATTTTACTCAGTGTCATGGCTGATTCCATAGATTTTACTGTGTCATGGCTGATCCCATAGATTTTACTAAGTGTCATGTCCAATCCCATAGATTTTACCTAGCGTCATGTCCGATCCCATAGCTTTTACCCAGTGTCATGGATTATCCCATAGATTTAACCCAGTGTCATGGCTGACACCAGAGATTTTACTCAGTGTCATATCTGATCCCATAGATTTTATCCAGTGTCATGTCCAATCCCTTAAATCTTACTCAGTGTCATGGCTGATTCCATAGATTTTACCCAGTGTCGTGGTCTATCCCATAGATTTTACGCAGTGTCAAGGCTGATTCCATAGATTTTACTCAGTGTCATGGCTGATTAAATAGATTTTAACCGGTGTCATGTTCGATCCCATAGATTTTACTAAGTGTCATGGCCTATCCCATAGATTTTACCCAGTGTCATGTCCGATCCCATAGATTTTATTCAGTATCATGTTGAATCCCATTAATTTTACTCGGTGTCATGGCTGATACCATAGATTTTACCCAGAGTCATAGCCGATTCCATATATTTTACCAAGTGTCATGTCCGATCCTATAGATTTTACCCAGTGTCATGTTTGATCCCTTAGATTTTACTCAGTGTCATGGCCTCTCCCATAGATTTTACCCAGTGTTATGTCAGATCCCATAAATTTTACTCAGTGCCATATTCTATCCCATTAATTTTACTCAGTGACATGGCTGATTTTATTGATTTTACTCAGTGTCATAGCTGATTCCATAGATTTTACTCAGTGTCATGGCTGATTCCATAGATTTTACCCAGTGTCATGGCCAAGCCCATAAATTTTACCCAGTGTGATGGCTGATCCCATAGATTTTACTCAGTGTCATGTCCGATCCCATAGATTTTTCCCAGTGTCAGCTGCAATCCCATAAATTATACTCAGTCTCACGGCCTATCCCATAGATTTTACCCAGTGTCATGTTCGATCCCATAGATTTTACTCAGTGTCATGGCCTATCCCATAGATTTTACCCAGTGTCATGTCCGATCCCATAGATTTTACTCAGTGTCATGTTCTATCCCATAGATTTTACTGAGTGACTTGTTCTATCCCATAGATTTCACTCAGTGTCATGGCCTATCCCATGGATTTTACCAAGTGTCATGTTCTATCCCATATTTTCCTAGGTGTCATGGCCTATCCCATAAATTTTGCTCAGTGTCATGTCCAATCCCATAGATTTTACCGAGTGTCATGTCCGATCCCATAGACTTTACCAAGCGTCATGTTCAATCCCATAGATTTTACTCAGTGTAATGGCCTATCCCATAGGTTTTACCCAGTGTCATGTTCGATCCAATAGATTTTACTCAGTGTCAAGGCTAATTCCACAGATTTTACTTAGTGTCATGGCTGATCCCATAGATTTTGCTAAGTCTCATGTCCAGTCCCATAGATTTTACCCAATGTCATGTCCGATTCCATAGATTTTAACCACTGTCATGGCCTATCACTTTGATTTTACCCAGTGTCACAGCTGATCCCTTAGATTTTACCCAGTGTCATGTCCGATCCCATAGACTTTACCCAGCGTCATGTTCAATCCCATAGGTTTTACCCAGTGTCATGGCTGATTCCATAGATTTTAACCAGTGTCAAGGCCTATCACATAGATTTTACCCAGTGTCATGGCTGATCCCATAGAGGTTACTCAGTGTCATGTCTTATCCCATAAACTTTACCCAGTGTCATGTCCGATCCCATAAATTTTACTCAGTGTCATGGCCTATCCCATAGGTTTTACCCAGTATCATGTCCGATCCCATACATTTTGCTCAGTGTCATGTTCTATCCCATTAATTTTACTCAGCGTCATGGCTGATTCCATAGATTTTACTCAGCGTCATGGCTGATTCCTTAGACTTTACCCAGTGTCATGGCCTAGCCCATAAATTTTACTCAGTGTCATGGCCTATCCCATAGATTTTACCCAGTGTCATGTTTGATCCCATAGATTTTACTCAGTGTCATGGCATATCCCTTAGATTTTACCCAGTGTCATGTCCAATCCCATAGATTTTACTCAGTGTCATGTTCAATCCCATAGAATTTACCCAGTGTCATGGCCTATACCATAGATTTTACCCAGAGTCATAGCCGATTCCATATATTTTACCAAGTGTCATGTCCAATCCTATAGATTTTACCCGGTGTCATGTTTGATCCCATAGATTTTACTCGGTGTCATGGCCTATCCCATAGATTTTACCCAGTGTCATTTATTTATTTAGTTTTTGTTTACCAGGTAAGTGCACTAGCCAACAGTTGACTATTTTCAGGCACGACCCGGGAGAGTACAATACAGCATAACACATGGAAGCAAACAATACAACTTAGGCAAACAACCATACATAGTACAATCCTAGTCATATAGAGATGGTTCCAGCTAGTCTAACATGGTTTAGTCTATATTAAGCATAACCAGCTGGCCAAGAGCAGCTTCTGGGGAGTAAAGGTACCGGTGACAGGTAAGGAAGGGGTATAGGACACGAGGGACTGCTAACTGCTTTCCCGAGGAGAGCATAGGGAGACTGTTGGGTTTGGGATTCCCAAACGGGCAGGGAAAGATGGGGGAGGGGTAAAGGGAAAAACAAGACCTGGCAGCCTTCGACAGCCAGCCAAGCAGAGTACCCAGGGGGAGTAAGGGGAAGTAAGGGGGATGCCTAGAACATCCCGGCGGCAGCTAAAGGGATGCCAAATTCATGGCCCCACAGTCAGGGGTTGAAAAAAGGGGAGGGATGGACAAGTGAGAGAGGCAGCTAAAGATACGGCTTTGGCGGTAGAAGGCGGGTAGGTGTAGCCGGGCAGGTGGTTCCTCAACTGGGCATGAGGACCGGAGCAGCCCCGGCCATTAATGTCTATTGGCAGAGGTAGATAAGAGAAAGGGGAGGGAGGCAGTAAAGCCAATGTGCACCTGTGGCAAGTATGGGCAGAGCCCCGGTAGCCCAGAGGGTAAGAGATGGGGGAAGGGTGAGAGGTGCCATAAACTGACGGCCGTCAGCAGCCAGCCCGTGCAGCCTCAAGGGGTCCGAGGGAAGTAAGAGAGGATCCCTACGGCAGGCTAGAGGGATGCCAGGTTTATGTCCCAGCTGTAGGGATGAAGAAGAAAAAGGGTGGGGGTGGGAGGAAAGGCGTATTAAAATACGGCTTTAGCGGTAGTAAGCGGGAAGGTGCAGCCGGGCTCGTGGTTCCGAGGTTGGGCACAGAGGCAAGGTGACAGTCCCTAGCCGGAGGTCGCAGCGGTAAAGGAGGACAAGTGAGGGGGAGGGAGGAGGTGGGCCTTATAGTACCAACATCCACCTGAAGTAGGTTTGGGCAGTGTTTAGGTAACTCAGAGGATAAGAACAGTACATAATATACAGTAAATATAGGTAGTAGAAAATAAGTGCATACATTCATAAAAACCTATACATGATGTAATGATAATGAAGTTTGAGGAGAGGGGTAGGAGTCAGGGGACAGAGAACAAAGGAGGGTGGTAAAGAGACCAGTAGCAGGGGGGTGGGAGAAGGGGCAGGGATGGTACAGGAATCAGGTAGGATCAAAGCAGGTGCATGGATCAGTGGCAGCCATATGTAGTTTCAATCCCTGTTTGAAAGAGGGATGGGAGGGTGCTTGCCTGAGGTCCACAGGGAGCTGGTTCCATAACTTGGGGGCTGCATGTTGGAAGGAGCCTGTTCCTTTGTTGGTGCGGCAGAGGGGAATTTCCAGCAGGTCTTTGTCAGCAGATCTGAGCGTGCGGTTAGGAATAACAGGAAGACGGAGCTTCGCAAAGGCGGCAGGCTGACTTTGTCTCAGTACAGAGTCATTTAGGCGTGCCAGGAAGTAGCTCCTGATGGCTGGGGGGGAGAGCCACCCAAGGTCCTTATATAGCTGGCAGTGATGAAGAAGCCGTGGGGATTGTAAGGCATATCGGCATATGTTGTTATAGGTTACATCTCATGTGTGCAGTGTAGATTTGTGGGCTGAGGTAAGTATGGGCGCACAGTAGGTAAGCGTTGGTAGCAGGATCCCTCTGGCTATGGCAAGCTTAGCGGGGGAGGTAAGCATATAACTTGCTCTATAGGCAGCTCCTAACTTGCAGTTTACGTTCTTGCAGGTGGCTTGGATATGAAGATTAATGTCCGATCCCATGAATTTTACTCAGTGCCATATTCTATCCCATTAATTTTACTCAGTGACATGGCTGATTTTATTGGTTTTACTCAGTGTCATGGCTGATTCCATAGATTTTACTCAGTGTCATGGCTAATTCCATAGATTTTACTCAGTGTCATGTCCGATCCCATAAATTTTTCCCAGTGTCAGCTACGATCCCATAAATTTTACTCAGTCTCATGGCCTATCCCATAGATTTTACCCAGTGTCATGTTCAATCCCATAGATTTTACTCAGTGTCATGGCCTATCCCATAGATTTTACCCAGTGTCATGTCCGATCCCATAGATTTTACTCAGTGTCAAGTTCTATCCCATAGATTTTACCGAGTGACTTGTTCTATCACATAGATTTCACTCAGTGCCATGGCCTATCCCATGGATTTTACCAAGTGTCATGTTATATCCCATATTTTCCTAGGTGTCATGGCCTATCCCATAAATTTTGCTCAGTGTCATGTCCAATCCCATAGATTTTACCAGTGTCATGTCCGATCCCATAGACTTTACCCAGCGTCATGTTCAATCCCATAGATTTTACTCAGTGTAATGGCCTATCCCACAGATTTTACCCAGTGTCATGTTCGACCCAATAGATTTTACTCAGTATCATGGCTAATTCCACAGATTTTACTTAGTGTCATGGCTGATCCCATAGATTTTGCTAAGTCTCATGTCCAGTCCCATAGATTTTACCCAATGTCATGTCCGATTCCATAGATTTTAACCACTGTCATGGCCTATCACTTTGATTTTACCCAGTGTCACAGCTGATCCCTTAGATTTTACCCAGTGTCATGTCCAATCCCATAAATATTACTCAGTGTCATGGCCTATCCCATAGGTTTTACCCAGTGTCATGGCTGATTCCATAGATTTTAACCAGTGTCAAGGCCTATCACATAGATTTTACCCAATGTCATGGCTGATCCCATAGAGGTTACTCAGTGTCATGTCTTATCCAATAGAATTTACCCAGTGTCATGTCCGATCACATAAATTTTACTCAGTGTCATGGCCTATCCCATAGATTTTACAAAGTGTCATGTTTGATCCCATAGATTTTACTCAGTGTCATGGCCTATCCCATAGGTTTTACCCAGTATCATGTCCGATCCCATACATTTTGCTCAGTGTCATGTTCTATCCCATTAATTTTGCTCAGCGTCATGGCTGATTCCATAGATTTTACTCAGCGTCATGGCTGATTCCTTAGACTTTACCCGCTGTCATGGCCTAGCCCAAAGATTTTACAAAGTGTCATGGCTGATCCCATAGATTTTATTCACTGTCATGTCCAATCCCATATATTTTAACCACTGTCATTCTCGATCCGATAGATTTTAATCAGTGTCATGGCCTATCCCATAGATTTCACAAAGTGTCAACTCAGATCCCATAGATTTTACTCAGTGTCAAGTCCTACACCATAGATTTTACCCAGTGTCATGGCTGATCCCATAATTTTTACTCAGTGTCATGTCCAGTCACATAGATTTTACCCAGTTTCATGTCTGATCCCATAGATTTTACCTACTGTCATGGCCTATCCCATAGATTTTACCTAGTGTCATGTTAGACCCACATAGATTTTACTCAGCGTCATGGCCTAACCCATAGATTTTACCCAGAGACATGTCGGATCCCATAGATTTTACTCAGTGTCATGTTCAATCCGATAGATTTTATCCAGTCTCAAGGCCTATCCCATAGACTTTACCCAGCATCATATTTGATTCCATAGATTTTACTCAGTGTTATGGCCTATCCCTTAGATTTTACCCAGTGTCATGTCCAATCCCATAGATTTTACTCAATGTCATGTCCTATCCCATAGATTTTACCCAGTGTCATGGCTTATACCATAGACTTTAACCAGTGTCATAGCCGACTCCATATATTTTACCAAGTGTCATGTACAATCAATAGATTTTACCCAGTGTCATGTTCTATCCCATAGATTTTACCCAGTGTCATGTTCTATCCCATAGATTTTACTCAGTGTCATGGCCTATCCAGTAAATTTTACCCAGTGTCATGTCCAATCCCATAAATTTTACTCAGTGTCACGTTCTATCCCATAGATTTTACCGAGTGACATGTTCTATCACATAGATTTCACTCAGTGTCATGGCCTATCCCATGGATTTTACCAAGCGTCATGTTCTATCCCATATTTTCCTAGGTGTCATTGCCTATCCCATAAATTTTGCTCAGTGTCACGTCCAATCCCATAGATTTTACCCAGTGTCATGTCTGATCCCATAGACTTTACCCAGCGTCATGTTCAATCCCATAGATTTTACTCAGTGTCATGGCCTATCCCATAGATTTTACCCAGTGTCATGTTTGATCCAATAGAGTTTACTCAGTGTCATGGCTAATTCCACAGATTTTACTTAGTGTCATGGCTGATCCCATAGATTTTGCTAAGTCTCACGTCCAGTCCCATAGATTTTACCCAGTGTCATGTTCGATCCAATAGAGTTTACTCAGTGTCATGGCTAATTCCACAGATTTTACTTAGTGTCATGGCCTAGCCCATAGATTTTTCCCAGTGTCATGGCTGATCCCATAGATTTTACTCACTGTCATGTCCAATCCCTTATATTTTACCCACTGTCATACTCGATCCTATAGATTTTAATCAGTGTCATGGCCTATCCCATACATTTCACCAAGTGTCATCTCAGATCCCATAGATTTTACTCAGTGTCAAGTCCTATACCATAGATTTTACCCAGTGTCATGGCTGATCCCATAATTTTTACTCAGTGTCTTGTTCAATCCCATAGATTTTACCCAGTGTCATGTCCGATCCCATAAATTTTACTCAGGGTGATGGCTTATCCCATAGATTTTACCCACTGTCATATTCGATCCCATAGATTTTACTCAGTGTCATGGCCTATCCCATAGATTTTACCCAGTGTCATGTCCGATCCCATAGATTTTACGCAGTATCATGTTCAGTCCCATTAATTTTACTCGGTGTCATGACTGATTACATAGATTTTCCTCTGTCTCCTGGCTGATTCAATAGATTTTACCCTGTGTCATGTCCGATCCCATAAATTTTACTCAGTGTCATGGCCTATCCCATAGATTTTACCCAGTGTCATGTTTGATCCCATAGATTTTACTTGGTGTCATGGCATATCCCTTAGATTTTACTCAGTGTCATGTCCAATCCCATAGATTTTACTCAGTGTCATGTTCATTCCCATAGAATTTACCTAGTGTCATGGCGTATACCATAGATTTTACCCAGAGTCATAGCCGATTCCATATATTTTACCAAGTGTCATGTCCGATCCTATAGATTTTACCCAGTGTCATGTTTGATTCCATAGATTTTATTCAGTGTCATTGCCTATCCCATAGATTTTACCCAGTGTCATGTCCGATCCCATAAATTTTACTCAGTGCCATATTCTATCCCATTAATTTTACTAAGTGACATGGCTGATTTTATTGATTTTACTCAGTGTCATGGCTGATTCCATAGATTTTACTCAGTGTCATGGCTGATTCCATAGATTTTACCCAGTGTCATGGCCAAGCCCATGAATTTTACCCAGTGTGATGTCTGATCCCAGAGATTTTACTCAGTGTCATGTCCGATCCCATAGATTTTTCCCAGTGTCAGCTACGATCCCATAAATTATACTCAGTCTCATGGCCTATCCCATAGATTTCACCCAGTGACATGTTCAATCCCATAGATTTTACTCAGTGTCATGGCCTATCCCATAGATTTTACCCAGTGTCATGTCCGATCCCATAGATTTTACTCAGTGTCATGTTCTATCCCATAGATTTTACTGAGTGACTTGTTCTATCCCATAGATTTCACTTAGTGTCATTGGCTCATCCCATGGATTTTACCAGTGTCATGTTCTATCCATATATTTCCTAGGTGTCATGGCACTATCCCATAAATTCTTGCTCAGTGTCATGTCCAATCCCTATAGATTTTACTTAGTGTCATGTCCCGATCCCATAGACTTTACCCAGCTGTCATGTTCAATCCCTTATATTTTAGTCACTGTAATGGCCTATCCTATAGATTTTACCCAGTGTCATGTTCGATCCAATAGATTTTACTCAGAGTCATGGCTAATTCCACAGATTTTCGTCAGTGTCATGGTTGATCCCAGTAGATTTATGCTAGTCTCATGTCCAGTCCTATAGATTTTACCTAATGTCATGTCCATTCCATAGATTTTAAATCCACTGTCATGGCCTCATCACTTTGATTTTACCCAGTGTCACAACTGATCCCTTAGATTTTACCCAGTGTCATGTCCGATCCCATAAATTTTACTCAGTGTCATAGCCTATCCCATAGATTTTACCCAGTGTCTTGGCTGATTCCATAGATTTTAACCAGTGTCAAGGCCTATCACATAGATTTTACCCAGTGTCATGGCTGATCCCATAGAGGTTACTCAGTGTCATGTCTTATCCCATTGATGATACCCAGTGTCATGTCTGATCACATAAATTTTACTCAGTGTCATGGCCTATCCCATAGATTTTACCCAGTGTCATGTTAGATCCCATAGGTTTTACCCAGTATCATGTCCGATCCCATACATTTTACTCAGTGTCATGGCCTAGCCCATAGATTTTACCCAGTGTCATGGCTGATCCATAGATTTTACTCACTGTCATGTCCAATCTCATATTTTACCCACTGTCATTCTCGATCCGATAGATTTTAATCAGTGTCATGGCCTATCCCATAGATTTCACCAAGTGTCATCTCAGATCCCATAGATTTTACTCAGTGTCAAGTCCTATACCATAGATTTTACCCAGTGTCATGGCTGATCCCATAGTTTTTACTCAGTGTCGTGTTAGACCCACATAGATTTTACTCAGCGTCATGGCCTATCACATAGATTTTAACCACTGTAATGGCTGATCCCATAGATTTTACTCAGTGTCATGTCCAATCACATAGATTTTACCAGGTTTCATGTCCGATCCTATAGATTTTACCTACTGTCATGGCCTATCCCATAGATTTTACTTAGTGGTGTTGAAGACCCCGCACATAGATTTTACTTCAAGCCATGGCCTAACCCAAAGATTTTATCCAGAGACATGTCGGATCCCATAGATTTTACTCAGTGTCATGTTCAATCCTATAGATTTTATCCAGTGTCATGGCCTATCCCATAGACTTTACCCAGCATCATATTTGATTCCATAGATTTTACTCAGTGTTATGGCCTATCCCTTACATTTTACCCAGTGACATGTCCAGTCCCATAGATTTTACTCAGCGTCCTGTCCTATCCCATAGATTTTACCCAGTGTCATGGCTTATACCATAGACTTTAACCAGTGTCATAGCCGACTCCATATATTTTACCAAGTGTCAAGTACAGTCCTATAGATTTTACCCAGTGTCATGTTCTATCCCATAGATTTTACCCAGTGTCATGTTCAATCCCATATATTTTACTCAGTGTAATCGCCTATCCCATAGATTTTACCCAGTGTCATGTTCGATCCAATAGAGTTTACTCAGTGTCATGGCTAATTCCACAGATTTTAATTAGTGTCATGGCTGATCCCATAGATTTTGCTATGTCTCATGTCCAGTCCCATAGATTTTCCCCAATGATATGTCCTATTCCATAGATTTTAATCACTGTCATGGCCTATCACTTTGATTTTACCCAGTGTCACAGCTGATCCTTTAGATTTTACCCAGTGTCATGTCCGATCCCATAGATTTTACTCAGTGTCATGTCCTATCCCATATGCTTTACCCAGTGTCATGGCTGATTCCATAGATTTTAAGCAGTGTCAAGGCCTATCACATACATTTTACCCAGTGTCATGGCTAATCCCATAGAGGTTACTCTGTGTCATGTCTGGATCCCATAGAATTTACCTAGTGTCATGTCCTATCCTCAAAATTTTACTTCAGTGTCATTGGCTTATCCCATAGATTTTACCCAGTGATGTTTGATCCCATAGATTTTATTCAGTGTCATGGCCTATCTCATAGGTTTACCAGTATCATGTCCAATCCCATACATTTTGCTCAGTGTCATGTTCTATCCCATTAATTTTGCTCAGCTTCATGGCTGATTTCATAGATTTTACTCAGCGTCATGGCTGATTCCATAGACTTTACCCAGTGTCATGGCCTAGAAAAATAGATTTTACCCAGTGTCATGGCTGATCCCATAGATTTTACTCAGTGTCTTGTCCAATCCCATATATCTTACCCACTGTCATTCTCGATCCTATAGATTTTAATCAGTGTCATGGCCTATCCCATAGATTTCACCAAGTGTCATCTCAGATCCCTTAGATTTTACTCAGTGTCAAGTCCTATACCACAGATTTTACCTAGTGCCATGGCTGAGCCCATAATTTTTACTCAGTGTCATGTCCAGTCACATAGATTTTACCCAGTTTCATGTCCGATCCCATAGATTTTTCCTACTGTCATGGCCTATCCTATACATTTTACCTAGTGTCATGTTAGACCCACATAGATTTTACTCAGCATCATGCCTAACCCATAGATTTTAGCCAGAGTCATGTCGGATCCCATAGATTTTACTCAGTGTCATGTCCAATACCCATAGATTTTATCCAGTGTCATGGCCTATCCCATAGACTTTACCCAGCATCATATTTGATTCCATAGATTTTACTCAGAGTTATGGCCTATCCCTTAGATTTTACCCAGTGTCATGTCCAATCCCATAGATTTTACTCAATGTCATGTCCTATCCAATAGATTTTACCCAGTGTCATGGCTTATACCATAGACTTTACCCAGTGTCATAGCCGGCTCCATATATTTTACCAAGTGTCATGTACAATCCTATAGATTTTACCCAGTGTCACGTTCTATCCCATAGATTTTACCCAGTGTCATGTTCAATCCTATAGATTTTACTCAGTGTCATGGCCTATCCCATAGATTTTACCTAGTGTCATGTCCGATCCCATAGATTTTACTCAGTGTCATGTTCTATCCCATAGATTTTACCGAGTGACATGTTCTATCCCATAGATTTCTCTTCAGTGTGTCATGGCTCATCCCATGGATTTTACCATGTCATGTTCTATCCCATATTTTCCTAGGTGTCATGGCTATCCTATAAATTTTGTTTCAGTGTCATGTCCAATCCTATGATTTTACCTAGTGTCATGTCCTATCCCATAGACTTTACCCAGCGTCATGTTCAATCCCATAGATTTTACTCAGTGTAATGGCCTATCCCATAGATTTTACCCAGTGTCATGTTCGATCCAATAGAGTTTACTCAGTGTCATGGCTAATTCCACAGATTTTACTTAGTGTCATGGCTGATCCCATAGATTTTGCTCTGTCTCATGTCCAGTCCCATAGATTTTCCCCAATGATATGTCCTATTCCATAGGTTTTAATCACTGTCATGGCCTATCACTTTGATTTTACCCAGTGTCACAGCTGATCCTTTAGATTTTACCCAGTGTCATGTCCGACCCCATAGATTTTACTCAGTGTCATGTCCTATCCCATAGGCTTTACACAGTTTCATGGCTGATTCCATAGATTTTAAGCAGTGTCAAGGCCTATCACATACATTTTACCCAGTGTCATGGGTAATCCCATAGTGGTTACTCAGTGTCATGTCTGATCCCATAGAATTTACCCAGTGTCATGTCCGATCCCATAAATTTTACTCAGTGTCATGGCCTATCCCATAGATTTTACCCAGTGTCATGTTTGATCCCATAGATTTTATCCTTTACCCAAACTCATGTCGGATCCCATAGATTTTACTCAGTGTCATGTCCAATCCCATAGATTCTATCCAGTTTCATGGCCTATCCCACTGACTTTACCCAGCATCATATTTGATCCCATAGATTTTACTCAGTGTCATGTCCTATCCCATAGATTTTGACCAGTGTCATGACCAATCCCTTAGATTTTACTCAGTGTCATGTCCAATCCCATAGGTTTTTCCCAGTGTCATGTTCGATCCCACAGATTTTACCCAGTGTCATGGCCTATCACATAGATTTTAACCACTGTAATGGATAGATTTTACTCAGTGTCATGTTCGATACCATGGATTTTACTCAGTGTCATTTTCTATCCCATAGATTTTTTTTTTGAACGTGTTTAACCAGGAGTTGCACACTAAGATGAAAGCTTGTTTACAGGTACGACCTGGGAGCCCAGGTAAGTTAAGTGACTTGCTCAGGGTCACATAGTATGCAAGTGGAAGCTGTGGAATTCAAACCCAGGTCTGATCTGCTGGATGTCACCAGATTTGCAGGCTTGTCATGTCCAATCCCATAGACTTTACCCAGTATCATGGCCTATCCCATAGATTTTACCCAGTGTCATGGCTGATCCCAAAGATTTTACTCAGTGTCATGTCTGATCCCTATAGATTTTACCCAGTGTCATGTCCGATCCCATAAATGTTACTCAGTGTCCTGGCTGATTCCATAGATTTTACACAGTGTCGTGGCCTATCCCATAGATTTTACGCAGTGTCATGGCTGATTCCATAGATTTTAACCAGTGTCATGTTCGATCCCATGGATTTTACTCAGTGTCATGGCCTACCCCATAGATTTTACCCAGTGTCATGTTTGATCCCATAGATTTTACTCAGTGTCATGTACAATCCCATTAATTTTACTCGGTGTCATGGCTGATTCCATAGATTTAACTCGGTGTCATGGTTGAATCCATAGATTTTACCCAGTGTCATCTCCATCCCATAAACTTTACTCCGTGTCAGCCTATCCCATAGATTTAACCCAGTGTCATGTTCGATCCTATAGATTTTAATCAGTGTCATGGCCTATCCCTTTGATTTTACCCAGTGTCATTTCCTATCCCTAGATTTTACTTCAGTGTCATGTCCTATGGCATAGATATTACCCAGTGTCATGGCCTATACCATAGATTTTCCCAGTGTCATAGCCATTTCCATATGTTTTTCTAAGTGTCATGTCCAATCCTATAGATTTTACCCAGTGTCATGTTCTATCCCATAGATTTTACACAGTGTCATGTTCTATCTCGTAGATTTTACTCAGTGTCATGGCCTACCCAATAGATTTCTCCCAGTGTCATGTTCTATCCCATAGATTTTACTCTGTGTCATGGCTGATCCCATAGATTTTACTCAGTGTCATGTCCGACCCCATATATTTTATCCAGTGTCATGTTCAATCCAATAGATTTTACTCAGTGTCATGGCTCTATCCTATAGATTTTGCCCAGTGTCATGTTCTCTCATCCATAGATTTTACTCAGTGTCATCTCTCATCCCATAGATTTTACCCAGAGTGATGTTCAATCCCAGGATTTTACTCAGGGTCAAGGCTGCTTCCATATATTTTACTCAGTGTCATGATTGATCCCATAGATTTTACTAAGTGTCTTGTCCAATCCCATAGATTTTACCCAGTGTCATGCCCGATCCATTGATTTCACCCTGTGTCATGTCCGATCCATTGATTTTACCCAATGTCATGGCCTACCCCATAGATTTTACGCAGTGTCATGGCTGATCCCATAGATTTTACTCAGTGTTATGGATGATTCCATAGATTTTAACGAGTATTATGGCCTATCACATAGATTTTACTCAGTGTCATCTTCGACCCCATAGATGTTACTCAGTGTCATGTCTGACCCATAGACATTACCCAGTGTCATGTCCGATCCCATAAATTTTACTCAGTGTCATAGCATATCCCATAGATTTTACCCAGTGTCATGTCCGATCTCATACATTTTACATAGTGTCATGTTCTATCCCATTAATTTTACTCAGTGTCGTGACTGATTCCATAGATTTTATTCAGTGTCATGGCCTATCCCATAGTTTTTACCCAGTGTCATGTCCGAACCCATAGGTTTTACTCAGTGTCATATCCTATCACAGAGATTTTACATAGTGTCATGGCCTATCCCATAGATATTACTCAGTGTCACAGCCGATTCCATATATTTTACCAAGTGCCATGTCCAATCCAATACATTTTACCCAGTGTTATGTCCGAGCCCATAAATTTTACTCAGAGTCATGGACGATTCCATAGATTTTACCCAGTGTCGTAGCCTGTCCCTTAGATTTTATGCAGTGTCATGTCTGATCCCATAGATTTTACTCAGTGTCATGTACAATCCCATAGATTTTGCCAAGTGTCATCTCTGATCCCATAAATTTTACTTAGTGACATGGCCTATAACACAGATTTTACTCAGTGTCATGTTCGATCCCATAGACTTTACCCAGTGTCATGTCCGATCCCATAAATTTTACTCAGTGTCATGGCCTATCCCATAGATTTTACCAAGTGTCATGTTTGATCCCATAGATTTTACTCAGTGTCATGTACAATCCCATTAATTTTACTCGGTGTCATGGCTGATTCCATAGATTTAACTCGGTGTCATGGTTGAATCCATAGATTTTACCCAGTGTCATCTCCGATCCCATAAACTTTACTCGGTGTCACGGCCTATCCCATAGATTTAACCCAGTGTCATGTTCGATCCCATAGATTTTAATCAGTGTCATGGCCTATCACATAGATTTTACCCAGTGTCATTTCCTATCCCCTAGATTTTACTCAGTGTCATGTCCTATGGCATAGATATTACCCAGTGTCATGGCCTATACCATAGATTTTCCCCAGTGTCATAGCCATTTCCATATGTTTTTCTAAGTGTCATGTCCAATCCTATAGATTTTACCCAGTGTCATGTTCTATCCCATAGATTTTACACAGTGTCATGTTCTATCTCGTAGATTTTACTCAGTGTCATGGCCTACCCAATAGATTTCTCCCAGTGTCATGTTCTATCCCATAGATTTTACTCTGTGTCATGGCTGATCCCATAGATTTTACTCAGTGTCATGTCCGACCCCATATATTTTATCCAGTGTCATGTTCAATCCAATAGATTTTACTCAGTGTCATGGCCTATCCCATAGATTTTGCCCAGTGTCATGTTCTATCCCATAGATTTTACTCAGTGTCATCTCCGATCCCATAGATTTTACCCAGAGTGATGTTCAATCCCAGGGATTTTACTCAGGGTCAAGGCTGCTTCCATATATTTTACTCAGTGTCATGATTGATCCCATAGATTTTACTAAGTGTCTTGTCCAATCCCATAGATTTTACCCAGTGTCATGCCCGATCCATTGATTTCACCCTGTGTCATGTCCGATCCATTGATTTTACCCAATGTCATGGCCTACCCCATAGATTTTACGCAGTGTCATGGCTGATCCCATAGATTTTACTCAGTGTTATGGATGATTCCATAGATTTTAACGAGTATTATGGCCTATCACATAGATTTTACTCAGTGTCATCTTCGACCCCATAGATGTTACTCAGTGTCATGTCTGACCCATAGACATTACCCAGTGTCATGTCCGATCCCATAAATTTTACTCAGTGTCATAGCATATCCCATAGATTTTACCCAGTGTCATGTCCGATCTCATACATTTTACATAGTGTCATGTTCTATCCCATTAATTTTACTCAGTGTCGTGACTGATTCCATAGATTTTATTCAGTGTCATGGCCTATCCCATAGTTTTTACCCAGTGTCATGTCCGAACCCATAGGTTTTACTCAGTGTCATATCCTATCACAGAGATTTTACATAGTGTCATGGCCTATCCCATAGATATTACTCAGTGTCACAGCCGATTCCATATATTTTACCAAGTGCCATGTCCGATCCAATACATTTTACCCAGTGTTATGTCCGAGCCCATAAATTTTACTCAGAGTCATGGACGATTCCATAGATTTTACCCAGTGTCGTAGCCTGTCCCTTAGATTTTATGCAGTGTCATGTCTGATCCCATAGATTTTACTCAGTGTCATGTACAATCCCATAGATTTTGCCAAGTGTCATCTCTGATCCCATAAATTTTACTTAGTGACATGGCCTATAACACAGATTTTACTCAGTGTCATGTTCGATCCCATAGACTTTACCCAGTGTCATGTCCGATCCCATAAATTTTACTCAGTGTCATGGCCTATCCCATAGATTTTACCAAGTGTCATGTTTGATCCCATAGATTTTACTCAGTGTCATGGCCTATACTATAGATTTTACCAAGTGTCATGTCTGATCCCATACATTTTACTCAGTGTCATGTTCTATCCCATTAATTTTACTCAGTGACATGGCTGATTCCATTGATTTTACTCAGTGTCATGGCAGATCCCATAAATTTTACCTAGTGTGATGGGTGATCCCATAGATTTTACTCAGTGTCATGTCCGATCCCATAGATTTTTTTCCAGTGTAATGTACAATCCCATAAATTATACTCAGTCTCTTGGCCTATCCCATAGATTTTACCCAGTGTCATGTTCAATCCCATAGATTTTACCCAGTGTCATGGCCTATTCCATAGATTTTACCCAGTGTCATGTCTGATCCCATAGATTTTACTCAGTGTCCTGTCATATCCCATAGATTTTACCCAGTGTCATGGCCTATACTACAGATTTTAGCCAGTGTCATAGCTGATTCCATATATTTTACCAAGTGTCATGTCCTATCCCATAGATTTTACCCAGTGTCATGTTCTATCCCACAGATTTTACCGAGTGACAGTTCTATCCCATAGATTTCACTCAGTGTCATGGCCTATCCCATAGATTTTACCCAGTGTCATGTCTGATCCCATAAATCTTACTCAGTGTCGTGGCTGATTCCATAGATTTTACCCAGTGTCGTGGCCTATCCCATAGATTTTACCCAGTGTCATGTTCGATCACATAGATTTTACTCAGTGTCATGGAAAATCACATCGATTTTACAAAGTGTGGTGTCCAATCCCATAGATTTTACTCAGTGTCATGTTCTATCCCATTAATTTTACTCAGTGTCATGGCTGATTCAATAGATTTTACCCAGTGTCATTTCCTATCACATAAATTTTACCCAGTATCATGGCTGATCCCTTAGATTTTACTCGGTGTCATGTCCGATCCAATAGATTTTACCCAGTGTCATGTCCAATCCCATGAATTTTACTAAGTGTCATGGCTCTTCCCATAGATTTTACCCAGTGTCATGTTCAATCCCATAGATTTTACTCAGTGTCATAGCCTATCCCATAGATTTTACCCAGAGTCATGTCTGATCCCATAGATTTTACTCAGTGCCATGTTCAATCCCATTATTTTTACTCAGTGTCATGGCTGATTCCATAGATTTTACTCTGTGTCATGGCTGATTCCACAGATTTTACCCAATGTCATGTCTGATCCCATAAATTTTACTCAGAGTCATGGCCTATCCCATAGATATTTCCCAGTGTCGTGTTCAATCCCATAGATATTACTCAGTGTCATGGCCTTTCCCTTAGATTTTACCCATCGTCATGTCCAATCCCATAGATTTTACTCAGTGTCACGGCCTATACCATAGATTTTACCCAGTGTCATAGCCGATTCCATAAATTTTACCAAGTGTGATGGTTGATCCCATAGATTTTTAGTCAGTGTCATGTCCGATCCCATAAATTTTACTCAGTTTTCATGGCTGATTCCATAGATTTTACACAGTGTCATGGCCTATCCCATAGAGTTTACTCAATGTCATGTCCGATGCCATAAATTTTACTCAGTGTCTTGGCCAATCCCACAGATTTTACCCAGTGTCATGGCTGATTCCATACATTTTACTCAGTGTCATGGCTGAGTCCATAGATTTTAACCGGGGTCATGGCCTATCACATAGATTTTACCCAGTGTCAGGGCTGATCCCATAGTGATTACTCAGTGTCATGTCAGATCCCATGGACTTTACCCAGTGTCATGTCCGATCCCGTAAATTTTACTCAGTATCATGGCCTATCCCATAGATTTTACCCAGTGTCATGTTTAATCCCATAGATTTAACTCAGTGTCATGGCCTATCCCATAGGTTTTACCCAGAGTCATGTCCGATCCCATACATTTTACTCAATGTCAAGTTCTTTCCCATTAGTTTTGCTCATTGTCATGCCTGATTCAATAGATTTTACTCAGCGTCATGGCTGATTCCATAGACTTTACCCAGGGCCATGGCCTAGCCCATAGATTTTACCCAGTGTCATGGCTGATCCCATAGATTTTACTCAGTGTCATGTCCAATCCCATACATTTTACCCAGTGTCATTCTCGATCCTATAGAATTTATTCAGTGCCATAGCCTATCCCATAGATTTGACCAAGTGTCATGTCTGATCCCATAGATTTTACTCAGTGTCATGTCCTATCCCATAGATTCTACCACGTGTCATGGCTGATCCCATAATTTTTACTTGGTGTCATGTCCGATCACATAGATTTTAGGCAGTTTAATGCCTGATCCCATAGATTTTACCTAGTGTCATGGCCTATCCCATTGATTTTACCTAGTGTCGTGTTTGACCCCGTAGATTTTACTCAGCGTCATGGCTTATCCCATTGATTTTACGCAGAGTCAAGTCAAATCCCTTAGATTTTACCCAGTGTCATGTCTGATCCCATAGATTTTACCCAGTGTCTTGACCAATCCAATAAATTTTACTCAGTGTCATGGCCTATCCCATAGATTTTACCCAGTGTCATGTTTGATCCCATAGATTTAACTCAGTGTCATGACCTGTCCCATAGATTTTACCCAGTGTCATGTTCGATCCCTTAGATTTTACTCACTGTCATGGCCTCTCCAATTGATTTTTCCCAATGTAATGTCCGACCCCATAGATATACCTCAGTGTAATGTTTTATCCCGCTAGATTTTACGTAATGTCATTGCCTAGCCCATAGATTTTTCCCAGTGTCATAGACAATTCCATATATTTTATCAAGTGTCATATCCAATCCCATAGATTTTACTGAGTGTCATGTTCTATCCCATAGATTTTACCGAGTGTCATGTTCTATCCCATAGATTTTACTCAGTGTCATAGCTTATCTTATAGATTTTCCCCAGTGTCATATTCTATCCCACAGATATTTCTTGGTGTCTTGGCCGATCCCATAGATCTTACCCAGTGTCACGTCCGATCTCATACATTATACTCACTGTCATGTTCTTTCCCATTAATTTTACTCAGTGTCGTGGCTGATTCCATACATTTTACTTAGCATCATGGCTGATTCCTAGACTTTACCCAGTGTCATGGCCTAGCCCATCAATTGAACCCAGTGTGATGGCTGTTCCCATTCATTTTACTCAGTGTCATGTCTGATCCCATAGATTTTACCCAACGTCATGTCTGATACCATAAATTATACTCAGTGTCAAGGCCTATCCCATAGATTTTACCCAGTGTCATGTTTGATACTATAGATTTTATTCAGTCTCATGCCCGATCCCATAGATTTTATCCAGCGTCATATCCGATCCCATAAATTTTACTCAGTGTCATGGCCGATTCCATTGATTTTACACAGTGTCGTGGTCTATCCCATAGATTTTACACAGTGTCATGGCTGAACCAGTAAATTTTACTCAGTGCCACATCCGATCCTATAGATTTACCCAGTGTCATAGCTGATCCCACAGATTTTACTCAGTGTCATTGTCATGGCTGATCCCATGTATTTTTCTCTGTGTCATGTCCAATCCCATAAATTTTACTCAGTGCCATGGCCTATTCCATAGATTTTACCCAGTGTTATGGCCAATCACATAGATTTTACCCGGTGTCATGGCTGATCCCATAGATTTTACCAAGTGTCTTGTCCAATCCCATAAATTTTACTAAGTGTCATGGTCTTTCCCATAGATTTTACCCAGTGTCATGTTCAATCCCATAGATTTTACTCAGTTTCGAGACTTATCCCATAGATTTTACCCAGTGTCATGTCCGATCCCATACATTTTACTCAGTGTCATGTTCTATCCCATTAACTTAACTCAGCGTCATGGCTGATTCCATAGATTTTACTCAGTGTCATGGCTGATACCATAGATTTTACCCAGTGTCATGGCCTATCCCATAGATTTTACCCAGTGTCATAGCTGATTCCATATAGTTTAACAAGTGTCATGTCCGATCCCATAGATTTTACCCAGTTTAATGTTCTATCCCATAGAGTTTACACAGTGTCATGTTCTATCCCCCTAGATTTTACTGAGTGTCATGGCCTGTCCCATAGATTTTACCAAGTGTCATGTTCTGTCCGATAGATTTTCATCAGTGTTATGGCCTATCCCATAAATTTTACTCAGTGTCATATTCTATCCCATAGATTTATTCAGAGTCATGTCCGATCCCATAGATTTTACCCAGTGTCATGTCCGATCCCATAGACTTTACCCAGCATCATGTTCAATCCCATACATTTTACTCAGTGTAATGGCCTATCCCATAGATTTTACCAAGTGTCATGTACAATCCCATAGTTTTTATCCAGTGTCATGGCCTATCCCATAGATTTTAACAAGTGTCATTGCAGATCCCTTAGATTTTACCCAGTCTCATGTCCGATCGCATAAATTTTACTCAGTGTCATGGCGGATTCCATAGGTTTTACACATTGTCGTTGCCTATCCCATAGATTTTATGCAGTGTCATGGCTGATCCCTTAAATTTTACTCAGTGCCACTTCCGATCCCATAAATTTTACCCAGTGTCATGTCCGATCCCATAAATTTTACTCAGTGTCATGGCCTATCCCATAGATTTTACCCGATGTCATGGCTGATTCCATAGATTTTACCCAATGTCATGGCTGATTCCATAGATTTTAACCAGTGTCATGGCCAATCACATAGATTTTACCCACTTGTATGTCCGAGCAAATAAATTTTACTCAGAGTCATGGATGATTCCATAGATTTTACCCAGTGTCGTGGCCAGTCCCCTACATTTTACCCAGTGTCATGTTTGATCCCATAGATTTTACTCAGTGTCATGGCCTATCCCATAGATTTTACCCAGTGTCATGTCCTATCCCACACATTTTACTCAGAGCCATGTTCTAACACATTAATTTTGCTCAGTGTCATGGCTGATTCCATTGATTTTGCTCAGCATCGTGGCTGATTCCATAGACTTTACGCAGTGTCATGGCCTAGCCCATAGATTTTACCCAGTGTCATGGCTGATCCTATAGATTTTACCCAGTGTAATGGTTGATCCCAAAATTTTCACTCAGTGTCATGTCCGATCACATAGATTTTACCCAGTTTAATGTGCGATCCAATAGATTTTACCTAGAGTCATGGCCTATCCCATAGATTTTACCTAGAGTCATGTTCGACCCTATAGATTTCACTCAGTGTCATGGCCTATCCCATAGATTTTATACAGTGTCATGTCCGATCCCCTAGATTTTACTCAGTGTCATGTCCACTCTCATAAATTTTATTGAGTGTCATGGTATATTTCTTAGACTTTACCCAGCGTCATGTTTGATCCACAGATTTTACTCAGTGTCATTGCCTATTGCATAGATTTTACCCAGTGTCATGTCCAAGCCCATAGATTTTACTCACTGTCATGTCCAATCCCATAGGTTTTTCCCAATGCCATGTTCAATCCAATAGATTTGACCCATTGTCATGGCCTTCACATAGATTTTAACCACTGTAAAGGCTGATCTCAAAGATTTTACTCAGTGTCATGTCAGATCCCATAGATTTTATCCAGTGTCATGTCTGGTCCCATTGATTTTACTCAGTGTCATGGCCTATCCCATAGATTTTACCCAGTGTCATATTCTATCCCATAGATTTTACTCAGTATCATGGCCTATCCCATAGATTTTACCCAGTGTCATGTCCAATCTCATACATTTTACTTACTGTCATGTTCTGTCCCATTAATTTTACTCAGTGTCGTGGCTAATTCCATAGATTTTACTCAGCGTCATGGCTGATTCCATAGATTTTACCCAGTGTCATGGCCTAGCCCATCGATTTTACCAGTGTCATGGCTGACCCTATAGATTCTACTCAGTGTCATGTCCGATTTCATACATTTTACCCAGTGTCATTCTCGATCCTATAGAATTTAATCAGTGTCATGGCTTATCCATAGATTTGACCAAGTGTCATGTCCGATCCCATAGATTTTACTCAGTGTCATGTCCTAACCCATAGATTTTTCCTAGTGTCATTGTTGATCCCATAATTTTTACTCGGTGTCATGTCCGATCACATAGATTTTAGCCAGTTTAATGTCTGATCCCATAGATTTTACCTAGTGTCATGGCCTATCCCATAGATTTTACCTAGTGTCGTGTTCGACCCCATAGATTTTACGCAGTGTCATGGCCTATCCCATTGATTTTATGCAGAGTCAAGTCAAATCCCAAAGATTTTACCCAGTGTCATGTCCAATCCCATAGATTTTACTCACTGTCATGTCCAATCCCATAGGTTTTTCCCAGTGTCATGTTCAATCCCGTAGATTTTACCCAGTGTCATGGCCTATCACATAGATTTTAACCACTGTAATGGCTGATCCCATAAATTTTACTCAGTGTCATGTCTGATCCCATAGATTTTACCCAGTGTCATGACCAATCCCATAAATTTTACTCAGTGTCATGGCCTATCCCATAGATTTTACCCAGTGTCATGTTTGATCCCATAGATTTTACTCAGTATCATGGCCTATCCCATAGATTTTACCCAGTGTCATGTCCAATCTCATACATTTTACTTACTGTCATGTTCTGTCCCATTAATTTTACTCAGTGTCGTGGCTAATTCCATAGATTTTACTCAGCGTCATGGCTGATTCCATAGATTTTACCCAGTGTCATGGCCTAGCCCATCGATTTTACCCAGTGTCATGGCTGACCCCATAGATTCTACTCAGTGTCATGTCCGATTTCATACATTTTACCCAGTGTCATTCTCGATCCTATAGAATTTAATCAGTGTCGTGGCCTATCCCATAGATTTGACCAAGTGTCATGTCCGATCCCATAGATTTTACTCAGTGTCATGTCCTAACCCATAGATTTTTCCTAGTGTCATTGTTGATCCCATAATTTTTACTCGGTGTCATGTCCGATCACATAGATTTTAGCCAGTTTAATGTCTGATCCCATAGATTTTACCTAGTGTCATGGCCTATCCCATAGATTTTACCTAGTGTCGTGTTCGACCCCATAGATTTAACTCAGTGTCATGACCTGTCCCATAGATTTTACCCAGTGTCAGGTTCGATCCCTTAGATTTTACTCACTGTCATGGCCTCTCCAATTGATTTTTCCCAATGTAATGTCTGACCTCATAGATTTTTACTCAAAGTCATGTCTTTTCCCATAGATTTTACGCAGTCTCATGGCCTAGCCCATAGATTTTTCCCAGTGTCATAACCAATTCCATATATTTTACCAAGTGTCATTTCTGATCCCATAGATTTTACTGAGTGTCATGTTCTATCCCATAGATTTTACTAAGTGTCATGTTCTATCCCATAGATTTTGCCCAGTGTCATAGCTTATCCCATAGATTTTCCCCAGTGTCATATTCTATCCCATAGATATTACTCGGTGTGTTGGCCTATCCCATAGATTTTACCCAGTGTCACGTCCGATCTCATACATTATACTCACTGTCATGTTCTTTCCCCATTAATTTTACTCATTGTCATGTTTGATCCTATAGATTTTACTCAGTGTCATGGCCTATCCCATAGATTTTACCCAGTGTCATGGCCTATCCCATAGATTTTACCTAGTATCATGGCTGATCTCATACATTTTACTCAGTCTCATGCCCGATCCCATAGATTTTATCCAGCGTCATATCTGATCCCATAAATTTTACTCAGTGTCATGGCCGATTCCATTGATTTTACATAGTGTCGTAGTCTATCCCATAGATTTTACGCAGTGTCATGGCTGAACCAATAAGTTTTACTCAGTGCCACATCCGATCCTATAGATTTACCCAGTGTCATAGCTGATCCCACAGATTTTACTCAGTGTCATTGTCATGGCTGATCCCATATATTTTTTCTCTGTGTCATGTCCAATCCCATAAATTTTATTCAGTGCCATGGCCTATTCCATAGATTTTACCCAGTGTTATGGCCTATCACATAGATTTTAGTCGATGTCATGGCTGATCCCATAGATTTTACCTAGTGTCATGTCCGATCCCATAAATTTTACTAAGTGTCATGGTCTTTCCCATAGATTTTACCCAGTGTCATGTTCAATCTCATAGATTTTAGTCAGTGTCGAGGCTTATCCCATAGATTTTACCCAGTGTCATGTCCGATCCCATATATTTTACTCAGTGTCATGTTCCATCCCATTAATTTAACTCAGTGTCATGGCTGATTCCATTGATTTTACTCAGTGTCATGGCTGATTCTATAGATTTTGCCCAGTGTCATGGCCTACCCCATAGATTTTACCCAGAGTCATAGCTGATTCCATATAGTTTAACAAGTGTCATGTCCGGTCCCATAGATTTTACCCAGTTTAATGTTCTATCCCATAGAGTTTACGCAGTGTCATTTTCTATCCCATAGATTTTACTCAGTGTCATGGCCGGTACCATAGATGTTCATCAGTGTCATGGACCATCCCATAAATTTTGCTCAGTGTCATGTTCTATCCCATAGATTTTACTCAGTGTAATGTCCGATCCCATAGATTTTACCCAGTGTCATGTCCGATCCCATAGACCATACCCAGCATCATGTTCAATCCCATACATTTTACTCAGTGTAATGGCCTATCCCATAGATTTTACCAAGTGTCATGTCCGATCCCATAGATTTTACTCAGTGTCATGTCCAAGCCCATAAATTTTATCCAGTGTCATGGTATATTCCTTACACTTTACCCAGCGTCATGTTAGATCCATAGATTTTACTCAGTGTCATGGCCGATTGCATAGATTTTAACCAGTGTCATGTCCAATCCCATAGATTTTACTCACTGTCATGTCCAATCCCATAGGTTTTTCCCAGTGTCATGTTCAATCCCATAGATTTTACCCAGTGTCATGGCCTATCACATAGATTTTAACCACTATAATGGCTGATCCCATAAATTTTACTCAGTGTCATGTCTGATCCCATAGATTTTACCCAGTGTCATGACCAATCCCATAATTTTTACTCAGTGTCATGGCCTATCCCATAGATTTTACCCAGTGTCATGTTTGATCCTATAGATTTTACTCAGTTTCATGCCCGATCCCATAGATTTTACCAAGAGTCATATCCAATCCCATAAATTTTACTCAGTGTCATTGCCGATTCCATTGATTTTACACAGTGTCGTGGTCTATCCCATAGATTTTATGCAGTGTCATGGCTGAACCAGTAACTTTTACTCAGTGCCACATCCGATCCTATAGATTTACCCAGTGTCATAGCTGATCCCACAGATTTTACTCAGTGTCATTGTCATGGCTGATCCCATATATTTTTCTCTGTGTCATGTCCAATCCCATAAATTTTACTCAGTGCCATAGCCTATTCCGTAGATTTTACCCAGTGTTATGGCCTATCACATAGAGTTTACCGGTGTCATGGCTGATCACATAGATTTTACCCACTGTCATGTCCGATCCCATAAATTTTACTAAGTGTCATGGTCTTTCCTATAGATTTTACTCAGTGTCATGTTCAATCCCATAGATTTTACTCAGTGTCGAGGCTTATCCCATAGATTTTCCCCAGTGTCATGTCCGATCCCATACGTTTTACTCAGTGTCATGTTCTATCCCATTAATTTAACTCAGTGTCATGGCTGATTCCATAGATTTTACTCAGTGTCATGGCTGATTCCATAGATTTTACCCAGTGTCATGGCCTATCCCATAGATTTTACCCAGTGTCATAGCTGATTCCATATAGTTTAACAAGTATCATGTCTGATACAATAGATTTTTCCCAGTTTAATGTTCTATCCCATAGAGTTTACACAGTGTCCTGTTCTATCCCATAGATTTTACTCAGTGTCATTGCCTGTCCCATAGATTTTACCAAGTGTCATGTTCTGTCCCATAGATTTTCATCAGTGTCATGGCCTATCCCATAAATTTTGCTCAGTGTCATATTCTATCCCATAGATTTTACTCAGTGTATTGGCCTATCCTATAGATTTTACTCAGTGTCATGGCAGATCCCATAGAGTTTACTAAGTGTCATGTCCAATCTCATAGATTTTACCCAGTGTCATGTCCAATCCCATAGTTTTTATCCAGTGTCTTGGCCTATCCCATAGATTTTACCAAGTGTCATTGCTGATCCCTTAGATTTTACCCAGTCTCATGTCCGATACCATAAATTTTACTCAGTGTCATGGCGGATTCCATAGATTTTTCTCAGTGTCGTTGCCTATCCCATAGATTTTATGCAGTGTCATGGCTGATCCCTTAGATTTTACTAAGTGTCACGGCCGATCCCATAAATTTTACCCAGTGTCATGTACGATCCCATGAATTTTACTCAGTGTCATGGCCTATCCCAGAGATTTTACCCAGTGTCATGGCTGATTCCATCGATTTTACCCAATGTCATGGCTGATTCCTAAGATTTTAACCAGTGTCAAGGCATATCACATAGATTTAACCCACTTGTATGTCCGAGCAAATAAATTTTACTCAGAGTCATGGATGATTCCATAGATTTTACCCAGTGTCGTGGCCTGTCCCTTACATTTTACCCAGTGTCATGTTTGATCCCATAGATTTTACTCAGTGTCATGGCCTATCCCATAGATTTTACCCAGTATCATGTACTATCCCATACATTTTACTCAGTGCTATGTTCTAACACATTAATTTTGGTCAGTGTCATGGCTGATTCCATTGATTTTGCTCAGCATCATGGCTGATTCCATAGACTTTACGCAGTGTCATGGCCTAGCCCATAGATTTTACCCAGTGTCATGTCCGATCCCATACATTTTACCCAGTGCTATTTTCGATCCTAAAGATTTTAATCAGTGTCATGGCCTATCCCATAGATTTCAAAAGGTGTCATGTCTGATCAAATATATTTTACTCAGTGTCATGTCCTATCCCATAGACTTTACCCAGTGTCATGGCTGATCCCATAATTTTCACTCAGTGTTGTGTCCGATCACATAAATTTTACCCAGTTTAATGTGCGATCCAATAGATTTTACCTAGTGTCCTAGCCTATCCCATAGATTTTAACTAGAGTCATGTTCGGCCCCATAGATTTCACTCAGCGTCATGGCCTATCCCATAGATTTTACAAAGTGTCATGTCCGATCCCATAGATTTTACTCAGTGTCATGTCCAATCCCATAGATTTTACTCACTGTCATGTCCAATCCCATAGGTTTTTCCCAGTGTCATGTTCGATCCTATAGATTTTACCCATTGTCATGGCCTATCACATAGATTTTAACCACTGTAATAGCTGATTCCAAAGATTTTACTCAGTGTCATGTCAGATCCCATAGATTGTATCCAGTGTCATGTCCGATCCCATAAATTTTACTCAGTGTCATGGCCTATCCCATAGATTTTACCCAGTGTCATGTATGATCCCATTTATTTTACTCAATGTCATGGCCTATCCCATAGATTTTACTCAGTGTCATGTTCAATCTCTTAGATTTTACTCACTGTCATGGCCTAGCCAATAGATTTTTCCCAATCTAATGTCTGATCCCATTGATTTTAGTCAGTGTCACGTCCTATCCCAAAGATTTTTTCCAGTATCATTGCCTATCCCATAGATTTTACCCAGTGTCATAGTCAATTCCATAAATTTTACCAAGTGTCATATTCTATCCCATAGATTTTACTCGGTGTTATGGCCTATCCCATAGATTTTACCCAGTGTCATGTCCCATCTCATACATTTTACTTACTGTCATGTTCTATCCCATTAATTTTACTCAGTGTCGTGGCTGATTTCATAGATTTTACCCAGTGTCATGGCCTAGCCCATCGATTTTACCCAGTGTCATGGCTGACCCCATAGATTCTACTCAGTGTCATGTCCAATTTCATACATTTTACCCAGTGTCATTCTCGATCCTACAGAATTTAATCAGTGTCATGGCCTATCCCATAGATTTGACCAAGTGTCATGTCCTATCTCATAGATTTTACTCAGTGTCATGTCCTATCCCATAGATTTTTCCTAGTGTCAAGGCTGATCCCATAATTTTTACTCAGTGTCATGTCCGATCACATAGATTTTAGCCAGTTTAATGTCTGATCCCATAGATTTTACCTAGTGTCATGGCCTATCCCATAGATTTTACCTAGTGTCGTGTTCGACCCCATAGATTTTACTCAGTGTCATGGCCTATCCCATTGATTTTATGCAGAGTCAAGTCAAATCCCATAGATTTTACCCAGTGTCATGTCCAATCCCATGGATTTTACTCACTGACATGTCCAATCCCATAGGTTTTTCCCAGTGTCATGTTCAATCCCATAGATTTTACCCAGTGTCATGGCCTATCACATAGATTTTAACCACTGTAATGGCTGATCCCATAAATTTTACTCAGTGTCATGTTTGATACCATAGATTTTACCCAGTGTCATGCCCAATCCCATAAATTTTACTCAGTGTCATGGCCTATCCCATAGATTTTACCCAGTGTCATGTTTGATCCCATAGATTTAACTCAGTGTCATGACCTGTCCCATAGATTTTACCCAGTGTCAGGTTCGATCCCTTAGATTTTACTCACTGTCATGGCCTCTCCAATTGATTTTTCCCAATGTAATGTCCGACCCCATAAATTTTACTCAGTGTCATGTCTTATCCCATAGATTTTACGCTGTGTCATGGCCTAGCCCATAGATTTTTCCCAGTGTCATAGCCAATTCCATATATTTTACCAAGTGTCATATCCATTCCCATAGATTTTACTGAGTGTCTTGTTCTATCCCATAGATTTTACCAAGTGTCATGTTCTATCCCATAGATTTTACTCAGTGTCATAGCTTATCCCATAGACTTTCCCCAGTGTCATATTCTGTCCCATAGATATTACTCGGTGTCTAGGCCTATCCCATAGATTTTACCCAGTGTCACGTCTGATCTCATAAATTTTACTCACTGTCATGTTCTATCCCATTAATTTTACTCAGTTTCGTGGCTGATTCCATAGATTTTACTCAGCATCATGGCTGATTCCTAGATTTTACCCAGTGTCATGGCCTAGCCCATCGATTTTACCCAGTGAGATGGCTGATCCCATTCATTTTACTCAGTGTCATGTCTGATCCCATAGATTTTACCCAACGTCATGTCCGATCCCATAAATTATACTCAGTGTCAAGGCCTATCCCATAGATTTTACCCAGTGTCATGTTTGATCATATAGATTTTACTCAGTGTCATGGCCTATCCCATAGATTTTACCCAGTGTCATGGCCTATCCCATAGATTTTACCCAGTATCATGGCTGATCCCAAACATTTTACTCAGTCTCATGCCCAACCCCATAAATTTTACCCAGCGTCATATCTGTTCCCATAAATTTTACTCAGTGTCATGGCCGATTCCATTGATTTTACACAGTGTCATGGACTATCCCATAGATTTACCCAGTGTCATAGCTGATCCCACAGATTTTACTCTGTGTCATTGTCATGGTTGATCCCATATATTTTTCTCTGTGTCCTGTCCAAACCCATAAATTTTACTCAGTGCCATGGCCTATTCCATAGATTTTACCCAGTGTTATGGCCTATCAAATAGATTTTACTGGTGTCATGGCTGATCCCTTAGATTTTACCCATTATCATGTCCGATCCCATAAATTTTACTAAGTGTCATGGTCTTTCCCATAGAGTTTACCCAGTGTCATGTTCAATCCCATAGATTTTACTCAGTGTCATGGCTTATCCCATAGATTTTACCCAGTGTCATGTCCGATCCCATAGATTTTACTCAGTGTCATGTTCTAGCCCATTAATTTAACTCAGGGTCATGTTCGATCCCATAGATTCTACTCAGTGTCATGGCCTATCCCATACATTTTACCCAGTGTCATAGCTGATTCCATATATTTTAATAAGTGTCATGTCCGATCCCATAGATTTTACCCAGTGTCATGTCCGATCCCATAGATTTTACTCAGTGTCATGTTCTACCCCATTAATTTAACTGAGGGTCGTGTTTGATCCCATAGATTTTACTCAGTGTCATGGCCTATCCCATACGTTTTACCCAGTGTCATAGCTGATTCCATATATTTTAATAAGTGTCATGTCCGATTCCATAGATTTTACCCAGTGTCTTGTTCCATTCCATAGAGTTTACATAGTGTCATGTTCTATCCCATAGATTTTACTCAGTGTCATGGCCTGTCCCATAGATTTTACCAAGGGTCATGTTCTGTCCCATAGATTTTCATCAGTGTCATGGCCTATCCCATAAATTTTGCTCAGTGTCATGTTCGATCCCATAGATTTTACCCGGTGTCCTGCCTGATCCCATAGACTTTACCCAGCATCATGTTCAATCCCATACATTTTACTCAGTGTAATGGCCTATCCCATAGATTTTACCAAGTGTCATGTTCGATCCAATAGATTTTACTCGGTGTCATGGCTGATCCCATAGAGTTCACTAAGTCTCATGTCCAATCCCATAGATTTTACCCAGTGTCATCTCCAATCCCATAGTTTTTATCCAGTGTCATGGCCAATCCTGTAGATTTTACCAAGTGTCATGGCTGATCCCTTAGATTTTACCCAGTCTCATGTCCGATCGAATAAATTTTTCTCAGTGTCATGGCGGATTCCATAGATTTTACACAGTGTCGTTGCCTATCCCATAGATTTTATGCAGTGTCATGGCTGATCCCTTAGATTTTACTCATGCCACGTCCGATCCCATAGATTTTACCCAGTGTCATGTCCGATCCCATAAGTTTTACTCGGTGTCATGGCCTATCCCATAGATTTTACCCAGTGTCATGGCTGATTCCATTGATTTTAACCAGTGTCATGGCTGATCCCATAGATTTTATTAAGTGGCACATCCAATTCCATAGATTTTACGCAGTGTCATGTCTGATCTCATAGATTTTACCCAGTGTCATAGCTGATTACATATAGTTTAACAAGTGTCATGTCCAATCCCATAGATTTTACCCAGTTTAATATTCTATCCCATAGAGTTTACGTAGTGTCACGTTCTATGCCATAGATTTTACTCAGTGTCATGGCCTGTCCCATAGATTTCACCAAGTGTCATGTTCTGTCCCATAGATTTTCATCAATGTCATGGCCTATCCCATAAATTTTGCTCAGTGTCATATTCTATCACATAGATTTTACTCAGTGTCATGTCTGATCCCATAGATTTTACTGAGTGTCAAGTCCGATCCCATAGACTTTACCCAGCATCATGTTCAATCCCATATATTTTACTCAATATAATGGCCTATCCCATAGATTTTACCAAGTGTCATGTTCAATCCAATTGATTTTACTCAGTGTCATGGCTGATCCCATAGAGTTTGCTAAGTGTCATGTCCAATCCCATGGATTTTACCCAGTGTCATGTGCAATCCCATAGTTTTTATCCAGTGTCATGGCCTATCCCATAGATTTTACTCACTGTCATGTCCAATCCCATAGGTTTTTCCCAGTGTCATGTTCGATCCTATAGATTTTACCCATTGTCTTGGCCTATCACATAGATTTTAACCACTGTAATAGCTGATTCCAAAGATTTTACTCAGTGTCATGTCGGATCCCATAGATTTTATCCAGTGTCATGTCCGATCCCATAAATTTTACTCAGTGTCATGGCCTATCCCATAGATTTTACCCAGTGTCATGTTTGATCCCATTTATTTTACTCAGTGTCATGGCCTATCCCATAGATTTTACCCAGTGTCATGTTCAATCTCTTAGATTTTACTCACTGTCATGGCCTAGCCAATAGATTTTTCCCAATCTAATGTCTAATCCCATTGATTTTAGTCAGTGTCATGTCCTATCCCAAAGACTTTTTCCAGTGTCATTGCCTATCCCATAGATTTTACCAAGTGTCATAGCCAATTCCATAAATTTTACTAAGTGTCATATTCTGTCCCATAGATTTTACTCAGTGTCATGTCCTATCCCATACATTTTACCCAGTGTCAATTCCGATCCAATAAATTATAGTCAGTGTCATGGCCTATCCCATATATTTTACCAAGTGCCATTTTCGATCCTAAAGATTTTAATCAGTGTCATGGTCTATCCCATAGATTTCACCAGGTGTCATGTCCGATCAAATATATTTTACTCAGTGTCATGTCCTATCCCGTAGACTTTACCCAGTGTCATGACTGATCCCATAATTATCACTCAGTGTCATGTCCTATCACACAGATTTTACCCAGTTTAATATGCAATCCAGTAGATTTTACCTAGTGTCAAGGCCTATTCCACAGATTTTACCTAGAGTCATGTTCGACCCCATAGATTTCACTCAGCGTCATGGCCTATCCCATAGATTTTACTCAGTGTCATGTCCAATCTCATAAATTTTATCCAGTGTCATGGTATATTTCTTAGACTTTACCCAGCGTCATGTTTGATGCATAGATTTTACTCAGTGTCATGGCCTATTGCATAGATTTTACCCAGCGTCATGTCCAATCCCATAGATTTTACTCACTGTCATGTCAAATCCCATAGGTTTTTCCCAGTGTCATGTTCAATCCTATAGATTTTACCCATTATCATGGCCTATCACATAGATTTTAACCACTGTAATAGCTGATTCCAAAGATTTTACTCAGTGTCATGTCGGATCCCATAGATTGTATCCAGTGTCATGTTTGATCCCATTTATTTTACTCAGTGTCATGGCCTATCCCATAGATTTTACCCAGTGTCATGTTCAATCTCTTAGATTTTACTCACTGTCATGGTCTACCCAATAGATTTTTCCCAATCTAATGTCTGATCCCATTGATTTTAGTCATTGTCATGTCCTATCCCAAAGATTTTTTCCAATGTCATTGCCTATCCCATAGATTTTACCCAGTGTCATAGCCAATTCCATAAATTTTACCAAGTGTCATATTCTATCCCATAGATTTTACTCGGTGTTAAGGCCTATCCCATAGATTTTACCCATTGTCATGTCCCATCTCATACATTTTACTTACTGTCATGTTCTATCCCATTAATTTTACTCAGTGTCGTGGCTGATTCCAAAGATTTTACCCAGTGTCATGGCCTAGCCCATCGATTTTACCCAGTGTCATGGCTGACCCCATGGATTCTACTCAGTGTCATGTCCGATTTCATACATTTTACCCAGTGTCATTCTTGATCCTATAGAATTTAATCAGTGTCATGGCCTATCCCATAGATTTGACCAAGTGTCATGTCCCATCCCATAGATTTTATTCAGTGTCATGTCCTGTCCATAGATTTTACTCTAGTGTCAGCTGTCATCCTATAATTTTACTCAGTGTCATGTCCGATCACATAGATTTTAGCCAGTTTAATGTCTGATCCCATAGATTTTACCTAGTGTCAGGGCCTGTCCCATAGATTTTACCTAATGTGGTGTTCAACCCGATAGATTTTACACAGCGTCATGGCCTATCCCATTGATTTTACGCAGCGTCAAGTCAAGTCCCATAGATTTTACCCAGTGTCATGTCCAATCCCATAGATTTTATCCAGTGTCATCTCCAATCCCATAGTTTTTATCCAGTTTCATGACCAAGACCATAGATTTTTCCAAGTGTCATGGCTGATCCTTTAGATTTTACCCAGTCTCATGTCCGATCCCATAAATTTTTTCTCAGTGTCATGTCGAATTCCATAGATTTTACACAGTGTCGTTGCCTATCCCATAGATTTTATGCAGTGTCATGGCTGATCCCTTAGATTTTACTCAGTGCCACGTCCGATCCCATAGATTTTCCCCAGTGTCATGTCCGATCCCATAAATTTTACTCAGTGTCATGGCCTATCCCATAGATTTTACCCAGTGTCATGGCTGATTACATAGATTTTACCCAATGTCATGGCTGATTCCATAGATTTTAACCAGTGCCATGGCTGATCCCATCGATTTTATTAAGTGGAACGAACAATCCCATAGATTTTACCCAGTGTCATGTTCAATCTCTTAGATTTTACTCACTGTCATGGCCTAGCCAATAGATTTTTTCCCAATCTAATGTCTGATCCTATTGATTTTAGTCAGTGTCATGTCCTATCCCAAATATTTTTTCCAGTGTCATTGCCTATCCCATAGATTTTACCCAGTGTCATAGCCAATTCCATAAATTTTACCAAGTGTCATATTCTATCCCATAGATTTTACTCGGTGTCATGGCCTATCCCATAGATTTTACCCACTGTCATGTCCCATCTCATACATTTTACTTACTGTCATGTTCTATCCCATTAATTTTACTCAGTGTCGTGGCTGATTCCATAGATTTTACCCAGTGTCATGGCCTAGCCCATCGATTTTACCCAGTGTCATGGCTGACCCCATGGATTCTACTCAGTGTCATGTCCGATTTCATACATTTTACCCAGTGTCATTCTCGATCCTATAGAATTTAATCAGTGTCATATCCTATCCCATAGATTTGACCAAGTGTCATGTCCTATCCCATAGATTTTAATCAGTGTCATGTCCTATCCCATAGATTTTACCTAGTGTCATGGCTGATACCATAATTTTTACTCAGTGTCATGTCCGATCACATAGATTTTAGCCAGTTTAATGTCTGATCCCATAGATTTTACCTAGTGTCATGGCCTATCCCATAGATTTTACCTAGTGTGTGTTCACCCCATAGATTTTACACAGCGTCGTGTTCATCTCCATTGATTTATATAGAGTCAAGTCAAATCCCATAGATTTTACCCAGTGTCATGTCCAATCCCATAGATTTTGCTCACTGTCATGTCCAATCCCATAGGTTTTTCCCAGTGTCATGTTCAATCCCATAGTTTTTACCCAGTGTCATGGCCTATCACATAGATTTTAACCACTGTAATGGCTGATTCCATAAATTTTACTCAGTGTCATGTTTGGTCCCAAATATTTTAGCCTGTGTCATGCCCAATCCCATAGATTTTACTCAGTGTCATGGCCTATCCCATAGATTTTACCCAGTGTCATGTTTGTTACCATAGAATTAACTCAGTGTCATGACATGTCCCATAGATTTTACCCAGTGTCAGATTCGATCCCTTAGATTTTACACACTGTCATGGCCTCTCCAATTGATTTTTCCCAATGTAATATCCGACCCCATAGATTTTACTCAGTTTTATGTCTTATCCCTTAGATTTTGCACTGTGTCATGGCCTAGCCCATAGATTTTTCCCAGTGTCATAGCCAATTCCATATATTTTACCAAGTGTCATATCCATTCCCATAGATTTTACTGAGTGTCATGTTCTATCCCATAGATTTTGCGGGTGTCATATTCTATCCCATAGATTTTACTCAGTGTCATAGCTTATCCCATAGATTTTCCCCAGTGTCATATTCTATCCCATAGATATTACTCGGTGTCTAGGCATATCCCATAGATTTTACCCAATGTCACGTCCGATCTCATACATTTTACTCACTGTCATGTTCTATCCTATTAATTTTTCTCAGTGTCGTGGCTGATTCCATAGATTTCACTCAGCATCATGGCTGATTCCTAGATTTTACCCAGTGTCATGGCCTAGCCCATCAATTTTACCCAGTGTCATGGCTGAACCAATAAATTTAACTCAGTATCACATCCTATCCAATAGATTTACCCAGTGTCATATCTGATCCCACAGATTTTACTCAGTGTCATTGTCATGGTTGATCCCATATATTTTTCTCTGCGTCATGTCCAATCTCATAAATTTTACTCAGTGCCATGGCGTATTCCATAGATTTTACCCAGTGTTATGGCCTATCACATAGATTTTACTCATTGTCATGGCAGATCCCATAGATTTTACCCATTGACATGTCCGATCCCATAAATTTTACTAAGTGTCATGGTCTTCCCATAGAGTTTACCCAGTGTCATGTTCAATCCCATAGATTTTACTCAGTGTCATGGCTTATCCCATAGATTTTACCCAGTGTCATGTCTGATCCCATAGATTTTACTCAGTGTCATGTTCTAGCCCATTAATTTAACTCAGGGTCATGTTCGATCCCATAGATTTTACTCAATGTCATGGCCTATCCCATACATTTTACCCAGTGTCATAGCTGATTCCATATATTTTAATAAGTGTCATCTCCGATCCCATAGATTTTACCCAGTGTCTTGTTCTATCCCATACAGTTTACATAGTGTCATGTTCTATCCCATAGATTTTACCCAGTGTCATGTCCGATCCCATAGATTTTACTCAGTGTCATGTTCTAGCCCATTAATTTAACTCAGGGTCATGTTCGATCCCATAGATTTTACTCAGTGTCATGGCCTATCCCATACATTTTACCCAGTGTCATAGCTGATTCCATATATTTTAATAAGTGTCATGTCCTATCCCATAGCTTTTACCCAGTGTCTTGTTCTATCCCATAGAGTTTACATAGCGTCATGTTCTATCCCATAGATTTTACTCAGTGTCATGGCCTGTCCCATAGATTTTACTAAGGGTCATGTTCTGTCCCATAGATTTTCATCAGTGTCATGGCCTATCCCATAAATATTGCTCAGTGTTATATTCCATCCCATAGATTTTACTCAGTGTCATGTCCGATCCCATAGATTTTACCCGGTGTCATGCCCAATCCCATAGACTTTACCCAGCATTACGTTCAATCCCATACATTTTACTCAGTGTAATGGCCTATCCCATAGATTTTACCAAATGTCATGTTCGATCCAATAGATTTTACTCGTTGTCATGGCTGATCCCATAGAGTTTACTAAGTGTCATGTCCAATCCCATAGTTTTTATCCAGTGTCATGGCCAATCCCATAGATTTTACCAAGTGTCATGGCCAATCCCATAGATTTTACCAAGTGTCATGGCTGATCCCTTAGATTTTACCCAGTCTCATGTCCGATCCCATAAATTTTTCTCAGTGTCATGACGGATTCCATAGATTTTACACAGTGTCGTGTCTATCCCACAGTTTTTATGCAGTGTCATGGCTGATCCCTTAGATTTTACTCAGTGCCACGTCCGATCCCATAGATTTTCCCCAGTGTCATGTCCGATCCCATAAAGTTTACTCGGTGTCATGGCCTATCACATAGATTTTACCCAGTGTCATGGCTGATTGCATAGATTTTACCCAATGTCATGGCTGATTCCATAGATTTTAACCAGTGTCATGGCTGATCCCATCGATTTTATTAAGTGGAACATCCAATCCTATAGATTTTACGCAGTGTCCTGTCCGATTCCATAGATTTTACCCAGTGTCATGTCCGATCCAATAGATTTTACCCAGCTATCATGTCCGATCCCATAAATTTTACTCATGTCATGGCTGATTCCATAGATTTTACACAGTGTCATGGTCTAACCCATAGATTTTACGCAGTGCCATTGATGAACCAGTAAATTTTACTCAGTGCCACGTCCGATCCCATAGATTTTACCAAGTGTCATGTCCGATCCCATAAATTTTACTCACTGTCATGGCCTATCCCATAGATTTCACCCAGTGTCATGGCTGATCCCATAGATTTTACCCAGTGTCATGACCAATCCCATAAATTTTACTCAGTGACATGGCCTAACCCACAGATTTTACTTAGTGTCATGTTCGATCCAATAGATTTTACCCAGCATCAAGGCCTATCCCATAGATTTTACCCAGCGTCATATTCGATCCCATAGATTTTACCCAGTGTCATGTCCAATATTATAGATTTTACCCAGTGTCATGTTCAATCCCATGGATTTTTCCCAGTGTAATGGCCTATCCCCTAGATTTTACCCAGTGTCATATTCGATCCCATAGATTTTACTCAGTGTCATGGCCTATCCCATAGATTTTGCCCAGTGTCATGTCCGACCCCATAGATTTTACCCAGTGTCATGTCCTATCCCATAGATTTTACTCAGAGTCATGGCCTATTCCATAGATTTTACCCATTGTCATGTCCGATCCCATACATTTTACTCAGTGTCATGTTCTATCCCATTAATTTTGGTCAGTGTCATGGCTGATTCCATAGATTTTACTCAGCATCATGACTGATTCCATAGATTTTACCGTGTGTCATGTCCGATCCCAAAGATTTTACCCAGTGTCATGTTATATCCCACAGAGTTTGCCCAGTGTCATGTTCTATCCCATAGATTTTACTCAGCATCATGGCCTATCCCAATAGATTTTACCCAGTGTCATGTTCTGTCCCATACATTTTCATCAGTGTCATGTCTGATCCCATAGATCTTACCCAGTGTCATGTTCTATCCCATAGAGTTTACCCAGTGTCAAATTCTATCCCATAGATTTTACTCAGTGTAATGGCCTATCCCATAGATTTTACCAAGTGTCATGGCTGATCCCATAATTTGTACTCTGTGTCATGTCCGATTCCATAGATTTTACCCAGTTTATTGTCCGATCCCATAGATTTTACTCACTGTCATGTCTGATCCCATAGACTTTGCCCAGTGTCATGTCCGATCCCATAAATTTTACTTAGTGTCATGGCCTATCCCATAGATTTTACCCAGTGTCATAGCCAATTCCATATATTTTTCAAAGTGTCATGGATTATCTGATAGATTTTACCAAGTATCATATTGTGCCCATAGAATGTCTTGCATCGTGGCCTATCCCATAGATTTTACCAAATGTCGTGGTCCATCTCATACATTTTACTTACTGTCATGTTCTATTCCATTAATTTTACTCAGTGTTGTGGCTGATTCCATAGATTTTACTCAACGTCATGGTTGATTCCATAGATTTTACCCAGTGTGATGGCCTAGCCCATCGATTTTACCCAGTACCATCGCCGACCCCGTATATTCTACTCAGTGTCATGGCCTATCCCATAGATTTTATCCAGTGACATGTTTGATCCTATAGATTTTATTCACTGTCATGGCCTATCCCATATATTTTACCCATGTCATGTCATATCCCATAGATTTTACCCAGTGTCACAGCTTTATTCCATATATTATACAGTGTCATATCCGGCCTGTTAGATTTTACCAATGTTATATCGAGCAAATAAATTTTACTCAGGGTCATGGATGATTCCATAGATTTTACCACTGTCGTGGTTCTTGTAGCTTTTACCCAGTGTCACGGTTGATTCCATAGCTTTTACTCAGTGTCATGGCTGATTCCATAGATTTTACCCAGTGTCATGGCTCATCACATAGATTTCCTCATCTAGTGTCATTGCTGATCCCATATATTTTACTCTAGTGCCATTTCAATCCCATAGACTTTACCCAGTGTCATGTCCAATCTCAGAAACTATACCAGTGTCATGTCAATCCATAGACTTACCCAGTGTCATGTTCAATTCGTAGATTTTACTCAGTGTCATGGCCATCACATAGATTTCACGAGTGTCATAGCTGATCCCATATATTTTACTTCCAGTACTCAATTGCCAGACTTTACCCAGTGTCATGTCTGATCTCATAAACTATACTCAGTGGCGTCTTTCCCTATATTTTCCCCAGTGCTGTTCTATCCTATAGATTTACCAGTGTCATGTCCAATCCATAGACTTACCCAGTGTCATGTTAATCCATTGATTTACTCAGTGTCATGGTTCATCCATAGATTTTACCTAGTGTCATGTTTGATCTCATAGAATTAACCAGTGTCATGACATGTCTCATAGATTTACCCAGTGTCAGATTCATCCTAGATTTTACACACTGTCATGGCCTTCCAATTGATTTTCCAATGTAATATCCTAATTATAGATTTTACTCAGTTTTATGTCTTATCCTAGATTTGCACTGTGTCATGGCTTAGCCCATAGATTTTCCTAGTGTCATAGCCAATTCCATATATTTACCAAGTGTCATATCCATTCCCCAGATTTTACTGACATGTTCTATCCTAGATTTTACTGGGTCATATTCATCCATAGATTTACCAGTGTCGTTTATCCATAGATTTTCCCCAGTGCTCATTTTCATCCTATGATATTACTCGTGTCTAGGCATATCCTATAGATTTTACCCAGTGTCATCCGATCTCTACATTTTACTTTCTCTGTTCTATCCTATTAATTTTCTCAGTGTCGTGGTTGTTTCATAGATTTCACCAGCATCATGTGATTCCTAGATTTTACCTGGTGATCTTCAGCCATCAATTTACCCAGTGTCATGTATGAACCAATAAATTTAACTCAGTGTCATCTATCCAATAGATTTGCAGTGTCTTATCTGATCCCTCAGATTTCCAGTGTCATTGTCATGTGATCCTATATTTTCTCGCCATGTCCAATCCCATAAATTTACTCAGTGCTATGCTTATTCTATGATTTTACCCAGTGTTGTGGCTCATCGTATGATTTTACTGCTGTCATGTGATCCTATAGATTTTACTCATTGACATGTCCGATCCTATAATTTATTTATGTCATGTCTTCCCATAGAGTTTACCCAGTGTCATGTTCAATCCTATAGATTTTACCTAGTGTCATGGCTTATCCCATAGATTTTACCCAGTGTCAGTCTGATCCCATAGATTTTATTTGGGTGCATTTTAGCCTATTAATTTAACTCAGGGTCATGTTCGATCCATAGATTTTACTCAATGTCATGGCTCATCCTACATTTTACCCAGTGTCAGCTGATTCCATATATTTTAATAAGGTCATCCATCCCATAGATTTTACCTAGTGTCTTGTTCTATCCCATACAGTTTATATAGTGTCTGTCTTATCCAGATTTACCCAGTGTCATGTCCGATCCCAGATTTACTCAGTGTCATGTTCTTGCCTATTAATTTAACTCAGGTCATGTTGATCCTATGATTTTACTGTGTGTCATGGCCTATCCCATACATTTTACCTGGTGTCATAGCTGATTCCATATTTTAATAAGTGTCGTGTCTATCCTATAGCTTTTGCCCAGTGTCTGTCTCTTCATAGAGTTTATATAGCGTCATGTTCTATCCCATAGATTTTACTCAGTGTCATGGCCTGTCCCATAGATTTTACCAAGGGTCATGTTCTGTCCCATAGATTTTCATCAGTGTCACGGCCTATCCCATAAATTTTGCTCAGTGTTATATTCCATCCCATAGATTTTACTCAGTGTCATGTCCGATCCCATAGATTTTACCCGGTGTCATGCCCAATCCCATAAACTTTACCCAGCATCACTTTCAATCCCACACATTTTACTCAGTGTGTGGCTTATCCTATAGATTTTACCAATGTCATGTTGGATTCAATAGATTTTACTCTGTCATGCTGATCCTGTAGAGTTTACTATGTCGTCCAATCCTATAGTTTTTATCCAGTGTCATGGCCAATCCTATAGATTTTACCAAGTGTCATGGCTAATCCATGATTTACCAAGGGTCATGGCTGATCCCTTAGATTTTCCCAGTCTCATGTCCGTCCCATAAATTTTTCTCAGTTCGTGGCGGATTCCATAGATTTACATTGTGTCGCTTTCCTATCCTACAGTTTTTTGTGCAGTGTCATGGTTGATCCTTAGATTTTACTCAGTGCCACGCCCCATCTCATAGATTTTCCCCAGTGTCATGTCCGATCCCATAAAGTTTACTCTGTGTCATGGCTTATCCCATAGATTTACCTAGTGTCATGGTTGATTGCATAGATTTTCCCCAATGTCATGTCTGATTCCATAGATTTAACCAGTGTCATGGCTGATCCCATCGATTTTATTAAGGGAACGCCCTGTCCTATAGATTTTACGAGGTCTGTCCGATTCCATAGATTTACCTATGTCATGTCTGATCCAATAGATTTTACCCAGGTCGTGTCCGATCCTATAAATTTACTCATGTTGGCTATCCTATAGATTTTACACAGTGTCATGGTTCACCTATGATTTTTATGAGGCCATTGATGAACCAGTAATTTTACTCAGTGCCACCATCCTATAGATTTTACCAAGTGTCATGTCTGATCCATAAATTTTACTCACTGTCATGGCTCATCCTATAGATTTCACCCAGTGTCATGGCTGATCCCATAGATTTACCGAAAGTCATGACCAATCTCATAAATTTTACCAGTGACATGGCCTAACCTACAGATTTTAGTTTAGGTCATGTTCGATCCACAGATTTACTCAGCATCAAGGCCATCCTATAGATTTTACCCAGGTCATATTCGATCCCATAGATTTTACCCAGTGTCATGTCCATATCATAGATTTTACCCAGTGTCATGTTCAATCCCATGGATTTTTCCCAGTGTAATGGCCTATCCCCTAGATTTTACCCAGTGTCATATTCGATCCCAAAGATTTTACTCAGTGTCATGGCCTATCCCATAGATTTTGCCCAGTGTCATGTCCGACCCCATTGATTTTACCCAGTGTCATGTCCTATCCCATAGATTTTACTCAGAGTCTTGGCCTATTCCATAGATTTTACCCATTGTCATGTCCGATCCCATACATTTTACTCAGTGTCATGTTCTATCCCATTAATTTTGGTCAGTGTCATGGCTGATTCCATAGATTTTACTCAGCATCATGACTGATTCCATAGATTTTACCGTGTGTCATGTCCGATCCCATAGATTTTACCCAGTGTCATGTTATATCCCACAGAGTTTGCCCAGTGTCATGTTCTATCCCATAGATTTTACTCAGCATCATGGCCTATCCAATAGATTTTACCCAGTGTCATGTTCTGTAACATACATTTTCATCAGTGTCATGTCCGATCCCATAGATCTTACCCAGTGTCATGTTCTATCCCATAGAGTTTACCCAGTGTCAAATTCTATCCCATAGATTTTACTCAGTGTAATGGCCTATCCCATAGATTTTACCAAGTGTCGTGGATGATCCCATAATTTGTACTCTGTGTCATGTCCGATTCCATAGATTTTACCCAATTTATTGTCCGATCCCATAGATTTTACTCACTGTCATGTCTGATCCCATAGACTTTGCCCAGTGTCATGTCCGATCCCATAAATTTTACTCAGTGTCATGGCCTATCCCATAGATTTTACCCAGTGTCATAGCCAATTCCATATATTTTTCAAAGTGTCATGGATTATCTGATAGATTTTACCAAGTATCATATTCTAGCCCATAGAATTTATTCGGTGTCATGGCCTATCCCATAGATTTTACCAAATGTCATGTCCGATCTCATACATTTTACTTACTGTCATGTTCTATTCCATTAATTTTACTCAGTGTCGTGGCTGATTCCATAGATTTTACTCAACGTCATGGTTGATTCCATAGATTTTACCCAGTGTGATGGCCTAGCCCATCGATTTTACCCAGTACCATGGCTGACCCCGTATATTCTACTCAGTGTCATGGCCTATCCCATAGATTTTATCCAGTGACATGTTTGATCTTATAGATTTTATTCACTGTCATGGCCTATCCCATATATTTTACCCAGTGTCATGTCATATCCCATAGATTTTACCCAGTGTCATAGCCGATTCCATATATTATACAAAGTGTCATATCCGAGCCCATAGATTTTACCAATGTTATATCCGAGCAAATAAATTTTACTCAGGGTCATGGATGATTCCATAGATTTTACCCACTGTCGTGGCCTTTCCCATAGCTTTTACCCAGTGTCATGGCTGATTCCATAGCTTTTATTCAGTGTCATGGCTGATTCCATAGATTTTACCCAGTGTCATGGCCTATCACATAGATTTCACTCAGTGTCATTGCTGATCCCATATATTTTACTCAGTGCCATTTCCAATCCCATAAACTTTACCCAGTGTCATGTCCAATCTCCAAACTATACCAGTGTCATGTCCAATCCCATAGACTTTACCCAGTGTCATGTTCAATTCTTCAGAGATTTTACCTTTGTGTCATGGGCTAATCACATAGATTTCATCGAGGTGTCATAGCTGATCCTATATTTCACCAGTGTCATTTCCAATTCCCAGACTTTACCCAGTGTCATGTCTGATCTCATAAACTATACTTAGTGGCGTGGGCTTCTCTCCTATATTTTACCCAGTGTCATGTTCGATCCTATAGATTTTACTCAGTGTCATGTCCAATCCCATAGACTTTACCCAGTGTCATGTTCAATCCAATAGATTTTACTCAGTGTCATGGCCTATCTCATAGAATTTACATAGTGTCATGTTCAATTCCATAGATTTTACTCAGTGTCATGGCTGATCCCATAGATTTTATTAAATGGCACATCCAATCCCATAGATTTTACGCAGTGTCATGTCTGATCCCACAAATTTTACCCAGTGTCATGGCCTAGCCCACAAATTTTACCCAGTGTCATGTCCGATACCATAGATTTTACCCAGCAACATGTCAGATCCCATAAATTTTACTCAGTGTCATGGCTGATTCCATAGATTTTACTCAGTGTCATGGTCTATCCCATAGATTTTACACAGTGTCGTGGTCTATCCCATAGATTTTATGCAGTGTCATGGATGAACCAGTAAATTTTACTTAGTGCCACGTCAGATCCCATAGATTTTACGTAGTGTCATGTCCGAACCCATAAATCTTATTCAGTGTCATTTCTGATCCCATAGACTTTACCCAGTGTCATGTCCGATCCAATAAATTTTACTCAGAGTCATGGCTGATTCCAGAGATTTTACACAGTGTCATGGTCTATCCCATAGATTTTACGCAGTGCCATTGATGAACCAGTAAATTTTCCTTAGTGCCATGTCAGATCCCATAGATTTAACCAAGTGTCATGTCAGATCCCATAAATTTTACTCACTGTCATGGCCTATCCCATAGATTTCACCCAGTGTCATGGCTGATCCCATAGATTTTACCCAGTGTCATGACCAATCCCATAAATTTACTCAGTGTCATGGCTCAAATCCCACAGATTTTTACTTTAGTGTCTTGTTCATCCAATAGATTTACCCATCAAGGCCTATCCTATAGATTTTACCCTAGGCCATATCCTATCCTTATAGATTTTACTCTGTACATGTCCAATATCATAGATTTTACCTAGTGTCATGTTCAACCTATAGATTTTTCCCCAGTGTAATGGCTCATCCCTGATTTTACCCAGTGTCATAATTCTATCCCATAGATTTTACTTCAGTGTCATGGGCTCATCCCATAGATTTTGCCCAGTGTCATTTCCGATCCCATGATTTTACCCAGTGTCATGTCCTATCCCATAGATTTTACTCAGTGTCGTGGCCTATCCCATAGATATTACCCATGTCATGTCCGATCCCATACATTTTACTCAGTGTCATGTTCTATCCCATTAATTTTGGTCGGTGTCATGGCTGATTCCATAGATTTTACTCAGCGTCATGACTGAGTCCATAGATTTTACCCAGTGTTATGTTATATCCCACAGAGTTTACCCAGTGTCATGTTCTATCCCATAGATTTTACTCAGCGTCATGGCCTATCCAATAGATTTTACCAAGTGTCATGTTCAGTCCCATACATTTTCATCAGTTTCATGTCCGATCCCATAGATCTTACCCAGTGTCATGTTTTATCCCATAGAGTTTACCCAGTGTCAAGTTCTATCCCATAGATTTTACTCAGTGTAATGGCCTAGCCCATAGATTTTACCAAGTGTCACGATCGATCCAGTAGATTTTACTCAGTGTCATGTCTGATCCCATAGAGTTTACTAAGCGTCATGTTCAATCCCATAGATTTTACCCAGTATCATGTCCAATCCCATAGTTTTTATCCAGTGTCATGGCCTATCCCATAGATTTTACCAAGTGTCATGGCTGATCCCTTGGATTTTACCCAGTGTCATATCTGATCCCATAAATTTTACTCAGTGTCATGCCGGATTCCATAGATTTTACACAGTGCCGTTGCCTATCCCATAGATTTTATGCAGTGTCATGGCTGATCCCTTAGATTTTACTCAGTGCCACGTCCGATCCCATAGATTTTACTCAGTGTCATGGCCTATCCCATAGATTTTACTCAGTGTCATGGCTGATTCCATAGATTTTAACCAGTGTCATGGCCTATCACATAGATTTTACCCAGTTGTATGTCCAAGCAAATAAATTTTACTCAGAGTCATGGATGATTCCATAGATTTTACCCAGTGTCATGGCCTATCCCTTACATTTTACCAGTGTCATGTTTGATCCCATAGATTTTTCTCAGTGTCATGGCCTATGCCATAGATTTTACCGAGTGTCAGGTCCTATCCCATACATTTTACTCAGTGCCATGTTTTAACACATTAATTTTACTCTGTGCCATGGCTGATTCCATAGATTTTGCTCAGCAACATGGCTGATTCCATAGACTTTACCCAGTGTCATGGCCTAGCCCATAGATTTTACCCAGTGTCATGGCTGATCCCATAGATTTCACTCAGCGTCATGTCCGATTCCATACATTTTACCCAGTGCCAAGTCCGATCCCATAAATTATACTCAGTATCATGGCCTGCCCCATACATTTTACCCAGTGCCATTTTCGATCCTAAAGATTTTAATCAGTGTCATGGCCTATCCCATAGATTTCACCAGGTGTCATGTCCGATCAAATATATTTTACTCAGTGACATGTCCTATCCCATAGATTTTATCCAGTGTCATGGCTGATCCCATAATTTTCACTCAGTGTCATGTCCGATCACATAGATTTTACCCAGTTTAATGTGCGATCCAATAGATTTTACCTAGTGTCTGTTTCGACCCCATAGATTTCACTAAGCGTCGTGGCCTATCCTATAGATTTTACCCAGTGTCGTGTCCGATCCCATAGATTTTACTCAGTGTCATGTCCAATCCCAGAAATTTTATCCGGTGTCATGGCCTATCCCATAGATTTTACCCAGCGTCATGTTTGATCCATAGATTTTACTAAGTGTCATGGCCTATTGCATAGGTTTTACCCAGGGTCATGTCCAGTCCCATAGATTTTACTCACTGTCATGTCCAATCCCGTAGGTTTTTTTCCAGTGTCATGTTCGATCCTATAGATTTTACCCATTGTCAAGGCCTATCACATAGATTTTACCCACTGTAATGGCTGATCCCATAGATTTTACTCAGTGTCAGGTCTGATCCCATAGATTTTACCCAGTGTCATGTCCGATCCCATAAATTTTACTCAGTGTCATGGCCTATCCAATAGATTTTTCCCAATGTAATGTCTGATCCCATTGATTTTAGTTAGTCTTACGTCCTATCCCAAAGATTTTTTCCAGTGTCATGGCCTATCCCATAGATTTTACCCAGTGTCATGTTTGATCCTATAGATTTTACTCACTGTCATGGCCTATTCCATATACTGTATTTTACCCAGTGTCATGGCATATCCCATAGAGTTCACCCAGTGTCATAGCCGATTCCATATATTTTACGAAGTGTCATGTCCGACCCCATAAATTTTACCCAGTGTTATATCCAAGCAAATACATTTTACTGAGGGTCATGGATGATTCCATAGATTTTACCCAGTGTTGTGGCCTATCCCATACATTTTACCCAGTGTCATGCCTGACTCCATAGTTTTTACTCAGTGTCATGGCTGATTCCATAGATTTTACTCAGTGTCATGGCCTATCCCACAGATTTTACCCAGTGTCAGAGCTCATCCCATAGATTGTACTCAGAGTCATGTCTGATCCCATAGATTTTACTCAGCGACATGTCCGATCCCACAAATTTTACTCACTGTCATGGCTGATTCCATAGATTTTACACAGTGTCGTGGTCTATCCCATAGATTTTACGCAGTGTCATGGATGAACCAGTAAATTTTACTCAGTGCCACGTCCCATCCCATAGATTTTACCCAGTGTCATGTCCGATCCCATAAATTTTAATCACTTTCATGGCCTATCTCATAGATTTCACCCAGTGTCATGGCTGATTATATAGATTTTACTCAGTGTCATGTCTGATCCCATAGATTTTACCCAGTGTCATGACCAATCCCATAAATTTTACTCAATGACATGGCCTATCCCATAGATTTTAACTAGTGACATGTTCGATCATATAGATTTTACTCAGCATCAAGGCCTATATCATAGATTTTACCCAGCATCATGTCCGATCCCATAGATTTTACCGAGTGTCATGTCCAATATATACAGGTTACTCACCTGTAACAGGAGTTCTAGGAATGGTATATGTTGTTCATCCACACTTATTGGCAGGTTCCTTGCTGCTTTAAATCTTGCCAGAAGGTCTTCAAGCTGGCTCCTCCCACCCACCGGGGTGGTAAAACTCTCGGCTCCGCCCCATGACGCCAGATCTGGCCCACTGGAAGCTCAGGGTTGTATGGTCGAAGACGGAGTGGGTGTGATATGGATGAACAACATATACCATTCCTAGAACTCCTGGTTACAGGTGAGTAACCTGTATTTCTAGGGACATGGATATGTTGTTCATCCACACTTATTGGCAGACTCCTAGCAGTTCTCCGGGAGGAGGGAGGCAAGGCGAACACCCCCAATACTTACTTGGGAAGTAAGGACTGGAGAACCGAGACCCCAAAACTAGCATCCCAGAATGACTCAAGGTCAATGTGGTAATGGGTAATAAAGGTGTGTGCTGACTTCCAGGTAGCAGCCCTGCAGATTTCCTGGATGGGGACGTCCCTGGAAGCAGCCACTGATGCAGCAGTATGACGGGCAGAATGAGCTCTTATCCCTCTTGGAGGCTCTATGCCCTCCAACTTATAGCAGCGATCTATGCAGGAGGTGACCCACCTGCCTATCGTCCGCTTGGCTGCAGGTCTGCCAGGTGCAGCTTCAGCGTAGGTGACTAACAGCTGGTGAACCTCTCCCCGAATTTCAGCTGTGCGCTCCTTATAATAAGTGAGCGCCCTTCTAGGGTCCAGAGTATGGAGCCTATATTCGGCCTCCGAGGTGTGATTGGGGTAGAACACCAGCAGAGTCAGCACTCGGTTAAGGTGAAACTCCGACACCACCTTCGGAAGGAATTTCAGGTGGGGGCGCAGGACAACCTTGTCCCTGTGGAAGACCAGGTAAGGAGACTCAATGCAAAGTGCCTGGAGCTCTCCCATCCTTCTGGCTGACGTGATAGCCACCAAGAAGGTGGTCTTCCATGACAGGTGAGAGAGATCACACCTGTACATTGGTTCGAATGGCTTGCCCATGAGCTTTGCCAGTACCAGCAGTAAATCCCACAGAGGTGGAGGTTCTCGCACCGGAGGGGAAATGTGATCAAGGCCTTTGAAAAAGTGCCTGACCACCTTTTCCTGCACCACCGACTGCTTCCCGCCCACGCCTGTAAGCAGAGATGGCCAGGTGCACCTTTAGGTCGTTGACCTAAGCCCTGACTAGAAAGGGACCATAAATAGTCCAAAATGCTTGGCCACAGAACAGGAGGAAGGGTCCAAGCCTTACCTGACACCAAATGGAGAACCTCTTCCATTTGAAGGCATAGCATTTTCTGGTCGACTCCTTACGGGATGCCTCAACAACATTGAGGACCTCTTCGGAGAGACCCAAGGCCTGGAACTCTAGCCACTCAGGAACCAGACCGTCAGGTGCAGGGACTGAAGGTCCAGATGGAACACCTTCCCCTGATTGACTGAAAGCAGGTCCGGGCAAGCTGGAAGCTGCCTCAGGAGCCTGGAGCTGAGGCTGAGGAGATCTGGGTACCAGAACTGGCGGGGCCAGTCTGGGGCTATCAGGATCACCTGCGCCTTGTCCCTCCTTGCTTTGAGAAGCACCTTGTGAATCAAGGGAAATGGGGGAAAGGCGTAGAAGAGGCCCGGGGTCCACAGCCTCGAGAAGGCATCCCCCTGCAGCGAGCCCTGCTGAGGGGGGCGGGCATGAAACAGCCTCAGCTTCGCATTCTCCCTGGAGGCAAACAGGTCCACCTGAGGTGTGCCCCAGTGGGAGAACAGATCTTGTACTACCTCCGGCAGGAGAGACCACTTGTGAGATGCAGCCCCTATCCGGCTCAGGGCATCGGCCAGGGTGTTGGAGGCTCCTGCCACATGAATGGCTAGGAGATCCACCTCCAGGCTGCGCACGAGTGACCAAATGCAGAGAGCTTCCTTGCATAGAAGCATGGAGCGCGTCCCACCCTGGCGGTTCAGGTAGTACATGGTCGTGGTATTGTCCGTCTGTACTCGGACCACTTGACCCCGGAGAAACGGAGCAAAGGCGGTGAGAGCTAGGCAGACCGCTCGGAGCTCCAGCAGGTTGATGTGGCATCGAGACTCCTGCGGGGACCAGAGGTCGTGCACTCGGTGTTCCCCCAGATGGGCAACCCAACCCATCAGAGAGGCATTGGTCGACAGAGAGACCATCGGCTCGGGCCGGACAAATGGGATGCCCTCCTGCAAATGGAATGGAACGGTCCACCACTGGAGAGCGTTCCACATCTCCTGGGTCACTATCACTAGCTGGACCAAAGGATTGCATCGTTGTGACCACTGGCTGGCCAGTCCCCTCTGAAGGGGGCGCATGTGCCAGCGGGCCCAACGGACCACACTGGTACAGGCTGCCATGAGACCCAGAAGGCCCAGGAAGTCCCGGGCAGGGCTCAATTGCCCAACCAGAAATGATTGGGCAAAGGAGGTAAGAACCTCGGCCCTGTCCGCTGGGAGTCGTGCTCTGGCTCGAAGAGAGTCGAGCTCTGCCCCGATGAACAGGATCACCTGCTTTGGCTCGAGTTCCGACTTGGCCTCGTTGATGAGAAGGCCAACTCAAGAGCAAACCTGGAGAGCCAGATCTCTGGACCACTCCACCTCCCATCTGGAGGAGGCTGCTATCAGCCAATCGTCCAGGTAAGGGTACACCCAGACCCCTCGGTGCCACAGGAATGCTGTCACCACTGCCATGCATTTGGTGAAGACCCTGGGAGCTGGAGATAAGCCGAAGGGCATGGCTCGAAACTCGAAGAGGGATCCCTCCGCTCGAAGCGGAGGAATCTCGATGTGACGGATGGATAGGGACGTGAAAGAGCGTGCGCCCTGTAGGTCCAGAGAGCAGAACCATGCGTCGTGTTCCAGAGATGGTATTATCTGCACCAGAGTGACCATTCTGAAGGTTCAGGACCTTAGGAACTTGTTCAGGTGCGTGTAGGTCGGGAATGGGGCACCAGCCCCTGTCCGTTCTGAACCAGGGAATTCCTGGACCACGAACCCCCGGGTCTGAAGGGGGGTCCTCCCTCCGTGATCACCTCCTTTTGGAGGAGGAAGAAGATGTTGGCTCATGAGCCACCAGTGAGGCTGCAGACCCCGAGGCCCCGAGGTGCGAACAGCTCTGAAGGGCGGGGCCTGCTCAAATTCCAGAGGTAGGCCTTTTCCCACCACCTCCAGTACCCACCTGTCCATGGTAACAGTGGACCAGGCGGAAAGGAAGAGTCTGAGCCGTCCCCCCACGGGGGGAACCAGGGGTGACGTGACAGGGATGGGGGTGACACCCCTCAGCCCGTCACTGGGCAGGCTTGGAGGAGGGACCGGCCAAGGAACCTCCTGGGCCTTTACCTCCCTGCTTCCTGTTGGAGCAAGCTGACGGCTTGGGCTTGGGATACCAAGGTCGAGCCTGTTGGCCCTGACGTTGCTGGGCCAGGCGCACCACAGGCGCAGAAGGACGAAAGGGCTTAGGCTGTGGCTTGCGACCTTTGTCCTTCTGAATGGAAAAGACCGAGTCCAAGGTAGCATTGGACTTCTCGATCCTCTGCAGGTGACCTTCCACCCCAGGGCCGAAGAGGTCAGTCCCCAAAAAGGGAACATCCGCCAACTTGTGCTGGGTATCCGAAGTAAAGGTGGATATCCTCAGCCAAGCTCGATGATGCATGGCCTCTTTGCACCACCACAGACCTGGCACATGAGTCCCCGATGTCTAACACAGTCTGGAGCTGCTGTTTAGCCACTGCCTGCCCTGGTCCCGCACCTGCCTGTTGGTAGTCTGCAGATCTCTTGGAAGATGAGGACAACCTCATCCAGGAGCCCAACAGGCGTGAGAAAAATGTGCCATGAGGGCTGACGAACTGGCCTGGTAAGGCGAGAGAGGAGGCAGCAGAACTTTTAAGCCCAGCATAATCCAATTTCTTGGATTCCTTGTCGGAAGGTTTGTCCACATCCCTGGCGTTCCCACGGCCCGGAAAACGCTGTTGGTAACCAACCCTCGGCCGAGGGTGTTCGAAAAATGGACAGGGAACGGTAGGGACTGCATCTTCTGGCCAACCTGGCAAGGCGCAGGCAGGAAGCAGGGACTGCCAAAGTTCCAAGGCTGGACCCACTATGGCTTCAGCCACGGAAAGGCCTCCGTGGAGATCCCCTCGGTCCAGAATCTCCATGAGGGGATACCTGGCCCATTTAGAAACGGGTTCGAGCTTCATCCCGGTGGACTCCGAGATGAGTCGAAGCAACCCTAAGAAGGATGAAGGGCTATCGTCCATTGACTGTCCTCCCAAGGACTCCAAGTCTATACACTTGGAGAAGAGGGAGGAACCATCATCGGACTCAGAAGAGTCCTCAAAGAGCTGCCTCGGCCCTGAGCCACCCTCCACCTGCCGAGGTTTATCGGGAGTGAGGGTGACCGACAGCCTATGGGGCAAACCCAAAGCCGACCGAGAATTTTTTGGTCGGAGCCCCAACTAATGGCTGTGGGGGTGGAGGTTCCACCAGAATCGGTGGGGCAGCTGGAATTGGCCAAACAACCGGCCTGAGAACAGGCTCCTCGACTACAACGAGGGGTTGTTTCGGCTGCTCTGGTGACAGCCACTTAATGGCTGGGGAAGACGACTGGGTCGGCTTATTCCCGGTCAAAACGAGCTGTTGCCACATAAGTTCCTCGTAACTCTGACGCAACTTGCGCCGAAGCCTCCCCTTGTCCGAGGAAGAGGAAGAGCGGTGGCGCCGCTTGCCACGGTGCCGAGACCGAGACCTCCTATGACGGCGGGATTGGTTGGACCGCGAGGATGTCCGAGACCGAGACCGAGAGTCTCGACTAGGCCAAGGAAGGCAAGGAGAAGTGTTGGAAATCAGCACTTCCCTCAGCTCGGACGATCCCACCAAAGGCTCTGGAACCGGAGGCACAGACGAGCCAACGGGATCCTCAACTCCCACCTGGGGGAACCGGGGAGAGGGGATTCTCAGCTTCTCCAGCTGACAACCTGTCCAACGGGTCAAGAAAAATCTCGACCACGGTTTGTCGGAGTCTCGGCCAACTGGCTGTGAGGGAACTGCCGTGAAGCCAGTGGCGAAGCTGAAGGTCGACCGAGTCGACTATCGACAAGAGGAGGGGGATCTTTCCCGCTCCCAAGACCGTCGACGGAGAGACTTACTTTTGCTCTTTTTGGACCTGGAAGAAGGTCCCGAAGAAGTTGGACCCTCACCTTTGGTCGAGAGGGTCAGACAAAGCTCCTTAAAAGAAGCCGAGTACGAGGCACCGAGAGAGAGCAGGACAAATGCCGCAGCCGAGATAGAAGCGGCCCGCGCTGCCTCCTCTTCAAGGGAGATCATCTGCTCAAGCTGATCCGCCGAGCCCGCCACCGTGGACACCGCCAATCAGGCCTCTTTAGATTTCAATGGTGGAATTCTTTTCTCGGGGCACCCCAATTGTAATCAGGCAGCACGGTCTTCAAGGACGTAGGCCGGAAAGGAAGAGCACAAGTCACAGGCCTGCGGGTCGTGCTCAAGGCCCAGGCAGTAGATGCACGTGGAGTGTGGATCCGTCCTAGAAATCTTCTGCCCGCATGGGCACCTCCAAAATCCGGGAGTCGATTTATCCATCGCAGCCACGAGGAGAAGAAGACCTAAGTCTTTTTGCAAAAACTTTTCAATTCGAACTTTTCGAAGAATTAGGAACCAGTCTTAAGCGCAACGCGTTAAGGAGGGAACCTGAGCTTCCAAGCGGTAAAGAAGATCTGGCGTCATGGGGCGGAGCCGAGAGTTTTACCACCCGGGTGAGTGGGAGGAGCCAGCTTGAAAACCTTCCGGCAAGATTTAAAGCAGCAAGGAACCTGCCAATAAGTGTGGATGAACAACATATCCATGTCCCTAGAACATAGATTTTACCCAGTGTCATGTTCAATCCCATAGATTTTTCCTAGTGTAATGGCCAATTCTCTCGATTTTGCCCAGTGTCATATTCGATCCCATAGATTTTATTCAGTGTCATGGCCCGTCCCAGAGATTTTACCCAGTGTCATGCCCGATCCCATAGAGTTTACCCAGTGTCATGTCCTATCCTATAGATTTTACTCAGAGTCATGGCCTATCCCATAGATTTTGCCCATTGTCATGTCCGATCCCATACATTTTACTCAGTGTCATGTTCTATCCCATTAATTTTGCTCAGTGTCATGGCTGATTCCAGAGATTTTACTCAGCGTCATGACTGATTCCATAGATTTTACCTAGTGTCATGTCCGATCCCATAGATTTTACCAAGTGTCATGTTCGATCCCATAAATTATACTCAGTGTCATGGCCTATCCCATAAATTATACTCAGTGTCATGGCCTATCCCATAAATTTTACCGAGCGTCATTTTTGATCCTATAGTTTGTAAACAGTGTCATGGCCTATCCTATAGATTTCACCTAGAATCATGTCCGGTCCCATAGATTTTACTCAGTGTCATGTCCTATCCCAAAGATTTTTTCCAGTGACATGGCCTATTCCATAGATTTTACCCAGTGTCATAGCCAATTCCATGTATTTTACCAAGTGTCATATTCTATCCCATAGATTTTACCGAGTGTCATGTTCTATCCCATAGATTTTACCGAGTGTCATGTTCTATCACACAGATTTTACTAAGTGTCATGGCATATCCCATAGATTTTACCCAGTGTCATATTCTACCCCATAGATTTTACTCGGTGTCATGGACTATCCCATAGATTTTACCCAGTGTCATGTCCGATCTCATACATTTTACTTACTGTCATGTTCTATCACATTAATTTTACTCAGTGATGTGGCTGATTCCACAGATTTTACTCAGTGTCATGGCTGATTCCTTAGATTTTACCCAGTGTCCTGTCCGAACCCATAGATTTTACTCAGTGTCAAGTACAATCCCATAAATTTTATCCAGTGTCATGGCCTATCCCATAGACTTTACCAAGCGTCATGTTAGATCCAAAGATTTTACTCAGTGTCATGGCCTATTGCATAGGGTTTACCCAGTGTCATGTCCAATCCCATAGATTTTACTCACTGTCATGTCCAATCCCATAGGTTTTTCCAAGTGTCATGTTCGATCCTATAGATTTTACCCATTGTCATGGCCTAATCACATAGATTTTACCCACTGTAATGGCTGATCCCATTGATTTTACTCGCTGTCATGTCTGATCCCATAGATTTTGCCCAGTGTCATGTCCGATCCCATAAATTTTACTCAGTGTCATGGCCTATCCCATAGATTTTACCCAGTGTCATGTTCGGTCCCTTAGATTTTACTCAATGTCATGGCCTATCCAATGGATTTTTCCCAATCTAATGTCTGATCCCATTGATTTTAGTCAGTCTCATGTCCTATCCCAAAGATTTTTCCAGGGTCATGGCCTATCCCATAGATTTTACCCAGTGTCATAGCCAATTCCATATATTTTTCCAAGTTTCTTATCGTATCCCATAGATTTTACAGAGTGTCATGCTCTATCCCATAGATTTTACCGAGTGTCATGTTCTATCCCACAGATTTTACTCAGTGTCATGGATTATCCAATAGATTTTACCAAGTGTCATATTCTAGCCCATAGAATTTACTCGGTGTCATGGCCTGTCCCATAGATTTTTCCAAATGTCATGTCCGATCTCATACATTTTACTTACTGTCATGTTCTGTCCCATTAATTTTACTCAGTGTCGTGGCTGATTCCATAGATTTTACTCAGCGTCATGGTTGATTCCATAGATTTTACCCAGTGCCATGGCTGACCCCATAGATTCTACTTAGTGTCATGTCCGATTCCATAGATTTTACCCGATGTCATGTCCGATCCCATAAATTATACTCAGTGTCATGGCCTGTCCCATAGATTTTACCCAGTGACATGTTTGATCCTATAGATTTTACTCACTGTCATGCCCTATCCCATATATTGTACCCAGTGTCATGGCATATCCTATAGATTTTACCCAGTGTCATAGCCGATTCCATATGTTATACGTAGTGTCATATCCAAGCCCATAGATTTTTACCCAATGTTATATTCGAGCAAATAAATTTTACTCAGGGTCATGGATGATTGAATAGATTTTACCCAGTGTTGTGGCCTATCCCATAGATTTTACCCAGTGTCATGGCTGATTCCATAGCTTTTACTCAGTGTCATGGCTGATTCCATAGATTTTACCCAGTGTCATGGCCTATCACATAGATTTCACCCAGTGTCATTGCTGATCCCATATATTTTACTCAGTGTGATTTCCGATCCCATAGACTTTACCCAGTGTCATGTCCGATCTCAGAAACTATACTCAGTGTAATGTCCAATCCCATAGACTTTACCCAGTGTCATGTTCAATTCCGTAGATTTTACTCAGTGTCATGGCCTAACACATAGATTTCACGCAGTGTCATTGCTGAGCCCATATATTTTACTCAGTGTCATTTCCGATCCCATAGACTTTACCCAGTGTCATGTCTGATCTCATAAACTATACTCAGTGGCGTGGCCTATCCCCTATATTTTGCACAGTGTCATGTTCGATCCTATAGATTTTACTCAGTGTCATCTCTAATCACATAGACTTTACCCAGTGTCATGATCAATCCAATAGATTTTACTCAGTGTCATGGCCTATCTCATAGATTTTACACAGTGTCATGTTCAATTCCATAGATTTTACTTATTGTCATGGCTGATCCCATAAATTTTATTAAATGGCACATCCAATCCCATAGATTTTACGCAGTGTCATGTCTGATCCCACAGATTTTACCCAGTGTCATGGCCTATCCCACAGATTTTACCCAGCGTCATGTCCGATCCCATAAATTTTACTCAGTGTCATGGCTGATTCCATAGATTTTACACAGTGTCGTGGTCTATCCCATAGATTTTACGCAGTGTCATGGATGAACCAGTAAATTTTACTTAGTGCCACGTCAGATCCCATAGATTTTACATAGTGTCATGTCCAAACCCATAAATTTTACTCAGTGTCATTTCCGATCCCATAGACTTTACCCAGTGTCATGTCCGATCTCATAAACTATACTCAGTGGCAAGGCCTATCCCCTATATTTTACCCAGTGTCATGTTCGATCCTATAGATTTTACTCAGTGTCATGTCCAGTCCCATAGACTTTACCCAGTGTCATGTTCAATCCAATAGATTTTACTCAGTGTCATGGCTGATCCCATAGATTTTATTAAATGGCACGTCCAATCCCAGAGATTTTACGCAGTGTCATGTCTGATCCCACAGATTTTACCCAGTGTTATGGCCTATCCCACAGATTTTACCCAGTGTCATGTCCGATCCCATAGATTTTACCCAGCGACATGTCCGATCCCATAAATTTTACTCAGTGTGATGGCTGATTCCGTAGATTTTACACAGTGTCATGATCTATCCCATAGATTTTACGCACTGTCATGGATGAACCAGTAAATTTTACTCAGTGCCACGTCAGATTCCATAGATTTTACATACTGTCATATCCGAACACATAAATTTTACTCACTGTCATTGCCCATCCCGTAGATTTCACCCAGTGTCATGGCTGATTCCATAGATTTTACTTAGTGTCATGTCTGATCCCATAGATTTTACCCAGTGTCAAGACCAATCCCATAAATTTTACTCAGTGTCATGGCCTATCCCATAGATTTTACCTAGTGTCATGTTCGATCCCAAAGATTTTACCCAGCGGCATGGCCTATAACATAGATTTTACCCAGTGTCATGTCCAATATCATAGATTTCACCCAGTGTCATGTTCAATCCCATAGATTTTTCCCAGTGTAATGGCCTATCTCCTAGATTTTACCCAGTGTCATATTCAATACCATAGATTTTACTCAGTGTCATGGCCTATCCCATAGATTTTACCCAGTGTCATGTCCTATCCCAGAGATTTTAATCAGTGTCGTGGCCTATCCTATAGATTTTGCCCATTGTCATGTCCGATCCCATACATTTTACTCAGTGTCATGTTCTATCCCATTAATTTTGCTCAGTGTCATGGCTGATTCCATAGATTTTACTCAGCGTTATGACTGATTCTATAGGTTTTACCCAGTGTCGTGGCCTAGCCCATAGATTTTACCCAGTGTCATCTCTGATACCATAGATTTTACCCAGTGTCATGTTCGATCCCATAAATTATACTCAGTGTCATGGCCTACCCCATAGATTTCACCCAGAGTCATGTACGGTCCCATAGATTTTACTCAGTGTCATGTCCTATCCCATAGAATTTACCCAGAGTCATGGCTTATCCATAATTTGTACTCCTTGTCAACTCCGATTCCATACATTTTGCCCAGTTTATTGTCCGATCCCATAGATTCTACTTAGTGTCAAGGCCTGTCCCATAGATTTTACCTAGTGACATGTTCAACCCCATAGATTTTACTTAGCATCATGGCCTATCCCATAGATTTTACCTAGTGTCATGTCTGATCCCCGGGATTTTAGTCAGTGTCATGTCCAATCCCATAGATTTTATCCAGTGTCATGGCCTATCCCATAGACTTTACCCAGCATCATGTTTGATCCCATAGATTTTACTCAGTGTCATGGTTTATCCCATAGATTTTACCCAGTGTCATGTCCAATCCCATAGGTTTTTCCCAGTGTCATGTTCGAACCCATATATTGTACCCAGTGTCATGGCCTATCACATAGATTTTACCCACTGTAATGGCATATCCTGTAGATTTTACTCAGTGTCATGTCCGATCCCATAGATTTTACCCAGTGTCATTGCCTATCCGATAGATTTTACCCAGTGTAATAGCCAATTCCATATATTTTAACAAGTGTCATATCTGTTCCCATAGATTTTACCCATTATCATGTTCTATCCTATAGATTTTACCGAGTGTCATGTTCTATCCCACAGATTTTACTGAGTGTCATATTCTATCACATAGATTGTACTTGGTGTCATGGCTTATACCATAGATTTTGCACAGTGTCATGTCCTATCTCACAGATTTTACTCAGTGTCATGGCGTATCCTGTAGATTTTACCTATTGTCATATCCTATCCCATACATTTTACTCAGTGTCATGTTCTATCCCATTAATTTTGCTCAGGGTCTTGGCTGGTTCCATAGATTTTACTCAGCATCATGGCTGATTCCACAGATTTAACCCAGTGTCACGGCCTAGCCCATAGATTTCACCCAGTGTCATGTCCGGTCCCATAGATTTTACTCAGTGTCTTGTCCTATCCCATAGATTTTACCCAGTGTCATGGCTGATCCCATAATTTTTGCTCCGTGTGATGTCTGATTCCATAGATTTTACCCAGTTTATTGTCCCATCGAATAGATTTTACCTAGTGTCATGGCCTATCCCATAGACTTTACCCAGCATTATGTTTGATCCAACAGATTTTACTCAGTGTCATGGTTTATCCCATAGATTTTACCCAGTGTCATGTCCAATCCCATAGATTTTACTCAGTGTCATGTCAAATCCCACAGGTTTTTCCCAGTTTCATGTTCGATCCCATAGATTTTACCCAGTGTCATGGCCTATCACATAGATTTTAACCAGTGTAATGGCAGATCCGATAGATTTTACTCAGTGTCATATCCGATCCCATAGATTTTACCCTGTGTCATATTCTATCCCATAGATTTTACTCGGTATCAAGGCTTATCCCATAGATTTTGCTCAGTGTCATCTTCTATCCCATAGATTTTACCCAGCATTATGTTTGATCCAACAGATTTTACTCAGTGTCATGGTTTATCCCATAGATTTTACCCAGTGTCATGTCCAATCCCATAGATTTTACTCAGTGTCATGTCAAATCCCACAGGTTTTACCCAGTGTCATGTCCAATCCCATAGAATATAGTCAGTGTCATGTTCAATCCCATAGATTTTACTCTGCGTCATGGCCTATCTCATAGATTTTACATAGTGTCATGTTCAATTCCATAGATTTTACTCAGCGTCATGGCTGATCCCATAGATTTTATTAAGTGGCTCGTCCAATCCCATACATTTTACGCAGTGTCATGTCCGCTCCCATAGATTTAACCCAGTGTCATGGCGTATCCCACATATTTTACCCAGTGTCAGGGCTCATCCCATAGATTTTATTCAGTGTCATGTCCGATCCCATATATTTTACCCAGTGACATGTCTGATCCCATAAATTTTACTCAGTGTCATGGCTGATTCCATAGATTTTACACAGTGTCGTGGTCTATCCGATAGATTTTACGCAGTGTCATGGATGAACCAGTAAATTTTATTCAGTGCCATGTCAAATCCCATAGATTTTTACCCAGTGTCATGTCCGATGCCATAAATTTTACTCACTGTCATGGCCTATCCCATAGATTTCACCCAGTGTCATGGCTGATTCCATAGATTTTGCTCAGTGTCATGTACAATCCCATAGGTTTTTCCCAGTGTCATGTTCAATCCCATGGATTTTACCCAGTGTCATGGCCTATCACATAGATTTTGTCCACAGTAATGGCTGATCCTATAGATTTTACTCAGTGTCATGTCTGATCCCATAGATTTTACCCAGTGTCATGACCAGTCCCATAAATTTTACTCAGTGTCATGGCCTATCCCATAGATTTTACCTAGTGTCATGTTCGATCCCATAAATTTTACTCAGCGTCATGGCCTATCCCATAGATTTTACCAGGCGTCATGTCTGATCCCATAGATTTTACCCAGTGTCATGTCCAATATCATAGATTTTACCCAGTGTCATGTTCAATCCCATAGATTTTTCCCAGTGTAATGGCCTATCCCCTTGATTTTACCCAGTGTCATATTCGATCCCATAGATTTCACTAAGTGTCATGGCCTATCCCATGGATTTTACCCAGTGTCATGTCCGATCCCATAGATTTTACCCAGTGTCATCTCCTATCCCATAGATTTTACTCAGTGTCATGGCCTATCCCATAGATTTTGCCCATTATCATGTCCAATTCCATACATTTTACTCAGTGTCATGTTCTATCCCATTAATTGTGCTCAGTATCATGGCTGATTCCATAGATTATACCCAGCGTCGTGACTGAGTCCATAGATTTTACCCGGTGTCATGGTCTAGCACATAGATTTTTCCCAGTGTCATGTCCGAACCCATAGATTTTACCCAGTGGTATGTTCGATCCCATAAATTATACTCAGTGTCATGGCCTATCCCATAGATTTCACCCAGTGTCATGTCTGGTCCCAAAGATTTTACTCAGTGTCATGTCCTATCCCATAGATTTTACCTAGTGACATGGCCTGTCCCATAGATTTTACCTAGTGACATGTTCGACCCCATAGATTTTACTCAGCATCATGGCCTATCCCATAGATTTTACCTAGTGACATGTTCGACCCCATAGATTTTACTCAGTATCATGGCCTATCCCATAGATTTTACCTAGTGTCTTGTCTGGTCCCAGAGATTTTAGTCAGTGTAATGTCCAATGCCATAGATTTTATCCAGTGTCATGGCCTATCCCATAGACTTTACCCAGCATCATGTTTGATCCCATAGATTTTACCCAGTGTCTTGTCCAATCCCATATATTTTACTCAGTGTCATGTCCAATCCCATAGGTTTTTCCCAGTGTCATGTTCGATCCCATAGATTTTACCCAGTGTCATGGCCTGTCACATAGATTTCACCCACTGTAATGGTGGATCCTGTAGATTTTACTCAGTGTCATGTCCGATCCCATAGATTTTACCAGTGTCATGTCCGATCCCATAGATTTTACCAGTGTCATGTCCGATCCTATAAATTTTACTCATTGTCATTGCCTATCCCATAGATTTTACCCACTGTCATGTTTGATCCCATAGATTTTACTGAGAGTCATGACCTGTCCCATAGATTTTACCCAGTGTCAAGTTCGATCCCTTCAATTTTACTCAGTGTCATGACCTATCCCACAGATTTTTCCCAATGTCATGCCCGATCCCATAGATTTTACTCAGTGTCATGTCCTATCCCATAGATTTTACTCAGTGTCATTGCCTATCCCATAGATTTTAACCAGTGTCATAGCCAATTCCATATATTTTACCAGGTGTCATATCTGTTCCCATAGATTTTACCTAGTATCATGTTCTATCCCATAGATTTTACCGAGTGTCATGTTCTATCCCATAGATTTTACCCAGTGTCATATTCTATCCCAAAGATTTTACCGAGTGTCATGGCTTATAACATAGATTTTCCTCAGTGTCATGTCTGTTCCCATAGATTTTACTCAGTGTCATGTCCTATCCCACAGATTTTCCTCAGTGTCATTGCGTATTCCATTGGTTTTACCCATTGTCATGTCCTATCCCATACATTTTACTCAGTGTCATGTTCAATCCCATTAATTTTGCACAGTGTCTTGGCCGGTTCCATAGATTTTACTCAGCATCATGGCTGATTCCATAGATTTTACCCAGTGTCACGGCCTAGCCCACAGATTTTACCCAGTGTCATGTTCGATCCTATAAATTTTAATCAGTGTCAAGGCCTATCCCATAGATTTCACCCAGTGTCATGTTTGATCCCATAAATTTTACTGAGAGACATGGCCTGTCCCATAGATTTTATCCAGTGTCATGTTCGATCCCTTCAATTTTACTAAGTGTCATGACCTATCCCACAGATTTTTCCCAATGTCATGCCCAATCCCATAGATTTTACTCAGTGTCATGTCCTATCCCATAGATTTTACCCAGTATCATTTTCTATCCCATAGATTTTACAGTGTCATGTTCCATCCCATAGATTTTACACAGTGTCATATTCTATCCCATAGATTGTACTTGGTGTCATGTCTAATCCCATAGATTTTACTCAGTGTCATGTCCAATCCCACAGGTTTTTCCCAGTGTCATGTTCGATTCCATAGATTTTACCCAGTGTCATAGCCTATCACACAGATTTTAACCAGTGTAATGGCAGATCCCAGAGATTTTTCTCAGTGTCATGTCCGATCCCATAGATTTTACCCACTGTCATATTCTATTCCATAGATTTTACTCGGTGTCATGGCTTATCCCATAGATTTTGCTCAGTGTCATCTTCTATCCCATAGATTTTATTCAGTGCCATGTCTGATCCCATAGATTTTATCCAGTGTCATGTCCAATCCCATAGACTTGAGTCAGTGTCATGTTCAATCCCGTAGATTTTACTCAGTATCATGGCCTATCTCATAGATTTTACATAGTATCATGTTCAATTCCATAGATTTTACTCAGTGTCATGGCTGATCCCATAGATTTTATTAAGTGGCATGTCCAATCCCATAGATTTTACGCAGTGTCATGTCTGATCCCATAGATTTTACCCAGCGACATGTCTGATCCCATAAATTTTACACAGTGTCACGGCTGATTCCGTAGATTTTACACAGTGTCGTGGTCTATCCCATAGATTTTTTGCAGTGTCATGAATGAACCAGTAAATTTTACTCAGTGCCATGTCCGATCCCATAGATTTTACCCAGTCTCATGTCCGATGCCATAAATTTTACTCACTGTCATGGCCTATCCCATAGATTTCACCCAGTGTCTTGCTGATTCCATAGATTTTACTCAGTGTCATGTCCAATCCCATAGGTTTTTCCCAGTGTTATGTTCAATCCCATAGATTTTACCCAGTGTCATGGCCTATCACATAGATTTTAACCACTGTAATGGCTGATCCTATAGATTTTACTCAGTGTCATGGCCTATCCCGTAGATTTAACCTAGTGTCATGTTCGATCACATAGATTTTACTCAGCGTCAGGGCCTATCCCATAGATTTTACCCAGTGTTATGTCCGATCCCATAAATTTTACCCAGTGTCATGTTCGCTCTCATAGATTTTACTGAGTGTCATGTCTGATTCCATAGATTTTACCCTGTTTACAGTCCCATCCCACAGATTTTACCTAGTGTCATGGCCTATCCCATAGCCTTTACCAAGCGTCATGTTTGATCCCATAGATTTTACTCAGTGTCATGGTTTATCCCATAGATTTTACGCAGGATCGGGTCCAATCCCATAGATTTTACTCAGTGTCATGTCCAATCCCATAGGTTTTTCCCAGTGTCATGTTCGATCCCATAGATTTTACCTAGTGTCATGGCCTATCACATAGATTTTACCCAGTGTCATGTCTGATCCCATAGATTTTACCCAGTGTCATGCCCGATCCTATAAATTTTACTCATGTCATCGCCTATCCCATAGATTTCACCCAGTGTAATGGCGGATCCCATAGATTTTAATCAGTGTCATGCCCGATCCTATGATTTTACCCAGTGTCATGCCGATCCTATAAATTTTACTCATGTCATCGTCCTATCCCATAGATTTTACCCAGTGTCATGTTTGATCCCGTAGATTTTACTCAGCGTCATGGCCTGTCCCATAGATTTTACCCAGTGCCATGTCCAATCCCATAGATTTTACCCAGTGTCATATCCTATCCCATAGATTTTACTCAGTGTCGTGGCCTATCTCTCAGATTTTGCCCATTGTCATGTCCGATCCCATACATTTTACTCAGTGTCACGTTCTATCCCATAGATTTTACTCAGTGTCATGTCCTATCCCATAGATTTTCCTCAGTGTCATTGCGTATCCCATTGATTTTACCCATTGTCATGTCCTATCCCATACATTTTACTCAGTGTCATGTTCTATCCCATTAATTTTGCAGTGTCTTGGCCGGTTCCATAGATTTTACTCAGCATCAAGGCTGATTCCATAGATTTTACCCAGTGTCATGGCCTAGCCCACAGATTTTACCCAGTGTCATGTTCGATCCTATAGATTTTAATCAGTGTCATGGCCAATCCCATAGATTTCACCCAGTGTCACGTCCGCTCCCATAGATTTTACTGTGTCATGTCCTATCCCATAGATTTTACCCAGTGTCATGTCCGATCCTATAAATTTTACTCATTGTCCTGGCCTATCCCATAGATTTTGCCCAGTGTCATGTTTGATCCCATAGATTTTACTGAGTGTCATGGCCTGTCCCATAGATTTTACCCAGTGTCATGTTCGATCCATTCAATTTTATTAACTGTCATGACCTATCCCACAGATTTTTCCGAATGTCATGCCCTATCCCTTAGATTTTACTCAGTGTCATGTGCTATCCCATCAATTTTACCCAGTATCATCTTCTAACCCATAGATTTTACAGAGTGTCATGTTCTATCCCATAGATTTTACCCAGTGCCATATTCTATCCCATAGATTGTACTTGGTGTCATGTCTTATCCCATAGATTTTACTCAGTGTCATGTCCAATCTCACAGGTTTTTCCCAGTGTCATGTTCGATCCCATAGATTTTACCCAGTGTCATGGCCAATCACATAGATTTTAACCAGTGTAATGGTGGATCCCACAGATTTTTCTCAGTGTCATATCCAATCCCATAGATTTTACCCACTGTCATATTCTATCCTCTAGATTTTACTCGGTGTCATGGCTTATCCCATAGATTTTGCTCAGTGTCATCTTCTATCCCATAGATTTTATTCAGTGCCATGTCTGATCACATAGATTTTACCCAGTGTCATGACCAGTCCCATAGATTTTATTAAGTGACACATCCAATCCCATAGATTTTACTTAGCGTCATGGCCTATCTCATAGATTTTACATAGTGTCATGTTCAATTCCATAGATTTTACTCAGCATCATGGCTGATCCCATAGATTTTATTAAGTGGCACGTCCAATCCCATAGATTTTACGTAGTGTCATATCTGATCCCATAGATTTTACCCAGCGACATGTCTGATCCCATAAATTTTACTCAGTGTCATGGCTGATTCCATAGATTTTACACAGTGTCGTGGTCTATCCCATAGATTTTTTGCAGTGTCATGGATGAACCAGTAAATTTTACTCAGTGCCATTTCCGATCCCATAGATTTTACCCAGTGTCATGTCCGATGCCATAAATTTTATTCACTGTCATGGCCTATCCCATAGATTTCACCCAGTGTCTTGGCTGATTCCATAGATTTTACTCAGAGTCATGTCCAATCCCCTAGGTTTTTCCCAGTGTAATGTTCAATCCCATAGATTTTACCCAGTGTCATGGCCTATCACATAGATTTTATCCACAGTAATGGCTGATCCTATAGATTTTACTCAGTGTCATGTCTGATCCCATAGATTTTACCCAGTGTCATGACCAATCCCATAAATTTTACTCAGTGTCATGGCCTATCCCATAGATTTTACCTAGTGTCATGTTCGATCCCATAGATGTTACTCAGTGTCAGAGCCTATCCCATAGATTTTACCCAGCATTATGTCCGGTCCCACAGATTTTACCCAGTGTCATGTTCGATGCTATAGATTTTAATCAGTTTCATGGCCTACCCCATAGATTTCACCCAGTGTCATGTCCAATCCCATAGATTTTATTAAGTGGCACGTCCAATCCCATAAATTTTACTCAGTGTCATGGCCTATCTCATAGATTTTACATAGTGTCATGTTCAATTCCATAGATTTTACTCAGCGTCATGGCTGATCTCATAGATTTTATTAAGTGGCACGTCCAATTCCATAGATTTTACGCAGTGTCATATCTGATCCCATAGATTTTGCCAGTGACATGTCTGATCATAAATTTTACTCAGTGTCATGGCTGATTCCATAGATTTTACATGTAGTGGGTCTATCCATAGATTTTTGCAGTGTCATGGATGAACCAGTAAATTTTACTCTGTGCCATGTCCGATCCCATAGATTTTACCCAGTGTCATGTCCGATGCCATAAATTTTACTCACTGTCATAGCCTGTCCCATAGATTTCACCCAGTGTCTTGGCTGATTCCATATATTTTATTCAGTGTCATGTCCAGTCCCCTAGGTTTTTCCCAGTGTCATGTTCAATCCCATAGATTTTACCCAGTGTCATGGCCTATCACATATATTTTATCCACTGTAATGGCTGATCCTACAGATTTTGCTCAGTGTCATGTCTGATCCCATACATTTTACCTAGTGTCATGTTAGATCCCATAGATTTTACTCAGCGTCAGAGCCGATCCCAGAGATTTTACCCAGCATTATGTCCGGTCCCATAGATTTTACCCAGTGTCATGTTCGATCCTATGGATTTTAATCAGTTTCATGGCCTATCCCATAGATTTCACCCAGTGTCATGTCCGCTCCCATAGATTTTGCTGAGTGTCATGTCTTATCCCATAGATTTTACCAAGTGTCATGGTTGATCCCATAATTTTTACCCAGTGTCATGTCCGATTCCATAGATTTTACCCAGTTTATTGTCCCATCCCATAGATTTTACCTAGTGTCATGGCCTATCCCATAGACTTTACCCAGCATCATGATGGATCCCATAGTTTTTACCCAGTGTCATGGCTTATCCCATAGATTTTACCCAGGATCAGGTCCAATCCCATAGATTTTACTCAGTGTCATTTCCAATCCCATAGGTTTTTCCCAGTGTCATGTTCAATCCCATAGATTTTACCTAGTGTCATGGCCTATCACATAGATTTTACTCAGTGTCATGTCCGATCCCATAGATTTTACCCAGTGTCATGCGATCCTATAAATTTTACTCATGTCGCCGCCTATCCCATAATTTTACCCAGTGTAATGGCGGATCCCATAGATTTTACTCAGTGTCATGCCCGATCCCATAGATTTTACCCAGTGTCATGTTTGCTACCATAGATTTTACTCAGTGTCATGGCCTGTCCCATAGATTTTACCCAGTGTCATATCCAATCCCATAGATTTTAGCCAGTGTCATATCCTATCCTTTAGATTTTACTCAGTGTCGTGGCCTATCTCTCAGATTTTGCCCATAGTCATGTCCGATCCCATACATTTTACTCAGTGTCATGTTCTATCCATTAATTTGACTCCAGTGTTGCTGATTCAAGATTTTACTCAGCCATGGCTCACCTATAGATTTTCACCAGTGTCATGTTTCTGATCCCATAAATTATACTCAGTGTCATGGCTTCATCCACAGATTTCACTCTATGTCATGTCTGGTCCATAGATTTTACTCAGTGTCATGTCCTATCCCATAGATTTTACCCAGTGTCATGGCTGATCCCATAATTTGTACTCAGTGCCATGTCTGATTCCATAGATTTTCCCAGTTTATTGTCCGATCCCACAGATTTTACCTAGTGTAAAGGCCTGTCCCATAGATTTTACCTAGTGACATGCTCGACCCCATAGATTTTACTCAGCATCATGGCCTATCCCATAGATTTTACTTAGTGTCATGCCCAATCCCAAAGTTTTTAGTCAGTGTAATGTCCAATCCCATAGATTTTATCCAGTGTCATGGCCTATCCCATTGACTTTACCCAGCATCATGTTTGATCCCATATATTTTACTCAGTGTCATGGTTTATCCCATAAGTTTTACCCAGTGTCGTGTCCAATCCCATATATTTTACTCAGTGCCATGTCCAATCCCTTAGGTTTTTCTCAGTGTCATGTTCAATACCATGGATTTTACCCAGTGTCATGGTCTGTCACATAGATTTTACCCACTGTAATGGCGGATCCCATAGATTTTACTCAGTGTCATGTCCTGTCCCATAGATTTTACCCAGTGTCATGTCCGATCCTATAAATTTTACTCATTGTCATGGCCTATCCCATAGATTTTACCCATTGTCATGTTTGATCACATAGATTTTACTGAGTGTCATGGCCTGTCCCATAGATTTTACCCAGTGTCATGTTTGATCCCTTCGATTTTACTCAGTGTCATAACCTATCCCACAGATTTTTACCAATGTCATGCCTGATCCCATAGATTTTACTCAGTGTTATGTCCTATCCCATAGATTTTACCCAGTGTCATTGCCTATCCGATAGATTTTACCCAGTGTCACAGCCAATTCCATGTATTTTACCAAGTTTCATATCTGTTCCCATAGATTTTACCAAGTATCATGTTCTATCCCATAGATTTTAGCGAATGTCATGTTCTATCCCATAGATTTTACGCAGTGTCATATTCTATCCCATAGATTTTTCTTAGTGTCATGGCTTATACCATAGATTTTGCTCAGTGTCATGTCTGATCCCATAGATTTTACCCAGTGTCATATCCTATCCCATAGATTTTACTCTGTGTCATTGAGTATCCCATAGATTTTACCCACTGTCATGTCCTATCCCATACATTTTACTCAGTGTCATGTTCTATCCCATTAATTTTGCTCAGTGTCTTCGCCGGTTCCATACATTTTACTCAGCATCATGGCTGATTCCATAGATTTTACCCAGTGTCACAGCCTAGCCCACAGATTTACCAAGTGTCATGTTCGATCCTGTAGATTTTAATCAGTGTCATGGCCTATCCCATAGATTTCACCCAGTGTCATATCCGCTCCCATTGATTTTACTCAGTGTCATGTCCTTTCCCACAGATTTTACCCAGTGTCATGGCCTATACCATAGATTTTACCTAGTGTCATAACCAATTCCATATATTTTACCTAGTGTCATGACCGATCCTGTAGATTTTACCCAGTGTCATGTTCTATCCCATAGATTTTACTCAGTGTCATGGTTTATCCCACAGATTTTACCCAGTATTGTGTCCAATCCCTTATATTTTACTCAGTGTCATGTCCAATCCCATAGGTTTTTCCCAGTGTCATGTTCGAACCCATAGATTGTACCCAATGTCATGACCTATCACATAGATTTTACCCACTGTAATGGCATATCCCGTAGATATTACTCAGTGTCATGTCCGATCCCCTGAATTTTACCCAGTGTCCTGTCCGATCCAATTAATTTTACTCATTGTCATGGCCTATCCCATAGATTTTACCTAGTGTCATGTTTGATCCCATTGATTTTACTGAGTGTCATAGCCTGTCCCATAGATTTTACCCAGTGTCATGTTCAATCCCTTCGATTTTACTCAGTGTCATGACCTATCCCACAGATTTTTCCGAATGTCATGCCCAATCCCATAGATTTTACTCAGTGTCATGTCCTATCCCATAGATTTTATCCAGTGTCATTGCCTATCCGATAGATTTTACCCAGTGTATTAGCCAATTCCATATATTTTAACAAGTGTCATATCTGTTGCCATAGATTTTACCCATTATCATGTTCTATCCTATAGATTTTACTGAGTGTCATGTTCTATCCCAAAAATTTTACAGAGTGTCATATTCTGTCACATAGATTGTACTTGGTGTCATGGCTTATACCATAGATTTTGCTCAGTGTCATGTCCGATCTCATAGATTTTACCCAGTGTCATGTCCTATCCCATAGAATTACTCAGTGTCATGGCGTATCCCGTAGATTTTACCCATTGTCATATCCTATCCCATACATTTTACTCAGTGTCATGTTCTATCCCATTAATTTTACTCAGGGTCTTGGCTGGTTCCATAGATTTGACTCAGCATCATGGCTGATTCCATAGATTTTACCCAGTGTCTCGGCCTAGCCCATAGATTTCACCCAGTGTCATGTCCGGTCCCATAGATTTTACTCAGTGTCCTTTCCTATCCTATCCCATTGATTTTACCCAGTGTCATGGCTGATCCCATAATTTTTGCTCAGTGTCATGTCCGATCCCATAGATTTTACCCAGTGGTATGTTCGATCCCATAAATTATACTCCATGTCATGGTCTATCCCATAGATTTCACCCAGTGTCATGTCTGGTCCCATAGATTTTACTCAGCATCATGGCCTATCCCATAGATTTTACCCAGTGTCATGTCCGGTCCCAGAGATTTTAGTCAGTGTAATGTCCAGTGCCATAGATTTTATCCAGTGTCATGGCCTATCCCATACACTTTACCCAGCATAATGTTTGATCCCATAGAGTTTACTCAGTGTCATGGTTTATCCCATAGATTTTACCCAGTGTCTTGTCCAATCCCATATATTTTACTCAGTGTCATGTCCAATCCCATAGGTTTTTTCCCAGTGTCATGTTTGATCCCATAGATTTTACCCAGTGCTATGGCCTATTATATAGATTTTACCCACTGTAATGGCAGATCCTGTAGATTTTCCTCAGTGTCATGTCCGATCCCATAGATTTTACTGAGTGTCATGGCCTGTCCCATAGATTTTACCCAGTGTCACATTCGATCCCTTCGATTTTACTCAGTGTCATGACCTATCCCACAGATTTTTCCCATTGTCATGCCCGATCCCATAGATTTTACTCAGTGTCATGTCCTGTCCCATAGATTTTACCCAGTGTCATTGCCTATCCCATAGATTTTACGCAGAGTCATAGCCAATTCCATATACTTTACCAAGTGTCATATCTGTTCCCATAGATTTTACCCAGTATCATGTTCTATCCCATAGATTTTACCGAGATTGACTGAGAGCAGGTTCTATCCCATAGATTTTACCCAGTGTCATATTCTATCCCATAGATTTTACCGAGTGTCATGGCTTATACATACAGGTTACTCACCTGTAACAGGAGTTGTAGGAATGGTATATGTTGTTCATCCACACTTATTGGCAGGTTCCTTGCCACTTTAAATCTTGCTGGAAGGTCTTCAAGGTGGATCCTCCCACCCACCCGGGTGGTAAAACCCTCGGCTCTGCCTCATGACGGAAGATCTGGCCCGCTGGAAGCTCAGGTTGTCGTCAAAGCTGGGGAGGAGGTCGGAGATTGGGTGCGTGTGGATGAACAACTATACCATTCCTAGAACTCCTGTTACAGGTGAGTAACCTGTATTTCTAGGGACATGGATATGTTGTTCATCCACACTTATTGGCAGACTCCTAGCAGTTCTCCGGGAGAAGGGAGGCAAGGCGCACACCCCCAATACTTACTTGGGAAATAAGGACTGGAGAACCGTGGCCCCAAAACCAGCAAACTGGCATGACTCAAGGTCGATGTGGTAATGGGTAATACAGGTGTGCTGACTTCAGGTAGCAGCCCTGCAGATTTCCCGGATAGGACGTCCCTGGAAGCAGCCACCGATGCAGCAGAATGTAGGGTGGAATGAGCTCTTATCCCTCTGGGAGGCTCCATGCCCACCACCTATAGCAGCCATCTATGCGGGAGGTGACCCACCCTGCCTATCGCCCACTTTCATGTGCAGATCTGCCAGGTGCGGCCTGGTGTAGGTGACTTTCAGCTGGCGAACCTCTCCCCGAATTTCAGCCGTGCGCTCCTTATAATAAGCAAGTGCCCTTCTAGGGTCCAGAGTATGGAGCCTATATTAGGCCTCGAGGTGTGATTGGGGTAGAACACCGGCAGAGTCAGCAACTGGTTAAGGTGAAACTCCTACCACCTTCAGAAGGAATTTTAGGTGGAGAGCAGGACAACCTTGTCCCTGTGGAAGACCAGGTAAGGAGACTCGATGCAAAGTGCCTGGAGCTCTCCCATCCTTCTGGCTGACGTGATAGCCACCAAGAAGGTGGTCTTCCATGACAGGTGAGAGAGATCACACCTGTGCATTGGTTCAAATGGCTTGCCCATGAGCTTTGCCAGTACCAGCAGTAAATCCCATGGAGGTGGAGGTTCTCGCACCGGAGGGGAAATGTGATCAAGGCCTTTGAAAAAGCACCTGACCACCTTTTCCTGCACCACCGACTGCTCCCCGGCCCACACCTGGAAAGCAGAGATGGCTGCCAGGTGCACCTTTAGGGTCGTCAACCTAAGCCCTAGACTAGAAAGGGACCATAAATAGTCCAAAATGCTTGCCACAGAACAGGAGGAAGGGTCCAAGCCCTTGCCCTGATACCAAATGGAGAATCTCTTCCATTTGAAGGCGTAGCATTTTCTGGTCGACTCTACGGGATGCCCTCAACAACATTGAGGGATCCCGCCGGAAAGACCCAAGGCCTGTAACTCTAGCCACTCAGGAACCAGGCCGTCAGGTGCAGGGACTGAAGGTCTGGATGGAACACCTTCCCTGATTGACTGAGCAGGTCCAGGCAAGCTGGAAGCTGCCTCGGGGGCCTGGACCTGAGGCTGAGGAGATCTGGGTACCAGAACTGGCGGGGCCAGTCTGGGGCTATCAGGATCACCTCGCCTTTTCCTTCCTTGCTTTGAGAAGCACCTTGAATCAAGGAAATGGGAGAAAGGCATAGAAAGCCGGGTCCACAGCCTCGAGAAGGCATCCCCCTACAGTGAGCCCTGCTGAGGGGGGCGGGCATGAAACAGCCTCAGCTTCACGTTCTCCCTGGAGGCAAACAGGTCCACCTGAGGTGTGCCCCAGTGGGAGAACAGATCTTGTACTACCTCCGGCAGGAGAGACCACTAGTGAGATGCAGTCCCTATCTGGCTCAGGGCATCGGCCAGGGTGTTGGAGGCTTCTGCCACATGAATGGCTAGGAGATCCGCCTCCAGGCTGCGCACGAGTGACCAAATGCAGAGAGCTTCCTTGCATAGAAGCATGGAGCACATCCCACCCTGGCAGTTCAGGTAGTACATGGTCGTGGTATTGTCCATCTGGACTCGGACCACTTGAGCCCGGAGAAACAGAGCAAAGGCGGTGAGAGCTAGACGGACCGCTCGGAGCTCCAGCAGGTTGATGTGGCATCGGGACTTCCACGGGGACCAGAGGCCATGCACTCGGTGTTCCCCCAGATGGGCACCCCAAACCATCAGAAGGCGTATCGGTCGATGAAAGCCGTCGGCTGGGGTGGACAAGCAGGGATGCCCTCCTGCAGATGGAATGGAGCGGTCCACCACTGGAAGCGTTCCACATCTCCTGAGTCACTATCACTAGCTGGTACAAAGGATCGCAGCGTTGTGACCACTGGCTGGCCAGTCCCCACTGAAGGGAGCGCATGTGCCAGCGGGCCCAATGGACCACGCTGGTACAGGCTGCCATGAGACCCAGAAGGCGCAGGAAGTCCCGGGCAGGGCAAAATTGCCCAACCAGAAATGATTGGGCAAAGGAGGTAAGAACCTCGGCCCTGTCCGCCGGGAGCCGTGCTCTGGCTCGAAGAGAGTCGAGCTCTGCCCCGATGAACAGGATCACCTGCTTCGGCTCGAGTTCCGACTTGGCCTCGTTGATGAGAAGGCCAACTCGAGAGCAAACCTGGAGGGCCAGATCTCTGGACCACTCCACCTCCTGTCTGGAGGAGGTTGCTATCAGCCAATCATCCAGGTAAGGGTACACCCGGACCCCTCGGTGCCACAGGAATGCTGTCACCACTGCCGTGCATTTGGTGAAGACCCTGGGAGCTGGAGATAAGCCAAAGGGCATGGCTCAGAACTCGAAGAGGGATCCCTCCCGTCAAAAAGCGGAGGTATCTCCATGTGACTTGACGGATAGGGACGTGAAGGAACGTCTGTAGGTCCAGAGAGCAGAACCATGCCGTGTTCCAGAGATGGTATTATCTGCCAGGTGACCATCCTGAAGGTTCGAGACCTTAGGAACTTGTTCAGGTCTGTGGGCTGAGAATGGGGCCACCCCGTCCATTTCGAACCGAAATACCTGGACATGAACCCGGGTCTGAAGGGTCCTCCACCTCCATGATCACCTCCTTTTGGAGGAGGAGGCGATGTCAGCTCAGCAAGCTGCCAGTGAGCTGCGATTCCGAGGCCCCCCGTAGGATGGCTCTGAAGGGCAGGGGCCTGCTCGAATTCCAGAGTGTGGCCTTTTCCCCACCACCTCCAGTACCCACCTGTCCCGTGGGTAACAGCGGACCGGGTGGAAAGGAAGTGTCTGAGCCATCTCCCACTGGGGAACCAGGGGTGAGGTGACAGGATGGGGCGACACCTCAGCCCGTCACTGGGCAGGCTTGGAGGAGGACGGCGAGGACCTCCTGGGCCTACCTCCCTGCTTCCTGTTGGAGAGCCGACGCTTGGGGTTGGGATACCAAGGTCGAGCCTGCTGCGCCCTGACGTTGCTGGGCGGGGTACACGGGCTTAGAAGGATGAAAGGGCTTAGGCTGTGGCTGCGGCCTTTGTCCTTCTGAGCGGAAGAGACCGAGTCCAAGGTAGCATTGGACTTCTCGATCCTCTGCAGGTGACCTTCCACCCCAGGGCCGAAGAGGTCAGTCCCCAAAAAGGGAACATCTGCCAACTTGTGCTGGGTATCCGAAGTAAAGGTGGATATCCTCAGCCAAGCCCGACGATGCATGGCCACTGCAGCCGCAACAGACCTGGCACATGAGTCCCCGATGTCTAACGCAGTCTGGAGCTGCTGTTTAGCCACTGCCCTGCCCTGGTCCCGCACCTGCCTGACGGTAGTCTGCAGATCTGCGGGAAGATGAGGGACAACCTCATCCAGGGACTAACAGGCGTGAGAAAAATGTGCCATGAGGGCAGGCCCGAACTGGCCTAGCGAAGGCCGAGAAGGCCCCAGCATAGACTTTTAGCCCGGCATAATCAATTTCTTGGATTCCTTGTCGGAGGTTTGTCCACATCCCTGGCATTCCCAGGCAGCGGGAAAGCGGCATACTTCCTGGCCAACCTGGCGAGGCACAGGGCAGGAAGCAGGGCCTGCCAAAGTTCCAAGGCCAGACCCACTATGGCCGGCCACGGGAAAGGCCTCTGTAGGAGAATCCCCTCGGTCCAGAATCTCCGTGAGGGGATACCTGGCCCATTTAGAAACGGGTTCGAGCTTCATCCCGGTGGACTCCAAGATGAGTCAAAGCAACCCTAAGAAGGACGAAGGGCTATCGTCCATTGACTGTCCTCCCGAGGACTCCAAGTCCATGCGCTTGGAGAAGAGGGAGGAACCATCATCGGACTCAGAAGAGTCCTCAAAGAGCTGCCTCGGCCCTGAGCCAACCTCCACCTGCTGAGGTTTATCGGGAGTGAGGGTGACCGACAGCCTATGGGGCAAACCCAAAGCCGACCGAGAATTTTTGGTCGGAGCCCCAACTAATGGCTGTGGGGCGGAGTTCCACCAGAATCGGTGGGGCAGCTGGAATTGGCGAACAACTGGCCTGAACAGGCTCCTCGACTACAATGAGGGTTGTTTCGGCTGCTCTGGTGACAACCACTTAATGGCGGGGAAGGCGACTGGGTCAGCTTATTCCCGGTCAAAAGAACTATTGCCACATAAGTTCTCGTACCTCTGGCGCAACTGCGCGGCCTCCCCTCATCCGAGGAAGAGGCCGTGGCACCGCTTGCTGCGGTGCCCAGACCGACACCGCCTATGACGGCGGGATCAGTTGGACCGCAAGGATGTCCGAGACCGAGACCGAGACCGAGAGTCTCGACTAGGCCGAGGAAGGCGAGGAGAAGTGTCGGAAATCGGCATTCCCCTCGGCTCAGACGATCCCACCGAAGGCTCTGGAACCGGAGGCATGGACGAGCCGACGGGATCCTCAACTCCCACCTGGGGAACCGGGGAGAGGGGATTTTCAGCTTCTCCAGCTGACAACCCGTCCTAGCAGGTCGAGAAAAATCTCGACCGTGACGAAGGAGTCTCGGTCAACTGGCCTGTGGGGACACCCGTGAAGCCAGTGGCGAGCTGAGGGTCGACCAAAGTCGACTGTCGACAAGGGAGGATCTTTCCGCTCCCAAGAGCGTCGACGGAGAGACTTACTTCTGCTCTTTTTGGACCTGGAAAAAGGTCCCGAAGAAGATGGGCCCTCACCTTTGGTCGAGAGGGTCAGACAAAGCTCCTTAAAAGAAGCCAAGTACGAGGCACCAAGAGACAGCGGGACAAATGCCGCAGCCAAGGTAGAAGTGGCCTGCGCTGCCTCCTCTTTGAGGGCGATCATCTGCTCTAGCTGATCCGCCGAGCCCGCCGCTGCGGACACCGCCAATCGGGCCTCTTTAGATTTCAACGGTGGAATTCTTTTCTCGGGGCACCCCAGTTGTAATCGGCAGCATGGTCTTCAAGGATGTAGGCTGAAAGGAAGAGCACAAGTCGCAGGCCTGCGTGTGGGTGCTCAAGGGAGCCCAGGTGAGGCATGCGTGGAGTGCGGATCTGTCCTGAACATCTTCTGCCCGCAGGGCACCTCCCTAAAACGGGGAATTGATTTGTCCGCCGCCAGCAGTGGAGAGAAGACAAAGTCTTTTAGCAAAAACTTTTAATTTGAACTTTTAGAAGAATATGAACCAGTCTTAACGCAGCGCATTAAGGAGGAACCTGAGCTTAAAAGCGGTAAGGAAGATCTGACGTCATGGGGCGGAGCCGAGAGTTTTACCACCCGGGTGGGTGGGAGGAGCCAGTTTGAAGACCTTCTGGCAAGATTTAAAGCGGCAAGGAACCTGCCAATAAGTGTGGATGAACAACATATCCATGTCCCTAGAACATAGATTTTTCTCAGTGTCATGTCTGATCCCATAGATTTTACCCAGTGTTATGTCCTATCCAATAGATTTTCCTCAGTGTCATTGTGTATCCCATTGATTTTACCCATTGTCATGTCCTATCCCACACATTTTACTCAGTGTCATGTTCTATCCCATTAATTTTGCTCAGTGTCTTGGCCGGTTCCACAGATTTTACTCAGCATCATGGCTGATTCCATAGATTTTACCCAGTGTCACGGCCTAGCCCACAGATTTTACCCAGTGTCATGTCGATTCCATAGATTTTTCCCAGTGTCATGTTCGATCCTATAGATTTTAATCAGTGTCATGGCCTATCCCATAGATTTCACCCAGTGTCACGTCCGCTCCCATAGAATTTACTCAGTGTCATGTCCTATCCCATAGATTTTACCCAGTGTCATGTCCGATCCTATAAATTTTACTCATTTTCATGGCTATCCCATAGATGTTACCCAGTGTCATGTTTGATCCCATAGATTTTACCGAGTGTCATGCCCTGTCCCATAGATTTTACGCAGTGTCATGTTCAATCCCTTCGATTTTACTCAGTGTCATAACCTATCCCACAGATTTTTCCCAATGTCATGCCCGATCCCATAGATTTTACTCAGTGTCATGTCCAATCCCATAGATTTTACCCAGAATCATCTTCTATCCCATAGATTTTACCGAGTGTCATGTTCTATCCCATAGATTTTACCCAGTGTCATATTCTATCCCATAGATTGTACTTGGTGTCATGTCTAATCCCATAGATTTTACTCAGTGTCATGTCCAATCCCACAGGATTTTCCCAGTGTCATGTTCTATCCCATAGATTTTACCCAGTGTCATGGCCTATTACATAGATTTTAACCAGTGTAATGGCGGATCTCATAGATTTTACTCAGTGTCATGTCTGATCCCATAGATTTTTCCCACTGTCATATTCTATCCCATAGATTTTACTCGGGGTCATGGCTTATCCCATAGATTTTGCTCAGTGTCATCTTCTATCCCATTGATTTTATTCAGTGTCATGTCCGATCCCGTAGATTTTACCCAGTGTCATGTCCAATCCCATAGACGTTAGTCAGTGTCATGTTCAATCCCGTAGATTTTACTCAGTCTCATGTCCTATCTCATAGATTTTACATAGTGTCATGTTCAATTCCATAGATTTTACTCAGTGTCATGGCTGAACCCATAGATTTTATTAAGTAGCATGTCAATCCATAGATTTTAGCAGTGTCATGTCTGATCCATAGATTTTACCCAGCGACATGTCAGATCCCATAAATTTTACTCAGTGTTATGGCTGATTCCATAGATTTTATACAGTGTCGTGGTCAATCCCATAGATTTTTTACAGTGTCATGGATGAACCAGTAAATTTAACTCAGTGCCACGTCCGATCCCATAGATTTTACCCAGTGTTATGTCCGATGCCATAAATTTTACTCACTGTTATGGCCTATCCCATAGATTTCACCCAGTGTCTTGGCTGATTCCATAGATTTTACTCAGTGTCATGTCCAATCCCATAGGTTTTTCCCAGTGTCATGTTCAATCCCATAGATTTTACCCAGTGTCATGGCCTATCACATAGATTTTAACCACTGTAATGGCTGATCCTATAGATTTTACTCATTGTCATGTCTGATCTCATAGATTTTACCCAGTGTCATGGCCTATCACATATATTTTAACCACTGTAATGGCTGATCCTATAGATTTTACTCAGTGTCATGCCTGATACCATAGATTTTACCCAGTGTCATGACCAATCCCATTAATTTTACTCATTGTCATTGCCTATCCCATAGATTTTACCTATTGTCATGTTCGATCCCATAGATTTTACTCAGTGTCAGGGCCTTTCCCATGGATTTTACCCAGCGTTATGTCCGATCCCATAGATTTTACCCAGTGTCATGTTCGATCCTATAGATTTTAATCAGTGTCATGGCCTATCCCATTGATTTCACCCAGTGTCATGTCCGCTCCCATAGATTTTACTCAGTGTCATGTCCTATCCCATAGATTTTACCCAGTGTCGTGGCTGATCCCATAACATTTACCCAGTGTCATGTCCGATTCCATAGATTTTACCCAGTTTATTGTCCCATCCGACAGATTTTACATAGAGTCATGGCCTATTCCATAGACTTTACCCAGCGTCATGTTTGATCCCATAGATTTTACTCAGTGTCATGGTTTATCCCATAGATTTTACCCAGTGTCGTGTCCAATCACTTAGATTTTACTCAGTGTCATGCCCGATCCAATAAATTTTACTCATGTCATCGCCTATCCCATAGATTTTACCCAGTGTCATGTTTGATCCCATAGATTTTACTCAGTGTCATGGCCTGTCCCATAGATTTTACCCAGTGTCATGTCCAATCCCATAGATTTTACCCAGTGTCATATCCTATCCCATAGATTTTACTCAGTGTCGTGGCCTATCCCACAGATTTTGCCCATTGTCATGTCCGATCCCATACATTTTACTCAGTGTCTTGTTCTATCCCATTAATTTGACTCAGTGTCATGGCTGATTACAAAGATTTTACTCAGCGTCATGGCTGATTCCATAGATTTCACTCAGTGTCATGGCCTAGCCCATAGATTTTTCCCAGTGTCATGTCCAATCCCATAGATTTTACCCAGTGTCATGTTCGATCCCATAAATTATACTCAGTGTCATGGCCTATCCCATAGATTTCACCCAGTGTCATGTCCGGTCCCATAGATTTTACTCAGTGTCATGTCCTATCCCATAGATTTTACGCAGTGTCATGGCTGATCCCATAATTTGTACTCAGTCTCATGCCTGATTCCATAGATTTTCCCAGTTTATTGTCTGATCCCATAGATTTTACCTAGTGTAATGGCCTGTCCCATAGATTTTACCTAGTGACATGTTCGACCACAAAGATTTTACTCAGCATCATGGCCTATCCCATAGATTTTACCTAGTGTCATGCCCAATCCCAGAGTTTTTAGTCAGTGTAATGTCCAATCCCACAGATTTTATCCAGTGTCATGGCCTATCCCATTGACTTTACCCAGCATCATGTTTGATCCCATAGATTTTACTCAGTGTCATGGTTTATCCCATAGATTTTACCCAGTGTCGTGTCCAATCCCACATATTTTACTCAGTGCCATGTCCAAACCCTTAGGTTTTTCTCAGTGTCATGTTCAATCCCATGGATTTTACCCAGTGTCATGGCCTGTCACATAGATTTTACCCACTGTAATGGCGTATCCCGTAGATTTTACTCAGCGTATTGTCCTGTCCCATAGATTTTACCCAGTGTCATGTCCGATCCTATAAATTTTACTCATTGTCATGGCCTATCCCATAGATTTTACCCAGTGTCATGTTTGATCTCATAGATTTTTACTGAGTGTCATGGCCTGTCCCATAGATTTTACCCAGTGTCATGTTCGATCCCTTCGATTTTACTCGGTGTCATAACCTATAAAACAGATTTTTCCCAATGTCATGCCCGATGCCATAGATTTTGCTCAGTGTCCTGTCCTATCCCATAGATTTTACCCAGTGTCATTGCCTATCCGATAGATTTTACCCAGTGTCATAGCCAAATCCATGTATTTTACCAAGTGACATATCTGTTCCCATAGATTTTACCAAGTATCATGTTCTATCCCATAGATTTTACCGAGTGTCATGTTCTATCCCATAGATTTTACCCAGTGTCATATTCTATCCCATAGATTTTACTTGGTGTCATGGCTTATACCATAGATTTTGCTCAGTGTCATGTTCGATCCCATAGATTTTACCCAGTGTCATGTCCCATCCCATAGATTTTACTCAGTGTCATGTCCTATCCCATAGATTTTAGCCAGTATCATCTTCTATCCAATAGATTACCGAGTGTCATGTTCTATCCCATAGATTTTACCCAGTGTCATATTCTATCCCATAGATTGTACTTGGTGTCATGTCTAATCCCATAGATTTTACTCAGTGTCATGTCCAATCCCACAAGTTTTTCCCAGTGTCATGTTCGATCCCATAGATTTTACCCAGTGTCATGGCCTATCACATAGATTTTAACCAGTGTAATGGCGGATCCCATAGATTTTACTCAGTGTCATGTCCGATCCCAGATTTTACACTGTCATATTCTATCCCATAGATTTTATTGGTGTAATAAGCATCGCAGATTTTGCTCAGCGTCATCTTCTATCCCATAGATTTTATTCAGTGCCATGTCCGATCCCATAGATTTTACCCGGTGTCATGTCCAATCCCATAGACTTTAGTCAGTGTCATGTTCAATCCCGTAGATTTTACTTTGTGTCATGGCCTATCTCATAGATTTTACATAGTGTCATGCTTAATTCCATAGATTTTTCTCAGTGTCATGTCTGATTCCATAGATTTTACCCAGTGACATGTCTGATCCCATAAATTTTACTCAGTGTTATGGCTGATTCCATAGATTTTACACAGTGTCGTGGTCTATCCCATAGATTTTTTGCAGTGTCATGGATGAACCAGTAAATTTTACTCAGTGCCATGTCCGATCCCATAGATTTTTCCCAGTGTCATGTTCAATCCCATAGATTTTAGCCAGTGTCATGGCCTATCACATAGATTTTAACCACTGTAATGGCTGATCCTATAGATTTTACACAGTGTCATGTCTGATCCCATAGATTTTACACAATATCATGACCAATACCATAAATTTTACTCAGTGTCATGGCCTATCCCATAGATTTTACCTACTGTCATGTTCGATCCCATAGATTTTACTCAGCGTCAGGGCCAATCCCATAGATTTTACCCAGCGTTATGTCCGATCCCATAGATGTTACCAAGTGTCTTGTTCGATCCTATAGATTTTAAACAGTGTCATGGCATATCACATACATTTCACCCCGTGTCATGTCCGCTCCCATAGACTTTACCGAGTGTCATGTCCTATCCCATAGATTTTACCCAGTGTCATGGCTGATCCAACAATTTTTACCCAGTGTCATGTCCGATTCCATAGATTTTACCCTGTTTATTTTCCCATCCCATAGGTTTTACCTAGTGTCATGGCCTATCCCATAGACTTTACCCAGCGTCATGTTTGATCCCATAGATTTTAAACAGTGTCATGGTTTATCCCATAGATTTTACCCAGTGTCGTGTCCAATCCCATAGATTTTACTCACTGTCATGTACAATCCCATAGGTTTTTCCCAGCGTCATGTTCAATCCCATAGATTTTACCCATTGTCATGGCCTATCACATAGATTTTACCCAGTGTCATGTCCGATCCCATCGATTTTACCCAGTGTCATGCCCGATCCTATAAATTTTACTCATGTCATCGCATATCCCATAGATTTTACCCTGTGTAATGGCGGATCCCATAGATTTTACTCAGTGTCATGCCCGATCCCATAGATTTTACCCAGTGTCATGCCCGATCCAATAAATTTTACTCATGTCATCGCCTATCCCATAGATTTTACCCAGGGTCATGTTTGATCCCATAGATTTTACTCAGTGTCATTGCCTGTCCCATAGATTTTACCCAGTGTCATGTCCAATCCCATAGATTTTACCCAGTGTCATATCCTATCCCTTAGATTTTACTCAGTGTCATGGCCTTCCCACTGATTTTGCCCATTGTCATGTCCGATCCCATACATTTTACTCAGTGTCATGTTCTATCCCATTAATTTGACTCAGTGTCATGGCTGATTACAAAGATTTTACTCAGCGTCATGACTGATTCCATAGATTTTACCTGTGTCATGGCCTAGCCCATAGATTTTTCCAAGTGTCATGTCCAATCCCATAGATTATACTCAGTGTCATGGCCTATCCCATAGATTTTACCCAGTGTCATGGCTGATCCCATAATTTGTACTCAGTGTCATGTCTGATTCCATAGATTTTCCCAGTTTATTGTCCGATCCCATAGATTTTACCTAGTGTAATGGCCTGTCCCATAGATTTTACCTTGTGACATGCTCGACCCCATAGATTTTACTCAGCATCATGGCCTATCCCATAGGTTTTACCTAGTGTCATGCCCAATCCCAGAGTTTTTAGTCAGTGTAATGTCCAATCCCACAGATTTTATCCAGTGTCATGGCCTATCCCATTGACTTTACCCTGCATCATGTTTGATCTCATAGATTTTACTCAGTGTCATGGTTTATCCCATATATTTTACCCAGTGTCGTGTCCAATCCCTTATTTTCTACTCAGTACCATGTCAATCCCTTAGGTTTTTCCCAGTGTCATGTTCAATCCCATGGATTTTACCCAGTGTTATGGCCTGTCCCATAGATTTTACCCACTGTAATGGCGTATCCCGTAGATTTTACTCAGTCTCATGTCCTGTCCCATAGATTTTACCCAGTGTCATGTTTGATCTCATAGATTTTACTGAGTGTCATGGCCTGTCCCATAGATTTTACCCAGTGTCATGTTCGATCTCTTCGATTTTATTCAGTGTCATAACCTATCCCACAGATTTTTCCCAATGTCATGCCCGATGCCATAGATTTTACTCAGTGTCATGTCCTAGCCCATAGATTTTACCCAGTGTCATTACCTATCCGATAGATTTTACCCAGTGTCACAGCCAATTCCATGTATTTTACCAAGTGTCATATCTGTTCCCATAGATTTTACCAAGTATCATGTTCTATCCCATAGATTTTACTTGGTGTCATGGCTTCTACCATAGATTTTGCTCAGTGTCATATCCGATCCCACAGATTTTACCCAGTGTCATGTCCTATCCCATAGATTTTACTCAGTTTCATTTTGTATCCAATAGATTTTACCCATTGTCATGTTCTATCCCATACATTTTACTCAGTGTCATGTTCTATCCCATTAATTTTGCTCAGTGTCTTGGCCGGTTCCATAGATTTTACTCAGAGTCATGGCTGATTCCATAGATTTTACCCAGTGTCACAGCCTAGCCCACAGATTTTACCAAGTGTCTTGTCCGATCCCGTAGATTTTACCCAGTGTCATGTTCGATCCTATAGATTTTAATCAGTGTCATGGCCTATCCCATAGATTTCACCCAGTGTCATGTCCACTCCCATAGATTTTACTCACTGTCATGTCCCATCCCACAGATTTTACCCAGTGTCATGGCCTATATCATAGATTTTACCCAGTGTCATAACCAATTCCATATATTTTACCAAGTGTCATATCCGATCCTATAGATTTTACCCAGTGTCATGTTCTATCCCATAGATTTTACCCAGTGTCATGTTCTATCCCATAGATTTTACTCAGTGTCATGGTTTATCCCACAGATTTTACCCATTGTCGTGTCCAATGCCTTATATTTTACTCAGTGTCATGTCCAATCCCATAGGTTTTTCCCCAGTGTCATGTTCGAACCCATAGATTGACCCAGTGTCATGGCCTATCACATAGATTTTACCCACTGTAATGGCATATCCTGTAGATTTTACTCAGAGTCATGTCCGATCCCATAGATTTTACTCAGTGTCATGTCCGAACCAATAAATTTTACCCACTGTCATAGCCTATCCCATAGATTTTACCCAGTGTCATGTTTGATCCCATTGATTTTACTGAGTGTCATGGCCTGTCCCACAGATTTTACCCACTGTCATGTTCGATCCCTTCGATTTTACTCAGTGTCTTGACCTATCCCACAGATTTTTCCTAATGTCATGCCCAATCTCATAGATTTTACTCAGTGTCATGTCCTATCCCATAGATTTTACCCAGTGTCATTGTCTCTCCCATAGATTTTAGCCAGTGTCACAGCCAATTCCATGTATTTTACCAAGTGTCATATCTGTTCCCATAGATTTTACCAAGTATCATGTTCTATCCCATAGATTTTACCGAGTGGCATGTTCTATCCCATAGATTTTACTTGGTGTCATGGCTTATACCATAGATTTTGCTCAGTGTCATGTCCGATCTCATAGATTTTACCCAGTGTCATGTCCTAACCCATAGATTTTACTCAGTGTCATTGTGTATCCCATAGATTTTACCCATTCTCAATTCCTATCCCATACATTTTACTCAGTGTCATGTTCTATCCCATTAATTTTGCTCAGCGTCATGGCCGGTTCCATAGATTTTACTCAGCGTCATGGCTGATTCCATAGATTTTACCCAGTGTCACAGCCTAGCCCACAGATTTTACCAAGTGTCATGTCCGATCCCATAGATTTTACCTAGTGTCATGTTCGATCCTATAGATTTTAATCAGTGTCATGGCCTATCCCATAGATTTCACCCAGTGTCATGTCCGCTTCCATAGATTTTACTCACTGTCATGTCCCATCCCACAGATTTTACCCAGTGTCATGGCCTATATCATAGATTTTACCCAGTGTCATAACCAATTCCATATATTTTACCAAGAGTCATTTCCGATCCTATAGATTTTACCCAGTGTCATGTTCTATCCCATAGATTTTACCCAGTGTCATGTTCTATCCCATAGATTTTACTCAGTGTCATGGTTTATCCCACAGATTTTACCCAGTGTCATGTCCAATCCCTTATATTTTACTCAGTGTCATATCCAATCCCATAGGTTTTTCCCAGTGTCATGTTCGAACCCATAGATTGTACCCAGTGTCATGGCCTATCACATAGATTTTACCCACTGTAATGGCATATCCTGTAGATTTTACTCAGTGTCATGTCCGATCCCATAGATTTTACCTAGTGTCATGTCCGATCCTATAAATTTTACTCACTGTCATGGCCTATCCCATAGATTTTACCCAGTGTCATGTTTAATCCCATTGATTTTACTGAGTGTCATGGCCTGTCCCACAGATTTTACCCACTGTCATGTTCGATCCCTTCGATTTTACTCAGTGTCTTGACCTATCTCACAGATTTTTCTGAATGTCATGCTCAAGTCCATAGATTTTACTCAGTGTCATGTCCAATCCCATAGATTTTATCCAGTGTCATTGCCTATCCGATAGATTTTACCCAGTGTAATAGCCAATTCCATATATTTTAACAAGTGTCATATCTGTTCCCATAGATTTTCCCCATTATCATGTTCTATCCCATAGATCTTACTGAGTGTCATGTTCTATCCCACAGATTTTACCAAGTGTCATATTCTATCACATAGATTGTACTTGGTGTCATGGCTTATACCATAGATTTTGCTCAGTGTCATGTCTGATCCCATAGATTTTACCCAGTGTCATGTCCTATCCCATAGATTTTTCTCAGTGTCATGGCGTATCCCGTAGATTTTACCCATTGTCATATCCTATCCCATACATTTTACTCAGTGTCATGTTCTATCCCAATAATTTGGCTCAGGGTCTTGGCTGGTTCCATAGATTTTACTCAGCATCATGGCAGATTCCATAGATTTTACCCAGTGTCACGGCCTAGCCCATAGATTTCACCCAGTGTCATGTCCGGTCCCATAGATTTTACTCAGTGTCATGTCCTATCCCATAGATTTTACCCAGTGTCATGGCTGATCCCATAATTTTTGCTCAGTGTCATGTCCGATTCCATAGATTTTACCCAGTTTATTGTCCCATCCCATAGATTTTACCTAGTGTCATGGCCTATCCCATAGACTTTACCCAGCATCATGTTTGATCCAACAGATTTTACTCAGTGTCATGGTTTATCCCATAGATTTTACCCAGTGTCATGTCCAATACCATAGATTTTACTCAGTGTCATGTCAAATCCCACAGGTTTTTCCCAGTGTCATGTTCGATCCCATAGATTTTACCCAGTGTCATGGCCTATCACATAGATTTTAACCAGTGTAATGGCGGATCCGATAGATTTTACTCAGTGTCATTTCCAATCCCATAGATTTTACCCCATGTCATATTCTATCCCATAGATTTTACTCGGTATCAAGGCTTATCCCATAGATTTTGCTCAGTGTCATCTTCCATCCCATAGATTTTATTCAGTGTCATGTACGATCCCATAGATTTTACCCAGTGTCATGTCCAGTCCCATAGAATTTATTCAGTGTCATGTTCAATCCCGTAGATTTTACTCTGTGTCATGGCCTATCTCATAGATTTTACATAGTGTCTTGTTCAATTCCATAGATTTTACTCAGCGCCATGGCAGATCCCATAGATTTAACCCAGTGTCATGGCCTATCCCACAGATTTTACCCAGTGTCAGGGCTCATCCCATAGATTTTACTCAGTGTCATGTCCGATCCCATAGATTTTACCCAGCGACATGTCTGATCCCATAAATTTTATTCAGTGTCATGGCAGATTCCATAGATTTTACACAGTATGTGGTCTATCCCATAGATTTTACACAGTGTCATGGATGAACCAGTAAATTTTACTGAGTGCCATGGCCTATCCCATAGATTTCACCCAGTGTCATGGCTGATCCCATAGATTTTACTCAGTGTCATGTCCAATCCCATAGGTTTTTCCCAGTGTCATGTTCAATTCCATAGATTTTACCCAGTGTCATGGCATATCACATAGATTTTAACCACTGTAATGGCTGATCCTATAGATTTTACTCAGTGTCATGTCTGATCCCATAGATTTTATCCTGTGTCATGACCAGTCCCATAAATTTTACTCAGTGTCATGGCCTATCCCATAGATTTTACCTAGTGTCATGTTCGATCCCATAAATTTTTCTCAGCGTCAGGGCCTATCCCATAGATTTTACCCAGCACCATGTCCGATCTCATAGATTTTACCCAGTGTCATGTCCAATATCATAGATTTTACCCAGTGTCATGTTCAATCCCATAGATTTTTCCCGGTGTAATGGCCTATCCCCTTGATTTTACCCAGTGTCATATTCGATCCCATAGATTTCACTCAGTGTCATGGCCTATCCCATGGATTTTACCCAGTGTCATGTCTGATCCCACAGATTTTACCCAGTGTCATCTCCTATCCCATAGATTTTACTCAGTCTCGTGGCCTATCCCATAGATTTTGCCCATTGTCCTGTCCAATCCCATACATTTTACTCAGTGTCATGTTCTATCCCATTAATTTTGCTCAGTGTCATGGCTGATTCCATAGATTTTACTCAGCGTCGTGACTGAGTCCATAGATTTTTCCCGGTGTCATGGTCTAATCCATAGATTTTTCTCAGTGTCATGTCCGATCCCATAGATTTTACCCAGTGGTATGTTTGATCCATAAATAATACTCAGTGTCATGGCCTATCACATACATTTCACCTAGTGTCATGTCTGGTCCCATAGATTTTACTCAGTGTCATGTCCTATCCCATAGATTTTACCCAGTGTCATGGCTGATCCCATAATTTGTACTCAGTGTCATGTCCGATTCCATAGATTTTACCCAGTTTATTGTCCGATCCCATAGATTTTACCTAGTGTCATGGCCTATCCCATAGATTTTACCTAGTGACATGTTCAACCCCATAGATTTTACTCAGCATCATGGCCGATCCCATAGATTTTACCTAGTGTCATGTCCGGTCCCAGAGATTTTAGTCAGTGTAATGTCCAATCTCATAGATTTTACCCAGTGTCATATCCTATCCCTTAGATTTTACTCAGTGTCGTGGCCTTCCCACTGATTTTGCCCATTGTCATGTCCGATCCCATACATTTTACTCAGTGTCATGTTCTATCCCATTAATTTGACTCAGTGTCATGGCTGATTACAAAGATTTTACTCAGCGTCATGACTGATTCCATAGATTTTACCAGTGTCATGGCCTAGCCCATAGATTTCTCCAAGTGTCATGTCCGATCCCATAGATTATACTCAGTGTCATGGCCTATCCCACAGATTTTACCCAGTGTCATGGCTGATCCCATAATTGGTACTCAGTGTCATGTCTGATTCCATAGATTTTCCCAGTTTATTGTCCGATCCCATAGATTTTACCCTAGTGTAATGGCCTGTCCCATAGATTTTACCTTGTGACATGCTCGACCCGATAGATTTTACTCAGCATCATGGCCTATCCCATAGGTTTTACCTAGTGTCATGCCCAATCCCAGAGTTTTTAGTCAGTGTAACGTCCAATCCCACAGATTTTATCCAGTGTCATGGCCTATCCCATTGACTTTACCCAGCATCATGTTTGATCTCATAGATTTTACTCAGTGTCATGGTTTATCCCATATATTTTACCCAGTGTCGTGTCCAATCCCTTATTTTCTACTCAGTGCCATGTCAATCCCTTAGGTTTTTCCCAGTGTCATGTTCAATCCCATGGATTTTACCCAGTGTTATGGCCTGTCCCATAGATTTTACCCACTGTAATGGCGTATCCCCGTAGATTTTACTCAGTGTCATGTCCTGTCCCATAGATTTTACCCAGTGTCATGTCCGATCCTATAAATTTTACTCATTGTCATGGCCTATCCCATAGATTTTACCCAGTGTCATGTTTGATCTCATAGATTTTACTGAGTGTCATGGCCTGTCCCATAGATTTTACCCAGTGTCATGTTCGATCCCTTCGATTTTACTCAGTGTCATAACCTATCCCACAGATTTTTCCCAATGTCATGCCCGATGCCATAGATTTTACTCAGTGTCATGTCCTAGCCCATAGATTTTACCCAGTGTCATTACCTATCCGATAGATTTTACCCAGTGTCATGTTCGATCCCTTCGATTTAACTCAGTGTCATAACCTATCCCACAGATTTTTCCCAATGTCATGCCCGATGCCATAGATTTTACTCAGTGTCATGGTTTATCCCATAGATTTTACCCAGTGTCATGTCCAATACCATAGATTTTACTCAGTGTCATGTCAAATCCCACAGGTTTTTCCCAGTGTCATGTTCGATCCCATAGATTTTACCCAGTGTCATGGCCTATCACATAGATTTTAACCAGTGTAATGGTGGATCCGATAGATTTTACTCAGTGTCATTTCCAATCCCATAGATTTTACCCCGTGTCATATTCTATCCCATAGATTTTACTCGGTATCAAGGCTTATCCCATAGATTTTGCTCAGTGTCATCTTCCATCCCATAGATTTTATTCAGTGTCATGTACGATCCATAGATTTTACCCAGTGTCATGTCCAGTCCCATAAGAATTTATTCAGTGTCATGTTCAATCCCATAGATTTTACCCTGTGTCATGGCCTATCTCATAGATTTTACATAGTGTCTTGCTCAATTCCATAGATTTTACTCAGTGCCATGGCAGATCCCATAGATTTTATTAAGTAGCACGTCCAATCCCTTACATTTTACGCAGTGCCATGTCCGATCCCATAGATTTAACCCAGTGTCATGGCCTATCCCACAGATTTTACCCAGTGTCAAGGCTCATCCCATAGATTTTACTCAGTGTCATGTCCGATCCCATAGATTTTACCCAGCGACATGACTGATCCCATAAATTTTATTCAGTGTCATGGCAGATTCCATAGATTTTACACAGTATCGTGGTCTATCCCATAGATTTTACACAGTGTCATGGATGAACCAGTAAATTTTACTGAGTGCCATGGCCTATCCCATAGATTTCACCCAGTGTCATGGCTGATTCCATAGATTTTACTCAGTGTCATGTCCAATCCCATAGGTTTTTCCCAGTGTCATGTTAAATTCCATAGATTTTACCCAGTGTCATGGCATATCACATAGATTTTAACCACTGTAATGGCTGATCCTATAGATTTTACTCAGTGTCATGTCTGATCCCATAGATTTTATCCTGTGTCATGACCAGTCCCATAAATTTTACTCCAGTGTCATGGCCTATCCATAGATTTTACCTAGTGTCATGTTCGATCCAATAGATTTTACTCAGCGTCAGGGCCTATCCCATAGATTTTACCCAGCGCCATGTCCGATTTCATAGATTTTACCCAGTGTCATGTCCAATATCATAGATTTTACCCAGTGTCATGTTCAATCCCATAGATTTTTCCCGGTGTAATGGCCTATCCCCTTGATTTTACCCAGTGTCATATTCGATCCCATAGATTTCACTCAGTGTCATGGCCTATCCCATGGATTTTACCCAGTGTCATGTCTGATCCCATAGATTTTACCCAGTGTCATCTCCTATCCCATAGATTTTACTCAGTGTCGTGGCCTATCCCATAGATTTTGCCCATTGTCCTGTCCAATCCCATACATTTTACTCAGTGTCATGTTCTATCCCATTAATTTTGCTCAGTGTCATGGCTGATTCCATAGATTTTACTCAGCGTCGTGACTGAGTCCATAGATTTTTCCCGGTGTCATGGTCTAGCCCATAGATTTTTCTCAGTGTCATGTCCGATCCCATAGATTTTACCCAGTGGTATGTTTGATCCCATAAATAATACTCAGTGTCATGGCCTATCACATACATTTCACCCAATGTCATGTCTGGTCCCATAGATTTTACTCAGTGTCATGTCCTATCCCATAGATTTTACCCAGTGTCATGGCTGATCCCATAATTTGTACTCAGTGTCATGTCCGATTCCATAGATTTTACCCAGTTTATTGTCCGATCCCATAGATTTTACCTAGTGTCATGGCCTATCCCATAGATTTTACCTAGTGACATGTTCGACCCCATAGATTTTACTCAGCATCATGGCCTATCCCATAGATTTTACCTAGTGTCATGTCCGGTCCCAGAGATTTTAGTCAGTGTAATGTCCAATCCCATAGATTTTATCCAGTGTCATGGCCTATCCCATAGACTTTACCCAGCATCATGTTTGATCCCATAGATTTTACTCAGTGTCATGGTATATCCCATAGATTTTACCCAGTGTCTTGTCCAATCCCATATATTTTACTCAGTGTCATGTCCAATCTCATAGGTTTTTCCCAGTATCATGTTCGATCCCATAGATTTCCCCAGTGTCATGGCCCATCACATAGATTTTATCCACTGTAATGGTGGATCCTGTAGATTTTACTCAGTGTCATGTCTGATCCCATAGATTTTACCCAGTGTCATGTCTGATCCTATAAATTTTACTTATTGTCATTGCCTAACCCATAGATTTTACCCACTGTCATGTTTGATCCCATAGATTTTACTGAGTGTCATGGCCTGTCCCATAGATTTTACCCAGTGTCATGACCTATCCCACAGATTTTTCCCAATGTCATGCCCGATCCCAAAGATTTTACTCAGTGTCTTGTCCTATCCCATAGATTTTACTCAGTGTCATTGCCTATCCCATAGATTTTACCCAGTGTCATAGCCAATTCCATATATTTTACCAAGTGTAATATCTGTTCCCATAGATTTTACCCAGTATCATGTTCTATCCCATAGATTTTACAGAGTGTCATGTTCTATCCCATACATTTTACCCAGTGTCATATTCTATCCAATAGACTTTACCAAGTGTCATGGCTTATACCATAGATTTTGCTCAGTGTCATGTCTGATCCCATAGATTTTACCCAGTGTCATGTCCTATCCCATAGATTTTACTCATTGTCATTGCGTATCCCATTGATTTTACCCATTGTCATGTCCTATCCCATACATTTTACTCAGTGTCATGTTCTATCCCATTAATTTTCCTCAGTGTCTTGGCCGGTTCCATAGATTTTACTCAGAATCATGACTGATTCCATAGATTTTACCCAGTGTCACGGCCTAGCCCACAGATTTTACCCAGTGTCATGTCCAATCCCATAGATTTTACCCAATGTCATGTTCGATCCTATAGATTTTAATCAGTGTCATGGCCTATCCCATAGATTTCACCCAGTGTCAAGTCCGCTCCCATAGATTTTACTCAGTGTCATGTCCTATCCCATAGATTTTACCCAGTGTCATGTCCGATCCTATAAATTTTACTCATTTTCATGGCCTATCCCATAGATTTTACCCAGTGTCATGTTTGATCTCATAGATTTTACTGAGAGTCATGGCCTGTCCCATAGATTTTACCCAATTTCATGTTCAATCCCTTCGATTTTACTCAGTGTCATGACCTATCCCACAGATTTTTCCCAATGTCATCCCCGATCCATCGATTTTACTCAGTGTCATGTACTATCCCACAGATTTTACCCAGTATCATCTTCTATCCCATAGATTTTACCAAGTGTCATGTTCTATCACATAGATTTTACCCAGTGTCATAGTCTATCCCATAGATTGTACTTGTTGTCATGTCTAAGCCCATAGATTTTACTCAGTGTCATGTCCAAACCCACAGGTTATTCCCAGTGTCATGTTCGATCCCATAGATTTTACCCAATGTCATTGTCTATCACATAGATTTTAACCTGTGTAATGGCGGATCCCATAGATTTTACTCAGTGTCATGTCTGATCCCATAGATTTTACCCACTGTCATATTCTATCCCATAGATTTTACTCGGTGTCATGGCTTATCCCATAGATTTTGCTCAGTGTCATCTTCTATCCCATAGATTTTATTCAGTGTCATGTCCGATCCCGTATATTTTACCCAGTGTCATGTCCAATGCCATAGACTTTAGTCAGTGTCATGTTCAATCCCGTAGATTTTACTCAGTGTCATGGCCTATCTCATAGATTTTACATAGTGTCATGTTCAATTCCATAGATTTTACTCAGTGTCATTGCTGATCCCATAGATTTTATTAAGTGTCATGTCCAATCCCATAGATTTTATGCAGTGTCATGTCTGATCCCATAGATTTTACCCAGCGACATGTCTGATCCCATAAATTTTACTCAGTGTCATGGCTGATTCCATAGATTTTACACAGTGTCATGGTCTATCCCATAGATTTTACCCAGTGTCATCTCCGATGCCATAAATTTTATTCACTGTCATGGCCAATCCCATAGATTTCTCCCAGTGTCTTGGCTGATTACATAGATATTACTCAGTGTCATGTCCAATCCCATAGGTTTTTCCCAGGGTCATGTTCAATCCCATAGATTTTACCCAGTGTCATGGCCTATCACATAGATTTTAACCACTGTAATAGCCGATCCTATAGATTTTACTCAGTGTCATGTCTGATCCCATAAATTTTACCCAGTGTCATGACCAATCCCATAAATTTTACTCAGTGTCATGGCCTATCCCATAGATTTTACCTAGTGTCATGTTCGATCCTGTAGATTTTACTCAGTGTCAGGGCCTATCCCATAGACTTTACCCAGCATTATATCCGATCCCATAGATGTTACCCAGTGTCTTGTTCGATCCTATAGATTTTAATCAGTGTCATGGCATATCACATACATTTCACCCCATGTCATGTCCGCTCCCATAGACTTTACTGAGTGTCATGTCATATCCCATAGATTTTACCCAGTGTCATGGCTGATCCAACAATTTTTACCCAGTGTCATGTCCGATTCCATAGATTTTACCCTGTTTATTTTCCCATCCCATAGGTTTTACCTAGTGTCACGGCCTATCCCATAGACTTTACCCAGTGTCATGTTTGATCCCATAGATTTTACTCGGTGTCATGGTTTATCCCATAGATTTTACCCAGTGTCGTGTCCAATCCCATAGATTTTACTCACTGTCATGTCCAATCCCATAGGTTTTTCCCAGTGTCATGTTCAATCCCATAGATTTTACCCAGTGTCATGCCCTATCACATAGATTTTACCCAGTGTCATGTCCGATCCCATTGATTTTACCCAGTGTCATGCCCGATCCTATAAATTTTACTCATGTCATCGCATATCCATATCCCATAGATTTTACCCAGTGTAATGGCGGATCCCATAGATTTTACTCAGTGTCATGCCCGATCCCATAGATTTTACCCAGTGTCATGCCCGATCCAATAAATTTTACTCAAGTCATTGCGTATCCCATAGATTTTACCCAGTGTCATGTTTGATCCCATAGATTTTACTCAGTGTCATTGCCTGTCCCATAGAGTTTACCCAGTGTCATGTCCAATCCCATAGATTTTACCCAGTGTCATATCTATCCTAGATTTTACTCAGTGTCGTGGCCTTCCCACTGATTTTGCCCATTGTCATGTCCGATCCCATACATTTTACTCAGTGTCATGTTCTATCCCATTAATTTGACTCAGTGTCATGGCTGATTACAAAGATTTTACTCAGTGTCATGACTGATTCCATAGATTTTACCAGTGTCAAGGCCTAGCCCATAGATTTTTCCCAGTGTCATGTCCGATCCCATAGATTTTACCCAGTGTCATGTTCGATCCCATAAATTAAACTCAGTGTCATGGCCTATCCCATAGATTTCACCCAGTGTCATGTCCGGTCCCATAGATTTTACTCAGTGTCATGTCCTATCCCATAGATTTTACCCAGTGTCATGGCTGATCCCATAATTTGTACTCAGTGTCATGTCTGATTCCATAGATTTTCCCAGTTTATTGTCCGATCCCATAGATTATACCTAGTGTAATGGCCTGTCCCATAGATTTTACCTAGTGACATGCTTGACCCCATAGATTTTACTCAGCATCATGGCCTATCCCATAGGTTTTACCTAGTGTCATGCCCAATCCCAGAGTTTTTAGTCAGTGTAATGTCCAATCCCACAGATTTTATCCAGTGTCATGGCCTATCCCATTGACTTTACCCAGCATCATGTTTGATCCCTTAGATTTTACTCAGTGTCATGGTTTATCCCATATATTTTATCCAGTGTCGTGTCCAATCCCTTATTTTCTACTCAGTGCCATGTCCAATCCCTTAGGTTTTTCCCAGTGTCATGTTCAATCCCATGGATTTTACCCAGTGTTATGGCCTGTCCCATAGATTTTACCCACTGTAATGGTGTATCCCATAGATTTTACTCAGTGTCATGTCCTGTCCCATAGATTTTACCCAGAGTCATGTCCGATCCTATAAATTTTACTCATTGTCATGGCCTATCCCATAGATTTTACCCAGTGTCATGTTTGATCTCATAGATTTTACTGAGTGTCATGGCCTGTCCCATAGATTTTACCCAGTGTCATACTCTATCCCATAGATTTTACTTGGTGTCATGGCTTATACCATAGATTTTGCTCAGTGTCATGTCCAATCCCATAGATTTTACCAAGGGTCATGTCCCATCCCATAGATTTTACCCAGTATCATCTTCTATCCCATAGATTTTACCCAGTGTCATGTTCTATCCCATAGATTTTACCCAGTGTTATATTCTATCCCATAGATTGTACTTGGTGTCATGTCTAATCCCCATAGATTTTACTCAGTGTCATGTCCAATCCCACAAGTTTTTCCCAGTGTCATGTTCGATCCCATAGATTTTACCCAGTGTCATGGCCTATCACACATAGATTTTAACCAGTGTAATGGCGGATCCCATAGATTTTACTCAGTGTCATGTCCGATCCCATAGATTTTTCCCACTGTCATATTCTATCCCATAGATTTTATTCGGTGTCATGGCTTATCCCATAGATTTTGCTCAGTGTCATCTTCTATCCCATAGATTTTATTCAGTGCCATGTCTGATCCCGTAGATTTTACCCGGTGTCATGTCCAATCCCATAGACTTTAGTCAGTGTCATGTTCAATCCCGTAGATTTTACTTTGTGTCATGGCCTATTTCATAGATTTTACATGGTGTCATGCTCAGTTCCATAGATTTTTCTCAGTGTCATGGCTGATCCCATAGATTTTATTAAGTGGCACGTCCAATCCCATAGATTTTATGCAGTGTCATGTCTGATTCCATAGATTTTACCCAGCAACATGTCTGATCCCATAAATTTTACTCAGTGTTATGGCTGATTCCATAGATTTTACACAGTGTCATGGTCTATCCCACAGATATTTTGCAGTGTCATGGATGAACCAGTAAATTTTACTCGGTGCCATGTCCGATCCCATAGATTTTACCCAGTGTCATGTCCGATGCCATAAATTTTACTCACTGTCATGGCCTATATCATAGATTTCACCCAGTGTCTTGGCTGATTCCATGGATTTTACTCAGTGTCATGTCCAATCCCATAGGTTTTTCCCAGTGTCATGTTCAATCCCATAGATTTTACCCAGTGTCATGGCTGATCCCATAATTTGTACTCAGTGTCATGTCTGATTCCATAGATTTTCCCAGTTTATTGTCCGATCCCATAGATTTTACCTAGTGTAATGGCCTGTCCTATAGATTTTACCTAGTGACATGCTCGTCCCCATAGATTTTACTCAGCATCATGGCCTATCCCATAGGTTTTACCTAGTGTCATGTCCGATCCCATAGATTTTACCTAGTGTCATGTTCAAACCTATAGATTTTAATCAGTGTCATGGCCTATCCCATAGATTTCACCCAGTGTCATGTCCGCTTCCATAGATTTTACTCACTGTCATGTCCCATCCCACAGATTTTACCCAGTGTCATGGCCTATATCATAGATTTTACCCAGTGTCATAACCAGTTCCATATATTTTACCAAGTGTCATTTCCGATCCTATAGATTTTACCCAGTGTCATGTTCTATCCCATAGATTTTACCCAGTGTCATGTTCTATCCCATAGATTTTACTCAGTGTCATGGTTTATCCCACAGATTTTACCCAGTGTCGTGTCCAATCCCTTATATTTTACTCAGTGTCGTATCCAATCCCATAGGTTTTTTCCAGTGTCATGTTCGAACCCATAGATTGTACCCAGTGTCTTGGCCTATCACATAGATTTTACCCACTGTAATGGCATATCCTGTAGATTTTACTCAGTGTCATGTCCGATCCCAAAGATTTTACCTAGTGTCATGTCCGATCCTATAAATTTTACTCACTGTCATGGCCTATCCCATAGATTTTACCCAGTGTCATGTTTAATCCCATTGATTTTACTGAGTGTCATGGCCTGTCCCACAGATTTTACCCACTGTCATGATCGATCCCTTCGATTTTACTCAGTGTCTTGACCTACCCCACAGATTTCTCCGAATGTCATGCCCAAGTCCATAGATTTTACTCAGTGTCATGTCCAATCCCATAGATTTTTTCCAGTGTCATTGCCTATATGATAGATTTTACCCAGTGTAATAGCCAAATCCATATATTTTAACAAGTGTCATATCTGTTCCCATAGATTTTCCCCATTATCATGTTCTATCCCATAGATCTTACTGAGTGTCATGTTCTATCCCACAGATTTTACCAAGTGTCATATTCTATCACATAGATTGTACTTGGTGTCATGGCTTTTACCATAGATTTTGCTCAGTGTCATGTCTGATCCCATAGATTTTACCCAGTGTCATGTCCTATCCCATAGATTTTTCTCAGTGTCATGGCGTATCCCGTAGATTTTACCCATTGTCATATCCTATCCCATACATTTTACTCAGTGTCATGTTCTATCCCATTAATTTTGCTCAGGGTCTTGGCTGGTTCCATAGATTTTACTCCGCATCATGGCAGATTCCATAGATTTTACCCAGTGTCACGGCCTAGCCCATAGATTTCACCCAGTGTCATGTCCGGTCCCATAGATTTTACCCAGTGTCATGGCTGATCCCATAATTTTTGCTCAGTGTCATGTCCGATTCCATAGATTTTACCCAGTTTATTGTCCCATCCCATAGATTTTACCTAGTGTCATGGCCTATCCCATAGACTTTACCCAGCATCATGTTTGATCCAACAGATTTTACTCAGTGTCATGGTTTATCCCATAGATTTTACCCAGTGTCATGTCCAATACCATAGATTTTACTCAGTGTCATGTCAAATCCCACAGGTGTTTCCCAGTGTCATGTTCGATCCCATAGATTTTACCCAGTGTCATGGCCTATCACATAGATTTTAACCAGTGTAATGGCAGGTCCGATAGATTTTACTCAGTGTCATATCCAATCCCATAGATTTTACCCTGTGTCATATTCTATCCCATAGATTTTACTCGGTATCAAGGCTTATCCCATAGATTTTGCTCAGTGTCATCTTCCATCCCATAGATTTTATTCAGTGTCATGTACGATCCCATAGATTTTACCCAGTGTCATGTCCAATCCCATAGAATTTATTCAGAGTCATGTTCAATCCCGTAGATTTTACTCTGTGTCATGGCCTATCTCATAGATTTTACATAGTGTCTTGTTCAATTCCATAGATTTTACTCAGCGCCATGGCAGATCCCATAGATTTTATTAAGTGGCACGTCCAATACCTTACATTTTAGGCAGTGCCATGTCCGATCCCATAGATTTAACCCAGTGTCATGGCCTATCCCACAGATTTTACCCACTGTCAGGGCTCATCCCATAGATTTTACTCAGTGTCATGGCTGATTCCATAGATTTTACACAGTATCGTGGTCTATCCCATAGATTTTACACAGTGTCATGGATGAACCAGTAAATTTTACTGAGTGCCATGGCCTATCCCATAGATTTCACCCAGTGTCATGGCTGATTCCATAGATTTTACTCAGTGTCATGTCCAATCCCATAGGTTTTTCCCAGTGTCATGTTCAATTCCATAGATGTTACCCAGTGTCATGGCATATCACATAGATTTTAACCACTGTAATGGCTGATCCTATAGATTTTACTCAGTGTCATGTCTGATCCCATAGATTTTATCCTGTGTCATGACCAGTCCCATAAATTTTACTCAGTGTCATGGCCTATCCCATAGATTTTACCTAGTGTCATGTTCGATCCCATAAATTTTTCTCAGCATCAGGGCCCTATCCCATAGATTTTACCCAGTGCCATGTCCGATCTCATAGATTTTACCCAGTGTCATGTCCAATATCATAGATTTTACCCAGTGTCATGTTCAATCCCATAGATTTTTCCCGGTGTAATGGCCTATCCCCTTGATTTTACCCAGTGTCATATTCGATCCCATAGATTTCACTCAGTGTCATGGCCTATCCCATGGATTTTACCCAGTGTCATGTCCGATCCCATAGATTTTACCCAGTGTCATCTCCTATCCCATAGATTTTACTCAGTGTCGTGGCCTATCTCATAGATTTTGCCCATTGTCCTGTCCCAATCCCATACATTTTACTCAGTGTCATGTTCTATCCCATTAATTTTGCTCAGTGTCATGGCTGATTCCATAGATTTTACTCAGCGTCATGACTGAGTCCATAGATTTTACCCGGTGTCATGGTCTAGCCCCTAGATTTTTCTCAGTGTCATGTCCGATCCCATAGATTTTACCCAGTGGTATGTTTGATCCCATAAATAATACTCAGTGTCATGGCCTATCACATAGATTTCACCCAGTGTCATGTCTGGTCCCATAGATTTTACTCAGTGTCATGTCCTATCCCATAGATTTTACCCAGTGTCATGGCTGATCCCATAATTTGTACTCAGTGTCATGTCCGATTCCATAGATTTTACCCAGTTTATTGTCCGATCCCATAGATTTTTCCTAGTGTCATGGCCTATCCCATAGATTTTACCTAGTGACATGTTCGACCCCATAGATTTTACTCAGCATCATGGCCTATCCCATAGATTTTACCTAGTGTCATGTCCGGTCCCAGAGATTTTAGTCAGTGTAATGTCCAATCCCATAGATTTTATCCAGTGTCATGGCCTATCCCATAGACTTTACCCAGCATCATGTTTGATCCCATAGATTTTACTCAGTGTCATGGTTTTATCCCATAGATTTTACCCAGTGTCTTGTCCAATCCCTTATATTTTACTCTTTGTCATGTCCAATCTCATAGGTTTTCCCAGTGTCGTGTTGGATCCATCAGATTTTACCCAGTGTCATGGCCCATCACATAGATTTTACCCACTGTAATGGTGGATCCTGTAGATTTTTACTCAGTGTCATGTCCGATCCTATAGATTTTATCCAGTGTCATGTCCGATCCTATAAATTTTACTCATTGTCATTGCCAGCCATAGATTTTACCACTGTCTTGTTTGATCCCATAGATTTTACTGGTGTCATGGCCTGTCCCATAGATTTTACCCAGTGTCATGACCTATCCCACAGATTTTCCCAATGTCATGCCGATCCATAGATTTTACTCAGTGTCTTGTCCTATCCCATAGATTTTACTCAGTGTCATTGCCTATCCCATAGATTTTACCCAGTGTCATAGCCAATTCCATATATTTTACCAAGTGTAATATCTGTTCCCATAGATTTTACCCAGTATCATGTTCTATCCCATAGATTTTACCGAGTGTCATGTTCTATCCCATAGATTTTACCCAGTGTCATATTCTATCCAATAGATTTTACAGAGTGTCATGGCTTATACCATAGATTTTGCTCAGTGTCATGTCTGATCCCATAGATTTTACCCAGTGTCATGTCCTATCCCATAGATTTTACTCAGTGTCATTAGTATCCATTGATTTTACCCATTGTCATGTCTCATCCTACATATTACTCAGTGTCATGTTCTATCCCATTAATTTTCCTCAGTGTCTTGGCGGTTCCATAGATTTTACTCAGCATCATGACTGATTCCATAGATTTTACCCAGTGTCACAGCCTAGCCCACAGATTTTACCCAGTGTCATGTCCGATCCCATAGATTTACCCAGTGTCATGTTCGATCCTATAGATTTTAATCAGTGTCATGGCCTATCCCATAGATTTCACCCAGTGTCAAGTCCGCTCCCATAGATTTTACTCAGTGTCGTGGCCTATCCCATAGATTTTGCCCATTGTCCTGTCCAATCCCATACATTTTACTCAGTGTCATGTTCTGTCCCATTAATTTTGCTCAGTGTCATGGCTGATTCCATAGATTTTACTCAGCGTCATGAATGAGTCCATAGATTTTACCCGGTGTTATGGTCTAGCCCATAGATTTTTCTCAGTGTCATGTCCGATCCCATAGATTTTACCCAGTGGTATGTTTGATCCCATAAATAATACTCAGTGTCATGGCCTATCACATAGATTTCACCCAGTGTCATGTCTGGTCCCATAGATTTTACTCAGTGTCATGTCCTATCCCATAGATTTTACCCAGTGTCATGGCTGATCCCATAATTTGTACTCAGTGTCATGTCCAATTCCATAGATTTTACCCAGTTTATTGTCCGATCCCATAGATTTTACCTAGTGTCATGGCCTATCCCATAGATTTTACCTAGTGACATGTTCGACCCCATAGATTTTACTCAGCATCATGGCTCATCCTATAGATTTTACTCTAGTGTCATGTCCGGTCCCAGAGATTTTAGTCAGTGTAATGTCCAATCCCATAGATTTTATCCAGTGTCATGGCCTATCCCATAGACTTTACCCAGCATCATGTTTGATCCCATAGATTTTACTCAGTGTCATGGTTTATCCCATAGATTTTACCCAGTGTCTTGTCCAATCCCATATATTTTACTCTTTGTCATGTCCAATCTCATAGTTTTTTCCCAGTGTCATGTTCAATCCCATAGATTTTACCCAGTGTCATGGCCCATCACATAGATTTTACCCACTGTAATGGTGGATCCTGTAGATTTTACTCAGTGTCATGTCTGATCCCATAGATTTTATCCAGTGTCATGTCCGATCCTATAAATTTTACTCATTGTCATTGCCCAACCCGTAGATTTTACCCACTGTCTTGTTTGATCCCATAGATTTTACTGAGTGTCATGGCCTGTCCCATAGATTTTACCCAGTGTCATGACCTACCCCACAGATTTTTCCCAATGTCATGCCCGATCCCATAGATTTTACTCAGTGTCTTAGCCTATCCCATAGATTTTACTCAGTGTCATTGCCTATCCCATAGATTTTACCCAGTGTCATAGCCAATTCCATATATTTTACCAAGTGTAATATCTGTTCCCATAGATTTTACCAAGTATCATGTTCTATCCCATAGATTTTACCGAGTGTCATGTTCTATCCCATAGATTTTACCCAGTGTCATATTCTATCCAATAGATTTTACAGAGTGTCATGGCTTATACCATAGATTTTGCTCAGTGTCATGTCTGATCCCATAGATTTTACCCAGTGTCATGTCCTATCCCATAGATTTTACTCAGTGTCATTGAGTATCCCATTGATTTTACCCATTGTCATGTCCTATCCCATACATATTACTCAGTGTCATGTTCTATCCCATTAATTTTCCTCAGTGTCTTGGCCGGTTCCATAGATTTTACTCAGCATCATGACTGATTCCATAGATTTTACCCAGTGTCACGGCCTAGCCCACAGATTTTACCCAGTGTCATGTCCGATCCCATAGATTTTACCCAGTGTCATGTTCGATCCTATAGATTTTAATCAGTGTCATGGTCTATCCCATAGATTTCACCCAGTGTCAAGTCCGCTCCCATAGATTTTACTCAGTGTCATGTCCTATCCCATAGATTTTACCCAGTGTCATGTCCGATCCTATAAATTTTACTCATTTTCATGGCCTATCCCATAGATTTTACCCAGTGTCATGTTTGATCTCATAGATTTTACTGAGAGTCATGGCCTGTCCCATAGATTTTACCCAGTGTCATGTTCAATCCCTTCGATTTTACTCAGTGTCATGACCTATCCCACAGATTTTTCCCAATGTCATCCCCGATCCATCGATTTTACTCAGTGTCATGTCCAATCCCATAGATTTTACCCAGTATCATCTTCTATCCCATAGATTTTACCAAGTGTCATGTTCTATCCCATAGATTTTACCCAGTGTCATAGTCTATCCCATAGATTGTACTTGTTGTCATGTCTAAGCCCATAGATTTTACTCAGTGTCATGTCCAATCCCACAGGTTATTCCCAGTGTCATGTTCGATCCCATAGATTTTATCCAATGTCATTGTCTATCACATAGATTTTAACCTGTGTAATGGCGGATCCCTTAGATTTTACTCAGTGTCATGTCCGATCCCATAGATTTTATCCACTGTCATATTCTATCCCATACATTTTACTCGGTGTCATGGCTTATCCCATAGATTTTGCTCTGTGTCATCTTCTATCCCATAGATTTTATTCAGTGTCATGTCCGATCCCGTATATTTTACCCAGTGTCATGTCCAATCCCATAGACTTTAGTCAGTGTCATGTTCAATCCCGTAGATTTTACTCAGTGTCATGGCCTATCTCATAGATTTTACATAGTGTCATGTTCAATTCCATAGATTTTACTCAGTGTCATGGCTGATCCCCATAGATTTTATTAAGTGACATGTCCAATCCCATAGATTTTATGCAGTGTCATGTCTGATCCCATAGATTTTACCCAGCGACATGTCTGATCCCATAAATTTTACTCAGTGTCATGGCTGATTCCATAGATTTTACACAGTGTCATGGTCTATCCCATAGATTTTTTGCCGTGTCATGGATGAACCAGTAAATTTTACTCAGTGCCATGTCCAATCCCATAGATTTTACCCAGTGTCATGTCCGATGCCATAAATTTTACTCACTGTCATGGCCAATCCCACAGATTTCTCCCAGTGTCTTGGCTGATTCCATAGATATTACTCATTGTCATGTCCAATCCCCATAGGTTTTTCCCAGTGTCATGTTCAATCCCATAGATTTTACCCAGTGTCATGGCCTATCACATAGATTTTAACCACTGTAATGGCCGATCCTATATATTTTACTCAGTGTCATGTCTGATCCCATAGATTTTACCCAGTGTCATGACCAATCCCATAAATTTTACTCAGTGTCATGGCCTGTCCCATAGATTTTACCTAGTGTCATGTTCGATCCCGTAGATTTTACTCAGTGTCAGGGCCTATCCCATAGATTTTACCCAGCGTTATGTCCGATCCCATAGATTTTACCCAGTGTCATGTCCACTCCTATAGATTTTACTGAGTGTCATGTCCTATCCCATAGATTTTACCCAGTGTCATGTCCACTCCCATAGATTTTACTGAGTGTCATGTCCTATCCCATAGATTTTACCCAGTGTCATGGCTGATCCCATAATTTTTACCCAGTGTCATGTCCGATTCCATAGATTTTACCCAGTTTATTGTCCCATCCCATAGATTTTACCTAGTGTCATGGCCTATCCCATAGACTTTACCCAGCATCATGTTTGATCCCATAGATTTTACTCAGTGTCATGGTTTATCCCAAAGATTTTACCCAGTGTTGTGTCCAATCCCTTAGATTTTACTCAGTGTCATGTCCAATCCCATAGGTTTTTCCCAGTGTCATGTTCGATCCCATAGATTTTACCCAGTGTCATGGCCTATCACATAGATTTTACCCAGTGTCATGTCCGATCCCATAGATTTTACCCAGTGTCATGCCGGATCCTATAAATTTTACTCATGTCATCGCCTATCCCATAGATTTTACCCAATGTAATGGCGGATCCCATAGATTTTACTCAGTGTCATGCCCGATCCCATAGATTTTACCCAGTGTCATGCTCGATCCTATAAATTTTACTGATGTCATCGCCTATCCCATAGATTTTACCCAGTGTCATGTTTGATCCCATAGATTTTACTCAGTGTCATGGCCTGTCCCAAAGATTTTACCCAGTGTCATGTCCAGTCCCATAGATTTTACCCAGTGTCATATCCTGTCCCATAGATTTTACTCAGTGTCGTGGCCTATCCCACAGATTTTGCCCATTGTCATGTCCGATCCCATACATTTTACTCAGTGTCTTGTTCTATCCCATTAATTTGACTCAGTGTCATGGCTGATTCCAAAGATTTTACTCAGCGTCATGACTGATTCCATAGATTTTACTCAGTGTCATGGCCTAGCTCATAGATTTTTCCCAGTGTCATGTCCAATCCCTTAGATTTTACCCAGTGTCATGTTCAATCCCATAAATTATACTCAGTGTCATGGCCTATCCCATAGATTTCACCAAGTGTCATGTCCGGTCCCATAGATTTTACTCACTGTCATGTCCTATCCCATAGATTTTACCCAGTGTCATGGCTGATCCCATAATTTGTACTCAGTGTCATGTCTGATTCCATAGATTTTCCCTGTTTATTGTCTGATTCCATAGATTTTACCTAGTGTAATGGCCTGTCCCATAGATTTTACCTAGTGTCATGCCCAATCCCAGAGTTTTTAGTCGGTGTAATGTCCAATCCCATAGATTTTATCCAGTGTCATGGCCTATCCCATTGACTTTACCCAGCATCATGTTAGATCTCATAGATTTTACTCAGTGTCATGGTTTTTCCCATAGATTTTACTCAGTGTCGTGTCCAATCCCATATATTTTATTCAGTGCTATGTCCAATAGTTTAGGATTTTCCCAGTGTCATGGTCAATCCCATGGATTTTACCCAGTGTCATGTCCGATCCTATAAATTTTACTCATTGTCATGGCCTATCCCATTGATTTTACCCAGTGTCATGTTTGATCTCATAGATTTTACTGAGTGTCATGGCCTGTCCCATAGATTTTACCCAGTTTCATGTTCGATCCCTTCGATTTTACTCAGTGTCATAACCTATCCCACAGATTTTTCCCAGTGTCTTGTCCAATCCCATATATTTTACTCTTTGTCATGTCCAATCTCATAGGTTTTTCCCAGTGTCATGTTCGATCCCATAGATTTTACCCAGTGTCATGGCCCATCACATAGATTTTACCCACTGTAATGGCGGATCCTGTAGATTTTACTCAGTGTCATGTCCGATCCCATAGATTTTACCCAGTGTCATGTCCGATCCTATAAATTTTACTCATTGTCATTGCCTAACCCATAGATTTTACCCACTGTCATGTTTGATCCCATAGATTTTACTGAGTGTCATGGCCTGTCCCATAGATTTTACCCAGTGTCATGACCTATCCCACAGATTTTTCCCAATGTCATGCCCGATCCCATAGATTTTACTCAGTGTCATGTACTATCCCTTAGATTTTACCCAGTGTCATTGCCTATCCGATAGATTTTACCCAGTGTCATAGCCAATTCCATGTATTTTACCAAGTGTCATATATGTTCCCATAGATTTTACCAAGTATCATTTTCTATCCCATAGATTTTACCGAGTGTCATGTTCTATCCCATAGATTTTACCCAGTGTCATATTCTATCCCATAGATTTTACTTGGTGTCATGGCTTATACCATAGATTTTGCTCAGTGTCATGTCCTATCCCATAGATTTTACTCAGTGTCATTGCATATCCCATAGATTTTACCCATTGTCATGTCCTATCCCATACATTTTACTCAGTGTCATGTTCTATCCCATTAATTTTGCTCAGTGTCTTGGCTGGTTCCATACATTTTACTCAGCGTCATGGCTGATTCCATAGATTTTACCCAGTGTCACTGCCTAGCCCACAGATTTTACCAAGTGTCATGTCCGATCCCATAGATTTTACCCAGTATCATGTTCGATCCTATAGATTTTATTCAGTGTCATGGCCTATCCCATAGATTTCACCCAGTGTCATATCCGTTCTCATAGATTTTACTCAGTGTCATGTCCTTTCCCATAGATTTTACCCAGTGTCATGGCCTGTACCATAGATTTTACCCAGTGTCATAACCAATTCCATATATTTTACCAAGTGTCATGTCTGATCCCATAGATTTTACCCAGTGTCATATTCTATCCCATAGATTTTACTTTGTGTCATGGCTTATACCATAGATTTTACCCAGTGTCATGTTCTATCCCATAGATTTTACCCAGTGTCATGTTCTATCCCATAGATTTTACTCAGTGTCATGGCCTATCCTATAGATTTCACCCAGTGTCATGTTCAATCCCATAGATTTTACTCAGTGTCATGTCCGATCCCATAGATTTTACCCATTGTCATGTCCCATCCCATAGACTTTACCCAGCATCATGTTCAATCCCATAGATTTTACCCAGTGTCATGGCCTATCCTATCAATTTTACTCATGTCATGTTCGATCCCATAGATTTCACTCAGTGTCATGGCTGAGTCCATAGATTTTACTCAGTATCCTGGCTGACCCCATAGATTTTACCCAGTGTCTTGTCCGATCCCATATACTTTACCCAGCATCATGTTCAATCCCATTGATTTTACTCAATGCCATGGCCTTTCCCATCAATTTTACCCAGTGTCATGTTCAATCCCATAGATTATACTCAGTGTCGTGGCTGAGTCCATAGATTTTACTCAGTATCCTGGTTGACGCCATAGATTTTACCCTGTGTCATGGCCTATCCCATAGATTTTGCCCAGTGTCATGGCTGATCCCATAAATTTTACTCAGTATCATGGCTGATTCCATAGATTTTACCCAGTGTCATGGCCTAGGCTGATCCCATAGATTTTACTCAGCGCCACATCTGATACCATATATTTTACCCATTGTCATGTCCGATCCCATAAATTTTACTCAGTGTCATGGCCTATCCCATAGATTTTACCCAGTCTCATGGCTGATTCCATAGATTTTACTCAGTGTCATAGCTGATTCCATAGATTTTAACCAGTGTCATGGCCTATCACATAGATTTTACCCAGTGTCAAGGCTTATCCCATACATTTTTCTCAGTGTCATGTCCAGTCCCATAGATTTTACCCAGTGTCATGTCCAATCCCATAAATTTTACTCAGTGTCATGGCCTATCCCATAGATTCTACACCATGTCATGTTCGAGCCCATAGATTTTACTCAGTGCCATGTCCAATCCCATAGATTTTACCCAGTGTCATTTCCTATCCCATAGATTTTACCCAGTGTCCTGGCCTATGCCATAGATTTTACTCAGTGTCATAGCTGATTCCATATATTTTACCAAGTGTCATGTCCAATCCCATAGATTTTACCCAGTGTCATGTTCTAGCCCATAGATTTTACCCAGTGTCATGTTCTGTCCCATAAATTTTACTCAGTGTCATGGCCTAGCCCATGGATTTTACACAGTGTCATGTTCTGTCCCATAGATTTTACACAGTGTCATGGCCTGTCCCATAGATTTTGCTCAGTGTCATGTCTGATACCTTAGATTTTACCTAGTGTCACAGCCTAAACCATAGATCTTACTCAGTGTCATGGCTGATCCCATAGTTTTTGCTCAGTGTCATGTCTGATCCCATAGATTTTACCCAGTTTAATGTCTGATCCCATAGATTTTTCCCAGTGTCATGGCCTATCCCATAGATTTTACTCAGTGTCATATCCTATCCCATAGATTTTACCCAGCATCATGTCCAATCCCATAGATTTTACCCAGTGTCATGTCCAATCCCATAGATTTTACCCAGTGTTATGTTCAATCCCATAGATTTTTCCCAGTGTAATATCCTATCCCATAGATTTTACCCAGTGTCATATTCGATCCCATAGATTTTACTCAGTGTCATGGCCTATCCCATAGATTTTACCCAGTGTCATGTCCGATCCCATAGATTTTACCCTGTGTCATGTCCTATCCCATAAATTTTACTCAGTGTCATGTCCTATACCATAGATTTCACCCAGTGTCATATCCGATCCCATAGATTTTACCCAGTGTCATGGCCTATTCCATAGATATTACCCAGTGTCATGTTTGATCCAATAGATTTTACCCAGTGTCTTGTCTGAGCCCATAGATTTTACTCACTGTCATGTATCCCATAAATTTTACTCAGTGTCATGTCCTATACCATAGATTTCACCCAGTGTCATATCCGATCCCATAGATTTTACCCAGTGTCATGGCCTATTCCATAGATATTACCCAGTGTCATGTTTGATCCCATAGATTTTACCCAGTGTCTTGTCTGAGCCCATAGATTTTACTCACTGTCATGTACGATCCCATAGATTTTACCCAGTGTCATGGCTGATCCCACAGATTTTAGTCAGTGTCATATTCATCGCTGATCCCATAGATTTTTCTCAGTGTCATGTCCGATCCCATAAATTTTACTCAGTGTCATGGCCAACATTCCCCCATCCATGAAACAGGTTTCTGTAACCTGTCCCTACAACGCATTGGGGAAACTAGCAGTTGCAGTTCCGTGTGCCTTTCTTAGTTGAAAATTACATATAAATAAATCATAAATAACAGCATCTGTTCTGCCAAATACTAAAGGTAGGGTTGCTTTTTGAAACTATATGTAGTCTGCCTAGGGGAAAAAAATAAATATAAAAGAGATAAATAAAAAAACTCAACCCTTCCCAGGTGGTCAAGGCTTGGCCCATGTCTACCCCTCCCCCATCCCATTCATTAATACAAGGACTAGAAATGCATAATACACAAGTTATTGATTCATTTGAGTACAAAAACATGGTAGTTCCACAGAATCAGCTGTAAATTTTGCTGACAAAAGTGACAGGAGAGGAACGCAGCATGGCAAATGCCTGATGGAACTGGGAGCATAGAGGAGATAGGTAGAAGAAAGCACAAAAGCACAGACAAGGGAGTAACTAAGTGCTGTAAGCAGGAGTAATAGAACTGAAGTTAGTGGTTAGCGACAAGCACAAATAGAGCATTGGAGCAGGTGAGATCAGAATTGGGAACAATAACAGTATAGCAGTATTGCTTCTAACACACCACCATTTCATGGTGCTATTTGGCCACTTTCTAAAGGGTATGCAATTACTATGAGTAAACATTATTCTAAAATTATGTGAAAACAACAAAAGAAGTGCACAACTACCACTCCTAAAGGTGCTGCCAGTCACAAAGAACTCCAGTACAAATACGTAAAACAGGCACACCCACACCAAGGCCTGTTCACCACAGTTTATTGAGCTGCTTTTAAATTGCCATGCAACTGCAGACTACTCTGGGAACAATAAAAGTACAGCAGTATTGCCTGTCATACCTCCATTTCACAGTACGTTGGTCCACTTCCTCGGTAGTTATGCAGTTACTAGGAGTAAACATTATCCTAAAGTTAGTTGCTCTGTTGTAGTTCATGGCACACATCTAATCACTTGTTTAGGGGGTTGGGTCAGTTACCTTCATTTGGGCAATGAGCATTACGGTGCAGTGCATCACAAACCTATTTTTAGAAATTAAAAGTATATTACAATATAGTACAAAAAGTATGCTTCTTTTAATATTATATGGTGAATTTTCAAAAGGAGGACAGATATGCAATCCCCTTTTTTGGGGGGGCAGGGTCTGTAGCTTCCAAAATCCATCAACATGTTTGAATGCTATTTGGAAATATTATGATGCACTTGCAACATTTTTGTTCTTTTATGGCTGCTTGCATCAAAAAAATATTTACACGTCATTATTTTGATGCATGCATCATGTTAAGTACTGAAAATTGTGGCAGCACAGCCCAAAGGTTTGATAGCTTTGTAAGTGGTCTAACTTGCTGGTGCAATTTGCACAAATGTGGTGGAAATGGACCACAAAGCTCCAGGGCTTTGTAAATTAGCCCTATATCTCTATATTATATTAAATATTAGAATCCAGTAGCCAAAATATTTAAAAAATAATTAATTGAATATTTCTGCCTGATATTTCCCCTTTTATGTCATTCCCAATTATATGGATGCTTCACATATAACAATAATATACATCGATCATGATACTGGGTTACCTACAGGCAACAACTCCTGAGCTCTGACTTTCCTAGCTGTCCTGCTGGGGTCTGAGAGCGTCATCCACCTTGTAGTAACTCCTGGAGTCATCATCCTTGCAGCAACTGTCTCAACATATTAGTTGGAGGGTAGCCTGGTGTGACATTCAGCAACAGTATACCACTCCGGTGAAGTGTTTAAAGAAACATTGGTAATACCTGTAGAACTCAAGGGAACACTGCAATTCCTTCAGATTCCTAGGTGTGGGATAGGTAGTGACTGCTTCTACATAACCGGGATCAGTATTGATCCCATCTTCTGAAATAATGTGTCCACCATATTTAAATGAAGTCTGGAAGATTTGGTATTTATTGATGGCAAGTCTGATCTTGAACTCCTCCAGTTAGTCCAAAACATTCAGCAGTCCAGCCTCATGTCCCTCAAGTATCTTCCTGAAGACACTATCATCAAGATACACTTGGCATTTTAGAAGATTCATGTCTGCAATAGCTAATTCTATAAGATGCTGGAAAGTAGTGGGGCCACCCCCTCTGACTTCCATACTCTTGAAGACTGGTTCCTACAGAAGCAGCTAGTCCTTAATACTAAAAAAACAAAGTGCATGCTGTTTACGAACCCAGCTTCTCAACCCCCTCTCCACACTGATGGTTACATCTCACACAGGTACTGTCCTGGAATCTGTCAAGGACTTCAAATACTTAGGAATTACCCTGGACTACTCTCTATCTCTGGACACGCATGTCTCAGTCCTGACCAAAACCCTTAATCAAAAGCTTGGTGTCCTGTATCATATCCATCCTTACCTCTCATCTACCTCATGCCGCAAGATAGTGGCTGTAACTCTCCTGACTCTCCTCATGTGTGGTGCCCCCATTACTTTCATCTACCTCCACCTCACTTTCCTCCCTATCGCAGGTCTACCATAGGGTGGGAAGACTTGCCCTGGGGGTTAATGCTCGTCATCACCACTGTGACATCCTTTTCTCCCTGGGTTGGCTCCCCTACGAGTCTAAGTTACGTTATGCTACTTTGAGCTTTGTACATAAACTAGTACACCACTACACTCCTCCTTGCCTTACTGACATCATTCGGCTGTGACTCCCATGGCGTACTCTGAGATCTGCCTCCCTACCCCTTCTCCAATTGCCAAACCCCCAGCTCTCCCTGGCCCAGAGATCCTTTGCCTCTTCTGCTTTGTCTTGTTGTAACTCTTTGCCTCCCACAATTCTGGCCTGCACCTCCTTCCATCTTTTTCAAAGCTCATTGCTTCCCCATCTTGCTACCTCACCTTGCTCCTGTTTTTGATGATTCTTACTCCTCTCTCTACCTTCCCACATGAGCCTTGGCCTGCAAATGTGTGCACCCTCTTATGCTCTACCATTGTCAAAATGTATATACATTAAGGTTTGCTCTATTATAAGATGTTGTACCTATGTCTAAACGTATATTTGCTATTGTTTGTTAATATTGTAAGATGTTGGTTACCTTAGACCCTGCCCCTTTTGTGAATCTGTTTCAGTTGTTTACTTCAACCGAATATGTGCGTGATCCATGTACAAATATTATCATCTATGTCTTCACTGTCAGTGTAATGAACTTCCCGGGGTAACCCCTGAAAAAGGGACTGGTTTGTCTCAGTGGGCTCACCCAATTACCAAAATTCAATAAATTAATAAAATAAATAAATACCCACCACAAGGATCAAGCATACAGAACCACTTGCTGGAGGTTTCAAACTGACCACCACATTCATGCTGAGCACATACGACAGAGTGTGTCCTCGCCTGACAGTGACAGATCAGTCAGAGGCATTATTCACTTGAACGGTGATCCTCCTTACATACATAGAGGCACATATGAGCAGCACACTAGGCTTTACAAGCAGTGCACCAGGCAGACAATGCTCTCCTGGCACATTAATCATCAGCATCTGGTTTTTCACATGTTTGAAAGTTCACAACTCTACCAATGGCGCATTCCAAGTTTGGCAGTAGCACCAGTTCCACCTTCTCTTTGCTCCAAGCCACTCCAACAGGCTTGTCTGTTACTTCGCTTCATCGCTGAGGCCTCCATCTCCCAGAGACTTCCTTCACCTGAGTATGAACAGGCAATGACCATATATGTTATTGCTCCTCTCATTCTAGGCACAGCTGCACCAGTTTCTTGAGCATGTGGGTGTTAATTCAACAAGAGCAGGCATGTGGTCATATGATGAAGTCTGCCAGGTTGCAATACAGTGTCACAGGACACTGCATGACAAACCATTGAAATTGATTTATTTCCTGCAGTACAGGTTCAAGATCAAGGTTCAGCTTTATTTGTTTGATCATAAACAATCATTACAAAATATAAAAGTCATAAATAACCATAAATAGATTTGTTTAAAATATTGTAAATGGTTACTTTCAATTTTAATATTGCAGACAGCAAAAGCAAGTAATTTAAAGCAGCATTACTGTATTTTCTCTACCCATGCATTAGTCACCACATTACGTAAGAGAATATTTCTTCTATGAAAAGTACAAATCTCATTCTCTATATTCATAATAGTCAGGAAAACAAAGTTTGATCCAAAACTTATAGCCAACCATACACAGATGCGTTTTGGATAACCTGAGTAAAGAAGTGACAATGCTTTTGTAGATCACCCCAAATGTATGCTACCCTAATCCCAGTGTAACAAACACATCATAAATTTAAAAAACAATATTTGTTTATTTATCAGCATATTTGTTTCTGTATTTTATAAATTATTTTGAAAGTAATTAGTTAATCAGGAAATAGACTATTTATCCTGCATATTCTTTAAAATTGATGTGAGTTGGGTGGTTGTTAAATTAGGGTCATTAGTCATGAACAGGCCAAGCCAAAAGTTTCTTTGTTTAGTATACCAGGAGCAGACCCACAGTATATGTATGAGGTCCTCGTTCCCTCCCTATTGGCATTTACAATTTTGCTCCTCAAGTGATAGCTTCTCAACTACTTTCCATATGTTGTTTTCAAATAATTCCAACTGTGCTTTAATAAATGCTTTTCTTAAAGGGGGATCTATTAAAACGTCTATATAATGTTTATATCCAAAATAATAGTTGTCCCAGGTAAACCATGAAGAACATCTAGAATTGGCAATAACTTCTAAATCCCTTTTATTCTAAAAACTATGGATTTTAGATGTTATATAGTTTTTATACTTTAGGCTTAATGTTATATTCTTTTTAACATAATTGTTCAGAGGTATTAGATCATATTTATTTAGATACTGATGTAACTTCTTTAACCATTTGATGTTTCCACATCCTCTCAGAATCTAAGATTCTTGTTCTATTATGCATTTCCTGGACAGCCTTGAGGGTGGTAATCTGGTTATACTCAACCAGTAATGATTTCTTCTTGTATCTATTTTAGCTTTAATATTTGAAATATCCAATTCAGATCTTAGATATACTGTCGGGCATGACTGTGGTACCCCAAATGCTAATCTCAGGAGTTCATAGACTGGGGTAAGTAATTTTTCTAGATTTGTGATGTTCCAGATCTCAACACCATAAAGAACCTGGGCAAAATAATTTACTTTAATTACATTAAGTAGTGGCTTAATAGTTAGCCCCCTTCCCCATAACTGTGGTTAAATTTGTTAAGACCCCAGACAGTTTTCTTCACTTTGTCCAATATTTTCTTTCAATGTTTTGCCCATAAACCATTCAACAAAAATGAAAGTCCTAAATAATCATATGTCTCTGAGCATTCTAACATTTGATTTCTTATATACCAGGTACTTTTGGGATTCTTTTGTCCAAAAATCATAATTTTGGTTTTAGAGTGGTTAATTTGTCATTTTAATTCTGTAGCACAGGTTGCTAAGTAATTCAATTTGTTTTGAAGACCTTTCTTGAATAATGAAATTAAAATCAAATTGCCTCTGTAGGCTAATGCTGGACACAGATAACCCTTCCTTTCCACCTTATTCCCACCCCCCCTTTCCCTCCTCTGTACACCACCTTACCCTCACTACCCACTCACCATTGCATGGCCTAGGCCACTGGCAGGGTTCTCTGCATCCTGGAGGGGTCTAGAACCTAGGAAAACACCTTCCTTGCCTCCTACTCCCAACCCCATTTTTTTCTGAAAGGGCTGGATCTCAGCCCTTCTTCTCTCCCACCTCCCTCTGTCTTGGTCCTTCTGAAGCCTACTCCCCATCGTTGCTTACTTTCCTCCTGTCATGCTCTACCACTGCTGCCTACAACCTGATTCCCTTTTGTCATGCTGTACCTCTGCCTTGTGCAGACAGGGTCCACAGCATACTGGAGGGGCCAGGCTCCAGCAGATCCTTCTCTTCCCCTCTCTGCCTGCCTGACATGCTCTAACTCCCACTGCCTATAACCTGCTTCCCTCCTGTTCATACTTGACCTCCACCTGGTTCAGACAGGGTCCCCAGCATTCTGGAGGGGTCAGACCCTGGCAGACCCTTCTTCTCCACCCCTTGCCTTCCCCTCCTCCAAATCCCCCTTTTCACCCCCGCTCTCTGCCTATATGCCCCCACCCACCTACCTCCCCCCTTCCTAGCTGTAGTTATTGGCTAATCCCTAATCTCTAATGCACTTATAGTTAACCTTGCACTTTTGTTACACCTTGCAAATTTTGTTCCATCTTTGTCTATCCTCACAATCTTGCTCTAGTTCAACCTCCTTGTATTCTGTCCAGCCATTTTCTAACTACAAAGCTATGTCCCACCAAGTGTTTGTCAAAGATATTTGTGCTATTGTATCTATCTAGTTCAAGACTGTTAGCATTGTATCCATCTAGTTCATACCTGTTACCATTCCTCTTTTTCAGTACTGTATAGTATGCTCACTTTATTGAATGCAATCAAATTGTATATCTATATTGCGTACCAAATCTCTGTATACTATCCTCATGTTCCCCTACCCCCAGGTAGCACCAAGAGACAAGCAACTTGCTGCTCAGCGTGCCTTCCTGGTGAAACATTTCAATAAATAAAATAAAGAAATAAAGAATCTTAGGGGAATCTAAGTCAAGGTGTGCCAATCCCCTGAGTAAATTGTCTATATAGAGACAAAAGAGAGACAGGGACAAAATGGGGCCCTGTCTTACACCTTTGTTTGTCAAAAAGATATGGAGCACTGCCCCCCTGGCCTAAATCTAACAGTCGCTCATGTTTCACTGTAGAAGTTCGATATTATACTAAATAATGATGGATTTATGCCATGTTGAGACATAAGATACCAAAGAATTTTCCTAGAAACCTAAGCCAAGGCTGTGGAAAAGTCTATATAGGCAACAAATAGTTTTTGTTTCCTGAGGGATGAATATTTCTTAAAGGTCTCAAGATAAAGCTGTTATCAGTCATCGAGTATCCTTGTCAAAAACCTGCCTGTAGTTTGCGTAATCATCCAGTGATTTCTATTTGTTGCAAAGATGAGTTAATACAATTTTAACAAAGATTTTTGAGTTAATATCCAGTAGACTTATGAGTCTATATATATGTATGGGTCAGAGATATTGCCTTTTTTATGGATCAGTATAATCTCAGCATCCTTCCATGAGCGTGGAACAAAATTATCTATTATACACTTTTTATAGAATGTTACCAGTGGTTTGTACCATCCTGAAGTATTACATACAAATACCTCTGCCGGGATCATATCTGGGCCTGGGGCCTTTTTAAATTTCAGGGATTTTGTATCAAGATATATATCTTTGATGGAAAATTTTAAAGGATTCAGCTTTCTGGATTCAGCAGGTGCTAAATATAAGGAGTTTTCACTTTGCAGATCATAACAAATTATATTGAAATGTTGTATCTATTCTGCCTTTGAAATATAAGAGTCAGCAATATTTATGAAGTTATTAGTGCCCCTGGTCACTAGTTACCAAAAAACTTCTTATATCCTTTTCCGTCACAGCTTTCAACATTTTATCCCACTGAGCGTATTGAAATGTTAATTTTTTCCTTTTTAAAGTATTGTTTTATAATGTTTTCTTTCTCGATTTAATGTCCTAAATTGGTTCCTGCTTCCCGATAATTTAGCAGATCTTGCAATTTTCCTCAATCTTGCTTTATAGATTTTACACGCAGTATCAAACCACCCTATCACTTGATTGATGTATTTGTTTTTTTAAACCTGTTTATAAAGGGTTTCCCTTAATGTTTTGAAAGTAGGATCAAATGGTTGCCAAATCTGACTCATAGTTAAATGCACAAGGTTATCCTAATTAATTGATGCTAACCTGCTCATACTTAAATTTATTATATGCTCTTCTAGGGTGCAGTCCCAGTTAATTTTTTTATTCATCCTACACTCCATAAAGGGGGTAATTGTTTCCAGGGATTGTTTATAAAGGACTGCTAGGCCATTAAGCATAATTAGCCCCTGCAGTAACTCTGCTGCAGTATTCAGAACTATTGTGCTGCATCTTGGAAATTCCAGCCACTCTATGTGGCAAGATGATCCATGCCTCTACATTCCTGAATATGGATAGGTTTGGTCATTCAGCCCAACAGATCCAGGCCATCCAGGGGGTACAGCTATAGATACAATAAATACAGTACTTGTCATGACAGTCTGAAAATGTTGGTTACTTGTGACCCTCTGTCATGGAAAACTTGGGTTTTGCTTCCTTGATGCTCACATTGACCGAAGATGAGGGTCTAACTAATACCTTGAGAACTTGGGTTTTTTTGATTGTCAAGGTAATGGCCAAGTTTTCAATATTCAGGGCCTCAAAGTGCTCCATTACTGGACCCCTTCAATGCTCTCTGTTTCTGAGTTCTCTTTTTGAGCAAGTCCATAACCTTCATTGGGTTCTCAGGGGACTGACACTTCTTCATCATGTGTCAATTCTCTCAACAGTTGTAAAACTGTATCTTGCCTCGGCCGAGTCAGTGAAGAGCTGGTCTACTCACCGGTCTCTGATGCATGTCTACAGCCTTAGGGAAATCTCCTCAAGGGGTTGAGCCAGATCCACTCATCCTTGGGAACTGGGTCTTGCTAGTTCTGCCCATCAATGGTCTCACTGGCAGAGAGTGACATGGCAGGTATTGGAGTCCTTCAGTTGTTGTATATGTGCCTGCAGCCAATCCTGCGTCGGTGCCAGCAGGTCACTGAGGACTATCCCTCTCACATCAGTAACATAGAAACATAGAAACATAGACTTTGATGGCAGATAAGGACCACTTGGCCCACCCAGTCTGCCCATTTCCCTACCTACTGGATAAGCTGCAGATTCTAGTTAACCAACAGCCTTCTTCCTGCCACCCCCCACTACAATTGCCTTGTGTCTGTCCCATGCATGTTTGAATTCCCCCACTGTTTTAGCCCCAACAACCTCTCCAGGAAGGCAGTTCCACGTATCCACCACTCTCTCTGTGAAAAAAGATTTCCTCACATTACCCCTGAGCCATCCCCCCTCTATCTTTAAATTGTGTCCCCTTGTTCTTACACATCTCTTTTTCTGAAACATGCTACCCTCCTGGACTTTGTTGATTCCCTTGAGGTACTTGAACATTTCTATCATGTCCCCCATCCCTCCTTTCATCAAGGGTATACATATTAAGCTCTCTCAGTCTCTTTTCATATAATTTCTGATGCAGACCCTGCACCATTTTAGTTGCCCTCCTCTGGACTGCTTCCATTCTGTCTATGTCCTTGCGTAGATGAGGTCTCCAAAACTGCACACAGTACTCCAGATGGGTCTCACCAACTGTCTGTACAGAGGGATAACCACTTCCCTTTTTCTACTTGTGATGCCCCTTCCTATGCATCCCAGTATCCCCTGGCTCTCCTCACTGACTTCTCACATTGCTTACCCACCTTTAGATCATCCGATATGACTACCCCCAAGTCCCATTCCATTTTTGTTGTTGTTAGTACCTCCCCTGCTATTGTGAACTCTTCTCCTGGGTTTTTGTTTCCCAAGTGCATTACTTTGCACTTCTTTGCATTGAATCTAAGTTGCCATATGTCTGACCATTCCTCCAACCTTGCCAAGTCCCTTCTCATCCTTTCTACCCCCCCTTGTGTATCAACTCTGTTACAGATCTTTGTAACATCTGCAAAGAGGCATACCTTTCCCTCCAGACCCTCTTCAATGTCACCTATAAAGATGTTAAAGAGGACTGGTCCCAGTACTGAGCCCTGAGGTACTCCACTGGTGACCCCCTTTCTTCGGAATGTGTGCCACTCACTATTACCTTCTGTGTCCTGTTGTGCAGCCAGTTTGCAACCCAGGCTACCACCCTGGGACCCACTCCCAAGCTGGCTAACTTGATTATTAATCTTTTGTGCTGGACTGTGTCAAATGCCTTGCTAAAGTCTAGGTAGGCCATATCCACAGCCCCTCCCTGGTCTATTACTTTGGTCACCCAGTCAAAGAAATCTATTAGATTCATCTGACATGACCTTCCTTCTGTGAATCCATCTTGCTTTGGGTCCTGTGCCCCACTGGCCTCTAGGTACTCAACAATTCTTTCTTTCAGAAGTGATTCCATCATTTTCCCTACCACTGAGGTCAAACTTACAGGTCTGTAATTTCCTGCTTCTGCCTTGCTCCCACTTTTGTGAAGGGGAATCACATCTGCCCTCCTCCAGTCCTCAGGTACCACCCCATCCTCCCATCATTTGTTAAAAAGTGTGGTCAGTGGTGTCACTAGGTCCTCCCTTAGTTCTTTTAGGATTCTGGGGTGAATCCCATCAGGCCCCATTGCTTTGTCCACCTTGAGTTTTAGGAGTTCTTTCAGGACTCTTTCTTCTGTAAATGGACTGGTGTCAACCCCCCTACCCAGAGTGCTTCTATTGTCTGGTTTAGGTAACTCCTCCTCATCTTCTTTTGTGAATACTGAGCAAAAGTATTCATTCAGTATCTCTGCCTTTTCACTGTCTCCTCTGCCCACCTCCCTCTCCCTTATTAATCTTCACTATTCCTCCCTTAACCTTTCTATGCTCCCTAATGTACCTATAAAAGGTTTTATCCCCCTTCTTAACTGACTTGGCTATTTTTTCCTCAGTTTGGGCTTTTGCTATTCTGACTGTCTTCCCCACTTCTTTCTGCTTTAATTGATACAGTTCCCTGTCATGCTCCTTCTGTGATGCCTTATATGTTTTGAATGCAGCCTTTTTCTCCTTAACCTTTCCTGCCACCTCTTTTGAGAACCGTAGTGGTTTTTTACTCCACTTTTTTTCTTTATCTGTTTCACACAAAGGCTTGTTGCCTCTATGATGGCAGTTTTGATTTTTCTCCATTGTTCTTCCACTCCTACTTTTTGCCCATTGTAGTGATGTTAACAGTTACTGACTTTAGAGCCACCATGGTGAGTGTTCAGGGCATCTCCATCCTAAACCTAGTCTTCTGTTCCCTCATCTCATGGACAAGAGTTCTATGGGGGGGCAGGGACTGATCCAAACTATTCCCCAGGCATTTAGTCAAAATCTAATATGAGTTCACAGCTCCTTGCAAGATTTGCTCAGTGCATACTCTGTCTGTGTCTCCAGCTGTCAAACAATCCTTGTGATAGGCTCATTGCACCACTTTCTACATCCTCATGAGGAAATCTGTGCGCTTTTCTCCTTACTGCTGGTCCATGAAAAGAAGCTTCATCAGTACTTTCACTGGCTTCTAGACACTTCCAAGCATACTTTCCAGTGTGGGTAGACAGTCAAATGAAATAGCCACAGGTCTAGTAACATTTAATGCCTGCATAGAATCTGATGCCAGCCTTCATAGGCACTCTCCCCTACAAGCTTTTTTCTTATTATCTGGGCATTATTAAGGGCATTAACAAGGTGAAAGAGTCTAACATGTTTCAATATAAGAAAAATGGCAGGACAAGAGGACACAGCATGATATTAGAGGGAAGCCAATTAAGAGGTAATGTGAGGAAGTTCTTTTTCACAGAAAGGTTGGTGGATGCATGGAGTGGCCTACCTCAGGAAGTGGTGGATATGAATATAGTGCAGAGCTTCAAACAGGCATGGGCTAGGCATAAGGGAGCAATACAGATGAGTATGAATAGATATGCCATTGACAGAGCAAAGACCTATGGCACATTCATAAGGTAGAAAAAGAAATGGGCAGACTGGATGGGCCCTGCGGTCCTTATCTGCCGTCAACTTCTATGTTCTATGTTTCTCTGATCAAGTTCTGCACCATCTGAGTGGCTTGTTCAGTGCATGTATCAAAGTCCTCCTACCCATTAGTGATGGGCTTGATTCCATAAAATGTATACAGCCTGAAGTACTCAATACTCTCATTATAGTTTCTGCATTTTTTACACGAGTATGCCACTGCATTTATAATGACTCAGCTGACATCATTACATTCCCCACAGGCACCACAGCTGCCTGCAAATTCTGCATGCTCCTTCTTTTATCCCTGCATGGTCCTTCTTTGCTGGGAAAAATACTTTTACTTTTGTTGCACAACCCTTCATCTGAGGCTGGTTTGGAGGGCTATCCTGTATGCTCCCCAGCTAATCAGGTGCTACACATTCTTGGTGCTCTCTGCAGTGAAAGTGACTGTTACGTGCATGGAATCTGTGTCCTTATCACTCTTTGGGGTAATAACTTGGTCTTTTTGTAATCTGTGTAATTCAAATATTGGGCCTGTTGTGTCCCAATCTCCTTGAAGGCTTTTAGCAACACTCCCACAATAACATCTCTAATGGACCCTTCAGGGACATGGGTAACCAGTGACATCTTCTTAGTGTCTAGAACCTTGATATAGTGTATAGTGAGGGTTTGTTCTGCATAGATTTCCATGCCAGAAGAAACCTTGCTGTACCACATTTCAAAGGTCATGGAATGCAGCTGTACCCTTCTGTGGTACAAGTTTCCAGCTGATCTGAAATCCTCGCGGCAGCTGGTGTTTTTCACAGTGTTGCAACATGCACAGCAATCAGGTCACATTCTAAACTGAAAGCACAGACTCACTGCTGCCACGGAGAATTCAAAGAGTCGTCGGGCTTCTATGGCTTACGCTTTCTCTGTCCCTGCTGCAAGGAATGCCACCATGTTGGGGTATCATAAAGACATACAAACTATTATAGAGGGGTTTGGATACCTTAAAGTGTCACAGGGATGAGGGCCCTGAGACCAAAGGTACCATAGGGAAGAAGGCCAAACCCAATGAGAGAGCAGTGCCAGTTGAGGAGAATGTGAGGAAAGAGGCAACAAGAAATCTGAGTATCCGATGACACTTGGACATGCGTATATATACCACCTGGAAAGGGGGGAATGGCCTGCTGTCCCTCTGAACCACAGGCTGTAGCTTTTGATTCAAAGGATCATCAAGCTTCTATGAAGTGTGGTGTAGGACTGGACAGAAGGACTGATAAGTAGTATGTGATGCTTGTGCAACTGTACTTTGGCTAACACTCTCTGTCCCTGCTACAGGGCATACCACCATGTTGCAGTGCCATAAAGACACAGAAACCCACTGATCTGATGGTCCAGTGGCAGTCCATTGTACTGCCGTGCCAATGATCTGGGTTTGAAAGTGAGACCGGGAAGTTGTGTCAGGAGGCAGACCATGGCCGAGACAGCTGTCTCTTGGCTGCTGCTTTGCTCCCCTCACCACCTTATCTGTTTTCCTGTTTTACTTGGTATACCACCCTGTTCTCTCTCATCTATATTTCCTTATACCTCCTGAATGCCACCTTTTTCCTTCACTACCTTGGCTACTTCCCTAGAGAACCATAACAGTCTCTTTTTCCTTCTTCCTTCACTCACTTCCTTCATGCAAAGACTGGTTGCCTTAATTATGTCCTCCATTATTGTTTCCCACTGTGCCTCTATCCCTCCCTGGTAATCCCCCATGGGGCAGTTTCTGAGGCAGTCTAGTCTCCCATTTCTTTAAAATCTACCCTCCTAAAGTCCAGGACCCTTGTTCTTGTGTGGCTTGCCTCTGCTCCTGTCCTTATGTTAAACTTCACTGTATGGTGATCACTAGTCCCTAGGGGACTGCCCACTGTGCTGTCTGCAGTGTTGTCCCTGTATGTAAGCTCCATGTCCAGCACTACCCTGACCCTAGTGGGTTCTTTGACTAGCTGCCTGAGAAAATCCCCTTGTAGGGAGTCAAAGTGGCCCTGCTCCTTGTCAAAGCTGCCGTTGCAAGACTGCACTCCACATTTGAAAGGCTGAAGTCGCCAACTAGCAGCACTTCCCCCTTACTTGCCATTCACTCCTCAACCTGGACTGGAGGCCTGTACACTACCCCATTATGGACAGCAACCCCACAGCCTGTGTCCAGGATGACCTACATCACCTCCAGACCTTCTTTTTCCTCTGGGTTTTCCTCTACTTCTGTGGCCTTTAGGCAGTACAGCACAGTGATTTATGTCTCTGAGCTGCAAACCTGGAGACCTGGGTTTGAATCCCACAGCCTCCATTTGCATACTGTGTGACCCTGAGCAAGTCATTTAACTTCCTTGTGCTCCCAGGTTGCATCCAGAAACAAGCTTTGGTGTGCCTCTCCTGGTTAAAGAATTTCCCCTTCCCTCCCTCACATAAAGTGAAACCCCATCTCTGGGCCCTGTTTCTTCTGAACAAAGAGCTGCCAGGTATGGCAATGTCCCAGTTGTGATGCTTAGTACACCACAGCTCCGTTAGGGCCACCAAATGCAGGATAGCCTCCATCATGATGGCTTCCAGGTCCAGAATTTTATTTCCAAGACTCCTTGCATTGGGAGCGTATGGTTCTCCATACCTTACTCCCTCCCTGCCTGCTTCCTTGCTCCCCCCCCCTGTTTCTTGTCTACTTTACTCCTTTATTCTTGTTTACCTGATTTAGACCCCTCTTTTCCTCTGCTTTGTCCCCACCCCTGTCTTTTTTCTCCCCTACTGTAAAGGAGTTTACTTTCCTCAACTCTCCCTCCATAATGCTCTATCATCTGAGGGGGTAGTTGTTGTCTCCCTTTACAGCCCTCCCAGGATAGTTTAAATGCTCATCCAAGTAGCATTTAAACCTCCCACTTAGGACTGTGGTCCTGTTCCTGGAAGGATGCAAGCCATCTCCCCTGTAGAGGCCCATATTCTCCCAAGTTAGCCCCCAGTCCTCAGTGTAGCCAAAGCCCTCCTCCATGCACCATGCCTTCAACCAGTTGTTAAATGCCCAGGTGCAGAGTATGCATTCCTCTCCCTGGCCAAACACAGGTAACACCTCTGCAAAATTCACCTTGTATGCCATCTGCTTGAGGTTCCTGCCCAGTTCCTTGAAACTATCCTGCACTACCCCTACCCTGTCTCTTGCCAGGTCATTTGTCCCCAGATGAACAATGACATCTAGTTCTCTCCCATCTCTTGCTACCCCAGTGGCTCAAGATACACTCTCCATCCCTCTAAGTCAAAGCACCCTCAGCTGGGTCCTTTTTCTCCCTCCTTGAGACTTCCATTCTGAGGACCCCCACTTCCTCCCCTCCCACTGCTATGGATGCCTCATCTCAGCTGTCTTGTCCTGTCAGTATGGTGAAGGAATTCTGCAGTAATACAGGCTGAGATGCATGCACTCTTTCTGTCACCCCCACCTCCAGCGCCCACCAGGGTCTAACTGCTCTGCCTCTACCTGTCGTCCTCTGAGGGAGTGGTGGTAGACAGAGTGACCTAATGGGTGAGGCAGAAACTCTGTACCTTGCTACTTTAGCCCAGAGTCCAGCAACCACTGCCCTCAACCCAGAGAGGTAAGTACAAATAGGGCAGCCCTCACTCTCCAGAAGGTGTCCCAAGACTGTGGCTCCACACCTATTACACTGCACCACTACCATGATCTTTCTGTTCTTTTTTTAGCATCTATTGACACTTCTCTGCACCCTACTGCCTATTTTTAACTCATGTTGTATTCAACCTCCCTTTGCTTGCCTGAAACTTATCTTTGTTACCCTACCAAATATAGAGTATCTTTTTATTTTCCTTTTCTAAACCACCTGTTTGTAACTTGCTCTGGTTTCTACTACTCCTTACCCACTTGTCTGCTCTTTATTTGTTACTCTACCTTTTCACTTGCCAGAAACTTATTTGCTACTCTGGCCTACATAGGGTGTCTCTTGTTTTGCCTTTCCTAACTCTTCTACCTGTATCTACCTTATCCTGGGTGTGTGCTACTACTTTGCCACTTGTGGTATGTCTACAACCTGCAGCTACATTCCTTGGTGTTGGCTGTGTACTACTATGTTGCCATTTGTGGTACATCCACAACCTGTAGCTATGTTCCCTGGTGGTGGTTGTATACCCTAAACAGTAATGTGTTACCTCCTTACCTTGGTTTGGTGCCCCCTCCCTGCAGAGTCTCCTGCAGAATGTGGATTATCTGTGGAAGTTCCGCACATGCTCCTAACGTAAACACTCCACTCCTGTGCTATTCAACTTAGACACTGGGACATGAGCATAATAGGATGTGCTGGGTGTTACTCCTTTTATCTCCCCTTCCTGCTTTTTGGTTTCCCCAATTGCCTGTCCCCACTAAGCCTCCAGCAGCTCCACCACGCAAATCACACAACTGATTCCCAGGGCTCTACTCTTCCCCCAAGATTAATTTCCTGAGCTAGGTTCCCCCACACCACATGTTACAAAGTTAAAGAAAAGTCTCAAAGTGTCCCAAACAGTGACTAAAAATTTCCTTCCTCCACCTACCCACTTTCACTGCTACTTTAAGTATGGAGTGAAAATATATTGTGGGGGGTGCAGTAGTGCCCCTATAGTTAGGGTTGAGTAGGCTGTTTAATGTTAAACCTTAATTTCTGCACCTTAATAACGTTGGCATCATTTGACTAAATAAAAAAAAATTGACATGCGCAGTCAGGCTGTCAGAGTCTCAAGACGTGAAAAGTTTTGTGACGGCATCATGTTCAGTTTTCAAGACACAGAGCACTAAAAACTGGAAAAAACATGCTTGGGTTACCAATACTAAAAATTGGGTATTTTTTGCTCTTTCCTACAGCCTAAACCGTGTCAACTTTTTTCATGAAATTTTCAGAGTTGAATGGAGTTTTCTTTAGGGGAGTCTGGTGGCACTGCCTCTTTGGATTTCAACATGAAGAAGGAATAAAAGTTTTTTACTATGTTCTCCTGAGTGCAGGAATTCCTTTTTTATGTATTTGAGAAGCCCATACCAAGGGTGTGCCTTTGGAAGCTATAATGCAAAAATATTATACGGTACCAGAGTTACAATAATTTTTAGGTTAGCCGAGAAATGTGAATGGTACAAAAAAACTCATGTGTGCTTATTTTCATGCATACCTCTTCTGCAGAAAAAAAATACTGATAGTGATGACTGCCATTTTCTTTTCACTTTTTAAAATCACAAGCACTGAAAATACATAAAAATGATCTCTTTTTAAAAAATGAACACCTGAACCTAGCTAAACTAGACCTGTTTAACTAGACTCTGATGTTTGTTTTTTAAAACTTGCCAGAAATACCTTTTCTGGGCACCCCAAAATCCATGATGTCCAGCTTAGTGAGAGGAGCCATTAACCCACATTCTCTGTATGAGAACAGCGGAACTTTCTTGAGTCTCTGCAGCAGCAGCTGGAAGTCATGTTGGGCTGCAGTGAGCAGTGAGCCGCTGAACTGCTGTTCTTTCTGTCTGTCTGTCTCTCTCACTCTGTTTATTGATCTATCTATCTTTCTGTTTATCTCTCTCTATCTATTCATGTATCTTTCTTCAGTGGACTGGGGTGCCCACCCTCAGTACCACTTCTTCCCCCCCCTTCAGGTCATCCACCTGCCTTTCCAAGTCTTTAAAGGAGTTCTATTAGGAGAGGTGAAGCCCTGACAACTGCACAGATTGGGGCTTCACCTATCTGATCCTCCCTACAAATGCCATAACAAATTAATAGTTTATTTACCTGATCGCTCATAAAATTGTATAAAAGCTATGGTGGAGCCGGCATTTTGAAAATGGCACTCCAGAACCCCCCAGGATCTCACTGGTAGTACTGCGAGAGGATGATGCAGCACTGCCCCTACCATATACTGCCCTTATGTACAGAAATAAAACAATACATGTATTTCTGATGCCAGGCATCATTTTACCGAATGTGCCTAAATCCCATGGGTATGGCAGGCATACCTCTATGGGTTTTAGGCAAATTCAGTAAAAATGGTAACTGGCATCAGAAATATATATTTCATTTTATTTCCATACATAAGGGCAGTATAATGATAGTGGCAGTGCCACATCATCAGCTCATGGTACTACCAGCAAGATCCTAGGGAGGGCTCCAAAGCATTATGTTCAAAATGCCGGCTCCACCAGACCTTTTCCACAATATGGGCAGACTAGAAGGACATCTGGCATATAGATACTGCCTGCTTTACCTTTGCCTTAGTTAGGAATTAGACAAACACCCTTTCAAGGGTAGGTCTGAGTAGCACCTGTTCTACCTAGCCATAGATACTGCCTGCTTTACCTTGCTTTATTAGGAATTGCCAAACACCCTTTCTAGGGTAGGTCTGATTGCAGCTGCCCTACATCAGGTATAGTTATTGCCTGCTTTACCTTGCTTTATTAGGAACTAATCAAACGCCCTTCCCAGGGTAGGTGTGATATGCACCTGTTCTACGTAAGTATAGATTCTGCCTGCACTACCTTGCTTTAATAGAAATTAGCCAACACTCTTTGTAGGGAAGGTCTGATCTGATTTGCACCTGTTCAACTGAAGTAAAGTACCTGCCTGCTGTACCCCACCTCTTTTTGGATTAAGCCAAACACCCTCCCTAGGGTCAATCTAAGGCCAAGTATAGGAACTGCTTGTTTTACCTAAGTGGAACTTAGCCAAACACCCCTGATAGGGTAGAACTGTTTCAATACCTTCTACATAGGCCATTGTAGCCAGACACCTAGATAGGGCCTTTTCTACCTTATCCTTATAGGACTTTGCTCTTCACCCCTTTTCCCCTGTAAAGATTGTCACCACAGATGCATAAACTGCCTACAGGCTTTACTTAGGCAACTACAATTACCTTTCTAATAGTAAGGTATACTGTGTTGCCCTGCATTGAAAACAGAGTCAAACTATTGCCTCTCTCCCAATTTATGGCCTTAATTGGTATGTTAGCACTAACTTACACCACACCAGTAACAACAACCTCTTACCCCCCCAAATATTGTTTGTTACTGCAACCCTTGCCCACTGCACTTACAAACCAGTGCAACCATGGAGCCTGATGCACTCTGCTGCCCCATACAGGGGTTCACAGCACCCACAATAAATCTCAGAAACCAACCTGGAACTACCTTATTATAGTTCCTCTGCCAAACCTGCTGTATGTACCAAAAGATGAAAATGAAAAGAACTATACTAGGCCTCAAAACTTTTAAACTACACCTCACAATAAGGCAAGCATTATTCCTCCTACTTATCATTGGGTGAAATCAAAATCCTGGCCCTGATGCATCTCAAACATCTTTTAGGGATATCTTGAGGTGACCATGCAAACATTGGTGGACTCATGCCCAAGTTTGATGAATTCAAGCTCTGGGTGACAAACTAATGGTTTGATGCCACGACTGCCACTGAGACCTGGCTTACTAATAGGATCCCAGATGGAGAAATTAACATGAACACCTACACACTATTCAGACTAGACAGGGGCACCAAAAAGGTGGTGGATGTCTCTTACACATAAAGTCCTTCCTTATACCTAGCAGACTCCTCACCCTCAAACCTTGCTGGTTGCAAACTCCTTGCAGCCAACCTAAGACTTGGCCCCAAGGGTGAAAAACCTTAACCTCCTAGTGGTGTAAATTCCACCAAAGCATGTCAGTGATGACTTTGAAGGCTTCATCAAAGCTGTATCTGGTCTAAATCTCAGTATGAAAAAATTGGATTAGGTGACTTTAATTGCAGCTGGCTTGCATGCAACAACAGGGCTTTTAAAAATAAACTGGCCAATGTGTACTTCACCCAGGTTATTATCTCCCCTACCTGAGTTAACTATAAAACTGTCACTACCATCCTGCTAGATTGGATCTTTGTAAGCCACCCTAACAGGGTCATCTCAAGCACTGTCCTGCCTGAGTTCCTCAGGGACCACTCCCGAATCACCTGCAGATGGTGTGCCAAGGTAGCCAAAGGTGAGCCCTCTAGCATTAAAGCCCAGGTTTTCCACATCCCCAAGCTCCCATATTTCCAAGTCTTACTCCAACAAGTTGGCTGGTCCTTCTTGGTCAGTACACGAGATGTCGATATAGCCCTGGAGTATCTTATCCTCCAATTTAACAGCATCTGTGACATAGCTGCCCCTTTCAAGACCCTCAGCAGGACAGGAAACTCACAGGCCTGGTTTACTCCTGCTATCAAGTCCCCTGATTAGGGAACAGAACAGAGCTTGGGCCCTGTACAAAGAATCGACAGAGCAAATACCTCACAAAATACAAAGAACTACATAATACTGTAAAATCCTGAATCAAGGAAGCAAAGGCTGCATTTCACAAAACCCAACAAAAGAACCTAATCAACCACCCTAAACAATTGTGGAGTGGCATACAAGAAGTCATTGGCAAATTCAAAAATCTCTGCCCTACTCTATTGTAGAGGGTGGCACCACAATCACAGGGATAAGAACATTGCTGACTCCTTTAACAAAACCTTCAGTGACCTATTGGCATACACTCCAGGCCCTCTAGCCACCCCTACCACTAAATGAGTCACACAGGTCCACCCTGCCAGACCTTCTTTCTATTTTAAAAGGCTTAGTTGGGCTGAAGTGCTTGGCTACCTAACAAGAACTAGGACTGACCCTGACAACTAAGACATGAAACTGCTCAAACTAGTGCTTAGGGAGATCACCTACCCCTTGCAGATAATTTTCAATCTGTCCCTGTCTACTGCGAAAGTACAATAGGTATGGAAAAAAGCTCATGTGACCCCAGTATTTAAAGGGGGAGACCACAGCCTGCCATCTGCCACTAGGCAGACTGTAGTCCTTGATGTGGTGCTCACCAGCTGAGAGGTGGCATGGAGCAATGAGAGTAGGAGCTGCAGGGAACAGCAATCATAACTATTTGGTTTGAATTGGCCCTCGGGCCAGCAAGCCACAATCAAGAATTGAAGTCCTTGACTTTAGAAGGATTGACTTGGATAGGATGAGGTAACTGATCAGGAATAAGTTAGTAGGGGTGCAGGACATAGGTGTGGTGGAGAGAGATGGGGATTAATTAAGGGGCTAACCTTGAGGAATCATGGCACTTCTCAAAAAGAGTAGGGTAATTTCCTTGATGTCCTGGCCAAATTTCCCCATTCAGTAAAAATACCACCAACAGCTTAATCTGGTTCAATGTCAGTTGGCATTCATCTGTATCCCTCCCCAGGACGAGACTGAAAATAGGCAGAATTGTCTAGTCCTCCTTTCCCAGTCAACAAAAACTAAATAAATAAATAAAGTACGATAAGAACAGTAACAAACAAAACAGGTTTAAGAGACTATTATTATTCTCAACAAGGGTCAGGGAAGTGGTAAGGGCCAAAAGAAGGCCTTCTATAAATACAAGGAAAAGCAGAGGTAGAATGGGAGGATTATCTACAGAAAAATAGGAGGTAAAGAGGGCCATTAGGGAGACCAAAGCAGACAGAGCTACGTATCACGGAGGGGTCAGGAATGGAGAAAACAATTTTTCAGATATATTAGTGAAAAAAAGGAAAAAGGGTAGGGAATCATAAGGCTAGTTGAGGGAGGAAGGTGATCAGGAGGATGGGCAATAGACTACCATTCTAAAATACTACATTTGCTCAGTTTTCACTAAGGAGGACAGCAGGTCCAGCCAGAGAGTGGCATCGGCGCTACTAAGGAAATACCGAAATGAGACAAGCATTGTTCACTAGAGAAAGGGTTCTGAAAGGGCTGGCTGCCCTTAAGATAGATAAGGCCCTGGGACTAGATGGGTTGCATCCAAGGATGCTCAGGGAATTAGCAGTGGAGCTAGCTGAACCACTGGTATGTCTGTTTAACAGCTCACTTACTGTAGGAATGGGGAAGTTACAAGGGATTGGAAGGTGGCAGACATACTGCTTCATAAGGGGGGGGGTAAGGAGCAACCAGAGAACTACAGGCATGTCAGTCTAACCTCTATTGTAGGGAAGCTGATGGAGTCACTGATCAAAGAGGACCTCATAGACTAATTGAGAGCAACAGGCTCCATGATAGTAAACACATGATTTCGTGGCAGGAAGATCTTGTCAGACTAACCTGATAGTTTTCTTGACTGGATGACAAAAGAATTAGACAAGGGCCATGCTGTAGATCTACTCTACTTTGGCTTCAGAAAGGCTTTTGATTCAGTATCTCACAAATGATTGCTCAAGAAGATGGAAGACCTTGGGTAGAACAGTTGCAATTAGGCCTAACCTAGAAAGGGAGTTTGGCTGAGCCCTAAGAGAGCAAAGGTAAAACAGGCAGTTTCAGTACCTCGGTAGAATGTTTGGATTGACAACCCCAAGGTGGATCCCATTGATTCACCAAGACCTGAGACTTAAAGCCCTAATGTTTTACCTTTGCTGCTTGAGGGTGGGGCAGTTAGGTTGAAACACCAATGCCACATTTCCTTCTTTGTGGCATTAAGTTACCCTAACTGGTGCATTAATGAAGTTTTGCAGAGAGTATTATAAATAGAATAATAGATAGCTTATGTGCATTACAAGGGATTAATTCCATCGAAGTTCTGGGGACATGGGTACGGGTTTCCATGTCCCCAGAATCTCAGATGTAATCACTCCTTGTGATGCACACTAACCTATTTGTTATATTTTTAATATATAGGTCCAATTTTTATTGACTTTTTTTGTCATTTTGTAAGAGGCAGTTGGATCGCTGCAGTAAGGATTCTCTTCAATCCTGGCTCATCGCTGCACTGTCTCGCCTGCCCCCCATAAGCAGGTTATACTTATGAAAGCTTGTTGTTTTAAGTTTGGTAGGCAGTCATCTTTTCTTTTGAGGGGAATGAAAGATCAACCAGATAATTCCATTTTTCAAGAGTTAAAAGAAAAAGAAAAACTGAGGTAATGTCGAGACGATACACCTAGCAAACGCTCTGCCATGTTTTTGAAAGTGTTCTGCCTGCCCAGAGAGAGAAAGTGGCCAATCATGAGTCACATTTTGAATCTAGAGGACACTGTTGTTTGATTGACACTGGTAGCATAGCCTGGTGTAGGAGACTCCTGTGCTTGTGTTTCTTCAATTTTAGTGATACTAGTATTGTTCAGGGTTCTGAATGATAGCATTATGGGCTCTGAATGATACTATTATCAGTGTGCATCAATGGTATTATCACTTTTGCAGCAGTGATATTACCAGAATTTTTGCATGCTTTAGAACCTATTATTTTATGTATCCATATATTAAATGTATATACACATGCCCCAAGGTTTAAGCTGAGTGGTTACTCTCCTCTCTGCCACCAATTCCAGCACTTCCACACAATGGTGGAACTGGTCATGAAACTTACACATTATATAAGTTTCTGCTGTTATGCCAAAATCCTGAAAAAACATACCGCGCATGCGCAAACCAGTAAAAATTATTTCTTGAAATAATTTAAGATCTACAGCTTTTTGTGAATTGCCACCTAGCAAAGAATGATCCTTAAGCCAAACTCTAACTAACTTGAAAGTTTCAGGATTTAACCCTTAGTTGCTTTTGTGCCATGGGTGAGCCAATAACACAAGTCTCAAAAAACATATTTGCATGTATTTTCGACCTAGAAGTTTCAAATCACTCAGCTGACCATCCCCAAATTTGTAGGATCCAGAGATCTCAGCACCAACAACACAGATGTCAAACTTCAGGTTATTCTGTTCAGGAACAGCCATGGCATTAATGTGCAAAAATCAGCATTTTACATACAAGCTTGAGGCCAAGGAAATTTGTGCATACAAGCAGAATGGCATGCAAGTTGGAAACAGCCATCCTTCAGTGCAGTGCATTCTGTACCTTGGTAAATAATGCCATAAGCTATTTTGTAGTAAACTTAGCTTTTTAAACACAATACTGTGCAATTTAATGTTTAAAACACTTATGGGTACTATACAAATTATATCAATTGAAATACAATAATTTAAAAAGTTAAAATAGTTAATACCATTAAAATCAGTAAAGCTGCTCAAATTGGTAATACGACTCTAAGTCATTACTGAAAGTCTTTACGGAAGATCTTCATGCTCACCTCGTCTTTCAGATTTTAGCCAGTCACTTGTAAACAGTTGCTTTGTACACCAGCTTGCAAGTGATTTTACATGCTTTTCAAAACTGTAGAACCACTGAAAGCCTGACTGCTCTTGTGTCTCTGCTTAACATTGGATTTTTCTTAGTATACCCATATTTCTGCAGTTATTGGTGGGTTATCAAGTTCCTCGTCATGTACCTCATCATTGTCTGTTGTTGGGTTGTTTTGTTCATTGTTTGACTGCAGATTTCCGAGTCAGTGACCTTGCCAGTTGTTGTTTTTATGCCACAACAATGATGCAGTCATCAAAGTCAGATTGATGTATTCCAGTTGGTGGCAGCACACTATCACAATTTCAGACTCCACATCATTCAGAATTCCAGCCGCAATGAAACAGTTTTTTATTATGTCTGTCTTATTTCTGACCATGCAGCATGTACCAGATATATGGTATTCAGAAGGATGATTGACTTTGCTGTATTGTAAAATTGTTGTGTGTCTTTGTCAGTGTCACTCAGTAGCGTGTTGACTATATACTTGCCCTACTGTTGTTTCAAGCTGTTAATGGCAACCTGATCCATCGGCTGGATCAGGGTAGTACAGTTTGGGGGGGGGGGAAATATACTGTACCATGCAGATCCATCACTCTTCTGTGCCATACTGTCATTCTTCGCTTTTTCACCATGGATCCAATGGTAGCAGATGTGTTCTGCTCCTTCCAGTGGGAGAGCTATCCCACTGTTGGTTTGAATGGGACTCCCAGAGAAGCTGACAGGCTGTGTGCCTTCCCTATCTAAATGTTTCCTGAGAGAGAGACACCCCTCTATCTCTAGCAGCAGTGATGAACCAGCAGAGAAGTGCGTCCTCCACTTGCAGGTCTTTTCCATCCTGCTTTCTCTTGTGGTTCTCACTGCCACCACTGCTCAGCTCCTCTAGTATCTGTTCATGCTACTGCACAAACTTGTCAACACTTGAAATGTCAATATTGAACTCTTCTGCAAGTTCTTTTACTGAGACACCAAGAACCACCACCTTCTCAAACAGCTTGACTTTCTTTACCAGAGTAAGAACAGTATGTTTAGACTTCTCTGTTTTTTGTTTTGATATCAGAGCTTCCTAGCAGAGATGAGACGAGCAGGTATTTTTAACTGGGAGATCATTAGCAGCCATCAGGCACTTTCCACCTATTGTAGTTAAGAAGGTGCTAACAAGCTGACAGGACAGTACTCAAGCAGTATTATCGTACATGTAGAGAATAATCACATTCTGAACATGGTTTAACGCTGTTTAAAAAACATTTTATTATAATAGCAATAAGGCACTCCTAGGGGTTATGTTAATGGTCAGTTAATCACCCTCGAGGGGGATGGGGCACTCAACTACACCTCATGCAACATTAAATCCCTAAAGGGTGATTAACAGACCATCAACATAACCTTTATTGCTTAAGTAATGCTTTCAACCTTAACTATAAGGGCTCTACCACACCACGATAACCTATTATAACTAACTGCTATTTCTAGTAAGGACAGTCAAGTCAAAAGTCTATTTAAGAAAGTGTATAATCATAAGACAAACAGTCATTTCAAAATGCATAATTAAAACCATCTTGTTAGTAATATGATTTCTCATGTTACAACATAAATTACAATTTCAATATGTTACAAGTTTCCAGATAAAATTTAATAGCAGCATATGAACTAGCAATACTTTGGCCACTTATAAATCTTAGAAGGAGAATGTCCATTTTTAGGTCACTCGTTTTGTTCATAAAGGGGTCCAACCACTTTTTCCTTATTTTATCTAATAATGGACATCAAACAGTAAATGTATTGTTGATATATATTCATCCTTCCTACATTTATATTTTCTAGGTTTTATTATTTTTTCTCATGATACCATCTGAGACTTAAAATGAAAATGAATAGTAATAAGGTCTCTATGGGTTATTAAGATGGTCAGTTAATCACCCTCTAGGGATATGGCACCTGGCCATGCCTCATGCAACATTACATCCCAAAAGGGTGATTAACAGACCATCAACATAACCTTTATTGCTTAAGTAGTGCCTTCTCAACCCTTACTATAAAGGCTCTACCACACCACAATAACCTATTTTATACAATGGCAAAAAAGAATGCTGGGCTCTGATTGGTCAGTCTGATGCTGGACCCGTGTTGTTATTCCAGCATAACATCATGGAGCTAGTCCCAGCACACACATGACCACATCAAAAGTGAAAGAAATCACTGCACATGCCATGTCCAAGCTGCCCACACTTGGCATGGCCACTGTACAGTTTGCCAGCACTTCACTTTTTTTTGTAACAGAAATCCCTCCCTCCCACATTTACAAATTGAGTCCAAAACCACAAAAAATTGAAGTAATGAACCACACATGTCACTCAAAACACCTTAATTGTGCTACTTGCACATTTTTGAATCAGACAAAGAGAAAATGAAACAAAACCATCATCACGATCAGCTTCCGACGCTATCAGCCAACTAGTTTCAAATTTCCCGCTCACCAACCAGCTTTGCTAACCCTGATGAGCTACCCATAACCTCCTTGTTAGGAAATGCTACTGCTCAGATACCACTAAATCTTTTTTTTTTTCCACAAACAGGGAGGAAGCTGCCACACTAAACGAACCGAGAGCACGTGTGCTGTTTAAAGCATTGCACTCCACTCACCAATCCTCAGCTCTGTTTCTTTCTTAACCCCACCAGCTGGCCATAATCTCCTTGCTCAAACTCATTGTGCACATACTAAGAAATCATTTTTGTTTTTGTTAGAAACACCTACCGACAGTACCGGAGGAAGGTGTGACAGTAAACAGATCTGATCGCCTGTGCTGTTTAAAGCACTGCTTTTCACTTGACAATATTCAGCTCCATTTTCTTTCTCCACACAGAGTAAATATTTGCTTCCAGGACTGCAGGGTGAATAAAAGCAAGTTGGGGGCAACCGAAAGAGACACAGCTTCCAAGGCTGAATGGAAAGCCAGACTGGGAGGAACAAATGCAAGACACACAGACAATAAGAGCTAGATGGACAGACTATGAAACTGGGAAAGGCGATTTGTAGCACCAGCCCCACCTACAGGACAAAACCGTAAATCTGTACTATTTTTTTCCTATGTATCCCTACCCATTAAAAAAATTCAAAACATCTATTTTTAAATGTATTTTTTTATCTTTTTTTGCTTTTCACACAAATGAGCCATTATATAACAGGAATAATATACTCCAGAGTGTGTGTTTTGCTAGGATAACATCACTTCTTGAGTATTGGATGCACTCAGCCTATGGCCCTGTGCCCAACCACCCAAGGTGTAACGTTATTCCAGCACGACACACATCCTGTCATGCATTATTCCTTTAATAACTAACTGCTTTTTTCTAGTAAGGATAGTCATGTGCCTTCACTACACAGAATCCTTCTGTTCACAAAATGAGAATTTCTTGGTATAAACCTGGCCTTTTTGGTGGAGCACAGTGTCTGCAGTTGTTACCACAACTATTTTAAGTTACTTGTACTTTGAAAAACAGTGCCAAGGCTTTATTTCCCAATTAGGGAGATGGGTTCTTTTAATGTCTCAGTGCTTAGTCTTTCTAATTGTTCTCATTCTTTCCCTTTTAATAGGAATGAAACTGTTAATATTGTTATTATTCTGTTGTTCTGTATATTTGCTTATATTTTACCTGGCATTTTCTTTTCTCCTTCTGTAAAACAAAACTGAAAACCAAACTCCTACTCCACCCAAACAACTGGGACTGACTAGGAGAGCTGGTGTATCATATTGTTCCTACGCCCCAGGAAGGAAGGAAGGAAGCACTGTCAAGCTCCTGTGCAGACAAAACCTTTAGATAAGACATGAAAGAAGGATATGTGTCTGTGTGTGTGTTGTGTGTATATGGAATATATGTACCTGCTGGTCTAACTGTCTCTTTGTCTCCTGTCACTGAATAAATTGCTTCATAACATGACAGACAATACCAAAATCACTCAGAGTATTTTTCCAGCACAGTGAAGCAGGAGACCCTTCTGAGATGAAAGGGCAAAAGTCACTTACTGTACTTCAGTTTTTATCATACCTCGCTGTGAGAAAGATGAGTACATAAAGGACCCAGGACTAAGCAAGCATCGCCAGTGTGATGATTCTCTTCTATCACTTGTTACTCAAGAACAGTATTTTAGTAGCAGTCTGTTCCTGACATCCTTAGATTCTGCACCAGCATATTTGTTACGTTCAGCACTTGCAGTCAAAGTGCTCAGCTTCACCGTTACTGTGCACAAAAGATTCCAGCCAAAGATACAGCATGATGAGAGGTAAACATTAAATTCAACCATGGGTGCCAGCAGCTTGGTGCAGGTACCCCTCCCTGTCACCAAATGTTTTTGCATGGTATCAGCGCTTTCTGAAATCTCTATTTGTTGCTTTATTCAATCATTTGTGTTAACTAGTTAATGTATTTATACCTATTGATCCCTGCTTACAAAGTAAAGGGGGTTAGTCATGAGGGACCTAGCGTCCCAGCCAACCTAAAATTATTATGTCTCTGTGTTATTATCTTCACATTCTGGTATCAAACCTCAGGGCCTTGGTTTGAGCACATCCACACACCACTTTCAGCACTCTAAGGGTGTATGTGTCAAGGGATGCCTGCAATGCAGGGTCATTGGTCCTACCCATCCCTGTGAGGATTACTACTGCTTGTTGTTATACCTTGATTTTCTCTGTGATGGACATCTCTGTTATGTAATTGCTACTTGTGCTTGCTTGTTATAAGTTATTCAAATGCATGTCTATTTCTGTCTGAAGCCTGTTATTGACAACAATCTGTAACTGTTTTGTGTTAAGTCTCTGGTTTATGTACTGTACTCTCCCAGGTCGTACTTGAAAATAGGCAGGCCTCTTGCCTAATGTACTTACCTGGTTAACAAAAGCAAAAATAAATAAAAATAACTGCTTACACGCCAATCATGACAGAGTTTCCTCTTATACCCATATGCCTTAAAGGGGTATAGAAACACTTCAATATGTGCATTTCTTTATTAGGATGCCACCTTTTAGTACCAATAAAGATGGGGAAAGAAACCAGGTCTCCTGTGTTTTTTTTTATGACCACCTTTATCATGTGGCAAGGTATAAAGCTTGAACCTGATTAGCTACTGCCCCTTCATAGATGGCACTACTACTAACAGGCAGTAACTAGTGCCAGTCTTTGTGCCCAATCACATAATCATTAAATCAAGATGGCAATGTTCTAAAACAATTTAAATAGCAGCCATTGTTGCCTTCAGTAAATCATCGATAAACACAAACATAAACAAAGCAGCTGCAATGGCTTGATGTGCCAGAGCCAAACTTCTTCATTCATTTTAAGCAAGTTACTCATGAAATTTATGAAAGAACCCAGCATACCTGTTAAGAAACAAAGCATCTCCAGCCAGCCTGGTGGTGCTGAGGGTTGAGGTGCTGGATGCCACACCTCATGCCACACCGGCGACCCGGGTTTGGGAACGAGCCTGGGCCACCGGTGTTCGGTGGAGGGGGAGAAAATATTGAGCATCCAGAGAACTGCTCTCCTCTCTTGTGGGAGGGGGGCTAGTTATCCCACTTGCTGACTGCCCTCTGGAGGTGGTTGGAGGACAGTACGAGTTGGGAGGCTTGATCCGACATCCTTATGTCAGAAGGGGGGCTGGGTGAAAAAGGAAAAATGAGCCTGGCAGGCTCGATGATGGTCCGCCACTCTCGGGAGTGGTCCCCAGATTCTGGATTTGGTCTTGGAGTGGAGAAGCTGGCAACCTCCTCCTGGCCCCACTGTGGGGGCACTCTGTGGGGAACTACCAGGGACCGCCTAGCATGGGAGCCGGGCGGATCAGAGAGGGAGAAAGAGGTCCTCCATTCAGAAGGCCATAGCCACCTGCCAGGGCTCTGGTGGATAAAAGTGCTTACAGAAAAAGAAACAAAGCATCTTCATGCTCTTGATGATGGCTGAAGGCTCCATGGGTAGTACTGCAGTTAATGAAACTGAAGCCACCAGCTCTGTGGAAAATGATGCTCACAAACTGAAATGCTGTGCCAGCATAAGCGATCAAAAAAGAAAGTGACATTCTCTGTCACTAAGGAGGGAGAAAACCTTGAATCATTTATGGCAGACATAGGAAAAAATGACAGGACACTATGTACAGCTGCAGCCTCTGAAAGTGAATGGGCAGCACTAAAGCTGCCAACCATACCATAATTCATCTGCCTGAAATCACAGCCCACAGTGAGGATTTGCTGAATATGAATAAAAACTATGTGCAGAGTTTAAAAAAGGATCCCAATTTTATACAGATATAGCCGGTTTGTCTGTTGCACTGACCGAAACTGACAAACTGGCCACTACAGAAACTGTTACTTTCACTGCTGACGTCACGCTGAGCAGTGCACCCATTGAAGTAAATGATAAGAATGCTGCAGATTTCAACACAGCTGACAGTACTGCGTGTGAATGTGAAAAGATGTCAAAATAGTAGCATCAAGCTGAATAATGCGGTAGAAACAGAAAATAATATCATTGTTGTGTTCCTGATTGAATATGAAGAACCCAGCACCTCAGGCACAGTCGTTGTCAATGAAGATTGGCTGAATATAAATACAAACTACGTGCAGAGTTTAAAAAATGCACCTGTAAATTTAATAAACTATGGAACATACGTTAATTTGCTTATTTTGATCACACATCTGCAACAGAATGTACAATGCATGATAAAGCTTATTTTGTTGTCCTCCCCCCCACCATGTTTGGGACTTTCACCAGCATTGGGCATGTCAAAGTTGGTCCTAAACATGTATGCCTAGGTACCCCCTTCCTTGCCCTGCCAATTACCCATATCTTTAACACATCCTTTATTCCTGGATCCGTTCCTGAACTATGGAAGGTTGCTAGGGTTGTGCCAGCAGTAGTAGTAGTAGTAAGACCATTTATTTTTATACAGGAAATTTCATGTCATAAGGGTGAATACCCTGTGTTCAAGACAGTCCTGTTTCAGATGTTATGACAATACAAAACAATACATAAACATACATATCATTTCTACAGTTTACATGTAGTATATTATTAAAATTGAACATCACAGTTTCTTACAAATAATCAACAATGACATTCTGTGATACAAATGGATTTAAGAATATTTTTAAATTCAGCATAAGATGCTAAAATGCACATTGATGGGGTAGTCTGTTCCATCTGACAGATGCTTGATATTTTAAGGTTTTAGCTCCAAACTTGGTCCTATGTCTAGGAATTGCTAATTTATTTTCGTGGACTGATCTGGTTAATACTCTTATGGTATTAGGACTAGCCATTACAATAGCAGAAATATAATGAGTTAGATATTTTGTGAGATATTTATGAAGCAGTCTTAGCCAGGCCATGCTGTTTCTTGCTTCAAGGGTGTGCCACTTTACATTTTCAACAGATTACAATGATGCATATGAAAACTAGATCCTAATATGAACCTCGCTAACTTATATTGAAGTTTATCTAATTTTGCCAACATGTTTTTATTTGTTACCCTATATATAATGTTCCCATACTCTAAAGCTGGCATAACCTGCTGTTCTCCTAGGGTCCTGTGGGTCTCGATATCTAAAAACCTTGAGGTGTGTCTTAATACCTATAGTTTTTTACTTGTCACTCTAAGCAGATTTGAGACATGCTGGATGAAGTTTAGTGCAGCATCAAATATTATACCCAAATAGCAGTATTCTGCTACTTGCTCCAATTTTGTGCCACCCAAAGTAGTTATATTTAGTTACAATCTTTTTTAGCTCCAAAGCAGAAAACTTTGGTTTTCCTTGTGTTCATTTGTAGCCTCAACCTGGTGAACCACTCCTCTATAGCATTAAAATCATTTTGAAGTCTGTATTCTCAGTTTTACTTGCCCCTGTAGCTATCAGATCCATATCATCGGCATACAGTCTTAGAGTTGAATATTTCACCTTTATAGAAGGCAATTTATAAACATCAGAAACAACACTGGACCCAATATAGATCCCTGGGGTACCCCACGCCTTGTCTGTTTACTCTGGGACAGTATCTGTGACACTAATACCCTCTGCAACCTTCCTTCCAGTTATGACTTTACCCATTCCCAAGGACCATCTATAATACCCATACTCTTTATTTGTGTCAACAACATAGAGTGGTCCACCAGGTCGAATGCCTTAGATAGATCCACAAACACTACAGCAGTCTCAAACCCAGCATCCATAGAAGTAGACACCAAGTCATTAAATTCTATTAGTGCTGATGCTGTAGAATAATCAGTTCTAAAGCCCAATTGTAAAGGAGTTAGAATTTTATATTTTTCCAAGTAACCCATGATTTGTGAGTGAACATGCTTCTCCAGACATTTAGATAATATTGGTACTAGAGTAATGGGGTGGTAATTTCCTGGATCATTTTGCCCCTTCCCACCCCCTTTAAAAATGGGAACTATTTTGCTTTGCTTCCACACTGTGGGGAAAGTTCTGAGCACAGACTCCAATTAAATATGTAAGTTAATATAGGTGCAATATATTCCTCAGCTCAGTATTTAAACAAGGCAATTTGAAAAGCCTTGAACACTACTGACCCATAGCTATCCTATCTCCTGTATTAGCAAGTTACTACAACAAGTGGTAGTGTCTCAGTTTACAGACTATATCCAGAGCTATGAACCGCTATACTTGGAACAGCAAGGTTTCCATAAAGGATACAGCACCTCTATAGCTCCTGCCAAGGTTACATCCAAGATTAGGGTTGCCACGGATCATGGCAGATTGATAGGAAACATCTTTGTAGATGTCTCCAAGGCCTTTGATCTTGTAGTCCATACTCTCCTGTTCTCTAAGCATCATTTTATTGGCTTGTCAGCCCCTGCCTAGAATAGTTTACAAACTACCTACCAGGAAGGCAGAAATGTGTTAAGTTTAACAGAGTACTCTCTGACTCCCCCACCCTCGGTGGTGGCACTCTCTTGGCACTGATGCACGATCCGTGTCGTAAAAATCACAGAAAAGGGTGTTTTTAAAAGTGAAAACATGGATGCTTGCCTCCGTGTATTTCTTTAAAAGAGTAGTGTTTTTATGTGTCCCTGCATCATGGCTCCTTGATTTCTTATCTTAGGGGTGGACTGGAGAAGAGCCAGGAGAGAAGGACAAGTGATAACTCCCCAGGATAACTCAGGATGTGTTGTTTGCTGTGCTCCTCTCTCCCGGCTCATCTCCCTTTAATATTCACCGAAGGATGCCAGCGCCACTTAAAGGAGCAAGGAAATGTTTTTTTTTACTGATGGTCTTAACAGTTAAATAAATCATAAATATCAAACCATAGCCTGTGTGTGTGTCTTTTTTTGTAATATTGATATTTACATGTATATTTTTATTTGCTGCTTATATTGTTGAAATCTTCGTGCTTCACATTTTTTTTAGTATTGTGAGTCAGCGTGTGTCATGTTTTGAAACAGTGACATCACCTGGGGACATCACAGACTCCTGATACAGCCTGCAGATAATGTGTGCTGGACTCCTAAAACTGTTTGAGCCAGCAACTATCATACAGCCCACAAAGGATGAAGACAATGGGCCGGATTCTAGAAGAGTGGCGCAAGTTGCCGCCGAACGCAACTTGTGCCACCCGCAACTGCAACATTGACCCTGCGCCCTATTCTAGAAGGGGCAGGGTCTCCGCAGCAAAGTTCTGTGACTTGTGACATGCGGCCAGGTATGCTGAACTGTGGGCGCACTTGGCAAGCATGTTGCAAGCCACTCCAGAGGACATAAGTGCCCCCTCCATGCCCAGCAAGCCATAGGCAACCCATAGAGCTGCCCACACCCCCATCCCCTGAATCCCCCTTCACAAAGTGTCCCACAGGGTGGTGCAGGTAACCCCCCACCCATGCCCCGACCCCGAGTCGCCAGTCACAAATGTGGCATATACCCAGCGATGCCCTTGTAGTCTAGTACCCCCCATCATTGTACATTAAACACAGTTCACCAATACCCTGGTAGTTTAGTGCCCCCAACCATTATTAATGAAATAAATAGCACCCCCATATCCCTGGTAGTCCAGTGCCCTCCCGATCATTGTTAATGAAATGAATAGCATCCCCATTTCCCTGGTAGTCTAGTGGTCCCCCCCCCGATCATTTTAATGAAAATAGTTAGCACCCTGTTTCCCCAGTAGTATAGTGGCCTGATCATTGTACATTAAGTAAAATGCCCCCCTTATCCTCGGTGGTCTAGTGCCCTCCCGATCATTGTAAAATAAACAAATAGCACCCCCCATATCCCTGGTGGTCATAGTGCCCCTCAATCATTGTAATGAAAAGAAATAGCACCCCCTTTTCCCTGGTAGTCTAGTGATTTACCCCACCATCCAGCTGTGCCAGACCACCCAGCACCCCCACCCTTCCTCAGCCAGCGACTGGCACAGCCCCCCTCTCCCCGTAGGAGTGCTTACTCTAAAGATGCACTCAGATATTAATATCTGAGTGCGTCTTTCCAATACATGCTCCTCGGGACTCAGTCAGGCTGTCCATGGAGGTGAGAGATGGGCTGTGCCAGTCGCCAGCTGGGGATGGGTGGGGAGTGCTGGGTGGTCTGGCATGGCTTGGTGGGGGTGAGGAGCCACTAGACTACCATGGAAATGGGGATGCTATTTCTTTTCATTACAATGATTGGGGGTACTAGATCACCAGGGATACAGGGTGCTGTTAATTTATTTTACAACATGGGGGGGGACTAGCTAGACCACCTAGGATACGTGGGTGTTATTTATTTATTTAACAATGATCGGTGGGCACTAGACTACCAGGTGTCGTGAGGATATATGGCTGATTTGGGGCTGGCGACTAGGGTCCGGGACATGGGTGGAGTTGACTACACTGCCTTGTGGGCACTTTGCAGAGGGTATTCAGGGGATGGAGGTGTAGGCAGCCCTGTGGGGCATTTACTGTAGGAATCAGGCAGTTTGTGTAGCCTCGCTTGCGCTACATTGTTGGACTCGGTGGGCAGGGGTGGGCAGCCCTGTGGGCACCCACAGGGTATGCTGGCATGGGGAGGAAACTGTGCACTGACTGCTGGACAGCTGATGGCTCTACAGGACCCTCGGGGCGTCCATAAGTTATACCAGCTAAAAGCTGGTGTAACTTCGTTGCAGTTCCTCCTCCGGGGTTCTTGTAGAATCCCGACATTAGAGGACTTTGTAGCTGCACTTCTGGAATGAAGGCACAACTGCTGCCATAAACCCCTACGGAGTGTGGCAGGCTTGAGAAGTACTTCTGACCAGTAAGTGAATTACATCTCACATAAAGCTCAAGCACCTCGCTGCACTGTCTTAATGGTTTACAACCCTGAATACTGAATACTAAGGAGAGACTGTGTGCACTCTGCCTGTATTGCACTTTAAAACGCAGACTGTGAAATTGACTAATTGAGACTGCCATGATTGCTGTTGCTGAGAAGCATTTTAACTGCATTGCAAGCCTCGGTCAAAGGGCTGTAATTACTGTGTGCACACCTGAGCTGTTTCATCCAGATCCAGGAGTCAATCGCATGGTGGTAGAACTGCTTGATTTGAGGAGCCCTGTGTTAAAGCGCCTTCGGACTTGAAGGCAGTGAGTAGCGGCAGCGGGAAGTGCTGAGGGAAAGTGCAATTGACTGGAGTCGTACCGGAGTCATACCGGACCATTCCGAGCAGAGGACTGTGTGTAAGGGACTATTGAATTGGGATATTAAATATTTATAAAAGTGGTCATGGAAAATATGGGAATTGCAGTGGGGATGTTATATGTGATGTGTATTATGGGGATGGAAACAGTTGACTTAGGGATTCCCTTCATTACGTAAATACTCATAATCAGAACGGTTGGGCCAGGGTATTTGTTAAGTAATTTTAGTTTATCACAAAGCCATACAATGGGAACATGTTACAAATTTGTAGGTTATAACATTGGACATGGAATGAGATCATCTAAGGGGCTCTTAGGAATGTTAGGAATGTTAGGTTTAGTGATTGACATAGCAAAGCTGGTTTGCTGTTAAGGGCTGGGGATGTTGAATGTAATCCTGGACCAATGTGTAATGAACTAGCAGATGTAGATTATTTTACTACTGCTGGTAAAGGCACGCGAATTATGCATTTTAACATCCATAGCCTTATCTCAAAATTTCATGAGGTTGAGGCTTGGGTAATAAATTTCCAGCCTGATGTTTTGGTAATCAGAGAAATATGACTGCATGCTCAGATCACTGACAGTCAAATTAATATCCCTGGTTACATAGTTCACAGAATGGATAGATCGACAGGGAGGGCAGGTGGAGTTTTATTCTATGTTAGGAATAATTATACTGTACATAAAATTGATATGGTAACCAGCTCTTTAAATATTGTGAATTTTTGTCCATACAAATTGCTATTGGCATGGTTAAAAACTGACTATATGTTGTGTGTACATTCCCCCAAAGTAAGTACAGAGGGCTTACAAAGTACTCTGAGTTATTAGTCCTTAACACTGTGGGAGAAACCATTGTGCTAGGTGATTTTAACTCAAATTGGTCTCTGAATGGAATACCTGGGCTTATAGATACTTTGTCACACACTGGCCTTCAGCAGATAATTAATATCCCCACAAGATTAAATTTAAAAACTAATAAGCATGCTGTGCTTGATTGGATTCTTACAAACAAAGTAAATCATATTTTAAGTTGTGGTTTAATTTTAGATTCACTTGGTGATCATCATCCTGTATTCTGCCTTTGGAAACATTCACATAGACTCACAACAAAACCTATGATCTCTGAGTTCAGAAACTTTTCAGGTTTCGATGCTTCTGGATTTAGAGAAGGTCTACAGAATGTAGATTCATCTTTTCTTGAATTAATACCGGGGCCCGGATATTCAGACTGCGCCAGGCTGTGGCGCAAGCCTGGGCACAACGCAACTTGGCTGCGCAGGGGCGTTGACAGGGTGATATTCAATGGAGCTGCACCATGGCACAGCATCATTGAATATCACACCCTCGCCACCCGCAGTGTGCATGGTGCAGTGGCACTGTGCCAGCGCAAGTGGCCAGAGTGGAGCAGGGGGATGCGCTAGCGCAAGTTCCGTTGCCCTAGGTGCATCAACCGTGATATTCAAAAGTGCACATGCAAATGGGGCCATAATGTATGCAAGGCACAAATGGGGCCATTTGCGTATCAATATAACCCCATTGCATGCAGGTGCACCAATGCTCCAGCGACTTGCGCCTGGCGCCCGCCAGGTGCAGCCGAGGACCGGCTAATCCTGCACAAGCAGAAAGGTGCCCACTGCCCGATCGTGGGCATATGTTGCATTATAAATGTCCTATATCCTTGGTGGTCCAGTGGACCACTCGCAGCCTGATCGCGGGCATTTGTGAAACATAAACGTCCTATATCCCTGGTGGTCCAGTTGACTGCTCGCAGCCCGATCACAGGCATATGTAGTAGAAAACTAATCATCCAATATCTCTGGTGGTCCAGTGGACCGCTCACAGCCTGATCGTGGGCATATGTAGTAGAAAACTAATCGTCCAATATCCCTGGTGGTCCAGTGGACTGCTCGCAGCCCAATCGCAAGCATATGTAGAAGAATAAAGTGTCCTATATCCCTGGTGGTCCACTGGACCACTCGCAGTCCTATTGAGGGCATCTGCACAAGAAGGCACTCAACAAAACCTTGGTGGTCCAGCGTGTTCTCCCCACCTGCCCGCTAAGCCCCACCAACCCGCCTCCCCCAGTCAGCGGCAGGAAGCAGCACCTCATGCACTGCCAACCTGCTGACCACCGACTGACACCTATATGGTAGGGCTGTACACCCATTTAGCCCACAGCATGGGCCAATGGGCATACGATCCGTACCCGTACTACACAGTCTAGATATGTGAATGGATCCATTCACATATCTGAACTATGTATAGATATATGAAGGCTGCTCCATTGGCTCATGCTGTGGACATATAACCCTACCAGATGGTGTCAGTCACGGGTGGCGGGGTGGCAGGCGGATGAGTGCTGCACCTGCCGCTGACTGGGGAAGTGGGCGGTGGGGCTCAGGGGCGGGTGGGGAGGGGCACCGCTGGGACCACCAGGGTTTGTTTGGAGTCTTATTTCTATTACAGACACCCACGATTACGTGAGTGGTCCTCTGGACCACTAGGGATATTGGACGATTAGGTTCTTACCACACATGCCCGTGATCGGGCATGGGGCGTTGCCACAAAGGTGCAGCCAGAGCTCGGGTGGCCACCCACAGGTGGCAGCTGCTGTGTTGTGCCCTGCAATATGGCAGCTCACCTGTGGGTGGCCAGCTGTTGTTTTTTTGGGGTTGACTATGCAGCGCAGGTGGGGGTTGCATGATGGGCTCAGCACATCCCGGGCTGAATATCGGGATGTGCGGAGTATGCATGGGCACGCCCCCCCCACCAGTGCTGCATACATTACTGATGCACTCTGGCACATCAGGATTTGTGCCAGGCTCAATCCCCATTTGAATATCGCACCGGGGCACATCAGTGGGTTGCGCATGGCACAACAGTGTTGCACCATGCGCAACCCTTCTGAATATCTGGGCTCTGATGTTAATTGTGCTTTGCATTATTTCATTACAGAATTTACTAGGTACTGGATACATACGCCCATTTATTAAAAGACTTGTTAGGGTAAAATCTAAATGGTTAACACCATCCCTATTTAAATTAATGAAAAATGTGACAAGTTGTGGAAATACTATATGAAAATCAAATGTCTCTTAACTTACAAAATTATAGGTGCTTAAGGAACAGATGTAAGGTTGAGATTAAGAAAGCCAAGACTCAATATCTGAGACAGCAGCAGACTTCGGGACTGGCAAACAGTGCAACATTTTTTGGAAAACTATTAATAATATGATTGATCCTCGATTTGAATTTAAATTTCATATGAATAAGGGTGGTGAAAAATTAACAGACCCTTTAACAGTGGCAAATCAATTTAATGTTATGTTCACTGATTTGGATCACTGTAGAGCTCAACATAGATCGGGTTTGATTAATATTATACAATGGCAGAAAAATAGCTTAAATTCATTGGTTGATAAGCTCTCAGAGACAGTGATATTATTAATCAATAACATCACTGTATCTAGGTCTGACAGCTGCCGACCACTTTGCCGCCTCAAACCAATCACTTCTCCCACCTGACAGCTGTCATGAACGTCCCTGAAGTATCTTTCAACCTCCTCGCTGACAGGACCATGACGGAAATGTTCGCTGACTCATCGAAGTGGTATTCCTTCCACTTCACAGGCACCAGATGACAATGTGAGCACTTCAAACAAAAAGAAAAACATGTCATTTAAACATGGGCCTGAGGACATCGATAAAATAGAAACCGACCGCAACTAAGAGAACACAAAGTCAGACAACTTGGGCTATTCGTATTCACCAACTGGCTGTCAGAAAATCTCTTCCTGTGACATTAAAACAATCCCATCAAAAGACCTGAACCAAATCTTACGTCAGTTTTATAGCAGTGTACGAAACAGCAGTGGAGAACAATACAGCATCTCCAGCTACATTAGTCTACGTCTGGACTAAACAGATATATTAATGAGCCCCCAACAGCCACTGCTTGAACATTCTGACAGACGCTGACTTCCAACCTGCCAACAACGTATCTGCCGGTCACCCTCAAAAATATCAGGAGACAAGGCAGAGACATAGCAACCCACCACCCACCCATCACTAAGTCAGATTTAAAAAATAAGACTATCGGAAGCCCTCAACCCAAACACAGCACCAGGTCTTGTCAAAAGAGTGTGGCTCTGAACTTCAACTGCACTTCGCCGAAGGGCTGTGAGGGACAGAGAGCACTAAAAAGCAGACTCTTTCACAGTGAAGCACAACGAACAGGGCTTAAAATACGTTACTATGTCGTTCAATGAAAAGACAAAAAACCATAGTAAAATAATGGAGCGAGACCGGGAAAACCTTCGTGGTGCCATGTTCGAGATTCCAGGAAACCCGCTATGTCCCGTCAGGTGTCTCCAACTCTATCTATCCAAGCTGCCACCTAATCCTCCGTGCCTCTTCCTGCACCCTAGAAAAAAAACCACAAATGAACTCGCTGAAGACCCCATATGGTACACTCTCGAACCCATGGGTGTAAATTATTTATCCAGTATGATGCCCCGCATTTGTAAGCCCGCAGGCGTGACAAACAAATAAATACACAAATCATAGCCTGCGAGCAACTGCTGTACAGCTGTTGACTGAAGCGGGACTCGAAGCCAGGCAAATCATGTCCGTAACTGGGCACAAAAGAGAGATGTCCCTGAAATTGTATTGGGGTGCTAAACTCACCGACCGACAGAACTGGGTAAAATCCTCCACAGCAGCAACTGAAACCCTGAGCAAAGCAGCAGCATGGCACACAGGAAGCACAAGATGACCCGAACAACCCACCCGATCTGCAAACCGAAAAACGCCTACACAACAACAACACGACTCAACAAAGCAGTCAACCACCCTAAATCAGGACTGCTTCAACATTCAAGGCAACACAATGTAGCGTCTTCAACTTCTACCGACAGTAAGAACATAATGAACTCATACCATTGCAGTAAAACAAATCTTCGTTTAAATGTTCGTTTTTCTTTGTTTTTAAACTGTTCACTGTTCACCAAAGTATTAAATACCATTACTTGTTCCAAGCAAAGTACTTAACGTTTTTTCAAATATATGTTTTAAATATGTTACCATTTTTTAAACAGTTTTAACAATTTCCAAATTGTAACCAACACTTTCATTAACTTAAAAGGGACTATTTTATCTGTTATTTATGAAAACACATTCAACAAGTAAAATTATTGCAAAAGAAACAAATCAGCCTATGTCTCTAAATTACACAACTATCCAAGTAAAAGAAACACACCGAGCCATTGTATAATAGAAATAAGGCACTCCAGGGTGTGTGTTATCGTGTAATAACGTCACTCCTGGGGTGGTGGAATCACTCAGTTATGCCTCGTGTTTCAACCCACCCCAGGAGTGACGTTATTACATGATAACACACACCCTGTCGTGGCCTTATTGCTTAAATAATATGGGGGCTGTGTGGATAATCCACAGTTTTACTTAAAAGCAGTTACATACTTGGAAGTGTTTAAACTTCTGAAACAACTTAAGAAAGATAAATCTTGTGGTGTTGATGGTCTGTCTCCTACATTGTTACACTTGGCATCAGCAGAGTTAGCATACCCTATTAGCCTGATTTTTAATTTGTCTTTTTGTTTGGGAGAAGTGCCTGACCTGTGGAAACATTCTTATGTAATTCCAATTCATAAGGCAGGTTCAACCAGTGAATTTACAAATTATAGACCAATTTCCATTCTGTCGGCCTTGTCTAAATTACAGGAAAAGATTGTCTTTGGGCAATTGTCTGACTGTGGAAGTACATTGCCTATTATCACAATGTCAGCATGGGTTCAGGAAGGGGAGGGGTGTTGAGAGTGCCTTGGTCGAGTTCACGAGCGCGGTCCATGAGGGCATGGAGGGGGAATGCCTGACTGGTGCCGCGTTCATGGCCTTGACCAAGGCATTTGATTTGGTGGATCACTCCCTTCAAGTTGAGAGACTCAGTTGTATTGGGGTGAGTACTCCAGTACTATTATGGGTATCTAATTATCTTTCTAATAGGTTTCAAATAAAGAAGATTGAAAGTAGCTTATCTGATAAGGCTTTGGTCAAGTGTGGAGTCCCAGAAGACTCCATACTAGGCCACTTTATTTTCTATTTTCTTTGATTCAGTTAGTACTGCTATAAAGGATGCACATGTCATTATGTACGCAGACAACGCTGTTGTCTTTAGTCAAAGGAGAACATTGTCAGAGCTTAATGTAACTCTTACAAGGGAACTTAAATCAATGCCAAATTGGCTGATAAACAATAAATTATTACTCAATAAGCAAAAAACTAAAACTGTGATATCTGGTACCCCAGCTAAGTTAAAAGCTGTTGGTTCTAGCTTACAAGTAGAGTCATTGGATGGGGTTATATATGAAAATGTAAACAGTTTTAAGTATCTGGGGGTAGTCTTAAATTCAACACTAACATATGAGTCACATATATATGTTATCACATCTAAAATACATTCTAAACTTGCTTTATTATATAGATTGCATAGTTTTCCAACAGATGAGACACGTTTGGCTATAGCCAATCAATGTTTGCTGCCTATTTGGAATTATGCCTCGATAGTGGTGGATAATGCTCCCTGTAGTACTTTAAGGTGGAAATCGGTATTGTTGCATAAAATAGGAAGATTTGCACTACTAACATCTAATAGTGAACATCATTGTACTATATTGGAGAATCTTGGATGGTTACCAGTTGAATACCATTATAAGCTTGTACTGTCCAAATTTGTTTATAAAACTCTACAAACAGGGGTACCTATAACACTGAAAAATCAGCTTACAACTTTCAGTTTCAAATCATATACTAGATCATCTGGGGATCTTACTATGTTAAAAATTCCTTTTATGTATACTACTAGAGGTCAGCATTCATTTGCTTACCGTGCACCCAAAATATGGAATGATAAACCAGTACATATCAGAAGTATGAGTAGTTATGGGTAATTTACCACAAGTCTGAAATTGCATTTTATGAATCTGTCACGGTGTGGATGTCCTTTAGATTGAGATTTCTGTATTAGAGATTTTTAATATGTGGACGTGAAATTTATATTTCCTATTTAAATATGTTTTTGTACTATGTTATATTTTGTCTCATAATGTCTTGTATGTATCTTTGATTGACCACGGTCATACCTGTAAAAGGATTGTATCCCAGTGTACTTACCCATATACCAAAAAATCAAAATCAAATGTCACAGGGGTTTATGCAGCGTAACTGCTGTTCGGCACAAAGTGGCCTGCGACATGTCGCGAGCCACTTTATGAAATAGCGCGTATCGCAACTGCTGGTGTAGTTGCTACATGCGCCATTCTACTTGGTGCAACTGCTGTTATGCCAAGTGTAACCCTTCTAGAATCTGTCCCACCATGCCTAAAAATATTATCATTATTCAGTCACTTGTCCCCCTTACCAATTCGTAAAAGCCCTTATCACAAACTGCAGTTTTTAGTGGTGAAACCTTATGTATATTCCCATGTACTGTATTTCTTGGTATCCCGTTGGTCTATACTTTTCCTGTTGTTTAACGAAATACCCCCCTGAACTGGGCTTAACTGTGGCCCATTCATGCCATGAGCAGCATCATCAGCCTCTGCCAACATTGTTTCTTTCTGTCAGGTAGTCACCTCTGTAGTAGTTACTCTCTGGTCCCTCCTGTACTACATCACTACTGGAGAGCAGAAGAAAAGTTAGCAGGTGCCTCAGTGCACTCACGTCACCCACAGTGTGTCAGCTTTTCAAGGAGTCCATTCGGGTCCCACTCAGACTGAACACGGGGGCCCAGAGAAACTGGCGACATGGCAGCTGACATGGGGGTAATGATCCAACCCCATAGTGGAAGGGTGGCAGAGGGTTGTACTTTTGTATTACCCTGTGAGGTGCAGTGCAGCCTGACTACCAAAATGGAGTCTCTCTCTCTCTTATCTACCCCTCAAGGGTTCTCCTGTCACACGCACACCAGCTTCTGACAATCTGTCATGACAGCCTGCATTCATGACGTTGACATTTAGGGAGCCCTGTTCTGCAGAAACTGTCACACAGGAAGGGGTCAACTAACATCCAACCTTACTCCTTGTAATGCAACCTTCCCCCCAATAAAGGCACGTTTGCTGTCATCTGTGTCATTAGATCAGAATAAGAAAAAAATCATATCAACAAAGTAAAAATACACACACACATACACACACACTTTGCCCAATTAATCAAATTCCTGACAAATAGCACAACACGCGGTAAAGTTAAGCACAGCACAGTAATTATCAGGGGAAAGTGAATAAGATGCACACCCGGGATGCACACCAGTGTAGTGTTTTTATTTTTTAAATATTTGTCATGTTGTTTTCTTTTAGATTATATTCCATGTGCATGTCATGTGCGATGTTTAGCGCTAGTTGGCTCTGCTATTAAAGCTGTTACTGATATCAAACCTACTATAAATATTCACTAAAAATATTTGCTGAGTTTTGATTTAAAATTTCATTCACTGGTGTAATCCTGTGAGGTGCAGCATCTCATTTTAATTTAATTCAAAAGTCATGTGTGTTTAGATGCAATGGAGGTCAGCTTACTGAGAGACCCAGCTGACAGAATAATGGTTCTCATAACAACAATTTTATATAGGGGTATCAGAAGAGATTGGAAGATCACAAAAGTGGTACCCATCTTTAAAGGTGGCACAGTAATTATCAGGGGTGAGTGAATCAGATGCAGACCAATAACAATCTTAGTAGTGGAGCCAACTAGCGCTAAACATCGCACAACCAGTGTTAAAGGCAGGCAGGGACTTAAGAAGACCTTAGTGACTAAGTGACTAATGAGTGCAGCACATTGTAATGTAAAATTCAGAACAGTATGAGGTAAGAAAAGGTAGTGTCTGCAAGACACTGGAGGTCAGGGTCAGAATGTAATGCTAGACTACAAGAAAAAAAAACAGTGGATGTACGCCGACATCCCAGGTCGACATCCTAAACCCCAAAGTTCAAGGTAAGACTGCGTGGCTCTGCCAGTCTGCAGGTAGGAGTATTTGGTACCTGTGTTGTGGACTGAGGTAGCAGGGGGAAGACAGTGAAGGCACTGGGCAGGGGGGGTAGGGTTCCTTGGATGCCGTCTGCCCTCTAAGCTGAATCTGGATCCTTGAGCCAGGAAGATACAAGCCTTGTTTCGGGATTTCAAAACTTCCGGCAAATGTATTGTTGGGAAATTGCAATGTTGGCATTTTGGTGATGGGATTGTGGCTATTGTGAATTAGTGTCTCGGGATTTCGTGCAGATCCCCACACACTTCAGTACTTGACTGGCAGTCATATTTGGTGAAGGCTCGCTCTGTGTGCCTTCACCTTCAGTTTGTGTGTCACTTAATATCACCAAACGCAGTTACTGTACATAAAGTTTTTTTTTCTTAAAATCAACCTTGAGAAAAGTCTAAATGTTTTATTATATTCTTGAGAGTGGAATATGTATGCTCTGGCTGATCATTACAATCAGCAAAGTGTTGCACCACTCCTGCCCTTACCATTTGAATCAGCGTTTGGCCATGACAAAACTAATTGGCTCTATAAATCACATTTCTTTTATTAATGTTCAAGAATTAGAGAAGGTCCTTGTTCTCCTTTTCCCTTCTTTTGCCATGTAGAGATAGGAGATCTCCTATCTCCTCAAACTGACTGCCTGGCTGCTGTTTTCTACCTTAATACGGTAACAAGTATGACCGTTCATTTCACTGGGCATTTCACATTTTAATATGTTGTCATCAAGGATTTGCAGAACGAGAAAGTTAGTGCACTGTTATAGATTTATATATCTGATATGCATAATATTGGTGGGTTTGTTTCCTGGGCAGGTAACACACAACAACAGAAGGTGTTATATATGTACAGCGTAAAATACTGCTAAATAGTCTTGTGGAATCTATATATTTGCCTGCCCGCCCACCCACCATACCTAACAATCACCACGGAGACAGCATCAACCTTCACATACACGGAGTGTGGCATCAGCCTGTACAGGAGTTGCTGCAGACTATTAGCATCCTGCATGCTCTATCGGGATTCTGCAACACAGCCATTCAAATGCTTGGCACGCACTTACTCCCGACAGAAAAAACTGACGGTGTCTGTGTGAAGCTGGTAGGCAGTATAAAAAAAATTAAGGGTGCATACAAATATGGTTTTCATCATGTAAATAATAAAAAAAGACACACTAAAGCCATTCTTAGATGTCAGCGATTTATTAAAAAGGTGAAATGATAGCACCACTATTCTATGATTTTAAGTGCCTGATTATGTAAAGCACCCAGTCCCAGTGGCATTTAGGGAGCAAGTAAGATCCGTAGGTTTCCCTTTAATCAGTTTTTTATTATATGGGATTACTCAATACCTTGAAACCAGTCAATTTCAAAAAGTAAAAGTTGTCTCTTGAGTGAAACCCACAGTTTGGCAGGTGCCCGAGCAGGTGACAACAGCTGAAAAGCTCCCTTCCCACACACCACACCTCACAGCTCTTATTTCTCTTGATGGTAAATTTCACCCTGCATGTTCTTTGCAAATGAGCTATGTTCAGGCATTTTATCAAACAAACAAAAAATGAAAGTAAATTTCAGACTACATTTATTGTGAAAATATTGTGTCCCTTATTGTTCCACCCTGGGGTTCCACTGAGGTCCCTACTGCTGATGACATTGTGTGGGAACCCATTTGCAAGAAGTAATGCATTTGGGAATGCATTTGGTGACCTGAATGGTGGATTTCCCCTGGAAGCTTTGCCTCTGGGATTTGCAACCCTGCCTCCTGAGAAAGAAACAGTTGTGGGCTCAGAGTGTGGGCTGTAGTACCAGTGTCACAGTCCCTAGTTACAGTATTTCCTCCCTGATTTCCTCGTGTCTTTTTCTGTGCTAAGAGACAAAAGGACCACAAAACTATTTTTTTTTTTGCAATACTGTACTATATTTATCATGGGGTCCCCACTGGGGGTCTCCAGGGTGTGGCAGGAGCCTTCTAACCCTTGCTTTTAATCCAGCCTTTAGTCATGGATGGAAGGTGGTTGTTACCGAGAGTACTGCAGTGCTTACTGTATTTACTTAAATAATATTGCTGTTCCAAGTGTTGGCCCCCCCTTTTTTATGGTCTATTATTGCCACTTTGGGTTTCTACTGTTTAAACTTTCCTGAGTCTTTCCCTTTTAAGTATCCTTCAGAAGTTTCATACACCCTGTTCAAACAGCTGTGAGAATTTAGCTAGCTACTGACATCCGTTGAGATAAGTAAATGTTTTCCCGATGTTTTCACTTGCCTGTTTTGAGTAACAGAATATTTATTTGGCTGTGCTTATCCTTTTCTTTTACTATGCTGAAGTTTCTACTATCTCTTAACAAAACACTTGCTAGCCAGCGTCTTGAGATTTTGTCAGTTGTGCATGCCCCAGGTTCATCGCACTTTACTTGGTCTTGGAATTGCTGTGGGAATGGGGGCCTGCCCATTGGTCTGATATGAGGCTTTGTAACTTCTCTGTAGTTAAGTGAGGGAACACGTTGGTGGGGGTACACTTGTAAATACTGTATTAGACTCCATAACTCCAAAAGTGCAAATTGTAATTCCAATACTGCTAAGATTCATCCTACAATATGTATTATATTTTCATCTTGCCTGCATTAAAATGTAAATACATAAGAAAATGACAGGCATTACTGAAGGAATGTCTAGCAACTGCCTATTCAATTCCAGAGTAAATTATTGCACATGATCCTGAGTTGGATTTTGGGACAGTAATGGAGATGATATTGATACAACTTTATTATAGGGTCTACACAAAGCTTATATAAGCTTGGCATGCACCCCTAAGCAGAAAGTATTAACCTGGGTATATTGTCTGCTACAGGACTGAAAACCAGCCGTATTTAGATTACCAGAAAGCACTGTAAACACATTTAAGAAAGCATGCATTCAAAACATGTACACAAGCTTTGACATACAGCTGATTACTGTTTAACAACATTATGTGTACATATGATACAAACCCATAATCACATTCCTCACTTCAAGCAAAAAGAGGGGTGGAGGCCATAACTGACTCCTTGTTTTTGTATTAAAGGGGTCAATTTTTGGGCCAGCAAAAACAAGGAAAGGGGTCATTTCAAAAATGTGCAGACAAGCATGGGTACAACTTTTTTCAGGGAGTGCCACCACCGGGTCCCACCCTTGACAGCACACTGACTTTTGAAGACCAGGTGTCATCTGTAGTCAGTAGTGGGTTTTGCCATCTATGGAACATTGCCCAGATTAAGCACCTTGTTTTGCCTGACAATCTGCCAATGTTATTGCATGCCTTTGTTTCCTCCAGGCTCGATTACTGCAACGCTCTTTACTTCAGGGTCATGGGAGGGACCCTTCGTAGACCACAGCTAGTGCAGAATGCAGCAGCTCAAGTACTGACTTGTCTTTCTAGATCCAGTCACATGATCCCTGTTCTATGTGCCCTGCACTGGCTGCCAGTCAGGTGGAGGGCCTCATTCAAGGTGGGGCTTCTCACCTATAAGGCCCTAAACGGACTGGGCCCTGGCTATCTGTTAGCGCTCCTGACACTGGTGACCTCTGCTTGCTCCCTCAGTGCCTCTTTAAGGGGCCCCTGGATGTTCCCAGAGTTCGGCTCAAGACTTCTGGAGATCGTGCTTTTAGCATTTCTGGGCCATCTCTGTGGAATGCACTTCCATCTGCATTCCAGGAGGCCTCCTCGGTAGAGGTGTTTAAGCCGAGGTTGAAGACACACCTCTTTGGCCTGGCTTTTAATGAATACTGAATTTTAACATGTTGCTCAGTCCCTGTTTATGGTATTTTATTAGTTTTAAATTTTTTTACATTTTAGTTATTCTAAATTGCATTAATGAAATTTTAGATTGATGTACAGTATGTTTTTTATATATTTCTGTGAGGTGCCCAGAGCCTCCGGGAATGGGTGCCATTCAAATAAAACTTGCCTTACCTTGTCAAGACTGGGATCCCACAGGAGTCCATTCTGGGACCCATACTTTTCTCCTTATTTGTTAATGACCTACCTCAGGTACTGGCCCATAGTGCTGCCACTTTATATGCTGATGACCTAGTGCTCCTAACTAGCTTGCAGGATAGCAGCATCATTAACTCACACCTAAAGACTGACTTTTGCAATATACAGTCTTGACTCCTGACCAACAAGCTAGTCCTAAATCTTAGAAAAACACAGTCTTTGCTCTTTGGATCCCCATCCAAAATCAAAATGTGTCCTGAGCCCCTGTAAGTCGCTAGTTCTGATGGGTCCCTTGTGAGGGTTGTTGACTTCTTTCAATACCTGGGAGTCACCCTTGATCCTCAGCAAGACTTCTCCCTGCATATCCGCAATGTGACTAGAGCAGCAAACAGTAAGCTGGGCCGGGCTATAGGGCAAAACTCCACCCATCAGCTGCCGTCTTGTCCTGGCTAAAGGAATACTTCTCCCCATGCTGTGTTATGGGCTTGTAACCTCTACCCCTGCCACCGAATCCAGCCTACCCAAATGGGATGTTGCCTACAACAACGTCTGTCATTTTGCCCTCTCTGCCCCCCAACTCACATATCGTTGTGAGTTATATAACAAGCTAGACTGGCTATTTCCAGGAAACAATTGGATTTTTGCGTTGAGCTGCTTCATTGATGAAGTAGTCAGAACCACTACCCCTCCAGCCTTAGCAGAACTATTTAAACCTGTTAACTCAGCATACCTACTTAGGTCCAACAACTCACCTGTGATCCTTGTTCCTAAAACCCATACACTGGTGAGTGACCGGGCACTTGCTGTCTGTGCACCTTGGCTATGGAACTCCCTTCCTGCTCATGCTCGCTGTGCCACCTCCCACCTTAGCTTCAGAAGGTCCCTTTGGGATCATCTGAGGTTAACCTCGGCTTGCAACTGTGCCTAATTTTCTTGTGTCCCCCTCCCCCTTACATATCTTGCACTTTGTCACGTTATCTCTATGTCTGGTCTCTATCCAGAGCCCTGTTTGAACATAGTCTTAATTTAGCTGTTAAAGTATAAACCTCGTTATGTGCTGTTTCCTTTGCCTTCTCATTGTTAATCTTTGTATTGCCTGTATACTTTTTGAAATCTTTTAAACATTTGCATTGTCTGTATATTCTTTGTAATCTTCAAGGTTGTACCTGAACATAGGCATATACTTATCTAGTGTGCGTACCTGGTCAACAAAAACTAAATAAATAAAATAAAAATTATTTCTTCAACAAAACAATGCATAACCTTAAATAAATGTATTTTACTTTGAAAACTCATACAATATCTTTGTTTCTGTGAACTTATTTTATTATAAATGCCATATGATAAGTGCAAGAAGACATGACAGAATCTAGGTAGTAGTGTGATCACTGCACTTCCAGGGGCAATAAGGCTCTTGACCTGTGGCCTTATGCATCTTTACACCCCTGGGATGCTGTAGTCACACTACTACTCACACCCTGTTGTGTCTTATTACTTACTTATAGTGTATGGTGGAATATTGTTCTGCATGGAAATCAGTGCCTAGAATAGTGTTGTGCTGCAATAGTGACATAGTATGTTGTTGTGTTGCAGGAGAGATGTCATTACTGCAGCACAAAAACTTAAAATGCAGCCATGCAGCTGCTTTCCTCTAGCAGATCAAGCTGAAAGCTGTTTTTTTTACTTGAACTTGCAGAAACAGCTGCAGCTGCATCACTAGTTGCACGTTGAATCAGTTATTTGAGCCTACACCAAGCCCCAAGTGCCCCACCTCAACCGCTGTTTTCAATCTGAAATGGGCATGGATGCCCATACACTATAAAAGATAATGTATGGGCATCCATACACAGAGAAGCCTATGTATTCATTTCAAGGTTTCTATGGCAACAAGTGAACCTCTCAAGCTTTGCTCTCAAGGTTCCTGGCTGCCACAGAAACCTCTCAGTCTGAACACAGGCTGGTTGGGTATGGCCAGGGTGTAGTCCTGTGGGGTCATGAGGGACCAGCGACCCTTTACTCATTTTGAGAGGGGAGCCACACTCCACACTTCTCATAGCAGCTGTACTAGGCTATATTGTTCTGGCTGGCAATCAAGACACAGTTCTTCTGTTGTTTTTCTTCCCAGCTGTCTGCTCAGCCTGCAGTCTATCATTCACATCCACATCATTTGACACTTAACCCATTACACTAATACACTTTGAAGTCCAAACCATCCAATGCTTAACCTGATACAAAGGGCTGCACAGGGTACAATGAGTTAACTATCTCCTCCCCACCCTTGCTCTCTCACTCAAATATGTGATGTCTCACTACATACAGAGGGCAAACTACAGACAGAAAATCCAAAAGGAGAAACATCACACACAGTATGAAGATTGTTTTGATGTTTTATTGATGATTGTTTATTTCTTGTTGTATTGTTTATTGGGAAAAGCAGCTCATTAGGTATTACTCTTTACGTATATCCAGGATAACATTTTAAGTAGTGCCCAGAGACAGTCTCTTAGTAAACAGCCAGATTTACAGGCAACTAACCAAAGAAATAATACACAGGGAACAGGAACTCTGGAGCCCACATCTGCAATAGAAATACACAGCCAGGGTAGTTCATTGTAATGATCATGTCATGAATGTTATTTACAGTGGGAACTATTTCTAGAATCAGGTCCCACAACCTCCACTTACATACTGTGTGATTCTGAGCAAGTCACTTAACTTCCCCAGTGCTCCTAGGTCACACCTGAAAACAAGCACTTGTGCCTAATGGGCCTTACCCAGTTACCATAAAGAACAAAAAATAAATCAAAAAAGGTCTAATGGTAAGCACCTACTTAAAGAACTGAGAGTATCTACTAACATGGGGCATATAGCACTCATCTTCTATGCAACCAGACTCTGGAAAGTAATCCAAAAATATGGAACGCCATATATTTTTTAAAGCAGAACTAAACACAGCATCAGATAAGTGTTAATGCATGTAACTGTATTTGATAAACCTATACTTGATGTTTTTCACTGTTTGGAGTTATTGTATCATGTATGCTAAACCTACAGTGTATTTCTTGTATTTGTGAATGTGTCTTGGTCATAACTCCTCCTAGTATTTTCCCTGAGGGTGCTGGGGTGGTACTTCAATTAGTACAGCAGTTGTCAGACACGGGGAGCAGCCCCAGCTCTGGGGACTTCCCTGAGTGTTGGGGGGGCAGAGTTTTCTGTTCAACTTGCAGGGTAACAACTTTGTAATGCCTGCTGCAGCGATAGCTAATTGTACTCGAGAGAAGTGGTACATAGCTGAGTGTTTGAAGAATGGTTGGAGTGGGATTTTTTGCTTTAGTTTTGACCATTTTTTTTAAAGAAAATAAAAAGCTAGTTATTTTGATAGTGATATTAGTTGTTTGTAATGTAACAGCCCCTTGACCCATCTGGGCTTTTCCAAAGCCCTCAGATCCCTCCTGGACACACCTCAGAGAGGGCCAGCCTGGGTTCCCTGGATGACAGGGTAAGCAGGAGATGAATGGTGCAGTGCCTCTACCTGGGGTAGTGATAAGGGATATCTGTTGGATAAATTGCAGGTTATCACTCCCCAGGAAAATACAAGATCTGCCCCCACACCCCCTTCCCCACACAATAGAACTCCCCACTTTGTAGTAATCCACAATGACAAAATATAAATAAACCAATAACAATATTTATTAAGGGGGGGGTAAATGGGAATAAGAACACAATGCAGCAATATAAACACTTTACTATAAATGACTGTTCCCCACTTTCTCCCACACCTCCCACCTGCAGGTGCACCCGGCTTTTCCCTTACTGCCATTTTGCAGATTGCAGTTAGTTGCGGTGGGTACTTCACTGGGGTGATGGTCTGGAGGCTGGAATGTGGAGGTTTAAACAGTCTGTGAATTTGGAAGAAACCCTTTCATTGGGGCCCAATAACTTTAAACTGTAGAAACACTTGGAATTTCAGACCTGGGCTTAGCTAAACTGGTAGAGTTCTGCCCAGGACCTAATCCCCTGTTCCAAACTAGCTAGCTAGATAAAATAGCTCCTCTGTGCTGCAGCCCAGAGGTACTTACAGTTTGTTGAGGGGGTTTCAGCAGGCTGGTTTTGGACAGTACCATGAAGATATCAGCAACAGCCGCAGGGCTGGTTGAAGAATTGAAGAATGCTGGGCTTCACCTGCCTGGCCTTTCCAGACTTCATCTCTTAGGTATTTGTGGACAGTGTTCACCAGGCAGGCCTCTCAACATCTTCCTCTCAGGTCTACCTCTCTGTTGGTCTAGGGAACTGGACAGGCTGGATGTCCCCTAGAATTGCCAATTGCACATACTTTTCAAACACACTGGCAGCTGGGCTTTGGCACAGTCTCTAGCCCCAGCTTGCACAGTCACTCTGCTTTGCAACAACATATCAGTATCAAACATTTGCCCCTCTGAAGTGGAAAACAAGTTGCTCAGTCTCTTTTGTTCTAGCTGCAATATTTCTTTTCCCACTGCTGCCAAATCTCTTGCTCTCTGCTGCCAAATCCCTTGCTCTCTGCAGGCTGCACTTTCCAGCCACAAACTCACTGCAGCAGGTTTGATTCTTGCTCAGGGACCCAGTCTGTGCTTGGCTTCTCATCCCTGCAGACACAGGTTTGCACAGACACTTTGCCTCTATTGGGTTTTGGGGCCAAACAGGCCAATGGGCAGGTGAACAGCATTTTGGGCTAAGAGCCCACACAGTTTCTCCTTCTCTGAGTCTCTGGCTGTTCCCCCATTTTGGTGGGCTACCAGGGGTATTTAATAGTTTTCTCAGTCTCCCCCTCTGGTTGGCTGCTGCATTTCCAGGCATGTTTTGGTGTACTTTGAACTTTACCCAGTGACCCCTTGCAACCCTCTATTAAATACTCGCTAACCCTGCCTCCTCCACTAAGCTCTCTCCTTTACTGGATCCCCCCCTCGACCGTGGACCTTAAAGCAGTGCCGCCACTTACTCAGTCACCCATCCCCAGCAACGCTAGCAGGATTATCCCATGCTAGCTGCAGCGGCACAAAATGGGCTGCACTCTCTTCCTGATCATTGTAACTTCTTTCATCGCTGTTGGCTCTTGTGACTGAAGTGGACTACTGCCTCCACTACCAGAACCATATCTTGACAACAGTGGTCTGTCACAGGCGTTCAGGGTAACTGTCTCGGTAGGTAACCACCAGGATTCCCTACAGTCACCCCAGCTATGGCACCTTAGCAATTCTTTCCTCTTTAAAGCTACAACCTAAGACTGCCCAGCCTTTTCCTAGAAAAATCCAATGGTGGAAGATACAGACCACAATGACCATTAGCCTCTCAGCCAGGAAGGTGATGTTCATGCTACTGCTCTTACCTGAAAATATACATGCCAACCCAGGACCACCAACTTTATCTGGTGCTGGATCAAAGGTCTGAGAATAGCTGCAATGAACATCTACAGTATAACTGCCACATTTGAACAGTTCCAGGCATGGGTGACCCACCATGCCCCCAATATTATATGCCTTACAGAGACCTGGTTGTCAAGCAAGATAAAAAATAATGAAATAGCACTTACTGGGTACCAAGCCTTTAAGATTGACAGGAAGGGCAAGAAAGGTGGGGGATGCCTCATCTATGCCAGGGAATCCCTACACTGCTCTGTCCTTCCTATCACTGAGGTGGCAGATGATTATGAACTATTAGCAGTGAAAGCACGGTCGGCAACATGGCAAATCTCTAATCATTGTCTCGGTCTACCTTCCGCCTAAAAAGCAGAGAGGGCCTTCTAAATTCTGGAAGCAGTGGCTACTCTCCTAAGGGCCCAGAACTCATCATCACAGGTGATTTTAACATTAACTGGGTAGGCAATGAGTTGACCCCCATAGGGATATTGTTGTTAGTTCTTACTTAACCCAACTTGTCACCAGTCCCACCAGACGGAACTACAAGTCAGGCAATGACACACTCCGTGATTGGCTCCTCTCAAGCTCCCCTTCCCGGATCTCCGAGGTCAAGGTGCTGCCTGATACCTTAAGTGACCACTCACCAGTCATCTTCCTGTGGTCCAGCAAATTTAGTAACCCCCCCATCCTGATTGAAAGCAGGGCCCTGAGAAAAGGCAAACTTGAGCCACTCACCACAGCCCTCTCCTTGCACGACTGGTCCCCCATTGACCTGGCACCTGATCTCGACCAGGCCCTTAACTACCTTATTGATGGATTCAACAGCATCTGCGATCTCTTAGCCCCACTGAGGAAAAGGAAAGCCCATTGGTATAACAATGGCTGGATCATGGGGGGACTCCTTGCCAGGATACAGGACAGGGATAGCCTCTGATCAAAAGACTGGTCCACCCATAATAAACATGATTACCAGTGCTACAGAGCTACCAGAAATCACTGCACTAACATCACCCAGCAGGCCAAAGCCAACTTCCATAAGGAACAACTCAACAGTACATGGGGTGATGAAAAGAGGTTCTGGGAGAATATCAAAAGTCTTCTTGGGAAGGATGATAAGAAGCACCCACCTCTGCTCATCATTATCAGCTCCCCCACAACTGACCCACGCCTAATTGCGGAATCACTCAACATGGCCTTCACTAACCTGAGCTTGATACTACCTCCTCGCTCATCTGCAGCCCTCAGATGATCATCCCAGCTGCAAGGCAATCAAAAACTCCCATCCAGACTTCTACTTTAAGAGAGTGACAGTAAAGGAGGCCCTGATACATGTAAAAAGTGCTAGGCAAGACCAGATTGGGCAGTGATGGGGTAGACATGATATTTCTATCCCTCACACTTGATGTCCTCATTGTGCCAATAACAAAACTATTTAACAAGTCACTAGCACTTGTTAAATTCCCTGAGGTCTGGAAACAGGCCCTTGTGACACCTGTACACAAGAACAGTGACAGGACCTGTATATCCAACTACAGACCAATTTCCATCCTCTCCTCCAATCCAAGGCACTGGAAAAGATTGTGGCTGAGCAACTCACCAAATACCTCAACAAATATCAGCTACTATGCCCTAACCAGCACGGCTTCAGGCAGAATCATAGTACTACCATTGCACTGGTGGAGTACACTGACTACGCGATAAGGCACTGGATGAAGGCAAATTGGTGAGTCAGTGTTTATTGACCTTACTAAAACCTTTGACACCATTAACCACTCCCTACTCCTGGCCAGCTGCAGAACTGGGTGTGGCGCAATACCGCATGCTGGTTCCAGGACTACCTGACTCACAGATCCCAACGTGTCAAAGTTGGACAACTGTGTCTGGATCCAAAGAAGTCTCATTGGGGATCACCCAGGGGTCGATATTGGGGCCCTTACTCTTCATCCTTTTTCTGAACAATCTCCCTAAAGCATGTGATACTAAAATTATCCTAAAAGCCGACGATGCGGTACTTCTCAACAGCAACACATACTTTGACACTCTCCAATCTGAACTGCAAAACTCTTTCAACAAACTAGAGGATTGGTTCTGTATGCATAAACTTCTACTAAATTATAAAAAGACCAAGACCATGCTAATATCCAGTCCCCAGCACAAAAAGAAGTTTCCCTCCCTCGTCATTTCCAACAAAGTCAGCATACCATTGGAACAAGTGCACTCATTCAAGTACCTGGGGGTCACCCTCGATGACACCCTCACCTTCACCCAACACATTGATTCAGTGGTTAAGGCAGTAAACTCTAAGCTGGGTGTCCTCTACAGGCACAGAAAATATCTCACTCCTGAGGCCCTCCGCCTCTCAGTCTCCAGCTCAGTCCTATCAACCATTGATTATTGCCTGGTTGTTTATGGAGCAGCCACGGATCAGCACTAAAGAGGGTACAAATTGTCTCAATAAAGCATGAGGCCACCTTGACTGCTGATCACTATACACTAAAGCTACCAACTTTACAAGGCCTAAAACTGGGATGGTCCATTCTGACCATGACCTCCACCCCCACCGTGTCACTCCCACGGCACTGCCAAAGACAATGCTGCACACAATTACATTTTGCTGCTTGCTCTGGCCATGCCACCCCACATTAACACCAGCAGCAAACATCCAGATTAAAACAATACATCATTCCAGTGCAACAAGTTCCAAATCATTATGTACAGAAAATTCATTAGAAGCAAACCTGTGTTAAATTGTGATCAGACATTCGAGCTGCATATATTGCTCCTTCTGACAGTCCCATCCAACCCATTTACACTCACCTCATTTGCTGAGCAAATTTTACTTCGGTGACTCCCACCATTGTACCAGATTGTTTTCACACACTTCCCTACAGCTGATCAGGTTCAGGTACCTTGGTTCACTGCTGCCGGGTCTCTTCTCTGTCTGGAGTCCCTCTCAGCTGCTGGCAGGCAAACATCCACATGCACTTGTTTGCACTACTACCCAGTGTAATCTAACAGGAAGGAACATGCTTTACTGTGCTCCCACTGACATGCTTGTGGTGCAACACAGGTGCTGGAATTGATGTTGCAAACTGCTATCCAGCCCGAGCAGCACCACAGTGGTGCTGATATAACTGTCGCTCACATATTAGCAGCCAGCAAAAAAAAAAGGACAAAACTGGGACAAGCAAGCAAAAACCAGGGCAAAAAGTGACATTTTGCAAAATTTGTGGAGACACTGGGCCATGCTGCCTAAAACAGGGACTGTCATGGGAAAACAGGGACTGTTGGTAGCTTTACTATGCACACACTTGCTCACTATATGAACAGACTAAATGGCTGCCACTTAGGAACAGGATCAAGTTCCAAACCTGCTTCCTCAGTATGAAGGTGTTAATGGGCAAAACACCCCCCTTCGTATCTGATATCTTCTTCCTGATTAACTCCATATATGATACCAGAGGTAAGATGTGGTGGGCTCTCTCAACAGCTTTTCATCAAACCACGCTTGGACCATGCGCCTTTGCCTATAGGGCCCCCCTGTGGCTTAACGAAATCCCTGTGCCCATTCAAATCTCAACTAGCCTATCCTACTTCCAAACTGGCCTAAGGCAACACCTCAACTCAAGCACAGAGTGTGACTGCTTTCTGAAGGCATGACCCTTCCCCTCAACCTCCCGAGTTATCATATGGCAGCCCAGCTGTACAACGTGCCTCTGCACAGCGTGTGACTGCTCTCGGAAGGTGTGACTTCTTCCTCCCTTACCTACACCTTAGTCCCCGGTGCCGTAACCTGAGCTAACATAAGGCAGCCCTACTGTTCCCCTCTCCCCTAGAAACCCCCTCTTGATCCCTTCTGCTCCTTCCCCTCACTACAGACTTAGTCTGGGGCCTACCTCCTCCCCCTCCCCGTGGCTCATTCAGCCTTACCATCCCCTGCTGCCATCTGGAAACCACCTATCTCATCTTATATTCTTCCCCACACCATCCTACCCCCTTTTCCCTGTGACCTTTCAGCCCTACACCACCCCACCGCCTAACTGGTGCTACCCTTCCCCTCCACAAATCCCCCTCCCCTTAGCACTCCCCAGCCACTATCTCCACTTTTCTTGACAAAGCCTCCTGAGGCAGAATTGTTTTCTTTCATCGTGCCCCAGGGATGGACCTCTGCCCCATGATTTCTTAAGTCTCCCATCCACTAAAGAGGGGCTGTCCTCTCTCTTACTAAGTTCACAATTGCTATTATAATTCCTTTGCTTGACACTGTACTAATCTCTAGTACTAGAAATGATTGTGTAATGCTGTAACCTAATGTATGTCTCCACCTATCTTGAATTTATGCTGTTATATGTCGGTTAGCCTGTTAACCTGATGTGGAACCTTTATAAAGGAGCCTGTGCTCAAAAGTCTTTTCCGAATCCTTAAATAAATAAATACATCAGAGTCCCATAGGGGCCACCACATTTATTTATATTTTCCCCAACACATTTTACTCTTTTATATTTTATTACATGCCCTTCCAAGGGCAGAAACCATTTTCCCCTACGCCCAGAGGCGTCCCGGTACTGATCCCCAGCTCCACTGCCTGCCCTGGAGCCAGTGATATTATTAAATAGTGGTGGAAGAAAACTTTGGGAACTACAAGTCCTTTAATTTTAAGTGCCAGCCAGTCACACATGTGTATGCGGCACATTACAGCCATCTTGTTTATTTACATCGGCAGTCCGCTTTTGGAGCACCACTGGACCGCCAAATCTCCTCTCAGAGCACCAGGAGGTGCGGAAACATAGATCAGACCTTGGCACCCATTTGCACATGGGTCTGAGAGACCAAAAATGAACAACCAAAGCTGCGAGGAACACACTGGATGTGCCAGACCAAATGCCACCAGGGTCCACTTATAGGGATGCTGCGGGGCCGGAAACCCACAAGGTAAGCCCCAAACAGGGGGGGCTTACAGTAAAAAATCAAATAAGGCTTTAAAATCAGCCAAATAGTGTCAAAATGACCCTCAAAATGCACCAGAATGCATCTAAAACCTGATAGCTTCTGGGGGCCTAGGCGGTCCCCAGACCCGCAGCCTGTGGGGAGTTAGGTAACCCATAAGGCGGGCGCATGAGGAAGGGCGCCATCCATAACAGTGACTCCTTCCTGGTGCAATCCCTCATGGTGATGGGGAGGGTAGGGTGACCGGATGAGGCTGTGGGCGAACTGGGTGACAGAATGTCGCCATACTGCACACGCCAGTGGAGGTGGTGAGAGGAGCACAGCCACCATGGGCTGGGAGGTGGAGAGGCTTTAGGGGTGGTGCTGCAGTGGCTGGCTGAGGCTGCATTGTAGCATCAGGGGTTGGCTAGTGGTTGCGAGTGGGAGAGGTAGGGGGTTCGGGTCCGGACGCAGTGCATTTTTATTGTGCCCGGCCCAAACCTTTATTTTTTTTTCTGCATATCACGCCCCGACATGCACCCCTGGAGTTGAGAATCCTACAGTAGGAGTGCAGGGGCAAAGGCCCTTGTGGGTGAGTGGGCGCAGCCCCCCACAGAAACCAGTAAATACTGTCCTGGCACCGTTGTCCTGAGGCGCTTGGTTTCAGAGTGCCAAAAATGTTTTGGCACTCTGACTGAGGATAACGGTGATCGCCTTTAGTATGCTCACCATTATTACATAAACCCGGGAGTGGGGCGGTATGTGGAGACCCCACATGTCTAAATTTAGCACTATACCACTGGATATCCTCTGTGCTGTTAGTACAGCATGAGCCTGTATTTTCCATCAGAATAAAGAACTATGGCATGACGAGGGGTTATGTTAGTGCTGTAGTTAATCACCAACTGGAGACATAAAGTGGCACAAAGCACAGCCAAGTGCCATGTGTTCTGAAAGAAATCTTCTAAAAGTATATCCTGCATTGTTTTAAAATAAATTTAATCTGTTTTATCTTACTTTTAAAGGGAAATGTCCACATTCTCCAAACAACAGTACCGTGTCCCTAGAAGCTGCAGTTTTACAATTGCATTGCAATCAAACTGGAAAACATGAACTTACCTTTAATTTTGACTTATAATTAACGGTTCCGCTTTTTCTCATACAGAAAAAGCATATCAAATACTGTAACACCTGAGTAGGTGTTATGGCATTCACACGCTCCCTCTGCATAGCAAAGCGCTCGAGACAAGTAAACAGAGCGCGAGCTTCCAACTGTCCCTTCTACCCGAAACATTACTGACGAGAAAAACACTTACTTGTCGTCATTACCTCCATTGCGTATTCAGACGCCTAAAACATACAAATATAACATTTTATTCTCCCGAGCCTAACTTATGCAATTCACACTTTTGCCACGATCCCTAACTCTCTCCCTTTCAACCCTAACCTTTCCTCTGCGGGTCAAAGGACTACATCACTGCAAAACAGCAGTTGAAACAGGAAACTATACCGCAGAATCTCCACACTCAAGGACTTCTAACTGTTGTATCCACTTTATTTGATTAACATTTTAAATAAATAGTTAATGTTCAAGCACAATTCTGTTTTCCTCACAGAAATAAACGTTGTTCATCTGCAAGGTAAACCTCCACGTCTTTTTTTGCAAACTCAGGTCTCACCATAGAAAAACGGAGCCTTCAATTATATAAATAAAATATGGAGTGCAGTAGTTAAACTCGAATTTCACACTCGCTGTTGGATGGCATTGAACCGGCTCCGCCCTCGGGGTTTGCGTGCCGCCATCCAACAACTCGGTGTGTGTTAAATTTCGTAACACACTGCACCCATACTTTATCCTATATTTAATAAATAAGGCTCTCCTTCCTCCATTTTCCGTGCTGCATGACCCTTGGGGAATATATCCAACTCATGTTGTGCTGGAAGTGACGCTTTGTATGGGGAAGCAACAGCCTGCTTACATCGTGTTATTATAATGTCCTATGTTACTTTTTTCCTGTTCCTACCTGTTTTGCACACCGTGTGTTTATGCCAGTGAAATAATGAAATTATCATTAAACAACAGTGTGTACTGATCTCCCCAGCACTATTTGTAACACTGTCCGCTGTATATTAAGCATTTCTGTGCTGTTCTGCGAGCTGTTGGCAAATCTCTGAGTGCAGTCGCACACAGCAACAGTAAAAGTGTCTGGTGCCCTGCTTCAGTCTATCCATCACAGTTTTTCCATTCTATACAGTTTTTGCCATGGGAGATAGGAATGAAAAGTTATTCTGAACTACCGAGCGATGTCTGTTATATTGGCTGTCTTATTACTCGGCTCCCTCTCGGAATGCAACAGAACGGAATGCCATGGCACAACTGGGATACTGTAATGCCGAAGCAACTTACTGCACCCCATGGCAAGTGACAAAACAATTTTGAAAGTTGTAAAAAATGTATGGAGTAAAACAGACTAGCTCTCCACATGACACTCAGTGAGCAAGGTGTGCCTGTTCTGTTGCATTCCAATATGGAGCTGCGTAATAAGGCTGCCAATATAAGAAACTTCACTCTGTTATTCAACCAACCACACATATCAATTGTATGTCCTGTAGCATAAACTGTATATAATAGAAATATACAGCTCTATAATCCATGTAGAAGGCTGCTAGATGTGTTACCTACTCCAGTCAATCTTGTGCACATTTTGCTTTGTGAGTGGGTGGAGGCTTGCAGCATTGAGCGCAGTCTCACACAGTAACAGTAAAAGTGTCTTGAGCCCATTTGTATCATAGACAGTTTCTGCAATATGAGATCAGACTGCAAGGTACCGGGAGATGTTTGTTATACTGGTTGTCTTATCACGCTGCTCCCTATTGGAATGCAACTGAACGCAATGCCGTAGCACACCTGGGTTATTGTCATGTGGTGTGCTATTGCGATGTATGCATTTGCACAGTTTTCTAAATTGTTTGGTAGCAGCAAACTACCCTCCCGAGCTAGCTTGCACATATGTGCTGCCTTGTTTTGCTGTATGCCCCATGGAAGCAACTCGCTGCACTGAATGTCACATGACAAAATCACATTGGTATGGACTGTTTATTTTTTTATTGAAGTCTGTACATTTCTAAAGTGTTGCACACTGCTGCCTGTGTGATTATTGAACGACTGCATCTTGGAAAGCACAGGAGGAAAGTAATGCAGCAATTTTGTCTAACGGTCACACAGGCAGTAGTGCACAGCACAACAAGGCTGCTCATACTTGCTCGCTAGCCCAAGAGTGCAGGGCTGACACTGTTTTTGTGGGTGACAAAACAATATTTCTAGTTTGTTGGAAAAATTGCACAGAGTGAAAGGATGTAGCACAACACATTACAGTAACACAGGTGTGCCATGGCATTCCGCCAGGGCACAGAGTAATGAGGCAGTCAATATAACAATCCTCCCTCTGTTGTTCAGCCAACAATACTTTGACATCTTATGTCCCATAGCATAAACTATATAGGATAAAACTATGGAGCTCCCTCATCCATGGGGAAGTCTGCTAAATGTACTGCCAACTCCAGGTGACCTTGGGGTGCACATTTCGTTTTATGATTGGTGGCCTGATCGATGCATGGGGTGCTGTTTCTAACAGTAACATTGACAGTGTCTGGTGCCCTGCTATCTCCATGCACTCTATCATTCTCAATATTTGTATTCTACGGAGTTTATCGTATTTGTAATATATGGATTGTTAAAATAATACCCCCAAAAAGCATATAAAAAAATTCCTGTAATACACTGCTCTCTTTCCCATAATACTACCCTTCCTCAAGTGATAATAGTATTGTTCACTGCTAATAATACTATCGTTTGTGCTGATAATACTATCGTTTCAGCTTCAAATGATAGTATTATCACTGAAACTCCACAGCGCATGCGCCAGTCTCCCTGCCACACAACACGGTTGCCATAGTGCCACGCTCCAGTTCGTAGCACCCATGTAACAACGTGCAATGCCATTGGCAGACTTTCCTGAGTAGGCTGGCAAACCAAATGGAAAACATGGCTGACGCTTACTCACTTAGCGAGAGCAACTCGAGTTACGCCAGTTTGTTTTTTCATTTTATTTCTCACAAACCGGATTACCTGCCAAACAAAGAAAGAAACTAAACGGTAGGGACTACCAAATTTAACTAAACCTTTCGCTGCCAAAATGTGGGTCGGCACAACTTCAATACTGTGGGTGGTCGGCCGAGAGTGAAGTACATCTTCAGTGCAACAGGGGCCAGCCCAGTTCACAGAATTTAAAAAAGGCACATTTTTCGAATCGGATCCATATATTACAAAATAGAAGTTAGGTTACAGTAATATTTGGTTGGAATTCCATCTCGAGGTTCTGGGAGAGTTCGCCTCGAGGGTTATCTATGTCCCCAGAACCTCTCGATGGAATTACAGCCTTGTAATTCACTGTAACCTATCTATTATTCTATTTGAGCTCAGACCCACAATTAAGGAGCGATGTTTCATTTATCGGCTGCCTTATTCCTGCCTACTGGAAAGGCACAGAATGTAATGCTGTAGCACACCTGGGTTACTGTCACGAGGTGTGCTATTTCATTTGATTGCAAAATTGTCTTGTTGCACATATACGAAAATGGCAGCAATCTGCTTTCACACGCTCACTTCCCTGTATATGCTGCCTTGTTTTGCTGTTTGGTCCATGTAATCAACTCCCTGTACCGAATGTCCAGTGAGAACAGGATATTGGCATGGGATGTTCTTTTATATCGTAGCCCGACAGTTTCTGAAATGCTGTACACTACTGCCTGTGTGTTTGCTGAATGGCTTCATTTCTTGAAGCACTTGAGGAAAGGTTATGCAGCAAGTATGTCTAACCTGCACATACGCAGTAGTGCACAGCACCACAAAAGGCAGGCTACTTTGGGAGTGCAGTTTGAGGCAGTTTTCATTGGTGCCACACAACCAATTTGGAAGTGGCAAACGTGGAGTAAACTGAAGTAACAGACCACATGATAGTAATACAGTTGTGCTATGGAATTCTGTTAGGGAGCCAGGTACTTCTCTGTAGTTCAGCCCACCAGAGTAAGCAATCCTATCTCACATCTCACAATCACTGCATAATAAAAACACAGAACTCCCTAATTATGTGTAGAAGTCTGCTAAATGTATAGCCTACTCCAGGTGACCTTGGTGTGCACATTGTGTTTTGTGAGTGGGTGACACATCGCCACACCTAGTGCAGTCTGACACAGTAACTGTGAACTCGTCTGGTGCCCAGCTGTATCTATTCAGCCTGTTCCTCTCGATAATTGTATTCTACACATTTCGTGCAGTTTGAGCTAGGACCCTGTGGTCTCATGAATAAATGACCCATGTTTCATATATTGGCTTCCTTATTACTGCTCCCCATTAGAAATCTTCAGAACATGATGCTGTAGCACACCTGGGTTACTGTCATGTGGTATGCTATTTCGTTGTTTTCATGTATTTTAACAGCTTGCAAAATTGGTGGGTGGCATATATGAAAACTGAAGTAAGCTGCTTTCCCATGCTTGTTGCCTGTATGAGCTGCCTTGTTGTGCTGTGTGGTCCCTGAAGCTACTCGCTGCACTGAATGTGAAGAGACACAGTGATATTGTGGAAGCTGCTCGCTGCACTGAATGTGAAGAGACACAGTGATATTGTGGAAGCTACCGCTGCACTGAATGTGAAGAGACACAGTGATATTGCCATGGGCTGTTCTTTTTTACAGTAGTCCATCAATGTCTAAAATGTTGTACACCACTGCCTGCGTGTTTACTGTACATCTTCTTCTCTGACAGCACCGGTGAAAAGGTTATGCTGCAATTATGTATAACAGGCAGTACTTCACAGCGTAACAAGGCAGCTCATACAGCTGGGCTAGCTCGAGACAGCATTTTGATGCTGTTTTCATTGGTACCACAAAACAAATTTAGAAGCTGTAAAAACATACAGACTAAGCCGAACTACCACACCATGATAGTAACCCAGGTGTGGTATAGAATTCCGATCAGGAGCCAGTAATAAGGCAACCAATGTCAGAAACCTCACTCTGTAGTTCAGCCAATCAGACTTTTCAGTCCCATTTCCCACAGCAGAACCTATACAGAATAAAATGTGGAGCTACATTGAATCCTTGTTCAAGACTGCAAAATGTATTGCCTTCACTTGGTGACTTTGTTGTGTACATTGCGCTTTTGCGAGTGGTGGCAGCTCGCAGTACATTGAGTGCAATCACACAGGATAATAGTGAAGGTGTACCCTGCTGTCTCGCCTTAGTCTATCCATCTAAAGATCATGTTCCATACCATTTATTATAGTTGAGCTGGGACCGAAAACTATGGTCTCATGATCTAACGAGTGATGTTACTTATATTGGCAGCCCTACTGCTGCTCCCTATTGGAAATCAACAGTACCAAATGCCATAGCACATCTGGGTTGCTGTCATGTGATGTGCTATATAGAGAATAATGCATGTGTAGGTGGTTGATATGGATTTTTTTTACACATCCAAGTTGTGTGATAATATGTAAACCTCGAGAGCAAAGCTCCGAGAGGTTTCACTATTATCACACGAGGTGTGTTAAAGAAATCCATATCAACCCACATGTGTTTTGATTTTTATAATAACTGGGGAAAAACTGTTAGCTGCATCTTAACCAGTCACCCAGCGCTGTTGTGTTATCTCGATGTGTCTGGATGAAAGTACATGACACAAAACTAAACTGCATAAATAGGGCTGCAACAAAACGATTCTTCATTGTGTTTCCCTTTTTGATTAGGAGTTGCTGATCACTTAATTTGATTTTTAGGGATGTGAAGGTTGCGAGTGTGTGCTTACCGTTGGAGAACCTTCTTGTGCTGCCATTGACTCTCTCATTTGTTTGTGATGCTTCTCGGCGCCAGGATGTAAAAGTCGTATCAACCTGCAGGTTGATACGAGTTTTTTCGTATCAACCTGCGGGTTGATACGACTTTTGAAAGTTGCTGAAAACAAGTTGATATTGGGCATCACCAGTTATTATTTCATTATAATTACTGGTGACCCCTTTTCATAACCTGAATTCACTCACAGCAGAAATGCCGTAACAACCCGAAATCGAGTAATTACGGCATTTCAAAACATCCACATTCACTGGCATGTCTCTCGAGTGGTAGCTGCGCTCAAGACAGTCCGAGCAGCAAAACAATCACTTCCGCCCACAAAGCCCTTCTACCTACCACCGCTACCTTCACCGAAGCAGGCTTCATTCGTTCTGTGTCTTCTGCAGCACATCTCCCTAACAAAAAAATGCCCCCAAAGCCCTCAGTTTTCTTGAATTCTACATAACAGAAACACTGCCAACTTTCACTATTTGAACACGGTCCCTAGGTCACCATAGCAACCGGAAGATCTTAAATGGCGCAGTAACACTTCCTTCTCAGCGCATCAGGAAAACCATGACTAAAACAAGTATATCAGCATCTAAAAATGAGATATTTGTAGGCCAATTAATTAAATGTTTAGTTTTATTCTTTCATCGTTGTTTTGCTGACATTTTTATCGGATTCTGCACGATGTTACAACTGGTATTTAAAAGATTAAATCTCATCATACAGCATGTTCCTCATTTTGCAAGTTGCAACATTTAAAAAGTATAACAAACTCAGTTCAAAAAATGTAAACTCTTACATGAAAGTTCAAAATTAGTTTTATTTTACAAAGAAAAACAATACTCTGCATGTTGTTCTGCACCAGGGTTCAGGTTATTAAAGGGGGTTATCAGTAATTATAAAAAATAAAAGATAGGAAGTGTGTGCCTATGAATATTTTTTTCACACCTGAGGTGTGTGATGACTACATAAACCTTGAGAGCGAAGCTCGAGAGGTTTATGTAGTCATCACACACCGAGGGTGTGAAAAAAATATTCATAACACACACTTGCCTATCCATTATTCTCTATTTATTCAATAAATTGTAACATCTTTCAAACTTTGTGGCACATATGAAACTGCAAGAACTGCACTCTACAGCTAGCATGCCAGTATGAGCTGCCTTCTTATGCTGTTCCTTCAGTGGAAGCAACTTGCTTGACCTAATGTCATGACAAAGTTATATTGGCATGGGCTATCCTTTTTTGGTAGTCAGTCAATATCTGAACTGTACAGCATGTGTGTGAACTGAATGGCTGCATCTCTGAAAGCATCAAAGTTTTGCAGCAATTCTGTCAAACGTTCACATAGGCAGTAGTGCACAGCACAACAAGGCACCTCATACAGGCACGCTACCTTGGAATTGCAGGTTAATGCTGTTTTCATATGTGCCACAAAAAATTTAGAAAGTAGTAGTAATGTATGGAGTAAAACAAATAGCTCCCCACATGACACTCAGTAACCACGGTGTGCCACAGCATTTCCATTCTGTTGCATTCTGATAGGGAGCAACATAGGTTAGCCAATGTGAGAAATATTGCTGGCAGTTCAGCTGACCAGACTTTTCAATACTATCTTCCATAGCATAAACTACATCTAATACAAAATGCTGTGATCTCAATCACACTGGGGTCACTATCCACAAAGTACTGCTCACCGGTAACTCAACAGAGCATTTTTTGTTTACAAAGCTGAAGGAAGAAGGCTCCAAATTATACCGAGGGGTTTGTTGTTTGGGATAATTTGGATGTGTGCATCAATTAGCCTCCGTGGGACCACAGACCACTCAATATTACTACTGGGACACATTCATCCACTTTTCATGATAATAATCTACCACTGATGCTACAAGGCATATGTGCAGGTGAGAGCTCGCTTGTACTTTACTGAATGCCATTTCAGTTAGACAGCAGTGCAATTGTAGGTGATGACAGTGAAGAGGGGTCTCATATGCATCTACAGTAGAATTACATGGTCAGCTTCAATACTGGCCACCCTAAAACAATGGTTCACATAAATTAGATATACAAGAAAATCCACACATAGAGCTCTGTAGAAATCACATGTGAAGGAATGGATCATACAGTGAGTGATGGCATTTTGAGCGGTCATGGTACAGACCCCCCATACCTTAGGCTGCAGCACATGCAGTCACTGTAAACTGAGACAGAAATTTGATTTTGGAAACAAAACACATAATTCCACAAATACGGGTGTGCATTGACCGCACTGTATTGAGATGAAGGGGGTTCGGCATCCACTATGTGTCTCCTGAGGCTACTTTCATATTGACAGCCACCTAGGACAAGCTCATGTTTGGATGGGTAAGCATTTTTACATTGTCACACAAGGATAGGGGACACAAAACCTACACACATAAAGACATTCATGAGTGGGAGATCATAGGAATGAACAGTTTCCAAGAAGGGAGTCCTTGAAGAGCCAATATTGAACAGTGATGTAATTGCCTGCGGATATCTCTCATAACAGTTGGGCAAGAAATGCAATGAACAAATCATTGTATTTCTACTGTGTGTGTCCAGTAGATTTTGCCTCTTGATGTGTGCTTTCCAGAATACACATAAGCTGTCATCTTGGGGAAGTGTGAAGGGCAGTTGTCAGCACTCTGATTTTCGGCTGTCACTCTGGTAGCCCACAACACAGTAGTACACCATGCTGATGGTAAGTGAAATCAGATGTTCACAAAACTATTTTCACTGCTGACAAGTAGCATTGGCAAGATGCAAAAATACTGACAGAATGACACATTGAAAATAAGTAAACTTTCACAGACTAACAGTTACAATGATTGATATGCAACGCTATCAAACTCTGTCTCTTTCTCTCTCTATATGTATGCAGTTTCATCTCCACACACCTGACATCACAGCCAGACTGAGCTCAGTGTGCAGGTGCAGTCGGACTGCAAATATCGTGGTGCATGGAGGGTCAAACCAGTGGAAATATTAATTTGTGAGGAGACACCAAACAACGGTGCAAGTAAGAAAATAAAGTTTTCTATGGGAGAGAAGTGTGTTGGGTACCCAATGTGACTGTGGCAATAGCTAGTAAATGAACATTTCCTTTAAATAAAATAGTCCTAACTTGTTTATTTAGAAGGCCTGTGATCCTGCCAGGCTGTGCTGCGTGTTAACACAATGGATACTTCAGTGGTGGACAGTGACAGCAAGCACCTTTTCCTGTTTATACAGAGAACACTTGAGATTTGGCATTCATGCTTTCTTTACTTTCTTTCTGTGACATGCAGCCATTCTCATGCTGCACACTTGTGTCTGTCACAATGGAGACATTGCCATGTTCATTGCTAGATTTGCTATTGATATTCATGTATTGCAGTTTATTTGCACCCTAATTATGTTTCTAAAGTGTTACAGCAAGAAACGTGTAAGACTGCCACTCCTGCAAGCTATTTATGAAAAGAAACATGCAGACATATATGATGGCAGATAAGATGTTCTTAGTTCCTGGGAGGGCCTAAAGTAGCTGAAGAATTGATAAGCTATGACCCTATGAATGATTCCACAAGTATGAGTATGTGTACTGAAAAGTGGCCATTATGTTCCCTGAGGAAGTGGTGTAATTGCCATTAAACATTGGTGGTCTTGCAGTGGTGGAATAAACACTCAATAAATTAATCCTATACATAGGAGTTGACTCATTTTATTTGGATTGTGTAAGGGGGGCAATGACAGATCTCTCAAGGACAGGTAAACTGTAATAATCCTATCCCCTGCCACTCCGCTGCCTTCTATGGGAAAGTTGTGAGCCATATCAGGTTTCAGAGGCTGGGAGAATTGACAATTCTTTAGTCCAGTGCCGTCAAGATTCACACCTCTAAGCCATCCCCGTGTCATAGCAGTACAGCTACGTGCCACGCTGGTGACTCAGACTCAGTTGCAAACTTGATTTGCTGGGGGTTTAGCCTTGGGGAGGATTAAGGGTACAAAGTACTCCTTTCTACTCCCTGGGAGAGGGTTACACCTCCCTGCAGTGTGCCCAGCACTCAGCAGAAGCTGGTGTCACCATAGTAAAGAAAGCCCAGAAGGTCAGGGGACCTTGGGATGACACTCTACATCATTGCATGCTGACATCCCTAAGGGAGAAAATAGAGGAAATACTCCCGCCGAGCAGGATAGGCATAACACTCCTGCAGGTCAAGCATCACTGACTGGGCACAGTACACCAGATCATGCCTTGAGGGGAATGAGGGCAAGTCCCCACACTCTACCATGAGGGTCAAGTCATGGGAGCACACAGGTAAGTCCAGAAGATGGTGGGTAACTGGGCTGGGAAGGGCCATCTGGGGGAGAAAGGGAAGCAAGGAGGGGCAAATAAAATAAGAAAGAAAAGGAGATTTACATCTATCCTGCAGAAGGGATCATTGAGGGCCATGACAAGTCCCAGAAGCCAGGAAAATTTCAGCTAATTTAGTCCTGCACCATTCATTTTCACCCTCTCCTTCAGAATGAAAAATTAGGTGCGTGCAATTCTTTCCGTATTCTGAAAATGGGAGCTGCCTGTTTCAAATTTGTTGATGCAGGCATCCTCTGTAAGAGCCTTCTACATGGTGTACAAGCACCTAATGATGATAACAACAAGAATTTGAAAATCAACCCATAGAGATCATTCAAACAGATCAATGAACACCTAAGAAACAATATCAGCACTGTGAAATTTTGTTGGAAGAAAAAAAGCAATATATGGCATATTAGGGCAATGAAGGCCCTAATATATCAACTTTCTATTTCAGGACTATTCCCCATGAGACTCTCAAGCTTCTCCCACCCTCCCAAACAGGAGAACCCCCGCTTTCTCAAAATTACTGCCAGCACCATTGCTACACCCCGGATTATGATTTTCAACCTCTGCCTTGCCACATCCTCTGTTCCCCTTTTATGGAAACAGGCTATGGTCATTCCTGTCTCTAAACCTGGTGATCCCTGACAAATAAACAACTACCGCCTTACCTCCATCCTTTCACACCTAAGTAAGCACCTCAAGAGATATGTCCATCAACAGATTTCAGACCATGTTACAAAATACAACCTCCTCTGCCTACAACACCATGGTTTCAGAAAAGGTCATAGCATCACCACAGCCCTGGCCTATTTCACAGTCCATGTACTCCAAAATATGGACATTGGTAACATCATAGGTGCTGTCTTTGTGGACCTCTCAAACACCTTCGACTTGGTTAACCATGGCATCCTACCCAACAACATTGGTTGTTGCCTTACATCCATTGCCTGGTTCCAAGATCACCTTTCTGGCCGCACTCAAAGAGGATGTCTTGGGGGTCCCAACCCCTCCACCTCGCCTGTTACCACTGGGGTTCCTCAAGGCTCAATCTTTGAACCCTTCTATTTTCCTCTCTGTGAACTCCATCTCTAAGGATAGACTCTCATGAAAATCATTACTTTATGCAGATGACATCATACTATTTCACAGTGACCAGTCCCTGGCTATCCTCTTCCTCACACTCTCTGCAAACTACAGTGCCACCTATGGGTGGTTCCTGAGCAATAGGTTACTTGTCAATGCCAAGAAGACCAAAGCTATGCTCTTCTGCTCTAAACCCAGGCTATCTAAACTAGCCAACACAAATGGTCCTCTGAATGTCCCATCCCCTGATAGTATCACCCCTAGAGACTGTTATCTCCTTTAAGAATCTTGGCATCATGCTTGACATGGCACTGACCTTCTCTGACCACATTGAGATTACTACCCAACAAACAAATCAGAAATTTCTATCTGTGTACCTATGTACTGATACTCAGCACCTCACCCCAAGCCTGGCTCGCTATTGCCCATGGCACCCTCCTCCCACAATTGGACTATGGCTCTTCATCTATGCACTTACTCTTCCTCCTCCTGACTTGCTAAGTTAAACTCACCTATAATAATAATACTTGTCAGTTTGCCCTTCTAGCACCCACCCTTACCCATTGCTGTACCTCTACTAGACACTTGGATCACTCCCCTGGCCCACTGTGACTACTTGCTAGGTTGTACAGTTGATAAGGTCATCAGTGATAAATCTGAGTCCCCTCTCTCCTCTCTCTTCTCTCCTCTGTCCCAAAACATGCTTCCATGACCTCTGCCACTCCACTAGCTTGTTGTTTGAATGCCCCCAGGTTTCCACTTGTATGGGCCAAAAAGCCATCTCCTCTGCTGTTCCTTACCAGTGTCCCTGCGATCCTTTAACTCACACCGTCAATACAAATCTCTCTACAATGTGCACATAATAGTAATATTCAAATGCTCCTGTTCCTCTGGTTGAATGACACATATGTGATTCTGTTACTTTTCCTATGCTTGACAGTCTCCCATTACCAAACTGATGTTGTGTGAGGCTCGTTCACTCCTCTGGCTGTTGTACCTTGCACTATTTGCTTGTCCCTTGTTCAAAGTAATTGTAATATGTCTCCATTATTTGCCCTGTACAATACCAAATACCTTGATTCTTGCTGCATTGTGTTGTTTTGTATTGCATTGTATTGCATTATGCCCTTTGTGCCACAGAAACATAGAAACATAGAATTTGATGGCAGATAAGGACCGCTTGGCCCACCTAGTCTGCCCATAATCCGCCATCTTATTGGCCAGGGTCGTTCCTGAAAATGGTCCTCAGATCAGTGCACCTACCTAGTAAACAAATAATAAAAACAAATAAATAAATATTTTGAGAAATGCAGACCACCATTCCGTGGAGGAAGCCTAAGGGGAGAAACACTGGTGTGATGTAAAGTGTAAAATAACCAAAATGTAATAATCGGTAGAAATGTCTGGTGTGTTTGTGACCCGATTCTTGTAGCATGTTTTCACTGACAGGATAAATGACTTGCTCAGAGTCAGATAATGGGTAAGGGCTCTGATGGATTTTGAATTAGGGCCTCCTGTGAGAATGTGCTGATGCAAAATTTTATTTGGTGAACATACAGAAATCCAACATTTTGAACACTAGTAAAACAGGTCAGAAGGAACTTGGTTTACCTTAGGCACTTCAGCACTCTGACACCATGAAGCAGCATTTTTACAGGAGGAACACACTGGGCATGTCCAAGCTGCTGGCAAGCCACATGTCCTTGCAGCAGCTAATCAGCATGAGAACTGCTAACGCTGCACACAGCTCAGTTCCATTTCCATCTCTCTCTCTCTCTCTCAGGACCTGGTATGACTACAGAAAAAGCAGCTCCCTTTGTGTGAAAAAGAGGGAATTTTCATCAGAAAACTTTCAAAATCATCAGATAATCATGCTTTAACATTCCAATTAGCTAATTCGCACTTCATTTAACTGTAGTTTCAGGCAGGGTCATGAAATTGTGCTACAGACCTGAAAAGAGATGAGAGTGCAGAGTGTGAGCCTGCATGGGAAGCTGCAAGCTCCGCAGCAGGAGCAGGCAGAGTGGATTAAGTAGACTGGGAAAGGTGCAGGATGGCTTTGTGAAAGGTTTATTTGACAATTTATTTATTTATTTTTTACTAAGTGCTGGTGGTGTAGAAAGTATAGAAATCCATAATTATGCTGTCCCAGTAGCGCAGAGGGCTGAGGCGCTGGTGCCTTACCTCATGCTACACTGGCAACCCAGGTTTGGGAATGACCTCAGGTCACTGGGCTGTCAGTTCGGGGAGGTGGGTTGCAGCGAGATTGAGCCACGGCTCTCCCCTCCAAAAAAGGGGCGGAAGCCTGCGTGGTCCCGCCTCCCACCGGGTGGAGGTCCGGTGGGCGATCAGCTAGCCGGGCGCTGTGACGAAAGTCATGAAAGGGGTCACTGGATCCTGCATGTGTGTGCGCCTCTATGTGAGTACACGCATGTGTATGCCATGGCCTCGGTGAGGTGGGAGAAAACCGAAAATGAATAAAGTACATATGAAAGAAATCTATAATTACTTTTCATTTTATTGCCCCTGCAGGAACAGGGCAAACTGAATTTAGCATGCTGGCAAAGGTACAGGGTGATTTTGAAAGATTTATTTGACAAATCATTTTAGGACTGCAGTGGGCAGAACCCTGCAGACCTCTTGTTATTAGAAAAGGATTCTGCATTCCTTGTATTCCTTCCAACCGAACAACCTGTTGGACTTGCACCACAGTCACCTCCATGATCATGAAGTAGTCCACTCATTGTCTGGCTTGAAAGTAGCATTGTACTGTTTTTAGTATCGTTGGTCATGGCGGAAGATGGCACTATTCTGCCATGTCCAAGATGGCCATCAAACTGTATTGGCGATGCATGACTTTAGTGCATGCGCAGTGCAGTGAGCGTACATTCGGACACGGCAGAGTGTGCCGCCTTCCGCTTATTTCACCAATTTTTCTTTTTAAATTATAGATCCCCCACCTGAGTTTCCCTCTCAACACCCAGCACCTCACACCCTCAGAAACATAAAAGTGACACTGGGGATGCCCAATCTTCCAGTGACGTGCTCTGGACTCCTGGGCATTCTTGTTTTGTTTGAGTTTTTTGTTTATTTTCTTAGTTACTTCCACCGAACCCTCCCTCTCAGCACCCACCTCCACCCTCAGAAACATAAGAGTGACACTGGGGTTGCCCAGTCCCCAGTGTCATGATCAGAAGTCCTTGTTTGTTTTTTCTTTCCTTAAACTTGAAAAAAAACATGTATCTATTTCTTTTGTACCATTATTGTCCCCTCACCCAACCTTCCCACTCAGCACCACCACCCCAAGCCCTTACTTATCCATCGGGGATACAACACCATAATCCTATCTGGACCATAGACATGTCTTCACTCTTTAAAGCTGGACTATGAACTGAAGAAACAGGTATGCTGTTCAATGTATTTCAATTGGGTTTTGAACTTAGTGGCATAACTTGGGCATGTGTGCATATTTTTGGCCCAAATTTTCAATATGCCTTCTTTGGGACCCTACCTCATGAACAATGTCACTGTCATTAGGCAGATCTGTCCCAAAAAGATGATTTTGTAGTCCCTGCACAAAATCATCTTTTGGGCAGGAGTTGGAAATTTTCTCTACCCTTGTTCATGAGGTGGGGTTATAAGAAGACTATGTTGAAAATTTGGTGTAACAATATTAAAAAAACAACAAAGTTATGAGCCTATGTTAAATTTTGCAAACATAGGCTTGTAATTTTGGTAATTTTCAATATTTGCACTCCAAATTTTCAATATGCCTTATTTGGGACTCCACCTCATAAACAATGTCACTGTCATTAGGCAGATCTGTCCTGAAAGGTGATTTTGTGATCCCTGCACAAAATCACCTTTTGGGCAGGAGTGGAAAACTTTCTCTGGGCATGTTCATGAGGTGGGGACATAAGAGGCTATGTTGAACATTTGGGCCTGGATATTCAAACTGCGCCAGGCTGTGGTGCAAACCTGGGTGTAGCTCAACTTTGTTTATTGCCGCGAGGGTGTGGCCAGGCGATGACCAGCAGAGCTGCGCTATGGCACAACTGCTTTGAATAAAGCACCCTGGCCACCCCCACTGTGCATGGTGCAGTGGCACTGCGCCAGCGCAAGTGGTCAGAGTGGAGCATGGAGATGCAGTGGCACAAGTGCCATTGCGCCATGCACAGCACCTGTGATATTCAAGCGGGGACATGCAAATGGAGCTGTAATTTATGCAAAGCAGCACGAGGGCCATTTGCATCTGATTACAGCCCCATTTGCATCCGTCTTTGTCTGGAGTGGCGATGCCCGACGGCGTGCACCTGGTGCCCTGCTAGGCAGCAGCCATTGGGGACCGACACCCCTGCAGCCCGATCGTGGGATGACCCATAAGGGACAAAAATGTCCAATACATCTGGTGGTCCAGTGGACAGCTGAGCCAATCGCGGGCATCATTCATCACCCCAAGTCCGATATCCCTGGTGATCTAGTGTACCCCTCCACCCACCCACTGAGCCCCCACCACCCTGCTCCCCGTCAGCCGGCGGGCGCACCACCACCTGCCACCCACTGCCCGCCGACTGACGCTCAGTAGGGCTGCCGCCCATTGGTTCCAGAGCATGAGCCAATGGGCATGCAGCATACTCGCATTAGTCAGTCCAGATATGTGAATTAATTCATTCACATATCTGACTGACTAGTACGGTATGAGCGTACCCTCATTGGCTCATGCTCTGAACCAATGGTGTGCAGCCCTACTGAGCTGTCAGTCGGTGTGCAGGGGGCAGGTGGGTGGGTTGCTGCCACCACCGCTGATGGGGGGAGAGGGTGGTGGGGCTCAGTGGGTGGGTGGGTGGTGGGTATACCAAATCACCAGGGATATTGGACTTGTGGGGTGATTACTGATGCCCACGATCGGGGCATGGGGGGCCACCAGGTGCAGCAGGAACAAGTGATGGACACCCATAGGTGGCAGCTGCTGTGTTGTGCCCTGCAATGCAGCAGCTCACCTGTGGGTGGCCATCACTTGTTCCTTTTTTGGGGGGTGTAACTTTGTGCAGGCGCAGGTAGGGGTTGCACATGCATGACTCTGCAGAGCCATGGCTGAATATTGGGCTGTGCAGGTTATGCATGGGCACGCCCCACCTGTGCTTGCATATTACTGATGCGCCGTCGGAGCGCAACGGATTTCAGCTACACTTTTCCTTTAAATATCGTGACTGGTGCATCAGTGGGTTGTGCATGGTGTAACACCATTGCGCCATGCGCAACCTTTTGAATATCTGGGCTTGTAGTGTAAAAATATTTTAAAACAACAATGTTATGAGCCTACACTGAATTTTGTGAATGCTGGCTCATAATTTTGGCAATTTTCACTATTTTACTCCCAAATTCATAACATAGCCATATCTTTGCAGCACCTCATGAGTGTGACAGCTGTCATTTTTCAAATACTGACTAAAATGTTGTTGTTTTTTATATCCCAAAAGGTGATTTTGCAGTCCCTGTGTGAAATCACCTTTCGGGAAGGAGTTGTAATTTTCTCTGCCCTTGTTCATGAGGTGGGGTAATAAGAAGGCTATGTTGAAAATTTGGTGTACAAACATTAAAAAAAACAATAAAGTTATGAGCCTAAATTGAATTTCATAAATGCAGGCTCACAACTTTGTTAATTTTCAATATTTTTACCCCAAATTTACAACACAGCCATTTCTTTACAGCAATTCGTGAATGTGACAGTTGTCATCGTTCAACTCTCACCCAAAATGTGATTTTGCATTCTGAAAGTTGATTTTGTAGTACCTGTGCAAAATCACCTTTAGGCCAGGTGTTGAACATTTTCTCTCCCCTTCTTCATTAGGCAGGGTCTTAAAAAGGCTATGTTGAAAATTTGGTGTAAAAATATTAAAACATTTTCTATATTTGTACCCCAAATTCCTTAGCTGCAGCCCTATCATCTCTGGCCAGAGTTTGTTTACTGACTGATGGTGGTATAGCAGGGCTGAGAATCCATCTTTTTGGGGGGTTTTTTGCCTGTCTGTGACCCTATCAGCCAACCAGTTGGTAGGTGACAGTAAAATAGACTGCTGTGTGAGGCACAAGGTCTCTTAGTTGAGTGGTGCGTGGTCTTTCAGTGAGTGAGGTGTGGCCTAGTGGTGTTGCACTTCCTTGGCACTTCACAAGTCATACTGCACTGTAACTTTCTGCATGCTCAGGGTGTACATCTTGAAATTATTGACAATGATGTCAAGAGTGGAAGCTGGCTTAAGATGGCGGACACGCTGATCGAGTGAGAGGAGGCTCATCTGCTGCTTCCTTGTCAGTGGCTAATCCTCTCTCCCTCCGGGGACGTGCAAATTCAAACAAAACAAAGTTATTCACTTTGCCTACACCCTACTGCTTACTAACTTCTGTGCAGACATAAGAGAAATAGAGGCTGAAACAATGATGGGCAAGTAAGAAGATGCCAGCATGAGGAATGCGGTTGAGTGAAGAGGACGGGAGGAGACTTCTTGTAGCTAAGTAACAGAATACTACTTTCTTTAATTTCTAAAAACACATTGCTAGCATATATTTAATGTCTATCTTTTTAGATAACAGAACAGAACAAGAAGACACTAAAGCACCTTATTGCAAACGCTCTTCGTAAACAAATATACTCAAAAAAGAATTAATAAGCCTTTCAGTGGTTTGAATCTGAAGAGAACTAAGTACTGAAAACTGAAACTGCTTTGATGGGTTTTTTGCCCTTCCCTTTTCTGGTTTTTGATCCCCCTTCCCCTCTTTGACAACAGCCCTCATCCTAAAAGGGAAAACAAGCCTTACAGAGTAGCCCTTCAATTAATTAATAAATGAGCATCGTTTAGAAGAAAGATCTTTTCAGTCAGAATGAAACTGATCTGAAATTCACTAAATAATGGAGACAGCCACACACAGGAAAGCCACTAGACTTTTATATTGTTAACTGGAATTAGACCTTACAGGACGGCTTTTTAAGTTATTCAACAAATAAATACAGCTCAAAGGAAGTTCCTCCTTTTTTCAGACTGAAATAGATCTGAAAACTACTAAATAAAGGACTCGGCCATATAACAGGAATGCTGATAGCTTCTTTCAGTGATACCACCCCACCCCACCCCCATCAGAGGGAAAAGCTATAGAGTAAGACAAAAGGAGAAGGGGTCTAAATTAAAGCTAACAAAAAAAGAAAAGGGGATACTCTAAACTGACTTCAAAGATACACTGAGGGCTGTGAGAGAAATAAAACTAACAGAAAAGGGTATGATAAAGAACTTTGATCCACAAAACATCTTAGCACCTGGAGATCAAATGAAAGTGCTAATTTATGAACAATAGACTGCTAATTGAATTAAAAACAGATGAGATTCTAGCTTTTAAGGACACAGTTGTTTAACCAGAATATTAAAATATAATAAAAAATTAATGTTGTCTAATAAAATAACAAACTACTTCTTAAAAGACAGACAGAAGATAGTACAAGCAGCGAGGCTGGAAATAGTCTACAAGAAAAAAATGGCAGAACATAAAAGTGCTAAACCAAATATAGAAACTAAGAGACAAACACAAAACAATAAAGAGGGTAAAATAAATGTGTTATCTCTGAACGAAGACAACAATGGACACATGGACAGCAAAGAAGAACAAATGACCACTCTATTACAGGAAATGAGAACGGGATTTGAATCCATGAAAGACATGTTTGGAGAACTATCAGGTCAGGTTTCTGTGGTTGCCAAACAAATTGAAACCTTAAATATAAGAACAACTGAACTGGAAACCAGAGTGGACAAACTCAAGAACAATACAGCTCCAATGTATAATGTGATACAAGAACATTCAAAATAACTAAAAATATTACAGGAAAAGGTGGAAGAAATGATGACAAGGGTGTGCAAATGTAATTTAAAACTAGGCGAAATCTCTGAAGGCCTAGAAGGCACTAATACCTTGGCGTACTTTGAGTCTCTGCTTATGGAGGCCTTAGGAAGAGACTGCCCAGCTAATAAGATAGTCTTAGATAGAGTACATAGAGTTTTTTAAAGTAACAACTATAAAGGCAATGCCCTGAGGTATGTATTCATCAAACCAGTATGATACCAAGATAAGGAAGAATTACTCAGGAGGTAGAATTAATAAAGGACTACATGTGCTTAAGTTGTGTATATAATTATACCCTAGACTTCCACAGCAAGTTTTGCAAAAACAAAATAATTTTACCTGTTAAAGAATTACTATGGAAGAGTAACTTAAAATTAACAATGCTACCTCCAGCAAAACATAAGGTGACTCTGCAGGAGAACACTAATTTTCACTTCTCAAATGAAGTGGAAATAACAGTTAAAAGAACTCTATCCAAAATGGATAAAAACCTAAATGGGTACATCAAAACAATGAATACCTCATCCTTAAATAAAGATGAGCCAAGACAGACTGAAACAGGAGATCTGCCAGAAACAAATACTTGTGCTGAAACATCAAACTCTACTAACACAGAAAATATGAATACAGAACACTTGAAAAAGGGTGACTCAAATAATAAAGATCAACCCAATGAAAGCCTGCCTAGCGAAAAAAGATATATCTAATTCATCTAAAAACATCATAAATAAGACCTAAGGGAGAAAGAAAAAAAGAAGAAAAGGAGAAAAAAATAGGAAATGAGGGGTAGAAGGGGAAAAGAGATAGACAGATGAGGAAGTAAGAAAAAAGGGGAAGGAAGGGGAAGAAAGAGAGAGGCAGGAGGAGGAAGAGTTTTGAAAGGGGAAGGAAAAGGAAAGAAACATTTTTTTCACATCATGTGTCCTGTTTAGAGGGGGGAGCAGTTTTTAAAGTTACTCTATTTTGTATTTCCTCTTGGATGTTCTGTGCAGGGAACATGGCAGATTAATTTTGCTTTTAGTCACTCGGTCAGAGGGCATGCTCAGTGCCCATATCTTCATCTTGAGGGTAGGTTAGGGAGATTCATCCCCGAAAGGATGTGTAGGGAATAGAAGTTATTTATGGGAGGAGGGATGGTACATAGGGCAAGAATATGTTGCTCCATTACTTCTAATAGTAATAGACAGGATAAGATGTGAGACCACAAAAGAGAAGGTAGGCTTTAACATAGAGATTTTGGGAGTTGGGTTTTGTATTTACAACAGGGGTTTTGTAAAATGGAAACAAAGGGGATACCATATTTTGAATTCATACAAAAGAAGGACAAAAAGCAACATTTTTCAAAAAGATCAAGCTATTGTGATTATTTTTTTCATAAATAAGTGCCTACGGTACTCTAAAGAACATTATCAATATGACTAACCTCGGTCAATTTTACTGCTGCAAATGCACCTCAAGAAATGTAAAGGGTTAGAAATAGGATAAGTGTAATCCAACATTGTAATGGGAAAATATATTCAAATTTTGATACTTCAAGAAACACACTTTTGTTACAAGACGCCACATGTTGTATGAATTTCTTTTGGGGCTAAGGGGTATTATGCACTATCTGATCAATTTTCCAGAGGTGTAGCTATCTTCATAAAAACAATTCACTTATAATCTGCAAAAGACTCAAATGGATGATATGTGATATTGCATTTACAGTTTTAATAAACAGGATTTTACAATTATAGGTGTATACACCAAATGAGAATTCTCAATTTTTGGGATCTTTTTACTCTTTCACAATCACCTGCTCTTATATAATTGAAGGAGATTACAATTTAATTTTAGGTAAAATAGATAAAACATTAGTTTGCATTGAAAGAAAAAAAATTGGTACATATTATTAAAAATTATATAGGGGAGTTAAACTTGGTGGATCCCCTTAGACATAAAGACACAAATACTGAAATCTATTCTTTTTATTCTCAAGTACACCATGTTCACTCTAGAATCAATTTTATTTTAGCTTCAGCCACAGTAGCAGATAATATTAAAATATTGAATACAGTCCTAATAATAACAGACCATGCATTAATGACTTGGACTTAGAACTGTCCGGATCATTTCATTATGAGAAAATGTGGAGGTTAGTCCAATTAATACTAGATGATCAGGAATTTAACTGCTTTTAGAAACCAAATTAAAGAGGTGGGTTTTAAATGGCCCAAGTCTAAGTTTATTTGCCAAGGAGATGGGTAGGCTATTCAACCACAGTGGGGCCCTGTAGCTGAAGGACCTTTGGAATAGGAAGGTGCGGCAGGAGGGAACTGAGAGGAGGTGTCTATCAGAGCTACGGGTGTGCTTCACCTTGAGATCTGGGTTGACTAAAGGGGTGAGTCCTATTGGGGAGAGTCCAAGGGAAATTTTTTTAGCCATGAGGCAGGTGTGGAACCTGATTCTGTTGTCCAGGTTAAGCCAACTGGTGGCATTATAAAGTGAGCAGGTGTGGGTGAGATGGTCACATCCCAGGACGAGGCGGCATGCTTTATTTAGGGAGAGATGGAGTCTAACTAGGGCTGACATGTTAGCTGCTCCATAAATCAGTAAGCCATAGTCAAGCAGTGAGAGGACCACAGAGGAGACCACTAGCCTGAGGGCGTCTGGGGTGAGACAGTGTTTGAAGCGATGCAGCAACCCCAGCCTAACATTCAGGGCCTTAGATAGGTGGTGAATATGAAGGTGGAAGTTAAGCACAGGGTCCAAGGTGATGCCCAGGTATTTAAAGGAGTCCACTATCTCCAATGGGGTCTGATTTACAGTTAGCACCTGAGGGAAAAGCTCCTTTCAGGTGTTCTGCGTGTGGGAGAATAGCATAACTTTGGTTTTAGTATAGTTGAGAGTTAGGCGATGTGTGGAAAACCAGTACTCAGCACAGCTAAAAGAGGACTGGAGGGAGTGGTGGAGTTGAAAGGGGTCAGGGTTGGAGGAGAAGAGGACAGCATCATCTGCGTACAGTAGGAGATTGCCGGGGCAGGACATGGGGAGGGAGTTGAGGAAGAGGCTGAATAGTAGAGGCCCGAGGATGGACCCCTGCGGTACACCAGAGAGGACAGGCAGACTATTGGATAAGGTATTACCAATTTTTGATCTGTTGGTATCAGTTCATGAGGTAGTCAGAGAACCAGCCTAACACATCACGGGAGAAGCCCAGGTCGGCCATGGTGGTTAGTAAGAGGGAGTGGATGACAGTGTCAAATGCCTTTGTAGGAGTCTATGAAGACAGCACTAGAGATGTGACCCTTGTCAGGGCAGAGTGTATGTGGGTGGTAAGCTCAAGTAGAGCAGTGGTAGTGCTGTGGCCTTCGTGGAAGCCATGTTGTTGTTTACATAGAAGGCTGTATTTGCTGAGGTGATTGGTGAGCTGGTCCGATACAATCTGCTCTAAGGTCTTGGATAGGGGTGGGAGTATGGAGATGGGGCTGTAGTTATTGGTGTTGGATCGATCCCCACTTTTAAAAATAGGGGTGATGGAGGCGGTTTTCCACTTAGAGGGGAATTTACCTAGACAAAGGGAGTGGTTTATAATGTGAGTTAGTGGGTAGAGGACCTCTTGAAGGGTGAGTCGAAAGAGCTTCATATCTAGAGAGTCATTACTACAGGAGGAGTGGCCTAGAGCTTTTTTAAGGTATGGCTCCGCAGACTTGGGAGTAATTCGCTGCAAGTAAAGGGAGGGGCTTCGGGGGGAACGGGGGGCTGGATGAATGTGGATCAAAGAAATTAGGAGGGAGAACATGTTTGAGGTTAGTGAAAGCATTATTGAAGGCCTCAGCGATTCGGGAAGGGTCAGAGGTCAAGGACCCTTCCACCATGATCTGGTCGTGAACCAGGTTAGGAGCTTTACCACAAATTTTCTTAATATTGTTCCAGAACTTACGCCCTGAGCCCCAGGAGGAGGTGAAGAAAGATTTATAGTATTCAACTTTTGCTTTACGCACAGCCCAGGTGCACTTGTTCTGAGTCTCTCTTTACTTTTGCCTATCAAGTGGGAGGCCGGTCTCATTGGAGAGTTGCCACAATGCATCTCTGGACTGCATTAAGGCCAGGAGGTGATCGGAGAATGAAGACACCGGATTACCTTTGACCTTTCTTTTGGTAAGTGGGGAATATTTGTCATGTATATTATTGAAAGGCAGGATGAAGAGGCCAAGGGCTCTATCAGGGTCGGAGGAGTTAGTTATGAAGGACTAGTCCATGGCGCTGAGGTGTGCTTTAAGAAGCATTAGTTTACCATGTCCCAGCCTGCACTGCGTTATTAGTTTAGTAGGAGATCTAGGAGCTTTGCAGGTCCTGGAACAGAGAATGACTTAATAGTAGATAGAAACATAGAAGTTGATGGCAGATAAGTGCTGCAAGGCCCATCCAGTCTGCCCATTTTGTTCTACCTTTTGAATGTGCCATAGACCTTTAGTCTGTCAATGGCCTATCTATTCATACTCATCTGTATTGCTCCCTTATGCCTGTTCCATGCCTATTTGAAGACCTGCACTGTATTCCTAGCCACCACTTCCTGAGGTAGGCCATTCCATGCATCCACCACACTTTCTGTGAAAAGAACTTCCTCACATTACCCCTTAATCAGCATCCTCTAATCTCATGCTGTGTCCTCTTGTCCCTGATATTTTCTTATATTGAAACATGTTAGACTCTTTCACCTTGTTAATGCCCTTAAGATGTTTGAATCTTTCAATTATATCACCTCTCTCCCTCTTTTGCTCTAGGGTATACATACTGAGCTCTGTTAATCTGTCCTCATATGTTTTCTGATGCAGTCCCTGTACCATTTTGGTTGCCCTTCTCTGGACTGCCTCCATTTTGTTAATGTCCTTGTGCAGGTGCAGCCTCTAGTACTGCATGCAGTACTCCAGATAGGGCCTAACCAGTGTCTTGTAAAGAGAGATTATTACATCCCTCTTATGACTTGCGATATCCCTACTAATACACCCCAACATCCCTCTAGCCTTACCTACTACTTTAGTGGTTTGCTTGGATGATTTCAGGTCATCTGTGATGATGATGCCCAAGTCTCTTTCTTCCCTTGTGATTGTCAGCAATCTCCTCCCAACCTACAGGTAGCTTCAGGGTTTCTTTTCCCAATGTGCATGCTTTGCATTAAACTCCAGTTGCCGCTCTTCTGACCATTTTGCCAGTTTATCCAGATCTCTTCTCATTCTGTCCACCCTTCTGGGTCATCTACTCTGTTACAGATCTTGCTGTCATCTACAAACAGACAAACCTTACCCTCCAGTCCATCCCATAATGTCACTGATGAAGATATTGAAGAGGACTGGCCCCAGGACTGATCCGTGAGGTATCCCACTTGAGGACTCTACATCACTCTCTGACTGTGTACCATTTATCACCACTCTCTGTTTTCTGCCTGCCAACCAGTTTGCCACCCAGATGACCAACCTCTGACCTACCCTGAGCCAACCCAGCTTATTAATCAATCTTCTATGTGAAACAGTATCAAAAGCTTTGCTGAAGTTAAGGTAGGTGACATCTACTGCACCTCCTTGGTCCCCACTCTGAGTTACCCAGTCAAAGAAATCTATGAGATTACTTTGACAGGACCTTCCTGTTGTAAACCCATGCTGTCTTGGATCCTGTGCTCTATGGATTCCAGGTGTTGCACTATCCTTTCCTTAAGGGCGCCTCCATAATCTTGCCTATTACTGGAGTAAGACTGAGCTAGTCTAGAGTTCCCTGCCTCCTCCTGCTGCCACTCTTGTGGAGCAGGATCACATAGACCCTTCTCAAGTCTTCTGGGATCTCTCCTGTGCCCAGAAACTCACTAAACAGTTCTGCTAATGGCACTACTAGTTCCACCCTTAGCTCCTTTCGTACCCTGGGATGTATGCTATCAGGTCCTATTGCTTTGTCCACCCTGAGCTTAACGAGCTCTTGGAGGACCCTTTCTATTGTGAAGGGACTAAACTGTGGGCCCTGCTCTACCTTCTCCTCAGTAAATACTGAGCAGAAGTATTTATTTAGGATAGCTGCTTTTCCTTGGTCCTCCTCCTCACACTCCCCCTTATCCCCTTTGATCTTAGCAATACCCCCTCTGGACTTTCTCCTCTCACTAATGTATCTATAGAAAGTTTTGTCTGCTTCTTTTATTGTTTGTGCTAGTGTTTCCTTGGTTTGGGCCTTTGCCTGCCTTACTGCCTTCCCTGCTTCCCTTAGGGAAGTTTGGTATGCCTCCCTATCTTCGTCCCACTGCGTTCCTTTATATTTCATGAAGGCCAGCCTTTTGGCTCTGATCTTTTCTGCTACTGTTTTTGAGAACCAAAGTGGTTTCCTCCTTCTTTTGCTCTTGCTTTTCTCCCTAACACAATGGGATGTTGCTTCAGGTATTGCATCCTTAATGCTTGTTTTGCCTGTACCCCTCACCTGTATTTCTTCTTGCCAGGCCTAGCTTAACTCTGTTGGCCATCTTATCAAAGTCAGTTCCTCTGAAGTCCCATACTTTTGCCTTGTAATGGGATGATTTAGTTCTAGTGGCCAAATTGAACCACACCATGTGATGGTCACTGGCCCCCAGGTGACCTTCTACCTGGAGATCTGTGATCCTCTCCCCATTGGTCAGTACTAGAACCAGGATAGCTCTGTCTCCTGTGGGTTGTTGTACCAGTTGCTTGAGGCCCTCCCCATGCAGGAATCCACTATGCCTAGTTCTGGTGGCTGTTCCTGCTGGTATTGACTACAATCTATATCTGGCATGTTTGAAGTCTCCCATTATAAGAACCTCCCCTTTAGCTGTCATGTTTTGTATATCTTCTAACAGTAATGTGTATATGTACTCCCCCTGGTCTGGAAGTCTGTAGACAAACCCAGTTCATATGGCTGTCCCATTTTCTGTTTCTAGGTTGACCCATCGTTCTTCTAGCTCCTTATGTGTATTCTGAATTTCTGTAGCTTTGATATTTTCATTGACATAAAAGGCCACCCCCCCCCCCACACACACACAAACGATTTGCACCTCGGTCTCTTCTGAACAGTGCATAGCCGGGTACTGAAGTCTCCCAAGTCTGGCTATCAGTGAACCAAGTCTCACTAATGGCTACTATGTCCACTTTAGCCTCTGTCATTGTTGCCTCCAGGTCTGGGATCCTGTTTCCCAGACTGCGGGCATTTGTGCACAAGACTGTCCATTGGCCAGATTTTGGTGAGTTAGTTGTTGGGCAAAGTCCAGCATTTCCCATGCATGTCCATGGGGAGCTGGACCTTTTCCTGACCTCCGATGCAAGTGAACTACAAACATGCTGGACTCCTGTTTTATCCCTGGCTGAGGGGTAGGGATTCTTTCCATTCGATATATTGAGTGCTGCACCCTTTCCCCATTTGCTACTTAAGTATTCTGCAAAGACATCAAACTTCTGCCTCAATGCACTGACTCCTCCTTAGTCAGATGCAGTCCACCAAATTCAAAGAGCTTCGATCCCAAAACTGTTGCGGTTACCTACAAATTTGTATTTTTCCTGCCACCAGCCTTTGGGTCACATGCTTAGCTCCCTATTTCCCTTCTCTGACCTTCCGTTCATCTGCCCCATCTACCAGATTGGCAGGATCTCAGAGAAGGATATATCATATAAAATGGGTGACAGTTTGTCTCCCAGCCTGGTCAGGTGTTCCTTGGTCTCTACAACTGACCAGCCTGTGAGATTGTAAGTCCCTATGTGTACCAGGATGTCATTGTTTTCTCCTGCTTCCTGCATGATTTTAGCAATGCAGTCAGTGTCTCTCCACACTGATGTACCTTGAGACATCTGACCATTACCCGGCCAGAGGTAGGTATCAACTCCTGAATCATGAAGTCTCCTATGATCAGAAGTGTTTTGGATTTCCTTTTTGCTTTTTTGTTTTGGTCCCTGTTTTGGGCAAGTTTTGTAGTGCTAGCTCCTGTACTTCAGTGTCCTGATCTGCAGTGTCCTCTGCCCCTTTGTTTGATTTCGGAGATAGAAGCAGATACCTGTTTATGGTTTTTATATGGCTTGTGGAGGTGATACATTGGGAGCATTGAGTGATGGGGCACCCAATTTGCCCCTCCTAACCACCTGCCAACCTCCTGGACCAACTACCCTCTGCAGTCGAGGTGCCTCAGTTGGATGTTGGGGAAATGGTGGGCAGTTCTTGTAATATATTTTCTTCTGAATATGAGATCTGAGGCACACAATCTCTGCCCTGCTGCCCGGAGCTGAGCCCTAAATTCAATGGTCCAGCATGTAGTTCATAGAAACATAGACTTTGATGGCAGACAAGGACCGCTTGGCCCACCTAGTCTGTCCATTTTCCTACCTAGAGGATAAGCTGCAGATCCTATTTAACCAACAGCCTATTTCTTCCTAACCCCCCACAAAAATTGCCTTATGTCTGTCCCATGTATTCTTGAATTCTCCACAGTTTTAGACCCCACAACTTCTCCTCAGAGCTGTTCCACGTAAGTCACTACCCTCTCTGTGAAAAAATACTTCCTCACATTGCCCCTGAGCCGTCCCCCCTCTACCTTCAAATTGTGTCCCCTCATTCTTGCACATCTCTTTTTATGAAAGATGCTACCCTCTTGGACTTTGTTGATTCTACTGAGGTACTTAAACATTTCTATCATGCCCCTCTCCCTCCTTTCCTCAAGGGTATACATATTAAGCTCCTTTAGCCTCTCCTCATATGGCTTCTCTTGCAGACCCTGCACCATTTTAGTTGCTGTCCTCTGAACTGCCTCCATTCTGTCTATGTACTTGCAGAGATGGGATCTCCAGAACTGGACACAGTACTCCAGATGGAGTCCTACCAACTGTCTGTACAGGGGGGGAACAACAACTTCCTGTTTTCTGCTGGTGATGCCTCTCCCTTTACATCCCAGTATCCCCCCAGCCCTCCCTACCACCTTCTCACATTGCTTGCCAACTTTAAGGTCATCTGATATGATTACCCCCAGGTCCCTTTCCATTTTTTTTGTTGTTACTACCTCCCCCCCCACCCCATTGTGTAATCTTCCCCTGGGTTTTTGTTTCCCAGGTGCATTAGTTTGCATTTCTTTGCATTGAATCCAATCCATTGACAGCATCCTAAATCCTATATAACTACCCTTTTGAAAAGTGTCCCACAGTACCTGCAGTTCATAATATCCATTCCAGTTGAGTTGCCAAGTTCATAACCTGGTCCAAGTAATTAGCAGGAGAATGAAAGCAAAAGATTTTTTTTTTGGTTTTGTTTTGTTTGTTTTGTATAACTTTTTATAGCAAGTTGAATTAATTGTTCCCTGTAAGTGAGGCCACTGTGATACTCCTCTGATCCTCCCTTCCTGCTTTGCTACAGGAAATGTCACACATGTGCTACTCTATAAAGGAGTGTAGCATGGGGTGGTTGGGGCTGTGGGTGGGTGGGTGGTTGGTTGAGCCCTTCTCCGCTCAAAAGGAAGAACCACATATGAAAGAAACAAGGAGGTAAGAGCAGAAACAATCAACCAACAACAAATGCAGTAGCCCTGAGAGCTTAGCCTAAAGATAGATAAAACTGTAAAACCTGTAAGCACCACCTATAACAATTTTACAGAGGATATACCCTGCAAAAAATACTTTGTTACAGATAAAAATAAAGCAGTAAAAGAAGATATACCTTGCAAAAAACAATTTGAATCAGAGAAGTAATCTGTAAGCACAAAACAGTAGCAAACCTGTAAGCCTGTAAACCTGGAACCTGTAATAATGCAGCAGAAAGTATGCCCTGCAACAGCAATTTGAACCAGATAACAATAAAGCAGTAAAATGTAAGCAAAAAAAGTAACTAAACTTGTGAGCAAAAAAAAATAGTAATGCACAGTAAATCTGCCTAGCCAAAGAAGCCTTAATCTTTTCCTTGCTCTGATAATGTTGTTCCTTGCTCTGTCCTTACAAGGAAACCTAGAAGAAAAGAACTCAGATGAAGCTAAATGCCCTTGCCAGCAGACCTAGTCTTTCCACTGGAAAGATATAGAATTAGGTGCAATACCATATATGAAACTAAGTGCAGCTCTTACTCTAGCAAAAAATGACAAGATATTAATATTAAAAAAAACTTGATTATAACTTAGCAGGAAGTAAATTAAATATTGTGTCAAAAGATCAAGATCTCAAAATGTATGCCAATCTAAGATAATCCTTTCTTAATAAAATTAGTTTCAAATTGTATTTGTAAGATCTGGCATCAAAAAGGAATACATAATTTAGGCAATTTATATATTAATGGAAGACTAGCAAAATTTGAAGAACTCATAAAAACTTACAATATAAGTAAAAATGACTGTATGCCATGCCTACAAATAAGAAACTATATTAAAAAGATTTGGAACTCTGAACTAGAAATACCAGCAGCTCCACTGGAGAAATTTTTTATGAACACAGATAATCATAAGAAAACAACAGGAAAATTATACTCACTGATTAAAGATAACTTACAATCAGACCTTTCAAGAATTAAGTTATCTTGGGAAATAGAGTTAGATATAATAATAAAAAAGAAAGACTGGTTAAATATAATGAACTATCCAGGTACAGTATCAAAATCTATTAGATTCCAACAAATACAGTTTAATATCTTACATGGAATATACTACACCCCAGCAAAGCTTCATAAATTTGATATTTCTGTTTCTGACTTTTAGCCTAGATGCCATGCAAACATATCCTCAATAAAACATATGTTTATAGAATGTCCCTTCTTGAAGATATTTTGGAAGAAAATTACTGATACAATTGATAAGAATTTGGGAATTAACTTTCCATTCAACCCTGGAGGAATACTATTAGGGTTCAGAACAAATCCACTAGTATCTATGGATAGAAATCAATACTTATTTAGTCAGTTAGCAACTATGGTAGCAAAACAAATAATACTAAAAAATGGAAAAATGCAGCACCACCAATGTTTAAAGAATGGTTGGCCATGATGATAGATATAGCAAATGTGAAAGAATATACTATGAAATCGAAGACAGCAGAGAAAAGTTTGAATAAATATGGCACCCATTTTTGGAAGAGATGAAAGACTTGTAAAACCTCTGCATCCATGGGATCACTTTTGCAGCAATAGATTTTCTTTTTTGTACAGTCATGTACAAACAATAACTTCTTGAAATGATGATGGGCACTCATTACCTGATACGAAGAGAAAGAATGCTCAGAAAAGGCTAGATGATGGTACACTCAGTCTGACAAAAAAAAAGAATCATTGACAACTATTGTGAGTCATCAGCATTAGCATCCAGTGGCAGCTGTGTTATGTCATCTGTCATGCATGTGTGTTGTCAGTGGATGTAGAAAACATGAAGAATGAGAGAAAAATGGAATACATGAGGGAGCAAAGGGGCAGATAAATGTTCTACCATGCCAGTTCTAGTAAGTACAAGTTCTGTACATGATTCTGTACATGGTGGTGGTTGAGAATAGGGGTGATCAGGGTTCAGAATCCTGAACTGGATTTAACTAGATTCTAGTCCAAAATAAGGAATTAAGATTTTTGGACTCTGAATCTGAAAATCCTAATTCCAAAATTAGGGTTTTTTTGGTATACAGTTCTGATTCTGGTTCCAATTTCCAACCTGCAGGCAGGAAAGACACTTTCCTGACTGCTGCCCTCCTCCCCTCTCAGCTGCCACTGGCCTTTGAGGTTAGCACCCTCTATATGCCCCAGTGGAACCCTTCTCATAATTGAATTTTTTGATTTCAATGCCAACGTGCAATCATAATCAGATAATTCCAAAATCAGATGAGGGATCAGATTTTGGTGGTTCTGATCTTCCTTAGTGGAGAAGGGCTGGTCATAGTGGGGCAGAAACTAGGAGTGAAGTCATGGTCATATGACTGTGAGGACAAGGACTGGGTGCCAAAGAAACCATAGTTCATTACTCTACAGAAATCCACTGGTTCCATTTCCACTGCAGTGTAAGAAGCCTTCCCTACTGGTTATACAATGCATCTGGTGATGAAAAAATCATGAGCAATCCTGAAGCACACCAGTTTCCCCGTTAACTTCTTCAAAGGCCTTCAGTTCTCCACTCGGGATATAAGTGATCCATCCAGAATTGCAATATCTAGTTCCCAAAAAATTATTTTGCATTTATTGCCAAATTCCTCAAAGTCTCCTAGCAGCCTCTGAAAACAGCACGAGGGAAGGGAGTCAAGCAGCAAGCCTAAATCACGAGTTCAGCTTCATGATTCCTGTTTTCTTGACACATAAATATAATAAATAAGAATGATAATAAAACAAACATGATCATAAATATCACTCCATTTTATATCATATCTGATTATTATTAGCTTTTTATATAAAATATAATATCAGATAATATCACATTATATTATCTTCTCTTCATACATCATATATGCTGCCCTGATAGCCTTGCCCCATGCTATCCAAAGGCACATAATTCCAAATATGGTCAAAAAAAGAAATCATCTTGCAACAATCATCACTGACAAATTCCCCCAGAAGTAATCCCACAGTACCCATCACCACCAGCATTCCACTATTAAAAAAAAGAATTTTCTGCAGTGTGGGAGTATTTTACAGATGATACCATGAATCCACTGAAAGCATGCTGCAATAACTGTGGTAAAAAGATCATTTGGGTCAGTGAAGTCTCACTGAGAACCAGTGTTCTGGATGATGACTTAAAATGTGAGCACAGTATCTTCCTTACAGCCACATCCACTACCAATACCCATTCCGGTCAGATGGACCAGCAGCAGTAGAGACAGTTGGGTTAGGTATGGGAAGTGGCAGGATAAAATGGTTCATTTAAGTAGTTTGAAAACCACTGGTCAACTGACAAACCCTTTGGTACTGGACCAGAACTGTATAACAAAGGGTCTAACAATGAACCACCAGAGCTAGACCCAACTTATCCATCCCAGCTGGTAATGAATTCATTATAAAATACAAAGTATGCTGTCTAAATGATTGCATGCCCACACTTAACTGCCAAGCTTTTCTCCTGCTTTTTCAAGTGCTGACAGTTTCAGAGACATCTCCCCCCCAATCTTGCTTCCAGAAATGGCACATTACCTTCATCATCATCTTCCTCCCTCCATCATGCAACTCACAGCAGCCTCAGGCAAGAAACTGCACTTGGAGTGATCTATAGATCTCCGGGCAAGGAGAAGAGAGAGATGGAGAACTCAGGGAATAACTTAAAAGAGGGGTGGCAAAGGATGAAGTAGTAGTGTTTGATGGTCTGAACCTGCCAGACATCGATTGGGATGTTCCAGTGGCCAGAAGCACCAGATGTAAATTCTTGCTGGACACCTTCTAGGACCATCTACTGGTACAGCTAGTTAAGGAACCAACCAAGCAGACTGCAGTTCTTGATGTGGTGCAGACCAACCTGGGGATTGAGGTGACAGAAGCTGTGAGCCACTGGGGAACAGTGATCATACAGTAACTCCATTTGGTTCTAGCTGGCCCTTGGGTCTGGAAAACCCCAACTGAGAGCTAAAGTCCTTGATTTTAGAAATGTGGATGTCAATAGGCTAAGGGAACTGGTCAGGAAAAGGTTAGTCACAGTGGACAACATAGGTGGGGTAGAAGAAAGATGGGGCAAATAAGGCAGCCATTTTCAAGGTACCAAACTTATGCATGAGAACAGTAACCAAAAAGAACAGGTTCAAGAGACCATTATAGTTCTCAGCAAGGGTGAGGGAAGCAGTGAGGGTCAAAAAATGGCCTTCTGCAAGTATTAAGAAAAGCAAGGGAATTAAGAATGGAGTGAAAAGAGGGTGGTTAGGGAAGAAAAGCAGACACAGACCTATGTATTGCAGAAGGGGTCAACAGCAGAGAAAATCAGTTTTTCTGATGTATATAAGGGAGAAAAGTAAAAAAGATGGGGGAAATTGTCAGGCTAGCTGGGGGGGTAGGTTGATAGAAGAGGCAGGACAAAAGGTTGCCATTCTAAAGGATTTCTTTTGCTCAGTTTTTACTAGGGAGGACGGTGAGCCCTGCCAGAGAGTGACATCAAGGTGACCAACTAAGGGGCCCAGGAGATGAGGCAGCCAACATTTACAAGCAAAGGGTTCAGAAAGGACTGGTAGCCCTAAAGACAGATAAGACCCCAGGACCTGATGGGTTATATCCAAAGTTACTCAGGGAACTGGCAGCAGAACTGGCTGAATCTCTGGTAGGTATATTCAACAGTCCACTGGGGATAGGGGTGGTTCCAAAAGATTGGAGGGTGGTGGACATGGTTTCCCTCCATAAGTGGGTGAACAAGGAACAAGCAGGGAACAACTGACTTGTCATTCTCACCTCTATTGTAGGAAAGCTGATAGAGTCACTGGGCAAAGAGGACCTCGTGGACTACTTGGAAAGCAACAATCTCCAGGATAATAAACAGCATGGATTCATGGCAGGAAGGTCTTGTCAGACTAACTTTATAGTTTTTTTGATTGGGTGACAAAGGTATTGGATAAGAGCCATGCTGTTGATTTGCTCAACATTGACTTAAGCAAGGCTTTTGACTTGGTGTCTTACAGATGGCTGCTGAAGAAGATGGAGGATCTGGGTGCAGCTACAGTCATAGTAAACTGGGTAGGTAACTGACTAAAGGGGAGACAGCAGAGGGTTATGGTCAATGGGGTCAAATCAGAAGAGAGGGAGGTCATGTGAAGGTTACCATAAGGATCTGTACTGGGTCCAGTTCTCTTCAATATGTTCATCAGCGAAACTGGGGAGGAAATCTGGGATATGTTATGTCTCTTTGCAGATGACACTAAGTTCTGTGAGAGGTTGGATAGTGATGTGGTAAGTAGGGAAATGCATAGGGACTTACAAAAGCTAGAGGGTGGTCTAAGGTTTGGCAGTTGAAAATTCAACACCAAGAAATGCAAGGTGATGCACCTAGGGAACAAGAATCCCAGGACAGAGTACTGGATGGGTGGGGTGAGACTTGGCATTACATCTGAGTAACTCCCTCAAACAATCAAGTCAGTGAAACAAGGCATATAGCAAAGCAAGTAGGATGCTGGGTTGTATCGGGAGGGGTACTGATACCAGAAAGGAAGCGGTAATGCTTCCCCTATATAGACACTTAGTGAGGCCACATCTGGAGTACAGTATCCTGTTCTGGAGTCCTTACCTCAAGAAAGAAAGGGATAGGCTGGAGGCAGTGCAGCGCAGGGTGATGAAAATGAATCAGAGCCAAAAGTGCTGGTCCTGTGAGGAGCACCTTAAGGCACTAAACATGTACACACTAGAGATCAGAAGGGAGAGGGGAGGTACAATAGAGACCTTCAAGTTCCTAAAAGGAATGAACAAGTGAGCTGCGGAGAGGTATTTTGCTTGAATACTAGCTTGCAATCAAAGGACATGAGTGTAAACTAACTAGAAAGAGGTTCAGGAGGTACATAAAGAAGTATTAGTTTACAGAAAGGGTGATGGAGCCATGGAACAGTACAATAACTGAAGTGATAGGTAAAACAAATTGGTGGTTTCAAGCATGAGGTTGGGACAAAATAAAGGGTATAGTGGCTGCTTAGGGTCGCAGAAACTGGGAGGAGAATGAGGGGAGGTTGGGGAGGCCTAGAATGCTGGAGGGACAGTAGGCCCCAGGGCTAAACTGGGAACTCAGGCAGACTGGATGGACCACGGGTCTTTTTCTGCTGTCATTGTCTATGTGTCTATTGTTTGTTTGTTTGTTTATTTATTTAAGGTAAAAAAAAACATTGAGTATAAACTCATTTGCAATGGTAACCTTTACAAAAGTACAAAACATATTCAACATGCAACACAATAAATGCAATCAAACATCAAGCATCAACTTCATAAGCATCAATGACAATTACAAAACTCCTGTATAGAAATCAGATGTTTTCTTAATTGAAATATAGACAAGGGCCTACCAGTATTTTGTCTGTATTCATGAGGAAGACCATTCCAACATTTCGGAATATAATTACTAAAAAGATGTTGGGAGTGCTTTGTTTTTACAAGGGGGACAACCATATCTATAACAGCCGAATTTCTCAAGGTTAATTCAATATTTCTAAAGGAAATTCTATTCTTTAAATATATAGGGACAAATCCCATCCCACATTTATAAGCAAATAACTGTTTATGTATCATTCTTCTCCTACTTAATGGTAACCACCCAAGTCTCTCATATAATTCACAGTGGTGAGTAAAATTGGGACATTTAAGTATCAGTCTAGCAAGACGATTAACTAGAACATCTAACTTTGATAGTTGATCCTTAGTAGCTCCAGCACAGAGAACATCCCATAATCAATTAAAGGAAAAAACTGTACCTTAACAATCAAATCCAATGTCACAGAATCAAAACAATTCTTATTCCTAAAAGAAATCCCACCCATTTATTAACTTGGGAAATTAAGTTGTCAACATGCAATTGCCAGACCCATGATTATTCAGCCAAAAGCCAAGATATTTATATTGGTTAACTAACTCCAACCCCTCCCCTTTACTATCAACAATTTCCAAAACCAATACTTCTTTAAGTTTAATAGATGACCCAAATAACATACATTTAGTTTTAGATGAATTAAGTTTTAACTTAGAATTAACAAAAAACAGTTCCATATTATCAAAACTTTCCTGCCATATACATTGTATGGCTGGAACTGACTCACCTGAATAATATAAAATGGTGTCGTGAATACATCTTCAGTGACCATGAAGAGCGCAATGACTGAAGCAAAAAAAATAAAAGGGCTGAAGCCTTGACTGATAACTGTTCCCAATAATACAGTGATCTTGATAGTTATGCAGCAAGACATAAACAAATCTCTCTTAGTATACAATTGAGATAAAGAGTCTAAAAAATAATATTTATTCCTGATAGTTCAGAAATGTAACCCAGTGTTTTTAACCAGGCCCTTTGACTCTGACCATTATGTTCCTTACGCCCCTAGTCTGCAGTCCGTTTGTCTGGATTTGATGGACATATTGTAAATAACTATGGGTATACTTTAAATGTCCTCGAAAAAAGGTTTGACAGACTCGGGGTAAAATTTTAAGAAACTTATCATAGTAATGTATCAGAGATTTTTCATAATCATCTGATGACGTACATTCGGTATATAGCAGATAAAAATGACAACACTGAAACGTAGTTTTATTTCAAAGGGTTTGTCTCAATGACACAATTAAGTATAAATAAAAAGATTCAGTTAGTTGTTTGTTTATTTATTTAAGGTTGTAACCATTGAGCGAGAGCTCATTCACAATGGTGACCTTGGTACACTTTAACATACAGAATAAAACAATATACAGACTTACAAAATCATACAATAAATTACTTAAATAAAACAGCTACAGGGCTTTTGCAAAGACAGTAAATACTTATTTCAAGGCAGACATAGAGAAAGGTTTGCTGTGTACATTTCTAAACTCTAATGGGAGCCTATTCCAATAAGCAGGGACCAGACGACAAATAGTGCATTGAACGCTTTGTTTTAGTTAACTCCTTCTCAATATTAAGTTCTAAATGGGCAGCTATACAAAGAATCGTTAAGTTGTTTAAAAGTGGAAAAAATGTAACCAGTATCACAATTTCTTTTCTCCAATGGGAATGTAATGTATACTCTTATTTTTTTAACAATTGCAGTGCTGTGGTCTTGCTCTTGTGATGAAAAACTAACAAATTGATCTGTGTGTCTTATATTTGTTTTTAAGTACTGTGGTTAATAGAAAATATGTAACTAATGATGTGAGATGCCTGCATTTGCATTTTGGTATTGTTCAGGGCATGGGAATCTTATATTATATTGTAGGTACAATACTTTCGAAAAATCCTCCCCACAATCCTGCATTTCAATGTTTTGATAAAGGATTTTATGAAGGCTGCCTGTTCATTGTGCTATTGCACTGTAAGTGTCGGTAGATGTCTCACACGCTTGGCAGCCATATTGATGATTAACCACCTGACACTGAAATGCCTCAATGTGCAGATGCAATCAATCATGGTACTAGGTACCTTCATAAACCTTTTTCCCTCACTGTTGTTCCCAAACTCTATCAAGATGTGCAAAAGGCAGTTGGCAGCTGACTGGTGCATGCTATTGGCAATGTTTTAGGTAGTACCTCCGACATATGGACAAGTATTAATGCCAGTCATGCCTACATGTACCTTGTGTCACACTTGTGTTGAAAAAGGAGTTTTTGGTGGTGGTATTAAAGCAGCAGAATGCTCTAACTCTTCCCTTGGGACACAAACTTCCCTGTTTCACTGCAGGTCCACGTTTCTCAATGTAACACTCATGGAGAAGGATTGCACATTAGTAAACATCCTGAAATTTCTGCAGGACATGCCAAATATATGCACTGATGGTCCCATCTTACAAGTGGATTTAGTGTGATGGACAATGCCCAATATGCTGCAAGCCCAGAGTGATACTGCTTCTCCAACAATAATCTCACCTTAAATGCTTTGAAAATTATCTCCATGACTATCATTTCCAAGCAACTGCTTGCAAAAATTCAGTCCAAACCAGTCTTTAAGACTCTCAGTGGCTCCCCTTGGAGAAAGCTGACTCCTTTAAGTACCTGGGGATTTGCTGGATCACCCCCTTTGATCTTCTTCCCATATAGATGCTATTCACAAACACACCTGACAAAACGTGGTACATTATATGAGAACAAATCCTGTACCCCACTCCTGCCCTGTTTATTGGGAGAATTCATTAAACTATCCTCCCAGCTGTCAACTATAAGAATGTGGCATCCATAGTACAGCACCTAAAACCACCCAGGCCTGACTAGACTCTTTTTCCAGTAAAGCCGTGACACCACTGATGTGCATGCCTGGTGTCATGGCTTGACTTTTCAAAGCCGAATTTCGATATAATACAACCTTCGTTTACATACAGTATGAACATATGAACATGCCAGCAGATAAAGGCCCTACAGTCTATTTAGTCTGCTGGAGTGTGCAGTTCTCAATGTGTTTACAGATGGAACTGCTTCTCCTCAACTTCCTCCTCTCCCCCCCACTCGTCCCCTTCTACCCACAACTTTGCCCTTCATGCTGTCTGATCCCCGCTTGAAGTTTTCCACTGTTTTAGGGATACCACCTAATCTGGCAGTTCATTCCATTTGGCCACCATCCATCCTGTCAGTGAAAAAGTGCCACCTAATCTCCCTCCTGAACCTTTTCCCCCACAGCTTTAGGCTGTATCCCTTAGTGGTCTTGTTCCCACTAAGGCTGAAGAGGCCCACAGTGCTCATCCTATTTATACCCTTAAGGTACTTGAAGGTCTTAATCATGTCTCCCCTCTTCCTTCTTTCCTCAAGAGAGTACATGTTGAGCCCCCTTAGCCTCTCCTTATAGGTGTTGCCCTGCTGTGCTGGGGATCATCTTGGTTGCTCTTCTCTGGACCATCTCCAGCAAGTTGATATCCTTCTTAAGATATGGGCACTGAAACTGCACACTGTAATCTGGGTGCAAGCTTACCAGTGACCTGTACAGTGAGAATGACCTCCGCCTTCCTGGTGGTAATTATGCTGGATATGCAGTCCAGCCTCCAGTTTGCTTTGGCTGCCGCTCTCCTGCAGTGTACAGTATGTTTTGGGTCACTTGTGATTATTATCTCCAGGTCTTTTTCTTCCTCTGACCAGGTTACCTGCATCCACCCAACCAGTATTTGGTCCCTGGATTCTTTGCCCCAAAGTGCATAAGTTTTCACCTTTAGCATTGAATCTCAGCTTCCAAATGCCAGACCACTTTTCTAGCCTAGCCAGATCTTCCCTGAGTTCCAGTCTTCCTTCCTCCATGTCCACCTTCCACAGATCTTGTTGTCATCCATGAACAGGCAGATTTTCCCCAGAGCCCATCCATAATGTCACTTATGAAGATGTTAAACAACACCAGACCAAGCACTAAGCCCATTGGGACCCCACTGTTACAGGCCTAACTTCAGAACTCCCCAAACTACCACCTTTTGGCTTCTATCCTGCAACCAGTTGCTGACACATCCCGATAGCTTATCCCTCACCCTCATGTCTTCCAGCTTCTTGACCAGTCTCCTATGAGGTACTGAGTTGAAGGCCTTGCTGAAGTCCAGATAGAGGACATCAATCACCTGGCCCTTGTCCACTGTCCTAGTGGCTAAATCAAAGAAGTCAGTTAGTTAGTTTGGCAGGACCTCCTCGACACAAATCCATGCTGCTTCATGTCCTGGAGCCCAATTTCCTCCAGAAAGTCGACTAGTCTCTCTTTCAAGATGGTCTCCATCAGCTTACCCACTACTGAAGTCAGGCTGACTGCCTGGTAGTTCCTTGGTTCATCCCTTGTCCCACATTTCTAGATGGGCACCATGTGCACTGTTCTTCAGTCTTGGGGCATGTTTCCCAGCTCCAGAGAAGTGTTAAACAGGTCTTCCAGGGGACCCACTAGAACCTCCACCAGTTCTCTTAGGATCCTCAGGTGAATGCCATCTGGTCCTGATGATTTCTCCATCTTTAGGGCCCTTAGACCTTGAGTTCCTGTCAGCTTGTATTGTACCATCCATGACTTCCCACTCCTTCCTCACTCCAAGTCCCTGCCCCACTGCTCCACTGTGGCACTGGTTCATCTTTCTTTCTAGTGAAGACTGAACATTAATACTTGCTACAGCACCTCCGCTTCTTCTTCACTACCCTCTTCCAACCCCTCCTTTTCTAACCTGACAATCTCATCCTTTATGTTGTGTTTCTCCATTAAATACAGGAAAAAGGCCTTCTCACCTGCTTTTAACCCCTGTGCTTGCTGTACTACTCTCTTAGCCTTTTCCTTGCTTACCACTCTGTTCTTTTCCCTTGATTTAGCAGAATAGTCCACCCTATCCTCCTCCTATTGAGTACATTTCTACTTCCTAAAGGCTGCCCTCTTGTCCTGCACCACTTTTTCCATCCCTTTGTTGAACCAGCTGGGCTTTTTGGCCTTAGCTTTCTTACTTTTGATTTTGGCACACTCACTAGTGGTCTCCATCAGTCCCATCTTTATTATGGCCAATTTCTGTACCACACCCATCCCCTTTCTGATCCCAGCATAGTGTCTTTTCAGAACTTCTCCCTTCCTACCAAAGTCGGCCCTCTAAAAGTCCAACACCCTCATCTTGGTCGTAACCTTCCCTTTCACCATGTCCTGAAACCACACCACATGGTGGTCACTACCTGCAAGCAGCACATCCACTTTCCCATCCTGAAAATGTGCACAGTTGGACAAGACTATATCCAAGATGGCCCTCTTCCTAGTGGGCTCTGTGACACTTAAGGCAGGAAACCACTATGGAATGCATCCAGCAGTACTTGTTCTCTGGTGCAGAAGGTAGCATAGATTTTCCAGTCATCCTCAGGTAGGTTGGAATCTCCCATTATTACCATTTCCTTTCTGCTGGACATATCCATATTTTGGGACCCCAATACACTGTCCAATTCCCCATCCTGGGAAGGTGGTCTGTAGATCACACCTTTCTTTTGCTTCCTACTTTTAAAGGATTGTACCTGTACCCACAATGCTTCAGTCTTATTCTCCGGCTCTTTTTCTTTGGTTCAAGTTATCCCCTCCTTCATGCATAGAGCCACTCTCCTCTTCCCATCCCCTAATTCTTTTTGTACATTTTATACCCAGGAACTGCTAGGTCCCAGTCATGGTTTTGCGTGGCCCAAGTCTCTGTGATGGCTACTCTGTACACATCTCTGTCAGCCAATAATGACTGTAGTTATGACTGATTCAACTGTCTTGTTCCCAGACTTCAATTCAGATACACCATCATCCATTGCAACTCTGGATCCTCTTACTCCTGACCTTCCACCTTAATTCCAACCCCCTTCCCTTGATCCCTCCGTTCTTCCCCCACCCCTCCTATTTAGCTCCTCCTCTTGCTGTCCTGATTGGGGGAATCTATATCAGCCTTCTATACCAGGTGACTAAGGGTGCTATGCACTGTACAGCGGTACAGTGAGCTCAGTTCACTGTGCAGTATCAGAAAGTGGGTTTAAAATTTGCCAAACTCGTCCATGGGCAAGTTTATCAGTGCTTCAGTGCCACGCTGACATTGTGAATGAGCATTGGCATGGGTGGTCGGGAATAAGAGGGGGCCAACAGTACAACTAATAGATAATGAAAAACTATTCAGATTGGCTACTGTATGGCATAATATGCCATTCTGGCAGCATATATGCTTTCACTGTTCATATAGACGGCTGTAAGCACTTATTTCAAAAGGGAATATGAAAGTCAGCCAAAAGCAGACAGTGTCCCTTTAAAGCTTCAAATGCTAAGATTTATTAAAAAAAGCACTATCTGACTATTTGGAATGAAAAGTTATAAAAAAATATTTAAAGTAGCATTAGGCTCTCCTAGAACTATAAAAGCAGCTATTTTTAGAGTGGAACTATAACTTATTAAATCAACTAATTCAGTCCAAATTAGGGCTTTGTGTTACTGGTTTAAAATCAACATTAGGAAGAGAAACATATCTCCCTGCTCTGTATCTAGCAGAAAAATTATTGTTTTTGAGACTTGGCTGACCATCTCTATGGTTACAATTGGTAAATAATTTCTTGCTAAATTTAAATGTTCCTAGTTTTGGAAACTTGTAGAAGATGGTACAAATATATATTCAGAGAACACATTTCTAACATATTAAGACAAGAGGATATGGCTCTGCTTAGAGCTTCCAGATTAAGTGCCCAATCCACAACAGGTTCTGGCCCTTCACACATATGGAGGGCAAGAAACAGTCATGAAGTGCACCTATGCACACAGCACACCAGCAGGCACTTGGTGACATCCACAAAGCTGAATGTGTGCCCTTCACACCTGATCCTGATCTGCAGGTATGGCTATGTGGGCGGTGGGATGGGACAAGCCAGAGGATGGGTGAGGGCTGTTATGTCGCATCCTCAGCATACAGTCCACGGTGCAGAAGGCTGGTGGATGCTGCAGAGCCCAAAGAGCTGCACTAGTGACTTTCCACACCCCTTCACCCAGCCACATCTCAGTTCCCAGTGACCAATCTCCCATCTACACGCCCCAGCCCTAGGAGCCTCCACAGTGGGGTGGGGGAAGCTGGAAATGTTAAGTCAATTGCAAGGTTTCCTTGGCATTCCAACAGGGGTGTGGCAGTCCTTGGAGGACTGACTTATCCCGTTATACCCTGTGCTTGTAGCGATCCGCTGGGAGCTCAGCACGGGCATCAGAATGAATGGGTGTAGTCTGGATCAGCAGCACCTCTATGTGAAGCAGGCCGTTAGTCCTTTGTTACCGTTTCTGAGAACAATTCATAGATTTGAGCCATATCTACAAATATTAACTAACCCCGATGAATGAAAAATATATACATTCTAGATTTCAAACGTTTCCAGATACAGCAACAGAAGCCAGATACAACAAAAAAATGGTCTGTTGGACATTCTCAGCTACTTAAATGTGATTTAAGTGGTACTGAAGATGTAAGACATGGTATGCTAGGATGAACCAAAACAGAAAGGGCAGCTACTGTAGTGGAGATGGTACTGGAAGTAATAAAGTGCAAGGCAGGTAGAAAACCAACGTTACTCACCCACACTGGAGAAAAAACACTCTGAATCAGTTGATTACTGCTAGAAAGTGCAGTTTATTCTGAGTTTATGTACAGCATTAAAGGAAGTCAGAGAGATGTCAGTCTCATCTCAGCATTTGGCATACATGTGCTTTGTCAAGAGCCTGACGTCTTGCACTGCATGTCAATCTGGTGGGCTGGCAGTATAGCCTAGACTCGAGGTTAGAGGAATGAGGTGTGGAGCTTGATACATCCACCAGACCAGACCTTAGTTTGATTCTCACAACCTCCACTCGCATACTGTGTGACTCTGAACAAGTCACTTAACTGCCCAGTACTCCCAGGTCACTCCTGAAAACAGGCACTTGTGCCTAGTGGGCCTTACCCGGTTACCAAAGACTAAAATAAATAACAATAAATCTTTTACACTATGTTCTTAAAGCAACATGGGCATTTCAGTGAGGGATACTTTAAACAGTGCAAAGCAACACAAAAGATGTGCAAACACAAATAATGTGCATTATGTGTGACAATTTTTTTATATTTCTTATTTTTGCAAGTTTTACATTTAAAAATAATAACAAAAGGACACATAATGTAGGTACAGTAATATAATGAGAAATTGTCCCCTGAACCCCTCCCAGGAATAATGGACGCTACACTTATTTTTACTTTTGGTTGCTCATTGGCAATATTTATTTTTAGGCACAAAGAATATTTATATCCACCATGTTATTAATTTAAATTCTGCACATAATAGTTCATTCAAAGTTTCTTGGTTCTGGCCTTATCCTTCTTCTGATATCTCCTCCATCTTGACCTTCAGGGCCCAGACACTGTTAATCCGGCCCCCTCCTCCACACCAGAACCAGGCCGGTTCCACCTACCCAGGCTTTCGCCCTCCAGGCCTGGACACACCTGAATCCGTGCCTGGACCTATCCTCCTCCCGCTTTAACACCATGTCTGGGTTCCTTGTCCCCACCTGTGTATCCTACCCCTCCACCTTCCTTCCCGCCCCCTTTTTTTCTTCCAATCACTTGGGCCTCCTGCCCCCAGGGACTATGACCCATACCCCTGGGCCTTTAGTTGCCTCCCCACAGCAAACATACTGCCCCTTGTCCTGGGCCCCTAGGGCACTCAAGCTGCCATCCGCCTATCTTTGTGCCAACCATGCCCCCAGAGCATTCCTTAATAAGGGTGGAGGGTGGAAAATTCCCAGTAAAGAGATCATCCTGCCTTTGTCCTGGCCTGATGTACCTCTGCAGGACCCCTCATCAGAACCCTTGGGCTCCTCCCCCCAGCCAATCCCTGGGGCTCTGGCATCACCCTGTCATATAACACCTTCCACCTACTTGCTGATGTCATTAGCCCCACCCCTTCTACCGGATCCTTCCCTCCCACCCCTCCCGCTTGAGGTTCCTTCCTGGCAGGGGTCATCAGACAACCTGGCCTGTCTTTTAGTGGCAAGCCCAACTGTCCCTGAACCCCTCCCAGGAATAATGGACTACTATACTTATTTTTACTTTTGGTTGCTCATTGGCAATATTTATTTTTAGGCACAAAGAATATTTACATCCACCATGTTATTAATTCAAGTTCTACACATAATAGTTCATTCAGACTTTCTTGGTTCCAGTCCTCTTCCTTCTTCTGATATCGCCTCCATCTTGACCTTCAGGGCTCGGACAATGTGAATCCAGCCCCCTCCTCCACACCAGAACCAGGTCGGTTCCACCTACCTGGGCTTTTGCCCTCCAGGCCCGGACACTTCTGAATCTGGTGCCTGGACCTATCCCCCTTCCCGCTTTAACACCACATCTGGGTTCCTTGTCCCCAGCCTATGTCTCCCTCCTCCCCCTTCCCTTACCCCCGCTCCCCCTTTTCTTTCTTCCACTGCCCCTCCTCCAGCTTGTGATGGATGGAGGGACTCCCCCTTGTGGGCTAGTATGTCAAACCTTTTCTGGCTATCTTGTCCACTAGCTCCCCAATTGGCCTCAGGAATAGGCACATACCAAATTCCGACAAGTCCACCCTGTCAGACCTGTACACCGCAGCCTGGTCAAAGGAAATGTGCTTGTGCTGCAGGTGCACTCCCCCCATTTCAATTACTGCCCTTGCAACACTTTTATTCAGACGCTTCCTGACTTTTTCAATCAGCCGGATGTCTCGGACCCCCCTCCAAACCCACTGGAAGGTGATGTCAGACCAGCGATTGTCACCTGCGGCCACCACCCTTTTAGTATTTCTAAATCCCCCAGGATGTTCCGCCCCAATTCCCTCCATAGCAGGCCCCCAGTCATTGCCCCCCAGGTGTATAATAGTGCAATCTGGCATACCCCACTGCAACCTTAACTCCTCCATTAGTGGCAGGAGCTGTGTCCACCTCATACCCCTAATGCCTTTCCACAGCACCCTGGTGTGCTCGGTATTGTATCACAGTTCTGTTCCCCTAGAGGTGGTGACTGCAAACCTTTCAGCCCAATAGATGAAGAATGCCCCACTATCCAAATTTTCCTCTTGAACCTGCCATGGAAACAAGATAAACAGTGTGAGTTACTGTTATTGATATCTGACATACCTCCTATAGCAGCTGGACTTCCAGTGCGCCACCTTCTTTACTTCCTCCACTGCAGCTCCTTTCTCTGCTGCCTCTGTGGCTGCCCCAATCCAAAAAGAATGCAGGACAAATTCACCAGGATCTTCCCCGATGACGGTCAGGACCCTCCTGAGTACCGCCCCCATCTGAAAACTGGTGACCGGGGAACCATCCACTTGTTGGAACAAGACCAACCAGCCCTCCCCGGAGCGCTCCCGAATGCCTCCAATACATGCACTGGGCAGTTGGCGGACTTGGACTGCGGTTGCCTCACCAATGACACCTTGGTCTCCTTCCCCTTTTGGTCACTTTTAGACCAGGCCAGGTTAATGACCACTCTGTCATGTCCCAATAGGATATCCTCGTGTTGCAGAGCCTGCCCAGCAGCTGTTTTTTGTGGGACCACCACTTCCCCCACCCAGAATGCCCCTGCTGCCATGACTGCAAACACGGCCTGAAATAGGGTCCCCTCCTGGGCCAAGGTACATACCTTCCCAGCTACCCTATAGACTTTCTCGAGCAATTGCCCTCTAATGGGGCATCTCCCATCCATCCTGGCCACCTGACCCCTCTGCCAACCAGAAATCATCCTTTTTACTGATCTGCTGGTCATTATATCGGGCCAGCCCCTGTCCTGACATACCCAACTAATGCCAGCCAGGTGCACCACCATTGTGGCATGGGCCAACCCATCTTCCCACTGCTCCACTACAAACCTCCTTACCTGCTCATCCCAGGCCAGGTTCATCCCTGTCAACCAGTGCTTCCTCCTGAACTCCTGAAATATTGCCCACCCTGTTTCACTTAGGCCCTCAGCGTGTTTGCCGACCAGGAACCGGTACAGCACCCTGGCTGTGTCCCTCAAGTCTCCCATAACTGGTCCGGGATCCTGGGCCTGTGTGGCACTGCCTGAGGCCTTAGCTCCCAAAACCTGTCAATCTGCAAATGGGAAGACTGTCAGCTACTTCATTCTTCAACCCTTCGATGTGCTGCACTTTGAAAGATAGGTTCATTTGCAGCCCAACAGGATCATGCACCTAAGCAGCCTGCCTACCATCTCTGTCCTCCCCCCTTGCCCATTAATAACCTCCACTACCCCTTTGTTGTCGCACCAAAACAAGATGTACTTCCCCTTCATCCTAGACCCCCACACTTCTCGGGCCACCCAAATTGGGAAGATCTCCAGGAAGGTGATGTCTTTCAATACCCACATTCTGCCCACGATGCCAGCCAAAGGTTCTGACATCCAGTCCCCTAGGCGCCTGAAGTGTCCGTGAACAGCTCCAAGTCTGTGTTCAGCTCCCACTTGTCTTGCCAGAATGTCACCCTGTTATAGCTATCGAGAAACTCCTCCCATACCTGGAAGTCCTCCCAAACCCCTTTCAACACATCCACCAAGTGGTGCGGCAGCTTAGCCTTCCCCGTGGCCCTTCCCAGCCTCCTTGTAATTGCCCTGCCTGGGCTGATGGCGTCGCAGGCAAAATTACGGTGCCCCAGCAGTTGTTGCATTTGTACCAGTGGCACCCTCCTTCTCCCCATAACCTGGGCTAGCAGGCCTTTAAGGCGCACCACTTTTTCCCCAGGAGCCAGGAACAGCCATCCTTCATGTCCACCTCTGTGCCCAAGGATTCTAATCTCAGGGAGGGGCCCTCCATCTTGCCCTGTGCCAGTGGTATCCCTATCTGCCAGCACATTTCCTTAAAATCGCACAACATCTCCTGTGCCTCCGTCCTCGATTCCCGGATGAAGAGGAAATTATCCAGGTATGCACCACCCTCCTGTACCCATACCTGGCCCTGAATACCCACTGCACCACGTGCTGAATGCTTTGAAGATGAACAAACCACTGAGGCACCCCATGGGCATGACCTGGTTGAAATATATGCCACCTTGGAATTGAAAGTCCAATAGGTCCCAGTCCTTGGGCCTGATGGGTAAGACTCAAAATGCTGACTCGATGTCCATCTTCACTAGCCATGTCCCCTTGATTGCCTTGATCAGTGTTATGGCCTGCTCTAGCGAGGCAAACAGCATTGCCCTAAGGTGATCCGGTATGCCCTCATTCATCGACGAGCCCTCGTGGTCGGGTAAGTGATAGATCAGACAGAATTCCCCTTCTGCCTTCTTGAACATGATACCCAAAGGGGAGACTTGGAAATGCACGCATGGGGGACCCACAATGGGCCCTCCACCCGGCCCACCTTGATTTCCTTTTCTACCTTGGCCCCTACTATCCCCTCCTTCCCTTCACTGATCTGAGATTCCTGGCCCACATCTCTGCCCTCCCTTGAAACCCCAGTGGGAAGCCCATCTGGAAACCTTCCTTGAGCAGCTCTGCTGCTCCATTGTTCAGGTATTCTGTGGTCCACTCCTCCACCACCACTAGGGAAATGGGAGTACATGTCAGCGAGTAACCCCACTATCCTCCCTTGGGCGCCTCGTTAATGCCAGCTTCCAGAGGTGTAGTGCTGCCCCCTGTGGCTACCCCTCAGCTCCTGCCTTGACCCCCAGGCACACTGAAAGGACTGCTCATAGTACTGTCCCCAGCTCGATCCTCCCCTGTTGCCATTTTGTCCACAGTTGGAGACCGGGTGTGACCCCCCGCATTTGGAACAGACATGCCAGAACTTGCAGCTGCCCCATATGCAGGTGGCCTTGTTATAACCCCAACAGGTCTTGGACCATGAGGCAGGAGTGATTCTCCTTGCCCGATCGCCCCCAATCCCACCCCTCTCCCCAGAAAGGGTCCTCATCCACAACTCCGAGTGGGTAAAGTCCCACCTCAGATCCCCTTTTGCTGCCATCCTCTTCTGAAACACTTCATTGTATTTGAGCCACCTGTACCTGACCTTTGCCTTGTACACATCTCTGATGATGGACATGTATGTCAGCAAGGGGATGGCTAGCTCTGGCTGCTTCTCCAGCACTAATGCACTGTATATGATGAAACCCCCTTTCCAATTATCGATGGTCTTTCCTTGTACTTTGCCTCTCTGTCTTGTGCCCTACTACTGCAAGGGCCACCACCATTTCAGACTTCCTACCAACTCCTTCTGTTCATATTTTGTGGCTGTGTCCTCATCACCAGCCCAAGATGTCATATACTCCCTTCCAGATTTTTCCTTGATTGAGGCCAAGGACGTAGTCCCCAACCGAGCAGCCCGGGGGCCCTTCATACAACTTCTTGGCTGACATTTTGGCCCCTGACCCCCCTTGTCCGCTCCGACCCCTTTACTTTTTAAGGCATGTATGGCCCGCTCCATCTTTTCAATTCCCGCGACCCCCATGCTGCCCAGCAAACCCTCTAAATACTCCTTCAGACTGCTCTCATTCGTGAGGTCCACATCATCCTTACCCCATCTGGGCTCCCAGCATCTGGTTCTGGTGCAGGCAGAGGTGCTGGAATGGGTGCGAGGTGCGGCACTTCCTGTCTGGGTCTCTTACCCCATTTACCCTGCCCGGGCACTCCTCTCGCTCCTTACGATTTCTCTGAGCCTCTTCCTCTGCCTCCTTCTGTTTCACCGCCGCCACCAGCTCCGACATCTGTCCCATCAATTTTTATGCCTCCTGTATCATCTTCTCGCTGGACATCTGGGCTCACTTGGGTGCCATGGCTGCTCCTCCATCACTAACTGCAGAAGGGTGGAAAAACAAATGTTCAGCCTTGCATGATACAACCAAAAAACCTCCTCTGTTTTTTTTTGTTTAGTTTTCTTTTTGGTCGCCGACCACTTCCGGGCTGCCCTGCCCATGGGCTCCACAGGCCAGTCGTTGTACCCTTGGATCTGGGTCGATATCCCAGCGGGTCACCACTGCCCACATGCTCGAGTTTTGCTATGTAGTTTCCTTTTATTTTTTTTTAACCTACTTTAGTGCCAAACTGCCCTGTGGGGTTTTAAAAGTTCCCCCAGTGGCATGAACAGGGAGGTCTGTAGTTTGCTCTGCATACGCGAACATACAGCAGAATAACCTCCCCAGACTCTGTACCCATATGCCAGTGTTTTGCTTCAAGTCCCCATCCCAAATGGGGCTGTACCCCACAAGCCCCTGTGTCAGAGGCAGATGCACTAACCCCTGCACCAGGATGACGGTCCACTAAAAATACCCCTCTTTTTTTTTAAATCCGCACCCCCCCCCCAGGACCATGCTGCATCCTGCCAATTCCTTGGTCCCCTTGAAGACGATGCTGGGCTGCCAGGTAATGACTGTAACCACCTGGTTGCCAATCACCTTTGCAAGCTGGTCTAACAGCCTGCATTGCCCACCATCAGGTGTTATTATAGAGGGCCCTGGCACCCACCCACTCTAGTAATTAAACTCGGGTCCTATCCACCCTGCCACTCTTCCCCAAGAGTGGCATGCCATCGACTGCTGTCTCACATGGCGTGCAGCCCCCAAAAGTCTCAACCACTGCCATCATTATAGGGCCGCTGCTGCCCTATGCCATCGTGCCCAGGCTGCCTTCATCCCGCTTTCAAGGGTTCGCGCTTAGCCCTTAGCGCCACAGGGTATGCCTCAAAGTGATCCTCCATTCCGGCCTGCCTGATCTACTGTAGTTAACGACGCCCCCAGAGCCACAACAATAACATGCCAACAAACCCCCCAGCTTGTTGCTGAGATACTGGAGGCCCGAATTGCTTTCCCCTGCTGTTTGTTTGTTGTTTGCTCACAGACCCATGCCCCCATAGCCAAGAATGCAGTGCCAACCCCCAGCTTGTTGCCGAGATACTGGAGGCCTGGATAGCTTTCCCTGCTGTTTGCCTTTCTTTCTTTTTTTTTTTTTTTTTCTTGTCCTCTTTGCAGTTGATCCCCAGACAAACGCACTGGCCAGATCTAAATCACATGCAGCCTGCCACGCCAGATGCCTCCTATGCTGCACCCCTTTCACACTGGCCCACCATGTAGGCCTGAGCCTCGCCCACATCCCATTCAACCTTTTGGAACCCTTCTTCTCCCCCGTGGCATGGCTGCCAGAGGATGGCCCGACCCTGGAAACGAAGCAAGCTGCTTCCTCCATTTTCCCCAGCTTTCTTTATTTTATTTACATTCCCGTCTTCTTTTTATTTTTAAATATAACCTGAAATTGTGTGTGAACTGTGTCTCAGTGTCCCCACAACCAAGTGCACTAGCAAACAAAGCAGCCATCACCCACTAGGCCGCACCGGAACATGCAGCTCCTGGGGCCTACCTGCTACCAACCAGACCTGGAAGGGGCCTCCCCAGACGCCACACGGTTATCCGCTTTCACCTCACAATAGCCACAAAACCAAACAGCTGGGCCATGATCCCTACTCCAGCAAGTGTGACAACCGCAAACCTTCCTTTTTCCTGCCGTTTCAAACAATGGGTGACAACCAAGCAACCCCCCCAACCCATGCGTTCGGTCATGAACCCCACTCGGAGGAAAATGCTTGATATTGCAATTGAACCATCCACTTCTGTGTCTCACCCCCCAAAAGCTTTCTGTCTGTAAGCAAACCGCATGAGCATACAAAAACCACCCGTAATGAGCCCTGCCTGCTCAACGTGGTTTAAGACAACCCAAATAAGCCTTTCCACCGCAGGAACATCAGTTTAGACCAGCTCTCCCCTGTAACCACACTATCGCCAGGCTCTTCGCATTTTTCCACGGATGCTGCACAACAAACCACCCGCGATGGGCTCCCATCTGCCCATGCAGTTCCATAAAGCCTCAGAAAGCAGTTTGCTAATGCAAAAAAAACCTCTTTCTGCCCAAACCAGATAACCTCCTCTTAAAACATCAGGGGCACATGCTTTATCCATTTCTCTCCCTCCCCCCACTGCACTCTAGTAAAACCTAATCCTACCAGAGTCTTTATTTATAGACATACTGCAAACAGTATGAATGCATGCACAGCAAACATGTGAAAGCTGCCTCAAGGTTGTTTTTTTTTTAATTGCAATTAGCACACAAATCAAATGAGCTAGCCCCTGGGTCACATGGCCTACAAGGCCGAGCTACTCCCAAGTGCCTTACCTGAAGATTGCCAACAATGTGCTGAGTTCTTCAATCTGAAAATTCCCAGCAAAAAGAGGTCGTCCTGCCTGTGTCCTGGCCTGATATACCTTTGCAGGACCCCTGGTTAGATCACTTGGCTCCGCCCCCAGCCAATCCCTGGGGCTTCGCATCGCCCCTGTCATATTACACCTTCTACCACTTCCTGATGTCATTAGCCCCACCCCTTCTACCTGATCCTTCCCTCCCCACCCCTCCCCTTCTGGTGTTCCTTCCTGGCAGGGGTCATCAGACAACCTGGCCTGCCTTTCAGTGGCAAGCCCAATTATATGACAAGTTAGGTGTCTGGACTATTATTTCCTATGGAAGGAAAATGCCTAGCAAATCAGTTTTAATCCATTATATAAATAATTAATGTTTCATCCATGGGGAAAAATAGTAACAAGTAAATATAAAATTATATCAAACAGTACGTAGTAAACCAGAGACAACCTAAGAAGGATAGGCAGTACCACCAAAGTTCAAACGAGACTGGAAAGATCCAAATGAGAAAGAAAAATTAAGCAGCTGGAGCAACACAAATATAGTGGCAACAGCTGTATAGCTTAATATAGTTAGCAGAATACACTCTAAGGCTCTGTCCCCACTTACAATGAAAAGTTGGTAACAGTTTTAAAACCACTGCGGCATTTACCATGCTGCTGCATCGACGCTCACTGTGGATTGTGTTTTAACATGGTATTCTTCCATCCACACTCACTGTGGCTTGTGTTTTAACGTGGTATTCTTCCATCCACACTCACTGTGGCTTGTGTTTTAACATGGTATTCTTCCATCCACACTCACTGTGGCTTGTGTTTTAACATGGTATTCTTCCATCCACACTCACTGTGGCTTGTGTTTTTAACATGGTATTCTTCCATCCACACTCACTGTGGCTTGTGTTTTAACATGGTATTCTTCCATCCACACTCACTGTGGATTGTGTTTTAACATGGTATTCTTCCATCCACACTCACTGTGGCTTGTGTTTTAACATGGTATTCTTCCATCCACACTCACTGTGGCTTGTGTTTTAACATGGTATTCTTCCATCCACACTCACTGTGGCTTGTGTTTTAACATGGTATTCTTCCATCCACACTCACTGTGGCTTGTGTTTTAACATGGTATTCTTCCATCCACACTCACTGTGGATTGTGTTTTAACATGGTATTCTTCCATCCACACTCACTGTGGATTGTGTTTTAACATGGTATTCTTCCATCCACACTCACTGTGGCTTGTGTTTTAACATGGTTTTCTTCCATCCACATTATCATGAATCAACGCATGTTTAAACATGCTTTAAGCCTGCATTGAAATCTTGCTGCCTATGAGAAGCTCCTCCATCCCATAATGCAGCAAAGGATGACTACCAAAATGTTGCCTTTGATTTTTTTCTCTCTATAAACACTCATTAAGCTGTATTGCTGAAAGTGACTGTAATATTTTTATATTTATAGTCAATACAAAAGACTGTTGCACTTAAAAACCTTGATCCTGAAAGGCCGTATTTTACTTCTGCTTTCACCGCGTGTAGCTCCTAGAGCATACATGACAAAAGGCACAGTGCTGTGGGATTGCTGTGCACTGCATTCTGGGCAGCAGGAGGACCAACAGCAAGCAACGCTACAGGGTTACCACCTGTTCCTCATTTTCGCAGGACAGTCCTGATTTGAGCAGCTGTGTCCTATGGAAAAACATGAAAATACTAAATGTCCTGACATTATAGTAGAAACCATATTTTCAGACTTTCCTCTAAATGTTGCAAAAACTATAGTACCTTAACTAAAATACCTTAAAATGATAAGAAACACTAGGGAACACCTAAAAATCTGCAACACTTAGTCTTAATTCTGATTATTTAAGAAAAATCTGTTGTGTTGGTTGAGGTTACATATTGTCCTGCAAAATAATGTTTCAGTAAGAAATGTCCACTTTGGGCTTCTTAAAAGGTGGTAACCCTAGCAACGCGAGTCTGACTCTCATATACAGGTAATTGTAATCATAAGTTTATTAAATTGTTTTCAAAACTAAGCTAAACCCTAATTTTAACAGGGTTTAAACTCAGTTTTAAAACAGTTTACTAACATTACAAGTGTAGATGTGAATCTTGTTTGGTGATCTTAAGATATTACAGGACGTCTGTAACATTTTATAATCACAGGTGTGGACAGGGCCTAAATAGGGCACTTCCTCTAAAGTGAATACTGTGTTTGGAAGTGCTATCGAAAGAAAACAAAATAAATGAAGACATTTCTGGCAGTATTTGGCAGGGATTATACAAAATATGCTTCAGACTGCTAGAATAATAAGATCATATAGAGCGTAATGCATACGTTGTTCAGCCTCTGAGTCAAACTTAATACCAGAAAAGAAAATAAATGATACACCTAAATCAGTAGTAAAAATAGAGATATCAAAGAGAGAGAAAAAAATAAAATATTATCAGACTTAAATAGTTTTATTGTTATTTAGCATGATGTCACCTTGACAAAATATGTAGGTATTCAAATCCTAGAGGCTATCAACTCTATTCATAAACAAATTCATAAACAAACTACCCCTACACTGTGGTGGGTCCTTGGTACAACTTTATGCTGACAATGCTGTTTTATATCGCTCATCTTGTGATATCCTATGGCTTAATCATAATTTGGAAACTGACTTTCATACTCTTGAGAACTGGTTCCTTAAGAATCACCTAGTCCTTAACAAAAAAATCAATGCTTTTTTTCAAACCCTCCACGAAAGCGGTTCATCATGGTAAACTTCATATTCATTTTATTACAGGGGAAACCCTTGAATCAGTTCAATCATTCAAATACTTAAGTATCCTTCCAGACACCGCTCTCTCTTTTGAGCAGCATTTAACACAGACTACAAAAAACTCAACCAGAAACTCAGTTTGCTCTTTCGCCTTTGCTCCCTCCTCTAACACGCCTTCTGTAAAAAGATTGCCACCTCCTCCCCATACTTTACTATGGCACTCCTCTTCTACTTTCCATCAAGACCAAAATACTTTCTCACCCGAGAATGCTTTACTACAGAGTGGGATGATTCGCTCTTGAGTCAACTCTGCTGTCACCACTGTGAGGTCTTAGAGTCATTAGGTTGGCCGACAATGACCAAAGATTGCAGTTTTCCTCCTTTTTTATCTACATGTAACCCCAGGCCACTTTTTTAACTAGTGTGCACACCCCCATTTTCTGTAGTGCTCACTTAAATTAAATATCTGGAGACACTGATGCCCTTATACTGGCATACTATTTACTTTGCTAAAAGGTAGCTACCACCCTTAGCGTTAGGATGTATAATTGGCTCATTTTCTAGAGGAAGAGAGGGATGGGGTACAGAAACAAACAACTTGAATCCTGTGTAAATAACACAACCCAGGTCCTGGGTGGAGGCTGCTAGGCATATGCTTGATCTAACCTGCTGAGGGCGCCCCAGTAAATTCACACAACCAGAAGCAATAATCGGAATGTCCATAACAGTGACTGGGATTGTGCAGTATGGCTTTATTCAACAGATGACAAGTAAAGCTGAAGTGGACCCCCAAGGGTTGGTCCAGGCTGGACAGGTACAAATTCAAGAACTCTCCTTGCATGCAGTATAGTTCCTGAATGACAACAGAAACATCTTCTTTCCAAATTCACAAAAGTGCAGTTGTGGACACCAGGCCACACACATGAACATCCCTCATTTCCCGTGAGTGTTATTTAGTGAATCTAAGCCACACACTCAGAACTCTTCTCAGATATAGGTGCAATAAGTGAAACTCAGCCACACACCTTAACCTGCAGCTTGGCCCTTACTCAAGCATAAAAACTGGTGCCTTTTATGAACCAGGAAGCCCTGCCTTTTAGAGCGCTTAGATGGTGTTCCTCCCACCCTTGGCCCCAACCAACAGTCTCTGCCATTCTTCAGGGTTACACCATTGAAAACCCCATTACCCAATGAAATGCTGAAAGTCCCATACTTTACTAGTCACAACACTGGGGTGGCATACAGAAAATCAACTGCACTCACTGGGGTCCACAGTTTAACTTTCTTCACTCACACTGGTGAGTCTAGGGGCACTGACAGGTGTGATCCAGTCATATCTATGGGCACACACACCCTAGACTATCCATTCCCCTAAGGACATGTGGAGATCTTGCCTCCATTACAGTACTCACAGAAACTTGATCCATCCACTAGGCATGGAACAACCAAAAAGGAAAAGGAAGGGCACTCTTCTGGGTAGACGGTCCACATGGTCTATTTCAGGTCCTATCCAAGGCAGCTGAAAACACCACAGAACATTCAGGGGATTGTCCCTTGCATCCACAGAGAACCAGCAGATCTTTCCACTTCATAGGGAGTAGAAATTAGGAAATTCTGCTGTAGTCTTGTCTCCACCACTTCAACTGGAAGCTGGAAATGACACTCGACTAGGGTGAGAAATACTGAGCCCTCTCTCAGAGCTCACTGGCAGTCCTTCTGCCACTCTCACCTCCTCAATCCACAACAGGCTGAACAACACTAAGCATTCAAAGCTTCCCAGAGCAGCTATCCACACAGTGTGGCTTATGCTGCTGCGAGAGTTCTAAATGACCTAATCATTCCTCCCTCAGGCTAGCTGAGTAAACAATGATGTCATTATGTAAGGATCTCCTAATGAACTCCCTACCATTTGCCTGCTGCCTTCCTAACAATAATACTGATAGGAATCTAGTAACCTCAGGGACTGGGTGGTTACACTCGCCCCTTGCCAGATAAATGATTGTCTGCAGTCATTCCCACACCCAGCGTCAGGCCATCCTACCTCTGAAGCCCCTATGGGGAGGGTTGCGCAGTCCTCCCCTACTAAGTGCCAGGCACAGGCAGGTGACACTAAAGCTAGAGGCCCACTGAAGAAACTTAGTTTCTATCCTACTACTGTACTATATATGGATCCTCAGTGTCTCCAAGAAACTTCCTGAAGCATGTCCTACCAAACAGAATTGGTGAACCCTATCTAGAATCAGGACCACTAACCTGCCTTCCCCCCAACCCTCTAGGGGAAAAACTGTCTGACCTATGCTACCTACCAGGTACTCAAGCCCAAAAACCCCAGAAAACAAAAACATTTTACACCTCACACCTGTAAAATGAAACAAGCATTTGTCAATGCCGAATGTTGTCTCGCTGGCATTAGCATTGGTAGCATTGGTTAGAGACGCATAATAGGAATGGCAATGAAGTATTAAAGTGACGCTAACCCCACTTCCACCATGTAGAGATCGACAGGCATTGGGGTGTGCCTTTGGATCATCAGCTATAACGCTCAAGCCATTGTACCTCACCCTACCCTGTAGACACTGACAAGTGTTGTGGTGTGCTTTGGGGTCTTTGGGCATAATACTTATCCCATTCATAAGGAAATATGCTGAGGTGGGTGCAGTATAGGAGACTGGGGTCAACTTTGTGGCTGAACAGTGCAAGACACACCACAATGCCTGTCACTGGCTGCAAGGTGGTGGTGAGGGTGGAATGGCGTGAGCATTACAGACCATGATCCCAAGTCACACCCCTGACACCTGTCAGTCTCTAGAGGGTGGGGTACTACAGTTGGAAACTCTAACACCGTAGGTGTGTGTTGGAATTTTCACTCCAAATTTTCAACATGGGCTTTTTGTGAGCCCACCTCATGAAAAGTGGCACAATCAGTTTGTTAGCTGAAAGGTGGTTTTGCACAGCGGCTATGCGATTTGGCGACATAGGGATGAAAACACATTTTGGGCAGGATATGGAAAATGATAACTGTATTGTTCATGAGGAGGCATTAAAAAATGGCAACGTTGAAAATCTGGAGTGAAAATACGAAAAATTGTTGAAGTCATGAGCATGCATAGAAACTGCGCAACAAACGTCCATAACCCAATTATTTCTGGGAGTTTGTTAGCCACATTTTTTAAATAGGCATTTTGAGACCTCCCTTCATGAACAGCGAGTGCTGTGATTTTGTTAATCTGTCCCAAAAGTTGACTTCCTACAGTGACCATGCCATTGTGTGCCACAGGTGCGGAAATACATTTTGGGCAGGATGTGAAAAATGACAGCTGTACTGTTCATAAGGAGGTGTGAAAAAATGCCAGTGTTGAAAATCTGGCATGGAAATATTGCAAATTTGCAAAGTTACAAGGGTGCATGGAAACTGCCAATGCACGCTTGTAACACAGTCATTTTATGGACTTTTGGCACCAAATTTTCAACATAGGCATTTTAGGACCTCTGCTCATGAACATTATCACTGTTATTTCCTCAAACTGTTCTGAAAAGTGATTTCGCACAGCGACCATGTTATTCTGTGCCAAACATGCTAAAACACATTTCGGCCAGGATATGTAAAATTACAGCTGTTCTGTTCATCAGGAGGTATGGTAAAATGCCAATTTTGAAAATCTGGAGTGAAAATATTACAAATTCATGAAGTTAAGAGCATGCATGGAAACAGCGCAATGCACACTCGTAAAACAGACATTTTGGGGATTTTTTCCACCAAATTTGCAACACAGTCTTTTTGAGAGCCCCCCTCATGAACAGTGGTACTGTCATTTTGTTACTCAGTTCCAAAAGCTGATTCCACGCAGTGACTGTGAAATCACCTTTGGGACTGAGTAATGCCATGAAAGTGACTGAATTCAGAGGAGGGGTCCTAATAACCCAATGTTGAAAATTTGGTGCAGAAATTCCAAGAAATGCCCGAGATATGCACCAAAGTTAAAAAAACTATTTATGCCATTATACAGCTTACGGCATTTCTTCAGTTCGTAGTCAGCTTTGAAGAGAGCAGACGTCTTCCTGGTCTACCGAAGATCGTCGTGCCGGACTCTGGAGGTAAGTATGAGGTGAGGGGGGGTGTGGATAGGCAGGGTGCGCAGAGGGTGGGCGGGTTGTGAGAGGGGCAGGGAGACCGTGAGGGACCGTTTTCGTCTTTCACAGGGTTAAAAGAAAAAAACAATCGGATGGTTTTTATTTTCAGGAGATTTGACACACTGGGGTGGGCTCCAGCATGCCAGCTAAGTGTTTTGGGGATGCTTTAGCTGATGGAGGATTGGGCATTTTAGGACGATTCTGGAAATGGTCTGATCATGGACTGATCACTTTGATTTCTATGATAGCTAAGGTTTCCTGTCCTTCGTTCACAGGTCAGGCTACAATTGGCTGTCATGTATTCATGGAAATGAACCTATTTTATATTTAGTACCAGATAATTTTATATAGCCAAGTTTGCAATCTGCTAACCTTCTGTAATTTGCTTTAAGGTTATCTCTTGAATTATTTGCAGTGTAAATTACTGTTTCATCAGCATATAGCTGTGTATTTGAGATGGTACAATACAAAAGGTAGATCTTTATAGGGAGAATAGCAGAGGACCTAGCATTGATCCTTGGAAATGTTATATTCCAATGTCCTGTTTTGTGTGTCCTATGTTAAAAACCACAGAACCTGCCATTAAGGTAATTTCTTGCCCCGTTTCTGTTTAGTATGTCGGAGGCCATGACCAGTTGCTGTTGCTTGCTAATCAGAATACTGTATCATGATTAACTAGTTCAACATCCTTTGCCATGTTCTGTTTTGAGTGTCCTGTGTAGTGACTATAACTTTCTTCCAAATCTGTGAAATCTTTCCAGTAGCCCAGACAAGTTCAAAAGAGGGTGATAAGAGGAGCAGCAAAGTGAAGTGCCACAGATTTGAATGAAGTGGAACATTTAGTCACATAGGTCATCGTAGTCCATAAGCCCATGAAAAGTTGTTTTTAATAAGGTGGTAGGCTAACCTGTAGCTGGAATCAGTCCTAAGGTACACGTAACTAAACCTGTTCAATGCTGACACTACACTTCCACCATTATATGGAACCTTGTGATGTCATGGAGTAACAAAGTTGTACCTAATTACATGTAGTCAAGTACAGTTTGTACCTGCATAACATTACAGTGTTCTGTAAAATGGTGGCAGTTTAGTATTAGTACGGAACACACTCAGAGTTTGTTACATACCACCATAAGCTTCCCTAGGGATGGTCTGGAAATGGTTTGATCATGAACTGACTTATGACACACCAAGTCATTCACACATCCATACTGCTGCCAACCACAGGTAAGCTCAAATTCTCATTAAAAAGAGCTTGTCTTAGGCTTTCAATCAATGATAGCCCCGTGCTTTAATTATGGATTCCAACCCTCTGATCTGTCTTTGTTAGATATGTTGACATTTAATATCTGGTATGAGTACAAGGCCAGATTGTATCACTGGTGTTGAACAGGAAAGATTTAAGGATTACGTACTGTGTTCCTTCAGACAAATAGGAAGTAAGCCATTTTATTGCATCTCTGTGATCCCTATAGATGACAGTTTCCCCAGCAGAAGTTTATGATCAATCAAGTGAAAGCCTTTGACAAGTAAATAAAAATTACACCTGGCGAAAAGGTCAACATCCATGGCACTGAAAACATCTTCAGTGACCTTGAAGAGCGTAATGACTGAAGCGAAAAAAATTAAAGGGCTGAAGCCTTGACTGATAACTGTTCCCAATAATACAGTGCTCTTGATAGTTACGTAGCAAGACATAAACAAATCTCTCTTAGTATACAATTGAGACGAAGAGTCTAAAAGATAATATTTATTCCTGATAGTTCAGAAATGTAACCCAGTGTTTTTAACCAGGCCCTTTGACTCTGACCATTATGTTCCTTATGCCCCAGCCTGCAGTTCGTTTGTCTGGATTTGATGGACATATTGTAAATAACTATGGGTATACTTTAAATGTCCTCGAAAAAGGTTTGACAGACTCAGGGAAAATTTGAAGAAACTTATCATAGTAATGTATAAGACATTTTTATTATCATCTGATGACGCATTGCGTACATAGCAGATAAAATGATAACACTGAACGTGGTTTTATTTCAAAGGGTTTGTCTCAATGACACAATTAGCATAAATAAAAGATTGTTCGTTGTTTGTTTGTTTATTTATTTAAGGTTGTAACCATTGAGCGAGAGCTCATTCACGATGGTGACCTTGGTACACTTTAGCATACAGAATAAAACAATATACATACATACAAAATCATACAGTAAATTAAATAAAACAGCTACAGGGCTTTTGCAAAGACAGTAAATACTTATTTCAAGGCAGACATACAGAAAGGTTTGTTGTGTACATTTCTAAACTTTAATGGGAGCCTATTCCAATAAGCAGGGACCAGCTGACAAACAGTGCATTGAACGCTTTGTTTTAGTTAACTCCTTCTCAATATTAAGTTCTAAATGGGCAGCTATACAAAGAATCGTTAAGCTGTTTAAAAGTGGAAAAAAATGTAACCATATCACAATTTCTTTTCTCCAACGGAATGTAATGTATGCTCTTATTATTTTAACAACTGCAGTGCTGTGGTCTTGCTCTTGTGATGAAAAACTAACAAATTGATCTGTGTGTGTCATATTTGTATTTAAGTACTGTGGTTAAGAGAACATATGTAACTAATGGTGTGAGACACCTGCATTTGTATTTTGGGATTGTTCAGGGCATGGGAATCTCATATTATATTGTAGGTACAATACTTTAGAAGAATCCTCTCCACAATCCTGCATTTCAATGTTTTGATAGAGGATTTTATGAAGGCTACCTATTCATTGTGCTATTGCACTGTAAGTGTCGGTAGATGTCTTACACGCTTGGCAGCCATATTGATGATTAACCACCTGACACTGAAATGTCTCAATGTGCAGATGCAATCAACTATTGTTCTCAGTGATGTGCCTAGCAGCACTCCTTCAGGTACTGCAGAGTACGAGTAGCTCATCTTCCAGTCAGCAGCAGTGGTGACGATGCTGCTACTGAATTAGACACCGGCTCTTCTCTCCCATCCACATCAGTCACAGCCAGTCTTGACGCACCAAAATCATCCTGTGTGTGGTCCAGCAGGGAGTCACCTATGCAGCACAGCAGATCACACAGTTGATTGAGAAGATGATATTTTTAGATCTGCAGCTATTTTCTCTGATAGAAGATAAAGGTTGCCATCAACTGCTGCAGCATTTACACTCATGGTACTAGGTTCCTTCATACACCTTTTTCCTGCACTGTTGTTCCCAAACTCTATCAAGATGTGCAAAAGGCAGTTGGCAGCTGACTGGTGCATGTTATTGGCAATGTTTTAGGCAGTACCTCCGACATATGGACAAGTATTAATGCCAGTCATGCCTACGTGTACCTTGTGTCACACTTGTGTGGAAAAAGGAATTTTTGGTGGTGGTATTAAAGCAGCAGAATGCTCTGACTCTTCCCTTAGGACACAAACTTCCCTGTTTCACTGCAGGTCCACGTTTCTCAATGTAACACTCATGGAGAAGGACTGCACATTAGTAAACATCCTGGAATTTCTGCAGGACATGCCAATATATGCACTGATGATCCCATCTTACAAGTGGATTTAATGTGATGGAAAATGCCTAATATGCTGCAAGCCCAGAGTGACACTGCTTCTCCAACAATAATCTCACCTTAAATGCTCTAAAATTATCTCTATGACCATCATTTCCAAGCAACTGCTTGCAAAAATTCAGTCCAAACCAGTCTTTAAGACTCTCCGTTGCTCCCCTTGGAGAAAGCTGACTCCTTTAAGTACCTGGGGACTTGCTGGATCACCCCCTTTGGTGCTTCTTCCCATATAGATGTTATTCACAAAACACACCTGACAAAACGTGGTACATTATATGAGAACAAATCCTGTACGCCACTCCTACCCTGTTTATTGGGAGATTTCATTAAATTATCCTCCCAGCTGTCAACTATAAGAATGTGGCATCCATAGTTCAGCACCTAAAACCACCCTGGCCTGAATGGACTCTTTCTCCAGTAAAGCCATGACACCACTGATGTTCATGCCTGGTGTCATGGCTTGACTTTGCAGTCGAATTTTGATATAATACAACCTTTGTTTACATATGAGCATATGAATATGCCAGCAGATAAAGGCCATACAGTCTATTTAGTCTGCTTGAGTGTGCAGTTCTCTATGTGTTTACAGATGGAACTGCTTTTCCTCAACTTTCCCCTCTCCCCACTCGCCCCCTTCAACCCGCAACTTTGCCCTTCATGCTGTCTGATCCCCTCTTGAAGCTGTCCACTGTTTTAGGGATACCACCTAATCTGGCAGTTCATTCCATTTGGCCACCAGCCTGTCAGTGAAAAAGTGCCACCTCATCTCCCTGCTGAACCTTCCCCCCACAGCTTTAGGCTGTATCCCTTAGTGGTCTTGTTCCCACTAAGGCTGAAGAGGCCCACAGTACTCATCCTATTTATACCCTTAAGGTACTTGAAGACCTTAATCATGTCTCCCCTCTTCCTTCTTTCCTCAAGAGAGTACATGTTGAGCCCCCTTAGCCTCTCCTTATAGGTGTTGCCCTGCTGTGCTGGGGATCATCTTGGTTGCTCTTCTCTGGACCATCTCCAGCAAGTTGATATCCTTCTTAAGATACGGGCACTGAAACTGCACACTGTAATCTGGATGCAAGCTTAGCAGTGACCTGTACAGTGGCAGAATGACCTCCGCCTTCCTGGTGGTAATTATACTGGATATGCAGTCCAGCCTCCAGTTTGCTTTGGCTGACGCTCTCCTGCAGAGTACAGTATGTTTTGGGTCACTTGTGATTATTATCTCCAGGTCTTTTTCTTCCTCTGACCTGGTTACGTGAACACCACCCAACCAGTATTTGGTCCCTGGATTCTTTGCCCCAAAGTGCATAAGTTTTCACTATTTACCATTGAACCCCAGCTTCCAAATGCCAGACCACTTTTCTATCCTAGCCAGATCTCCCCTGAGTTCCAGTCTTCCTTCCTCCATGTCCACCTTCCACAGATCTTGCTGTCATCCATGAACAGGCAGATTTTACCCCAGAGCCTATCCATAATGTCACTTATGAAGATGTTAAACAACACCAGACCAAGCACTAAGCCCATTGGGACCCCACTGATTAGAGGCCTAACTTCTGAGAATCACCCCCCACCCCCCTGACTACCACCTTTTTGGGTTCTATCCTGCAACCAGTTGCTGACACATCCTAGTAGCTTATCCCTCACCCTCACGTCTTCTAGCTTCTTGATCAGTCTTCTATGAGGTACTGAGTTGAAGGCCTTGCTGAAGTCCAGAGAGAGGACATCAATCACCTGGCCCTTGTCCACTGTCCTAGTGGCTAAATCAAAGAAGTCAGTTAGTTAGTTGTTTGGCAGGACCTCCTTGACACAAATCCATGCTGCTTCATGTCCTGGAGCCCAATTTCCTCCAGAAAGTCGACTAGTCTCTCTTTCAAGGTGGTCTCCATCAGCTTACCCACTACTGAAGCAGGCTGACTGCCTGGTAGTTCCTTGTTCATCCCTTGTCCCACATTTCTAGATGGGCACCATGTGCACTGTTCTTCAGTCTTGGGGCATGTTTCCCAGCTCCAGAGAAGTGTTAAACAGGTCTTCCAGGGGACCCACTAGAACCTCCACCAGTTCTCTTAGGATCCTCAGGTGCATGCCATCTGGCCGTGATGATTTGTCCATCTTTAGGGCCCTCAGACCTTGAGTTCCCTGTCAGCTTGTACTGTACCATCCATGACTTCCCCACTCCTTCCTCACTCCAAGTCCCTGCCCCACTGCTCCACTGTGGCACTGGTTCATCTTTCTTTCTAGTGAAGACTGATACTACTCCCTTAGCCTTTTCCTTGCTTACCACTCCACTCTTTTCCCTTGATTTAGCAGAATAGTCCACCCTATCCTCCTCCTATTGAGTACATTTCTACTTCCTAAAGGCTGCCCTCTTGTCCTCCACCGCTTTTTCCATCCCCTTGTTGAACCAGCTGGGCTTTTTGGCCTTAGCTTTCTTACTTTTGATTTTGGCACACCCACTAGTGGCCTCCCATCAGTCCCATCTTTATTATGGCCAATTTGTGTACCACATCCATCCCTCTCCGATCCCAGCATGGTGTCTTTTCAGAACTTCTCCTGTCCTACCAAAGTCGGCCCTCTAAAAGTCCAACACCCTCGTCTTGGTTGTGACTTTCCCTCTCACCATGTCCTGAAACCACACCACGTGGTGGTCACTACCTGCAAGCAGCACATCCACTTTCCCATCCTGAAAATGTGCACAGTTGGACAAGACTATGTCCAAGATGGCCCTCTTCCTAGTGGGCTCCATGACACCTTAAGGCAGAAAACCACTATGGAATGCATCCAGCAGTACTTGTTCTCTGGTGCAGAAGGTAGCATAGATTTTCCAGTCACCTCAGGTAAGTTGGAATCTCCCATTATTACCATTTCCTTTCTGCTGGACATATCCATATTTTGGGACCCCAATACACTGTCCAATTCCCCATCCTGGGAAGGTGGTCTGTAGATCACACCCTTCTTTTGCTTTCTACCTTTAAAGGATTGTACCTGTACCCACAATGCTTCAGTCTTATTCTCCGGCTCTTTTTCTCTGGTACAAGTTATCCCCTCCTTCACGCATAGAGCCACTCTCCTCTTCCCATCCCCTAATTCTTTCTGTACATTTTATACCCAGGAACTGCTAGGTCCCAGTCATGGTTTTGCGTGGCCCAAGTCTCTGTGATGGCCACTCTGTTCATGTCTCCATCAGCCAATAATGACTGTTGTTCAAGCATCTTGTTCCCCAGACTTCAATTCAGATACACCATCATCCATTGCAACTCTGGATCCCTCTTACTCCTGACCTTCCACCTTACTTCCAACCCCCTTCCCTTGGTCCCTCCGTTCTTCCCCCACCCCTCCTATTTAGCTCCTCCTCTTGCTGTCCTGATTGGGGGAATCTATATCAGCCTTCTATACCAGGTGACTAAGGGTGCTATGCACTGTACAGCAGTACAGTGAGCTCAGTTCACTGTGCAGTATCAGAAAGTGGGTTTAAAATTTGCCAAACTCGTCCATGGGCAAGTTTATCAGTGCTTCAGTGCCACGATGACATTGTGAATGAGCATTGGCATGGGTGGTCGGGAATAAGAGGGGGCCAACAGTACAACTAATAAATAATGAAAAACTATTCAGATTGGCTACTGTATGGCATAATATGCCATTCTGGCAGCATATATGCTTTCACCGTTCATATAGATGGCTGTAAGCACTTATTTCAAAAGGGAATATGAAAGTCAGCCAAAAGTTGACAGTGTCCCTTTAAAGCTTCAAATGCTAAGATTTATTAAAAAAAGTACTATCTGACTATTTGGAATGAAAAGTTATAAAAAAAATATTTAAAGTAGTATTAGGCTCTCCTAGAACTATGAAAGCAGCTATTTTTAGAGTGGAACTATAACTTATTAAATCAACTAATTCAGTCCAAATTAGGGCTTTGTGTTACTGGTTTAAAATCAACATTAGGAAGAGAAACATATCTCCCTGCTCTGTATCTAGCAGAAAAATTATTGTTTTTGAGACTTGGCTGACCATCTCTATGGTTACAATTGGTAAATAATTTCTTGCTAAATTTAAATGTTCCTAGTTTTTGGAAACTTGTAGAAGATGGTACCAATACTGTAAGAGAGAGCAAGCCGAAGATCCATCTGCCCCCCCCCCTTTTTGGGTTTCCTTAATTCAAATGCTGCAGGACATTCAGAGGGAGATGTACACTGTGTCCTGTTTTATATTTGTATGTTGTGTTTGTTGGCTGGCCACCCACAATCTGTATTTATTTTATGTCTTCTGTTGTGTGTGATCCCCCCTTTGTGTACATCATGGATCTCCTTCATAACTCTAGCAGCCTTAAGTTATGGAAACTAAGTTGAAGCAGAAATGTATTTAAAAATAAAGAAAATGCTGGCTTGTAACTAAGTCTTCAATTAATTAGTTTAAAGCCTCTTTGGAAAGCAGGCATTGCGACAGTGCGGGGCGTCTTTAAGAAGTCTGCTCAAAGCGTTCAGACTATCGCAAGGATGGAAAAGGCTCTGGAAGCAATCTTTAATTTAATAAGGGTGTCCATCTGCATTATAGACAGAACGGACGAAAAGAAACAAAATACAAGTGGAGTAAAGCCTACTTTTATGGAGATACAGAGAAGTCCAGACTGCTGCTGTTTAAATTCATTCTGAGCTCTGCCTTTGTTGTTTAGTTAGCAGTCTGTAGAAATCTATTTAAACCACCTGAAAAGTACTGGTTTGGGCACAATATTCCTATCACTAGTGCTGCCATTTAATTAAAGTAAATTCTCCACAAGGCACAGAAGGAGTTCCCCCTTAAAAAGCACTACTGAAAGAGAGTATTGGTAATGTGAGTAAACTTTGTTTGTGTGCCTCTGCTTCTTGCTGAAAACACT